>CM024239.1:113619689-114904196 GCA_013421045.1 Propylea japonica
AAATCAGTCAATGTTACAGAGATAATTTCACATTGATGTTCAACATTGAATGTCCGTACAAATTCTGTAAGACAAGACCATCTTAGTTGCTTAAGAGAAAACAAACATTCTGAATCTCATTAACATGGAACTAAATATTGAAGTCTAGTCTTGTTATTGTGTTTTTTGATAGAAACAGTTTCACTTTATGGAATAAATTCTGTACAAAATGCAAGAAATTGGTTATTTGATCTTAGTTCCAAAGAAGTTGGGAGTTGAATAACAGAACAACCCTTCTGGTAAAACACTCCTGGACTGACTCGTCACTCATTTGGCCCAGAACCATTCTGTGGTATAGGTAAATGTACCTATAAGAAGGTGTTTCTGGAGAAGGAGAAGCCGAGAGGGCAGAGATCTTTGGCGGAATCTCCCAGGGAAGGATCATTCACTAAGTTCCTTCGGAACTTTGAAACAGCAAGATCCAAAAGACATCTGGATCTTAGTAAGAACAATCACACCTTCTTACTCTGGCTTTCCTACAGGACACTGCCGCCTCAGGAAGCACCTGTTGAGGATGGGATTATCGGACAAGTGTAGGTTCTGTGGGTAGGAGAAGATACCCCCTTCAACCTAGTCACGGAATGTTTCGGACTTGCGAGCCTAAGGAGAGAATGCTTTGGGCGAGAAACTTGTAAGAGTGAGGAATTAGCCTCGTTGAAGCCTTCACAGATATTGGATTTCATCAGGTCTCTAGAACTGAAAGGCGAGCTGTGAGGGTATGTCCGAACAGCTCTGTAAGGGGGCACAATAGACCTTGAGGTCGCAGTGAACTGTAACCCCTTTTTAAACTAAACTGAACTATCCGTGATGATTTCACCTATCGATACCAGAATGCTGCAGAAGCTGTCACGAGCTGAGTTGAAGTGTTGGTACAAATACTCGTATCATTGTACCGTATGGAAAAGTCAGCAGATGAGATTTGCAAGTTCTGTGGATCAAAAACAGAAACAGCTGAACATATGGTATACAAGAAGTGTCCAGAGCTGGCTGGCCTCAGAACAATTAATATGGGGTACCTTTCCAGTCTTGTATACCCAAGAGGTATCGGCCATGGCTCCTAAGAGGGTGTTGGTTTTATCAACGCCATCGACGTCTTTCATGGGTTTTGATGAATGAACAAAATATCTACATGTTCGCAGTTCCTGGAAGGCTATAACCTACCCATAACGCTAGTTCTAATAATAATGATGTTAATGATATTCCAAAGAAAAGCAATAAATGAATTCTTGAAGCATCATCAGTTTTATATTGCGGTATTGATAAATCTGGTGTGGAAAACTCATTTAAACTGTCTATTATTCTAGATTGAGAGCTAGTAATCATGTTGAAGAAGACATCGAAGAGATGAGGGCAGAAGAAAGGGCACAACAGACTGAATCATCGATAAGCATGATGGAATTGATATGTTCTCCAACTTTGAGAGCTCCACTAATCATCGGCGTGTTATGCAGCTTCTCAACAACTCTCTGGAATCAACGCAGTAAGTACCAACTTTCGATCTAGTAGTAGTCGATAGGATTTTGAAAGAAACAATATATGATCGAATTCGAAAAACAACCCTTCGTGAAAAAAAATACTGCCCTCTTCAATTTTCTACTTCTCATTTTTTCTTCTTTTGCTATTATGGAAATTTCATCCCAGAAAATCATGTGGTCTTCATTAAGAATTTTGGAAAAGCTTTGACTCATCTGTACCCCAAGTTGGTAAGTCGAAACTCGTCCAACATGTTTTGATTGAAGACCACAGGTTTTTATGGGGGGAGTTTTTTTACTGCTGGATATGTGTACACTGTAGATCAGCCGTATAAAACATGGTAGGGTGATAACTCATAGATTCTAAAAAATATTGTCGGATATTTCTGGATACAATTTAATGTTAAAAGGTTTTCCATTGGGAGGTGTTATTTTGAAAAGTCCGCTATTTCGGTAGATCTCACGTTTGAAGCTGTCATTTTTTGACATTTGTCGAGTAGAAACTACGCCATTAATAAAAATGGAACGATACACGCTTTAAGAACGCCTTGAAATGATTGAAATTGTAAAACTATAAAATGATGAAAATTTGACAGAGACGGTTCGTAAAACTCGACTTCTTCCTTTGGGGCTATCTGAAAGAGAAGGTCTACGCCAATAGCCTAGCGTCAATTCTAGACCTCAAAGATGGAATTCGTGAGGCTATCGAGGACATATGGCAGCCATTTTGCGATTTGGTTATGAAAAATTTCGTTGAAAGGATATGGTCCTGAAGCGTGGATCATTTATATTGAAGAATTGCATTTTTCTTTGAATCTCAAAATAACACATCTTATTGAAAAAACTCTTTATATTCCCTGAAAACGTAAAAAATGGTTATCAGTCTTCCTTTCTACTAAGCATTTGAAAAAATTTCTAATATTGTCTCAATCGAAAGAACCTTATTGAGAATGCCAAACTTCTTATTTTCTATCATTTCCATTTTTCTTTTTCAGGTTTTTTACTATTCAACAAATTTGTTCTCGAACTCAGGGTTGACGGAGGAAAGTGCGAAATTCGCCACTATAGGTATAGGTAGTATTATGGTCTGCATGACTTTAGTAACGATTCCACTGATGGACCGAACAGGCAGAAAACTCTTCATTTGTACGGCGGGGTGGAATGTTCATCTTCTCCATATTCATCACCATATCGTTCCTGATAAAGGTACGTTTCTGAAAAAGGCTGAAATTACAAAAAACATGAAATCTCAGAGCAGGAAGTTAACTTCTTGCTCTGAGATGAGATGAAATATTTTTTTTTCAACTGAAGACATTTCTGTCTTGTTAGATTTTTAAATATTTAAATATTTCTTATCACATAGTGAGTCCTATTCTTGTGTAGCATTCTTACACAGAAATATTTTTTTTGAAATTCTGCGGAATAGAAGGTGATATCTTAATTATTGACAACTAGCATATGCTTTTGTCTTCAACTGTCTACCTGCTCAGATACTGTGAACAGTCTGAACAGCCTATCAATATCATTTTAAAGATTATTTGTTACAATAAAGCATCACTGAGTGAAAATAATAATGCAATATGGTGAGAAGATGGCTTTTCGAATGCTCATAACATATGATTATACTGATTACTGACTACAACTGTACCGCCCCTCAAAACTAGCTTGTGCAAGTCAGAAGAATCAGTTTTTATGGAAACATCGTTACTGTGTCCTCTAAAACTAGGGTTTCCTAGGAAAGCGGTGCCGCAATTTAACCACCGATATATACCGGTACATGACGTTACTAAAACGTTGTCTGTGCAAACCAATGTTGTTGACTTAGAGAGCGTTGATAGTGAAAGGTCGTCATGCTAATGCCGTCAAAAACGCCACCGCTTTCCTATATCAGTAGTCCGATGCTCCAATCGATTGTACATGGTGTCCCAAATTCGATGATCACTGAAAACATCTCGGGAACCATAAGGAAGAAAAATGTTCAAGGACTCCAAATCTCTTTTTTCAAAATAATCAATTGACAGAAAATAGATCCCAGATATCTAAATTGGTTCTCGAGTTACAGGACGTTTCTGAAAAATTGCTGTTTCAACTATTTCGCTATATCTCGTTTTCTGTTGGAGATATCACGAACATTCCAAAACGTTTTCTTTTGTAATTTTCATTGCCTATACGCTGCTTCATCTGATCCGAAAATTGAAAAAATTGTGTTTTTTAAATGGGTCAATCTATATTTTTCAATTTAGATATCTGGAATCTTTTTGCTGGCAATTGATTACTTCGAAAAAAGACATCGGGAGTCCTTAAACATTTTTTCTCTAACCCCTATGGTTCTAGAGATGCTCTTAGTGATCATAGAATTTGGGACACCCTGTATAAATATAAATCATATACAAATGAAGAATAATAATAATTGGATGAGATCAGCTCTGTTCCGTTTGACTGTGTTAGACTGAAGAGGTTATCAAAGTAAGAAAAGGCATTTAAACAGGCTCATAGAAGATAATCGATAAGTGATCTCATCCATCAGTTGAAAATGTCCGCCATGAGATAACCCACTAATCAGATATCTGAACTCAAAAAAAAAACGATTTTCATTATGTATTGAAAATTTCAGTTTATTAGATATTACACAGAAAATTATAGTTCATAACCCTTTTAATATAGGCCAAAGTCTTGAAATTTTTACTAGATAGTAAGAAAATTCTTGGAAAATCTTTCATAAGTTCTTACTTGATACATAAGGGCTGGATTTGAATATTGAATGAAACATCATGATGGAGGCTTAAAATCCTCAATAGAAGATTCATCCATGATTTCTGAAAATAGTTACTTTTAATATGCCGCACCTCGACACCTTGATATTTGATTGTTCAAATATTCAGGCAGAACACTATTTACATTTTTTATTGCATGTTCCTCCCTTTGCATGGTTTCTATTTACTTTGCAATTTTCCTATTGTTTGCTGTGATTTGAATAGGTATATTCATTTAACTATTGTACTGATACTTTATTTCTTCCTGTCATAAAATTATACCCATAAAATAAAGGGATCTCAACGGAACTTCTATATGCGGATTACTGCCGAAAAATATCCAATAATAGCAGACTTACATAAGCCTTATTATTGAATCATGGCCTTCTTCATACGTTCTGACAACAATAAAGTTGAATTTCAATCATTTTAATTTTTCCACCTAAACGACAATTGTCATGTATATTTTTCTAGTGAATATGAATATGTTTTTATTTCGAATAGTTTATTTTTCTTTTCTGTAGGTATACTAGATATCTTAGGGTGCGAATCAATGACAAAAAATCATTCGATTGACATGTTTTCAATTCTGAACTATATTTATCTTTTCCAATTATAAAACGTGCAATTCAAGGACCAAAATTTATTCGATTGATATATTTTCACTTCCAAACTCTTTTTAGTTATTTTAAGTCAAAAAGCAGATAAAGAATACCTGAATCTCTGTTATTATATTATTAAGAATTCAAATTTTCAATGACAGTTTCGAATCCTTATCTCTATAATTTTAACAATCAACAATAAGGTGGTTCCACACAATTCTGTCCAAAATGAGAAAACTGTGAGCACTTATTATTATGATGCCCCTTGCGTTCTATTCCTCAGCAAATACCCTCCTTCAGGAGCACTAGAATATCTACTCATAAGACATTCACAAAATGCTGTTATTTCACTGTACCTAATATTATGCCTGCTTTCACGTAAGAGAAGGTAAAGGATATGCTTGACTTTTAGAATCGTGCTTAATTAGCTGTTTACAAAATCGTTCAGGGAATTCAGTTCTTGTACCAAATTAATTTTTGCGGAGGTGTAGTAGCTGTATATGTAATTTGTATGTAATATGATGATCTTGTAATTCGAAACCACTGGTTCGATTCAAAAGTAAACAAGAGTTTCGGATAACCACGTTTCTTGTTGATCAAATGATTGAGTAGCAGGAAAGAAAAGATTCTCTCTTCTGAATAGATTGTTGTGTATTTGAAATATTGAAGGATGCTTACTTCTTCAAAGTGAAATAACATTAGTTAGATCCTTCATTTCAACAATATTTCTCTTTTGTATGAATATCTTATTTGATCAAGATCTTAAAAATGTAGAAACATTCTCCATGACTCGGAAATATTTTTTTTTCGTAATGCATGAATTTGCTCATACCATACTTCAATAACATGGGCCAAAAATTGTCTCATTTTGCTAATATCATCATGTTTTTATTATTATTAGTTTCGCTTTTTTTGTCCCTCCCTCGATGTATTTTCGACTTTTCTGACATAGTGGAGGAACGACACTGCGAAGGCTGGTACTTTTTTGCACGCCTCAACGAATTTTCATTTACAATTACATCAACGAAAAATCGTTGATCTTTCTCAGCATGCAGTTTCTGTATTATTTAGATTTAGAGCTGTGTCGTCATTATGAATGGGATGGCATACTTTCTGCTGCAACATAAGACATTGCATTACAGTCTCAAAGTGGGGCAGATGAACTTGAGAATTAGAATTTTAATTGAACAAGAACTTATGCAAATATCGATCTGATTGGCCAGAGTACTGGGACGATCGTTGTAAACATGTGATTCAAGACATGCTCATAAAAAATCGCAGGGGGCTAAATCAGGCGACTGTGCTGGACTCCTGAAAACCCCAGAGAACTTCACAAGTGGCCCCTACATTCACAATATTTCACTGATTGAAAATATCGCGAGTTGGGATAGTTGATAGTTTAAAAAGGGGTTACAGTTCACTGCAACCTCAAGATCTATGGTGCACCCTTACAGAGCTGTTGTGACCACATCTTTCAAAGCTCGCCTTCCAGTTCCAGAGATCTGATGAAATCCAGTATCTGTGAAGGTTTCGACGACGTTAGTTACTCACTCTTACAAATTTCTCGCAAAAGGCATTCTCTCCTTAGGCTCGCAATGCCAAAACATTCCGTGACTAGTTGAATGGGGGTGTTTTCCTTCTCGCCACAGAACCTACACTCGTCACTGTCCGACAATCTCATCCTCAACAGGTGCCTCCTGAGGCGACAGTGTCCTGTAAGAAAGCCAGTGAGGAGGTGTAATTGTTTCATACTATAAGATCCAGATATCTTTTGGATCTTGCTGTTTCAAACTTCCGAAGGAACTTAGTGGAATGATCCATCCCTGGGAGATTTCGCCAGAGGTTTTTCCTCTCGGCTTTTTTCTTCTCCAGAAACTCCTTTTTATAGGCACATTTACCTATACCACAGAAGGGCTCTGGGCCAATGAGTGGCATTCATGCGCCCTCTTTTGCAAGTGTATTGGCCTCTTCGTTTCCTTTGATTCCCGAATGGCCGGGAACCCAGGTTAAAAAACCTTATTTTTCTTGCCTACATCATTGAGTTTGTTCCGGCACTCTCAGATCATCTTTGAGTCGATGACGAAGGAGCTCAGTGCTTTAATAGCAGCTTGACTATCGACCATATCGCACTTCTGGTAGTTTCTTTCCAGATTTATATCTGGACATCTAGAATAGCTAAGATTTCCGCTTGAAAGAGAGTTAGGATAATTGGCCCATATTTTTCCGAAGAAAATGTGTGATTTCTGACCGTTTTGTCCAAATGATTCAGGAGTTTTTCCTTCGTGGAGTTCTCTGGGGGTTTAA
Organism: Propylea japonica; assembly: GCA_013421045.1. NCBI lineage: Eukaryota > Metazoa > Arthropoda > Insecta > Coleoptera > Coccinellidae > Propylea > Propylea japonica. Next base: position 113,626,860 of record CM024239.1, read on the forward strand.
GCGCTCTAGCACATTCGTCGGATTTAGAGCCCTTCGATTTTTTTACGGGAATATCTAAAGTCACATGTTTATAACGATCGTCCCAGGTCTCTGGCCTATTTGAAGAACAACATGCGTTCGGCTATCGCCAATATATCCAAAAAAATGCTAGACAAAGTTTTCCTACATTTCCGAAATCGATAATCGCATTCTTTCGTTAATAATGGACAACATTCTCCTGATGTCATCTTCAAAACTGTCTGAACCTAAACTTTAAATGTTGAAATTAATGATGGAAAATTAATAAAATCGATATTTGCATAAGTTTTTGTTCGATAAAATTCCCAAATCAGCTGATCACCCTGAAGATATTCCCATTCAAAATGGAGATACTTAATGCCCATTTGGTTAGTTTTGTTGACACCAGAGAGAGCAGATTGTCATTCCCCACTTGTCGGAAAAGAACAGTATTACTACTCTCTGATAGGAGTTTTTTGGGTACGTGCAGGAAATGATCGACTGGATGTCCTACCTGAGTGTGGTTTCGACCCTGAGTTTCGTGGTGTTCTTTGCTGTGGGTCCAGGTTCGATTCCTTGGATGATCACGGCGGAACTGTTCTCTCAAGGTCCCAGGCCTGCAGCCATGTCCATTGCTGTACTCGTCAACTGGATGGCCAACTTCTTGGTTGGTATCGGATTTCCCAGCATGAATGTGAGTAATTTTGATTTTTCAATATTTTAACAATAGTTATTTATTTCAAAAATAGCTGTTAACATTTTTATAGCGATTCAACCCATAGGTATACGAGTAGGGTTGAATTATTGAAAATAATTAAATGATGTCATTCATTTTGATAACTTCATGTAATTAATTGAATATGAAACGAGATTTAAGATCAGTTACCAACAAGGATTATCGATTTCGAAGCGGATTGCACTTTCATTAAGTTCTTCTAATTATTTCTTGTATGTATCAAAACAACTTGTATAATAAGGGGGAGTATCAAATTTATTTGATCTCATTTATATTACCTATTAAATTGCAATATTTATATACCTAAATATTGTTTATTCTATAGTTTTTGAGATTTTCCACGGCGTATGATTATCATATCTAGGTATTAGCCGAAAATACTATAAAAATAATTATTCGTAAACGTAACTTAACAGCTGGTTCTTATTCGAGCTCAAACTAAATTATTCACAGGACATAAATTTGAATGATAATGTGTCCTCTATAATATGGAAGAATACTTTTTGTTTTTGATGTCCTATATCATAAAATAGATCACTGAATTGGCAACTATTCCAAACAAGAAACATAATACATAATGAGTTATTTTCAATGTTTCACCTGAAGGTTTTCTTATAAAAAAATTGATGAAATTTTTATAGCAATTAAGACTCTAAGCTGAAAAAAGGTCTTTGTACATTTTCTATTATTTATATCGATGTGAACTATACGATGTTGTTATTTCTGAAATCAGTAAATATTATGCTTTCAAAAAATTACAGAAATTTTTGCACCCATTCGAAAACAAAATAGATTTGAATCGTTCGTTCATTATCAAAAATCCTTTAAAAGGCATTCTACGTAAAAAGGGGGCTATTTAATGTTTTAATTTCAAAGCTCTATCATCAGTTTCAGCGGCGATATGAGTTTTTCGACTTTTCACTCGACAACGAAAGAACATGGAAATAAATACTACTATAGTTAGTTTTTCAGAAAATCAGAGATTGAGGAGGGTGTATCAGATTCTGTCTAACCCGTCTAGTTCAAAAGTTGTAGTGATACTCAATCGAAATCTGATCATCCTGTAGGTACTTTGAAAATTTCATGTTACAAAGTTTTTGATTTTGTATTCGAGATATCCTCACGAAATTTTGCGGGAAACTTCGTATCACCATAACTATTAGCTATTGACTATTACGACAATGCGTTTTCCTTGAAAATTTCAAGTCCAATCCGTTCAGAGAGTTTACGAAGAGCCTTACAGAGTTTTCGTTTTGTTTTACCCTCGGATTATATCATTTTTAATCCTACCGAACCGTTCAAACCCATTTCCAGCTCAAAATTCGAAACATTTGTGAAAAACTATAACTGACGCGGTTTTCCTGGCGCACAAAAAAAGTTCAACTGAAATGTTCAGGAATCATTATGTAGCAAATATTCATATAATTCATATCTAATAGACATAACTTACAAAGTCCTGATTAATATAAAAATGTAGATTGTTCGAAATGTTTTGATCGAAATGTCGAAAATACTCATTCTATGTACCACAATAATCAAATTTATATGGAAATAACTACTAAATTAGACATCCGTGTGTACTTAAAGGTTTAACGTCTTTTATAATGATTATTATTACTTCCAAGAAGTGCTACTGTTATTGTTTAGTGCATACGCAAATGAAATTTCATTGTTAAAACACACATATGATTCATCCTTTCATGTGAATCATATATTCCTATTGCGCAAATTCTGATAGACCTAGAATATATTTTGGCAGATTGTACATCATTTGATTTGACATTAAACATAAAAACATACAAATTGAAAAACTTTTCAAGATTTGTCTTCTAAATGGTTTTTCGATAAGTGCGGATTGATATCGAAATGAAATGAGGAAAAGACATATACATAGTAAAAGTCTTATAAATAAAAAAAGAATTTTGTTAATATCTCATACACAGTTTGTTTCATCTCAATTCAAAACCTACTCGCTTCTAAGAAAAACCACTTTATTTTTGAATTTAAATGCCAACAAATTTTCATTTCCGAGAAAAAAGATATGAACCAAATAATCGTGAACATTGGTTTTGTCGTTTTGCACAAAATTATGAAGTAGTCTGGCTAGCATTGTAATACAACCAACAGAACTTTTCGATTTCTCTCATCAGTCGATATGATAACGATAATCATTGGTTTTGAAGAAGCAATAGATAAATATGAATTATAAGATTTTTTCAATGGTAGGTTAACTGTCAAGAAATTTCGTAAAAATAAGGAACATGAAATATAATTTTAATCTATTTAGAATACATTTCTATCTTGAATGCATACTCATACAATTTGATCTACAAATATTTGCCTAGTACTTATGGTGCACGTTGTAGATATGTATCCACTTTCTTAGTACAATTAGTAGATATACTTCAAGACATAAATTCTGTCTATTTTTAAAATTTTTTTTTGTATCATAACAATCTGAAAATAAAAAAGGAGCTTGAAATTGAAATTTTCCAGTTGAATATTGTTTATTCAAAAGTTTCTTAGATTTTCTACGGTCTATTGAGAATAATTGTCATCTTTCGAATCTTTTTATTATCCGTTAAATTAAATTTCATTCACAGGACATAAATTCGAATGACAATAATGCGTTCTGTATTATATGAAAGAATTTTATTTGTTTTTAATGACACGGCTCATAAGGAAGTTCACTGAATTGACAACTATTCCAAACGAAAACAAAATAATGCATTATTGATTAACCATTACATAACGCGAGTAATCTGCTTACCTATATGCAAATTATAGCAACCTAGATGAATTTGATTGAAATCTGAGATTTGATTTTTGATCTTTGCCGAATTCTCATAAAGGTAATTTAATGTGTATTATGGGAAAATAAATGCCTATGAATTACGAAATTGTGGTGATAATGCGATTATATTTCTGCCAAGGTCTTCGGAAATGAATTCTCGGTAGAAAAGAATTGGAATTTGCGTGTTTATCAGGAAATGTTTATACTGTGTGGGATTATGAAAATGTATGATCTTTTAGGTAATAAAAGTATAAACCGAAATATTAATAATTTAACATCCACAATTGTTTCGAAAATGTGTTTTATAAAGATTAGCACTTTCGAAAAGGGATTTATTAGGTACGTTGTGGTTTTTGTTTTCAGATACAAATATTTATTTCTGATATTTACTCTGTCAATTCGTAGACTCTTTTAGTTTGAAAATAATATGAATTGCTAAGGTTGAGTACTTATTAATGGCAAGATAATTACTCTTCTCATAATCCACAATTCGATATGAGTTCACTAACCAGAATATTATTTCCAATTACTTTATACTGTCTATTGGTCTAATGGTCAACTGTTCTGTTGTCAAATCAAATTTAAGTTTGTAACAATCAAGGTCATTCCAAGAAATGAAATATCCGAATTAGTAGATCCTTGAGCAAATCATTTAATTGAAATGGCAAACATGAAAATAAATTGTTTTCTTGTACTCATTGTGAACAATGGAATATGAGTGTTGGATTCGATTTTATTCCAGAAAATTTGGATTATTTATGCATATGTCTGACAAATACTTGCAAAACTTTCAGAAGAATACTCAGTAGTAAATGGTGGAACAACCCAAAAAAGATTTTAATGAATAATGAATACATCAGTTATTTTTGCCAAGCATATATAATTAATATATGTCTGATAAACCGGTTCTATCTATTATAAGTAAAAATTTCATTAGGTCCTACATCCTGCATTCATTGTAAGTTTCCGGGTTTTGAAACGAATAAATTTTATTGATTGAAAATATTGGGAATCTATAGGTACCAACCGAAATCTCAAGTACAATTAAGCTCAAAATAGACACGTCTATTTTAAAATCCTCGCGTTGATATTATCGAACTGTGAAGATGATAGATGGGCTTCTTGTTTGATTCTGAATAAAATAATGAAAAATAAATGTGCAGACAAATCTAAATTATGGTTATTTTATAAGCCTTGACTTTTTTTCAGTTAAAATGGAAAAAAAACTTGTTATACTACGTATATTGAAGTCATTGAAGATAATCACTATAAGTGAATAAATAAAATTAATTAATCATTATTATATTAGGGGTGTTGATCAGTTCTGAAGAAATGACTTTTGAGGGCAGTGAGTGTAGATTTCAGATGCCAATTCTGAAACTTGTTTAATGGCTATAGATTTTGAACATCTCAAATTCTGAAAAATTAGTAGTCGAAGAGTCTCTCAAATATATCCGGTGAAGGTTTTATGCTGTCCTATATTCAGAAATTTCTGAAAAGATATTTTTCTAGATTATTCAAAACGAATAGTAATAGAGTGGGAGAAATTATTTTGACTGCTTGAAAGTTAGAGTGAGAAGAGGACCTTTTAAGCTGAATATGAAAATTTTTTATTCATTTTCTCTTTTTAAATGATTGGACATTCCTCATTCATTTATCATTATGATATTAGCAGTGTTGATCGCTTCTGAAAAAAAATGTATGTGTAGATTTCAGATGCCAATTCTGAAACTTGTTTGATGGCTAAAGATTTTGAACATCTCAAATTCTGCAGAATTAACTCGAAAAATTATCGAACATAATTTATAAAAACAGGCACTGTTCAAAAGGAGTTATCTGAAAATTTCAACCGTACATTATGGAGGAACGAATTTATATTTTTGTCTCCACCAGTAGTTATAATTTCGATGTCAAAACTCTGAACAATTTGATGAATATATAATTTATTTAACAACTTGGTTTTTTGTTGCTCATGCTTTTTGATTAAGCTTCTTTGTCTTCTTTCAGGAAAAATCTTATATTGACTTGTCGACACGGTATAATAGTACTTATAAAAAATATTATTACTAAAATCCCACAACGCTAGAAAAAATTGAATCCAATATCTGCTGATCTCAATAAGTTCGGTGAAACTACATTAACATTTCCAATTCCTTCCTTTCTCGAATTGAAAACAAATGTGAATAAAAAAATTTCTATTTGTTGCCGAATATTGTACATGTCTTAAAAACTGGCATTTTTCATTCTGAAGAAAAATTCAAAGAACACAAATAAAACAAAAATTTTATTGCTGGATAACGAGAAATACATAGTTGCTTTGTCGAAAAATCATTTAGAATTAGTGTACACGCATTCACGTGCCTATTTTCATTTTATAAATAAAAAACATCTTATATAAAAAATAATGTGCATCAACATAATACACTTTGTTCGTTTTAATGACCCAGTTCTCAAAAGAAAACACGAAAAAATATTGAGTAAAATTAAACATAGGTATACATGTTTTTTTCGAAATACATATTTCTTTGGAAGTACCTGCTTATAACTCTAAAATTCCTCCACCTCTTCCCCATCCATTCCAGTAGCTCGTCTTGGTGGAACATCCATAATGCATCTTCTTCTTCTTGAGTGAGGTTGATCAGACTCATTTCCTTGTGCTGCATCTGTGGCCTCTTTTGCCTCTTCTTCCTTGATTTCATCCTGAAGGGTGTTTTGCTGCTCGTTGTCACTCATTTTGTAAACTGGAGGATTTAAATCTTCTTCCTTCTCACGCAGGTTTTTAATCAAATAGTGACGAATTGAATGTTTGTGGTTAAACTTCCCAAGCCGGTTGTATCTGAATTTAAACAACTTGAAATCGGCAAAATCATTCAACTGAACTGACAGCATCCGTTCTCGAGTCTCTACTCTCGCTTGGTATTTCCGTGGGGGGAGAAAATCCTTAAATAGATTTCTACACGGGCATTCTAACAAGTATCAGTCTACTCATCGAATAGGAACTCCAGAGCACAGGTTGTACAGAGACAACACTAATAGCGTTTTCCATTGGGTGCACCAGTTTTGCACTACTGTTGCACTGGCACTACACTGGCGTTGATTGAATGGGAATTTCCAATATGTTCATTGGGCCAATAAAGCACAAAATATGCACTCAGTGCGCACCAGTTCTCTCAATGGAACCCAAGGTTTCTCATGAATGAAGAAATATTTAGGAGCTGCATTTGGCGGCAAGGCGTTTATGAATGCCTAAGTATTGAATGGGGGTGCCAATAAAATCATGGGATTTGATTACGTTTTATCTGTAGTCGAAGCGTCTCTCAAATATATCCGGTGAAGATTTTATGCTCTCTTATGTTCAGAAAGATCTAAAAAGATATTTCACTAGATTATTCAAAACGAATAGTAATAGAGCGGGAGAAATTATTTTGACTGCTTGAAAGTTAGAGTGAGAAGAAGACCTTTTAAGCCGAATATTCCAAAATTTGTATTCATTTTCTCTTTTTAAATGATTGGTCATTCCTCAAACTAACACCTCTATATTGACTTTATCTACCAAAAACATGGTTCAGGACTCAGGTAATACGAACTAATTTATGTTCAAAATGTTTTGAATCTGAAAAATGTGAAAAAAATACAATTTGATCATTAATTTGTACAATTTGAACCATGTTTTTGGCAGACCACTTTCAAAATCAATCTCTCAGCGGCAGCAAGGTTCTTCGCATTTTCTGGTAAAATTCACCATAGTTGTATCTGTTTTTTTATACTACCAGAAAAAAGAGTTTTCAATGAACAAAAATTCCATAAACTTTCTCAAAAACGCGGTTATTTCGACGTGAGAATCTTCCATTCAAAATTGGGGTGTTTTTTTTCTATTTTGGGTCAATATAAAGAAATGAACTTCGAATCAAAAAAATTACAGTATATTCGGGACTTAAAAAGATAGGTTTTTAACAAATTTTTGAAAAAATTTTAGTGAGGGAGAAATAAAAAACATAGTTTGATGAAAAGATGCGAATAGAAAAGTTGTATAGGTCTTCTTATGTCCTACAGCTTTGCCATTTAACTTTTTTCTGTAGAACTTGCAGTTTTGCCGGAAATCGAAATCCCCCTACCCCTAGCACTTTAGCACTTTACGACCTCAAATCGTCCGTAAGTTATTTTTCTTATCATTTTCGTTTGATATTCTGCTTTTCCAATGGGTTTCATTCTACGTTATTTTTTGCTCTTCATCATTTTAAAGGCTTCAGCACTCGTGATGATCATATATAAAGGTACGTCAAACTTCAACTACCATTCAAAGTTATTCAGAACACACTTGTGACTTGAAATTAGTTTCATTAAATTCAAACCTATCTGGATTCGTTTTCACTGTCAATATTGACTATCAAGTAATATCAAGCAAATTATGTTTAAAAGAATTTATTGATGCAACAAAACATGTCAACTAGAATATGTACAAAAACAATAACATGGCAACGTGAAGAACTCAGTGATGTTTCTTGTAGGAAACTTTAGCGATGAACCCAGTCTTTTTGTCTGCGACGTAATCTACAACTCTGATGGTCTTGTGGTCAGGTTCTAGAAGACTGTAGCTACCCTTTACTTTGTATCCGTCTCTTTCTTCATGTTTGCTCTTGTAGTCCTTATGTTTGTGGTCAGCTACGTGGTAGTCGTAGTGATATTCTGGATGTGCCTATTGATTGAAAAAAATATTTAGAATTCATTCAATAACGAAAGAAAATGAGAACAGATAGATAGATTTCTTGGATTCTAATTGTAATTCTTTAATTCATTTATTTTTCCTCAAGAACTCGCTCTTTCCAATTCATAAGCTAGCTACTAGAACCGTTCTGGCTAATCAATACAGGTCTGAAAGACTAGAAAGCGTTCATTTCGAAAACCTCGCACCAAAAGCTGGCAGACCTAGGGTGTGGTCTCAATTAAACAAAAATTAAAGCACTCATTCAAATTATGACTGACAACTGCAGGTTGAAAAATTTTTCCACAAACGGGTGCAGATGTCTTGAGGAAATCGAGACAGCTATGAACCTCAGCTAGGGACTTTTTTGTTTCATGTATTGTATTTTGTTAGCTCTCAATTCAAAAGAATATATATACAGGGTGTCCCGTAAATACCACGCGAAAGTGACACTGGAGATAGATTGACATTAGGTCTTTCAGATAGCATCAACATGACCTCAGTAAAAGTCCGCTGGTTTTCGAGATATAACCACTTTTGTGTTTTTTTGAAAATCTCCAATTTTTGGTCTTCAAACTCATGTTTTTTTTTACCTAGGCTACCCTGGCCTGAATAGTTGCTTTAAACAATGAAGTAATAACTTCACCGAGAACTAGAACAAAATCCTTTAAAAAAATGTCTAACTTGTTGTATTTTATGACGAAGTTAAAACGTTAACTTAAGTTTGACTGACTGATGTGAAAAAAAATCAGACTGAATTGACAAATAATCGTAAAAACTGGTCCATTTCCAGCACTTTTCAAAATGATACAACACTACCAATTTTTTTATGTCAAAACCTTAGAAATTATAATTTTGTCGCGAGAGATGTGTTTATGCCGAAATAATTAAAAATTAGGAAAAATGCACAAGTATAACCTGTTGCCAAATTACATGTTGCTTGATATTCTTTCCTCGCTACCGTTTCAAACAACCATTATTTTTGCTCTTCTTTCTCTTTTATCTCACTTTCTCTTTCATTTTTTGTTTGCAAAAGTGGTGATATCTCGAAAACCATCGGACTTTTACTGAGGTCATGTTGATGCTATCTGATAGACCTAATGCCAATCTATCTCCAGTGTCACTTTCGCGTGGTATTCACGGGACACCCTGTATATTTCAAAAATTAGAACTTATTCTATTGAAATGTTCCGACGTGATAGTTTAGACCAGAATTCAACTCAATACTCTTCGATTGAAGACATCTGAAAAACATTGGAACTCTGAAACGAACACCTTCATCCAGCTGTACAACCGAAAAAGCTGAATTAATTCGCAACTACCCAGAGATCCATAAGGAAAGGCTACGACACCTCGATTCGAGTTTCCAGAAACCGGAGCGAATAACGGATGCAGCAGGGTTTATTAAGACTTTGCTGTCAGAATGGTAGCTACAAGAGCTTCACAAATTCGATTTTGAATGATCATTGAATTCTTAGGAATGCAAAGTATCATCTGAACTATTCGTTTTCGCGCTTCGAACAAACCTTCAAATGAACTTCATGTTCATGATGGACATCAACTGGTGTTTTGAAATTGGAGCCACCAAAGCCTCCTTCGCCCTGGTGGTGGTCTTCATGATGTTCTTCATGTTGTTCGTAATGGATTTCGGGAATCTTATGTTCCTCCTCTTTATGTTCCTCCTCCTGATGATGTTCGATCTCGATTCCTCTACTGAGACCTATCACTACGTGTTTAAGTGGTTCTCCATGACCCAAGAGACCTCCTGCTGATCCTCCTGCGTATTGTGGCTTAGCACAGGCTAATCCCAGAAGGGCAGTGAACAGCAGCTGAAATAGAAAAAAATAAGTGAATATAATGAAACATCTGTTTTTCGTTGAAATGAAAATAGCCATATAAAAGAGGAAACTCATTCTACTTTGCAAATAGGTCTTTCAAATCGAATCCGTTCTCTTTCCCTGATTGAAGTTTCTAATGATTTTTTTTTACATTTGGCTCAATATAAATGGTCAATTGTGATTCTTACTACTTCTTTTTACGATGTCAATTTTGAATTTCAAACCGAGAATGGATTCAAAAGTCTTCGTTGAATTCACCGATGCAGAATCCGAAAGAATCAACTTCTGCTAGGCATTCCGTATCGACACTGGAGCTCACTTCTACCATTCAGTTTAAACTCAATGCTTCTACAGAATGGACCAATAGGAACCGCTAACTGATTTTGAATTAGTTTGGAAGTGATGCAGCGTCAAATAGAAAAGTTCTTAACTTTCGTTAGAACAGAGTAAGCGTTATTGAGGCGACCATTCGATTTACACCCGTTGACATCGACCAAGACAATTTTCATACAACTTCAGAGTGTCTCAGAATTCATGACAGGGGGATATCATCTGGGATAGAACGCTTGTTTCTACTAGCAACCCCCTGGAGCGGGTTGCATGTTGCATCCCCATCAGGAATTTGAATAGGGAAAGTGGGTAGTTTTGTAGCACAAATGTATGCATGGATTCAAATTTATATGATCCTGTAATTCGTTTTACATAAAGTGGAATATTCACTAAGTTACAGGGTGTTTTTTCATGGAATTATGGAAACGATAAAACTAAATGGAAAATTCACATTATAGAACATAAACTGCAGGTTCACTACCCACATTCCGTTTTCAAATTCTTGATGGGATTGCAACCCTCTCCAAGGGGTTGCTAGAACAAGATTTGTAACACAGATCATGCCCCCCTGTCATCCAAAATGGACCTGTCTGAGTGTTTTCACATATAATGATTCGTTTTTGAATTATTAAGGGTGGTTAAAATGAGACACCCATATGGTTCTATTTTTAACAAAACAAATTTTTAAGTCATCAAAAGTCGAAAATTAAAAACATTCACTACTGGGGATAAGCTAATATTTTTTGCAATTGCTGTTAATTGACAAAAAAAATCAATTATTTGAAGACGATATTCTGCGAATAAATTCAAATATTGTTTTTTCAATATTCTCATAAGCGAATCCTCATCCACTATACATGATGATTTTCGCGGTAATATCATATTTCGTAGAATATTAAACTAAATATCTGTACTTACGATATATTTATTCATATTGAACAATAATAGGTAGGTACTATTGGAGGTTTGTTGGTAACTAACAATATCATTCAAGTGTCAAGTGTTTTATACCTTGTCCATTTGATTTTTGAGTGAAAGGGTGCAGATTTTCGCCTGAATTCGAGAATTATTTACTGTATATTAATTGCCTTATTGATAATTTGCCAGCAACAAGCTATCAGGTGATTATGTAATATTATAATGATGAATAATGATATGAACACATGGTGGTGCTTTCTATACATTGTTTAATTTATATGCAAGTGGTTCATCTAATTATTTCTAATTGATCGTTTTTCGCTCATTTTGCAGTTCTATGTAGATCATTTCGGAAATTTTACACATGTGTGGACAGTGGTGACATACATGACGCGTTCTACATGAAAACATACATTTTTCTGATGTACCTAATTCTGACGATTTGAGGTTTAGTTGTTACTTTTTGCTTCCAACAATTGAAACCAATTTTTAAAGCGATCAATCTGGATCTGTTTTGCAAAAAGATGTTGTTGGGGTTTTCTATTGTAGGACTTTCGAGAACGTTGGTATTCCGTTTTCTGAAGCGTTGTATCTTCAGATGTAATTGATCTAACGATTTGGTAAAAAATTTTTAAAGTCAGAGCATACAAAGCAGAGATCTAATCAAACCTTGCCTTCTGAAGGTTAAAAAAATATCTAAATATCTAATTTTTGAACTATTATTGATTATTGTGATGAGAGCTGAAATTCACTGTCAGAGTCAAAATTCTAGTTTAACTGTTTCATTTGAAGAAATATATTGAAAAAAATGGAAAAACCTTAGAAAGTGCTTTTGAGCTCTCGTTCATAGTGGCTATTACCTCAGTTAGGGATTTTTATTTTTGTTTTATGTATTGTATTATGTTAGCTCTTGATTTCAAAAGAATATATATATATATATATATTATTACCTCAAAATTTTGCATGATCATTCACTTCGCCAATTTACATCCTCAAACTCGATTTCATTCCAGTCGAAAGGTATTTTATGGCAATATTAGAATTTTTTCATATAACGATAGAATTTCCTATGGTTTTATTAACACAACTCCCACAATTTTTTGCGTACTGCTTTGAATAGGCATTGAACATTTTACTGCAAAATTTCAGCTCGATTGTGTCGACAAAGTCGGAATTATTCGGAAAAGTTCATAATTCAGAAGAAAAATGAAATTTTATGGTTCTGATGATGCGATCCTCTTGAAATTTTGTATGAACAATCAATATTCATTCATAAAATAAATTTCGCTCGGATCGGATATTTTGTTATGGAAATATGAAGTTCCTTCTTTTCAATATTCACCAATATCATCAATATTGGACTCAATATATCATAAAAACTGAAAAAAAAACTTCCATTCAAACTAAAAACAGATTTTTACTCAGTGTTTTTTGCAGATTCCAATTTTCTATTTCAATTTTTTTATCTCATATATGGAGTGATATTTCTCACCTGACACGGAAATTGAAATTTTTGAATACGGACCTGCATATTTAACTTTTTTCTAGATCTGATGATCTAACAAGATCTAACAAGCTTGCTAAGTGTCAGTAGAAAATTTGCCGTATTGACGAAGATATGGGAGTTTATAGTTTTAACATTTTAGCAAAAAACACTCTGTATCTCTGAAACTAATAGACTTATGGGACATTCACAATCCTCATTCAGTTTGAGATCCTCTATCTCCAGTTAGCCGTAGTCCCTTACGTCACTAGTCACCCTGTATAATTTTGCAGGATTTCGTTCATGATATGAGTTGAATGGCGACAAATTTATCCCTTAAACTGCCGTGTCGGAAAACACTTCGCGCTAATGAGTGTAGAGTCTTCAGGGAAAAGGAAGTTGTAACAGAATGCCTCAATATCGGATACCAAACATAAGGGCGTGGTTGTAACCCTGTTGGAGAAATGGAGTTGTCGAATATTCAGTGAATGAGGTTCATTAAAACTCTAGGAACAAGGAAAAGATAATAAATCCACAAGTAGCAGTGTTTGTCTTGAATGTTAATCATAAGACCAGTAGAATGAAAACACTATATGAAAATTAGATAATCCTAAAACTTATACCCGATTTTCAAGATGAAATCTGCTATTAATATTTTTCGATATAAAAAAATTGTTTGCGGCAAAAGATGGAAATAGTATCCTATCCTATCCATTTCAGGATACACTGATTTCAACATAACCTGTTTCACAAAAAATTGAAGCCCTGACTTGAAGTCAGAACTTTTTGCTTCAACGTATTGGAAAAATGATCGTTCAAATTATGAAAAATTTAAAGCTCACGATTTTGCGTGCCATTATATTTTCCTTCGGAATACGATAATTTTGGATTGATCAGATATGTGTTCTCTGAAATATTGCGAAAATAAAACCATTAAATGGCAATTACTACAAATACGAAACTACCGAATTTGTCTCGTTAACAAACTTAACAGCGGCATTCAAGTCCGCACCTATCCTAAAAATTGTTTACGCGTTTACGGACAGTCGGACATAATAACCTCGGATTCTTCATCACTGTGTTCAACCGAGTCGGTTGAGACAACTTTCGACCCAAAATTCGAAAATTAAAAACATTTGGCCAGAACGATGGCACGATATTTTCGAGAAAAATGCGATATATTTGTAGTCATGTTTGACTTCATGGAACGCATTGCTTCGATTTTTACCGAAAGAACAGAATTTTGATATTGTCCTCCAAACAAACATAGGTGGAACAAGTTCATTCAGAAGCCAGACTCATTATTATTTGACCGGCAGTAAGCACTTAAATTTTCTAACGTGAAGACGCTTGGTATATGAACCTCGTTTAACTTTAATTCAGAATATATCGAAATTTTCACAAATGAAATGTTTTTCCTCTGAGTGGAACATTCGGCTGTCATATTTTTGTGATCAGTATAAACCTCACAAATTCAAGTTTCCCTGTCAAATTTTAATGAATGTAGCTTATCTACATTCATTATTTTTTCGAAAAAGGACCACATTTTGAATATTCCATAGAATCTGAGTAGGTACCTTCTTCCTAAATATTCCTTCCAAATTTGGTTTACAAATCCGATATTCTGTTTTTTCCGTTGATGAATCATACTGAGCTTGTTTTTTGTTACGGATTTTATCAATTTAATAATAATAATAAGAGAGTTTATTCAGAACATTTATTACATAGAAACTCTATAATACTGTGGAGTTAATTATTTACATTAACTGTATACAGTAATATTAACATAAAATTTTTTCCAAAAAATCACCGCAAAAATAAAACAACAATTTATCTATATGTAGGTATGTGCTCTATTTTAGATTTAGATAGTCAAAATCGGGCAGCGAGATCGTCTAAATTGGGTAGTGAATGTATCAAGATCAGGCGGCAAACATGTCATGATCGGGTAGCAGAAGTGTAAAATTCCTTTTCAACTATTAATGAGGTATTCATTGTTGGGTCTGATTTATAACCTTATGCAAAATAGTCCGATCGAAATTAGTTATCCATTTTTTCACTTCTCTTTTGAAAGGTATTTTCAGTCTTACACTAAACATAAACCCATTATGTCAATATTCTGCAACAAATGCTGATATTTCGAAAATCGTAGCCATGTTAGGAATTACTTACACTGGTTTTCCTATTCCAAATAACAAAATATTGACTTCACAAATACAAATCCTAGCATTTTCTCTAGATATTGTTAGGTAATCTTTTCGGAAAATATTATTTCTTTTCCTTTCTTCAATTTCCAAACTTTTCAGTAATCTGCAAATCTAAATACACCACTCGCTCAGATGCTCTGCAATCTCCTTCTTAGACCATTCAACATTAACAAAATTTAACTAACTAGCGAAGGGGGTAATGTAGAAGAATAATATATACCTAAAGTAGAATTATATTTACATAACAAAACTTGTTGACTCCTTTCATAACAAATAACAATAATATATCAACATTAAAACAGTTCATAATCGGCATAGAGATCATATTTTTCTATTGGTGCTTCTTGTGGGATACTTTAGCAATGAAACCAGATTTTTTGTCGACAACATAGTCCACAACCCTGATGGTTTTGTGGTCTGGTTCCAAGAGACTGTAGCTACCCTTCACTTTGTAACCGTCTCTTTCTTCGTGTTTGCTCTTGTAGTCCTTGTGTTTGTGGTCAGCTACGTGGTAATCGTAGTGGTATTCTGGATGAGCCTGTCAAAAAATGCTAATTTCAGTATATGGAATTTAAGAAAGTAGGACTCTGTTTTGCTCAAGTCTTTTCTCTTAATAATAGATCTTTTAATGTTGAAAGTATTGAAATCAGTTGTAGAATTTTTTTGCGTAGGTAAATAATGGTGGGTTTACCTTCAAGTGAACTGCTTCTTCATGGTGAATATCTACCGGAGTTATGAATTTTGAACCACCCCAACCTCCTTTGCCCTGTTCCTTATGTTCATATTCGTGATGCTGAGCGCTTGCTACATATATCACAGCAGCGATGAGAATCTGAAAGTTATGAACATTAATTAAATTCGTTACTTTCATTGTCAGTTGCAAGAAACTCCATTAATAGTTATTTAATAAACTAGGTTATTAAAGACAGCGACTAATAGTCAAGATATTTTAATGCGTTAGCGGAGCGAATTAAAATGGGTTATTAATGCTCAATTTCGTACACATTGAAATCACCTTTTATTTCGAGTTCGGCGGAAAAATAATTTGATCGGACGAATGTTATAATTAATTTATCAATAATGTCAAAATTTGGTCGAAAAAAACTTGTATAAAGGTAAGCGTCCACCTATCGGCAGCGAACGAATCAGATTCTATACAAAGAATTCTAAAATCCGCTTCGTCCGCTGCGTTAGCTGCCGATAGGTGGACGCTCTCCTTAACGGAGAATAGACGGCATTAAATGACAATGGATT
Source organism: Propylea japonica (assembly GCA_013421045.1). Classification (NCBI taxonomy): domain Eukaryota; kingdom Metazoa; phylum Arthropoda; class Insecta; order Coleoptera; family Coccinellidae; genus Propylea; species Propylea japonica. The sequence continues at coordinate 113,643,119 of CM024239.1, forward strand.
TTTTTCAAGTGACAGTCAGTGAGCAGCAGTTGCTATCGTTCATTATATTTAAAGGGTTTTCCAATAAGAGGTGTTACTTTGATATTCAAAGATACATGCCATTTTTCAAAATAAATGATCGGATCTTTTTCTCATTATAAAGAAGATACTATGCCTTCAATAGTGGAAAATAACATCAGGCAAATGCCTGACTACGCTTACAGGACCATATCCTTTTAATGAAATTTCTCATAACCAAATCGCAAAGTGGCTGCCCTATGTCCTCGATAGCCTTACGAATTCCATCTTTGAGGTCTTGAATCGACGCTGGGCTATTGGCGTAGACCTTCTCTTTCACGTGGCCCTAAAGGAAGAAGTCGCAAGGAGTTAAATCACAAGATCTCGGTGGCCAATTGTGATTAACTCTTCGAGAGATAACACGTTCCGGAAACTTTTTGCGCAAAAAATCAATGGTTTCGTTGGTGTGTGGCACGTAGCGCCGTCTTGTTGAAAGTAAACGTTGTCCAGATCAATACTATCCAATTTCGGCCATAAAAAATCATTGATCATCTCTCGATAGCGCAATCTATTCACCGTAACTGTTGCTCTAGCCTCATTTTCGAAAAAGTAAGGTCCAATGACTCTGCCGGAATATAGACCGCACGGGTTTTATTTTCAATATCACAAACTTGTCACAACAGCTCGAATTTTTTCACCAATTTCTTTATTGCGGTTCGATAAGGTGCTTCACGACGACCCAAAAATGTTCGAGTTTTACGAACCGTCTCTGCCAAATTTTCACAATTTTTATAGTAAATTTTAATAATTTCAATGCGTTCTTGAAGCGTGTATCGTTCCATTTTCATTAATGGCGTAGTTTCTACTTGTCAAATGTCAAAAAATGACAGCTTCAAACGTGACATATAAAGAAATAGCAGGCTTTTCAAAATAACACCTCTTATTGGGAAACCCTTTACCAAATATTATGTACAAAATAGCTGTAGTTCCCAATTCCGACCACCACGCCATAAAAAGTATGTGTTCAGTTCATGATAGCTGAAAATTGAGTTCTGTCTGCCCTGAAACTCTCAGTAAAGAAAGTTTGAACATCCCCATCGAATTTCGTCTTTTGAGCGACTCAAATTTTGTGCTCAAACTAGTAGACAAATTTACATTATAAAAAATCTTCCTTTTTATCAAGAGATAAGAGCTTGAAAACTAGGAACACTTACTATGAATTTCTTCATGGTCAAATTGGTTGATATATTTCTTCGGATTGAATTCACCGTATGAACTGATGTAGGATTGAACCGAACACCCTTTATATACTAAGAAATATATTCGTGAAAGAATACTTTTGAATTTTCGACTTGATATCTAGGTACTAATAGAATTAAGTCAACTTTCGGAAATTGTTATATAATTTGGTATTTAGTTCAATTAACGCTATGAATGATCGGTTGACCGTTGAAATGAATGTTTGTTATTCATTATCAACCTAAATCAGTGTCACATGAAATTTGTAATTCATTAAGTTGAATTATTTAGGTACGAATATAAAATGTCTACAATTATTGCCGAGGGTGTTTGCTAATTCGATGTACCTATTTAGGTATTGTAACATATGATAACAATATAATATTTGATTCGACTATTTCGATTGAGCATTAGGTCAAAATTGTATAGTTTCAAGATTTTGTATTCAAGAAATTCCCACAAAATTTCACATGTATCGCCAGTGCGCATCTAAATATACAGGATGTATCTGAATAACATCGAAAAAATGAAAGGAGTGATTCATCAGATTATTTGATGAACAAAAGGTTTCCATGAATGTAGGTCCGGAAATTAGGGCTCGGAATGATATGCAAATAATTCGAATTTTCCCTCATCGCTTCAATTCGAATATTCGAATTTTCCCTCATCGCTTCAATTCGAATATTCGAATTATTCGAATATTCCAATAATTCGAATATTCGAATTATTTGAATAAATAAATTTAAATAATATATTTATTCCATTAAGAGGTCAATTTTCTGGCTATTCAAATGTTAGGCATAACCACCCTTCTCTGAATAAGAATGAAATTGATAGAGTTATAAGTTTTTCTGTTTAGAATAAGAGGCTTCATTCAAGGTGAACAGCTTGTAAAATTGGAGAAACCCCCTTCGGAATGAATGAAAAAAACACACACATATTCGAATAAATTCGTATATTCGAATGAAGCATGAAACGAATATTCGGATTGATTCGTCCCGAAAATTCCGAGCCCTACCGAAAATGCATTGTTTCCAAGATGAGGTTTTACTTAAAAGCTTCTTTAGTAGAAAAATAAAACATTTTAACGTAACGTTCATCTGCAAATACGTGTTAAGAAGTTTCATTTTCTCATGTAAAAACGGCGCATCACACAAAAAAAGCAGAAGGATTTTTTTCCACAAATTCAAAAAAGAATTAAAAAATAATGGTTAGTTTAAAATATCTCAGGGGCGTATCACTTTTTGAGTCAGCTTTTGAGTAAAACTTCAACACCCTGCGTCTTCGGAACAATGCATTTCCGGATGTACATTTATGGAAACGCTGTTTTCATAAAATGATCTGACGAATCACCGTTTTAATTTTTTCAGTGTTATTCAGATATACCCTGTATAATTTGGGCCCGCTCAGATTTCTAGATATTAAACTATTCGAAAAATAATGTTCAAATCATTATATTATAATAGGAAATTTTACCAGTGCACAAAATTAACCTACTCAATTTTCATTAAGTGTTTGAAGAAAAAGATTTCCATTGTTTTATTCTTCAAAATTTGAAGGAGATTCAAGAAATCGTTAATAGAATTTATTTATGACAATTATTTTTCTTCTTGTTTCAGGACGCCCTCGACAATTACACTTTTCTTCCGTTTAGTATTTTCCTAGCTATATTCTGGATTTTCACTTACAAGAAGGTACCAGAAACTAAGAATAAGACTTTCGAGGAAATTCTGGCACTTTTCAAACACGGCAGTGGAAGGTAAGATACTTCATCAAATTTTCATTAATTCACCATATAGAGTTAAAACCTACATAAAAAGAAGAAATATATTGTTCAGATCATATCTATAGAAATAAATTTTCTGAAAGGAGGTAGATTCCAATAATATGTAGCATCTTAACGATAATAAACAATTGTACAAAATACATACTTCAATGAATTTTCAATCGCACAACAAGACATTTTTTTCTTTCAATTCCTGATTTAGATTCTTCAGATTGTATTCGAATAATACTTTGCTGGAAATTAATTCATCAATAATATTCTCTCGAAATAATAACAAACGGATATCGTTGTTTTCCAGGCGTTATATTTCTATTTCAAACGACAATTCTTTTGAGCATGTAGATCTTTAAAGAAACTCATCATATATGTCGAGAAAAATTTGATAATTCTTTTTAATGCACAGAATGAGCTTTCGAGATAGTCGGTTATATGGGTAAGTATTGCCATTATTTAAACAATGGTATTGCAGATAAGAGACAGTAGGTGCATGTGGATGCTGCCTGCTAAGCACGAATCACACGAAATGTTAGCAATAAACCGTTCTGTTGAAATTATTTCTTCCAAGCTGTTTACCAAATTTTTCGGAAAATGGCCGATCTTGCTATTTTTCTCTTAGTATTTAAACAGAATAAGCATTTGCTGTAGTGTCGGCTTGTGAGGTTTCAATCCAAAAAAACCAACAAAATAATGTATTTCGAACTGGGCTTCTTGTCAGTCACTGACATTTATTATATCATTCTACGTAGAACCAACGATTATGAGCAGAATTAATAATTAAATTCGGCATTGCTGGTCGAGGTTTCTTAATTACTTGAGAAAATTTTATCATCGTAAGACATTTTACTAAATTTATTATTCAAAATGAAATCTATAGGATCTTGCGTTTCTTAAAGTTCACTGCTTGCATTATAATTCTCACTTCTCGTTTCCGTTTCCATCTTTCTAGCTGAAAAATCAAAATCTTACCTACAAACTTTTCCGGAAAATGTCACAAAACCACAAACCGCACGCTGAGAGGATAAATAGACTCCGTTAATAAAAAAGGAGGGAATCAAAATAACACCTGATCTCCATCCACGATCGCCGGGGTTGATTCGGGCCGATCGGACGTTCAGTTTCAGCTGCGTCTGAAAGTAGCCGTTGCAGCTCTGAAATACACTGCTTCTTCGGAACTAGGAAGCAGTGGTTTCGCTTGAGCCACGATCGCAACAGCGGCTGCAACGTCCTGACTACCGACTGCTCGGGGTACCAGTCTGTGCGACGTCCCTGCAGCATACGTTGGGTGAAAAATGAGTGTTCAGAGAGTAGATAGATTTTCGCGGGACGAGGAAATGATGCTGATAGAATAGTGTCTATGAATAGAAGCTTATATGATGCATCTCACAACGAGTATAAAAAAATGGCATAAAGGATAATATATGGCAAAAAATCGCCTCGAAAATGGATGGAAAAACAGATAAAACCCATTTTATTTTTGATATTTTTAATTTCAATTCAGTATGAGAATACGAAACATTTTTTTTACAATTTAATATACAAAATTTCGAACCGTTCTTACGTTTTTGTTACCATTATTTCTTGCCAAGCAATTTGACCCTCAGCAACAAAATATTCACTGAAATTATCTCGAACTAAGAAACCATCTGCATTAGCAAAGCCTCCTTTTCTTGTGAGAGGTATCAAATTTTTTAGGGGTCCATCTAATTTTACTTGATTTTCTTCTGTAGGTTTCTTATTTGCCCTTTCATTTTTTATGGGGTTGTGTAAGCAAACGGCCCCAGAAATTATGATATCTACCGTAGATGGTTCCACTGCAATAGGTGAAAAAAAATTCTGAAAGTATTACTTAATAGACCAAAAGCATTTTCTGAAACTCTCCTGGCTCGACACAATCTATAGTTAAAAATGGCTTTAATAGTATCTTGTTTAGCTTGGTCTCTGTTATAAGGTTTCAAAATATTTGTATGCAGCCGAAATGCTTCGTCACCGACAATTACATAGGGTAGTTTTCTTTCCGAGTTCGGTAATTCATTGTCCGACGGAAAACCAAATGTGCCCTGATAGATCTTCTGCCCCATTATAGACTTGGAGAATATACCACTATCTCCTTCTTTGCCATATGATCCGATGTCAACTGCCAAAAATTAATAATTTGCGTCTACAATAGCTAAAAGGACAATGGAGAAATATTCCTTGTAATTGAAATAAAGAGAACCACTTTTTGGAGGGCATACGATGCGGATATGTTTTCCGTCTATGGCACCAACGCAGTTGGGAAAATTCCATTGTTCCCAAAACTCCTTTGCTCTAACTTTGAGGTCGTTTTCAGATGAAGGGGGCAGTAATACATGAAAAAGTTGAACACGTTTGGCTGTTAAAACCTCTTTGACTATTTCAGAATTATTTCACTCTGCCCTTCTTCTAAAATATGGAGCGCAAGTACATACTCCATGACTGTCGAATTCTCACTGCGACTGCCGATAGTTTGGTTTGGCTGCATGCAGCGGCTGCACAAGCGAAACCACTCCGACGTAGCAGCGAACGCAAGCAGCGGCTGCTTGCAGCTGCTGCATGCCTACCGAAACCAGGCCTTAAGCTCTTTCGCCTTGAAGCGAAAATAATGCCGCGGAGCCGGGCCTCCGACACGTGATCTTCAGCTTGAGTTGTATTAGATCGCAGTAATAAACGTATGTTTATTACTTTGAGATAACGATACTAGATAGAATAAAATAAAGATATAGAAATGTGATTATTTTTTATTTGAACTTGAATTTAAAATTGAACAAAATGGAGTGAAATGCATGTGCCTCCTCTGAGCAGCCGCCACTGTATTGTACAATTAATTATGAAAATGAATTCTTATGACTTGAGCCTATTAGCGTAGAAAGGGTGTGATTTTTCACACCCCCTAGCTATCGGCTATCACATTCCCTACTAAGGGGAACATTCACTCATCCCGGATAGCAAGTATCAGGGGGATTGAGCTCTGAGGTCTTCGGTGTTCTTCTTCTCCTGGGTCCTGGTTTGTTCGTCCTTCGTTGCTTGGTTCTAGATCTCTCGGTTGATGTCGCGGTAGTTGGTTTTGCAATGTTTCCCTCCATGGTTGTTCCTGGTGTCTATCGTGACCTGCAAACTTCCTAACCGTTCTAGCAGTACCAAGAAGTACTGCTTTTTGCATTACTTTAAAAAGGTTTTCATCCAAATCTAGCTCCTTGAGGTTGGACTTGAGGCTCTTAGGAATAATTCCTGTAGTTGATATGAGAATGGGAATGGTTCTGGTACTAGACATTCCCCACTGCCTTTTAATCTGAAGTTCAAGCTCTCGATATTTCGATATTTTTTCAGCATATTTTTGACGTAGATTGTTGTTGTTCGGGATGGCTACGTCTATAAGTATTGCTCTCTTCTCTTTTTTCTTCACTAGGATTATGTCTGGCCTGTTATTAGCAACTGTTAAATTTGTAAGTACTGTGCGGTCCCAGTATAACCTGTAACGGTTGTTCTCCAGTATTACTTCAGGCTGATACTTATAATATGGAATTGTTTCGGACTGCAGAATATTCAGTTGGATGGCGAATTCCTGATGAAGTATTTTACAAACTGCATCATGCCGACTCTTATATTCATTTCCACTTTCCAGCAACCATTTAGCAGCCTCCTGTAATATGTTGGATTGTTTCTGATGTTTGGGGCATCCGTTGCGGCATCTATCGTCGGTGAGGCTCCTATCCTTCATGATATATTTCTGATTGTTTTAGTTTGCACTACTTGATCTTGAATGGCAAGGAGGAAACCTTCTGTCTCAGGAAACATTCTTCCAGAAGTCAGCCAGTAGTTCGACGCAGGAATGTCGACATGTTCCTGGGTGACCTCGTTCAGGTGTCTTCCATGTAGGGGCTTTTCTCTCCATCTTTGAATTTTATCACTATCCATCTGTGTGGTGTTTTCATGAGGGTGCTCGCTTAGTAATAGAGGTGTTGAACAATCTGCTTCAATGAGTATCTTATGTAAGTCCGACGTGTAATTTCTCAAGTTGTTGTTCAGCCGCCATTTTCTTTATGTCCACAAAGCCTTGTCTGCCTTGAGTGCTTGGCAAGGGCGTAGCCAGGGGGGAGAGGGGGTTTCAGAGATGTTTCAGAGTTATTTTTTGTTGCAAATAGGTATAATCTTTCATTTTGCACTTAAACCAACTTATCTCCGAAAATCTAGTTAAAATTATTCATATCACTATGAATTCTTGAAAACAACAAATACTTGCTACAGAAAGCGACACTCACAATTCCCGGCACCTACAAAGTCAATTGCCAAAATGTCAAAACCCCCCCCCCCCGAAATCAATTCCTGTCTACGCCCTTGGTTCTTGGAATTGTTGTTCTTTCAACACAGCATTTAGGATGATGCTTGTTGGCCTTTGTACATAGTGTTCTCATTTTCCGTTGGAGACGATCGAGATCTGTATTACTCCACTTTACGATTCTGAATGAGTAGGTGAGAATTGAGCAAGCGTAGGTGTTAACAGCTTTTATTAGATTTTAGCTGTTCTTTATTATTAATATTATTATTATATCGCATCACATTGATGAGCAAGCTTTGGATAATTTTTCTCAAAAAGCGCTTTTTATATTAGAAAAAAGTTATTCGAAATGTTTGAATTTAGTAATGAGGATTTGGATGTTGTGAATAATATTTGATGAGATACTTGATAGTAGATTTAAATTATTGTCTAAGGAGATATATTATATTAATTGCAACTGAAACATCAGACAACACATTATAATAGACAATCATATAAACATAATAAATTTGCGAACTGCATATCTCCATTTTCAATGGGCATTTCTAATGATTTCCGAAAAAATATTTTTATAAGTGTTTCAAAATCACTTTGGAAATCACTGGAATCTCCCATCCACATCAAAAGTAACATATTGTGTTAATTATACATTTTCAGTGTGGCTAACACCCAGTTTAATATCAATCAATGACCAAAATTAACTTAACAACTGAAAAATATCTTCAGTTGCCACCCCTGCGCAACATTATTATCGAAATTAAATGATCTGCAGCATTACCCTTTCCTTTTAATCACGAGCCGCCACTGTCATTTAGTGTTTTTTTTATATTTTTTTGATCAATATATTTTGTCTAGCTTATTATCTTAGTGAGAACGTAAATTTTTTCTCTCATCTTAACACAATATTTGAGCAGTTTTGAGTTTTTATTATTTTTTTCTATTTTTACTCGACAGTTCTTGTGAAAAATCAGAATTGGGAAGTACCGTGACAGAATTTGAAGAAACACCAGCAGACTCCACGAATCCAAAGAGTTGAATGGGATCGACATGCTTGACACTCATTTTTATCCAATGATGCATGGACTTCACCACCTATCATTTTATTAATGTGTTTTATACATTTTCGTTTTAATAAGCATGTATGTGAATAAATTTGTTTTCAATTTTAAACTTTTTATTTTCCACAATGCATGATATTGAATAAAATGCATGGTAAGTGTGTTGTATTTGTTTTTTCCTTGATACAGTATTCGAAAACTGACTTTCAATTCGATCTTTTAATAGGAGTATGCTCAACTGTGTGAATGCTCTCGAACCGCATATACCAGTCAATGAACAAGCTGGACTAGTTGTAGCAGAAGAGAAAATTGAACGTGATTCCTGTGAATGTAAGTATTGATTTTACGATCAGATTTTGTGGATAATCGGAGCCATGACACATGGAGATGATTTTCCTTATTAAAACATTGAGAAAAACATATTATTATTATTATTATTATTAATACAAATATAAGAGTAGAGGAATTAATTCATATAAACTCGAACAGATATACACAAAAAAGTGGATCTTGCTATGAAAAGATCCAGGACATTTTTAAATCCGTTGACAGTACCACCATTTATCACGGCACTCGGCAAACGGTTCCATCTCTCGAAGATTCTGTTGGTGAGAAAGCTATGGCGTTGAGGGGTTCTGAACTTTTCCTTGGACAATATTAACTGATGGCCTCTCAAATTGTTGGTATTCGGAATATATAGGCCTTGAATACGATCACCGAAGTCACCACGGAGCGATCTGAAAGAAAATATCAGATCACCTCTCTCACGTCGATGGGAGTCGGAAAAGATTGATCCTTTCCTCGTAGGACGGACGAGTTATTCCAAATGGAATACGAGTAATTCAACGCTACACTGACTCAAGACGGAGTTCATCAGCACGTGTGGATGGCCACCAAAGCGGGCCAGCAGACTCTAAAGATGGTCTAATGTAGCTGGTGTAAAGAAGATTTAGAGTTTTGATGTCGCATCCGCAAAATGAATTCTGAATGGCATAAGTAAACTGTCTGGCTCTGGCTGTGATGATAGATATATGGTTAGACCTTAGACTAAGTATATAGTCTAAGGGTTAGACCAGCGTAGATCCTCAGTGATAGCCACACCCAGGTCACAATGACTTGAAACACTTCCCAGCGTTATACCACTGATGCTGTATTCTCTTCTAGAATTGTTTCTATCAATATACAGTACATAGTATTTATTTACATTCAAAGGGAGTAACCAATTGTCACACCAAACACTTATTTCAAGCAGGTCACGTTGCAGGGTATCATAGTTGAACGGGGAAAAGTTATAAATTTTAGTATCATCTGCAAACATAGAACATGAGGCGTGGAGTAATCTGGGGAAGTCAGGAGTGAAGAATAAAAATAAAATGGGGCCAAGAACGGAACCCTAGGGGCACCAGATGTTAAAGGCATATCTTGAACGGAGAAAGAACGATTGGCCCTAACTAGAAAAATACGGTTGGATAGATGCCCCAATCCAAGCAAGAACACTTCCCTTGATTCCAAATGAGAAAGCTTTGCAAGCAATCGATGGTGAGGGACCTTATCAAGGTAAACCAAATCCACGGGCACCCCCAGGTCCCACGCCTTGGTCCATTCATTGATGGATAGAGTAAGGTTGGTTAGTGTAGAGCGACAAATCCATGTTATTCTTTAGGAATAATGTTCCTGGCAAAAGCAAACCGGGTGATATAATCGGACACGATTCTTTCTAGGACTTTTGAAGCCGAAGACAGTACACTTATAGGTCTGTAGACCGGTGTTATGGATGCCAGTCATTAGGGAGGATAGAATATCTAAGGGAACATGTGAATATTATGGATAGGGGCAAAGCAAGGGAATGAGCGCAGCAACGGAGAAGTTTAGGAGAAAGGCCATCTAGACCAGTTTAGAAATTAAATAATTTTACTCTGATTTCAGTCATTAACTCATTGTTTTCATTGAAACTTAATAATTATCAGAAAAAGTAGAATGCTCAACTCGATTCCGTAAAAACCATCTCATCTGATATACAAATGGATCCTCAAGGAAGCAAGGAGTAGGCATAGGCATATACGACCCCAAATACAGGGAGTCAGCTTCTCTGGGAAAACTAAAATTAACGCCTTAAACTGAAATTATAGACATATAGAAATATCTGTCGTGACAGTACAAGGAAGCCAGAACTTGCATTGCCGCTAGTCAGATGGCACCGAGTTAACTGATCGGCGTTGATTTTAAACCGGGAAGCATTTGGAAGTGTGAACAATCCCTCATAATTTTTGCAAAGAACAACAATCTAGTTCTAGTTTAGCTTCGCCCAGAAGAATATTGGGGGAAATGAGCAAGCGGACTGCTTTGCACAAAAAGGAGCTAAAACTCCTTTCGCCGGACCAGGCTTTTATATTTGGTATCACTCGTACTGATAAGGTGGAGGTTGATTATTAGGAAGAAAGAGAGGAACATTCTTCTCTCACTGGATTAACAGACCAGGTTAAAGACAAGCAGAGAGACTGGCTCCGTATTCTCGACAAGTGATCTTTCAAAGCGAATACGAACTTCATTGCGCAGTGTGCATTTTTGCAGATAAAAGAGGAACTCGTGCAATGAAGTTCGTATACGCTTTGAAAGATGACTTGTCCAGAATACGCGGCCTGATTGCACCTTCTAGAGAAAAGGCTCTACAAGCTTTATCTTTGTCGAAAAACGAGTTAGGGCTGCTAACTGGGTTTTTTCTCAGATCACTCTGTTTTGTGAGAAATCACCTGCACAAGATCAGTAGGAAAAACGCCAATATCTGTAGATTATGTGGATTGGCCAGAGGAACTACCGAGCACATATCAAGCCAATACAATACATATTGGAGCAAACTAGACTTACACTACTGGGTGGCGCGATCTTGACTCAAGCCGACATAAGAGCGAAGTTTCCTAGGAAAAATTATATCTTTAGTATGGAAACGCATAAAAGACCTCCTTGGCCGCAGTGCAGAATGCTAGTCACGGTGCCAATCGACCACAACCTAATGAAGTGCCATCTGATATCACTTATCCGATGATTTTTTTTATAACAAACCTCTGACAAACAGAGCTTCTCAGAAAGTGTCCACCCTCAACTCAGCAACGAATCAGAATTTGTGAAAACACTCAAACAGGTCGATTTTTGATGACAGGGGAACATAATCTGGTATACAAAGCTTGTTTCTACTGGCAACCCCCTGGAAAGGGTTGCAAACCCATCAGGAATATGAATAGGGAAAGTGGGTGTATGAAACATTCATTTATAGAACACAAACTGCAGGTTCAAACAAATTTGAATCCATGCATACATTTGTGCTACAAAACTACTCACTTTCCCAATTCAAATTCCTGATAGGTTTCCAACACTTTCCAGGGGGTTGCCAGTAGAAACAAGCTTTGTATAGCAGATTATGTTCCCCTGTCATCAAATATTGACCTGTCTGAGTGTTTTCACAAATTCTGATTCGTTGTTGAGTTATTGAGGATGGACACTTTTAACTTTCTGAGAAACTCTGTATGTCAACTCGACAACGAATCAGAATTTTTGAAAACACTCAGACAGGTCGATTTTTGATGACAGGGGAACATAATCTGGTATACAAAGCTTGTTTCTACTGGCAACCCCCTGGAAAGGATTGCAAACCCATCAGGAATTTGAATTGGAAAAGTGGGTAGTTTTGTAGCACGAATGTATGCATGGATTCAAATTTGTATGAACCTGCAGTTTGTGTTCTATAAATGGATGTTTCATACACCCACTTTCCCTATTCATATTCCTGATGGGTTTGCAACCCTTTCCAGGGGGTTGCCAGTAGAAACAAGCTTTGTACACCAGATTATGTTCCCCTGTCATCAAAAAACGACCTGTCTGAGTGTTTTCACAAATTCGGATTCGTTGTTGAGTTATTGAGGATGGGCACTTTTGAATAAGACTCCCTGGATAATATATCTAAACTTTCGACGAAATTATTAGAATATGGAAAGCGTGGAGCGAATGCCTTTCCACTTCTCTGACTATTTCGTACAAGGTTTCTGTTCAATAAGTCTTTTTACATGTATTCGACTTTCCAGCAGGTTCAGAAACCTCCAGTCGCACAGGAACAGGAGATGGCATCTGCAGACCACCACCGCCACTGCCGCCACCACGGTTTCCAAACAGCGCTGTTTGACAATGGGAAAGCCACCTTAGTATTGCCGATTTCACACTTTTGCCGATCCCGAACCCACTACGAGCTCTTGAAGAATACCTTTTGGATCTGATATCAGAGCGCAGCCGCGCATGCGCGGTATTCCTGCGCAATTCCTTGAACAAACCCAATCGCATGTATAACCAGAGTGCGCGTGTGCGGCCATAATATCGTCGGTAGTGCTCGAACTTGAAAGTAGATGAAATTGTAGCAAATTCATCATTTTAATGCCGAACAAAAACTATTACTGCTCAAATTGATACGCATGTTATTTATGAAGAATCCTCCTAAAAACTTCGACACCGTGCAAAGACATCATGAGGAACAATCAATCATTATATTTAGTATCTTCAACATTCGATGAATTTTTTGTACATTTTGACTGCATTTGTGAGCGTAAAGGCATTGACTCATTCCAGATTTTCGTCAACATTCTTTGGTCGAATTTTATTCGTAGCTTTACTTGAGCTTATTCCGAATGTTTCAAAAGAGTTTGATTTCTATTCAATGTGGTCTGATAATATAATAATCATATAATTCGTGCTATTACCATTATGGCATCCAAAAAGAGATTCTGGATAAGGAAGAAACTGAAGAGAATCACTATGGATGGGGGAATCTTCCAGGAATGGATCATTAAAAGTAAGAATAAGCTACCCCTCCTCACTGGCTTTCTGACAGGACGTTGTCCCCTTAGGTATCATATGATGAGATTTGGTTCTACACAAACTGACGAGTGTAGATTTTGTGGAGAAGAGGATGAGACTCATGTTCACTTAGTCATAGAATGCGTCGCCATTGCGAGAATGTGCAAAGAATGTCTTGGACAGGACAATTATAGGAAGAACGGTGATTTAGCCCCTTGAAGACCTCTCAGATACTAGAATTCATTAAAGCTCTGAAACTGCGAAAACAGCTCTGAAGTCAGGCACAATAGACCTTGAGATTGCAGTGGATTGTACAATTTCAGCTATTGGTAGTCCAATTCAATTCTCCATTAAGTCATGGATTTTGATAAAATTTAAAGTATGGATACCATATACGTAATAGCACAGATATTATTATTATTATATTATCTATAATAATAGCAGCCTGTGGACAAATAGAATAATCTGGCAAATGATTGGCTATCGGATTTCGACAGACAAGCTTCACTTACCTTCATAAAAAAGGTGGAGATTAGGCAACTGTAATGCTAGCCAAAACCACTAATGTCGACGAAAATGAGGGCATCTACTAGATTCTCTGCAGCTATTGAGAAAGTATTATTATATTAGGTTATAAAATCACCTTTGTTTTTTGAGACAGCTTTTATAACTTCCGAGTTTTTGAAACTATCTATTCTATATGATAAAGAACTATTCTTCATTGATCTGAAGAGATAGTACCTATCAACAAGTATTGCTTTCGTAACTAAACAAATATACTTACTCTTTTTCTTGAAGTGTTTTTCTCCGGGTTGGTTCTCTTAAAATAGTTATATAGTTTTCATTCGGGTGAAGTAAGATGTGGTTGTTCAGTTAGCGTTTCGATTTGCTATTTATGGCTGACAAAAAACTTTCCGCCAGGCTTGTAAACTTCACAAAAACTTATACCTTTGTTATTATTGTCTCCACTTTCTATCGTGAATGTATTGAAGTCAATACTTTCACTATTGTTTTCATAATGCCTTTACGCATCACTCAAAATTTGTTTGAAACCTAATTATTCACTGCCATCCCTATTATAAATGTGCGGATAGCCCAAAAAACGTAAATATTCTAACTGACTCTGATTTGAAAGAAAACGAGACGTCTAATACCAAAAACAATTAGAAAATCAAAGTTTCGCAATCGTAAGTGAATTATATAAATAGCAGTTATTATTTCGGTATAATTATTTAGTTTGTGTTCCTGAGTGTGATTTAAAAAAACAGGTGCTCAATTTTGAATAGTGCAATCATTGCTACGATTTTGTAGATATTTTTGCTTTTCTGCGTAATGGTGGGAATAGAAGGTGGATACTTCCCAAATGAAAGCCGTTTTTTGAAGAGAACTAATGCACTTGCCTTGAGATGTAGGTACCTATTTTTTATTGTTTTTAACTATTTGATAAGTTACTTTTAGAAGTAATATTGGTTCTCAAATTCCAACAAATACTTATTCAACCTCCTAACTTCAATTCAAAATTAACTTTTTCCCTTTATATTATGCAAAAACGCTAGAAAAAAGATAAGGAATATGAACATTAACTGCCACAACTTGCCACTTATCAGAGTATCAAAGTAAAATAAGGTTAACAGTGTACTTTAATCTGAATCTAATGATTGGTGGACATGTCCATTCTTTAAACGCCATAGTATTTAAATCAGTTGTGACGAAGTGAATTTCATATCTTCTTGGGAAATATCCACAGATTTGATTTCATTATAAATTCATAATTCGAAATATTGATGATATGTACAGCATGTAACATTTTCTAGTGGATAGATTTCAAACAGTATCTAACCATAATTTTAAACAAAACTGCGCATATAGTTATAGGCGAAACTAGTGGTTTTGGGGATATTGTCTCCAAACGGGGAACATTTCAAATAATTCGGATTGAAGAAGGAGAGGAGCTAAATCTGTTTCAAAACGACTATTAAAAATGACAATTAGCAAGTAAGGTACAGAGGTTTTTCTCTGAATTTGATATTCAATCTTTGGATATACATGATTCCAGAAACTCTAAGAACGAATCTATTACATATTTTTTTCGGAAATGGATGTAGCTCTCAAGTATCATTGGATAATAATTAATTGAAATTAATCAGATGCTACTGAACACACATTCTGTCTACACATTCTTTTTTGAAAAGTTTCTAATGGCTCTAACAACCTTGCTTCTATTTGTATTCAGTTTTCAAATGCAATTTCAATATTTTCAGTTCATTGAAGTAATTCAAAATGTTTTTCTAGTTATTCACCGCCAATGACTTCATTCAGAAGGAAGTTATAACAAAAAATGATGCTGATAAAAACAATGATTCTGAAATTGGATATTTTGTACCACCAAATCGAAAGAAATTCTATCACTAAAAATAAATTAGAACGAATTTAAAAAAAGAACTGGTGAGACTAAAATATTTGGATAATGAAACAAATAAGTCAAATAAAATTGGTTACAACATTCTTCTGAGGAAAGTCCTAAATAAACTTCACAGTGTAATTCGAGATAGAGGAAGCAAATGATTATTCTAAATGTAAATACTGTTGAAATTAATTTTAATCGTATTTTGTGTGAATGGGAGTCTGAAGAGGAAAAATTTTACGTTGAGCAGTTTATAAGAATTGATTGTGTGTTTGAATGACAGCCTTTATTGGAAATTATCTTGGATAAAGTCGTAGATATTTTGAATATAACATGTCGAATTGGTAATTTAATTGTTTTTCTCTGTTCCACTATTTTTAATCACTTGAGATTTGTTCACGAAAAAATTCACAGAAAAATAGGAGAAAACAGTGAACTCATTCTCAGAGCTATTAAGTTGTATCAAGTTAATTTTGTTGATATACATTTTTATTTTATTTAAAATATTCTAATGATGTTAAATTTTTGAATTGTTCACTATCGTGAAGATGTATGCCTAAATTTAAAGTAAAGTTATTTTTAAGTATAAACCAAGTGAATCACTTGTAAAATATCCTGGACGCAATAAATTCTATCTCTATAAGAGTTATTCATAATTTTTCAATCATCCCTAATCGACCTGGAAAAATTGAAGAAGAATCAGTTTTTAATTTGTTTCAGAATATGAGCTACCCTCAGATAAATAATTGATCTGAGAGGCCTATCTATGTTTCTTTTTGGTCTAAGAAGCTGCCTAATATATGTAGGAGAACAAGAGATTTGACAAATGAAAACTATATTTTCAATTATTTTGACTAAGTAGAATTTCCGAAGTTATATTCAATAGTTTTGATAACTGAGTGGAAATCTTCCAATGGCGAGTTCTTTTTTCATTCGACAAATATTGCAATGAAGCTATGCCTTTCAAAAAGACTCAATAAGAAGCTAACAGATTACAGATATTTCTATCAAATAATTGTTTTACACAGGTAATAATTCTTCCGCAAATGTTCATTTGATTTTCTAATTTGTTAAACGCGAGGTTAAAAGTTATCCGAGAATTTGACAGCAGAATTTGAACTTTATTCTTCAAGGGTCAAAATATTGTCTCTGATCTGGTGAGTAGGAAGGTTTCTGAACGGTATAAACTTGTCAGGTATGCTCACATAACTTAAATCTCAAATTTACATCACATAAATAGCTGTCAACTGTACACAGATAATCGTGATCCGTGATCGAGCGATCAGCGAACATACTTTGGAGTTTAGAATTACTCAGAGAACGTATTGAGCTTGCGTTCAGCGCAAATTCAATCAACGGTTGCACAACTGTTGTGTCCGCTGAAAGCAACCAATGAAATTTTCCGAATTGTATTTAAAATGAGTGATATCCCAGTTGGCCTTTTGCTGAATTTGTCACCAGTTATATCTTGCAGTTTTTCCATGTATAAGTGATTCCACCATTACTTTCAAACATCTCAATTAAATATCCATTTGACAGACATGAAATTGTTAATTAAATTTTTGCAAGGGGAATCATAATAGCGATTTTCTTCCAAGAAAATGTACCATCAATGCAACATGTAAAGTACTTCTTAGAGAAGACTCATTAGAAAATGATATTGATGAAATGAACATTCGATGATATCAAATACAGATTTTTTTAGAAGAGTTTATCTTTGAAATCTTAAATAATTCCAGAATATAAATAACAGAAATATGAATTACATTTCATAAAAAATAATATATATAATAAAAAAATAAACCATAATCACCAATCATTATTAAGATCTGAAAATAACTTGTCTTTTATTTTCCGTCTTGGGTTTTCCTTGATATCTGTCTGAAGTGCTCCAGCTTGACCAAGTAGATATTCCATTTCTGAAAATAATTTTCATTGTGATAGCTTTTATATTTGCAGTTTTATTGCATGTGCAGAAGTATAAGTCCTCCAAATAAAAAAAATCAGATTAACCAACATACAACCCAATTCCTCTAGAAAAATTATTACAAAAATGGGGATTTGTAATGTGCTAGATAGGGTAATTCTCGTTTATAATAGCACACTTAAAAAGTGCCTACAGAATGTAACGATAGATTTCAAATGAAAGCAATTTCAAACAAGCAAGTTATTCAGCATTATAGAAGATGACAATTTCTCAATTTTCACTCATAACTCAAAATCTATGAAAGATAGGCTGGAACTGTTTTCATATTCGGATTAGTCAAAAAAACACAGCTGGAAAATGTGTTATCAGTTTTCATCTAGCTACTTTTTATAGTTCTCAAGATCCCTTCAGTAGACAATGAATATTGCCCACTCGAATATGAAATGTTTAAAAGTAATGGGCTCACTGTTTCTCTTTTGTTTCAGACATTATAGGACATAATTGAGATTCAGATTACTAAATTTTCCTGCCCTTAGGGTGCGCTATGCAACTATAATTTGACATACAAACGATCTGAGCGACCTTTGAAATATAGCGGCGATAAAATGAAGTTTTCCAAATCGCATTTAAAATGGGCAATATCTCAGTTGGCTTGTAGCTGAAATTGTCGCCAGTCAGATCTAAAGTTTTTCACCCATAAGTGATTCCACCATTACTTTCAAACATGTTTGTTTATAATATCATAAAAAGCAAACCCTTAATGCAAGCATTAGTAGATATATTCAAAAAATATGATATTTGTATTCAGCAAATTATTGAAATCAATGATCTGTGTGCTCATGTTTCCATTTTATCCACAACAAACTTGTTTTGAACACGATCTGATCTGTCTCCCATAAGAACGTCAAAAAAATACCCCATAAATTAGCCCTAAGAAATCAGGAATTTTTGTTTTTGTATTAGAACGAGCTCAAATAGGCTGAGTAAGTTAATCTTGTAAATACATATCATACATATTCACTTGTAACATAAAAAAATAACATCTTACCATCTTGGCTCAAGTCAGCGTGTCTGAAATCTTGAGGACCGGCAAACTGTTTCTTCAAGTCTCCTTCATAGTAAATGAATATTGTTGGTAGATTTCTATCTGGATAATTTGGTATGCAAGTTGTAGAAATTGATTTGAGGAATTTCACACTTGGGAACTTTTGGGCTAAATTTCTTAGATGTTCATTAATGAGAGTACAGAGTGGAATTCTGAAACAAAAAATGAATTTGAGAAAGTGGCAATATTGATTACAAACATGAATATAGCAAATAACACTATGAATGTGCTTTACAAAACTTGATCAACTAATGAAACTTTAGCAATATGAAAAATGAACTAGATTTTGATAAAGAAATGTTGACGTTAAATTAAATAACAACAAATTTGTGAAGCCCATTTTGTGAATGAGGAGTTTCCAAAGCATAATATTGTCAGCCATCAAATGTAAACAGCTTGAATTCATAGTCTTCTTTCTACAAGTAACAATATTACCAACAGTGTTTTAGAATCTACTGTTTGTCTTGATTGGCTCAAAACAGTGGTAACAGAAAATCAGTATATTTTCACATACGATTTTTAACTCCCCTTATCGTTGAAACATGACTTAATTGTTTAGTATCTTAACTTAAAACTTATACTTTCATTAAAAATAACTATTTTAATCCTCTAACACCTCAGTTTGTTATTTATGTTTTATCAGATGTTGATTCTCTTGAAATAATTACCCTTGCTTGTATAAATGCAAAACAACCCATATTTCACTTCCTGCTTTATTAACTTCCTCTACATAATCTTGGGCGGAAATTTCACCTACTGAACCGAATTTAGCTTTTTCCAGTACGCTTTTCATTTCTGCTATCCTTTTATTACGATATTCCAATAGAATAGCTTCATCTTCAGAGTCCTCTAATTCGTCCAACTCATCCAAATTCAATTTGTCCAAGTCAACACCATCTTAAAATAAATTGAATAAATATTGCATGAAAGATTAACATTATGCTTTTTAAATGGGGGAAATTATTTGTACCTTTAGTTTTTTCTGTTATTGTTTCTTCTAACAAAGAAACTATTTGATCTTCCGTTATTTCTGCATCCTTTTTAGGGGGTATAATTCCTTTGGCTCTCAGAACATCATTCCATTCAGTATCTTCATTAGGGTCCTGATGGAGTTATATTTCAATTAAATTTTAACTTAAAAACAAACTCCTCAATGAAACTAACCTGCATTTTTGATGGTTTTTTGTATAAGAATTAGACTAGAAACGAATGTATATGAGTCATTAATGATATTCCAGTATCCAGTGAAGTGCTTCTTCTGTGAAGTTTACGGATATTTATAAATCCCATACATTTACATTTCCCATAAAAGGCTAGGTGAAATTTGAAATTGAGGTTAACATGTAGCATAGAGTATTATTAAATCTTCTTTCTTTCGAACAAACATATCAAATTTTCAATTTAGCTTGCTTTTTACGAGATGTTTGCAATTATTTTAAATGTTCAGAATGATTAAGACTATTTCTACTGAACTTGAGTACAAATGAAAATTGTTTGCGTATTTGCGCGCATGTTCATGCAATGTACAGGGTGCACCAAATTAGACACTTTCGCATGAAAAGTCCTATTTCGAACCAGATCAGATAGACAAATTCTGATTTCGATTCACGAGGGCCAATTTTTTATGAAAACTCAATGGTGAAAACCGCACGTTATGATCAGAGTTACCGGGTGTTTCTCGAAAATATGCATTTTCGAAATACAACTGTAACTTTTCTTTTGAAAAAATTTTCTTTGGGGATTCTTTACGTAGAATCGTAGATTTTAAAGACGTTAGTATTGTTTTCCGCAAATTTTCGTATGAAATTTTTTGATTTGAATGGTGCTAGCAATGCTAGCATATACCTATTGTTGCATTTGCGGCAGAGTTTGAAATAAAAATTCCAAATTTATAGAATACTCGATTTTTTTTAGAGATATTTGAGAGTCTTCACAGCCGAATAAGTCTTCTTGAAGGAATAAACTATTTGAAAGCTAATTATGTGAACGTTCCAGAAAAATATCAATTATCCTATAAATTTGATATTTTTTCATCAAAATTGGCCACCATCTTTATTTTTGCACATTTAGATAGAGCTAAAAATAAGAAATCCAATTGAATAGAATAATACGAGGGTAGTTCAAATATAAACGAGACTTTTCGATTTTTAGGCACAATAGTGGGGAGAGGAGATTCTTCTTTTCAATATTTGAATTGAATTTTCTATGGCTCTGTTAACACTATGGCCACGAAAATTCGGATAACATTCAGTATATCGATCTCCGTTCTCAAAATAAATTTCACTCGAATCGGATATCTTTTTATGGAAATATGAAGTTTCATCTTTTCAATATTTCAATTGAATTTTCTATAGTTCTGTTCACACGAGGGTCACAAAATTTTGCATGAGGCTTGTGATCAGCATCTTGCATTTGGCCATAACATTTCATTCGTATTTTCTGAGATATTGAGGAACAAAAATTTTGAATGACCATATTTTATGGAACACCCTGTACGATTTGGCTGGCTAACGAACTTAACCGAGCCATTTGGGACCCGAACTCATCCTGAAAATTTCAAATCTCTAGGACAATCCTTTCGAAAGTTATTGTGCTAACGGACGGCCCCACGGACTGAATTGAATTTGACCAAGAGTTCGTCATCAGGGAGTCTAACCCTATCGTTTGATACCATTTTCGGCTCAAAATTAGAAAATTACAGACATTTGGCAAAACGTTATAGCACTCGTTTAAGTGGAACAAGCGCTCATAAATGACTTTTGTATTGGACTCTAATGGTGGATATAAATGATTGCCATTATAGGTACGCACCTTGGCTCAATGTTGAAGTCTTTTTGAAAACGATGTCTTTTGTTTCCTCCCTTCAACTCGATCTTCAAGTGAAAGTTAGATATTCAAGTAAATAATTTTTTCCGCCGACCTCGAAATAAAAGGTGATTTGTGTACGAAATTGATCATTAATGACCCATTTTAATGCTCAATTTTTTGACTATTTTAATGTGCAATGGCAAACGTTCACAAAGTATTCAAAAGCACTACGAGAAATGTCAAACTCTACTGGAACATAGATACATAGAAATTTCATTATGACAAATGTATGTCTTGTGCAAATTGAAAATGTATTTCAATCAAGAATTCATACAGAATTCATATTGCGATCGTCGGAAAAATCTTGTAATCAACTCGGTTATTAATCGAGCGACTAATGGTCTCGAACTATTAAAGCGTTTGCTCCGCTCACGCTTTAAAATATCTTGACCATTAGTCGCTGTCTTTAATAACCTAGTTGATTAAATAACTATTAATATTTCAAAGGGGCTATCGTTTTTTCTCTAATTTACATTGCTTCTAACTTAACCCTTTCTAAAAGGTAGGTATCTGTAGAGCAAACCCCATATGGAATATTAATTTTTATTTTCAACTAAATGCTTCAACCATGAACTTTATAACGAAAATCGGTATTTCTTGTGATTTTTGGAAAAAATCATTTCAGAAATAATGGTCTCTTACAAATTATCCGATATTTGTTTCCAGTCAGGTTTTAGAGAAAAAAAATATTGAAATCACGCCAATCACGGAAATAGTAAGCTAATTTTGCTAAGAATTGGTATATAATTTATATTACCGTCAAACTCAGACTCTGATACCAGTGGAGAAATCCGCTGTTTAAGGGCTAGAAATAAATCTTCAATAAATAAAATAAAATAATAGTTATTAAATCAACTAGGTTATTAAAGACAGCGACTAATGGTCAAGATATTTTAACGCGTGAGCGGAGAGACCTTTAGTCGCTCGATTCATTAGCGAGTTGATTACAAGATTTTTCCGATGATCTCAATATGAATTATGTATGAATTCTTGATTGAAATACATTCTCTTTTTGCACAAGACTTAAATTTGACATAATAGAATTTCTACGTTTCTATGTTCCAGTAGAGGTTTGACATTTCTCGTAGTGCTTAATTCTGAATACTTTGTGAACGGTTGCCATGAGAATTTCACATTAAAATTGCAGAAATTGAGCATTGAAATGGGTAATTAATGATCAATTTCGTACATTATTAAAATCACCTTTAATTTAGAGATCGATGGAAAAATAAATTAGCGAATTTGAATGATCAGAATTGGCTGTTAAATGCTGGCACATGAAATAAACATAAACCTATATTTTAACATTTTAACTGAATGAGCCTATTACCATAAACTACAAACAATAACAATTCAGATGCTTCAAATGTTTCAACCGTATTGTGACATTCAGAACGTATAGGTAGTCATTTGTTAGAACGAACCTCTAACCTCTCAATGAACATTATAAATAAACCCATTTAATGAATGATCGTTACAATAATTGAGCGTTATTTTATCAACCACCTAAAACTGACTTAATGGTATTCACCCTATCATAATGTAAAGTTACCCCAGTCTAAAGTGCTTCAAGTGCTTTCGAGATAATTGATCCTATTAACCAACGAATAGTTATTATTGCGAAACGTCGTAAACTAGGGGTAGCTTGGACAACCCTCAGCTCAGTGGCGTCACGACGGAAAAATGTGGAGTTTTTATACATATCGATGTTTTTAGTCACATTACGCATTTTAATCGAAAATATTTCTATTTTTGGTGTGAAATTGAATATTCAACAACAACAAAATCTGCTTAAAACGGAAAAATTGATTGTGTCAACCTTGGTGGATATTTCATAAAAATTTATTCGTGAATGTATGTAAAAAGACGATTTCTGGAAATATTTTAGGGTTTAGTACTTAAATTAAGTGCAAAAAAATTCATTGAATAACACCTACCTACTCAAAATGGACCTTAGAAAATATAAGCAATTGTGCGTTTTTTGTAACGTCAAGTTTTCAAGATAAACATTATTGAAATAACTGGAATAAGCTAGTGAACTCAAACGATCAGGATTGGCGGTTGAGTTTGACGTACTCTTTTGCATTCATTCCATTGGTTGAATGTTGATTCTTAGTTTAATGCGATGCCAACTGGCAACTCTGTTGTGACTCATTTCCACTTATTACGTACGTCATCTTGGCTTAACGTTCGAACGAGTATAGAAATTGCAGTAAAATTTGGAGTGATCAAATGAATAGGTAGATATGTACTTGTATTCAACACCACTTCTTAATGCTGTCACATGAAAAAAAAACTATATTTTGACGTAATGAAAATGCTCATTTAATCTGATATTTTCATTTTCGGATTTTCTGAACATTCAGATGAAGCTCACATGCATCCAACATAAATATATTATAATGCAATTCGACTAAAAATGTATATGAATTGTGTACGATTTTCACTTTTGCGCTTTCGTTCCTTGCGGAATAGCATGTCATTTTGTTTGAACCGAAGCCGGTCAAACTTTTCGGTTGAACCCACTGGTAAATAATTTGAGGTCAAAAACAATTACAGTGGAACTTCCCTATAACGAATTTCTCTGTAGAACGAATTTCGTACAAGACATTGCAACTTGAACCCAAATTCCATGTCAAAAACACCCCTAAAACGAAGTAAATTCTCTCTATAACGAAATATTCAAAGAACATCACTCTCTAAATGAGTATTGGTAAGAAGGTATAAGGGTTTTTCCGAAATTTTTCCGGACGTGTGTAATAAATCCCGACCTTAAACTAAATCCTTAGGGCGGGCAGAGAGATCCTTCTGAAACAGTTTTGAATACACCCCTGGCTGTTTGGTTTCAATCTAACCATTACGCTAGTGTGAAAAGTTCTGCGAAAATGTCTACAAGCAAGTGTTTAAGTTGGAATGATAAACTTAAATTAATCAGTGAAGTCGACTGCGACATTGACGACTATAGAAACAAAATTTCTGTATAACGAAATTTCTTAATAACGATTTTTTTGCGGATTTAGCGCTTTCGTTATAGGGAAGTTCCACTGTATATACCTTATATTTCGAACAGAATAAATAAGACTCCCGAGATTCCGAGATCAAAATTTTGTATTTAATAATGAATATACAATAATTAGAGCAAAATTTTGAGAGAATTTAAAATTATTAAAAAAATTTGAAAATTCAATACTTCAGGTCGACATATGAATGAAATTTGGATTGAACAGACAGGGTGATCAGATTTCCATTATTCATCTACAAAACTAGAAGAGATAGGAAAAAATATTCTGTGCTAAAGGTTGATTTTGGTTTTTGGAAAATATTTATGATTGGCAATAACTCTCGCAGTATCAAAAACATCTTTGGGCTAATTTTTTCAGCACTTTTTACCAGAACTATCGAAATTCTCGTGCCGGAGAAATTCATTTTTTTGGGACATTTCATCTCGTGTATGCCGTTTCTAAAATGATTAAATTGCAGATTAATAAAGTTTGATATTGCATCAGCAAATTAAAATGTCAAAATTACATCTTCGGTATAAAAAAGTGCCATATAACTATTCGAAATAAAAAAAGTGCAAAAGCAGTTCCGCCACTGGCTGGCTTCCACCCCTTTCGACTTACAATCGGATGGTAGTGTCCAATAGATGGCCGACTGGCGATGTTTACAGGTGCTAATTGTCATAAACATCGGTTTCCGGTCCACTCTCCCCCACAGGAGTCGGTATCCGTCCCACACATAACTTCCAGAACGTAATGGGGGAGCACCATGTTCAAATCAGGAGGAGATATGGGGGAAGTTACAGCGATCCTCCAAACCAGCCATAATGTTGCTATCTTAAATTCGAGAATAATAGGATTCATGATTTTCATTTGTTTATTTATTAGTTTGAAATTTCATACACCGTCTGAGCAGTAATAACATGTAAGAGTGCTCACAAAAAAAAACAAAAAAGCAGAAGAAAAAAAAAGTTCTTCAAATAACTCTATATGGGGAGAAGCATTTTGTTATATCTTTAATATACAATTAAATAGAAATACCTCACTTGTTTTAAATAAATCTACAGTGGAACATCCCTATAACGAAATCGCTAAATCCCCAAGAAAATTTCGTTATACCTACAGAATTTTTGTCATACAGAATTTTTTTCTATATTGTCAAGTGACGAAACAAGCATAGTCATTTAATCAACTAGGTTATTAAAGACAGCCACTGATGGCCAAGATATTTGAATTATATTTTAATTATTTTTTTATTTAATAGTTCGAGACCATTAGTAGCTCGATTAATAACCGAGTTGGTTACAAGATTTTTCCGACGATCTCAATATGAATTGTGTATGAATTCTTGTGTCATTATGAATGTCCCAGTGAAGTTTTGACATTTCTCGTAGTGCTTCTGAATAATTTGTGAACGGTTGCCATAAGGATTGTACATTGAAATAGCAGGAAATTAAGCATTGAAATGGGTCATTAATGATCAATTTCCTAAACACTAAAATCCCTTTTTTTTGAGATTGACGGAAAATATTGATTGCCGAATAATTTCGAATATGGTGTTCCAATAGGTTCGAAATTTTATATTCGATATACATAGAGACTTTTGCTGAGTGTCGTCTTAATTCAAAGCATGTTGAACATGCTGTGACTAATCAGTATCTCCCTATAGGGCTATTTTTTATTTCATTTGATTCAAACATTCAAAGGACGTTTGGTTTCTCCAATATAGATCAAATTAATTTTTTGACATAAATTTTTTGCATAAATCAGAAATGAATCATCGATGATTGTTTTCTGAGAACTGTCAGAAATTACAAACATCTTGAAAACGTGACGAAAATTACTTTTTTGAAAGTTATGAGTTTGAAGTGATTTTTCTGATAACAGCTGGCGGTTACTGGCCGAAACGATGAACGGAAAAAGCAAAATTGATGAAAATAGTCCAAATAATATTCCAATGAATCATCATTATAAAGAATTTCATTTAATAACTAGGGTTTTTTCTATTTTGAGTTCTCTTTGACGTGTTGACATTCCGCAAAATTGAGCTTATCTTGAGCCAATATAAGTCAATTGACCTCATAGATCTATATATATATATATATTCTTTTGAAATCAAGAGCTAACATAATACAATACATAAAACAAAAATAAAAATCCCTAACTGAGGTTGGTGCAAAACGGGGTACCATACTATTTTTTCGTATGATACCAGAGCTCAGGGAAAAACCCCAGTAGAAAAAACCCTGTCTCGCCGTTTCAACAAAATAACACTTAAAAACTATTAGAATATTGAAGGTTTTCTTCTTTACTTAGTCCAAATGAACGATAACCCTCTCCAGGATGCCTTCGGAATTCTGAATCTGAAACGAAAAAATCAAAGCAGAAAAAAGAAACAGAAAAAATTAAACGATTAAAACTCTATTAAATCGATTTAAAATTAATAACCCAATTCAAAAACGACTCGGTAATTTCATGTACAGCTCTCAAGACATCTTGAAATTTATATATTGGACAATTATTTATCAGGTGTTCAATTGTCTCCTCTGCTTCTCCGCATTCGCAACTAGGATTCTCAACTGAATTCCATTTGAAAAGCATACTATTGCAACGTCCATGACCTGTTCTTATACGATTCAGAACAGTCCATATTTTCCTTGGAAGATCAAATCCAGGAACTTTATTCGAGGGATCAGTTATTAAATCTATAATTACTATGGATGCAGAATCACGTGACCTAACAGAAGATCGACGACTTGGGTACATAAGAGAGAGAAAGACATATGCGATCTTATCGAAAAGAAAAGAGATGAAGAAAGTTTGTGGGCAACTTGTCAAAATCATATGGAAGATGTAAACAAATATTTATGTGACCACAGACATTGCTGTGCCCACAAGGAGTTAATGCGTTGAATATAATTCAACTGACATTGCCCATAGAACAAGTATGACATTGCCCACAATAGCTCCATCACATTCAACCAAGTGACCTCTCTTTCTCATGCGGTGTCCATTCTTATTAGGTCTATGATTGACCTTTATTTATATCCTACATGACTGTATCAACTTGTTATATGTCGATCAGTTCATAACTTTTTCTGGCATTTTATGTCCACACTTAGAAGAATGCCTACATAAAAGGGTACCTTGGGAAAGCGTTTCAGCGTTAAATAATAATTATTGAAAGAATTATCATTTTTAAGGGAAAGCGTTCCAGCGGTAAATAGTTATTAAGAAAATTATTACCTCAACAACAATCCTTCCTCTCATCATCACCACCAACGTACTTATTGAGAGGCATTTGGTAGAGAACACAGAAAAGCTTGAATTTGACGAAAAACTGATCGAGGAAACGCAAAAAAAAGTAATTTTATGGACCAGTCCGAAGTTCCTGACTACCAGCTGATTTGAATTGAGAGCTATCAAAATTCAATACATGAAACAAAGAAGTCTCTAGCTGAGGTTAGTGCAAAACGAGGTACCTACCATACTAGTCTGCGTATGATACCAGAGCTCAGGGAAAAAGCTCAGTATAAAAAACCCTGTCACACCGTTTTTAAAGAATTAAAACCTTAAACTATTCGAATAAATACCTTCAATATTCAGATACAAAATACTAAATTCATGCTATCCGGCTAGCAGGGTGTTTTAAACCAGGTCTGGCGTTCGAAGTGATGATTTTTCGAATCTTCTGTTCTTCTAAGACCGCTACAGAACCCTACTGAAGGGTAATCATCTCCTATAGATTTAAACAGTGGTATTTTTTTCAAATATCGGATTCAATTCCGGAATAATGTTAAAAAACGTGTGATTATAAAGTAGTCGTGGATAAAATGATTTTTTCTGATGATAGCTGGCGAATGGTGGCCAAAGGTTGAACAGCCGAAGCAAAAGTGATGGAAATAGCCTCCCAAATAATATTTCAATGAATGTTCGCGCATCAAGAATTTCATGTCAACAAGTACAGAGCGTACGTAGTCTGCAGTATAGATCCCTCCTTTGAACAGCCTGTACCTTACACCATCATCAAATATGTTTTTCAATCCAACGAATTCCCTTTCATTTCTCCTGTAGGAACTGCGAATAGACGGGAATAATCGCTTCTTGGAAAATGCGAGGGCTCGAAACTATGAAAACGGGGCTGGCTGAATCGGTACCTAACAAAGTTAAAGCGGCGATATTTCAAGGCTAGTAGCTTGAAGGATGAGGCCTCTGGGAGCGATTCACGAACTGCTTTGGTGATATTTTCCGGCACTTTCTTATTACTGTTTAGAGCACTTGTGCAAAGTTGAACTAATTTAAGAATTCGGAGGCCATAAAGAAGAAGGTAACAGCCCTTGAACGGCCGGACACTGATGTACAAGACTGCAGTGGATACTTCGAATTGCTTTGAGAAGAAACTCTGGTTAATTATCAGGCTGTGTGTCCGAAACAAGACGAACTGAGATACAACTGGGGAACTATTCCAATTTAAAGTAGACTTCGTCAAGCTATTGGCCATATTTCTTGCCAAAATGTACAGGGCGACCATATTTCTATCGTTTAGCACTACTAGATTAGGGATTTCCATTAAGAATGATACAATGTTGATTAAAAAAACAAAATTCTTGTTCCTTCGAAAAGTTACATTATACGCATTGAAACGTATGGAAAAATCATTCAAATGACCACCACTATTTCTAGGGACGTTATGCATTCTCTGATCTGAATTTTTGATCACCTTTTCACATAATTTGACTGTATTTCTTTAATAACACGCTCAGTTTTTGTTGAATATTCTACACTGCGCAAAAAATGTACGCACATTATGGAAATCCCAAATTCATTCTACAACTGAAGGTGTTCTCAATGATAATTATTTTTATCAGAATTATGCATGCATATGTAAAGTCGCGTCCACATTATGCCGAACGACATCATTCGACTTGTGTCGTTTGACAAAGTCGAATAAGTGTGGACGTTGTAGAAGTCGAATCGAATCATGTCGCTTCCTACCCGAATGAGCGGGGTCCAGATCAAAGGAAGTCGTTTATCATTCGACACGTCCACACCGATGTCGAATCGAACGTGTCGCCCCGAACGTGTCGAATGATGTCGTTCGGCATAGTGTGGACGCGACTTTATCCACTTTCAACGTTTTTCTTCAATACAGATGTTTTTTCCGAGTAGGAATATTGTGAAATCAGTTGTTTTCGATCAATTCTAGTGATCAATAGTTTTTTCTTTCGTTTGATTTTCTACAGTCGATCGCTATGCAACGCGAAACACGCAATTTGACCCAAGAGGAATGTGCCCAAGCGGTAGTTTTGCGAGAAGAAGGGTGGACATACACAAGAATTGCAGAAAGGTTTGGAGTTTCCCATATAAGTGTGTCCAGAATGTTGCTGCGATTCAGGGAGACAGGTATGAATTTTCGAAGACTAGGACAGGGTAGACCACGGGTAACAACTGCCATTCAAGAACGTTATGGGCCATTTGCCCCATACATTGGGGAAACTTTCTTTTTTATGGAAGATAATGCCAGGCCCCATCGTGCGCGCATCGTTCAGGAGTACCTTGAAGAGGTTGAAGTCTCTCGAATGGAATGGCCAGCAAGAAGTCCAGATCTCAATCCGATTGAGCAGGTTTGGGACAACCTCAATAGAAGGCTGAGAAGTTCAGAAAATCATCCAGCTACTCTTAATGACTGAGGAATCCAACTCAGAGAAATCTGGGAAGGATTAGATCAGAACATTTTAAGATCACTCACTTTGAGTATAAACCGTCGTTCCCGAGCTGTAATAAACGCAAGGGCTGGAAATACCAAGTACTGAATCACTCATCAGCATTCCAGTATTTTGAAAATTGTTTATTTCTCTTCTTTCACATAAGATTCGGTGAAATTCTGAATTTTTCTTCCATTTAATGTGTCTTAATAAGTTATAAAGTCGATGTAGAGTTAACTTTCATTAAAATTGAGATTTTCGGAATGTGCGTTAATTTTTTGCTCAGTGTATTCAACGCTGAAAAGCTTTTCCAACCTACTTATTAATGCACGTACTCTGAGTATGGACATAAAATGGCAAAAGAGAACTATTAGTTTTGAATATTAATTGTAACAAGTATTCGATTTGAACATTGTGAACCTCGAAGAAATAGGGATTCTCCATTGTACTTTTCGTATGTTACCATAAAACATTTTCAAACGAAATATTCACCAAATTACTGTAACAGACCGAATCTGAAGGAAGGCCCAGTATGTATTTCGACATTTTGAACGGATATTCATATCCAACTGAATTCGAAAAATTTTTGGGTTATATCTTCTCATTTTGGATATTATTCGAATATACTGCTACTGTTTTCGATATCCAAAACGTCCCACAATGAAAAACCGATCATTTTCACTTCCTTCAATCTCGATTAGGCATAAAATGGCAAAAGAAAAGGGTTTCTGAATTTTCTTCGTAACAAATAATATATAATCACGAGCGATGTGAACCTCGAAGAAATAGTGATATTCCAGTGAACTTCTCATAAGCTATCAAAAAAACTTTCCAAACGAAATATTCACCATCTGTAACAGGTCAAATCGAAAGAAAGACCCAGTATATATTACGACGTTCTGAACGTATTTTCATATCCGACTGAATCCGAAGAATTCTTCGGTTATGTCCTATCATTTTGAATTTTATTCGAATATACTGCTACCGTTCTCCATAACCAAAAAGTCCCACAATAAAAAGCCGTTCATCCTCGCTTCCTCCAATCGCTAATAGGCGCTTTATAGTCAAAAATTATTCATAACATTGTATCAACAGGTAAATAATCCGAGATTTTTGCGGCAGAAATAGGGATGCCGAGAATCTGAGGTAGATATGGCAGTAACAATTCTCTCAATAACTATTTAACGCTGAAACGCTTTCCCAAGGTACTTATTAATGCACGCATTCTATAGGTATGGACATGAAATGGCAAAAGAGAATTATTATTTCTGAACAGTAATTGTAACAAGTATTCGATGTGAACATTGTGAACCTCGAAGAAATAGGGATTCTCCATTTAGCCCAGTCAAATTAGATGAAAAAGGGGGCCAACCTCGGAATGAAAGATAATAAGCTGAAAATTGGTATGAACCTTTGTTTTGTCATTCTAAATGTTGTCTCAAAAGTCACAAATGCTATCGTGCCGGCGTCTTAAGATATTGAAGGTCAAAGGTCATAAAAATCGGTTTTTTGCGAATATCTGCCTTCCTATTGCTTTAATGAGATTTGCAGTTATTATAAAAGTTGTAGACTATAAAATTGTCTACAACTTTTGTTTGAACTTTTTTTTCATACGACCAACCGTTTTTGGGGTAGGGCGCGAAGAGTGCGCAGCGTAGTCATATATGACCTAATGCAAGGTCAAGCGTGAGCTACGGTTCGTTGTATAAAGTCAATTATTACCTAACCATTATAAATATTAAACAATGCCCACTAATTATGTACTAATTATTAGTTAACTATTTAAAAAAGGAAAAAAAAACTGTTACTAGAGCATTGGAGAAAATTTCCAATTTGGATGAACTGGTGGAAGTATTTCAACAAGAAAATTGCCCGGAACAAACATTATTTGAAAATGGGGTGCGCATCTTGTTGGCATTATATAATGCTCCAAAATCTGAGGACAACATTGACCATTTCCGCTACACGCAATTCATCAAATTAACGAAACTAAATAAACCTGTACAATTGTCAACACTTCCACCAACAAGTGTAGCAGCTCGTCAATATTCAATCGTGCCTACTACCAGATTCAAACGTGTTAAGGGAAGGACATAGAACCTTAAGAATGGGGCTGGATGCTCGAAAATGAAATCCTGGAGCCCATAAGAACGTTACTACCTCCAGCACCAGCCGAACTACTAAACGTTATATTTTGCAATTGCAAAAATGGTTGTGGTTCCCGCTGTGGATGCAGAAAGTCAGGGCTACTATGTTCTTCAGCTTGTGGCCAGTGCAACGGACAAGCTTGCCTCAACGCTTCACTAAATCCAAGTAATCCCGATTCCCGATGAAGAAAGCACATATGAGCCTGAAATTCTGGAAGGTTTGGAGATGAATATGACCGATGATGAGGATGATGACAATGAACTGAACTTTTTGGAGCGACAACAAGGAGAAGACGACGAAGAAGAAGATAATTAGCTTTCTTTTACAATTTTATTATAATTAAAATCAATATGCCATATTGAATGATAAATAAAGATATGTGTGAAATATATTCCCTTACTTTTCAATATAAAATATAATTGAAATATATAATCCAGAATTAATAATATACTATAGTAAAATAATAATTATAATAATTATACAATATGAATAATTCAATTACTTATTTTAATTTAATATAAAGAATTAACAAATAGAACATAAATAATGGGCATTGTTTAATAATTATAATTGTTAAGTGAATAATTGACTTCATACAACGAACTGCTAACCGTAACTCACGCTTGACCCTGCATTAGGTCATATATGACTGTACGCTGCGCACTCTTCGCGCTCTACCTCAAAAACGGTTGGTCGTATGAAAAAAAAGTTCTAATAAAAGTTGTAGACAATTTTATAGTCTACAACTTTTATAATAACTGCAAATCTCATTTAAGCAATAGGAAGGCAGATATTCGCAAAAAACCGATTTTTATGACCTTTGACCTTCAATATCTTAAGACGCCGGCACGATAGAATTTGTGACTTTTGAGACAACATTTAGAATGACAAAACAAAGGCTCATACCAATTTTCAGCTTATTATCTTTCATTCCGAGGTGAAATCCTAATTTGACTGGGCTAATTGTACTTTTCGTATGTTATCATAAAAACATCATATTCACCAAATTACTCTAACAGACCGAATCAAAATGAAGGCCCAGTATGTATTTCGACATTTTGAACGGATATTCATGTCCAACTGAACTCGAAACATTTTTGGGTTATACCTTCTCATTTTGAATTTTATTCAAATATACTGCTACCATTTGCGATATCCAAAACGTCCCACGATAAAAAACTATTCATTTTCGCTTCCTCCAATCTCGATTAGGCATAAAATGGCCAAAGAGAAGTGTTCCTGAATTTTCATTGTAACAAGTATCAAGTATGTAAAAACGAGAGATGTGCACCTCGAAGAAACAGGGATATTCTATTGCACTTCTCATGAGTTAACTTTCCAAACGAAATATTCACAAAATAACTGTAACAGGTCAAATCGAAAGGAAGGCCCAGTATATTACGACGTTCTGAACGTATTTTCATATCCGACTGAATCCGAAGAATTCTTCGGTTATGTCCTATCATTTTGAATTTTATTCGAATATACTGCTACCGTTCCCCATAACCAAAAAGTCCCACAATAAAAAACCGTTCATCCTCGCTTCCTCCAATCTCTTATAGGCGCTTTATAGTCAAAAATTATTCATAACATTGTATCAACAGGTAAATAATCCGAGATTTTTGCGGCAGAAATAGGGATGCCGAGAATCTGAGGTAGATATGGCAGTAATAATTCTCTCAATAACTATTTAACGCTGAAACGCTTTCCCAAGGTACTTATTAATGCACGCATTCTAAGTATGGACATAAAATGGCAAAAGAGATATTCCGCCCGTTTAATGCAGCTACCTGTGCTTACCTTTTAATGGATGCTGCTTAAATTATTTCCTAATTGCGAGTCGTAAGATGGATTCATTCGATTAAAATAATGTAGGATAAAATATGACCCCAGCAAAGGGCATTGGGTAATTACAAAAAAATTAATTGCTCGATCGTTTTAATATACTCTTCTTCATTCTGCGGGATTTTTGCGAATGTGTGAAATAGTTAAACACTATCGTGGCCGTAGCTATTGGGTGAATACACTTTTGCTAATGGCCAGATTGTGGTTTGTGCAATCCTTTGGAAAGTCTACCGAGCTGAGTGCGTTATACTTCTAGGATAGATTAAGAGATTTTCTAACTAGCTACTAATGATATTATAATTTTTATGCTTTTAGGTAATAATTCACAATGAATTTTATAAATAAGTTTTGTGTTGAGTGTATCGCCCCCACATAGTTAAACATGATACCTGAAGAAATAGAGGTCTCTATACAGGGACTCCAGGCGATTGACGTTAATAAATTATTTTTAGATTCCTCAGATGTGGCTATCCAAAAATACCCGATGTATTTAATGCGATTTTTTGTAGTTCTTGAGTTATTATTTTTTGAGTGTTTTTTGAATGTATTTTGCCAGCTATGTTTGAAAAATTCATATCTTCTTATGCAGTAATTATTTTGCAGTTTTTATTTTCTCAATATGATCGTCCTGAATGTTGTTTCAATAAAAAAATATTTAGCTTCCTCTAATTACTGCAAGCCACCCAAAAAGGCTTGAAAGCTCGAACTTCAATTTTCAGTGGAATGTACTCAAACATTAATTTTCGATTCAGAAATAAAAAGGTGTTTTTTAGCTTTTGGGTAAGTTTAAAAACTTTGTGGAGTCTTAAGCTACGAAAGTCATAGGAAAAAAAGTTACTTGATCTGCCTTTTTTGTTTTGCCACAGGTCTGAGAAATCTAAAAATAATATATTGACCTGGACAATCTGTAGGTACATGGCTCTGATTTCAGAATGAAGGTAAAGTCATAACTGCAATATGTAGACAGAAAAGTTATTGATTTTATTCATTTATGAGTTAGATTGTTTATCAGGTGCAAAAATTGATTTTTCATTTTGTTGATTTTTTCATTAAATTGTATTACCAGAGTGAGGACACTTCCATGACTTGAAAATTTGACGGGACAGTAATGAAATTAAGTTCTTAAGATATTTATAGGGAGCAGATGGTGGGTTGAAAAAAGTTAAGCTTTTACTCAGTAGTATATGAAGATACTGCAAATAGTTTAAGTAGAAAAAAATCTGAAAGAGAAAGTAAGATTAGAAACAATAAGGAATTTTGGAACTGAAAAATGAAGGAAATTAGTAAATAATAAATTAAACACGGAAAAAGAAGAAAATGGGGAAGAATTGAATACTCAAATTGCATGAATTTGGAGAATTATTGATTTGAATAATTTACAGCGTGATAGAACTAG
Source organism: Propylea japonica (assembly GCA_013421045.1). Lineage (NCBI taxonomy): Eukaryota > Metazoa > Arthropoda > Insecta > Coleoptera > Coccinellidae > Propylea > Propylea japonica. Next base: position 113,678,729 of record CM024239.1, read on the forward strand.
TTCTACTGAAGCGATTGCTATATCGTTTTGCCCAAAAATATCTGTAATTTTCGAATTTTAGCCGAAAATGATTTCAAATGATAGAGTTAGATTCCCTGATCACGAATTTGTAATCAAATTCAATTTTGTCCGTGGGGCCGTTCGGCCGTTAGCACAATAACTTTCGAAGGGATTTTCCTAGAAACTTGAAATTTTCATAAAATATGACTATTAAAAATTTTTGTTCCTCAATATCTCAGACAAAACGAAACCCATCGAAATGACATGTTGCAGCCACATGCAAGATGCTCATAATAAGCCTCATGCAAAATTTTGTGGCCATAGTGTAAACAGAACCATAGAAAATTCAATTGGAATATTGAAATAAGGAAACTTCATATTTCCATAAGAACAAGAAGATATGCAATTCGATTTTTTATTTCATGAATAAAGATTGATACACTGAATGTTTATGCAAAATTTTGTTGCCATAGTGTTGACAGAACCATAGAAAATTCAATTGGAGTATTGAAAAGAAGAATTTCTATATTTTCGAAACAGGATAACCGATTACAGTGAAATTTATTTTGTGAATCAAGACTGACTGAATGTTCATGCAAGATTTCAAGAGGATCGTATTATCGGAACCATAGAATTAAAATTTTAATTATTTATTTTTTACAGATTGCATTTTTTGGATAATTTCCAGAATATTATTCCGATTGTGCTGAGATTCTGCATAGATATATCTAGAATCAATATCAAGTCCCAATGAAATTTTGAGTAATAGCCTTATTGCTCCACCAAAGAACGAGCGCTTGAAAGCTCCTGCTCAGGGCTTTTCTTGAATTTTTAAAGGTGCATTTACGACAAAAGGGTTCCAGCTTCCAGCCCAGTAAGTGGCAGTTCATTTCTGGATAATGTATTCTTATCTTTTTTCTGATTTATGAGTTACTCATATTGAAAAGCCTGTTTTTCTTGCCTACTTCATTAAGATTTCTTCATCACTCAACGATAAGAGAAATTATTACCAGATGAGCATACAAGGAATTCAACCCATCCTTAGACATATATTTTTTCGAAATATCTTCATTACGTTCAACATACCAGGGGAAAAATGCCTGAAATTGTGCCGAATGAACGAACTCTGAAATAAATGATATTCAGATAATGATAGTACAAAATGCGAAGAAAAGTATCCACATGAGTACATAACTTCTAATATGCAAATAGTCGATGTTACAGTACTTCACTTAAGACCATCTTCCTCCATGTTGCTGGAGCAATATTTGCACTGAATGGCTCTAAAATTGCCACTTTAAATAATTCTTCACAGCCAATAAACTGAAAATAATCGGACAGCCAGATAAGATAGCGGCACTGAAAGGAGTAGCAGCGTTCTGATTTACATACGTGCTTCTCATGGATCTCGATTTGAGCGCAATTACACAATAAGGCCGATACGAAATAGTCGCAGGGCCAGATCGGCACCGTTTGCAACACATCTTCCGATTTTATCTTTTGTGTCATTAGACAGAAAAGTTACGATCGCCTATTTCTTGAATAGAACGTTATTTTGTATTAGTTATTGCAGTCGACTTATCGCTGATTTGGAATCCGTGGTGCTTGGTGGTCTATTTTTCTACAAAAATAAACCCTTTTGTGTTACCATTTCTTGGAAAGAAATTTAGGAAAAACCCTGAGCAGGAGCTTTTGAGCGGTCGTTCTTTGATGGAGCAATAAGACTATTACCTCAAACTTTATTGAGCAAAATACAACTCTATGCGACCCTAGCGGCGTTACGTAGAAATATCCCGAAACAAGTATTCCAAAACGCGGGACGGGATATGACACTCGATTGTTTGTGCCTAAGAAATGAGAATGCCTTAAGAAATGAGATTTGTATTGTGTGTTCATTATTTGTCTAGTTAGTTGGTTTTTAATCTGATTTAAAGAAGACTAAAGAAAATACAGTGAAGAACACTAATTGTTGCTGTGTTTATGGATGAAGCTCTAAAGAGTTCTTTCACAGGTCACTATTTTATAGGATTGTGGTTATGAAAAAATAATATTTTATCAGTTGATCACCAGTTTGCACTAGAGGAAGCATTTCAGACGTTTAGTGCAGTCAAAATCAAGAAAACAAAGAGATTAGCCAGTTTCAGGATTCATATTTGGACTTAAAGGAGGAAATATAGTACATTATTGGATGTATTTCCAATTCACTCGTTAAAGAAAACAGATGAAGATTACTCGTTAATTGACAAAATTGTTGTGATAACTTAAGTTTTTATGAATATATACCCTGAAATCATATCACTTGGCTAAAACTTATCTGGATGTTCTTTCAAGTTGCAGTATATCTTATTTTGTTTTTTATATGAGACAAGTAGAAGGTAACTGCTATATTCACTATTTTATAAAAAATAGCATACATATACTTACTTTAACTCTGTATTGTAAAATTAATTATCATTTCTTATTAGATAATTAAGTTTTTGTTTATACCAGGGGATAAAATTTGTTGGTTTTATTGAATGATAAATGCTTCCACTTACGACAAAATATTAATGAATTTTTCTGATTTGTATTCAATAAAATAGTTTTTGATGTTGTGAATAATTGAAATAAAGTTGTTCATTTTCATGAGGTCTTTCATTTCTGTAATAAAATCATCATAGAATTCAACGGCTTTCATTTCAATAACAAATATTGTCATTTTTTCTTTCTATATATTGAAGAATAAATATTATAAATATAATTTGATTCACTGCAGCAGGATTACTTGTTTCTTCTAAATAACTAATCATATCAGGATACATTTTATCTTTGAAATGAGCCAAGTTAGATGGTTAAATATCTTCCTTCTGTAGTTGACAAGGGTGAATGCCCAAAACTGATATTTCTCTACATATCGTCCTCGATGTATATGATATGAACTTAATAAATCATCTCATAGGTCCATTTTCACGATTGTTCAGTCAAAAGACTAAATAAATCAACTGAAACACTTGAGAAACACCAGAATCTCTCTTGTTTTGCTTTGACGTGCACGAAACAATACTCGTTTCGGGAACAGCTGATTCGGCGATTGCAGCGCCGCCATCGGTAATTATTTATCCCAATATGGGATTTGAGATTGATGCCGAATACACTGGGCAAAAGAATTAAAGTATATTATGGAAATCTCAATATTATTCTACAACTGAAGGTGTTCTCAATGATAATTATTTTTATCAGATTTATGCATGCATATGTTATCCAGTTTCAACGTTTTTCTTCAATACAGCAGGAATAAAAAAAAAAGTTGAGATTATTAGATTTTGAATGTACTGGCTCCATTATGAAACCAGTTGTTCTCGATCAATTCCAGTGATCAATAGTTTTCCTTTCGTTTGATTTTCTACACTCGATCGCTATGCAACGCGAAATACGCGATTTGACCCAAGAGGAATGTGCTTCAAAACCATCTTGAGAAAACTCATGGTTTGCACTCAGACAATAAGAAATCGCCTCAGAGTATATATGATTTTAAGGCCTCGTGTCGCGGCAAGAGGCCCAGCTCTTACCCCAGCCCATCGAAGGGAGCGTTAATTTGGATTTAGCGAAAGCATATCCATTGGGAAGAGGCTGATTGGGAGTTCTCTTCACAGATAAGTCTATATTCTGCCTCTACCATTGTGATAGACGTTCTCTTTTATACAGACGTACACATGAAAGATGTGCTCAGTGCAATTTCCTGAATACTACTGGTTTCGGGGGAGGATCGATTATGGTATGGGGTGGAATATCTTTGACTGCTCGCACAGACCTAGTGGTCGTTGATAATGGAGCTATGAATGCTGATAGGTATATAAGGAACATTCTTGGAGAGCATATAGTGCCATTTGCCCCATACATAACGACGATAATGCCAGACCCCATCGTGCGCGCATCGTTTAGGAGTACCTTGAAGAGGTTGAAGTCTCTCGAATGGAATGGCCAGCAAGAAGTCCAGATCTCAATCCGATTTAGCAGGTTTGGGACAACCTCAATAGAAGGCTGAGAAGTTCAGATAATCATCCAGCTACTCTTAATGACTTAGGAATCCAACTCAGAGAAATCTGGGAAGGATTAGATCAGAACATTATAAGTCACTCATTTTGAGTATGAACCGTCGTTGCCGAGCTGTAATTAACGCAAGGGATGGAAATACCAAGTATTAATTAAATCACTTATCAGCATTCCAGCATTTCGAAAATTGTTTATTTCTCTTCTTTCACATAAGATTCGGTGAAATCCTGAATTTTTCTTCCATTTAATGTGTCTTGTTTCGTTCAAAACCTTTCCGAGAGAACATAAAAATAAGTTATAAAGTTAATGTAGAGTTAACTTTCATTAAAATTATGATTCTCCGAATGTGCGTTAATTGTTTTGCGCAGTGTATATAAGTGCAGAATCTCGTTACAATCGAAATTATATTCTGAAACTTATTCAGAAAATGAAATATGTAAAAAATAAATAATTACAAAATCAAATTGTATGGTTCTGATGATGCGATCCTACTGAAATTTTGCATGAACATTTAGTATTTTAGTTTTAATTATCAAAATAAATTTTACTGGAGTCGGATATTCTGTTATGCAAATATAAAGATTCGTCTTTCAATATTTCAATTGAATTTTCATATGGTTCTGTTAACACTATGGCCACAAAATTTTAGATGAACATTCAGTATATCGATCTCTATCTACAAAACAATTTCACTCGAAGCGGATATCTTTTTATGTAAAAAATTTTTTTTTTCAATATTCCAATTGAATTTTTTAGGGTCTGTTCAGACTATGGCAACAAAATTTTGCATGAGGCTTGTTATGATTATCTTTCATTTGGCCGTAACATTTCATTTCGTTTGGTTCTGAGATATTGAGGAACAAAAATTTTGAATGGCCATATGTTATGGAAAACCTTGTACCAGTTGGCTGGTTAACGAAGCCATTTGTGACCCAAACTGCCTGAAAATTTCAAGTCTTTAGGACAATCCCTTCGAAAGTTATTGGGTTAACGGACGGCCCCACAGACAGGATTGAATTTGACCACGAATTCGTCATCAGTCTAACCCTATTGTTTGAGACCTTTTTCGGCTCAAAATTCGAAAATTACAGATCGTTGAGCACTCGTTTGAATGGAACGAGCGCTAAAAAATGAAAATAAAATGAACGAATGCAATCCAGCACAGAGTACTAAAATCTATACTTTGTATTAGTATCATGCTACAACCCCTAAGTAGTGATTTGTACGTTCATTCAATTCTCTTGTTAGATAGTCAATTATAATAGCAGTATTTTCCACTCGTGTTTCATCAGTAGGAACAGTTCTTGTTGTGCCTCTTCTTTCTTCACTTCGATATTTCTCAAATCCAGTAAAGATCTTAGCTCTCTCCGCAAATCGATTGAATTGATCCCTTAATCCTACGATATAATGCAACCAATGACTAATAATACAAAACAACTCATTTCTACCAATGTCAATTTTCTGTATTGCTTCGCTCACTTTATCTAATCTTTCCAAAATTGGACTCCATAAAGCGAACATTATTGCGGTTTCAAAAGATGTTAGCTTGAAAATCAAGCTTAAAGTCGCATCCACACTATGCCGAACGACATCATTCGACTTGTGTCGTTCGACAAAGTCGAATAAGTGTGGACGTTGTAGAAGTCGAATCGAATCATGTCGCTTCCAACCCGACTGAGCGCGGTCCCGATCAAAGGAAGTCGAATCGAATCATTCAGTCTGGACGTGTCGACTGTCGAATGGGCCGAATGGGGTTCAGTTGCATCCAAAAGCGCTGCGTATTCACATGCCGTCTCTCTCTAAATTGAACTTCCTTTCCCTTTCAATGCTCGCTCACAACTGAGTCGAACCGTTTATCGTTCGACACGTCCACACCGATTGTTGAATCGATCGTGTCGCCCCGAACGTGTCGAATGATGTCGTTCGGCATAATGTGGACGCGACTTTTTACATCTTTTTGCTTCGCTCCCAGTCCCAGACCCATAGATAAATAAACTCTAGAGATTATTTGTATATGCTTAGACCTGTCCCGCTCATCGATTTCACTCAAAGCTGAGACCATTCTTTCCAATTGTGGTTCATGCTGTTACAAGCTTCATATCTCGCCGACCTTCGAGTTGTAGTTTCTGAAGATAGCTATTTCTATATTTTCGTTTTTTTTTATTAACCGAAAATTTGCCCCCCCAAAATCTTGCCACCCCTAGGCTATGGCCTATGTTGGCCTAGGCGGTAACAGGGCACTGAATACGCACATCATCATAAGTTTCGTCCTCAACCTTTCCACTCTCAATTCAAATGTGGATCTGAATCTTATCACTTGAATGAAAACAATTATGATGCAAAATATATTTCTTCCCATAATAACTCACCGCCACTGTTTGTCCTGACCTTTCACATTCACAAATTTCCACACTTGTACGGCTTTAATCTCTTCCAAAATGAATCCAATCAGGTTTCTTCCAATTGATAAAATTTAAAGGTAATAGACAAAACAAACAGTTGGTAAATCCCTGTTTTGATGTAGTATGAAACATAATATAGATTGGCGTAGGATAGGAGCCAACAGCGTATCAGAATTAAAGAACTCACAAAACTTGATTCCAGAATAATTACTAATATGATTAATTTATCGATTCATTGACCTTTGAATCAAGAGAAATCTGTCTTTAGTGTTCACCATTCGATCAGAATCAAGTACTCAGTTCTGTTAGATGGTGCTGTTTAAGATAAAGATAAACAGTTTATCTTATCTATTCTGATATTCTGGTATTCAATTTTGGTGGGCATTGTTTCATTTTCATACCTTGTTCATTCAAAAACGAAAGTATGCATGGTTCGAAGTAAATAATTGTGATTTTACTTAGTGAGAAATAAATATGAACGTGATAAAAAATGTTCCGAAATTAGTGCTTGGTGTTTCAAACGATATTTTTTGTGCTAGAACCAGTAGATTACACTCTTTTCCAAACTTCACAAAGGTAAACCAACAGCCTTCAATCTATGTCAACTCTTATTTGGTCGTGTTATGATTTCAGAACACATATGAAGTTAACAGGGGAGCATTTAGAGCTCTTGATGAACAACATTTGAATTATTTTAGGGATATCTTAGGAGAGAACGGTCTGGTTGAGGACTTATGCGATTTAGAAAAATATAATGTAGATTTCTTGAAACACCTGAGAGGTAAAACTTTGCCGAAGTATTTCGTTCAATTTAATACATAATTCTTGAATTGAAGGATGTAGTACTTTAGTTCTGAGACCATCAACAGCAGAACAAGTATCGAAGATTTTGTCTTTTTGCAACCATCAATATTTGGCTGTTTGCGTACAAGGAGGAAATACTGGAATATGTGGTGGTGCTACACCTGTTTTTGATGAAGTTGTCGTTTCTATGGAGCGAATGAACAAAATAATATCTTTAGATGAACTTTCAGGTGAATAGGAAATACTTTTCTCCACGAATACTATCAAATAAATCGTAACGAATGAATTCGAAATCATATTCATGAAATCTGTTGAAATTGAAGTTTTACCAGGAATATAATTACAAATCGGAAGAAACTTGATATTGAGGTGACAGATCGATTTATTTGAAAAGTCTTTGAAGATATTCTTGGACTTCAGTATCGTTGAGATTAACATCAACAATTTGCAAACGTCGAAATTTTTAAGGTAGTACAGAAATTCGAACAGAAAATAAATAAAACAAAACCAAATAGCTCTCAGAATATTCAAATATAAATAACAGTTTTTCTATTATGAATGAGCGGGCGAAAACTTCTGAATACACTTTATGAATTCATTCCAGTTCAATTTTTGAAAGATCAAGTATTTCAATACAAATTAACTTCATACCACTCAACAAAATAACAAATATCTCAGACTGCACCAATAAGTTCAAGGTTGGAAAATAATATAATTTTATGAAATATTTGAAAACAAACTATTGATAAATGGAATCGGATGAACCAGTATTGATCAATGCGAGCAGATAATTATAGATCTAAATTTTTGTATAAAACACTCATAAAAGTCCTATAAGCAGTCGTTTGATCTAAATCATATTTTGGAACAAAAGGAACTTGAGCGTGCCAGCATTTCTGATATAGGGTAAAAGCTATCGTGATTGACACCTTAAGGGCATGGATACATTCAGTAGGCTCCAGATTATACTGCAACACTATGGTTATTATTACAGAACTATAGTTAAATGTTGCTATTTTGGTACCTATTACCTTAAATTTTCAATAAATATCCATTGAATATTCGAGGAGACACCAATTTCCTCGTAATCACATATTTGATAGTCATTGATATACTTTGATAGTGATTGACACCCAGTATGATAGTCATTGACATAATTTCATCTCACTCTCGCAACAATTTTGAGTATGATATCATCCTTCGTTCTCTCACTTATACATCTTCATTATGAGGGTGAATGAGACATTCGCACAAAAAATGCTAGGGAAATAAGAAATTTTGGACAATACAAACATATAAATAACGAAGTAACAAAAAGTATTATTGATCTCCACATATACCGATGTAATAAACTATTGGTGATATCTAGGGTTTCTCATCTATGTCCCTATATTTCAGAATGTTTTATTTCTATTTAAGTCCTCAGGTTATCATTCTGAAAACGGCATCATTAGATACTTGGCGCGCGATTTTGCAGTTGTGTCAATAGTTGTATATGTTTACTTAAGGATAGCGAGTGCACACAAATGCGTATATTTTCCGATTTGGTTCTGTTTCATATTCGTAAGAAATATAGAATATTTCTATTGGTTGGAAGGTTCCAAGGAATATTTAATTGATGTAAATATACCCTTCAATGATTCATATATTAAGATTAAAGCCTATTGCTCAGTTGCAGGAACGTCCATTAAAATTTAAAGGTCCATTAAACCCTTAATCCTCCATTAGTTCCTTGTAATAATGGAGGATTAAGAGTTTAATGGACCTTTAAATTTTAATGGACGTTCCTGCAACTGACACTATGTCAATCACTGTTCGATGTTATATTATTGACACAGTCATTGACATTTGGTTAAAACTCAATTTATTAATCATTGAAAGGTTTACTTACATCAATGAAATATTTCTTGAAACCTTCAAAATAATAGAAAACTTCTAACAGTTCTAACGAATATTTCACATAAAAAAATCGCTATCCTTAAGTAAATCTCACGCCAAATATCGAATGATGCCTTTTTCAGGATGATAACCTGAGGAAATTCAACTTGACCCAGATAGAAATAAAACATTCTGAAATAGGTAGAGACAGACGAAAAAACCTTAGTTAGCACCAATATTTTATTACATCGATATGTATATGTGCACAGTGTCAATCACTATCAGGGTGTCAACAACTGAACCCCTCACCCTATTGTCATCATATTATTTCAAGGAGTTCTAACTTGCGAGGCAGGATGTATATTACAAAATTTGGATGATTTTCTCAGTAAGAATGATCTGATGATGCCAGTAGATCTAGGAGCTAAGGGTTCTTGTCAAATAGGGGGAAATTTATCTACGAACGCAGGTGGTTTGAGATTGTATCGATATGGAAATCTTCATGGTAATGTTCTAGGTCTTGAAGCGGTGAGTAGGTGAAATTTTCAAAAGGAAGATTTACAATATAGTTCAATACTTAAAAATAGAGTAATTTTGCAGGTCAAACCTGATGGTGAAATTGTGGACTGCATGAATAATCTAAAGAAGGATAATACAGGATATCATCTCAAACATTTATTTATTGGATCTGAAGGAACACTAGGAGTCATAACCAAGGCTTCGATTCAATGTGTTCCGAGACCAAAGTCAGTGCAGCTTTTATTTGCAGGTGAGTTTATTTTTGAGAGTGTGGTGATTCACTTATCTTGGAAATCTAATTTCTATCGAGAAGAGATGAATTTTTTTTTTATTCTGTTCACGGTATTTGGTACAAGTCAATGTTGACTCGAGATGTGCATAAAAGTCAGAAAAAAAATTAAGACGCTAGGCGTCGCGGCGCTATCAAAAATTTTTTTCCAGACACGTACCTTTTTTATTGTGTCAATCGAAATATAATTTAATTCTGAATGTTTCTTCGGAGTACCATTTTTCTCTATTTCTTACTGACATAGACATGCAGTGTGTTTTATGTTAATTCTATTCCATCTATTTTTTTTGTATTGTGACAGTATATCTTGATTTAGAGAAATACATGTGATTGTGTTTCTTATCTTGTTTTATTTCATCAATCATTTTGATATAATTCGTATTTAAGGTGCACAAAATCCAACTAAAGTTCTAATGGCATTCAAAAGAGCCAAACATGATTTAGGAGAAATTATTTCCGCTGTTGAAGTTATGGATCATGAATCCATGGAGTTAGTAGAGGAGTTTACCGAACTTTCATCTCCTATTGGGCGTTACCCTATGTATTTGATTATAGAAACTTCTGGAAGTGATGCAGCTCATGACGAAGAAAAGCTCACTAAATACTTTCAAAGCTGTATGGACAGTCACTTCATTCTGAATGGCGTTGTTGCAAATTCTACTGCACAAAGAAAGGTAAAAAAACTCTTATCTTGATTGGTCTTGAAATATCCAGATTGTTACTTAATTATTTTTCGATATTTTATTTTAAGGCACTTCAAATGAGAAATTTTCATTCCTGTAATTCATTGTGTTTTTCAGAAACTATGGAGCATTAGGGAAAAAATTGCCGAAAATTTCACAAAAGATGGTTATGTCTTCTGTTATGATATCTCTCTACCGTTACCTAGTCACTATGAATTTGTTACTGAAATGAGAGAATATATGGGTGACAAATCTCATAGAGTTTTTGGTTTTGGCCATTTAGGTGAGAAATATTTCACTTGATAATTATCAAATATTCATTTCATTTTGATTATAGGCGACGCAAATCTCCATTTACAAATATCAGTGAAAGAATTCTCCAATGAAATAAAAAGTTTTATTGAGCCATATATCTATAAGAGAATCGAACAGCTGAAGGGAAGTATAAGTGCTGAACATGGCATCGGATTTATGAAGAGAAAATACCTGCCGTTGGTAAAATCAGAAGTTTGTATTTCTACGATGAGGAATATTAAACAGTTGATGGATCCAAAAGGGATACTGAATCCTTACAAAGTTATATGATGATAAGGATGAAAAGAAATGAGGAGCTATTTCCTGGAAGAAAAAGTTGTATTGCTGGAGTATCTAAGATTTCTAAAGCACATTTTCTTTGTGAATTAATTACAGAGGGAGAAGAAAATCGAATAAATTCGAGAGAATAAATTTGGATAGTTATCAATTAGAAAGTGTAATTTTCTAATGAAAATGACTGAGGTCAATATTCGATATTTCACTGATTTCAATTTTCAAGACCTTTTTGGTACCTATTCTATATTTTTGTGTCAAATGCAAATTACTTTTAAGTCCAGAATATTCTGTAATAAACTACCAAAATTGTCTAGATTCAGAAGACGAGTAAATTAACAGTTTTGGATTGAGATTAAAAAAAATGTTTTTTTCAATTGCGTTAATCATTCGGAAACTAGCTAGTGTTTACAATTTCTAGAAATTTCTAATTCTTCAATTCATAATCTACTTTATTTCGAATGATGTTTTAAATTCGATGAGAATTGACTCTGTCACAGTTTATTACAGTTTTTCATTAAATAAAGCTATAAAGGATAATGTTTTTTATTATAAAAAGGTTTAAGACAATAACTTCTTCCGAGGAGATGAGAAAAAAACCAGGAGAAAATGAAGCCAAAAAAAAAGATGCTTTTATGTTGGGGTATGTGATACCCCACGTATGTTTTGGTGGGAACAAGTAACGCCGGGTTAACAATCAATAAATCAAATGTTTCTTATGGAATTTCAAGATATGGCTTTCTTCCTTGATTCTTCAGATTCGGCACCTGTTTTGTTCCTCATTCCACCAATACTTTAGTGAGAATAATGGCCGTAAAAAAAATGCTCCAATACCTATCTATGTAGTATATCCTAAATCCTAATAACTGTAACGAAAGAATTACATTTTTGAAAAAAGAAGTTTCATTTCCGATATTCTCAAGCTTTTCATCGTTGTACCTGCATAAGATATTCAATCAAAATTTGTCATATACACATATGTCTTACCTACAATTTAGAGTTATTACCTAATAATCCAATTCTGATTGAAAACTCACAAATGCGAATAAATTTTTTTCATGAATAATAGTTTTCATCGGATTTTTTTCTTGGGGACGCTCTTAGTTTGAAAATATGAAAAGAGAAGCTTTTTATTACATGATATGATCTTATATTATTTTATTATAATTTTTTATTCCTGATTTGTAGCTCTAATTCAGAAATAAATTGATTTACTCGAATGAAGAAAAAACTTGATGAAATATCAATCTTCAATTTCGAAAACGAAACGATTGCAATAAAACTCCCAAAGAATTATTCAGCTCTAGGTTATTTATTTTATTATGTACATGAAATATTCCTTATATTTTCTGAATTATAAGACAATTTTTTAGGTTACAAATTATTCTGCTGTTAGGGAATATTTTCCACATCTTACAACCAAACTGCATTTTAAGTCAGTGTGTTGCATTCTCCCTTCTTTCTTTTCCGCTTGGATTAGCTCCCACCGGAAAGAGTGCAGACATGAAAAAATTTCAGTTGTAATATTTGTTGTTCTTGACATGAATTTCAAGATATTGCACTACCATCTGTCTGCTAAAACAGAACACCCATTAGTGTTTCTAAAATATATAGCACGGACGTGGGAAGAAAAACGAAAACCTTTCTTCTTGATATTCACATTTTTGTCTAGAACTAGTAGAGAATTTTCTTGTATGGATCATTTTGTTTCGATTTTAGAAAGCATGCATTATTTCAGTCTTTACCGAAAAATATTGACGTATGAAATAAGGTCAGAAGAAACATTTTCAGCCAAAATTTCACAATACCTACCGTCAACTAAACAATATTTTCGTGAAATTTTTTTTTTCAATTAAATTTTTTCATTAACACACAGGTAAGAATATAAGCGTTTGAATGATTTTTATCGACCATTATCATTAAGAGCTTCATCAGTTATTTTTGACATGTAATAACCAGAACATTTACCTATCGTGTTGAGATTAAACGAAAACAGAACTCTATTCGTTTTACTTTTACTTTAAGGAACCACTCAGTCGAAACAAAAATGTCATTTTCCTATTGTTTTATCTTCCATCAAAAACTGGTACCACACGTGTGGCAGATTCACTTTTCCGCGAAAACCAATTCCATTTTAAGATTTCCAAAATTATTTTTAACCCATTTCTGCGATAATAACCCAATAAAATCCGCTTTTCCCTATCATATCAAAGTATCAAACAGTTAATTATTATTATCAAACAATTAAATATAGAGTGTGTATTTTACAGTATAAGCTCAGGAAATTGTCAACGAGACTCTGAAAGATAAAAAAATATTAATAATTAATTTTCAGGAGATACTAGATATAGTATACACACTTATTACTTTCTCATGGTTTTTCGGCTTCTGTTCTGTTTTTGAGCGCTCGTTCTACTTGAACAAGTGCTATATCATTTTGACCAACTGTCTGTAATTTTCAAATTTTGAGCCGAAAATGGTCTCAAACGATGGGGTTCGACTCCCTGATGAATTCGTGGTCAAATTCAATTCTGTCCTTGCGGCCGTCCGGCCATCTGGCCGTCCGTTAGCACAATAACTTTCAAAGGGATTATCACAGAGACTTGAAGTTAACCAGCCGAATCGTACAGGATGTTCCATAAAATATAGTCATTCACCAATATCTCAGAATATACCAAACCATTCGGAATGAAATGTTACGGCCAAATGCAAAATGCCGATAACAAGACTCATGAGAAATTTTGTGGACATAATGTGACCAGAACCATAGAAAATTCAATATATATATATATATATATATATATATTGAAAAAAGAAACTTCATATTTCTATGAAAAGATATCTGATTCGAGTGAAATTTTTTGAGTGAATGAAGATCGATATTCTGAATGTTCATCCGAAATTGGCCATAATTTTAACACAACCATAGAAAATTCAATTGGAATATTGAAAAGGAAAATCATTATATTTCCGTAACAGAATATCCGATTCGAGTGGAAATTTTTCTGCGAATAAAGGTTGATAAATTGAATCTTCATGCAGAATTTTGTGGCCATAGTATTAACAGAATAATATAAAATTCAATAGGAATATTAAAAGAAGAATCTTTATATTTTCATAACCTAATCCTATTCGAATGAAATTTATTTTGAGAATGAAAACTGCTATACTAAATGTTCATGCAAAATTTCAAGGAGATCGCATCATCAGAACCATACAATTTAAATTTTGTTATTATCTATTTTTTACATATTTCATTGTTTGAATAATTTTCAGAATATAATTCCGATTGTGCTGAGATCCCGCATTTATATTTTTGGTATCTCAAATCCCATATAAAATTTCGAGGTAATAGTCCTATTGCTCCACCAAAGAACGAACACTCAAAAGCTCCTGCTCAGGATTTCTCTTAAATTTTTTCTGATGCCATTGGTCATAATAGTCTTGTTTGAGAGGGTATTTAGGTATGACAGATTCTGAGGAGAATTTTTTTTTGAAAATTGGATGTACAGATGTGGGATGAAGAATGTTATTTTTTTCTTTCCGGACCTGAGCTTTCGATGAGTCTTTTTGGGCAAATATTTGGCATTGGCTTATACTCAATCCCTAAAATTTTCATGAAGATCCATGCAGGCGTTCAAGAGGTATGCCGATTGCAAGTGTTTGATAAAATACATTAAACATCCTGTATCTCTCAAACGAATATATACTGATGGACAAAATTAGCGCACCACCTAAAATTTTGTTGAATTTTAACAATTGATATCTTTCCAATCTTGAGTTGGATTCCAACGTTTTTTCCTTTAAATTGTAGCTCTGTTATTGTCAAATTTTCCTCATCAAACAGAAGTCCAAAAAATTAAATCTTTATGTTGTACAGGGCGTTTAAATAATGTCATGTTTTATAGTCAAATTTTAACCTCTTCTGTGGGCAATGCCAGGTTGCTGAGGCATATAAAAACAATAAAACGTTGTAGCCTAGTATCTCTTGAGTATTTTGTTTTTCTAAAAACCAATTGATCTCGAAATCGTCCAGAGATATTCAACTTTTTATCAACTCTTGTATTTTATGCATTAGCCATGAATATCTTCGCAACCATTTGTCCGATTTGAATTCTTTTTTTTTAGTTGTAGCTCTTTTATTGGCGAATATCATACAACAATGAGATGTTCAAAAAAAGGAGTGCATCATGCTGTACAGGGCGTTCAAATTTTAGGGTTTTTTTCATTACAATTTAACGCCTTCTGTGGGCAATACCAGATACCTGAGGCTTCTAAAAATCTATACAGTGATGTAGCCTGATGTTTCCTCAGTTTTTTGCTTTTTCAAAAGCGATTTAACTTGTACTCTTCCAGAGATATTCACATTTTTATAACATCTTGCATAATTCTGTTTTTCCTCAATTCGTTTGAGTTTATTTTTGTAATGAAAGTTAATTCTTATTTATTTTTCTTTGGTCGTTGTCTCCGTAGACTTATGAAAACGGGCTCTCACGTTAAAAGTCCAGATCAAAGTAAAAAAACCGCCTTTGAGTTGTACGAAATGTAACAATTTCATCAAAAACTGCAAGAAGAAGACTCAATGAATATGGATTGATTGCAAGACACCCGCAAAAGGCTTTTTTCACTCCACTGAAGACTTCAGAGTAAGCTTAAAGTCATCCCATGAATGGGTATTTATCTGGAGAAGACAAAGCATTTCCTGATTATTCGTATGGATCTTGTAGCGGCCCGGGAAGGGGCAATAAATTCTGCGATACATAGGCTACAATTTTTTGCTGATAGACGATAATTCCATATCGTGAATAGGTTGGGATTCAACATCTACCGTGGCCGGCTTTCAGTCCTGACCTGAACGTAATCGACAACGTTTGGGATCAGCATAAACTACGTATTCAACGTCGAATGAAAAGAATATTAAAGTAAAGAAAACTTTAGAAATCAACACAATTATTAATTTCAAATGAATTTTATTGATAAGAAAAAATTATGACAGCTGTAAACCGCAGTGCTACTTGACTGAAAATATTCATTGTCAATATGAAATGCAAGATGTTATAAAAATGTGAATATCTCTGGAAGGGTACAAGTTAAATCGCTTTTGAAAAAAGCAAAATACTCAGGAAACATCAGGCTACATCACTGTATAGATTTTTAGAAGCCTCAGGTATCTGGTATTGCCCACAGAAGGCGTTAAACTATAATGAAAAAAAAAACCGAAAATTTAAACGCCCTGTACAGCATGATGCATTTCCTTTTTTGAACATCTCATTGTAGTATGATATTCGCCAATAAAAGAGCTACAACTAAAAAAACACATTCAAATCGGACAAATGGTTGCGAAGATATTCATGGCTAATGCATAAAATACAAAAGTTGATAAAATGTTGAATATCTCTGGACGATTTCAAGATAAATTGGTTTTTAAAAAAACAAAATACTCAAGAGATACTAGGCTACAACGTTTTATTGTTTTTATATATCTCAGCAACCTGGCATTGCCCACAGAAGACTTTAAAATTTGACTATAAAACATGACATTATTTAAACGCCCTGTACAACATGAAGATTTTATTTTTTGAACTTCTGTTTAATGGAGGGAATTCGACAATAACACAGCTACTATTGAAAGAAAAAAACGTTGGAATCCGACTAAAGATTGGGAGATATCAATTGTTAAAGTTCAACGAAATTTTAGGTGGTGCGCTAATTTTGTCCATCAGTATAGTTAGGACATATCTCAAACACTAATCCAGACTCACCAAAATGTCCCGTATCTGCCCTGAAAGCCCATACAAACAATCGTGAACCTCATCCAGTTCTTTCTTGAAATTCTCAAATGACCGATCAATTCTTCTTATCGAAAAATAATCCACAATATCATCATTAATACGTTATATATAATTTTTCATTCTTCCAATAATTATGGAATGTTAAATTCATACTATACGATACCGTGGCCTTGAAAAGCGATTATTAACATTTTCCATAAATTGGAGTGTTGATGCTACCAAATAATTCCGTGAAATTAAATTCAAAATTTTTAATGACGTAAGGTGCTTTTTCGGGGGAACAACGATTAATGCCAAGAAAGTACGTTACGAAGGGGAAACAACCACATGGCTTCCTTATGGAAGGGTGCTTGGCGGGAAAGACAACTGAATTGGAGATAATGACTATCTTGATAGACATTCATCATGCAGTCCCATTTAATAGAGCTGGAATTTAGATCTTTGATGGTGGACTGAAAGAATAGTGTATAAATTAATTTGTCAGCTGAAACATGTCAATTTTGCAAGAAAGGCCAGGTTGGTTTTTTAAATACCAAATTTTGAGCCGGTCGTGGTGTGAAATGATGAGAAGGCACTGATTTTTGGTCTGAATGCTTTAGCTGGATATACCCTTAGCGGGATATAGTCTAAGGATATAACCATGAGTAAAATCTGTTCAGAAATTTCAGATGAGCAATTTCTTAACTGAATTCGTTCTTTCTGGATTGAATAATAATTTGAAATTGCCATGAAAGGTTTCAGTTGTGAACCTAAAAATTAAATTCATATACGATTGAATAATATAATTATCATTAAAATATTACAATTATAATGATCATTTTTCTTCTTCTCTTTTCACGTCAGAGCTCCCAAAAATATTTTCATTTTATTGAATCAAAATGAATGAAAACGATATTTTCAATTCCTATATCATAATTACTCTGAAAATTTCAAGTCTCTAACTCATTCCGTTAGAAAATATTTTCTACATTAAATACATTTGACGTAAATCGAGTAATTTAAGACCACCTTACCTCAAAATTCAAAACTTTCACACATTTACGCCTAACTCCTTGATAAACAAAACTGCAAGATACAAGATGTGAACTTAAACTAGAAAAAGTATTTGAAGTGTTGTAGTTTTGGTTGGTCATTGAAAACAGTATCTTAAAAATCAATGGAGAAAATTTGTATACCTTCCAATAAGTCAACTGCTCATGATATCACTTGAGACTTGGTTCAAACTAGACCCTCGATCCTAAATTTTCATAATTTCAATAAAAACGACTACAGAAATATTAATTAATTCAATATCAAAAATTCGAAAGAAAACTTTTTTTGAAAATTGGTAACATATCTACTACATCGGAAAAAACAACAGGATCAACATTTTAACTTTAAATCCTTAGGAAAATCACTCTTTAGAATATAAAAAACACTACGAAGTTGAGTTGTGTACAGATTTCACAACGTAAGCGGAGTAGTAGACCTTTGTATCACTAAGAGATTCCACACCGAAGGACACTTTTCTTTGCAATCGATAGTATCGAAATATTTCTTCTCGAAAAAGGTTCTGCTTTGAAAACGGATGTGAACTATTGAAAATTTTGTCACCAAAGTGGTCTCACAGCTAAAACTTCAGTCAAGTCTTGACAAAAACAGCTCAAAACCTTTCGAATTTCGAAAAAGGCTTGAAAAAAAAATTGGTCAGAATAATTTTGTTCGTCAATATGAAAAACTTCAAATTGAAATTCGGGAACTTTTTGAATAAAT
Source organism: Propylea japonica (assembly GCA_013421045.1). NCBI lineage: Eukaryota > Metazoa > Arthropoda > Insecta > Coleoptera > Coccinellidae > Propylea > Propylea japonica. The sequence continues at coordinate 113,697,468 of CM024239.1, forward strand.
CAACATCTCTCATAAGTTGACAACTTTCAATGTCAATTAGACAGCAAACGAAAAAATACAAATTCCGAAGATTTAACAAGTTTGTCTGAAGAAGGTGTCTGATATAGACACCGAAACGTTACATTATCCTTTTCATTTATTTTCTTTTTTAGTTCTACTGTTAGGCAACAATTTAACCAATTTGCTCTCGACACATTAGTGCGAAGATTTTCGTTGGAGCAATTCATGTTAATTTGAAAAATGTTTAATTATTTTCAGAGACTGGTAGTGAAAACTAAAAAGTTTTCTAGAAAAAACATATTATTGTGGAAAAAAACTTTTTTTCCCATGTGTTCGCAATCGGCATTAATCTTGTAGCTCGAATTCACAAGCAGTGGGCGTCTAACCTAAATCATAGAATAAACAACGAACCAACGTTCGTCATCAGCTTCGAGATTTGATCGCAACAAGTCGAGATAATTTCCTGAAAACCCATAGCGAACACGACATGTAATTGCCCCTCTATTATCGGGCATCCTATAGTGATTATTATATGAAATGAAAAATATTCCTTCCTGGGTGCAAAAATTACTTTCGGGAGAAATATTTTTCGGTTTTTGGGGGCCCATATCTTCTTAACTAGAACAGATCGTCAATTGTTTTTACACTAATATTGTTCCTTGAGCCAATATGAATACGATGGCACCAAATTTTGTTGGATATCTGCTGAATCTCAAAATTCAAACAGTTTTACCTGTTTTTCAAAATGTTCCACCAATTTTAAAAGTGTGAAAAAATTCCAGGATATAAAGGATCAAAGAAGACATTTTATGTCAAAAAATGGCGGTGGACATTTTTGAAGAAGACCGAGAAACAAATGACTATATTTTTATATTTTTTTCTTAAAATAGATTTTTCATCTTAAATTCATAAAAAAAATATACGTCTATTCCTTTAATAGCAGAGAATCAAGAGGAAAAATCACCATTAGAAAATTTTGGATTTCAAAAGAAAAAAAAAATAAAATCGAAAAAAGTGTTTTTTACAGAAATCTCAAAAATGGCTAGAGATAAAAAGCTGAAAAGTTGGCTGAATTATTTTCATTCAATGCCTAATCGATCCCCTCACTATGAATAAAAAAGTCCGCTGGGGCAGATTTACCATTGAAACCAGGCAATAAATACTCTTTTAACATTTTTACCATGTGTTCGAATTCGGCTGAAATCTTGTAGGTGTTTGAAGCTCGAATTCACAGGCTAAATCATAGAACAAACAACGAACCAACGTTCGTCATCAGCTTCGAGATTTGATCGCAACAAGTCGAGATAATTTCCTGAAAAGCCATAGCGAACACGACATGTAATTGCCCCCCTATTATCGGGCATCCTACAGTGATTATCATATGAAATGAAAAATATTCCTTCCTGGGCGCAAGAGACAATACCGGGGCGCGGAGAGGGCCGGTTCCGGTGGAGATTGGACCCGCTCATTCACCGGAATCGGCCACTGTGACCGGGCTTCCGGTGGACAGGAAGACTGTCCGACGAGCGCTTTCTTTCAGGTCAACGCCGGACTGCCGGACGATGCTTTTTTCTGAGAGCTTGATGGTGGACTTTTAGAAAAAGTGGTGTTCCCATAATTAGGGATGGTAAGGTGTTGGTCGTTTCATCGTTGGTAGATACTTGATTTAATTGGCAGAAGAATTATGAAAAGAATCAGAAAGGCACTAATATTATAAGTAAACGACACACAACATTAGCGGATATATAGGGTTATCCATTTTGCGGTTTCAAAAGTAAACGTTAATAAAACACATCAAAAATATTTTTTATCATGATATTTCTTTTTTATTATGAAGTTTGAACGTTGACATTTGTGTGAAACACTACATCATTTAAATGACAACCACCCGAATTGTTGCAAGCATCGATTCTCTTGAGGTAATTTTCGACCACATTTTGACACATATTGGGCGGTATCTCAGCCATAACTTGACGAATATTGGTTTTTAACTACTCAAGAGTTGAAGGTTTATCTGCATAAACACGATCTTTCGCGTAGCCCCACGAAAAAAAGTCAAGCAGTGTCAACTCGCATGATCTTGGTGGCCAGTTGAATCGCCGTCCACCGCCGGTTGTTCAAGCACCCATTCGACGTATCCACGATGTTGATGTGAATGGTCGGCTGGCTTCAGTTGTTGTGTGAGCTGGATTTTATTTGGGTGTAGGTGTACATCTTAATGCAAAATACGCCATAATGTGCTTTAAGACAGTCCTAATTCCTGGGAATGACGAGGAATCGACAGATTCGGGTCTTCAGCAACACTTTCACTTATAGTAGCGATATTTTCAGTGGTACGAGCAAAACGATGATGCACAGGGCTTACAATATCTGTAACCAATCCAGTCTCTCCAAATTTCTTCACAATTTTACCAATTGCTTGCGTAGTTGGACGATTATGTAAACCAAAATCTGCTCTTAAAGCACGATATGTGGCTGTGGCAGAATCGCCATTTTTGTATTAGGTTTTTACAATTTTCATGCGTTGTGCGATAGTCAAGCGATCCATTTTCATAAATGTCAGACTTTCAACTAAACAAAAAAATTTTTTTAAAAAAACTTCGTTTGACAGATATCGAATTCCAGCCGTATACTTTTGAAACCACGAAATGGATAACCCGTTACTAGTTAATAATGAAATGAAATCTGAACGTGAACAATCCAGCAGTCTATGAGATAACATGCAAAACTGCCCATCATTTTACATAGAAATGACAACTCGTAACGTGGAAAAAAGATTCAGTGATCACAAATGAAATCAACCCCATTCCGATTTAGACACACATCTAAACGATACCGGACTTAATATCCATTTGATAATCTGAAAATACTTCATAAAGAAAATATCTGCCATAAAATAATATTACTCGAACAACTATAAATTTTAAGAAATAGAGACAACCCAATTTTTACTTAATGATAATATAGAATTCAACAGAAAAAACATTTTCAAAATCATAGATTCTCAAAAAACAACAGTATATACTAAATTTCAAAAAATTCCCGCCACCAAAAGACCACCTTATAATAACATATTAGATATCACATTTCCCACATATCCTACAATTCCATATTAAGTTGGCATTCCTGCAAGAACAGATTCACCGGTAATAAAAGTTGACTAGAGATCAAAAAATGTTAACAATTCTTACAATACCGCCTCCGGTGGCTGTAGGGACATGGCGTGTGCCTACAAGTTCATACGAAGCTGGAGGTCCGGGTTCGAATCCTGGTGCGGGTATGGATGTTTGTGTATGTCCTGGTATGTCATAAATAAAAATTGTATAGAGTGGTATGTAAGATGTGAATGAAAGTTCATGTTGAACGACTAAGATAAAAATATTGAGATTGGGTACATAGCCGTTAGTTGAGCTTAGCCCATTAAAAGAGAATATGAATGAATGAATGAATTCTTACAATAGAAAACCATTCTAATGTTTTTAAACGGTTTATGTTCATTTTAATTTAAAGACAATAAGTTGCATACTCCCACCTAAATAAATACATGTTCTACATTTGTATACTTTCAGCTGGCCTGATGATGGAATAATTCCGAAATCGATCGCCAAAGATTATAATAAATAGTATAGTGTATTTTATTACATTTCTTAATAATATCAGAAAAGCAGTAGGACGAAGATTTAATGCTTATCACTAGCCTTCTACCTGGAGTGAAATAGCCTAAGCAATTGAAAATACTCCCACATTGAAACAATCAAAGAGCGAATTAGAAGTTGACTGATAATATCTTAATAATATAATAGAAATGCTAACTATCCTTTTTCTCTGATTACGAAGCAAATATGTTCATACCAATCATAACGCCATACCTTGTAGAATCGTGTAAGAATATTTCAGATTCACAAAGATTTCATGCTTATATTCCATTATTTTATATAGCCTTCCGGTGGACAGGAAGACTGTCCGACGGGCTCTTTCTTTCAGGTTAACGCCGGACTGCTGGACTATGCTTTTTTCTGAAAGCTTGTTTGTGGACTTTTAGAAAAAGCGGTTTTCCCATAATTAGGGATGGTAACGTGTTGGTCGTTTCATAGTTGGTAGGTACTTGATTGAATTGGCAGAAGAAAATGAAAAACATTAGAAAGGCAGAAGGACGACAATATCATGCTTATCATACGCCTTCTACCTGCAGTGAGCACTACCGTTTTTTTCCTCACTATGTAGTTGACGCCTCTGTTGCGTAAGGTCCTGTCAAAGTCAAAGTTCCTTTTAATGTCATTGATTTAATATTATCATAACAAATTCTTATTTACTAGTGTTTGCTGTTATAATACGTTTGAAAAAATTGTAAATTTTATTCCCAAATCATAATTAGTGAATACTGAACAATGTCGAAAATGCCGCAGGGTTGTGCAGTTTCGTATTGTTCAGAAAAAAAGGGAGGACTTAAGTTTCCGAACGATAAGACTTTCCTAAAGCAGTTGAAACTACTAGTCAAACAATCCTAACTTTTTCGTAGTGACGGCACATGTGCTGCCCCATTAACTTACAATGATCCCCAGAAAATTGGGAACCAAGCGCGTCTTGGAGCAATGAAATTTTCTTCAATTCTTCTTACTGTCTTCATATAACAATCATTTTCTTGCGGAATTTTCAAAAGAGAAGTCACTTTCAGCTTGATATAGTGTTGATTTCCAGATATTCGACCAGTTTGTATTCTTTCTGTCATTACAACATATTGAAGTGCAAACAAGGAAGGTGTCCCATGATCATGCACCTTTCCTAAGCTGAAGAACAGTCTATTGACACGGAAAATACGAATCATTAATCGGATACCTTGTTACCCATTTCTCAACTACCAGTCAAAAAAGCCTTCCTTTTTTGAAGTGACGGCACATGTGCTGTCCCATTGACTTACAATGATCTCTAGAAAATTGGGAACATAGTACGATCCGCCAATGCCAAAAGGGAAGAAGGATGACCAAAAATATTCTGCATTCAGGGCCTGACCTCCAATCGACACTGTTAATTACCTAATAATCCAATAATTTCCAGATATTTAAGCATTTAAGCATTATACCATTTGGAAGCGCGAACAAGGAAGTTGTCCCATGCACCTTTCCTAAGCTGAAGAACAAACAGTCTATTGACACGGAAAACACGAATCGTTAATCCGACACCTTGTTACCCATTTCTCAACTACCAGTCAAAGAATCCTTACTTTTTTGTAGCGAAGGCACATGTGCTGTCCCATTGACTTACAATGATCCCCAGAAAATTGGAAACCGAGCGCATCTTGGATCAATGAAAAATACTTCAATTCAGGAATTTAATTATACTTCAGTATGTGATATCCAAACATTTTCCGCTGAGAGAGAAGAAGGATTACCCTATGATCTTCTACGTCCGGGCCTAACCTTAAATCGCCACTGTCAATTGCCATATCATCGTTTACTGTCTTCATATAACAATCATTTTCTTTAGGAATTTTCAAGAGAGATATTACTCACAGTATCGTATTTTTCGAGATATTTGACCAGTTTGTATTCTTCCTGTCATTACAACATGTTGAAGTGCAAACAAGGAAGGTGTCCCATGTTCATGCACCTTTCCTAAGCTGAAGAACAAACAGTCTATTGACACGGAAAACACGAATCGTTAATCGGACACCTTGTTACCCCTTTCTCAACTACCAGTCAAACATTCCTTACTTTTTGTAGTGACGGCACATATGCTGCCCCATTCCAGTCAACACAAAGACGTTGCATAGATATCGCAGCGATGTCTTTTGTACTTTTGTGATGTCCTGCGAGGTTGCTGCGAGCTCTATATCCCCTCCAAATCTCCGCCTCAGGGATATTGCTCAAACTGTGGAGGTAGATGGTATTTTCATATAAACTTCCCATTGTGACAAGTATGAAAACTTCCGCATTGCGAGCTTTTTGGGAATATTCCAAGGACCTCCTGGACCTCCACATAGCGAGCTTTTTGAGAATATCTCAGGGACCTCCCATGGTGAACAAAAAAAAATCTTATTAATTTGATGATTCACAGTATCCACAAAATTTATTGAACCATCCATTCAAATAGATATTGTTTTCTTCGAAATTAGCTATAACTTCAAGATAATAGTTTGTTTTTTTAACTGGTCTAAATAAATCTGTTTTTGTACGAAATTTTTGTGTGAAAATTTAAAATGTGAAATAACAGTTACTCTCAGCTTGTTTGTTTGTAGATTTCCAGATATTCGACCAGCTTGTATCCTCTCTATCATTATACCATTTGGAAGCGCGAACGACGAACTTGTCCCAAGCACCTTTCCTAAGCTGAAGAACAAACAGTCTATTGACACGGAAAACACGAATCGTTAATCGGACACCTTGATATTCATTTATCAACTACCAGTCAGACAATCTTCACTTTTTTGTAGTGACGGCACATGTGCTGTCCCATTGACTTACAAGTTTAGTTAAAAGAGAGATTGGTAGTGTCCCCCCTCGTTAAATAGTTTTAAGCGTGGACGACCGGGTGATCCTTAGGGGAGATGAAAGGGATCATGTTGGAATAACGCTTTTATAGTGTTGGCGAATATTTCGACATGATGCTGAGGTAGTATTTGCTGTTTTTTTGTAGTTCTTAGATTGTTGTAAACATGATACTGTTTTTTGTAACCAATTTGCTTGTTGTGTTCATTTGTTTCAATTAATTCATATTTTTTCAATCATATTTTGACTGTACCTATACATGTAAATGTCTTAAAGGATACAATAGAGATTATCGACTTGAGCCTATTTCAATTAGATTATTATCATTATTTCTCAACTACCAGTCAAACAATGCTTACTTTTTTGTAGCGAAAGCACATGTGCTGTCCCATTGACTTACAATGATCTCTAGAAATTTGGGAACTAGGTCTTGGAGCAATTAAATTTTTCTTCAATTGAGGAAATTATTTATTCTTCAATATGTGATATCTAAACATTTTCCGCTGAGAGAGAAGAAGGATTACTCGAAGATCTTCTTCATCCGGGCTTGACCTTAAATCGCCACTGTCAATTGCCATATCATCCTTTACTGTCTTCATAAAACAATCATTTTTTCGCAGAATTTTCAAAAGAGAAGTTACTTTTAGCTTGTTGAAGCGTAGATTTCCAGATATTCGTCCTGGGACCTATTGCACCAAATACTTTGCAACTTTTAACTCTTCAAATGAATTACGTTGCATGAAACGCATTCAAAATTGAAAAGTGCAATGTGAAAGGTCAAGTGCATAGTGAAAAGCACTTCGCAGAAGTTAAATGTTGGCAGAAATGAAGTCAACGTAACTAATTTTCACTTTTGAAATTTTTAAGAATGCAAAGTTGTAAAATATTTTGGTGCAATAGGTCTCAGTTTGTATTCTTTCTGTCATTACAACATGTTGAAGTGCAAACAAGGAAGGTGTCCCATGCTCATGCACCTTTCCTAAGCTGAAGAACAAACAGTCTATTAACACGGAAAACACGAATTGTTACCCATTTCTCAACTACCAGTCAAACAATGCTTACTTTTTTGTAGCGAAAGCACATGTGCTGTCCCATTGACTTACAATGATCCCCAGAAAATTGGGAACCGAGCGCGTCTTGGAGCAATGAAAAAACCCTCAATTCAGGAATTCATTATTAATTGATCTTAAATCGCCACTGTCAGTTACCATATAATCGCTTACTATCTTCATATAACCACAATTTTTTTTTGTGAAAATTAAAAATGTGAAATAACAGTTACTATCAGCATGTTTGTTTGTAGATTTCCAGAAATTCGACCAGTTTATATTCTTTCATTACAACATGTTGAAGTGCAAACAAGGAAGGTGTCCCATGCTCATGCACCTTTCCTAAGCTGAAGAACAAACAGTCTATTAACACGGAAAACACGAATTGTTACCCATTTCTCAACTACCAGTCAAACAATGCTTACTTTTTTGTAGCGAAAGCACATGTGCTGTCCCATTGACTTACAATGATCCCCAGAAAATTGGGAACCGAGCGCGTCTTGGAGCAATGAAAAAACCCTCAATTCAGGAATTCATTATTAATTGATCTTAAATCGCCACTGTCAGTTACCATATAATCGCTTACTATCTTCATATAACCACAATTTTTTTTTGTGAAAATTAAAAATGTGAAATAACAGTTACTATCAGCATGTTTGTTTGTAGATTTCCAGAAATTCGACCAGTTTATATTCTTTCATTACAACATGTTGAAGTGCAAACAAGGAAGGTGTCCCATGCTCATGCACCTTTCCTAAGCTGAAGAACAAACAGTCTATTAACACGGAAAACACGAATTGTTACCCATTTCTCAACTACCAGTCAAACAATGCTTACTTTTTTGTAGCGAAAGCACATGTGCTGTCCCATTGACTTACAATGATCCCCAGAAAATTGGGAACCGAGCGCGTCTTGGAGCAATGAAAAAACCCTCAATTCAGGAATTCATTATTAATTGATCTTAAATCGCCACTGTCAGTTACCATATAATCGCTTACTATCTTCATATAACCACAATTTTTTTTTGTGAAAATTAAAAATGTGAAATAACAGTTACTATCAGCATGTTTGTTTGTAGATTTCCAGAAATTCGACCAGTTTGTATTCTTTCATTACAACATGTTGAAGTGCAAACAAGGAAGGTGTCCCATGCTCATGCACCTTTCCTAAGCTGAAGAATAAACAGTCTATTAACACGGAAAACACGAATTGTTACCCATTTCTCAACTACCAGTCAAAAAATCCTTCCTTTTCTGTAGTGACGGCACATGTGCTGTCCCATTGACTTACAATGATCCCCAGAAATTTGGAAACTAGGCGCGTCTTGGAGCAATGAAATTTTTCGTCAATTGAGGAAATTATTTATTCTTCAATATGTGATATCTAAACATTTTCCGCTGAGAGAGAAGAAGGATTACTCGAAGATCTTCTTCATCCGGGCTTGACATTAAATCGCCACTGTCAATTGCAATATCATCCTTTACTGTCTTCATAAAACAATCATTTTTTCGCGGAATTTTCAAAAGAGAAGTTACTTTTAGCTTGTTGAAGCGTAGATTTCCAGATATTCGTCCTGGGACCAATTGCACCAAATACTTTGTAACTCTTCAAATGAATTACGTTGCACGAGACGCATTCAAAATTGAAAAGTGCAATGTGAAAGGTCAAGTGCATAGTGAAAAGCACTTCGCAGAAGTTAAATGTTGGCAGAAATGAAGTCAACGTAACTAATTTTCACTTTTGAAATTTTTAAGAATGCAAAGTTGTAAAATATTTTGGTGCAATAGGTCTCAGTTTGTATTCTTTCTTTCATTACAACATGTTGAAGTGCAAACAAGGAAGGTGTCCCATGCTCATGCACCTTTCCTAAGCTGAAGAACAAACAGTCTATTAACACGGAAAACACGAATTGTTACCCATTTCTCAACTACCAGTCAAACAATGCTTACTTTTTTGTAGCGAAAGCACATGTGCTGTCCCATTGACTTACAATGATCCCCAGAAAATTGGGAACCGAGCGCGTCTTGGAGCAATGAAAAAACCCTCAATTCAGGAATTCATTATTAATTGATCTTAAATCGCCACTGTCAGTTACCATATAATCGCTTACTATCTTCATATAACCACAATTTTTTTTTGTGAAAATTAAAAATGTGAAATAACAGTTACTATCAGCATGTTTGTTTGTAGATTTCCAGAAATTCGACCAGTTTGTATTCTTTCATTACAACATGTTGAAGTGCAAACAAGGAAGGTGTCCCATGCTCATGCACCTTTCCTAAGCTGAAGAATAAACAGTCTATTAACACGGGAAACACGAATTGTTAACCATTTCTCAACTACCAGTCAAAAAATCCTTCCTTTTCTGTAGTGACGGCACATGTGCTGTCCCATTGACTTACAATGATCCCCAGAAATTTGGAAACTAGGCGCGTCTTGGAGCAATGAAATTTTTCTTCAATTGAGGAAATTATTTATTCTTCAATATGTGATATCTAAACATTTTCCGCTGAGAGAGAAGAAGGATTACTCGAAGATCTTCTTCATCCGGGCTTGACATTAAATCGCCACTGTCAATTGCAATATCATCCTTTACTGTCTTCATAAAACAATCATTTTTTCGCGGAATTTTCAAAAGAGAAGTTACTTTTAGCTTGTTGAAGCGTAGATTTCCAGATATTCGTCCTGGGACCAATTGCACCAAATACTTTGCAACTCTTCAAATGAATTACGTTGCACGAGACGCATTCAAAATTGAAAAGTGCAATGTGAAAGGTCAAGTGCATAGTGAAAAGCACTTCGCAGAAGTTAAATGTTGGCAGAAATGAAGTACAACGTAATTAATTTTCACTTTTGAAATTTTTAAGAATGCAAAGTTGTAAAATATTTTGGTGCAATAGGTCTCAGTTTGTATTCTTTCTGTCATTACAACATGTCGAAGCGCAAACAAGAAAGGTGTACCATGCTCATGCACCTTTCCTAAGCTGAAGAACAAACAGACTATTGACACGGAAAACACGAATCGTTAATCGGACACCTTGTTACCCATTTCTCAACTACCAGTCAAACAATCCTTACTTTTTTGTAGCGAAGGCACATGTGCTGTCCCATTGACTTACAATGATCCCCAGAAAATTGGGAACCGAGCGCGTCTTGGAGCAATTTGAATGTTAATGATTTCCGTGGCAGAAGGAAGGTCGGTTGAAGAAGCGTAACGTCTTCACCACCTGATCGAGGGTGCGTTGACTCGACCGAGCCATTCCCGCCAAGAAGTTGATAGCAGGCCATATGTTTATTTCTTCGGTAGTCTAACGTATTTTTGATAAGGGATCGTTGACACAACGGTCAGGGGTTATTATAGGAGGGAAAGTGAAGATAAGGCAAGGTATGGAAGGTTTTGCAAGCTTCTGGAATTTGTTAATGAGAATACCATTACCTACAATAGTTCTTGATGTTATGTAGGTACAGTGATTCCAGCTATTTAGAAGATCAAATCTCATCGTGGTTAAATGAGTTTTGAAGAGGTATTTTGGTGAAATTAAGTTGAGGTTTCGAGGTTTTTTCATGTCACGTGATCAGGAAAAATCCTTCAGGAGTATAGGGGAAAGGCAGGCAAGATGGCATAGTAGGGCCAAATGGCATACCATATTTACTGAAGAATCCACTGCGAGTGGAATCCTAGAACTCAGTGCAAATGTTCGAATTAGTTAACAACAGTGTACAAACGTTGTTTCAAGGGATCCGTTACGGTAGTTGATAACTTAGTCGTGAAAAATTGGTATGAGCGTGTACAACTTCGACGTAAGCTCTCTCTTCTCGTCTATATTACTGTAAGTACAGATTATTTCACAAACTTTTTTATATCCTAGTAGAATTGTACCTTTATTCTGATCCTTTTCATGTATTTACCTTGACAAAAGATGTCACAAAAACGTTGATTTAATATTCGTTTTTTTGACACGTGGTTAGGGCAAGTTGACATACATAGAGGCTGGGTAAAATGGCATGGTACTTTTTATTAGCAATAAAATATTTTTTCAGATGGTCTTCAATTATCGAAGGAAAACCAACAGAGGAGAGTGGGATGAGAATAATATGTTAAAAGCTTTGGAAGCAGTAAGAAAAAAACAAATGGGATAGGCCCTTGCTAGTAAAACATTCAATGTACCTTTTTTTATTCATATGAATTATGAATATGATTTTTTTTGTTTATATGAATATAAATAAATTTCTATTTCTTGTATGATATGTTATTTATTGGAATTTTGTTTTTTTCACCTCAAAATGTTTCATATTTTATGATATGCCATCTTGCCCGACACTGTGAGGCAAAATGGTTTTTCGGATGTTACAGATTATCGCGATTTTTTTTTGTCTATAATTTTTTTATTCATATCTTTTTTCAAAAATTGATAGCTAACTTGATTGACTAGAGATTCAACTAATGCTGTGCTCTATTTTTTTTTCCTCATAAGAGATATCGATTTTCAAAAGATTGTATGCCATCTTGCCTGCCTCTCCCCTACAGGGTGTTTCACGAATGATTGTTCGGGCTTTCAGAGCAGATGCAGGACACTTTGGTGAGTCTGTGTGTAAAGGGTTTTTCCAATAAGAGGTGTTATTTTGATATTCAGAGAAAAATACCATTTTTCAATATGAATGATCGGATGTTTATTTCATTATAAAGAAGAAGCTATGCCGTTTATAGTGAAAAATAACATCAGGCAAATGACCACCACGACCACGCTTATAGGACCATTTACTTTCAATGAAATTTTCCATAACCAAATCGCAAAGTGGCTGCCCTATGTCCTCGATAGCCTCACGAATTCCATCTTTGAGTCCTTGAATCGACCGTGGGCTATTGGTGTAGACTTTCTCTTTTACATGGAAGAAGTCGCAATATGTTAAACCACAAGATCTCGGTGGCCAAACGTGATCATGTCTTCGAGAGATAACACGGTCCGGAAACTTTTCCCGAAAAAGATCCATGGTTTCGTTGCTTGTGTGGCACGTAGCGCCGTCTTGCTGAAAGTAAAAGTTGTCCAGATCAATAGTATTCAATAAAACCTTAAAAATCATTAATCATCTCTCGATAGCGCAATCCATTCACCGTAACTGTTGCTCCAGCCTCATTTTCGAAAAAGTAAGCGTCAATGTCTTCGCCGGACCATAAACCGCACCAAACTGTCACACGTTGAGGATAGAGAGGCTTTTCAACAAGAACTCTAGGGTTTTCCAAGCCTTTGATGCCTTTTTGCTTGTTGACGAAATCATCACCGAGGTGGAAATGGGCCTCATCACTCAAGATGATTTTTCGATGGAATTCCGGATCATTTTCATGCATTTCAACGATCCAATCAGCAAAGACATGACGTTGTTGATAATCGGCTGGCTTCGGTTCTTGTGTTAACTGAACTTTATAAGCCTTAAAACCCGAATCTTTATACAAAATATCGTGTAATGACGGTTGTGGGAACTCTGATTCCAAAGAACGACGAGGAATGGACAAACCTGGGTTTTCTTCAACACTTTCGTATACAGCAGCAATATTCTCGGCTGTTCTTGAGAGACGTACGAGGGTTTTATTCTTCACATCACTAACTTGTTCCAACAACTCGAATTTTTCCATCAATTTCTTTATTTCGGTCCGACAAGGTGCTTCACGACGACGCAAAAATGTTCGAGTTTTACGAACCGTCTTTGCCGAATTTTCACCATTTATAGTGAATTTTAATAATTTCAATGCATTCTTGAAGCGTGTATCGTTTCATTTTTATAAATGGCGTAGTTTCTACTTGTCAAATGTCAAAAAATGACAGCCTAAAACTTGACATCTACCGAAATAGCGGGCTATTCAAAATAACACCTCTTATTGGAAAACCCTTTACATAATACCCCAATCAGTCAGTTTATTCTATCGTCGGTATCTTGAGGATGACAAGGAATTAAAAATAATTTCTCTATCCCATAAGTGTAAAAAACATGTACAGGTTGCCTGCTGCAACCGATTGTCATATGTTCGAAGACTGTACCTATATTATACTTTATAGCATCTGCCCTTGTTTAGATCTTTATAATAGGATATATATTTCTGGCACCTGCTACGATGTTTGAGCGCCAGAGATCAGGCGTTAGATACTATTTGTAATACCCGAAATTGGTACATCAATTAACGGTACAAGAAAACTTGTAGAAGCGGTACTAATTTGCCTTAATCTTTCTTGAAATGTGTTATTACTTTTAGGGACGGACATCACAACATCCATTTTGTAAGAGCCAAAGTAATGTATATTTTTATACCATCAGAAAGACGAAATTTCAACGAACAGAAATCTCACCAACTTCAATATAAATGCTGATATTTTGACGTGAGAATTTTGGATTGAAAAAAAGGGTGCTTTTTCGATACGGGCTCAGAATAGGGTGAAAAAAAAAAGATTTCAAATTGAAAAAATTACAGCATTTTTGAGGCAAAAAAGAAATTTTCACCCAATATCGTGAAAAAATATTTGATTTTGTAAAATATCAAAATGAAATAACAATACCTTGGGTTTTTCAATTTTTCACATGAATTTTGAGATTATGTAAGGAAGTGTGAATACAAAAGTTCCAAATCTCTTCATAACCTACATTTTTGACATCTAACTTTTTTTGGACTCGTAGACAGAGCCGGAACTAGGATTCTAGCGCCTGTGGCAAACTTTCAAAATGCGCCCTTGAAGAAAATTATTTTTTCTACAAGCGTGCACTTTCATTCTCTTTCCCGCACGTATTTCAATTCGTAAAGAGTCACATTGCCAAACAGTGTGGGAAAAACCCCTGCTATTCCATTACCGCACGCAAATGCGTGTGGTAATGGATTAGCAAGGGTTTTTCTCGCACGCTTTTTCTAAAGAATAAACTGAATAATGATATATCTCTATGCCACCGACGACGTTACTATGGAAACGATGAGAGTACAATGGTAACGACTTGTCAGAGACTTTTGTCATTCATATGTATTTAGAATGATCAATTCACATTTGATCTGTGTGTTGAAATCGATCTCGTATAAGCGCTTGTAGAAAAAATATTGTTCCTAACTCGTGCGGAAGTGTTTTTCCCGCACTCAACTGCTTACCCAAACTCCGCTTTGCGTCGTTTGGGTAACGGCAGTTTCGTGCGGGAAAATATCACTTTCCGCACTTGTTAGGAAAATAACTATTTCAATAAATATATGATTTTTATAATTGACATTTACTGATTATAAGGGGTTTTCCAATAAAAGGTGTTATTTTGACATTAAAAGAAAAAAGCCATTTTTCAATAAAAATGATCGGATGTTTATTTCATTATGAAGAAGAAGCTATGCCGTTAATAGTGAAAATAACATAAAGCAAATGACCACCACGACCACGCTTACAGGACCATATCCTTTTAATGAAATTTTCCATAACCAAATCGCAAAGTGGCTGCCCTATGTCCACGATAGCCTCATGAATTCCATCTTTGAGGTTTGAATCGACGCTGGGCTATTGGCGTAGACCTTCTCTTTCACGAAATCGCAAGGTGTTAAATCACAAGATCGCGGTGGCCAATTGTAATCACCTCTTCGAGAGATAACACGGTTCGGAAACTTTTCCCGCAAAAGAACAATGGTTTCGTTGCTTGTGGGGCACGTAACGCCGTCTTGTTGAATGTAAACGTTGTCCAGATCAGTACTATCCAATTTCGGCCATAAAAAATCATTTATCATCTCTCGATAGGGCAATCCATTCACCGTAACTGTTGCTCCAGCCTCATTTTCCGAAAAGTAAGGTCCAATGACTCCGCCGGACCATGAAACGCACCAAACAGTCACACGTTGGAGATAGAGAGGCTTTTCAACAATAACTCTTGGGTTTTCCAAGCCCCAGATGCGACAATTTTGCTTGTTGACGAAGCCACAAAGGTGGAAATGGGCCTCATCACTCAAGATGATTTTTCGACGGAATTCCGGATAATTTTCATGCATTTCAACGACCCAATCAGCAAAGACACGTCGTTGTTGATGATCGGCCAGATTGAGTTCTTGTGTTAACTGAACTTTATAGCCATAAGACCCAAATCTTTATGCAAAATACGGTGTAATGACGTTTGTGGTATGCCTTATTCCAAAGAACGGCGAGGAATGGACAAATCTGGGTTTTCTTTAACACTTTCGTCGGCAGCAGCAATATTTTCGGCTGTTCTCGAGCGACGTGTACGGGTTTTATTCTTCACATCACTAACTTGTCCCAAGAACTCGACTTTTTCCACCAATTTCTTCATTGCGGTTTGACAAGGTGCTTCCGACGACCCACATTTTCCACCATTTTTATAGTGAATTTTAATGATTTAAATAGGTTCTTGAGGCGTGTATCGTTCCATTTTTATTAAGGACGTAGTTTCTACTTGTCAAATGTCAAAAATTGACAGCTTCAAACGTGATATCTACGAATAGCGGGCTATTCGAAATAACACCTCTTTTTGGAAAACCCTTTATTTTGAAGAACCTTTTATTGACAATAATCTCCCATATTTTAAGGTAATGGACAATGCACCGCGAGTTGTGTTTCTCCCCATGTATAATTTTCTAGGATTTTGTTCCGTTTTGGTAGTGTTCGTTAACTACGTGTTTCTCAATTTTGTGAACTGTTAAATTCGCCACTTTGAAATATAGAGCTTGTTGTCAATCTTGATTTAAAATGGAATACATATATCATATTTCACATTTTGCGCCCCTAGGTCGTTTGCGCCCGTGGCAAATGCCTCTCTCGCCACGCCCACGGTCCGGCTCTGCTCGTAGATTTGCCGGAAATTTTCAGATCACCTTTAATTTATTTTTCCTTCCATTTTAGTTGCATTGTCTGCCTTTTCCAATGGGTTTCATCCAAATACTTTTTTTCGGTTTCCAAAATTATCGAATGAGCTGAAATTAGTTTGCATATAGAACGAACAGTGATTATAACTGCTTGTAAGTTTTTATTTCTTGGAAGGAAAATCATAAGGGGTTTTTATTTTCCACCCCTAATATTAAAGTATGAGATCAAGATTTTTATTTTAGGGTTTGATAAATTTGTTTTAGTTAGAGGGAAATTCAGTTCAAACAACTGTAAACAGTTATTATGAATAACTCTCAGTTTTTCTAGAGTACAATGTAATATTCGAATAAACTCATTTCTATTTTATTCTATTCTAAAAAATTGTGTGAGTAACATCTAATTAACGAATCATATTATGTACTTATTGTTTCATGACTGAGTGTTTTTAAAGGACTCCTAAAAAAAATTTTAATCTGTCAACTCGCAAGGCTCACAAGGCTGTCTTGAAATCTTGAAAGGGAGGTCAATTTCGAAAAAAAAATTTATGAATTACCCCTGCTTATTTTCATCGAGGAATCATCTCCCTTAGTCCCTCGCCTTTGATTACAGACAACCTGTATACAGGGTCTCTACTTGTAGAGTGGATAAACTTCGAGGGGTGATTATACAAGTGATTTGCAACAAGAATGTCATTTAACACATGGTCGAAATGTTGACGAATATTCTTCAATTTAAGATTTCTTGATTTCACAAAATATTTCCAGTTTTTTCTCTAGAATGATCATAATTCAGTTTTCCTTGTATTCTCATTTTGTATAAGCAAATTTATTCCCTTTCCGAAAATGTGGTCAAATTTGATGAGAATACAAGGAAAACTGAATAATTACCATTTTAGAGAAAAAACTCGAAATATTTCGTGAAATCAAGAAATGTCAAATTGGAGAATAACCGTCAACATTTCGACCATGTGTTATATGACATTTTTTGTTGCAAATCACTTTTATAATCACCTCTCGAAGTTTGTCCACTTTAAAAGTAGACTCCCTGTATTGCACATATGCTATATTTTATACTTGTGAAGTCTAAACCTATCGCAGGTCAACCAAAGTAACCTGAACGAAAAGAGCAACATTGTTCAAACCCCGATCATAAATTGCCGTTGGGCGTTCCAAACGTTCGTTAAGCCTGCTAACTTCTTGAAAAATGGCCATTTTAGTACAACCAGTCAGTTTCCATTAATCGGCTGCAAGCAAACCGGAAGTCGGCAATATCCTGAACTGTTCCGAAAATCATGTCCGTGAAATATACATTCTCACCTAATTCATCAAATTTGATCGTCAATGAACGGCTGATTGATTCCTTGACGTGGGAATGGACTCGGTCCGAAATGCACAGGTGTATGCATTATTTTCGATATCAACGCACCTTCGAAGCATTTCGATTCCGTTATTTTCTGTCAGGAAGTCTATGACATTGCAATTCATATTGATATGGACAGACATATCCTTGGTTCGAATTTTTGAGTTGTAGTATTAGTAATGGTGTTTCATAATACAAATACATAGATACATACATATTAGAAATATGTATATGCGCAGGACTTCAGGATGTGATAGCACGTCGAAAATAAAAACAAAAAATTCAATTAACTTAGCCTCTAAAATCCACCGTTTTTTACGAATATCTCCGGAAACTTTTATCGTACCTACTTAAAATAACCTTCGTGAGCATTTTCTGATCATGGTGAGCTTTATTTTTTCCGAAATTTTTAATTCTCAAGTCTTTGTATGTGAATGTTGGAGAAAGTTTTGAAGGGTTAATGGATGTTTTCCCCCAACTTCTAAGTTAATCGAAAAAGTGGGGTTTTTGAGACGCCAAGTTGAATTTCTTCACTAATTTTGTCAGAAAAATAACTGTCCTTAACGAAAAAAATTGCAAGCTAAGTGTTCTAAATTAGTGGCACAATAGTTATTTAATCAACTATAGGTTATTAAAGACAGCGCACGATTAATATCCGTGTTGATTACAAGATTTTTCAGACGATCTCAACATGAATAGTGTATAAATTCTTGATTGAAATTCATTCTCAATTTGCACTAGACATACATTTGACATAATGGAATTTCTATGTTTCTATGTTCCAGTAGAGTTTTGACATTTCTCGTAGTGCTTCTGAATACCTACTTTGTGTATGGTTGCCATAAAAATTGCACATTAAAATGGCTAAAAAATTGAGCATTGAAATGGGCCGTTAATGCTCAATTTCGTACACATTAAAATCACCTTTTATTTCGAGGTCGGCGGAAAAATAACTAAACACGTCAATAATTCTTATACGAAAATTATTGATTTTCAATCGATTTAATCGATTGTTAATTTCAGGAGCAATTTATTTTATTCTATGCTTTTCGAATTCGATATTTCTCGCTCTGCTCCCCTCTATTTTATTTCTCAAATGGAAATATAAGGGTTGTGATATATCGAATGAAAGGTAATTCGTTAACCTATTCAGCGATGTGGCTGTAAGTAGAATTGGTTTTGCCGTTTATTTTTCGAAAAATCTGGAAATAATTTACAATTTGTGTTTGAAGAGTACTGCAATAAGACCATTATTCTTTTACAAATTATTACTGAGGGGAAATCACGATTCCATGGATTTGTAATATCAAAAGACTACCTATGCTTGTTTGAATTTGGAATCTCTCAACCCTTACAGTAGGGGTTGAGAGGTTTGAGCAGTAACTGCTCATACCTTTTTTTCAAATAGGTATTATATGGATTGTGATATATCATTTGATGTATTAAGATCCATATAATAACTATTTGAAAAAAATTTTGGATGGTGTAAGATTGTAAGGGGTGAGAGTTTTCAAACTGAAGAAATTCAAGAAAAGCCCTGAGCAGGAGCTGTTAGCACTATAGCGACCAAATTTTGCATGAAAATTCAGTATATAAGTCTTCATTAACAAAAAATATTTCACTCGAATCGGATATCCTTTTATGGAAATATAGATATTCTTCTTTTCAATATTCTTCTTGAATTTTCTGTCGTTCTGTTAATACTATGGCCGCACAATTTTGCATGAACATTCAGTGTATCAAACTGAATTCATAAAATAAATTTCATTCGAATCAGAATTTTTATGGAATTAAGTTTCTTCTTTTCAATATTCCTATTGAATTTTCTATGGTTCTGTGTATACTATGGCCACAAAATTGGCATGAGGCATGAAGCTTATTATGAGCATGCGGCATGTGGCCGCAACATTTCATTTCGATGGGTTTCTTTTTGTCTGAGATATTGAGGAACAAAACTTTTAATGGTCATATTTCATGGAATACCCTGTACGATTTGCCTGATAAACGAGCTTAACCGAGCCATTTGGTAACCGAACTCACCCTGAAAATTTCAAGTCTCTAGATCAATCCCTTCGAAAGTTACTGTGCTAACGTCCGGACGGACAGAATTGAATTTGACCAAGAATTCGCCATCAGGGAGTAGAACCCTATCGTTGAGACCATTTTCGGCTCAAAATTCGATAATCACAGATATTTGGGCAAAGCGATAAAGCACTTGTTTAAGTAGAACGAACGCTCAAAAGCATAGGATAAATTCCTTTTGAAATTACAAATCGGCGGTTGCTAGTACATATTTACCTTAATTATTCTTCGTACGAGAATTATCGACAAGTTACGTTACTGATATCTCTGTATTAGACACCTGAATCAATGTGTTTCTCAAATAATGTGCTGTAAATGTTCTGTAAAAAGTCAGCATCGAATACCTTCCGCATAAAAAAAATGTAGGTATGTACCTCGCTTCTAGCAACCCTGTACAGAATTTCACATGATCTTAACTCCGTCGAGCCTACATGGTCACTCGCATAATACTCGTATGAATCTCGTTTCAGTTCAATCGTGGAAAATGTAAATTTTTGCGAAACCCCTTTACCTCATACGATTGATAACTTCCGCCTCGGAGACTTTAAAACTCGGACAAAGGCACAAATGATTTTCCGGGAATTTTTCTCGTGTGTCACTTCGCCCTATTTATGATACAGCGGCATATATGTAAGTACGAGCCCCAGAGCCTCTTTCTGAGAGTAGATGAGGAAAAACGAGCCCAGTTGAAATTCAAATTCGGCTACTTACTTCCGGTCAGTTGAATGGACGAAAATACGAATTTAAAATTATGTTGATTTTAATTGGAGGAGATTTAATTCCGGCGCAGTTTTTGTGCCAAGTGCTGAATGAATAAATTGAACTTTACGCTTCGTGGTTTCGGAGATATTAAAAAAATTAACATCATTGTTTTCCTTTCCTTTCTGGTTCACGTGTCCAGGAAAGAGGGTGTCTCGTGATTTGGTTGGTACGTTGGAACTATACGAAATCGTTATTACTGTTTCGGAATGGGTAAATCCCTCGAATTATAAAAAACCGTCATCATTTCCGCTGAGGACATTAAATTTTCAAGTGGAATGAATGTCCAAAATCTTGAGAGTTCTATTTATAAAGGGTTTTCCAATAAGATGTGTTATTTTCAATAGCCCGCTATTTCGGTAGATGTCACTTTTGAAGCTGTCATTTTTTGACATTTGACAAGTAGAAACTACGCCATTAATAAAAATGGAACGATAGACACTTCAAAAACGCATTGAAATTATTAAAATTTACTATTAAAATGGTGAAAATGTGGCAGAGACGGTTCGTAAAACTCTAACATTTTTGGGCCGTCGTGAAGCACCTTGTCCGACCGCAATGAAGAAAAACCCAAGAGTTATTGTTGAAAAGCTTCTCTATCCTCAACGTGTGACAGTTTGGTGCGGTTTATGGTCCGGCGGAGTCATTGGACTTTAGACTTTATTTTTCGAAAATGAGGCTGGAGCAACATTTACGGTGAATGGATTGCGCTATCAAGAGATGACTAATGATTTTTATGGCCGAAATTGGATAGTATTGATCAGGACAACGTTTACTTTCAACGGCGGTACGTGCCACACAGGCAACGAAACCATTGATCTTTTGCGAGAAAAGTTTCTGGACCGTGTTATCTCTCGAAGAAGAGATCACCATTGGCCACCGAGATCTTGTGATTTAACACCTTGCGACTTCTTTCTATGGAGCCACGTGGAAGAGAAGGTCTACGCCAATAGCCCATCGTCAGTTATTCAAGATCTCAAAGATTGAATTCGTGAGGCTATCGAGGACATAGGGCAGCCACTTTGCGATTTGGTTATGGAAAATTTCATTAAAAGGACAATATGGTCCTTTAAGCCTGGTCGTGGTGGTCATTTGCCTGATGTTATTTTTCACTATTAACGGCATAGCTTCTTCTTTATAATGAAATTAACATCCGATCATTTATTTTGAAAAATGGCACTTTCCTTTAAATATCAAAATAACACCTCTTATTGGAAAACCCTTTATTATGCATTGAGCGTATAATAATAGCCATTATGCGCGAGTTGAAAACTATACTTTATTCACGACTATTGAATGTTTTTCTTGGAGATTTAAACATTTGTTGCCTTCTATAACTAGTGTAAAAAGGCAAGTTGACATACCTATTAGTAATTTTTCGATGAACTTGACATTCTATATTTTGTTGTAATGAAAGTTGATTATATTTGGAGTAGATTTGGCCCTGGATTGTAAAGGTATTCGGTATTCCCAGTCATAATTGTTAATTAGGGAACACTAAAACACCAAAGAAATATCAGTTTTAACAATATGATAATATTATAGCTAAATCCATGAAGCATCTGACAGTAATTAATAATCACTCAATATTCACTAGTGATTAGTAGATTATTAAACAATCGTGGGTAAACCTATTTATACGGACTATTGACATGGTTCCACCTCTTTTTACTAGATTTTAAACAGTGGTTGGAAAAGATTCATCAAACTCGGTTGGAAATGATCCTCACCTTCATGGCGTTCCCGAATGGTCGTTATCATTCTTAGGAATCTCATTTGACATTGACAATCATGGTCGAATGAGAGATTCGTTCATCGTGTTACAATAGTAATAGCTGTCGTTTTTTCAGCCTTCTGACTCATGCACTTCCTCAAATTATTTTGGTAGCTTATGGAAAGGAAGTTGGTACGAGTATGAATGGATACAGTGGCGTTCATGAGTACATGCACCACAGATAATACAACATTTGAATTGTTGTATGTGTTATCACGACTATAGCTTGCCCATTTTGTTGGTATACCTGAATGCTAATTCCAGATATGTTGAGTATTCTAATAAAAAGCGTTAGCGCACTTGTTCATTTTGAGGTTACGATCATTCACATTAAGTAAAACTTTTAGGAAAGTTTTACTTAATTCTATTCTTTTAAATATTCAATTTTGCGGTTCAAATCTTAATTCATCCGAAGTTATTTATATGTTTACCAGTAATCATAAACACTTTATGAAAGGAAAGACTTCAAAAGTTGAGCTCATGAATGAATATGATGATATCGAGTGTTTTGCTGATATTCGATTGAACTTACCTACTTGTTAATTGAAATTTTTAATAATAATTTCATAAATAACCTGTTCCGAAATGCTTGGTGCTGATCTTATTTTGGGACCGAGGTTCCTGAGCTTTTTCGTAAAGTTTTGTTCGCTTTGTGCAAAGCACTTTACGCCAGTGGTGTGGTCAGCTATGTTAGTAACCTGCCTAGTTTTTCGAATGTGATAACATTCCAATGGTTTTTGAGACCAAAAGGTGTTAACTAATAGCGTTTTCCATTGGGTTCATCTTTTAAGCGTACTAAACAGGCAAACCGATGAAAACAAGTGCATCAGTGTTGTAATGACACTGCATTTGTTTTCATCGAATTCTGGTGCAGTTCATTCCTTATGGAACTGGAAATCTGCAGCAATGCAACCCACAACTCAAAATATGCACTCAATGCAGAAAAGTTTTCCCAATGAAAAACGCTAAGAGCTACGTAGAAAACATGAAATTATCAAGCTATCAAGGTTAGAGAGCTGAGAGATCAAGAGTTTCAAGGATATTCAGATTCGAAATATATTTTTCCAATATGAGCATGTGAGGAAAAGCTTTTGACTTCAATTTTAAAAAATTTGAATTAATTAAGTTAAATATTGATGTGCTTGCTACTAAGTAGGTTCCATTTCGAGAGTTTGGTGCTAGAGATTCAGAAGCACTTTTCAATAAATTCTTATGCGTTCTTCCTGAAGCAACTTACATCAGTGCTGAGCTCAGCTACGTTCGAACCTTCCTAGTTTCCCAAACATGATATTCAATGAATTCATAAGACCAAAGGAAGTTAACTCAGTAATGTCGAAGGACTACTGTTTCGATTTCTTCGAAAGATCAATAAGGAACAAACCCAGATATACAAAGCAAATGTGAAAGGTTTTCCAATGAGAGGTGTTATTTTGATATTCCAAGAAAAATGCCATTTTTCGATATAAATGATCGGATGTTTATTTCATTATAGAAGAAGCTATGCCGTTCATAGTGGAAAGTAACATCAGCCAAATTACCACCACGACCATGCTTATAGGACCATGTCCTTGTAATGAAATTTTCCATAACCAAATTGCAAAGTGGTTGCCCTATGTCCTCGATAGCCTCACGAATTCCATCCTTGAGGTCTTGAATCGACGCTGGGCTATTGGCGGTCTTAAATCACAAGAGCTCGGTGGCCAATTGTGATCACCTCTTCGAGAGATAACGCGGTCCGGAAACTTTTACCGCAAAAGAGGTTTAGTTTGTGGAATGCCTAATTCCAAAGAACGACGGGGAATGGACAAACCTGGGCTTTCTTCAACACTTTCGGCTACAGCAGCAATATTCTCGGCTGTTCTTGAGCGACGTGTACGGGTTTCATACTTCACATCACTAACTTGTCCCAACAGTTCGAATTTTTCCACCAATTTCTTTATTGCGGTCCGACAAGGTGCTTCACGACTACCCTAAATGTTCGAGTTTTACCGTCTCTGCCAAATTTTCACCATTTCTTGAAGCGTGTATCGTTCTATTTTTATTAATGGCGTAGTTTCTACTGGTAAAATGTCAAAAAATGACAGCTTCAAACGTGACATCTACCGAAATAGGGGGCGATTCAAAATAACACCTCTTATTGGAAAACTCTTTTTTTGTATGTAGAATCGCGAAAACAATTGAAAATCATAAACGTAACCAAAGTTGGAAATGTTTATAATTTATAAACAGCAGGGGGAATATAAACATAGTGAGATCTTTTCCTCATTTTTGCCTGTCTACATTTGACAGGGCCTTACCTATGTTCTTAATTGATCTGGAGCATTTCTCTTCTTGTCTGTCAACTTGAATTGTTTTGAAATAATGATTATTTATCGACTTGAGCCTATTAGCGTAGAAAGGGTGTGATTTTTCACACCCCTTAGCGATCGGCTATCACACTCCCTACTTAGGGGAACATTCACTCATCCCGGATAGCAAGTATCAGGGGGATTGAGCTCTGAGGTCTTTGGTGTTCTTCTTCTCCTGGGTCCTGGGTTGTTCGTCCTTCGTTGCTTAGTCCTGGATCTCTCGGTTGACGTCGTGGTTGTTGGTTTTGCAATGTTTCCCTCCATGGTTGTTCCTGGTGTCCATCGTGACCTACAAACTTCCTTACCGTTCTAGCAGTACCAAGAAGTACTGTTTTTTGCATTACTTTAAAAAGGTTTTCATCCAAATCTAGCTCCTTGAGATTGGACTTGAGGCTCTTAGGAATAATTCCTGTGGTTGATATGAGAATCGGAATGGTTCTGGTACTGGACATTCCCCACTGCCTTTTGATCTGAAGTTCAAGCTCTCGATATTTCGATATTTTTTCAGCATATTTTTGACGTAGATTGTTGTTATTTGGGATGGCTACGTCTATGAGTATTGCTTTCTTCTCTTTTTTCTTCACTAGAATTATGTCTGGCCTGTTATTAGCAACTGTTAAATTTGTAAGTACTGTGCGATCCCAGTATAGCCTGTAATGGTGGTTCTCCAGTATAACTTCAGGCTGATACTTATAATATGGAATTGGTTCGGATTGCAGCATCTTCACTTGGATGGCGAGTTCCTGATGAAGTATCTTACAAACTGCATCATGTCGACTCTTATATTCATTTCCAGCAAACATTTGGCAGCCTCCTGTAATATGTTGGATTGTTTCTGATGTTTGGCATCCGTAGCGGCATTTATCGTCTGTGAGGCTTCTATTCTTCATGATATATTTCTGATAGTTTTTGGTTTGCACTACTTGGTCTTGAATGGCAAGGAGAAAACCTTCTGTTTCAGGAAACAATCTTCCAGAAGTCAGCCAGTAGTTCGACGCAGGAATGTCGACATGTTCCTGGATGACCTCGTTCAGGTGTCTTCCATCTTTGAATTTTATCACTATCCGTCTGTGTGGTGTTTTCATGAGGGTGTTCGCTTAATAATAGAGGTGTTGAACCATCTGCTTCGATCAGTATCTTATGTAAGTCCGATGTGTTTGACTTGTCTACAAAGTAATTTCTTAAGTTGCTTATCTGTTCAGCCGCCATTTTCTTTATGTCCACGAAGCCTTGCCCGCCTTGAGTTCTTGGAATCGTTGTTCTTTCAACACAGCATTTAGGATGCGTTGGAGATTATCGAGATCTGTATTACTCCACTTTACGATTCTGAAAGAGTAGGTGAGAACTGAGCAAGCGTAGGTGTTAACAGCTTTTGTGAGATTTCTGCTATTCAGTTTCGTTTTCAGAACGCTCCTCATTCTTCTGGTGAACTCCGCTGTTAGTTCGTCCTTCATCACTCGTTGGTCTATCCTTTGACATTGTGTCATACCTAGGTATTTGTATAGATCACCTGCCAGCATTGCTTTAATTTCTTCTCCGTTAGACAAGGTGAGAGGTGTCTGTTGAATTTTTCCTCCTGCTATATTTAGGGAACGACATTTGTCCAGTCCAAAGTTCATGCTGATGTCTTCGGAAAACTTCTCCACAAGTCGTAGTAGGCACTCTAGTTGGTCTCTGTTTGCTGCAAACAGTTTCAAGTCATCGACGTATAAGTCTGTCAACTTGAATTGTTTTGAAATAATGATTATTTATTATTATTATTATTATTATCCACATCCTTTGGACGTGTCTAGGAAAACCCGCCTATGATTCTAAACGTTTATCTAGAACAGTCCAAAATAAGAGGTCGATAATTAAGGCAATGACTTCACCGGAGAAGACAATGCATGATTGTAGAGATGGATAGAGCACACTAGATCTTCAGGTAAGAAAGGCCGCGCACGTGCCCCACCGGAAGCGGGGTCACAGTTGGCCGGTGGAGCGGACCGGCTCAGACGGTGCCGGGCCCAAGGAGGAAATGAAAATTATGATTAGAAATTACTAATAAGAATGGAGAAAAAGTGACGGAGAAGTTCGTTATACTTTCAGAAGGAAATATGGTTTTATCGGAGATGCATGAAAATCCTAGTTATTTCATACATCAATTATTATATCGTGGAAGTGAAGATTTCTTGCTGGAGGTTGGACCAGTGTAGAGGAGTCCGGGGTTGGTTGTGTCAATTTTAACTCATAATCATTTGGACATCCCGATAATTAAATTATAAGGTTAACATATGTATATTCATTTAATTTGAATATATATTTTTGAAAAATATAGAATCGAATAAATTTAAAGCTTTGAAAACATGGCTATAAGAATAACAAGAAATAACTCCTCCCCTTGTCGAGGCAGGTTGTCAAAAGCTTTTTTTCTTAATATATCGTCGTCAGAACGCACACAAAATATGTATATTCATCCGTACATTCTTCATAAGCCCATCTAAAACAACTGATGCACTGCAGCCATTTTTTTTGGTCGATAGTTTGAAAAAGGTTTTTTACAAATTAAACAGAACTGCTGCTATCTTCAATGGTTCTAGCTTAAGCCATATCCCTACTGTTGCGTATATTTCTCTTGACACAGGTTTTTTAGCCTTTTTTGTTCTTCAAAATTTTTCATGTTTCGTTTTTCTTTTGATTCCTCTTTATTTGGAATGTCGGTCCATATGACCTTTAGTGTTGGTTTTAAGTCTTCCGGAGTAAAATATGGCACGACACAATTAAGAAGGTCCTGGTAAATTTTTAGGTTAGTCTACACACTGTGTTTATAAAAATAATCAGTTTAAGATGGGGTGCTTGGTTGATTTGGCTTTTGGCTGTGTTTCTGGATCAACTTCGTTCACAGAAACGTTTCCATTCAATTCATTTTCCGAATCGACAGTGACAACCCACCCGAAGTCAATATCATAACCAGCCATAAAATATTTTTCAGCTTTATCCTCTTAAATATTTCAATCTACATTTCAATGAATATCCAAATAATTTCATATATGTCAAAAAGAGCATAACTGAATTGGTATTTTAAGCTTGGAAATTTTTTTTTCGATTCGAAAGTGCCGAATGTGGTCAAAAAGTGAAGAAGTGTGAGGTACATATTAGTTCTTGATGAACTATAATTCCCATCCAATGTAATAGTAAATACTGAAAGAAAACGAATGAAGAAAGTCGAATACACTCTCATAATCTTTGAGCCCTTTTTATACTGAAATGTGAAAATAAGTGATGTGTACCAGTACCATTGAAAATACTGAAAGAGTGCGCATAGGCCTTTTTGATAACATATTCAGGCGACCCCCCCTTTCCATCAGCCGAAATAGCTCAGTTGGGAGAGCGTTAGACTGAAGATCTAAAGGTCCCTGGTTCGATCCCGGGTTTCGGCAATAGCTTTTTCTTTGCCAGAGTTGGAATGGAATAACAAAGACTGTTCTTGAAAGCTGAGAGACATTTTTTGTGTTTATTCATTTTGATTAGGTTTGTTCCAACTCAAGAATATACCGTACAATGATAGTCAGGATTCTGCGCAATAGATAAAAATGTGTTCCAACTGAAAATGTATCGTTTGAGAACGGTTTCGTTTTTGTTCCATCCTGCTTCGGGACCGTGAGTGGAACGGTTTTGTGATCGTCATTTCGATCCCTGGTCTGGAGCAAGTACT
Organism: Propylea japonica; assembly: GCA_013421045.1. NCBI lineage: Eukaryota > Metazoa > Arthropoda > Insecta > Coleoptera > Coccinellidae > Propylea > Propylea japonica. The sequence goes on from CM024239.1 coordinate 113,725,843, forward strand.
GTTTGGACGGTTCTTGTACGGTCAAAGTTTAGACATGCGCATAAGATCGATTACTAACAGTTTCGTGACCGTCAAATTACCGTACAAAAGTCAGCTGTTGGAACAAACCTATATTATGTACTGCTGTTAATACTTGAAGAACTCAGAAATTTGAGAATATAGCTTTGTAGAATTGAATACTAGTTCTCAGGGTATAAAAGTTTGAATGATAATTTTCCTTTTATGAAAATGCGCGTGAATGATCTTGATTTCTTGTCATGTTTCCTAAGCTTCACACATGGTGGAAAGCTCGTAGCCTATAAATCACTTGAGAAGTGGAAAAATGCTTTCAGAGTCATAATTGAATGCAAGAATTAGACTTGCAATATTTTCTTTTACAATATTCTATTGATATGTCTGAGAATATGCTTCAATACTGCTTATAGAAGGAGCATCACTTCATTGATTGTCTTAGAGTTGACCACCTTATTTTGTGAATTCGATTGGCATTTAGCTCATCACGTTACATAAAGTTTCAAATGATCCCGGATATTTAATTAAGCATGTGAATTTTTTGCATCAGCACCTTGGGATCTCCTTCGCTGCCCACACACTTAACAGTTCACAAATCAGCTGATTGTAAGGAGGAAGCCAGGAACCAGAAAGCAAAGTGCAACAAACAGCGCATTCACAGCTCGTCGATTTCACACATCGATCCCACTGAAAGTGACTGATAGAGTCGACTCGAATACGGATTAAAAAATCACACCACCCTTGGATGCTCTTCGGTGGTCACACACTGAACTGTTACACAAGCAGCGCAGGTCGCTTTATTTACATCGATTCCAATAGATTAGATATTTGAGTATTCTGCAAACATAACTAAGATGCCATGGTGAAGAATCTGCGTTTCGTTGGAATCTTTTTCGATTTGGAGTGAAGTGTATGTCATATTGTATTATGTGGTACATAACCACGTTGAAGTTATTATTACACTTGTTTTATTTACCTCAGTTTTCACAACTGATTGATCATATGAAATCGTTGCTTTAGCACCCTGAGATCTCTCACACGCTTAACAGTTCACAAATCAGCTGATCATAAAAAGTCTCGAGGAAGCCAGGAACCACGGGATAATAACAGAAAACAAATAAAAGTGCAACCTCCGAAGGATCTATAGAACATGCAAGTTAGCTATCTCCTCCCAAATGGTAACACATTGTCAACAATCTGAGAGTAGGGAACCAAAGATTTATCACCCATGTTGTAGCTTTTTTTTGCCAATGTGGAGTTCTTGGACATTTGTTTATGTTAAGGGGAAGCAACCAAGTATTGCACCAGTCTTTCACAGTGTCCAAGTCCTTCTGAAGTGTGAAGTAAGGTTTTTATCTAGGTTTTTTGATATCTGGAAGATCGCGAAGAAAAATGAGACGAACTCAGTGAAATGCAAGCATTCTTATGTAATGTCCTATCAATCTGTCTGAGAATATGGTTCAATACTGTTTATAGAAGGAGCATCAATTTATCGATTGTCTCAATTGATCACCTTATTACTTTACAATTTCTTTACGACTCATATAAAGTTTCAAAAGATGTTAGATAATCAATGAGCATTTGCTTTTTTTGCATCAACACTGAGGATCTCCTTCGCTGCCCATACACTTAACAGTTTACAAATCAGTTGATCATGAAAAGGCAGGAACCATGTAGGAAAGTGCAACAAACATCGCATTCTATTCACGATGAGTGAACTCCTCGTCGATTTCACACATCGATCCCACCGAAAGTGACTGATAGTGTCGGCTCGGATACGGATTAAAAAATCACACCACCCTTGGATGCTCTTCGGTGGTCACACACTGAACTGTTACACCGTCGGCAGCGCAGGTTGCTCCGTTTACACGCTAAACGGATGGCCGGTGATCCGAACTACCCTCGACCCTGACCTACCCGAAACGGTATCGTTTCTCGTCTGATGGTCTGGTGGCGGCTTAAACGGTTATCGGTTGATTGGTGATTTATGAATTTTGATGATGGGATTGGTGGGAAAAGGGGTATGTTAGATATGAACGATGGTGCGGAAGTCTGCGAAAGCCTTCTGTTGGATGCTTTGTTATGGAAATGTCTATGAGTGTTTGTAATACCAACATGGTGGGGCAGAGGAAGTGATTCAGAAGTGCAATTAAACAAACACCGTTTTAACCCTTTACCGCATGAATTTTTAGTTTGCTATTAAAAAATTAATTCGGAAAGAATTAGATCTCAGGTTGTCCCTAAAAACACTCAAAAATATCTTTACTCCAAATTTTGAAATTTATTTCGAAAAAACTGGTTTGTGCCACATATGGAACATCATGCAACAAGAAAATGATAAGGAATATCGAAAAAATTTATTGTGTATGAAAACAAAGGAAGCAGTTCCTGTCTTCGTAAGATACAATGGAATTTGGCATTTGAACAAATTATATGATTTTATCCTGAGCAGCCTGGGGATGTGCATCGCTTGCGATCTGTTTCAGCCAATGCGGTAAATGATCAAGACCATCCTTTTGCACATCTTCTTGGAGGATTTCCTTTGTTGATCCTTTTCTCGGCTTATTTTCATACATGTGTTGCACTTGGTATTCCCCTGTTCTGTCTAGTTGGTTTTCCGGCTGTACAAAGAGAACCGGCTATGGTCATCTTCGTATCTTAAAGGGCGTATAGTTCATCAGATACCAATGCGAGTATTATAGGTACTACTGCATGTGTTTCATCCTTTTCTGATAAATTATGTTCTTTATTATCAAAACTAAGAATCAAAATAATAATAATGATTTTTCCGTGAAGTAGCTTTGAATTCATATCTAGCATTTTTTTCCACATATGGGACAAACTGTTTTGTTATTTTTTCTATAAATTTTTGGATATCAACATGATTGAAACTTACCTGAATAGATTCTTAAAATAACTAATAAAACCAAGATATTTTTTCGTCTGCAAAATCACTTCTCAATAACAAAAAACGACCACAGATATCTCTCGCCCAAACAAGATTCAGTAAGAATGAAAATAAATCAACGCCTTTTGTAGGCATTCTACTCAGTACAGCACCTCTGCGTGTATCATACTGCTTCTTATGAATGTGCCAGATATGGACTGTACTATGCAGTTAGGGAAACATTCAGCTGAATTGAAACAAAAAAATTCGTTTTCTTCGTAAAAATATGGGCCATTCATCCCAAGTAGCGATAGTGCACACCAAACAGTGACACATAACGGATATTGTTCTGTAGGGTTTTTAGGACTCCAGCTCAGTCACTTGACTGAGCCGCTTGCTCTTTTTTCATGATATTATCTTAGATCGCATTTTTATAACAATTGTCCCAAAACGATGATCAACTTGAAGAACATTCGTTTGGCTATTGCCAATATACCCAACGAAATGTTGGACAAAGTCATCTTTAAAACTGTCTGAACATAAACTTTGAATGTTGCCTACTTGTGGAAACCAGAATGAAATTCATGTGATGCTTTAAATTGAGGTTTCGTTTATAATTCTGCGTCCTCCATCCTTCTAGAAAATTTGGTGAAGTCAAAAACAATTATTGAATCGGATTAAGTTAATGATAATTATTATATTTTATCCACCAATCGCTTTTTACTGGTGTTTGGTTGTATATTTGTGAGATATTTTGACGACACACATGCACGTGGAATTTGTAGTTATTTGATGAAAAGTCATAAATACAAACAGATCAGCTTTTTCCAACAAATTCAATTATTTACATTTTTTCGTCAGAAAATTTTCCTGAGGTTTTCTGATCTCTATGCTGTTGTATCATATCGGTAGAAATGGTTTGGTTCCCGCCTACATTTTTTATCTTCTTAAGGTGAGATATTAGGTTTGTTCCAACTCAAGAATTGACCGTACAATGATCGTCAGGATTCTGCGCAATAGATAAAAATGTGTTCCAACTGAAAATGTATCGTTTGAGAACGGTTTCGTTTTTGTTCCATCCTGCTTCGGGACCGTGAGTGGAACGGTTTTGTGATCGTCATTTCGATCCCTGGTCTGGAGCAAGTACTGTTTGGACGGTTCTTGTACGGTCAAAGTTTAGACGTGCGCATAAGATCGATTACTTACAGTTTCGTGACCGTCAAATTACCGTACAAAAGTCAGCTGTTGGAACAAACCTATTAGGTTCGTTTTGGTTCCGAGTTCAGAACTGTTCCGGACGGTTCCTACATGCGCCGTTGCGAGTTTTAAACACAAATTCGGAATGTGCGCACTTGCGAACCGTCCTGGATCAGTTCTTAAGCGTAACCAAAACAAACCTATTGAAAACTGGAATGCTGTAATCAAAACAATATACATTAGGGATAGATAAATAGTTCCTAGTACGTCTGATGATTTGATAAACACATCTGCCCTATTGAAAGAGATATTTATTTTCAAGGCAAAAAGATTGAATTTGCTTGTAGTTTATAACACAGAAATGATGCTCATCTTGCCGATTACTTCATTTTGATTTTTTCCGTCGTTGGTTCATTCTTCAGATGCATTTGCAAGATATTGAGCCAAATAAGATGAAAAAAACTTGTTTCTTCAAAAGCAAGGCACTTCGATATTAATATTCTTCATGCCTTTTCTGCAAACAAATATAATCACTACACTTTTACTAGTAGACCAAGTTTTTTACTAATATTTTTATCTCTTCGATCTTGTATCATAATCTTTTCGTGATTGATGACAAAATGCGTAATCAATGATGTCATAGAAAAAGAGTGACTGACATCAAATCTAATAATAACCGAGGATAATAATTATTTCATAATAAAAAAACTTGATATGTTCTATCAATCATTCGGCCAATTAATATGAATTTCCGGTGAATGAACCAACACTAATCATAGTATGTACTTATGTATACTTTCAATATAGCTGCACTTTTTGTTTCTTAAAACAGGGGATAACGGTTTTTCTCAAAAGGATTCTCAATTTGTGACATTCATAGAACATGTTTTGAAACTTCGAAAATCCTCATTATACAATGTAACTTCAGTGACTTAAGTCTATATTTGTGATGATTAATTGTTAGAAAGATATCGAATGCGAATAGTTATTTGATCAACTATAGTACTTTTACGAAAGTTTGAGCGCATAGTAGGCGTTTGTTTATTCATCTGAAGTTGGCAGTATTTGTCATAACGTAAAATAATGTCAATGTTGCCGAATGTAACCGGCCTCGTCCGACGAGCTTTCAAGTTATCAGAAAACTGTATGTTATATTGACAACATTACGTTTTAATATGACAATAAAATAAACAACATATCCTAAAATTTTAATGTACACAATATGCCAAATTGTCATGGCCAACCGACGGTTCAAACTTTCGTGACCGGACTATAGTTTATAAATGACAGAGATTAATGTTCGATATATATTTTTAAAATAATTATTAGTCCGAGAACATTATTCGCTAGATTAATAAATGAGTTAATTATACAAGATTTTTCCATCGAACGCATTATGAATTGAATAAGAATTCAAGATTAAAATACAGAACAAATTGTCATAATTCGAATATATTTTTGTCAGTGTTATTTCCAACACCAACCTGAGCTCCTCAAATCAAAAATTTCTAAATGACTATGATTTATATTTATTGTTTAAAGCTTTCCAATCATCCAATCACCACACTTATACGGGAGACAAAGATAAAGTTTTTTCATGCTGTGGTTTTCATGTACCTATTCTATGTAGAATAAATGAAAACCACAGCATTAAAAAACTTTCTCCCCCTATAAGCACATGCTCCTGTATCATACGCAAAAATGTATAGTGTCCCATTTATATTGTTCTTTCTTTATACTCTGAAGAACAGAGTATGCTATATTGTTTGATATACCAAGTTCATGCAGCTGCATTACGAACAAAAACTTGAAAAACTGAAAGAATCTCATTCATATTAAATACATCTCATTATAGCCCGAATATTAATTCCTCTAAAAAATTAATTACACAACATGAGTTTTGAGAAACTCACCAGAAAAACTCTGCAGAAAATCAAAAAGACTGCTTTATGTTTATTCATTTAAAAAATTAAGCACAAATAAATGTATTATTTCTGAACATAGTTATATAGCGGCGAATACCACTATAATACATTATTCATTACAAAGTTCCATACATTAAACAGTATAGTACCCTTTCTTAGATTCACGGCATCTAGATAAGAAGATATTGATGAACTCTACTCAATGTACGGCACGTGCTACAGGATGTGCCGGTATTTTGTTCCAGAAGATGCTCGTGCCGGTTTCTGAACACACAAGAACTAAGCTGGTAATCGCAGTCCTCATTAAAACTTCTGTTATATAAAGTTAATAATGAACATTGCTTGCTTTTGTTGGATAGATTGTACCTTTTCATTTATGTGAATGAGTTCTTTGAATTTGAACTCAAACGGCAGGAGCCTTCAAGAACTGCTAATTTTACAACTTGTATCCGGTGTAATCTATGATGGAATGAATCATAAAAATATTTTATTTCAGAGTTAGATGGATAACCCTTAGAATATTTTATATCAGCTTTATTATTACATATGAACTTCATAAATGCAACACTAAGAATGCCAACTTAGATTTAATTTAGGTTGGAAACCAAATTGGATTGAATCTCAAGTTTTAATCTTGATGAAAATTTAACAATTTTACATAGATTATAAGAAATGTCTATGAAAAAGATGAATACAAATTAACGGAATATGAAAACATAAACTATTAATGGATCGATACATCTTTTTGAGCCACAGTGGTTCAGAACCAAAAACGACGTGTATCGAATGTGTTCCAAGTATGAGAGTTTAAAATGAAAGTGTTTGGCCTTCTCATCTCATTTATATTGGTTTTTATCTCATTCCTTGGATCCATTTACATCTTCAATAATTCTGAAAACAAACGAATATACCTACATCGTCAAAAGCCTTGCTCCTCCCCTAAGCTCACCTTGTTTAATGTGTCATAAGAATTTTTTGTGTGTGGAATCTTTACTATCTTATCACTTAAAGAAGATTCCACATCTTATCACTTGAATGAAAACAATTAACCACTGAAAAAAGTTTCTTGTTTGGGATAATATAGGAATATAAGAATCTAATCAGTTTTCAGCGAATAACTAGAGTAGTAATATTACGAATATTCCGTGGAAAATGCCAAGACATCCAATTTTTCAGTTCGACCGGACAGGGAGAGAAGCCCTCACATCAATTTCCTGGAAACCGACAGAACTGATCAGAGTACGGCACCTGGTCAACCCAGAGTAACTCTGCAAAAGGGAAGAGTATTTTATCGCAAATTTCATTAATTTCACTAGATGGAATCGAACAGTATCTGCAACAGCCCACCGAAGTTATTATTTGAGAACCTTTAGACGATTAGTCTCCACTAGTACCATATGGAGATAGCATTCCTCAAACTTAAGGTCAAGAAGACCTAAAAGTAACTCGCTATCACTTGGTCAAAGAGCTAGCTATCAGCAATAGGAAGAACATCTCCAAAACTGGCTTTTACTACAATAGCCTAACGTACTATTTTCGGACAAGTTAGGATTCGGTTTACAAAGTGATATTCGACGAGAAATGGCTTGTAGAGATCAAGGTAGGCTAGACCGACTCATCAATTTCGCAAACTCACATGAATCCTATTGAGCATGTATGGGATTTCTTAGCAATATCCTCCTTCAACTTTTCAGGAATTGAGTTTAGTCCTTCAGAAAGAATGGAACCAAAATTTCATTAATTACTTGTTCGTGGAATGCCTAGGCATATTGGCTAGTTTATTGAAAGAAGACGTGGAAAACTGAGTATTGAATTTAGATTCAGTTATGGAATAACTATATTTATCCAAGACTACTATATAATCTAGCCATTTTACGTCTTTGTGCTCGGCCAAAATAATATCAAGTAGTCGTGGATAAAATAACAATAACAATAACTTTATTCTCAGAATCACAAACAGAAATGAGAACTCGTCACAAAAAAACAAATGAAGTATAAACATACAGATTACATGGGATAATTCAAAAATTCACAAATCGAGTAGGGTTCTATTTTTACAATTAAATCGAATAATTTTTCTTTGAACTTCTTGTGATTGCTTATGTCTAAAATGATTTTAGGTACACTATTATATAACTTAATGCACATATATTCGGTATTTTTCTCTGTCAGTGTCAAAGTGTGTAAGGGGAAATTGAAGGGAATTTTGCGCCTAGTGTTATTATTATTTTTAAGATGTTCAAAATAATGCGGATTTTTTTTCACGAAGAAAATACATTCTAGAATATATGTTCCAAAAAAGGTAGGAATTCTATTCTGTTTGAACCGTATGTAGTATGCTACTCGCGTATAATGGTTATTATTCGCTCGGTGATTTGGGCCACTCGCCTACGGCTCGGGGACTAGCGAATAATAGCTCATTATACGCTCGTTACATAATGTACTATAAATCGAAAATAAATAATCGATAAATTTAGAAAATTCCTCATTTTTGCTGTTTTGTCTCATCCTGAGTAAGAAATAATAGTTTTTTATCAAAACCTATCGTAGTTGAAATGGAAGAATATATTCATCTCATTTTAGAACAAAGATTGTTTATTACTTGAGAAACCTAAGGGGCAAAAACATTTAACGATGTGTGTATGTATTTGGAAAATTGAGGCGCTATTACCAAATTAAAAGCATATATCTTCACCAATAATTAAGATTAGGATTCCCAAATCATAGTGTACCCAAAAACCCCTTATTAGCGGCATTTATCTCAAGTCTCCCCGTGAAGTCGATCCATTTCAGGAGTCATCGGCCGGTGGCAAAGATTCCAGCTAACGGATGCACTGGAGCAGTGCGAATATCGCACGGGTGGCTGATCTCCAAAGACTGCTAGCTCTCCTTCGCCGGATCCATTCAGCACGAGCCCTCACCTTACATCGGTGCACACTCTAATCGCCACAAATCTAGAAATTTACTCGTATACTCATTATGGGGATCGTATTGTTTCGACGTAATTTCTTCTTGTAATTCTGATTGTTTGTTATTTCGTTTATTTCGGCGACAAACAGGATGTGGAGTATTATGGCGTATCTTGTTTCCTGTGATGATGATGTGGCCGATTATGAAATTTCATAGTCATATTCTGTTTTTCATTATATGGATGGAGACGATGTTATTGTCAAAACAGCATAATCTGGATTCTTGATAAAAATATAGTCCGTTCACGAAAGTTTGAGCGTATAGTAGGCGTTTGTTCATTTATCTGAAGTTGGCAGTATTTACTGTCATAACGTAAAATGAAGTCAACGTTGCCGAATGTACCCGGCCTCGTCCTACGAGTTATCAGAGAACTCTATGCAATATTGACAACATGGCGTATCAATCTGGCAAGAAAATAAACAACATAACTTACATAACCGAAAATTTTAATATATACAGTGGAATATGCCAAATTTCCATGGCCTCCCGACTGCTCAAACTTTCGCGAACGGACTATAGTTAAGGTAAATGTACCAATTATCGACACTATAGTGGTAACTTGGGAATGAACAGAGTTTTTCGGATAATCAACAAATTTTTTTTCACACATAAAAGCCAGTTTTACACTCATTGTACCTTTAACTTCAAAAAACAAACACGAAATCGTCAACAGAAAGTTTTGAAATTTAAAAAAAAATCAAATCAAGTTGAAAGTCAGATGTCCCAATTATCGACCGCTCTGGAATTGAAATTACCAATTATCGACACACATGAGGACCATTTATCGACACTGTGAAATCAAGAAGAATAAAGAGTTGTATGGATAAGAGAAAAATAAATATTCAATCGGATCGATAAATTCAATTAATGAAATCGTGAAATCTGATAGAATAACATGCACAGGGTGTTCCAGACTAACGTTACCAACTTCTTTTAAGAAGAAAAGTTTATACAAACATGGGTCCGAAACGGCTTCGTTACAGAGAGACCGGATATCAAAATTCAAGAAAAAAAAATTTTTCTTTATATTTTGAAATTGACTATTGCTATCGTTTTAAAATTTGGTGTACGCTAAACTCATTCAAAGTACTCTGTGAAAATTGAGAAGAGATTAAAAATTTCAAGTCAGAGTCGTTGAATTTGGCAGTTTCTTAGTGGATTTTCACCTATTTTCTTGACGAAGTAGCTTTAGTCATGAAAGATCCACATTTCGCGACGTTAAACATCCATTTCACCAGCAATAGTTCATCCTCCTCTTTGGTTAAGACATTAGACAAAGGACTTAGACTAAGGTTAAGACAGTCTCACAACCTATCTGCCTTTCATAATGTGGTTCTGTGGTAACATCGAATTGTTTGGAAGTTCTTAGAGCAGGCATAACGTTTTTCACATCCGTGACATTTTATTATTCGGAATAGACTGAAAAATTAACGAAACCAATAATCGATAATGTAATGCACTCGTCATCGACATCTGCGAAAAAGTATGAAATAATATCATAAGGGTTTATCATCATTTGGTGTCGATTTGTTTGGACCGAAACTTTGATCATTTTCGGTCAAAATGTTGAAAATAAATTGTTGCTAGGGCTCACCAATTCCACAAAAAAATACATTGAAAAGTCATGTCGAGGTGCCCTATGATCGGCAAAAATTTAACCATTATTCGACATAGAATTGAACCTATTGTCGACATTGAAATATTTCATTTTCTAATTGGAAAATTTGAAGAAAATCATTATGTCGATAATTGGTACATAATAAATAATGATTGAATTGCATACAATAAAGTTACTTTTGTTCCGAGAAAAGAAGTATATAAGCTCCAGGAAGTATTTCAAATAACACCACACTTTACCCAATTACCGACACTTGTGTCGATAAATGGGGATGGTCATGTTTTAGATGTACCTATTATCGACACCCTTTTTTCAATGAAAATATCACAGAAAAATTTATTTAATTGATGAAACTGAAATCATCAAACCATATGAAAGTGTGTTAATGTACAAAAAAACTTATATCACTTGAATCTTGCGAGTTTGCTTGGATATGATGAAGAGGCTTTTCTTACTGAATTGGTAACAAATAGGCTGTAAACTCGGTTGAGGCTGAAACTCAATTGAATGAGGGCACATTTTGCACTGAGGATACTCAGAAAAAATCGGGATAATATTCAGATATGCTGAGAAAACTATAAGTTACACATTCGCGAAGAAAATAATTCTATGGCTGGTCCCGAAACCTTAATATATGGAAAAGAAATGAAAAGTGTCGATAGTTGGGGCACTGTCGATAATTGGTACATTTACCTTATATTCTATTTATATTATATGGATGGGGACGATGTTATGGTCAAAACATCGTAATCTGGATTCTTGATATAAATGAATTAAAAATAAAATATGTCATCTTGAATTAAATGGTTCTGTGAACTTAGTTTTGTTTGTGACTGTTACTCCTTGGCTCCGATGAAGCTTGTTGAAAGTATAACAGCTTATATAGTCCGTTTACGAAAGTCTGAGCCGTCGGTTGGCCATGACAATTTGGCATATTCCACTGTGTATATTAAAATTTTAGGTTATGTTGTTTTTTTCCTTTCAGATTCTTATGTAATGTTGTCAATATTGCATAGAGTTCACTGATGACTCGCAAGCTCGTCGGATGTGGCCGAGTACATTCGGCATTGTTGACTTTATTTTACGTTATGACAGCAAATACTGCCAACTTCAGATAAATGAACAAACGCATACTATGCGCTCAAACTTTTGTGAACGAACTATACACAAGTTAGCAGATTTTGTATATATATGTTTTTTTCAAGTCGAGATATTGTTTCATAACACATCGTTTGAGATCCTCATAAATAAATGGTCATACAACAGCTGTCGATCAAGAGATAAAGCAGGTTACTATTATTCTCAGATACCTCAAGTTCACAATAAACAGTTTTTCAATAGTTGCGGGTCGATTTTTGAATGAAATGAAACAGGTTAAAAAATGAGATATGAGATAGTTATGAAAGAGTTGTTCAAGAACAATTTTTTCATTAGAAAAGCCTATTTATGCCATTTATATATCGAATATAACATTGTTCAAATGTTCACTGCAGCTTTTGGGTTACTCGCAGTGGCAGATCTCCTTTTAGTTAAATTTTCGCTTGAATTATGTTTGTGGTTAATAATGTATAATAAACCTTTGACTTCAGAAATCCCATAAGAGAGAGTTTTTGAGGGTCGAATCACATACATTTCACTGCTAGCTCTCCTTCGTCGGATCCATTCAGCACCTTACCTCGGTGGACACGCTTATCGCCACAAATCTAGAAATTTACTCGTATACCCATTATGAGGATTGTCAAAGGCATGAAAAAAGGAATATATGATCATATCTTGCGTGAAAATCGGCAGTAAACAATCAGAGCCATTCTTAGTCTACGCTCTTCAAAATATATGTAGCGAAAGCACTGTCACTGTAGATGAGAAAATGCCAAGGTATGCGTATAAAAATTAATGAAGATACCTACATATACACCCTTCAATTCGCCGACGACCTAGTAATATGTACAAATGATAAAGAAGACCTAGAATATATGGCGAGAAAACTTCAAGAATAGTATGGAAGATGGGTCTCCAGACAAAAAATGAGAAAATCGCTGAATGAGCACTGAGATAGGGAAACAAAGAAGAATTAGAATATTGTGATACACAGATTAAAAGTTTCCTGGGGTACGGATCTGAAACTTGGCTGTTAAAAGAACAGCTGTAGAGACGGATAGAGGCTACAGATATGGACGCAATACGAAGAGCATCAAGAACATCAAGAAGAGAGAGGTTACCTAACTTGATGATGAGGGAATGTATAGAAAAGAGCTAGTATTATACGGATATAAGCAAAGAATAGAAGAACATAGATTACCAAAGAAAGTGATGAGAAAGTAGGCAGACCAAAAATGACAAGGATTAGTGAAATAAGAAAATCAATGAGTGGAGGAGAACTGAATAATGAAGACTGCAACAAAGGGAAGCACTGGCAAATGGGTATTGGACAACGTCGTAGGATATTTCAACCCTTATCGAACCATTTAATCAATGTTTTTTGCACAAAATATACGGAAATAAGTCCGAAAAACACTTTTTTAACACTGAACTCGAGTATACCTTTGACAGTACCGTGCCGGCAACGATGTATCAAACAGCAAATGTCAAATCGTAGCAAATTCACCTGATTGACCCAGAGATATCTGGATCGGCCGTGAAAAAATTGAATGAAACTTGGAAAACCGGTGTTGTCACGTGTGAAAGAGATGAATGTTAAACAATCCTTGAATTTGAAAGTTCGGTCGAAAAGACTTCGAATAGGTTGGGTAGTAGCTTTTATTGATTTTACCCAAGTTTTTTCTGTGGATGAAGCTTTCAGGAGAGGATGAACTCCACCAAAAGGACCTATTCTGTGGACGTAGTTTGTGGTTGTTTGTGGAATTCATTGAAATTCTTAACATTTCATTCTATGACTTGAGTACTCATTTTGTACGATTACAAAATCAATATCATATATCATATCATCTAAATAATTGTAGGTATTTCAAGTTGCTATTTCAGTATTTCTGAGCGATTCATGCTCAGTTGCAGGAACGTCCATTAAAATTTAAAGGTCCATTAAACCCTTAATCCTCCATTAGTTCCTTGTAATAATGGAGGATTTTTTTTAATGCACCTTTAAATTTTAATGGACGTTCCTGCAACTGACACTTAATGTCAATAAATCTGATATCTTCGGAAACTTGACAATGTTGTGCATATTTTGGCGTAATTACCAATCCGTAGTAATACAGTCTTCAGTTCCGTCGTGAAGGTCTGATCTTTGGCTTCAGTATTTATCATTGCATTACGCATCTCCTCTTTCTTTTGTCTAAGTTTTAACCCGCATGGAAATATAGAAGACAACCCCCGAAAAACACACCCTTGTGAGCGTTCATTCTGATCCTTTCTCGATTACACCTCGTACGTACCTTCTAGAATCAAACGAGCAAGGTAGAGGGGTGGCCTTAATCAAGCCAACTCCTCAATTGTCTCGATTTAGAAGTCCCCCAACGCAGATAGTAGGACAAACCAAGAATTGCCCGCAATCATATTCTCATAAGAAGCGCACCCAGCCGTTTTACAACCGCACTTAAAAACTCCGTCTATTTTGCCCCCAACGTCAATTCTGGTACTCGCAAACCGTGAACGATTCGTTGTATAATCACCTGGATTTCTCTATTAATTAATGACGTAAGGTAATATGGCGTGTGCTACCGTCTCTTGTCTTAGACGCTTAATCTATCTGGATAATGATCGAGGCACAGGAGATCGCGTTTTTTCCGGTTATCCAACTGAAATCTGAAGAATAGAAAATTATCGGTGCTCGTGCTTAAGATCTTGTTTTTCCGCGTTGAAAAATGAGGAAGAAGGAATAGTCACTGGTGTATGGTTTCAGATTAGGATCGGAAGGATTGTAATGTTACAATATTTCATTTTCTTTGAAATATTTATTACCTAGATTATAAATTTCATATGGGTATTGTTCCTGGTGGTGTGGAAATACGTGTTTCTATTGCGTATTTCTTGAGGCATATAACCTAATTATTCGGACTGGGGGAACGATGATTCAAATCTAAATATCCTGATAACCATTTGTGTCATTCTTTTCATTTATTAATCAAGTCATTACTGAAATTTTCAGGCATATCAAGTCAATTCCTGAAAAGTTGAGGAGGGCTTTTGGCGATTGAATATTGCTCTCCTTTAGTAATTCCAAAAGTACTCATAGGAAATTGAGTTGTTGTGTTGTGTTTAGTCGGCCTGGACCTTTCCAAATTTTTTCTCTTCGATTATCAATTTGTAACCCACATAGCGACTCGTCCGAAAAAAGTAAGTTGAGCTATTGTGGTAAAAGCTAGTCTTAATGGTGTTCTGTCCATTACTGACAGTTAGCTCCATGTTCAAGTGATAGCCGAGCTACCCTTCTATTGGTTGGATATAAAGAATCGCCTACTCTACTAATTATGCTTGCTTTTCTTGTCAAAAAGAAGTGAAAATCCCCATTTGGCGTTTGATGACGCTATTCTGAAACACCCTAGCTGTTTAAACTATTCTGAGACCTGAATATCAAAATTTATAAATTGTGATTGAAATAAAATTAAAAATTTTTTTTCAGAATATCCAACTCTTTGTTATTGAGTAACTCCTAATGCGAGATTAAAAACCGAATAATCTTGAACGCTCAAATCGTAATTTACTATTCATGAACTCCTTTGATGATGTTGATAACCTCGATGATGATTATAATACCAGATAATGCTTTTAACCCTGAAAGTAATCCAAGTATTCCGTAAATCAACATTAAATTTGAATAAGTTCTTAAAATAAAATTATAGAACGTCAAGATAATTTACAGTTTAAAAAATTAGTAGAGCGAAGCACCACTGTTCGCGGTTTTCTGACGCCAAGAGTGAAGACGAAACAACGATTACATTATTCTTGAATAAAAATCTTTTACCAGTTGGTTGGACTATACAGAGTTTTCTTCAGAGAAACTTCATCATGTGCCAAAGAGAGATTTACCAGCTGAATTATTGATTAAAAGTAGTCACTATGAATTCAATTGTTACTTCAGCTAAGGTCACCATTTAATAGTTTTTTTCTGATTCATCTGCATAGTCCTTATCTCGAGAAAAGTTGAGAGAATGAATTACCTAAGCAACCGTAACTTCTAATGAGCCGGTATAATCGAACTTAAGACCGGTAAAGCTCAGACGCTATGATGTACATACACTCTGTATCACAACATTGCGGAAGTAGGTGTATTTATTCCTGTACACTTACCAAAAAAGGAAGATTCACAGAGACCACACTGTGCTGATAAAGAATAAATGACCTAAGCAGACGACGCCATAATTTCAAATTAAAAAATTCTGAAAAAAAGAACTGTTAAACTTTTCCTTGTAATAACAGTCTTGTTTACTTGTGGTAAAATTCTCAATATTTCTATTTTTCGGATGAAATTATCAAGAAGATATTTTTTTATGCATTCAATTTGATTGTCACAAGTTATTTCCAATTAGGTTTACAATAAATACAAATTAACTATTTTCAGAAAAGACACTCTCTGTTTTAACAAAAAAAAACAGAAAAAGTTTGTAAAGTTGGAAATTATGGTTTTTGAATTGCCAGAACTCACTTTATAAATGGAAAAACCGAAGCTTTTCGAATTGTTCATGTCTTCAAAAATAAATACTTTAAGGAGCCAGTTTTCCAGAAAACACAAAAATAGATGGGTCGAAGGGTATCTTGATTTCAGCGGCTTTTCATGATAATCGCGATAATGAGACGAAATGAAATTCTTGTAAAGGTCTCAAGAAAAAATGTTATCGTCTCTGTATGAGAATTTGCAATAAAAATTCAAAAATTTTTTTAGGTGATAATCGTTCCAGATTCATCCTGACGAAGGATCAAAATCAACAAAAAGGGGTAGAGCAGGAATAACTGAACAAGTTGAGGAACCTATAAGATGAAGGAATTGAATTATACATAATTTGTATTCAGAATAGATTTCGAATAAAGTTATTGTTTTCGATACGATACTTTTTCGAATGGCATCATTTGATATATCCCTTGACTGTAACGTTATTATTTTGGAACTTGTCATAAAATGTAGTTTTGCCATCTTTTCACAGAACTTATTAGTTAAGTAAACTTGTTGGGATGTTTCATTTTCTAAAGTTCCTCATTGTTGTAATTATTCACTTCGTTTACCTACCTTTTCGAATTGTTTTCCCTCAGAAAACGGTTTGTTTATTATTTGAAAATTGTGAGGTAAGTGGTGTTGTTGTTTTTGGGTTAGTTCATTATTATTTGGCCTCAGTAAAAGTACTTCGGAAAATCGTGGAAGAATTATAGAAATGGATTTATAGAGACCCTCCTCTGGTATAAACTGCGTAGATTGTCGGTACCGTTTTAATTCCTATATATTATTTTGGTTTTTGATGTGTTTTTTTTTTCTTCTTCTTCGCTATGACCACCATGACAACTGATAGGCTCTGTGAACTTTGAGTTTCTGGAAATTTCGGTGTGACTGTCAAGGCCGACATTTTTGGTTAATGTGAAATTCGTTGAGACACTTTT
This sequence comes from Propylea japonica, assembly GCA_013421045.1. NCBI lineage: Eukaryota > Metazoa > Arthropoda > Insecta > Coleoptera > Coccinellidae > Propylea > Propylea japonica. The sequence goes on from CM024239.1 coordinate 113,742,998, forward strand.
TCGAAGATAAGTTTTGAATCTAGATTCATCCTCGTTGTGAGGGATTATAACTTCGAGTGTCATTATTCCCTGGAGAGTATTTTGGAATATTTTGGGAAAATACGTTTTATACGTGATCATAAACTCTTCCACAGGAAATTCGTTAGGTTGTTGTGTAGCGAATATTATTGGAGTTATTTGGAACAAATTCTTGACTGAATTGGAGGTTGAACCTATCTCCCTCGAAAAACAGAGGGTCCACGTATCTGGCTGTAGTCCACGTATCTGGCTGTAGTTCCACGTGCTGGGGTTTCCACGTATTGGGGTGTATTTCCACCCACCAGGGTTATCCACGTAGTTCCACGTATTGGGTGTAGGTGCCTGAGTTTTCACGAGCTGAGTTATTCCACGTACTGGTCAGTTTCCACATACGTGTCAGCTATCCACGTAGTTCGGAGTCCCGAGTACCTGAGTCATCTACGTACCTGTCAGTGAGGGGTAACAATTGGCATCTTGGAGGTCTACGTGCCTGGCTTCATACGTTCAACTTACCATTTGTAATAATTTGTGCAGGTAACCAGTGCATAGCACTGGCTTTAAAGTTGTAGATCATTGGTTTCTTTTATTTGATAATGTGTGATATTATTCTATAAGGTAATTTTATATATAACTGTGAGCAATTATAGTGAGGTGCACTTCATAGGTTGCGTTGGGTACCAACAAAGGTGCTCGTATATCCCCTCAGGATTTTGTTATCGTGTATCCCTTCAGGATTTTATTATAGGATAATTGATCGGTATTCCCTTCAGGAATCATTGTTTAATTTAAAGTATTTATTTAAAGTAGGTTCTGATAACCTAAACCCGAACGTTAAGCTGAACGTAAGTTGATTAAGTGGGTTTAGTTTGTTGGTTTGGATTATTGGTTTTTATCTGATTTAGTGTGTATTTAGTGTTTTCCTTTTGACTACCCCTTGGGGGATAATCTTCATTCGTATTGAATCAACCACTGCACATATATTTTTGTTTTTGGTAATAAATTATTGTGACTTGAATTTGAGGGCTTTTTGTTAACTGTAAGCCCCATTTCGCACCAAGCCAGTCCAGTCCAGTCGAGTCAAGTCACTTCAGGATTGGAACTATTAACTTCGTTTAAAATCGTTTAAAACAAATGAAATGTGAAATCTAGTTTCACACTAGGGCCTAGTATGAAACTAGATTTCACATTCCATTTGTTTTAAACGAAGTTAATAGTTCCAATCCTGAAGTGACTTGACTCGACTGGACTGGACTGGCTTGGTGCGAAATGGGGCTTACTCTGGTAGAGGAGTAAGCAGTTCATTTACCTTGAGTAGGCAGGCATTACTCTACCTGGCGCCCATTTTATTCTATCATATATAACTCACTCCCTTCTCCACTGAGTGTGGCCGCGAGCTTACTATTGCATTGAAACCGGCTTTCCCCAAAGTCAACGTTTCAAATTGGCGCCCAACGTGGGGCCATAGTCAATGACAACTGACATGCAGTGGTTGATCGGTGCTTTTGTGGTATTCTTTTGTTTTTTTTTACCTTTGAACTATGTTCTTAGCGTCGGTATTGTTTTATTGATTAGTTTATCTGCAATGTATTTTCAGTCTGTTTTTATTGTTGATTAATTATTTGACGTGGTCCATTGGGTTTGTTGCTTCGCCTGATGCGTTTCTAGTTTTCGTGGTAGATTTTTCTTTTAAGCTGCGTTGTATTAGTTCGGACAATTTTGTTTGTTTGATTCTTATCAGTTAGTGAGTTGATTAGTTTTATGTCTCTTGTTGAGTAGTGTTCAAATTTTTTTTTCACTCGGTCTAGATCATTTATTGTGAATGGTGTTTTTGGTGATGAATAGATCTGGTGTGGATGTGGTTACATTATTTGCGGGGTAGTAGGTGAATGAGTTATGGGGCAGAGGATGGCTGTCCCTTGCCTTGAGCATAAAATGACTAGGGTGGTCACTACCCCCATTCAGTGGCTGAAGTACAACCAACATCGTTTGTATTTTCAGTTCCACGGTAGTAACATAGCTACATTTCATCCTCTGTAATTGGTGACGAGGTTAAGTATATTGTATTAAAGTGTGACTTTGATTCCCCGATTTCGATGTTTTCTTTGGTGATTTTTTTTTTTGTGACATTTCGGTTTAGGACTATCTGCCATGTGTGGTGATTTTTGTGGCTCCTATATGGAGTATTAATTATGTCGACTTTGACGGTGACTTTATTTTTCGATTTTTGACTTGTATTCCTTAATGGATAACTCCTTGTGGAGGATTATGGATTATTCGATTTTGACTTTTGTGATTTTTGTGGCTCCTGAATGGAGGATTGGGTATCTCGACTTTATCGTGATTTTTTTGTGGCTCCTGAATGGAGGATTAGGTATCTCGATATGAACGTGACTTTGGTGTTTTCCCGATTTGTGATTTATATTTCTTGACTCTACTACTCACCCTACTATTTACCCCTATTGTGACCTTTTTCTTTTTTGTTTGTTTTGTCTGTTTTGTATTGATTCCCGAAGCTGCCTGGATGGCAAAACCATTAACCGGAAAAAAATGGACCTTCAGTCATTTTTTTTTAAAGTAAGGGGGGAATTGTAACGTTATTATTTTGGAACTTGTCATAAAATGTAGTTTTGCCATCTTTTCCCAGAACTTATTAGTTAAGTAAACTTGTTGGGATGTTTCATTTTCTAAAGTTCCTCATTGTTGTAATTATTCACTTCGTTTACCTACCTTTTCGAATTGTTTTCCCTCAGAAAACGATTTGTTTATTATTTGAAAATTGTGAGGTTAGTGGTGTTGTTGTTTTTGGGTTAGTTCATTATTATTTGGCCTCAGTAAAAGTACTTCGGAAAATCGTGGAAGAATTATAGAAATGGATTTATAGAGACCCTCCTCTGGTATAAACTGCGTAGATTGTCAGTACCGTTTTAATTCCTATATATTATTTTGGTTTTTGATGTGTTTTTTTTCTTCTTCTTCGCTATGACAACCATGACAACTGATAGGCTCTGTGAACTTTGAGTTTCTGGAAATTTCGGTGTAACTGTCAAGGCCGACATTTTTGGTTAATGTGAAATTCGTTGAGACACTTTTTCGAAGATAAGTTTTGAATCTAGATTCATCCTCGTTGTGAGGGATTATAACTTCGAGTGTCATTATTCCCTGCAGAGTATTTTGGAATATTTTGGGAAAATACGTTTTATACGTGATCATAAACTCTTCCACAGGAAATTCGTTAGGTTGTTGTGTAGCGAATATTATTGGAGTTATTTGGAACAAATTCTTGACTGAATTGGAGGTTGAACCTATCTCCCTCGAAAAACAGAGGGTCCACGTATCTGGCTGTAGTCCACGTATCTGGCTGTAGTTCCACGTGCTGGGGTTTCCACGTATTGGGGTGTATTTCCACCCACCAGGGTTATCCACGTAGTTCCACGTATTGGGTGTAGGTGCCTGAGTTTTCACGAGCTGAGTTATTCCACGTACTGGTCAGTTTCCACATACGTGTCAGCTATCCACGTAGTTCGGAGTCCCGAGTACCTGAGTCATCTACGTACCTGTCAGTGAGGGGTAACAATTGGCATCTTGGAGGTCTACGTGCCTGGCTTCATACGTTCAACTTACCATTTGTAATAATTTGTGCAGGTAACCAGTGCATAGCACTGGCTTTAAAGTTGTAGATCATTGGTTTCTTTTATTTTGATAATGTGTGATATTATTCTATAAGGTAATTTTATATATAACTGTGAGCAATTATAGTGAGGTGCACTTCATAGGTTGCGTTGGGTACCAACAAAGGTGCTCGTATATCCCCTCAGGATTTTGTTATCGTGTATCCCTTCAGGATTTTATTATAGGATAATTGATCGGTATTCCCTTCAGGAATCATTGTTTAATTTAAAGTATTTATTTAAAGTAGGTTCTGATAACCTAAACCCGAACGTTAAGCTGAACGTAAGTTGATTAAGTGGGTTTAGTTTGTTGGTTTGGATTATTGGTTTTTATCTGATTTAGTGTGTATTTAGTGTTTTCCTTTTGACTACCCCTTGGGGGATAATCTTCATTCGTATTGAATCAACCACTGCACATATATTTTTGTTTTTGGTAATAAATTATTGTGACTTGAATTTGAGGGCTTTTTGTTAACTGTTACTCTGGTAGAGGAGTAAGCAGTTCATTTACCTTGAGTAGGCAGGCAATACTCTACCTGGCGCCCATTTTATTCTATCATATATAACTCACTCCCTTCTCCACTGAGTGTGGCCGCGAGCTTACTATTGCATTGAAACCGGCTTTCCCCAAAGTCAACGTTTCATGACAAAACATAAATAATTAATTATTATTCATCATGTTTTTCTCAAATTGGTTTTTACGATGTGATTTTTATTGTATGATAAAAATAAAACACCCCATTTCAGTTCATATCTACACTGCGCAAAAAAGTTAACGCACATTATGGAAATCTCAAATTTATCCTACAACTGAAAGTGTTCTCAATGATAATTATTTTTATCAGAATTATGCATGGATATGTTATCCACTCTCAACGTTTTTCTTCAATACAGATGTTTTTTCCCAGCAGGAATAAAAAAGATGAGATTATCATATTTTGAATGTATTGGCTCCATTCTGGAATCAGTTGGTCTCGATCAATTTTAGTGATCAATAGTTTTTCTTTCGTTGGATTTACTATGTGCTATGCAACGCGAAACATGAATTTGACCCAAGAGGAATGTGCCCAAGCGGTAGTTTTGCGAGAAGAAGGGTGGACATACACAAAAATTGCGGAAAGGTTTGAAGTTTCCCATACAAGCGTGTCCAGAATGTTGCAGCGATTCAGGGAGACAGGTATGAATGTCCGAAGACCAGGACAGGGTAGACCATAGGTAACAACTACCATTCAAGAACGTTACTTGAGAGTTTCTTCGTTGAGAGTAGACAACGGTTTGCAACCGCGCGCCTCCTTCAAAATTAGCTTGAGCAAACTCATGAGGTCCAATTAGCACTCAGACAATAAGAAATCGCCTCAGAGAATATTTAAGGCCTCGTGTCACGGCAAGAAGCTCAGCTCTTACCCCAGCCCATCGAAGGGCGCGTTTGGATTTTGCGAGAGAGCATAACCATTGGGAAGAGGCTGATTGGAAAAGAGTTCTCTTCACAGATGAGTCTAGATTTTGCCTCTACCATTGTGATCGACGTTCCCTTGTATACAGACGTCCACATGAAATATATGCTCAGTGCAATTTCCTGAATAATACTGGTTCCGGGGGAGGATCGATTATGGTATGGGGTGGAATATCTTTGACTGCTCGCACAGACCTAGTTGTCGTTGATAATGAAGTTATGAATGCTGATAGGTATATAAGGAACATTCTTGAAGAGCATGTAGTGCCATTTGCCCCATACATTGGTGAACATTTCAGTTTTATGGACGCTAATGCCAGACCCCCATCGAATGCGCATCGTTCAGGAGTACCTTGAAGTGGTTGAAGTCTCTCGAACCGAATGACCAGCAGGAAGTGCAGATCTCAATCCGATTGAGCAGGTTTGGGACAACCTCAATAGAAGGCTGAGAAGTTTAGATAATCATCTTGCTACTCATGCCCGTACTCATAGTCGATGCCCCGTCAGATCTCAATCTCATACTCAAGCCGTTCTCGGCGGAGACGAGCTCGCATGCTTAGCGACAATCGTATCTCATGAACAAACCTTCGGCAAAACTCGGCGGAGAATTCGAGCATCGTCGGAATCTGGTTATTTTCACTTTTTTCTGTGGTATCACTGCTGAGTTGCCATGGAGATCCGCCATTTACATTGAAATTTGAATATTGACAATTTGTATGACAGTTCGTTATCCGAGCACGTCTCAAGGTTGGTCGGTAGCTGAGCATCGACGAAGTATTGCTTGAGTACTATGAGATGAAAAGGAATGCTTGAGAACTGCTTGAGTACGAGAACTGACGGAGCATAGACTATGAGTACGGGCATTATGACTAAGGAATCCAACTCAGAGAAATCTGGGAAGGATTAGATCAGAAGATTTCATTTTGAGTATGAAACTTCGTTGCCGAGCTGTAATTAACTAAAGGGGTGGAAATAACAAGTATCAAATCACTCATCAGCATTAAAGTATTTCGAAAATTGTTTATTACTCTTCTTTCACATAAGATTCGGTGAAATCCTGAATTTTTCTTCCATTTAATGTGTCTTGTTTCGTTCAATACCTTCCCGAGAGAACATAAAAAATAAGTTATAAAGTCAAAGTAGAGTTAACTTTCATTAAAATTGAGATTTTCAGAATGTGCGTTAATTTTTTGCGCGGTGTGTTTATACATAATAGTTAGTTCGTCAATTACATTTCGACTTCATTGGGTGAGTACGACGTCGTTGTATTCCCCTGATGTAGTCAAAAGGTAATTGACGAACTAAATGTTGTATATATAACAAATATAAGCTGAAATAAAGTGCTTCATTTTCATCATACAATAAAAACTATATGGTGATATTTCTGAGTATAATTTATATGGAATATTACAAAATTAGTGTAAAAATAAGATTTTGGTTTAAAAAGTTTCTTGCTTCAACACGACCAAGTTCAAAGAATTCTTCGCAATTTTCTTTGATGAAAACAGATAAATCTCTAGAGATCGGTTATTTAAGGAGCCGGTATAATCGAACAAATAGATTATGACCGGTAAAGCTCAGATGTAATGATGTAGATACACTGTACCACAACACTTCGGAAGTAGGTGTATTTATTCCTGTTCACTTAACAATAAAGGAAGATTCATGGGGACCACACAGTGCTGTACTTCATTGACTTCCCCGCGTGATGCCTTTCATTGGGCGTTATTCGCCGGCAGTCTCCACTCTACCTCACATTTCTTCTCGATCGCTCCAAGTAGTCGTGGTACCCGAGGAATGGAATCACTACTAGTTTTCTGAAGGAACGGTATTGAAAAACTTGGCTTTATTGAAGGAGTGAAGTCTTCTGCTGGAATCTAGATCTGAATATCCTTTTGTTTCCATCGACAAGCAATAAGACTATAACCTCAAAATTTTATGTGAAATTTAGATTGATACCAAATACATATATAAATGCAGAATCTCAGCACAAACGGAATTATATTCTGAAAATTGATCGAAAAATGAAATATTATGTGAAAAATTAATAATCACAAAAATTAAATTCTATGGTTCTGATGATGCGATCCCCTTCAAATTTTGCACAAACATTCAGTATAGCAGTTTTCATTCTCGAAAAAAATTTCACTCGAATTGGATATTCTGTTATGGTAATATACAGATTCTTCTTTGAATATTCCAATTGAATTTACTATGGTTCTGTTAATACCTACTATGGCCACAAATTCTCTAAGACAATCCTTCAAAAGCTATTGTGCTGACGGACGGCCCTACGGACAGAAACGAATTTGAACACGAATTCGCCATCAGGGAGTCTAAGCCTATCGTTTGAAACCATTTTCGTTTCAAAATTCGAAAATTACAGACATTTGGTCAGAACGATATAGCACTCGTTTAAGTAGAACGAGCGCTCGAAAACTAAATAATTTCCTAACGCCAGAAGGTTTTGCGTGTCTGTTTGAATGGAAAAGAACGAAAATTGATCTCTTCTGACTTCACTGGGAAGGTCCTGAGTTCGAAAAACGACCGGGTATTCAGTTTGTTGATTTTTTTAATTTTTCGAGTGTGATTGTTTTCTTATTTTACTTTAGAATTATAGAATAGAATACTAACAGCTAACTTGACAGTTATTAGGTCATGTTTTCGCTTGAAATTTATATTCAACATACCAATTGTTGATAGCGATTGGTTAAAACTAATAGGAAGGAAATAATCGTATGAATTTTTACTAGTGAAGGTGGGCGAAAGATTTGTCATCATTGAGCACTGAGCTCTTACGTCATCGACTCAAAAATGATCTGGGACTGACGGAACCAACTCAATGAGGTAGGCAAGAAAAATAAGGTCTTTTTAATCTGGGTTCCCGGCCATTCGGGAATCAAAGGAAACGAAGAGGCGTATACACTTGCCAAAGATGGCACACGAATGTCACTCCTTGGCCCAGAACCTTTCTGAGGTATAGATAAATGTACCTATAAGAAGGAGAAATCCGAGAAGGAGAAACTCTGGCGGAATCTCCCAGGGATGGATCATGCCACTGAGTTCCTTCGGAACTTTGAAACAGCAAAATCCGAAAGATATCTGGATCTTGGTGCGAAACATTTACACCTCCTCACTGGCTTTCTTACAGGACACTGTCTCCTCAAGAAGCACCTGTTGAGGATGGGATTATCGGACACTGACGAGTGTAGGGGAGGAGGAAGAAACCCCCTTTCACCTAGTCACGGAATGCTTTGGCATTGTGAGCCTAAGGAGAGAATGTCTTGGGCGAGAAACTTGTAAGAGTGAGGAACTAGACTCGTTGAAGACTTCACAGATATTGAATTTCATCAGATCTCTAGAACTAGAAGGCGAGATGTAAAGGGTGTGGTCAGAACAGCTCTGTAAGGGGGCACAATAGACCTTGATGTCGCAGTGAACTGTAACCCCTTTTCAAATTATAACCGTAACTATACCAATTGTTGATAGGTTAAAATTAATAGGAAGGAAATAATCGTTTGAATTTTTACTAGTGAAGGTGGGCTAAAGGTTTGTCATCATTGATCACGTTGAAAATTTGGCATATCAAATTATGGTAATCTGATGAACCTTCTTCCTTCGAGGAAATAACACTCAAACCAATGTGCGATATGATATTTCAATGAGTTTTGGGTAATAATCAATATTTGTTTCAGTTGGTCGACAGAAACAGAAACTTTACAAGAATGAAATTGTATAAATTACTTGTTAGTGATATTGAAAATACAAATAACTATCTCAAATATGGAGCTGGGTTCGTTGCACTATTCCAATTTGAATATTCAAGGGGCTATGGGTTCAATTCAACTCCCGTGTTTAAATCCAAAACCTGCCTTGAAAATCTCAAGTTTTGACGATTTTTTTGAAAATTATCGTCTCACAATTGTTTATAATATCCTGGTAGGAGCAGTTTCAAAGCATAACATTTTCAAGGTATGTTCAATCAAATTTGAATGATCATTCTCCGATCAATATGAACAAGGGCTCAACAAGTTCTGACTTCACGTAATTGCTCACTCTATTTGTTTTTGCCATCGCAGTTTGTAATTTACAAGTGTGACCAAATTGATCTTTTCTTTCATCAATATAATGGTTCAGTTTTATCCAGCGGCATGTTCAAAGTAAGGGGGTACGAAAATTGGTCATGCTAATTTATCCCTTAGCGCCACGTTTCTACGGTCTATTTTGTTTGTGGTTTACCGTCCCGTCCCCTTCGGAAGCTCGTATCAAAAGCAGGTTTTTTCGTCGAAGGATGAACGTTTTTTGCTGGTGAGCATTTAAGCGATAGGTATTAGGTTCTCAAAAAAGAAGCTATGAACCCATAAATGAGATGGGTGGTTTAGTTTCAAATTCGGATGACGTTGTTGTTTGTTTTTTTACTGAGGTAATAAAAAAATCGAGATTGCTTCTTTGTTGAAATTTATTGGATTCTGTTGTTTATTCTTTGCTTGATCATCTGTGGTCATTGTTTGAAGTTAAATGACTTCGGGGTAGATTTAACAGAGAAGTTAGTTCAAGGAAAATTCTGAATATTATTATTAACTTTACTTTAGTTTGAATAGAAAATCTTCAAAAATTGACATAGGATCGTGATATTCAGCATTGATGAAGACATTGCAAAAAGTTATAAATTTATCCATTATTTTTTTGAATTAAATTTGGGAACCGCACTGGCATGATATCACTTGAACTTGAATAGTATTGATATGTTTGCTTCTAATGATATCAGCATATTCTCTTAATGAAAATATAAATCTCATACAGATTTAATTCAGCATACATTCCAATTCTGAATAAAATTAAATCTCGCCATAATTCGAATAATAGTTATTTATTATACAAGGGAATAAGGTATTAGATTTTAGCTCGAGGTTTATCACTTCTCACAAAATTACTTCGAAAAAAGTGAGTACTTTTTTCCCGGATTCATAGATACTCACTTTTTTGACAGGGAAAAAAGTAATTTCTTGAAAAGTTATATTTTGTGACCTGTCAAGAGATATGAAATGTCAAATTTTTTCCCGTCACAAAAAAAATACAATTAATAATTTCCAATATGCTTGAGCATTTTTTTCTAGGGGATTCGTAGAAGAACTTAACAGCTTCATAGTGTTTTAAATAGCAAATTGTTCAGATTTCTAGATGAATTCATTTTCAGCTTTTATTTCATTTGAGTTTCAAGGAAACATTCAACTTGATTCAAAATGATGGAGTAGATCACCAGATTCAGAATTCAGGCTTCGGCAGAATGTATCCAACACCTACCACTCTAATTACCTGCAGTAAAAAAATTCGAATGAAAACAATTATGAATTTCAACCTACTTGAGCATTCTTGCCGAACGGATTTACAGAAAAACGGTACCAACTAGGTCTGGAACAAGTAAACAAAATTTTCCGATTCGTGATTTCATTACTCGGGAATTCTCCAGCAGTTCCACAAAACGCGAAAAAACTTAACAGCCTCATAGTGCAACAGCTTTACCCAGGCGCGGATCCAAGGGGGAGAGAACTGGGGGTACGTTTCCCCCCAAATGGCCCCCGACCACCTAAAATTTTGCTGACATACTAAGGGTAAAATAATTCTACGGTCTATTTTGTTTGTGGTTTACCGTCCTTTCGGAAGGGAGTAGATCACCAGATCAATAGTTCCCCTTGAAATCAAACTACAATTTCCTGCAGTAAAAACATTCGAATCAAAACAATTATGAATTTTAACATACTTGGGAATTCTTGTCGAACGGATTCACAGAAAAACGTAACCAACTAGGTCTGGAACAAATAAACAAAATTCTCCGATTCGTGATTTCATTACTCGGGAATTCTCCCGCAGTTCCACAAAACGCGAGAAAACTTAACAGCTTCATAATGCAAAAGCTTCACGGAGCAAATTGTTAACCTCTCAAGATGAATTCATGTTCAGCTTTTATTTCGTTTCAGTTTCAATAAAACCATCAACTTGATTCAAAATGATGTAGTAGATCACCGGATTGATAGTTCTTGAAACAAACTCCAATTTCAGGAAATTAGGGTTTGTTTTTACTACAGGAGGAAAAACATTCGAATAAGAACAATTATGAATTTCAACATACTTGAGCATTCTTGTCGAACGGATTCACAGACAAACGGTACCAACTAGGTCTGGAACAAATAAACAAAATTCTCCGGTTCGTGATTTCACTGTTCGAGAATTTTCCAGCAGTTCCACAAAACGCGAAAAAACTTTCCTTCATGCCTCCCGGATTCAGTACGGAACCATTGTGTTGCGTCCATCGATAAAGAACAAATATTTTCAGCACGAAAAGAAAACAAAGACGCTGAATATTTTATAGGCCACATAGACCGACGGGCAAAAAGAAATAAGAACAATGGTGTTATAAACAATGTCAAATTAAAATATAGAAATAGAAGGTTGAAATAATATATACCGGTCATGCCTCTCTTATGTCTTTTTCATTTCGAGAGAAGTTGCAGACTTGGTTGTTTATTACGGTTTTAGCTGTTTCAGAGATTTGTTCGTAAATTTATTAGTTCGTGCTTGAGCTTGTATTTTAAATGTATATCGGATTTATTCGATGCAGAATCGAATGAATCTAATTTCTGCCGCATGAAAATCGAATTGAGCTAAACTTGCATATCAGGTGACTTGCCTTTCACTGTCATCCTGTCAACAAAACTCCGAATAATCGCCTTTCAAAAAGTTGAGGAGATTGCTTAATTCATTTCGATTACTAAGTTGACATCGATCTGCAACTTTCAAGACATTTCAATGGAAGGAAAATTGTATTCATGTATATTATTTTGTTAGCTCTTAATTCAAAGGATATATCCATATAAACCATGATGATTTATGAACTTTTTCAATATTCTCCGTAGTGCATTTTCGATGGCCCTCCAACTAATTTTGAACTCTGTATTCCAACTTGTTTTCCTTGGGAAGTCCAAAAAGTGCTTATCAAAAAACCGTTCTCGCTACTAAGGTATTATTTCCTATTAAAAAAGCAAAATTCTTTTTTCCTACAACCGTACCTAAATCACCGAAGATGTATTTCTCAACTTATATTAATTCATATAATATATAAATTAATTATTATATTAATAACTTCAGACTGAGAGTAATATACATATATCTGCTTATTTCTATAATTAGTTCATAATCATTATTGATGTCATCAACTACGAAACCATATACAGTGGAACTTCCCTATAGCGAACGTCTGTAAAACGAATTTCTCTGTATAACGAATTTCGTTCAAGACATTGCACCTCGAATCCAAATTCCATGTTAAAAACACAGTCTAAAACGAAGTAAATACTCTCTATAACGAAATATTCAAAGAACATCACTATTTGAATGGGTATTGGTAAGCAGGTATAAGGGTGGGTTTTTTCCGAAATTTTTCCGGATGTACGTAATAAATCCCGATCTTAAACTAAATCATTACGACGGGCAGAGAGATCCTTCTGAAACAGTTTCAAATGCACCCCTGGCTGTCTGGTTTCGATCTAACCATTACGCTAGTGTGAAAGTTGTGCGGAAATGTCTAAAAGGAAGTGTTTAAGTTTGAATGATAATCTTAAATTCATCAGTGAAGTCGAACGCGACATTACCGACTATAGAAACAAATTTTATGTATAACGAAATTACTTTATGACGAATTTTTTTGGCGGATTTAGCGCTTTCGTTATAGTAAAGTTTCACTGTATACAATTTTCAAAACTCATACTAATACTCAAACTAATACGGTGGTAGAAAAATATTGTTCCAATTTCGAGTGGAAAAAATTTCCTTCCAATGCTTGCGCTTCGCGTCGTCATTGCGATTGGGACCTGAAATTCTGTGCTTCAAAACAGGAACTTTTCAGAGCTGATGTTGAAAGAAATAAAAGAGGAAGATGCTTTTTGAGCGCTCATTCTCCTTAAACGAGTGTTTTATCGTTTTGCCCAAATCTCTGTAATTTTCGAATTTCGAGCCGAAAATGGTCTCAAACGATAGGGTTCTACTCCCCGATGACGAATTCGTGGTCAAATTCAATTCTGTCCGTGGGGCCGTCCGTCAGTCGGTTAGCACAATAACTTTCGAAGAGATTGTTCTAGAGTCTTGAAATTTTCAGGGTGAGTTCGGTTCCCAAATTGTTCAGTTAAGTTCGTTAACCAGCCGAATCGTACAGGGTCACAGGGTGTTCCATAAAATATGACCGTTCAAAATTTTTGTTCCTCTATATTTCAGACAAAACGGAACCCATCGAAATGAAATGTTGCGGCCATATGCAAGATGCTAATAATAAGCTTCATGCAAAATTTCGTAGCCATAATGTCAACAAAACCATAGAAAATTCAATTGGAATATTGAGAAGAAGAATCTCTATATTTCCATAACAGTATATCCGATTCAAGTAAAATTTATTTTTTCTACAAATTTCAAAAAATGACAAGGTTCGCGCATTGGCAAGAATATGCGAAGTGACCCTTTTTTTTATTTTCCTTTGTTACTATGACACCGTGCGCGAAGTATTGTGCGAAATACTTACTTCGCACACTGCATGTAAACTATATGGGATTTTTATATTTTAACTTGGTGAATTTCTCGAAATCCACGTTTTCTTTAACATTGAGTGTTGCTTTCAACATAGAATATATTGCCCATAGTTATAATACCTAATTACTTGATTTGGAAAAACAGTTCAAACCAGTTCAATATTTTTTTTCATATTAAGCTAAGCGTTTGTAGAAAAAATTTTGTTTGCATCTCATGCGCGAAATACTTTGGTGATCTCGACTATTTTTTTAACTCGGCTGCGCCTCGTTAAAAAAATCAGTTCTCGATCACCAAAGTAGCATTTCGCGCACTAGATACAAAAATAACTATTGTGAATCAAAACTGATATAGTGAATGATCGTGCAAAATTTAAAGAGGATCGCATCATCAGAACCACAGAATTTAATTAAATTTTTTTTACATTCATTTCATTTTTCAATTTTTGAATAATGTTCAGAATTTAATTTATATATTTGGTATCAATCTCAAATCCCATATGAAATTTTGAGGTAATGGTCTTATTGTTCCACTACAGAACGAGCGCTCAAAATCTCCTGCTGAGGGCTTTCTTTAAATTTTTGCAACTAACCTCGCTACATCTATTTCTATAGAGGTAAGAATTCTTCACCCTGTCAAAAATTTTGAAACCAATTACGAATATCCCAGACGTCTTGAAGAAATTACAGGGTCTTCTTGCTCGAAACAAGCACGGACAAGTAAGTAAGGAATATGCTGAAAACCGCGAAGCGTAAACGAACACTAAAATCAACCCAATCCGATAACTTAAGCAGTCTTTACATTCGTTCAAGCCGATTCTCTCCAGCCCATAAAATAATCTATTTGCCTAACGATGCGTTTCTCATTTAAGACCATGCCAAGATTAAGCAAATAGCCTTAGCCATAAGCAGGTGTACCTTTAATTTGTCGGCTATCGACATGAATGTCCATGTGAAATGAGCAAAGAGCGAGATGATTGGATTTCAAACCAGTGAACTATGGAACGATCACGTAATTGACAGCTGGCCTTCCCAAGACCGCAAAGTGCAAGCTGATGGGTCGGTCCACTTTGCTTTTTACATGGACCGTTTTGAGAAATTGGTCCAAAAAAGCGGCGATAGCCACACACGGGGTGTGGATGTAATTTTATGCGGTTTGGCATATACGGTAGCTTATTGCAGTCATTATAGACGGCGCTCAGGGTCTGAATGTGATTTTGAGGTAGGCCTCTGTCTATATCAGGTAGAAGACAAAGAAGAAACGGGTTGATTTGATCGACGAGAAGAATGGTGATAATGGAAACGATCCAAAGTAATTGATTTCGGCGTTGATTTTATCGCACGGTTGATTCGTTCCGATGGTAAGGATTTCTTTGGTTGCGGTACGAAACTCGACGCTCTTTCATGGAGTCAAAAATCTGGCGCTTCACAAACTTCGGAAACGTAGTGAGATAACTCTTCAGGTTAAGCAAGAGCATCTTAAGCTTCAGAAGAGATATTTTTGATATAATATTTTTTCTTGTGCTCATTCCAAAAAGATCAATGAGCAAGAGTTGGAACAAAAATGGTCTCGTCTAGGTTGAACTCGCTGAAAAACTATCTGGTTCCTGAAAAGTTATGCACTATAGTACGCACTTCAACTGACGAACGAAGTGGTGGTTGTCTGAAGTAGTGCTGCTGACTCAATGCGTTGAAGCGTCATATAAGTAACTGAGCGGTTTAGAGTTTGTTCTGGGTGTCGTACCTATTCTGGACAAGTGATCTTTCAAAGCGTATAGATAGATAGATAGATAGATAGACTTTATTCAATCAAAGTACCGTACAGGTGTAGATTATGTCGAACAAAAAATATATAATTTACATGCATAAACTAACATAATTCTTCAAAATTTTTCTCATTTAAACAATGTTCTACACTATAATATTCTTTCTCAATCAAAAATTTTCTTAAGAATGGATTTTTGTACTCGACTTGATTTATTCTTGAAATTTTCAGTCAATGTATTCCACAATTTTAATAAGCTCTATGTTACATTATTCTGTAGAAAAGTAAAATTTGGCTTCTCTTCAAATAGAAAGTTTTCCTCTGGTGTTATAATCATGCCCAAATTTCATATAGCTCAACTGATCAAAATTATCAATCACAAACACTATTGACTCATATATGAATAAACTATACAGTGTTAATATTGCTTACTTTTTGAACATAGGCCTACATGATTCCATCTGATTCATCCCAAAAATAGTGCTTATGCATTCTGTCTGCAGCATGAGTATTCTATCAGTTTCAGGAGATCTAGCCCAAAAAATTATTCCATATCTGATTTTATACGAACTTCATTGCGCGAAATGAAAATCGTATTCGCTTCGAAAGATCACTCATCGAGAATACGGCACCAGGCCCCGTATTCTGGACAAGTGATCTTACCAAGCGTATACGAACTTTATTGCGCGAGTCCCTCTTTTACCTGCAAAAATGCACACCGCGCAAAGAAGCTTACGCATTGAAAGATCACTTGTCGAGAATACGGGGCCTGATCGTGATCAACAATGAGTATTGCTATAGCTGAGGTGACATAAGGACAAAGCCAACACAATCACAATTATTAATTCTCTCATCTCGCACAAGCTAAATAACTTCTAAGGGGCTTCAACGATGCCTAGGAGTCATCAGTATGATCATATTCATATCCTGAATGAGGTTGTAAATGAACGAAACGTGTAGTTCAAGATTATGATCATTTGAAATTTTATTCTTAGATGATTCGAAACTAAATATCAGGGTTTCAGTGTCTTTTCAATATTCTATGGAGTATCTTTGTTAAATTTGTATAATTTTTGTCCACAAATGGGTAATTGTCGGATAAAACATCTGAACGTAGCGTGTTAGAGCAAAGTCAAGATGTTTTATTTTCTTGCTTAAAAACGGTGCGGCGTCGCAAACGAAAAAGGAGGGAGGAAACATTTTTTTAACGAAGAATTTAAAAATTATTGATAGTTAGAAGTATCTCAGTTTTTTCTTTTTTAGATTCGACAATGAAGCAGTTGATCTGTGAGTGCAGAAGTTTATTTCTAAAGGTTCTTAATTTATAATGTGATTCGCATCAGATTTCCAATATACTTCGAATCGAAAGGATAGCAACTGTTTCAGAAGTGAAGCAGAGACTCGATAATCCGGATATCTTACTAGACTGGATACCATGGACTTATAATACTAACTGGACGTCGAACTTCCTAACTGTCACGTCGAAAAAAGTGAGGCAAGGGCCGCCATTTGCAGTTTGGGATGAAACTCGAATATTTTGATGTTCTATGTCATCTGTGCTTGAATTTTTTTTGTTGAAAAATTGACACCTCCGAAGTAAAACCCAAACTGCAAATGGTCGCCATTTGCCTCAAAATTTTTGACAGGTTTGCCATCTAGTTAGTATTTTAAATCTATGCTGGATACACGTCAGGATTTTTTCAAGCATTCAGTTTTTTATAATCATCCTGAAATATGTATTTGATTCATAACAAATAGGGCAACAAAATTAGAACCTCGTTTCAAGCAATTATAGAATTGTACTTTGAGAAAACTATATGGATATTAAGATCATCCGTACTCCTAAGTATGTGTATCAACTTTCGCATTTTTTTCTATATAGCAATATTTCATTAAATACACAGTATCTTATTCTCCCAGTATTTTCGTCGTTCTGGAGTAAAATCGTATAAACGAGACCAGTAAAGTTCAAATCCATACCTAACTGTACCGCTAACCATGTGATTACTGTAAAGTACTCTGATCATAATTATTTAATAGCAGCAACGCTCTGTATTATACTCGCTCTATCAGTCATTTGTTTCGAAGCATGACGCCACGAGCCTGAGTTTAGTAGTTCACCTGCCTAGAGCTACCCAGAGAGTAATACACTCTAATATTTGATTTATTATCAAAGAAAGCACTTCTTGAGATCGGCTGCTGTCTTTTCAGGCCAATTTGAAGAGATCTAGTCTATGGAGACGTAATCCTTCTGGATATTTTTTTCAATGTTCCCTGGTTTTCAGTTTTAATTTGAAAGCTGATGTGATTCAATAAAAATTTTTCGAAGGACCACTCGATTCACTCGAGAAGAGATAGTGGTATTGCGTTTGACAGGATAGGGCAATTGGACAATATTATGGAGTTGAATCAAGATACTCGATAAAGGTACGACTTATACCTAAGGTGTTATGTGGAGATGTCCTACTGGCCAGCGTTTCGAATGTCCTTTGTATTCCACTATAAATAAACAATTGACGTTTCGAATGTCCTTTGTGTTCCACTAGGAATGAACACTTTGTAGCGAAAATATAACACTTTGGAAAAGGCGGCGAAATAGAAAATGAAGCGGCGATGTCAAAATCGACGAGTTTAGCGTGGATAGAATACCAATAACAACTTTCCTCAAGAACTGCGGCGATTTTGTCTTGTAAATTGTCCATATGTGCACACATGTTTCTCTTCAGGAAAAATGTCGCACCTTTATTTGTTTGCGCGAAAAGGAAAAGAAACCCATGAAAATAACAATTCCCAATTACCCGCAAAACAAACTAAAATATTCAAGAAAAATAAAGAATCATAATATATTTATTCAGAAAGCTTAAAAACTAAAGGTAACTGTAAGTGCATATACACATAATTATGTGTATGCATTAAAACTTATGTAGGTACCACCGGGTTTTTCACTATAATTTGACCCCCCCCCTTTAACTTTGTTACTGAAGGAGATACAAAAAAATGTTTCGTATAAAAGTTTCACGAAATCAACTGAGGTTTTTTATATGAGTCCAGAAACTGAAATATATACAGGGTGGCCTGCATATTGATAGCAACTTCATTTTTCAAATGGAACACCCTGTATATTTTTCCATGTTTGGCTAGCTCTTTTCCCCCTGATTTCGAATGTGTAACATATGTTGGTCTATCTCTTTTATTCTGAGAACCACAGAGTTTCAAATTTTAAGAACCACCTGACAAGATCTGTGATCATTTTACAAGTGGCACAGTGCGTTTACTGAAAATGCTCATTTTTGGAGTTATAATAACGTCAATGGAAAGTTATACAGGGTGAACAACATCCTGTCCTGTATATTCTTCCTTTTTTTGATAGGCTATTTCCTCCTGATCTCGAATATAAATGCGTATGTGGATGTGTCTCTTCAATTTTCAGAGTTTCAAGGTTCTGAAATGATGAACGGAATAAAAAAATATGTGAAATACCTACGAAATTCTTTAAATCCAAACATCTACTTAAAAGTATTATTTTATAATGAGTACTTAACAATTACTCAACCAATGAAAAATGATGAATTTGGATAGTAGGGTAAGAATAACATCAACTGAAGAAATTGAAAAATCACCACCACCTTCATTCAATACACATAGGTCATATAGTTGTCTCAAGTTGTTTGGACTATTTTTCATAGCATTATTATGGCTCTGATTCAAGTCAGAAATTAAAGCTTCAAAATTTGTTTCTAATCATTACAATATTATCATTATTCTTTGTGCGTTGACGGGATTATTTCCGAATTATGGGTTTAATATTGGTTGATTTTAGGTATATCATTAATATTATTCTCCGCTTTCATTGATTTTCATTATTGCTGAAGTAAATTTTTTCCTTCAGGAACGGCTATAAAAACGTGTCCAACGTTGTTAAATCTATCTGGTGGCCATAAAATGGGTACGCCATTACCAATCCGAAGATCCAATTGGCCACTTAAATATTCACGAACTTCCAAAACGCTATATATGCCATATGGTTATTGAAATTTGAAACTCTGTGGTGCTCAGAATAAGGAAGATAGAACAACATATGTTACATATTCGAAATCAGCGCAGGGGAAAAGAGCTAACCAAATATGAAAAAATATACAGGGTGTTCCGTTTGAAAAAATGACCTAACCTAACCTAACCAAATATGAAAAAATATACAGAGTGTTCCGTTTGAAAAAATGAAGTTGCCATCAATATTTTGGTCACCCTGTATATATTTCAGTTTCTGGACTCATATCAAAAAACCTCAGTTGATTTCGTGAAACTTTTATACCAAACATTTTTTGTATTATAGTGAAAAACCCGGTACACACTTATACATACTACTTGTTGTGGACGTGAAATTTTTAATAATAGAACATTCAATGAAATATTATTCAGATTATTTCCATCACATTTGCTCATTCTGATATACGTTTCTGACAGCATTAGTCAACCGTCGTCAAGAAAAACACTTTAGACTACATAGTAACTTTCAGAAAAATAACAAAAAAACTGACTCAAGAGGTAAATCCTGATAAGTCAAAGCTTGTAAAATATGCTTTGAATGAAGTTCATAGGATTCTATTAACAAAAATGACAAATATTTTCGAAGAGTGACGGAAGTTGCTCCTCTGAAAGTTAAAGTCTAAAGTGTTTTTCTTGACGACGAATGGTGAATGCTGACAGAAACATTGAACAGAATGAGCGAATATGATGGAAATTGCCTAAATAATATTTAAATTCAAAAACTCTTTCCATGTAATTTCGAATATAATGGTAACTGATGGTCCTAAAGCACTAAATTTTTTAGAGTTGTTTGAATTTTCAGAGTAGTTTTGGGACTTGAATATTTCAGTTTTTCAGAAGGTCAAATAGGGGAAATATTCGGTCTTAAGATGAAAACTCTAGAAGTAGATTTCAAGTCTCTAGTTCACTTCATTCTCGTGGTAAAGTCGGCCGAGCGGAATAACTTTTGATAACGGTCAAAATTCGAAAATTATAAACATTTACGGAACATGAGCAAAAAAACATTTTCTTGAAATTTAGTTCGCAGCTTACTATATAAGAAATTGTTATGATCGACCTAACAACCAATATGTCAAAATAATATTTCATAGCCCAGTGATCAGTAAAGTGCTGGGAAAGAAGCTCCTACACCTTGACAACAATAGGGGTAATTTGACTTGACATTCTACTGAGGGGACGTGATGACAACCTTGGCTTTCTATAAATCTGAAGTGTTCATCCAATGCAAAGTTATACCTTTTATCTTCTTTATCTGTTTTCTGCTGGTTCATTTTCTTATTCTTGTTGGTGACCAAAAGCTATATTTTCTATATGTAGGTACCTATATCTTGGGCCGCCTGAATGAAACATTTGGTTGATAAAGAAAAGCATTGTCTGATCCGTACAACATACCAAATTTACTTCAATCGACTATTGAAATAAGGAACTATTGTAATTGTATAATATTTATACGAATATTTTCCCAAAATCACGAAACCTAGAAGCCAGTGCTTCATAAATTTGGCGTTACCTACTTTTCCGGATAATTTTACGATTATATATCTGAAGTTCATTAAGTGATACATTTCAACGTTAATAAATAATAAATGAAAAAGCAACAAACAAAAATTGTAACTATTTACTTTGGATAGTACACAATGCTGCATGAACGACATTTAGGTGCAACTTTCTGTACCTACAGAAAAAACAGGCAGGAGGAAATCAATGCTGACTCTCAGGACTTTTGACTATTATGTATTTATTTTGGTTTTCAGTTAATTTCTCTGGTAAGATCTTATGTTATAATAAAACGTAGAGAAGTCACTGGCTTTTTTAGTCATTTTTAGAGGGGTTCATGAACTACGATGTCAAGACTAATGATATATATTTTTCTACGAGAGTGCTCTTCTGTCTGCGTCCTACCTTCTTGCCGTCATATTTGAAAAATGCAACCGTCTGCTCATGGTACTGGTTGAGACAACTCTTCTGTAGGTCCTCAAAAAATTACTTCGATGGGCAGCAAATTTATTGATAATTTGCGATGTAATGGTCTTTCCCTGCAGATGGTCTGGGTCGACCAGGCACCAGTCTCCAGGCAATGCTGGCAGTTTCTAGAAAAAGAACCACTATGCGCCCTATTGAAGTCCGTGCAATATCCAAACAGAGGTCGGAAATCACATTTTCTCAGAAAAACGATGTGTGTGTATTTAATTGGTAGATTTCTCTCTATGAAAGTATTCCTCAACCGGCGAATATATTGTCACTTTAGAACTCTTTGGTACTCAACACTCATACTCAAACACCAATCAGCCAATCACCGACAGAAATATCAGTTTCCAGTCATCTAGGCTTTTTCTATAACCCAAGAAAGAGTGATTAGATACTGACATTTCCAAAGATACCGCCCAAAAAAAACGCCGTTCATCAGTCCTATATCGAAGATCGAAAAGTAATAGTGATCTAAAGTAGATCCGAATGAAATAAAAACATCATCCCATTGAAGAATCAGAATCTTGGATCGTTTGGACACGACTCGAACCTTATTGAGCACGTAAGTATGAGATTATGTACTTAGAAAGAGCATTAACCAATCTGCAAAACTCACCTCCAACTTGAATTCTCTTAAATCCATCCTACTGGATTCAATTATAAAAAGGAAAAAGGGGGTCTTATTCCAGTATACTTTCGGACTCAATCAATTTCATTGTGTCGACATGTTTCAGCCTATGACCATCATCAAAACGCAATTGTAAGTCCTAATTCATATAACATGTAGCTTCATTAGAGCCACCTGTGTCAGTCCTTCAGGAAGAATGAAACGATATGCCTCAAAATTTGATTGATAACTTGATTTGTTGAAACCGTAGGTGTATTGAGCGGTGAAAGGAATACTTACGGATTCAGTTGTGGAATAATTGTAATCAATTATGAACAAATTTAGATTTTCTTTCATGTTTTTTATTCTTTCTCATCCTGCATAAAGCGAAAAGTATCGAAGATTTTCTACCAAATATATTCCAACCTCAACCTTTTCATCTGATTCCGAGATTCCAGAATATAGATTGTTTAGTCCTTGAGAAATCTGAGAGCATTAAACTTTTGCCGATGTGTGTAATCAACCAGCCATTTTTTTTAACAGAACTCTTCGGTACTCAACACCACACACCAATCACCAGCAGAAATCCCAGTTTCCAGTCTTGGTCATCTAGGTTTTTCCGTATAACCGCACAAAAAGTGATTAGATACTGACATTTCCAACGATACCGCTGAAAAAAAAGCGCCATTCATCAGTCCAATATCGAAGATCAAATAGTCATAGTGATCTAAAGTAGATCCGAATGAAATAAAAATATCATCCGATTGAAGAATCGGAATCTTGGATCGAGCGTAGCGTCCCTCGTTTGGACACGACTCGAATCCTATTGAAATAGCAGAGATAGGAAATTTCTCATCGTTTACAGTTCCGTTGTAAATTAGACGGGATGACTAGGCGAATAACGTGAAAAGGATAACTATTTTTATAATAGCCGAACAGGAACGTTTGCCATGGATTTTTTTCAGAAGTCGTCGGTTTGATCGGTCTGAACAGTGTCGCTTTGGATTTAGAGTAGACGTGATTTGAAACAAAAGCGGTTGATGGAAAAGAGAAGGAACGCATCTGATATTGATTGAACTTTTTATTGACGAAAAAAGTGGATATTGGAGAAAGTATGTTGAGTAAATTGAATTGTTGTTAGTGAGTACGTTCCCATATGATTTTTATTGAGGTCCCGTTTAGATTCGGATGACTCATTGTCAATAAACCCAAATTAGTCCCAGCGATGGTATGGTGCAAGTTATAATGAAGTTATGTTTATTTTTTTCATGGATGACTCTTGTGATCTCCCTATTGTCAATATAAAAGTACAAAGTATGACTTCCCCTACAACATACATATTCATCCTTTTTATTTGAATCCCCAATTGCATATCTCACGTCTCATAAATGTTTTGGCATTAATGTAGTAGTTTCATCTCTGATAGTTTGTTCACCCAAGCACATCCTTATGGTGAATCGAAGGCCAGACATTCCGTAACAACATTCTGACGCTTATTGACTCCACTGTTGCATCTTGCCTCTACTTTGGGGGACAATTTTCGGTATTTTCGTGATTTATATCGATAATGGACTCGATTACTATTTCAAATAGTACATATTTTAATTACATATAAATTTTCTTCTGTTTGGACGCATGTTCAAGTTGCTCCAAATCCAAAAACCAGTAATCCTCTTAAGCTATCGGATCAAAGACCAATAAGTATTTTATCGGTTTTGTCAAAACAACTGGAAAAAATTATGACAGACCGACTAGCTCAGTACCTTGAGAACAACGCGATCCTGGTTTCAGTTCAATCAGGATTTCGTCGAAGATAATAACGCACTGCTGAAAGTGATCGACGATATCTTAGGAGCCATTGATGACTTCATTTTCACACGATTTCGCTAAGGCTTTCGACATAGTCAAACATGATACTCTTTTAGCAATTTTTAGATCTTTTCTGTTCTTGAGTATATAATTCAATGGGCATACCCAGAGTGAAGAGCTCAACGAAGCAGTTTTCTCTACTAAAAATGTGTTGAATGGAACCCTACAGGGGACAGTTCTTGACCCACTTCTCCTTTTGTTACACACGAGTCACTTTAAGAGGTTCATTCTATATTGCAGCGCACATTTTAAGCAAATTATTTTGAAGTATATCATGTTTTCCTCATAACTGACTTAAATGAAGCAGTAGTGAAGAACTATATCATAACTGACTTAAATGGAGCAATAGTGAGAATGTTAGAAGATCTATGATCTGTATCGGTTAGCAGACATTGCTGCTAAGCATAATTTGGGACTAAACATTGAAGTATCGTTTGATTCTGGTATTTGGTTCAGATAGAAATGAAAAAAAATAGTACCCTGGTAGATTTTGGACGAATCATTGAAGTTTCGGGAACATGAGGTTTGTCTGGTTCGAACAGCTCTTGGTTGAAAATGCTGCACCGACACAGTTTATATTTACCCCTGAACGTTCAAGAAATACTCTGTGAAAAATTCGTCTGGTCACAGTTCAATTATTGTTTCCCTTTCTACGGTTTTTGCCTCGATCAGGAAACATTGGCCGTATTAAATGCGTCAGCTGTATACGGCTCATTTATGAGATTCGTAAGTACGCACATGTGTCGCATAAGTTGAAAGAGTTGAGTTGAGTTGAAATCAACGATTTCTCACGTATAAGTGCTCGTACAAAACCTTCGAAAATTCGAAAACATTTGCGGTAGATCAAGAGATTCAAACCGAAGACGGTTTCTCATCGATAGGAATGCTCAAATGATACATATCGAAGGAGAGGCGGCAACAAATGAGCGCAATCAACTTGTTATATCTGTGAGAACTGTTTCTGGATAAGAAGTCATTCATTTGGTTCTTACATCAAACTGGAAGATGTGTATGTTTCAATGTGAAGTTTACCACTACATTGCAAAGTACAAGGTTGCTGGATGACTTCAGTGGAATTTTCTCTTCTTTTCCATTATATTTATAACTTTTTAGTCCATTTAGTACCTCCGACTGGTTACGTCCTATAAACTTCAAACCAAAGACCCACCGAAATCTTTTATTTCACCAAATCTGGTAAGTATTCCAGTTTTGAAGTTACCAACGATTGCTCACGTAAGTGCTCGTGTAAAACCGTCGAAAATTCGGCGACATTTGCGGTAGAGCAAGAAATCCAAACCGAAGACGGTTTCTCATCGATAGGAATGCTCAATTGATACAGATCGAAGGAGAGGCGGAAAAAAATAAGAACAATCAACTTGTCCCATCTGTGGGAACTGTTTCTGGGTAAGAAGTAATTCATTTGGTTCCTACATCAAACTGGAGGATGTGGTCTCAGTCGGCCTTAGACCGGATGTAAAATCAGGTAGCTCGATCGACCGCAGCACAACGTGAGACTGAACGGCGAAGATTTAACGGGCCCTGGATTGAGAAAGGTGTTGATTATCCATTGATGGGTCCTCTTACTGGAAGTCATCAAATTATGTTATTATTATTGTGATTGGTATATTGGTAACAATGGTATGGGAAGATATAATAAAAGGGTTTGCTTTCGTACGTCAGGAAATTATGGTCTACTCTAGTGGAAGTTATACTAAGTATATTTGACATATCAACACCCGCAATGCTATAGGATGATGAGAGAATTTTCGAAAGAAGAACATGGAAAAAAAATGGCTTTTTAGATACTAATGAGCCTGCTACAATAGGTTTTATTTTGGTAGGAATATTAAGAATATTCAACAATGGATAAAGTGTTTTTTCCAGACTTATAGAATCTCCTGATCTAGGAAACGAAATATGTAGCAGCATAGTTGTTAGCGTGAAATTCTTAATGATGGAACACTTATTGAAATCTTATTTGGACTACCAGCCGCCGTCATGAAAACACTCGAGAATTGCAAAGGTTACTTACATCACTCATTGAAATTGTCATGAAATCTACTTCCTTCAATTTTTTATGTTTGAGTGTTTTTTCTTTTGATATTATGGAAGCTTTACACCTTAAATTCTTATGGTCTTTTTCAAAACATGTTAAACAACCTTATCTTCAGCAATGTTCCTTGATTCGAACCTTCAAGCTACGTTTAGTTTCTCCGAAATAGGTCATATCACACTCACAAGGCTCACATATGCAATTTTTTGATAGTTGATTTTCAGATAACCTTTTAATTGAAGATATTACATGGGATATTGTTCGCGATAGTTTGGTTTGACTTGTAGGCTGTGGTTCTATTCCAATTTCTTAGGATTGCCATTATGCCTGAGAATTTCAGTTAACAATACAAATTATTATTATTAATGATACAGAAGAGTAAAGTTAATTGATGAGGAAGTCAATGCATTTAAAAATCAGAGGAAAATCTTGCACTGGATAAACACTTTGGAGTTACAAAAAGCTAAGGTGGTCATCATGTCTCCCTAAGTTGTCTGTCAAGTCAAATGAGCCCTATTGTTATCAAGGTATTGGAGCTGCTTTCCAAACACTTTACTGGTCAATGGGTTACGACATACAACTCTTATAGAGATGTTCAAAATATTTGATACCTGTATGTTGTATAAATCAGTTATTAAAATCTTCGATCATACGATTTACCCAAGAAAAGTGCTAAAATAGCAGAAAAAAAATGACTAAGCCTTACACATTCATATCGAAGTCTTCCACGAAAATCATTTACCAAGCAATGCGGCAAGCCTTTTGGTGAAAACATAATATATGTATAAAAGAACGGGTTGACTAACGTAAAGAAATGTATAATCAAAATGTTAAATAGTTTTCACAGCCATGCTACTTCCCTTACCAACTTTGTTGAACAATTTCCCACAACATTAACTGTATACCTCAAAAAATCTGTACTAATCTTGATTCCAGGGTATTATGTAGTCGATAACAAATTAACATAGATAAAGGAATTTCAATGATCATTTTCGTGGTCAAATTGTTTTCGGAATTTCCGTTACCGGACTCTGATAGCATGGGAAAATAAGAATCGACAATTAAGAACAACAGGGGTAGTTGGTTAATACATGCACCCCTGAGAATGATTGAATTTCATCAACAGTTGGTTACTACGGAATGAATTAATTAGAGTCAGCATTGAAAACAACTGAAGGATAATACCACTTAGGTTGGTTCACATTGAATAATATTCGTATTAATATTTTGAGCTTGAATATAGGGAGTGGGAACAATTTTATAGACTACAACTTAAAAGAGAATTTAAGTTCGAACAACGTAGAGTCTATGTCAAAGTAAAAGATAATGCATCAGATTATTGAGAGTATAGGAAGTAGTTCTTGAACCGAATAAAGATACATTCGGGCCTAGAACATTAAAAAAAATTCCTGGGAACGTTCAATATGAGAAGATCCTGAACTCTCTTGGAACTCAATAAGTATAAGCTGCATCTTCTCATAGGTTTCTTCACGCGTCATTACCGTCTCAGGAAACATCTCCAGACTGTGTGTAGCCCTAAACCAGGCATGGGCAACCTATTTTTGTGAGGTACCAGATAGAAAAATTTTTCGTAGAACACGGGCTTCAATTAAATTTCTAACAGTAATGAAATGAATTCAACAAAATTTAAATAAACCTTATATTATGTTCCTTGAAGAGTGCATCAAAATTAGGTTGGCTTTAGTGAAGATTGCTAACTGTGCTTTATCAATAATGTCAGTGCTGTCATCCAACGCTATGGAAAAAGCAACAGATGTTTCCACTACTTTTCCGAAAGCGACTTATATAATTACAGCTATTGCATCTATTTGTCCTTCGACAATTTTTCTTGATAGACCCACTTCTGCAAAAGTTTTTTTTTAATCTGGATATAAAGTATCCGCGAGTTCTATCAAGCGCTCTTTCATAAATTCACCCTCTGAAAATGTCTTCGAGTATCCTGCTTTTTTCTTACCAACGATATCTTCTGTTTCTTCATAACTTTTCACAAAGATATTTTGCTGTCCAACCAAATTCTTTCTCAACTTCTCTATTTTTTCATTTCTAAGTTGCCCGGTCCAACTTCCGAATTTTTGCAAATGTTTGGTAGTGTAATGTCTTTTTAAATTATATTCTTTCGCAATTCCTACGGTTTCATAACATATTCTAAGAGCTATTTTGTAGGTTTATCGTGTGTGAAAAAAATTATCGGCGGGCCAAGAAAATTCTAATCGCGGGCCACATGTGGCCCGCAGGCAGGTTACCCGTGCTTGCCGTAAACGATGAATTCAGGTTCGGCGAAGAAGGGGAAACCCCGGAAAATCTTGTGGCATCGATGTCTGACCATCGAAACTCAACGGAAGCAATGCCTTGATAAAAAAATATTAGGAGTGAAGATATCACATCCTTGAAACCTTTCTGGTCTTTGAAACTGAACAAGAGCTCTAGAGCGAGTACTGACCACTCAAGCCATAGGGGGCACAATAGATCAAGTCGCAGTACATACCTCTTCGATTATAATTGACTCTCGAACTCGTAATTCATTCTATTTGGTCTATTTATCTTACATTCTGCTTTATTCCGACTCCACACCGAAAAATCCAAAATATGTTCTGGTAAAAAATACGAGTTGATAGGTAATATTTTTCTTCAACTCATTCGAACAAATATTTCATTATTCTGATAAATCAACTATTGTTTATTGTTGTTTGCTCAACTTTCTCTTGGCAATGAAGAAAAACTATTTTTTAAAGTAAGAAATAATAAAATCTTCACTTATTCTGCCAGATTCGGTATGAATTCCTGATACTAATGGGAAGCATATTATTTAACTTACGCTGATAAAATCAATGAAAGAGCAGAGATCAATATATTTTATTTTTACCGGTGTAAAAACTTCTCATTATTGCATCGGGAGAAATCGCACGAATATTTATATCATCTGAATGAACAGTTAAAAAACATGCATCTGATTCATGTCAGAATCCGATACTTCGATTTAAAACCACATCGGTGCACTCAATTTGAGCAATATATCCACAATTCTTCTTCTTCATTACGTACACCACCTGTCTTTCACATTCACACCGTTGCAGAGAGATCACTTCGGAA
Organism: Propylea japonica; assembly: GCA_013421045.1. Classification (NCBI taxonomy): domain Eukaryota; kingdom Metazoa; phylum Arthropoda; class Insecta; order Coleoptera; family Coccinellidae; genus Propylea; species Propylea japonica. Next base: position 113,772,130 of record CM024239.1, read on the forward strand.
TTTGTATATGAGTCTACTTAGACTGGGATTATTGTGAATATATGCATGGTGAAAATATTCTTCTTGAATTAGCCAAGAAAAGGAATTTTAATTCCCATATTTGGGTGAATTGCTGAATATTGAAAGAAATCTCTCGTCATGTGATAATTAACGAATTCATTAGTTTTAATTATAATTGGATAAAACAATTGAATCTGCTTCGCTTATACTCATCTCAAAATAAAATGAAGATTCGAGTTTTGATATCACTTTAGTATCTTGATATCAGAAATATTCATTGATCATTTTCAAGCGTATTAAATTTTTTAATTAATGATGATTATTCAAATGAGAACAAGAAACTTCTGTTTTGTTGGTATCAAGACGAAATCGCCATTCACTGAAAATATTTTCCAAATTTTCTGAATCAGTGATAAAAAAATCTCGATAATTCCAAACTCAAAGTTAGAAAAAGCTAGAGCATATTCTCATTCTAATTGATTATTTATCATAATCACACACCGTATCATAAGCCAGCTATGCTGCTGATAAATCTAAGAATTTAGTTCCCGTTTTCAATTAATTTTTTTTAATTTAATTCGATGCAAGTTTGGACAGAAAACCTGATCAGAATAATTTCTATTTTTCCTGAACCTTCTTGACCATTCTGTGAAACATTCTGAACAAATTATTCTATTCTGAACAAAATTAATCACTTTATGATCTTTTGGGTACTTACCTGAATTGGAAGATTTTTTTTCAGGTTTCAGAATTGCTATTCCTTTTGCCCTACGAATTTCAACTGCATGCTTTCTATCAATATTCTATCTTAATCGACCAGCCATACAATTTTTACGAATACCTCTTGGAATCAAGTAGGGCAATTCCACTTAATATCAATTTTTTGTGTGAACTAACTTCGTTGGGCTTTTTTACAATTCAATTTTGACTTTGCTATAAAAGTATTGAAATGTTCGAACTTCCGTGAAAAAATCAAAACTGGTCGTTGTTGACTATGTGCAAAATCATTGAGAACTTTACAAAGTGAGGAAAGAGAAATACAAATCTGGATTATATCCCCCATTCTATACCTCGAAGAATGAAAAGAAGACTTCTTTTTCATAAAAGAAAGATGAGAAACATTAGTTTCAATCCATTCTTCATTAACTGCATATCCACACATTCGGTATTGTGTTCTATTAGAATATTGAAAACAAATATATATATATTTCCATAACAAGTTTTTCATTTTTTTTTATACAGGGTGTCTACTTTCAAAATGGACAAACTTCAGGGGACGATTATACGAGTGATTTACAACAAAAAATGTCAAATAAAACATGATCGAAATGTTGACGGTTTTTCTTCAATTTAACATTTCTTGATTTCACGAAACGTTTCGAATTTTTCCTCTGGAATTATCATTATTTAGTTTTCCTTGTAGTCTCATCAGATTTGACCACATACCTATTTGGAAAGGACAATAAATTTTCTACAAGATAGAAATGTCTGCATGTACATTTTTTAGTTTTCGTAAAAAATACCTCATTTAATGTACTTTCGAATGACATATCAACTTTTGTGCTAGCTGCTCATCCTCTGCCATAATATCGTGGCTAACATGACAAGAACCAAAAAATCTAAATATTCCAAACCTAAATTTGCTGTATTTTAAAGTCCTTCGTGATTGAATATTAATGTAATCTCAAGTCATTTACAAAATTTCGAGGTAATAGCCTCATTGCTCCACCAATCAACAAACGCTCAAAAGCACCTACTCAGGGCTTTCTTGAATTTTTTAATTTAGGCATTAGGGTTTAGATTCGAAATCGAAACCAAGAAACAGTTGAAAAACATTATTCTTGATTACCTATTTTCCATTCTGAATCCATGAGTTTCTTCTAGGTATACGGAATCAGGTGAGTGATATCAAATCATTCAAGAATCAATGAAAAATTCTCATTGATAAAGTTTAAGCTATAATGTTTTCAGTTAATAATTAACCATAGAACTATTTCATCCGACTTCGAATGAGACAGTTATTCACAATAATATTTATGAACACTAAATTCCACAAGACTGCTCACTTCGAAGCTGCTATGCTATCAAATTTATTTGTTTTCGTATACGAGATAGTGTATTTAAAGTCAATCACACTTCATCGTCCGAGCAAGCAGGATAAATAGGGTAACTTCTACGAAAGCGGCGATTGGAGAATCATGTATAATACGTCATATCCCACGGAGTTCATTAACTGATATCTTCGTGAAAAAGCAAAATAAGCAGCTTTTCACGAATACGCTCTATGCTCGAGAGAACCAGCGGCGTACATGCTTGGCTATTGAGATCAACTTCTGAGGTCGACTGAAAAGTTTTCTGAAATAATTTTTGTTCTAGATGAAGATGATCCACAAGAAAAATCATCTGGAATGCTTACACTTCCAGGATAAACATAGTTGACAGTTGAAAGTTTAAAGAGGGGTAACAGTTAACTGCGACCTCAAGGTCTATTGTGCTCCTCTAAAGAGCTGTTCTGGCCACACCCTTCACAGCTCGCCTTCCAGTTCCAGAGATCTAATGAAATCTAACATCTGTGAAGGCTTCAATGAGGCTAGTTCCTCACTTTCATAAGTTTCTTGCAATGCTCATTAACTAGGTGAATGGGGGTATCTGCCGCCTCCCCACAGAACCTACACTCGTCAGTATCCGACAATCCCTTCCTCAACAGGTGCTTCCTAAGGCGACAGTGTTCTGTAAGAAAGCCAGTGAGGAGCTGTAATTGTTTCTTACCAAGGTCCAGATATCTTTTGGATCTTGCTGTTTCAAAGTTCCGAAGAAACTTAGTGAAATGATCCATCCCTTGGAGATTCTTCCAGAGTTTTTCGCTCTCGGCTTTCTCCCTCACCAGAAACTCCTTTTTATAGGTACATTTACCTATACCAAAAAAGAATTCTGGGCCAAGGAGTGACATTCGTACGCCCTCTTCGGCAAGTGTATTGGCCTCTTCGTTTCTTTTGATTCCCAAATGGCCGGGAACCCAGATTAAATCATTTTTCTTGCCTACCTCAATGAGTTTGTTCTGGCACTCCCAGATCATTTTTGAGTCGATGACGTAGGGGCTCAGTGCTTCAGTAGCACCTTGACTATCTGAGAGTATGGCTATATCGCTTTTCTGATAATTTTTTTTTAAATGTATATCTAGACATCTTTCAATAGGTAAGATTTCCGCTTGAAAGACGCTCATACAGAAGCCTAGCGACAGTGCACACTTAGTACTTGGCCCGTATATCCCAGCGCCGGCAACTGTATAAGTTTTGGAACCATCTGTACCTATACCACTTCACAGTATTTCCTTTGGGGTTATAGTCGGTGTATTCCCGTTTCCATTACTCTCTTTTACCTAGCAATGTCCTGAAGTTTCTCTCAGTGCTTACTTTCTTAATCGTTACATCACTAGGGAGGTTCGCAGATGAGATACGTCATAGGCAGTCCTCCATATTGCGCAACGTTTAAATATTCCACGGACTTGTAGTGCGCATAGTGATCCTTTTCTTGGAAAGCTGCAGAGATTCTACAAGAGAAGACCATCAAATCGCAAATTTTACTCGAAAGAATCGAACGGTATCTGTAATCATATTCTGAGGACAATAGACAGTACCATAAGGAATTGGTTGGATTCCCCAAATTGAAGCGAAAGAAAACCTTTCTGATTAGCTCAGCTGGACATGAAGCTACCCGTCGGCAATGTAAAGAATACAACCAAGACTGGCTTTCACCACAATGGAGCAACGTACTTTTATCGGACCAGGCACGATTCGGTTTCTTCTTCTTCTCTGTGCGGTGCCTTACCGGCCGAACTGAGGCCTAGTGGCCCATTGTTCACCCGCATCGTTCCATAGAGACTCAGCTCTTCACACACGAAGACAGAAACGTCGCGAGCCTGCCAGGAGTGGTCCCTCTCACCATAGGAATAGAAGGTGTTGGATTTCCTAGGTGTGTTGACCTTAACTCAGTAAGGTTTTCACAGTTGAACAAAATATGTTCAACCGTTTCATCAGTACTCCTGCACCACCGGCATAGGGAGCAGCTCGTCAATCCCATTATCTTCAAATGCTTGTTAAACAGGTGACCAGTCAATGCACCAGTCACCAGACCGAGTTGTTTCCTCTCCAGCAACAGAAGCCTATTGACCACAGATCGCGAGGACGGTCTCTCAATGAGAATCCTCGACCACCTCAGGCCCACCCCTGCGCTCCATTCCGAGGAAAATTCCCTGTTCAGCCAGTTCCTGAAGAAACTTCTGACAGATGTGCGACAGATTGGCAGCGAAGGCTCCGGACCAACAAATGCTAATCCGGCTCCCCGCCTAGCCAGTTCATCTGCCTTGACGTTACTAGGTATATCCGCATGAGCCGGACACCAGATTACTTCAAAAAGTTATCAGAGCCCAGCCCACGCAGAGCTTTCCTGCATTCTTCTACCAAAAGAGAATCAACTCTAACATCGGATAGAGATTTCAGAGTTCCCTGGCTGTCGCAACATATATAAATGTGCTGGCCAGAGTATCCCCTGCGAATATTCTCCAGTGCGCATGCAAGAACCGCAAATAGCTCAGCCTGCACAATGGAACAGTCCTTCCCTAGAGGGATAGCCTGAGTGAAGTGAGGACCCACGATGCCGGCCCAAGACCCTGTTGCTGTGACAGAGCCATCAGTGAACCAGGTGGGACACTCTGGACTAAGAAGCATGTTTGATGAAGACCATAGGTCTCTGTCGGGAACAATTACCCTGTAGGGTTCGTCGATTCGGTTTACAAAGTGATTGTTGACAAAAAAGGTTTTGAAGAGGTCCACGCAGACTAGAGCGGCTCAATTTTGCTTGGTAAGTTGTGCCGTTCCAAGTAGAATTAATAAAGTCATGTGGATCGCCGTACCTCTATTACTATTTTCGAACGAATAATGACTGATGCCATCTACGTAGAAAACATCATTGAACTAAGCACCAAATATTGTTCTTCGACTTAACGAATTTGTGAATGATTTCATTTATCAGAATGATAACGCCCACCATTCCTCACAAGAAGTATTAAAAATACTCTCTAAGAGACAGAGTGTCAGTTGCAGGAACGTCCATTAAAATTTAAAGGTCCGTTAAACTCTTAATCCTCCATTATTACAAGGAACTAATGGAGGATTAAGGGTTTAATGGACCTTTAAATTTTAATGGACATTCCTGCAACTGAGCAAAAGAATAATAAGTCCAGCAAAATTGCCAGACATGAAAACAATCGAGCACGTATTAAATTACTTAGAGAGAGAGCAATATCCAATGGTCAAAACCCACCTTCAACTTGTCAGGAATTCAGGATTCAGCCCTTCAGCAGGAATGGATCGATATGCGTTCAAATTTCATCAGATACTCGATTCGTGGCCTCGTGAGATTTTAGGCGTATTGGGAAGTTGATTCAAATGAAAGAAAGGTGGTATTACGGACTATTGAATTTGGATTCAGTTGTGGATAAACAATAATTAATCAACAATAAAAATATTCGTGAAATACAGATTATTTATCATTTTTCACATTTCCTTTCATCCTGTATAAAGCAAAGAGTTTTATATAAAGGTTTTCAATCAAATATAGAATCCCAGACAGGCCAACGATGGGTGAAGTTTTGGATTTTTCCATACCACTTTTGGATTTAGCCAAATCTGTAAAAACTCTAACTGAAAAAAGATATTTCTCAGACACAAGTAATCCATGGATAAAATGAATCAACTACTCGAAGGCTCACCCTGTATAAGTAAGTATAAGACTGCATCTTTTCATTCAAGTTCCATAAAGCAGATACATCTGAAATTACATGATCACGCTACTGACGAACTAACTGAAACGATCAGATTCAGGAGTGATGTTAATTGCGTTCACAGCATGCTATAATCTCACGGCAATCTATAAAAATCCACGAACTGCTTCAGCATCTTCTCTGCGAATATCGGTTGGTAACTTCCACGAGATCACACTCAAATGGAGTATTTCTGAACATCATGACTTACATGAGGTCAAATTCAACATGCATCATAGTGTATGTACATTTTTTGCTTTTGTTCAGAATTTTTCGTGATAATCAATACAGCCATAATCTTTATAAAGGGTTTCTCAATAAGGGGTGTTATTTTGAATAGCCCGCCATTTCGGTAGATGTCACGTTTGAAGCTGTCAACCATACACGCATCAAGAACGCATTGAAATAATTAAATTTCACTATAAAAAGGTTAAAATTTGGCAGAGGCGGTTCGTAAAATTAGAACATTTTTGGTTTGGTGGTCGTGAAGCATCTTGTCGGACCGCAATAAAGAAATTGGTGGAAAATATCGAGCTGTTGGGACAAGTTAGAGATGTGAAGAATAAAACCCGTGCACGTCGTTCAAGAACAGCCGAAAATATTTCTGCTGTAGCCGAAAGTGCTGAAGAAAACCAAGGTTTGTCTATTCCTCGTCGTTCTTTGGAAGAAGGCATTCCAAAAACGTTATTACACCGTATTTTACATGAAGATTTGGGTCTTAAGGCTTATGCTGTTCAGTTTACACAAGAACTCAGGCCGGCTGATCATCAACAACGTCGTGCCCATTAATTTTTTGCGGGAAAAGTTTCCGGGCCGTGTTATCTCTCGAAGAGGTGATCACAATTGGCCACCGAGATCTTGTGATTTAACACCTTGCGACTTCTTCCTTTGGGGTCACGTGAAAGAGATGGTCTACAGCTCTACGCCAATAACCCAGCGTCGATTCAAGACCTCAAAGATGGAATTCGTGAGTCTATCGAGGACATAGGGCAGCCACTTTGCGATTTGGTTATGGAAAAGGATATGGTCCTAGGTCCTGTAAGCATGGTCGTGGTGGTCATTTACCTGATGTTATTTTCCACTATTAACGGCAAAGCTTCTTCTTTATAATGAAATAAACATCCGATCATTTATATTGAAAAATGGCATTTTTCTTTGAATATCAAAATAACACCTGTTATTGGAAAACCCTTCATTTTTATTAATAGAAGGAGTTTGGCGTACCATGGATAAAATAAATGGTGAGTTTAACGTATATGAAATTGATCAATAATGACCCATTTAATTATTCATATATATTGTACAATTTCATTGAGCATTCATCATGGGCAATGCAATGAAATATTCAAAAGCAATACGAATAATGTTAACAACTCTATAGAAATATAAAAATATAGAAATTTATATTATTTCGAATGTATCTCTTATGCAGAATAAAAAGGTATTTTATTCCAGAATTCTTAATTCAGTCGGCGTAAAATCTTACAATTAACCCGTTCATTATTCTAGCGATTAATGGTCTCAAATCTTTAACAGTAGAGAGAACCCACCTAAAATACGAGTATAACACCATAGGTATGATTATTCACTCAGTGTTTTTTTCTCTTTTGAGTAACACATTCAGAAATATCTCTATCTAAATATCTTCGAAATTGTCATTTTTCTGTATATGTTGAGGAAAGACAGCTATTTTTCCTGAATCGCAAACTTTTTGACGTTTTTCTTCATCTATCGTAGACAAAGTGAGATAGTCTCTGAAAGTCTTATTTTCGTACGTTGAAATGCGTGAAAACACTTTTTTGAATGAACATATCAAATCGTATTCTACCATTTCCACATGAACGCTATTAATTATAGAATATTGTTTGTAGGGCCGTGAGAATAGTGAATTAACTCCTTGGATATAAGTGGAAATTATGTTCTTCATTTGTCGCGTTGTTAGCAATTTAACTCCTTCATCAAAGATTGCTATAAGTAACGATGCCTAGTTTGTCACAACTTTAATTCAATAGAATTAGTCTTAACTGGGATACGCCTAATACTACATATAATATTATGTGTCCCAAGATGTACTTGGTTATGAACGGTGGGAAACATGAGAAAATCTTGACCAATCTATTCACATGAGCAAAAGATACCAAGGACCGATTGACCAAAAGAGTAGGTATTGCATTGTTTGTATGGGGGAAATGATATGTGAATATAAACATCACAGCGTTCGAAGACTGGTACAATCATTCACAAAAATAAATTTAAAGATAAAATTAAGTACTAAACAATCGAAGAACATACTTCTTTCAGATTGAGATCACTAATTCAAAGCATTTTATTGAAATAAAAAAAATCGATATAGTTAAGTACTTATGGTCCTTATCTTCTAAAGGCATATAAATAGTTTTCATTTTTGATCGATCGTTCTACTTGCATAAAAGCTATATCGTTTTGCTCAAATGACTGTTATTTTTGAATTTTGACAAGAAAGTGGTCTCAAGCGATACGGTTCGATTCCCTGATGACCAACCCGTGATCGAGTTCAATTATGTCCGTGGGGCCTGCCAAAAGCACGATAATTTTCGAAGGGATTGTCCTAGAGACTTGAAATCATCAAGGTTAGTCCTGTTCCCAAATGCCGCGGTTAAGATTGTTTACCAGCCAAATTATACAGGGTGTTCCATAAAATATGGCCATTACATTTTTTGATCCTCAATAACTCAGGCAAGATGGAATCATAATGAAATTTTGCGGCCACATCCAAGATGCTCATAATAAGCTACTTACTTGCAAAATTCGGTCGTAATATTGAAAAGAAAAATATTTATACTTCCATCACAAGATCCGATTCCAGTGGAATTTATGATGAATGAAGATTGATATACTGAAATTACTGAATGTTCATGCATTTCAAGAGGATCGCAGAATCATAACCATAGAATTTATTCCTTGTCTGATTTCTATGTATTTCTTTTGTTGAATAATTTTCAGAGATTTTGCTTTCATATACTCAGCATGAATCTCAAGTCCTATAAGTACAAAATTTTGAGGTGATAGCATTTTTGCTCCACCAAAGAACAAGCGCTAAAAAGCACTTGCACAGGGCTCGTAGAGTTTATATGGTGAAATAGCATATCTGCAATGAAATACAAAGTCTTTCCCGAAACCCAAATTTGGGAAAATCTTTATTTTGGATCTGAAAAGATCTGAAAGGTGGCAACCTAATCACCTGCTGTATCAAAAATACCCAGCCAGAAATAATTATAGTTTCTAGCACAGCTCAAGATTCAAAACTTACAAACAAACGCGCACCAATGTTTCATAATTAATTTTTTTATGCACTGGTTCTCAGAAAAACTCCTTGCAATACTTTGGCTCTAATGTCTAGAAGTTAGAAGTTTCAAATTTTTAACCTGAAAATAGTTCACATTCGCTTTCATGAATATAAAGCCGCTGACCGTTTTTAGGATTATATTGATTTCTCAGGTTTTTTTAGGAAAATATGAGGTAAGTTTCAAGTACAACATACCTACTGAGTGTTCGTGAATGAGTTCGACAAACTTCAGAATGTTATAGCTCACCCAAAACTATAAACAAAAGAATCTATTAACTTACCCTCCATGCAAGATGCACCGTTTTTAAAAAAAAGGGTGTTGAAATAAAAAATGTTTCTGCGAATACCTCCGTAGCAGTTTCTCATCATAATAAGATATGTTTTTTGCGGAATGTTTTCCTCAAAATTTGATAGATGATAGTTGGTGAAGGTTTTGAGGGGTTATTAGGTGTATTCCTGTACGCTGAAAGGTTCCAGAGCTATTCGCAAAAACGAGTTTTTCAATTTTCATCTATACCTTTATATTTCGAAAATGATGCAGTTTAGAAGATTAATACAATTTTGTTCACATTTTGGTTTGGACGGACTCTAAGATCCTGAAGTGAGGCACATATATTAGGAAACACACTTATAATAAGTAATGGAAATATTTATGTACATTTTTGCAAATAGTTCCTAAGAAAAAAGCGTACCATTGATATGCTCAAATGTCAAGAAAGGAGTCTTAAACGACTGCCTGCAAACACTTTGACCACCTGAAGGAAGCTCACAAAATGTAATACATTATTTTCCATCAATTTCAATATATTATCCTCAATCAATTTGAATCGACACCTGATACTCGGATCTAGCTACCGGTCATACATTCCGCCAGCTACCATAATTTATACCATGTTGAGTGGCACGCGCCACATATAGCTTCCTAATTCGGGGAACAAGTCCATACATTCATTCATAACAGTTCTACGCCTCAGGCAGGTACCACCGGTACCGCCAGAATCCTTCTGGTACCGGCAGGTAGCCCTCTCTCGACTCACTCATTGTTCCTCAAACAGAGGCGGTGTGTAAAAGTGTGCGACCAATCAGGTTTTCCGATGTAACGCGAGGCGTGACGTACCGTATTAGTCATAATGATGAAATTATTATTTGTTCTTTAATGGAAAGCATTAGCATCAAGCCTTGACTCCTTTTGTGATCTACCAATGGGACCCGATGACGAGTTGTGACGTATTGCTCGCTTGAGTTGACTCTCTGATGAGCACGGTGCTATGTTTGGACTTGCTGGTCCATCCCATCCGATTTTTTGTTTCGATGTGATTTTTGCCACGATTCTGGGCTGAGTGAGAGGAAAAAAACGATGATAAATCGGAGTCTGATTTTTTACACTTATGTGTTGCCAATGCCAAAGATCTTTTTTCTTCTTTTGAATAAGCTGAACTGCGAGTGAGTGAATCATAGGCCAAAACTTGAGAAAAAATTTCACCTCGTTATTCTATTAGTTTCTTTTTATCAAACAATATTTTATTTTCATTTATTTTTTATGAGATAATCTAAGAATCAATCGAATACATTATTCCTGTTGATGAGATTTTAACAAATTTTGAGTAATTCATACAAGTTCCCATCTCATGCATTTAGGAAATTTATTAAACTGCTTCAACCCTGCATAAGTGTAAGCAGTTTATTTTCACTTCATAAGGACGGAATTCGTATTTTGTTCTGATTCGTGTACTCCCTGAACCTTCTCCATTAGCTGTCGAGTTTTGATTAGATTGTTTTTAATTTTATATATCAGTTCATACTGATTTAAAGTAAATAGTTCTCCAAATTTCATTATTCCAGTATTTCCATTAACCTTGTGGCCTGTTTTGAAGCAGCTGGATTCTGCTCAGGTTTTTCAATTCCTCCCTAGTCCTTATCACACTCATATACCTCAGTACAGAAGGTATATGAGATGACATAACTTACTCTTCTTGAAGCACCAACAAGGCTTTCCAGTTTTTCAACATTTTTTTATGTGTAGGTCTCATTTCAGTTGATCAGTATAATACAATGTGTATTTATCAGTATTAGTATTAGCATGGGAAAATGTACAAATGTATACAACTTTGTATTGAAAGAGATTATTAGAGACATCAGGACAAAGCTCAGTGCTCTATTGAGATATTGTATTTTCGTAGGGAATACCCTGAAATATTTATATTGAAGGATTTTTTTCAAAACGATAAACAAAAAATCTCCTTTTTCCGCCTATGAGTAGACTAAATATATTGCAAAAATTTAAAAATACACAAAAAAATAGTGAGAGGCAATAAAAAATATATTGAGCAAAAAATAATCCTAAATTGAACTCTTCATCAGTTGAACAAATTTTTCCTGAAAGATTGGCTTTTAATAAAATCTGAGTCTAAGGATAATTTCTCAATTTCGCTTAATCTTCTCATATCACTTTTTTCTCAGTTGAGTTTCCTACAACATTCATGGAGTAAATTTGGCTCAGTTCGCGTCAATACTGTCATTATTGCAAATGGTCTACACAAAAATTGCTTCCTCTGCAATTTCTATTATGAAATATAAATAAATATAAAAGTTTGTCATTATTGGGTTGGAGAAGGTATAACAGAAGTTAATCTGGAAAGTTACCTACATCAACGGTTCTGGTGAGTTTGTTTAATACTCTCACCATTGCTGTCAGATTTTTATTATTTGTCATTGTTTGATTTCTAACATGTTTGGATACCCCTATAGGGCTCCTAGGAATATTTCTAACCCTGCAGAATCCATAAATCACAGTATTCCATCTTGAGAATTCTTTTAATTTTTCTCAATTACAGGACAATTTTTTCGGAAAATTTTTTGTAACAATTTGATAAGCTTTATGCTAATTGCGAATGGGCTACCGATCGATGATACTCAATAGAAAAACATACATACAGATGGAGAATAAATTGAGAAAAAGAAATGGTCAAAATCTTAGTATTAGTTTCAGTTGAATATAGCCATAGAAAATGTATGCAACAAGAAGATAATTCAATTTGTATATTTATGACTTTTGCACCTGAAAATAGCACAAAAATGTCAACATTTTTTGTTGGTTGGAGAAAATAGTTATTTTTGTATCTAGGGCGCGAAATGCTACTTTGGTGATTGAGAACTGATTTTTTTTAACGAGGCGCAGCCGGCTGCGCCTCGTTAAAAAAAATCAGTTCTCGATCACCAAAGTATTTCGCGCATGAAATGCAAACAAAATTTTTCCTACAAACGCTTAGCTTAATATGAAAAAAGTATTGAACTGGTTTGAACTGTTTTTCCAAATCAAGTAATTAGGTACTATAACTATGGAAATAAATTGGCATTTGTTGACAATTATTTCAAAGTGACAGTTCTTGATAATTATTTTCATTATTTTGGAGTGACTTCTTATTTTCGTCAATTTCGTACGTGATATTTATAGGTGTGAAATAATGTGTGAAATAATGGAAATTTCAATTCTCTTACCGGAGAAATCGAGGCGCCAGTATGAAAATGCATATCAGCAATTTAAAGAGTAGTGTGAAGCAAATAAAGCCAGAAAAGTATCCGAAAATGTGCTGTTGGCATATTTTGCAGAGAAGTCTAAGAAGCTGAAGTGAAGGTTGTGTTAAATTTTCTCACAATTTGAAAGCCTTAATAATTATTGTTATACATCAATAAATAAATTTCTTGGATTGTTGCTTGATTGAGGAACATAAAGGTTGATATATAAAAATCCCATATAGTTAACATGCAGTGTGCGAAGTAAGTATTTCGCACACTACTTCGCGCACGGTGTCATAGTAACAAAGGAAAATGAAAAAAAGGGTCACTTCGCATATTCTTGCCAATGCGCGAACCTTGTCGTTTTTTGACGTTTGTAGAAAATAGTATATTATATTATAAGGATTAAAAGTGCATATTTTTTTTACGAGCAATATTTGCATTTGCGAGACGCAGCCGAGCGAATGCAAAATTGCGAGTTAAAATAGGCACTTTTAGTCCGAATAATATATACTATTTTTTCTCCAACCAAGTCAAAATTACAATAAAATTGGTTTTAGTCAAAAATCGTTAATAATTTGGTTATAAATTTGAACACATACTAATGACAGTGATTGTCAAGTAGACGTCAAATGCAATTACTTTTAATCCAAGGATTAAAAGTAGAGTTTTTAATCCTAGGATTAAAAGTGTTGCTAAGTAACGAGTGAATTTTTGTACGGTAAGGAAATTTATGACTTTTGCACCTGAAAATAGTACAAAAAGGACAACATTTTTTGATGGTTGGAGAAAAAGAATATTTTTTCACTGAATGGGCGATTTTTTGTCATGTTGAGATTGTTGTCCTTATATTAGTAGAGCAAATCTAAAAACGTTCTTTTCTTCCAGTAAGTGCTTTCATCGAATTTCTCCATATATTCTGCATGATATATTATCTGTTCCATTCCAACCGTACACTGATGTAGGTATAGCTCGCGGTTGCATATAAATGTCCTAATAAAATACAATCTGAATAGCTCCTGATCAGATTTATTGAAATTCAATAGTAGACATCATGCTAAGTTCTCCTCTTCTGACTATTCAGTGAATAATATGGAAATAATCCAAACTGTGCAATAAGTATTATGAGTACTAATCAATGTGTATCCATTAATAATGTAAGAATTTGGTTCATAACGACTTATCTACATCAAAGCACAAGAATAATATTCTGTCACTTGATTCTGGGTACAGACGTTGCACATTCATTAATTTTTTGGGGCGGAATATGTTTGAATTGAACATTGCTGTCACCGTCAATTTCAAGTTGCTAACCTAACAATAAGAATACATAGAATTTCTTTTGTTTTTAAGTAATAGACCAAACTAGAAGTTTGAAAAATTTCAACTCTGGCTATTGTCTCCGCTCCTGTGTGTGAAATGAACTTGTTAATCACTTATAATACCCTATTTAGTAGTGCACTTGACGTTTCCTTGATGAAACTCCAAAGTTTTTTTTTTAATTTTCACCTACTTATAAGGATCATAAAATATTCATTATTTTTCTGTTCCAAAAATCACAATATTTCATATAATACAAACAAAATGAATTATGATTTTCTTTCGAGGTTTTCTCACCAGGAAGTACCTTTGTAGGTACCACAAGTACCATTAAATCTCCGAGTTAGTTGTTTCTAATCTTCAAGAATCTAAGTATTCATTTAAATAACTGAAAGTTAGTCTTCAACTATAGGGATCCGTCTAACCAACTTGAAGTACTGCCCCAATTTCCTCTGAAATTAGTAATTTCCCATTAATCAGGTGCAATATTGAAATTTATCTATGATAATTTGTTTTTGAAGATGTAGCTTGAAATTCTGGTTTCAAACATTTTGTTCTAAATTTTTACGTATCTGGAAACATTGTGGTACCTTAGTTGATACCACAAGTACCATTGAATTCCTGAGTTGCTTTTTTCTGTTTCTCAAAAATCTAAATGGTTATGTTAATAACTGCCTGTCAATCTTCAACTATAGGCATATGTTTTCCCTACTTGAAGTACTGCCCCAATTTCCTCTGAAATCAGTAATCATCCATTATATATAAGTGGAATATCGATATGTTTCTATGAAAATATATTTATGATGAACTATAGCTAGAAATTCTGATTCTGATATAACCGGAAGATTTCAAAGCATTTTATGTGTCAAATATGCGAGTACCCGATAGTAAACCCATTACAACGAAAACACTTTTTGTATCTAGAAGTTGATATAGAATATAGAAACCCAGAATCCATAGTGAATCTTCAAGAAGTGGGGCTATTCAAAACATTGTGGTACCTTTGTAAGAACCAGAAGTACCAGTAAATCTCCGAGTTGATGATTTCTATTCCTCAAAATCATATAAATAACTGTATGTCAATCTTTAATTGTAGTTATTTTTTCCCTTCTACAAGTACTGCCGGATTTCAACGAGCAATGGTGTGATTCAAAGCATCTTGGTACAACAAGCACAAACAGTACCTACCATCAAATCTCTGATCTGACAATTTCTATTATCTAAGATTTAATTTTTTATGTAAATAACTACAAGCCGATCTTCAACAATAACCATTTGTTTTTCCTACATGAAGTAGGTACTGCCCCAATTTCCTCTGAAATCGGTACTTAATCATCCAGTAATCAGGTGCAATATCGTTATGTATCTATTATAATTTCACATGTAGGTATATAGTGCGTTGAAGTCGTTCACTTATTTTCAACCGGATTCCACCCTCGCTTCCTAAAATGTTCATAAAACAGTGCTACTTTTCGAAGAAGAGGAATAATTTTTTCCCTTCCCCTTCTACCAAAACAAAATATTTCTTCATGAAATCTATGAAAGTAAATTAATGGGAATATAAAGAAAAGATTTTTTTTGCAAGTATTGCAATTTTTCAGTTTTTTTATGACTTTAATAGATTTGGTGGTAGAGAGGCAGCTCAAATTAGTTATCGCCAAGTATTCAGATGCAATATCGATATATTATATCTATGATGAGATGTTTATGAAGATCTTGCTAAAAATTTTGATATAACAAGAAATGGAGTGATTCAAAACATTGTGGTACATTCAAAGATACCACAGGTACCATTAAATCCTCGAGTTTCTAATTTCTATTCTTCAAGATCAAAGAGTTCATGTAAATAACCGTAAAGCAATCTTCAACTATAGGCATGTGTTTTTCCTACATGAAGTACTGCCCCAATTTCCTCTGAAATTAGTAATCACCCAGTAATCAGGTGCAATATCGATATGTATCTATGATAATTTTAATTACATGTATATAGTCCGTTGAAGTCGTTCACTTCCTTTCAACTTGTTGGATTCAACCCCTCTGTTCCTAAAATGTTCATAAAACAGTGCTACTTTTCAAAGAAGGGGGATAATTTTTCCTTCCCCCTCTACCAAAACAGGTGTACGCGGTTCTTGAAGCATAACCACGCGATAGCCAGTCACTCGTCCGGCACAGTCTAAGCAGCGATGTTGGTTGGGTTTGTTCTCTTCAAGATACACCACACGCGCTAAGAACTAACAATAGCTTTCGAACTTTATGAATAGGTTAAGTTTGAGTGTCTCTTGACTCCACGATCATCGACGAAGATCCGATTGAAAATTTTGGATCTCGAGATTAGTGCGGTACGACCCGTCAGATCCGAAATTTTGAAAAAACCGCGAAAAGCTTCCGGAAATTGCTGAAGGAGTTTGACTGATTGACTGAGTTTTCTGTGACTAGCGACGATTTAGTGATGTGTTAGTTTGCATTTGCAATGAGACAAAAAACTTGATATGAGAGAGAAACAGTGAATTTTGACTGATTTTAGTTTCAGTGTTTTGTTTTTCCGATTTGGATTCTTGGTTTTTTCTGTGAAGGTAAGTCAAAATTTATAGAATAGATCATCTTCTGCTTCATGTTGTGAATAACAAAAAGAAAAACTAGAATATATCCAAAATAAAAATATTTTGCGTATAATTCTGGTACCATTATCAACCCAGTGTTTCCTTCCACAATCATATCTAATTGGAAAATTG
Source organism: Propylea japonica (assembly GCA_013421045.1). NCBI lineage: Eukaryota > Metazoa > Arthropoda > Insecta > Coleoptera > Coccinellidae > Propylea > Propylea japonica. Next base: position 113,788,844 of record CM024239.1, read on the forward strand.
GAACGATCATCGAATAATCAGAGTAGTTGTCATATTTCTTACTCTAATAAGGTTTTCAAACAAATTCAAGAACTATTATTTCCAGAGATTGAAAACTCAGTTCGAGTTTCGCGCCTTATCGCCTGTTGATATCTCCATACTAAAACACTGAATATTCGCTACCGAAGGATTCAAGGAGACTAATTCACTTTATTCGATAATAAAAATAGATAAAATACTTATTCATTTTTGTATTTTTTTTTCGATAGAATAAGGATACCAGAAATTTAGAAATGGGAAATTAATTTTCAAAAGTGAATTATGGAAGTGTTTCATGTAGAAAATCGAAAAAATTCAAGTATTATCAATCGATATAGCAAAGGAGAACATACATTTATATGTCACAAAGATGAGAAATATTACGAAAAAAAAACTGTCTACCAGTGCTAGTGAAAAAGTTTTATAGGATATGTTAAAAAAAAGCATGAAAATTCATGACGAAGGGTTTTTTTCCTTTGATCTGGATTAGTAAAATATTTTAAAATCAAATCTACACATAACAAATACGAAGGAACTTATAAAGTTATCACCTTTTCACAAATTGTAAAAATTTGATGTAGAATCATTCTCATCGATAGAAATCCCATTCAATATTTGTTCATCGGGAAATTTGGAAAATAGTAAAATGGAAATTTACACTTTCCGAGTAAAAAGTAAATATTTAATATAATCATCAAAAAATGGATGCAAAATCTGAAAAAGGTTGATATTCATTAATTTTTTTTCTGATGTAAGTTTAAAAAAGGTGAAGTTGACCGGTTGAAAAATTCTTCTTCTTCTTCTTCTCAGTTGAATAGATTATTGAATTAGATTGATAGTTTCCGTGTGAGATTTGTCATTTAACAATAACAATTTTTATTATTCATAACTTGGCACTTATTGTCAACATCCTTGGCGAATTTCCTCTCCTTCATAAAGCTGATTGAATCATGTACGTCCATCAACAATAAATCATATATTGATTAGCGAGCATAACTTTCAAATAATGATTAATTTCCCCTTACTTCTCGCGCTAAAAATAATTCAACTAAATAATCCTACGCGCCTTTCAAACAAAAGTTTGTTGCATGAAAAATATAGTTATAAGTGTACATGGGGTAATAGACGTATATCAAATTGTTATGGCTTATAAATAACAACAATTACGCAACTTAAAATTATAGCTTGCATGTAGCCTGAGGCAGTATAATTTCTACAGAATTATTTGCTCCCTTTCGTGAAATGAAGAGCTCTCCATAAATAGTAAGAAAAACTTATTTCATATAATAGAAGATAATACATCAAATCTGAATTTAATAGGAAGCAATTTCGAAAACCTGGAGAGTTGAGATACCTCGGGTATATTCTGTAATAGCGGGAAAAATTCGATAAAAGTATTGGTTCGAGATCGGGAAATTTTGTGCGCTTGAGCATTGGCTTATTCGTGCAGGAAATCTACACGGCGGTGCCCAAAATTGCTTGTGATTTCATTAATTTTTTTGAAAACTGTTACTGGTAAAATGAAAACGAATTTTTGAAATTTTTTTTTCATTTTGCATTTCAATGTTATGGCAAGTTGTCCTAAAAACTTCAACGAAAATGAATGACTACGTTATTTATCAAATGGAAATATCAGTTGTCTGGTTGAAAATGTGAAAATCAGATCATTAAATTGAACATATTTTTTTCTGAAGAAATACTCAATCAAAACATAAAAAAAATTTTCTTCTTACATGAATCAATTTTTTCATTTCCATCATGAAAAAAATTTCTTCATTCTTACAATTAATACCTATAATCGATTTTCTATTAGTGTATAAACAATATGTCCGATAATTCACAAAAGTGTTGAAATAAACTTTATAAAATCAGACCAGTATAACAACTTCTTCAAATTTGACATACTTGAATAAAAAATAAAATATTTGGACATACACATTGAGATTACTGTTTTCTTACGAAATTTTCAACACAATTTGTTATTTTGACAATATTCTTAACTGTACTTAACTAACCTCCCAGATACAGTAAACGAAATTGTTGAAATAAAAATCAAAATTACAAGATTCGAAAATTTATAATGAGTAAGAGTATGAATTTACTGTTTGCCGGTACGCCACAAAATAGAAATTTCAAATTCTCTTCAAACCAAAAGTATCATAATAATTATTCTCTTTCAAATTCAACATAAATAATTAATTTAACTCTGGAACAGTTTCGAACAAAACATATATTTTCACTCGTCTATTTCTATTTGAAATTCTTACAATATTTTCATTCTCGAATATTCATAACATATTCCTTATTTTTTTGAAGCTCACGTAGAGCAAAATTTGTTGAAAATTCATTGTCATATTATTAATACTCGTGTATACATATTTGTACTTGTCAAAGCAATATCTAATGATTTATTTCCTTAGTTAAAGCAATTAAGATGTCGAGAAAAAACATTTCATCAAATAATAAAAATTTCAATTCAATTCAATAATTTTCCTTTGATTCATGAATATATTAATATGACACAATATTGAATACGAACGAACGGAATATAACCACCTCATTAATTAAGGTGCTAAATTTTAATTTATAAATTCTAATTGTTTCGAACCAGATTTCATATGTTTCCTTAATTCAAGGATTTCATTACGAAATCTAATCAAAATATCAGTATTTCTCAAAATCCACTTCATTAATTAAAATCTAGACTTTCTGAAAACACACAAAAAAGATGGTTAAAATACCGAAATCAGAATGATTCCAAAACACTACTTCATCCGCGTTTTCAAGGTTGTTGTTTCGACGGCGAATCGAATTAACTTCAACCTTGTGAAAAGTCAAATGTATTCTGGAATTATCGTTGTATTAGATAAAAACCGCACCGTCCGCCATTGGAGACTACCAAACAGAGCTCTAGGGGAGATAAAGAACTTTAATGAAATGCAAACATTGATAGAACACCGGTGTTATCTGCAAACCGTGGCAATAACTAGAAAATTGTTGTGAATCGGAAGAAAGTGTCTAGTACCTATTCAGACGTTCTCAATTATTGAATTCTAGGGTTGATTAGGTAACAAAGGAAGGGCTGTTTTCAATTTTATCTTAATTGTCAGGAACATATGGCAGGCTTCTGTCACTCGGATCATCTCATCACTTGTTTGAGACCTGAATTTGAACCTGGTATTATAACCTCATTTTGATGACGCTGAGGGTGGTATCTGGTGAAGGTTTTCTTTTCACTATATTTGGGGTGTTGAAAAATTATTTGGGTATAACACTACTGATTGCAGCAAGATAATGATATTGAAGAAGGGAACGGATTTTGGTCGCTTCTCTTTGGGCAACTTGAATGCGTCAGAAATTCTAATTGCCAAGTTTGCTAATAGTAAATTCTATCTGAACCTTTTGAAGCTATTTACACTGAAATATTTTTAAACTATAAATTTAACAGGTTGTTGGATATTTAATGATAATGAGACGTTGATGCAATATTCAGTGATATTTATTAACACAAACTTGATGCTAAAAATTCAGTAATTCTTCATTCTTCATTCTTCATTTGACCATCGTGCATTCTCAATTTTATATTTGGTTGAAGCATTAATTCAATGCCATAATGCCAGCTACTCTGATAATATTATACCTACAGGAAGAATAAAGTATGGAACCAAGATAATATCTTTTGAACGAAAAGGACAACATTTTTGCAGATGAGTTCAATGGCGCAAAATACATTTGTTGTACGTTTTTATGTTGATAATATACTCAAGGTTTCACCGGTTATACCCCTACTGTCTCAATCAATTTGGAACAAATGTTGTAAGAGCTTGAGATTTCGAATGCGTTCTTACTTAGTTTAGTGTGAAAAATCTATACAGACGAGGATAAACTTACTGATACTTCTAGAATAGCTAAATTCATTCAAAATGCCGACCATTTACCACCTGACAATATGTCATCTCAATAATAATTTTTGAGCAACTGTTTCCAAGACTTCCCCCCGTATTAAAATTGTACATCAGATGCGTTCTGCTTCATCACACTACCTGCAAAATTTCATAAACGTTGTCGTTTTCATTCAAAAGATATTTACATTGTTCTACACTCCATCCCAACTTCGTATTATTCATTTGGCTTTCATTTTTGCCACATATTCATCTTTCAAGTTGAGATTATGTTTTGACAGTTATGGCCCATAACCTATGTTTAATTGCTTACCACCATTTACATATAGCCTCATTATTATTGAGAGTGACCTCCAGAACCATATGGTTCTTGAATTTAGCCTTTAAATCCATTTATTCAAATAGGTATGGTTAGTCAATTCATGCAAAAAACTACCATGCAACAATATTTCGCTCGACTATTCTTAGTGTGTTCGAGTAGTACCTACCAAGTGAGATCTTTGGTTTGATGAATATCACCGGCTCTATCTCCTATCAAATAACTCCAGAAGTTCCCAACGTAAAACCGCACCTCTTTCCCACATGCACCTGTGATCTGGCAATCTCTGCTCAGCTTAAATGTTGTTAAATTGAGCACTAGAGTTGTAATTATTCCGATCATCAAAAATAGGCTACTCTATGAATCCTCTACGGCAAATCCATCGATTTGGAAAATTGCTTCCAGAAAATCCTTAACCCGTATATCCTAGTGTGGAGGTGCTCCATCTTGTTGAAACCAAATATTTTGTGGTAACTGTCTATTCGTACTACGCAGACACACATCAATTCGTTTATCTAAACCTTGTTTTGACGGTAATATGAAAACTCATCAAAATAAGTTGATCAGCGTCCGATAATTCTCCTTGTATAAAAAACTGTTCACACTAACCCCAGTAAATTCCAGGGTCTCATATAAATTTGAAGTTGGAGGTATATCTGGCTCAACCGGAGCTATATTATCAACAAAGCATTTTACATTAGATGCATTTTGGGTTATTGCACTAACCAGTAGAATTTCATAAATATTGTTGTTTTCCTTCAAAAGATCCTACTTGGTTCCATACTTTATCCCATTTCTGTATAAACCTTTGGATTTAATTTTTTACCACATTTTATTTTTCAGTTGAGGTTATGTTATGACAGTTAATGTTATGGCCCATAACTTGTGTTTACTTAATTGCTTTATCTATTTTGCCACCATTTTCAAAGGACCTCATTATCATTGAAATTGATCCCTACACCCATATTAGTCTTGTATTTGTACCTTATATCTATTCATCCAAAATATGGTAAGTATATTCAAACAAAAAACTGCCATACAATAATATTTCGCACAATAATTCTCAGTGTCTTCGAAGAATACCTACCAAGTGAGATCTTGGGTTTGATGAATACCAGCCATCAAAGAAATATGCAAAATTACCATTCCACACCAGCTCAATACTCGCAAACGCACTAGTAAGCCGATAACTCACACCTTCTGCCGATGACATCGATACCACCGGCTCTATCTCCTATCAAATAACTCCAGAAGTTCCCAACGTAAAACCGTCTATAGTTCGCACCTCGTTTCCACATGCACCTGTGATCTGGCAATCTCTGCTCAGCTTAAATGTTGTTAAATTGAGCATTAGAGTTGTAATTATTCCGATCATCAAAAATAGGCCACTCTATAAATCCTCTACGGCGAATTAACCGATTTGAAAAATTCCTTCCAGAAAATAGTGAGGAGGTGCTCTATCTTGTTGAAACCAAATATTTCGTGGTAACTGTCCGTTCGTACTACGCAGACACACATCATTTCATTTATCTGAACCTTGTTTTGACGGTAATATAAAAACTCATTAAAATAAGTTGATCAGCGTCCGATAATTCTCCTTGTATAAAAAACTGTTCACACTAACCCCAGTAAATTCCAGGGTCTCATATAAATTTGAAGTTGGAGGTATCTGGCTCAACCGGAGCTATATTATCAACAAAGCATTTTATATTAGATGCATTTTGGGTTATTGCACTAACCAGTAGAATTTCATAAATATTGTTGTTTTCCTTCAAAAGATCCTACTTGGTTCCATACTTTATCCCATTTCTGTATAAACCTTTGGATTTAATTTTTTACCACATTTTATTTTTCAATTGAGGTTATGTTATGACAGTTAATTTTATGGCCCATAACTTGTGTTTACTTAATTGCTTTATCTATTTTGCCACCATTTTCAAAGAACCTCATTATCATTGAAATTGATCCCTACACCCATATTAGTCTTGTATTTGTACCTTATATCTATTCATCCAAAATATGGTAAGTAAATTCAAACAAAAAACTGCCATACAATAATATTTCGCACCATAATTCTCAGTGTCTTCGAAGAATACCTACCAAGTGAGATCTTGGGTTTGATGAATACCAGCCATTAAAGAAATATGCAAAATTACCATTCCACACCAGCTCAATACTCGCAAACGCACTAGTAAGCCGATAACTCACACCTTCTGCCGATGACATCGATACCACCGGCTCTATCTCCTATCAAATAACTCCAGAAGTTCCCAACGTAAAACCGTCTAGTTCGCACCTCGTTCCCACATGCACCTGTGATCTGGCAATCTCTGCTCAGCTTAAATGTTGTTAAATTGAGCATTAGAGTTGTAATTATTCCGACATCATCAATAATTGCCGTAGCTGATTTATCGGAATGTCTCGTATTTCAGTAATTTCGATGAGTTACACGGCATTAAAATATTGCGGGGAATCTTACACGTGTTTCAGATTATATCGCAGAAACCTGGGATGGCGAGGAGGATGAATTATAATTGGTGTCTGCTAGGTCAGGTCTTTCTCTGATCTGGGCTCGTACTTTACTGGTGATGGCTTCTTGGTCGGGTGTAATGCACCACTCAATCTTTGCGGAGATGAAGCCAGCACAGACGCCAATGATCTATCTATATGAACAAGCGAGGTATATTAGTATCCTTTGTGACTGTTCAAGACTTCTCGCCAATTATAATCTTGGTTGTGATGAAGAAACCCTTCATAAAAAATATTGAAATGTTATTTGAATTCTTTTTGTAAAAGTTATACAGAAATGTGCATTTCAGATTGCAGAAAAATTATACTGCATCTATTTTGGAGTCACAATTGTATACTTACTGAGCCATAATGGTTTCAATTTTTTTTAACATACATTATTTATGTGGAATCTTTCAGTATAATTTTTCGGTAGTTAAAATTAATTCATCACTTCAGGAAAAAATCTCTGGAATAAACGCACACTCCTAGACTCACAAGCTCTTTTATAATGTTAGAATTCAGGGACAAAAAAAATAAGTAGGGAATAATTAATTTTACTCTGTCATAACTGTTTGTGTGAATTATTCCTCCATTTTCGTATGTTATAATAAGAGCATATATTTTTGAGCGCTAGTTCCACTCAAACGAGTGCTATATCCTTTTGCCCAAATGTCTGTAATTTTTGAGTTTCGAGCCGAAAATGATCTCAAACGATAGGATTCAATTACCTGATTACGAATTCGTGTTCAAGTTTAATTCTGTCCTTGGAGGCGGCCGCCCGTTAGCCCGATAACTTTTGAAGGAATTGTCCTAGATACTTCAGGGTGAGTTCGGTTCCCAAATGCCTCGGTTAACTTCATTAACCAGCCAAATCGTACAGGGTGTTCCATAAGAAATGACTACTCAAAATTTTTGTTCATATCTCAGACAAACCAAACATATCCAAATGAAATGTTGCGACCTCATGCAAGATGCTCATAATAAGCCTGATGCAAAATTTTGTGGCCATATTTCCATGAAAGGATATCCATTTCAAGGGAAATTTTTTTGTGAATGAAGACTGAACTGCACTTTCATGCAAAATTTTGTGGCCATAGTGTTGACAGAACCAGAGAAAATTCAATTGGAATATTGAGAAGAAGAATCTTTATATTTCCATCACAAGATATTTGATTCGGGTGAATTTTATTTTGTAAATGAAGACTGATATTCTGAATGTTCATGCAAAACTTTGTGGCCATAGTAATAACAGAACCATAGAAAATTCAATTGGAATATTGAAAAAAGGGCCTCTATATTTCCATAACAGTATGAGCGAACCAAATGAAATTTATTTTGTGAATCAAGACTGATATACTGAATATTCATGCCAAATTTCAAGAGGATTGTATCATCAGAACCATAGAATTAAATTTTTTGACTGTTCATTCCTTACATATTTCATTTTTTGAATAATTTCCAGAATATTATTCCGACTGTGCTGAGATTCTGAATTTATAAATTCGTTATAAATCTCAAGTCCCATATTAAATTTTATAGGGAACAGTCTCCACCGAAGAACGAGCTCCAAAAGCTCCTACTCAGTACTTTTCTTAATTTTTTTCGTGAATACTAACTAGAATTTCATACCCTGGCAACAACGCAGTTTTTTAAACTTCCTTGAAAATTCTCAATGCCTGCAAATATTTACAAATACCCCAATGATTTGTCGCATAATGATGTCCAACTTTTTGCATGTGTATATTATCAAGATTTATCTCTTGACAATCCATAAATCATATCCTATATTTATTAAGTCCGTACAGCAAATAGGTAATTTATCGACTGCCTTCTGCCTAATTATATCCACCTCAGAGATAAATAATTAAATGCGCCATTAATCAAATAACGACCAAAATTCCAGCATGAAGAATTATGGCTGAATAACATAATCAGTATGGATGCTGAAGAATTGCCGATTCTTGTTGAATTCCGAGCAAACAACTTAATGAGAAAGAATAGTGCACTAATAAGTTTATTCGAACATAGTTGAGGAATCCTTTGACGTTTTTACCTACACAAAATATTATTTTCAATCATAAACAGGGTGTCTCAATGAAAATAAAACGAAGCAAAATTCCCACATCATTCACTGAATCTAACAAACTGCATTATTCCTTCAAAATTATCTGCAAGATACGTAGAATTTATACCTTATCTCAGTTGTGTTTTATGTCATTTATTTGTCACTCTTTGAACCACTCGTATTTTACCTAGAAAATGTCATTTTATTATAATTTTTCAGACTATGGTACCTGATGAAATTTGTCACCAAATGGAGGCCGACCATTACAATTTTGTTCATGCACAACTTTCTACCCCTTTCACCCTCTTACATGGTTGTACCTGATAACACATTCATAACATTGTAGAAATTTCGTTGTCAGAAATCTTTCTTCGTATTGAAACATTTTATCGAAAAGTAGAAAAGTACTAATAACATATATACTAAGGATCATAACTGAATCGGAGTGTTTCACATTTTCCAATTTTTCACGTGAGGGGGTTGAAAAGTGTGAATAAACAAAACTGTAATGGTCGATTTTCATTCGGTGACAAATTTCATCAGGTAACATCGTCTCAAAGAAAATGAGCCATGACAAAGTGAACATACTAAAGCCTCTGAACTAACTAATTTTTTTTTCTTGGAAATTTCACTCCTGTAAAGAAGGTACAAAGACCTTGCCAAAAAAGTACCATCACATGACCACTTTCCATATTCGAAAAATTTAGAGGGTTGATAGGAATAGCACATGGTGCAACAAAATCTTTCAAAAATGCATACATATTTCGTAAAAATTAAATAAAAATGGCCTATTGATGCGAACTGTGTATAATTAAGAAAGGATTTTTGAGCGCTCGTTCTATTTAAACGACCTAGTTCTGCATCATCTTGACAAATATCTGTAATTTTCTAATTTGGAGCCGAAAGTAGTCTCCAACGATAGCGTTAGACTCCCTGATGACGAGTTCGTGGTCAAACTCAATTCGGTCCGTAGGGTCGTCGTCCGAACGTTAGCACAATAACTTTCGAAGGGATTGTCCTAGAGACTTGAAAATTTCAGGATTAATGCAGGTCTCAAATGGCTCGGTTGAGTTCGTTAACCAGCCCAATCGTACAGGGTGTTCCATAAAATATGGCCTATCGAAATATTTGTTCCTCATATCTCAGAAAAAACGAACCCGATCGAAATGAAATGTAACGGCCAGAATCAAGATGCTTATAATAAGCTTTATGCAAAATTTTGTATCGCCAAAGTGTGAAAAAAACCATAGATAATTTAATTGGAATATTGAAAAAAAGAAATTTCATATTTTCATAACACCATATCCGATTCGAATAAAATTTCTTCTGTGAATAAAGATTGATATATTGAATCCTCGTGCAAAATTTTGTGGACATAGTGTTAACTGAACCCTAGAAAATTCAACTGGAATATCGAAAGAAGAAACTTTATATTTAAATAACAGAATATCCGATTCGAGTGAAATTTATTTTGAGAATGAAAACTGACAAACTAAATGTTCATGCAGAATTTCAAAAGGATCGCATCCTCAGAACCATGAAATTTAATTTTTTTAATTTATATTTTCATTTTCTGAATGATTTCCAGAATATAATTCCGATTGTGTTGAGATTCTGCATTCATATATTTGGTATCAATCTCAAATCCCATACAAAATGTGAGGTAATGAATAGTCTTATTGCTCCACCAAAAAACGAGTGCTCAAAAGCTCCTGCTCAGGACTTTTCTTAAATTTTGTGTTTAATGCTTTGTGTTTAATGCTTACTATTTCGTGAAAAACTGTAATTTTTTCCATGAAAGTCATTTTGTTTTGTATACTCTTCGTCTACCCCCCTTAAGCCCACCCTGTACTCATCCCCTGAAATCCGAAATCTTTCGGTAACCTACCTTATGGTTAACAAATTATCGCTCGTAATATTACTTCCTTTCGAAATTGCTTTATTTATATCGAATCCAAGTAGCGGTTTTGTTATTTCCTTTTGTGGTTTCGTCATCTATGTGAGAGGTCCAACTAATGACTAGAGAATAGTACAGTGTTGTTTTTTGTTTACACTTTTCGGCAATTAAAATTAATTGAAATTGGTCAGGAAGAGAAATTCGGAAGGCTATTTCGAAATGTAATGTTCGAATTACGCACCGATATCTTTCACCATGTGGTCGGTATCACAATTGAAGGTGCCGAACGTGGATAATGATAGGTTATGGGTACATACAGTTCGGTCTAGAATACTTATATGTATCAATAAATAATGATGTTAAAATCTGTCAATTTGGTTCAGATTTCGATTGGAATATAATCTATGGGGATTCTGCATTTCAAAAAAACATTTTAGGTTTCCACTTCCAGTCTCTGCAACAGAAATAATTGAAAAAAATTTAATTAACATGAAGTGCTCCTGCGAAAATCTTTGCACTTATTTGTCAGGAGCAAATCGATTTTGAAAAAATTGTTGCCTAACAGTAAAAGTAAAAAAAAATAAATGAAAAGGATAATGTAACGTTTCGGTGTCTATATCAGAAACCTTCTTCAGACAAACTTGTAAAATCTTCGGAATTATGTGTTTTTTCAGTTGCAGTCTAATTGACATTGAAAGTTGTCAATGGAAAATATGTTCACTGTCTCCCCTGGATAGGTTTTGAAACATAAATATTTCTAATCTTGCTATACCTATATTATTGGAATTTCACCTTATTTTATCTTAGATAACTAATTCGTTCTCTTACCAGGGCATGATCGAACTTATCTTTTATTTTTTGACAGCCATAGCTATGAAATGGAAGCTTAATCCTTAGGAATTACGGGATTACTTTGTTATCTCTATATTTGCACATGAAGGTGAGGCTATTTTGTGTGTGTGAGAATTTCTATTACAATTCTTTCAATTTTCTGAAACTAGTGATAGAAAAAAGCCCATACCTTTCTTTCAGATATCGATTGAAATATAATCTGGGAGAATTCTGCATTTCTAAAGAACTTTCAATGTCAATTCGACTGCAAATGAAAAAACACACAATTCCGAACATTTTACAAATTTGTCTGAAAAAGGTGTCTGATATGGACACCTTTTCATTTATTTTCTTTTCTAGTTTTACTGTTAAGCAACAATTTTTTCGAACACAATTTGCTCCTGGCAAATAAGTGCAAAGATTTTTGCAAGAGCACTTCATCTTAATTAACATTTTTTTTATTATTTCTGTTTCAGAGACTGGGAGTAAAAACCTAAAAAGTTTTTTAGAAATTATCTCATATTATTTCGTCAATAAGAATGCTCTAAGATTTGTCGAATTCAGCAAGAATATCTTATTGAACTTTTCTTATTAATTTATTTCACTAATAAGCTATTGCTTATTACAAGAACAATTTTTCATGTCAAAACTCGAATTTTTCCGAGAAAAATTTTTATTTCGTTTCAATACCCCCCAAATTCTACTTTTTGTTCATATTGAGCATTCAAATTTCAGAACAAAAACATTTGCTCTGTATATCCTTTGTTCAAATATAAGCAAAGGTATATCTGATCCCCAAATTTATTCCATTGATATCGTGCTTGTAGCCTATCTACGGTCTTTATCGATATGAGATTATAAAGATTTCATCCTATTTTGTATTCGTGAAGGAAGGAAGGTGAAGCACATTTCTCATGCAGAAGTGAGTACGGTTTTTTGAAAACTACATCCCCAACTCAACTCAAACATTTCAAAAACACTTATGAATATCACAACTGTATATTGTGCAGAGCTTGCAGAATAAAGTGACACAATTTGAATCAGTTTTACAATACTAAATTTTTTATCACCAAAATCTCACTTCTCAGCTTAAATAGTTTCAGAGTGGCAGCGAACTTCACAAGAAGTCTGAATAAATCTGCCACGATAATGAAATAACTGAAAATATCACCAAGTAGCGAAATGAACAACATAATTGACATTTAAAAAGATAGAATGCGTGCGTTACATTGGTTTCTCATTTCAGAACATGCACCTTGAATGAGAACAAACGACATTTCAAGAACAATAGTAGGAAAACTGTACCGATCGTGATAGTGTCCGCTTATCTAAGAGCCAACTTACAGTGATTACCAATTCCACAAATTTGCGTATTAAAGTGACCATTGGAATAACATGGCACTCGAATGTTTTATTGCTCCACATTCAAATGTCCGAATTGATCGGTTTTCCATTAAACTATCAACAAAACCATGTGGTAAGCGTACCATATTTACAACTGAAAAATGCCGTAAAATAGCTCATTAGACCAATTTATGTTGATCGGATTCAATTTACTCAATTCCGATTCTGTCTGTACTCGAGAGGAAATCAAAACACTCGAATTGTTTATGGCAGAGTAAAAGTTAACTGAGGCTCATACGATATTTACGATTTACGGAATGCTTTTTATTATTTTATCATTTTATTTCATCTCGAGAAAAAGAGGTTAAACTACCGGAGAAAGATGGATGATGCGTTTCTCCTCAACGAATATTTACTTGGTACTAGGAGTTTTTTGAAACTGGCATATCGTTTTATAGATAAATCACGAGGATTGGGCTTTTCTAACAAAAAGTATCACATCTATAGCAAATAAACAGTACCTATTTCGGATATTTTCTGAAGTAAACGAACTTCAATATCACTGCAAGGAACATATCAATGTAGAACCTCAAAAACCAGTGCAAATATCTTGAAAATGATAAGAATAACCAAAGTGAGGCTGATGAACAGCATGTAGAGAAATAAATTTTTTTTCTCATTTTTGGCTTTGATTACATCTGACAGGGCCTAACTATGTTCTTTGATGATCTGAATGAAATCAATGAAAAGACATAGCATTTCAACTTCAATCATTGGACCTCATTGCTTCTGTGTTTAGGTCGTCATCATGCTTTAATAGTAAAAATCACGAAGTAACTAATTGATTAATAGAGCCATACCGATAAACTGATGATTAATTACCAATGAAAAAACCTCATACATGATCATATCGAAGGCAAATTCACTACTCCTCTGAATATATTTATCTTCCACGAATCCAAAATAGGTTGAAATAAACAAAAAGACAGAGCATTCAACAACCTCAATCTCCGGACCTCATTACTTTTGTTAGTGTAGGTCGACATCATTTCTTCCTTCACAATATTGTGAGATTCGTAGGTGCAAATCAATTCGTTACTTAGAAATTACGATCAGCAATTAAATGTAGAGGTACAAAACGTGTAGAGCAAGAGCCCGTGAACCCCAGACCTTCGTTATTTTATAAAAGCTGAAAACTTGTCTACGCATGCTCCCAACACAGGTAAGAACGATGGACCAATATGGAGTTTGGGTTACCCTGGCTTTGGCAGGTAAACGGTATTAAAGGGGTGTAAAATACTGATCTAGTTTCGTCATTTTATAAAGTGTGATTTTTTGATATTACCTTCAGGAAATCATTAAAATTCATGTCATTAATTGCCAGACACTTACTATAGTGGCAAACCCTTGCCAGACACCCTCAATGTTCATTAAATTATATGTAATTCTACTTACGTTATAGTATAAAAGCTGATTTTTATTTATAATACTTGGGTAATAATTAGATAATGTTTTCTCGTTAGACAGACATTTTTGATAGTGCCAACCCTTTGACAGACAAGCTTGTAGTTTAGCTGCAGGTTCCAGCGCGAGACAGTATATGATGAGTGAGTGCGAGTAAGACGGCATGATTATAATGACTTATGCAAATACATTTTCTGGTAAAGATTTATATAACTAATCATTTAAGTGAATCTCAAAAACATCTGAAGAAAAGACATTCAATGCTACAACTAAATTAGATTGTTAATAGAATAAATTAAAATTTTTAACAATTTTATTCAGTTGTAGCATCGAATGTCTTTTCTTCAGATGTTTTTGAGATTAACTTAAATGATTTTACATCCCTTCGGTACCCTTTACCTGCCAAAGCCAAGGTAACCCGAACTTCATAATTGTCCATCGTTCTTACCTGTGTTGGGAGCATGCGTAGACAAGTTTTAAGCTTTTATAAAATAACGAAGGTTTGGTGTTCACGGGCTCTTAGACTATCAGAAAAATTAGAGACTTCAAATACTACAACTAAATTAAATTGTTAATAGAATAAATTAAAATTTTTAACAATTGTATTCAGTCGTGGCTCCGAATGTCTTTTCTTCAGATGTTTTTGAGATTCACTCAAATGATAAGTTATATAAATCTGTACAAAAAAATTTATTTGCATAAGTCATTATAATCATGTCGTCTTACTCGCACTCACTCATATATACTGTCTCGCGCTCGCACCTGCAGCTAAACTACAAGCTTGTCTGTCAAAGGGTTGGCACTATCAAAAATGTCTGTCTGATGAGAAAACATTATCTAATTATTACCCAAGTATTATATATAAAAATCAGCTTTTATACTATAACGTAAGTAGAATTACATATAACTTAATGAACATTAAGGGTGTCTGGCAAGGGGTTGCCACTATAGTAGGTGTCTGGCAATTAATGACGTGAATTTTAATGATTTTCTGAAGGTAATATCAAAAAATCACACTTTATAAAATGACGAAACTAGATCAGTATTTTACACCCCTTGAATACCGTTTACCTGCCAAAGCCACGGTAACCCGAACTTCATAATGGTCTATCGTTCTTACCTGTGTTGGGAGCACGCGTAGACAAGTTTTCAGCTTTATAAAATAACGAAGGTCTGGGGTTCACGGGCTCTTAGACTAGTGCTTCAATAGCAAAAATTTTGAAGCCACTAATTGATTAATCGAGCAATACCAATAACCTAATGATTAATAACCAACGAAAAAACCTCATACACCATAATATCGAGGGCAAATTCACTACTCCTCTGAACATATTTTATCTTTTATCGTCCACGAATCCAAAAAGAGGTTAAATAAATTAAAAGACATAGCATTCAACAACCTCAATCTCCAGACCTCAATATTTTTGTCATTATAGGTCTACATCATTTCTGCCTTCACTTTATTGTGAGATTCGTAGGTGCAAATTAATTCGTTACTTAGAAATTACGATCAGCAATTAGATGTAGAGGTACAAAACGTGCTTCAATAGCAAAAATCACGAAGCAACTAATTGATTAATCGAGCCATACCGATAAACTGATGATTAATAACCAACGAAAAAACCTCATACACGATCATATCGAGGGCAAATTCACACTACTCCTCCTTCTCGTAATAGTTAAGTCTAAAATATAATTACAACCATGTTGGAGAAACACACCTTCGCCGTAGCATGTAAGCGATTTTCATTAAACTCACAATTAACAATATATTATCTCAGACTTTACCGTAAACTGCCCAATCAACATCACTTTATCCACTCACGCAGGCTTGAGATAAAGCTCAAAACTCAATCATTACAATCGACCCAGCATTAACCCATTAACCATTGCCAATCGGTCAACTGAATGGGACCCAGCCCACGGCGACCGTTTGACAAGGAATGCGGAAAATGGGGCCTCATTTTCAGCAGAAATGCATCCAGAAAAATTACCGCCTGGCCTTTGGTGCGCATTAATCAAGGCATCTGGATAGAAAAGTGATGCATTTTTGGATCAGAGTGAGTTGTGGCCAACTCAGAGCGCTGTTGAGGTTAGGATTTATTCTTTCTGATATCACGTGGTGAGGTTAGGTTCGGTTGACGTTTGTTTAAAAATGACGGAACCGCTATGAGGCTTTCCAAGAGATGCAATGAGTACACCATTAATTATCAGTTTGATTCGGTGATAGTTATTCTGTTCATGGTTTATTGAATTCAGGGCAATATTTGGATGAGGTAGTTTTCTCTCTTCATTCTTTAGCCATCGCTGAAAATGGTCACTTGTGTGATCTTGACAGCATTCAATTCTTTTTTTTTGTTCCGTTTTATCGATTAGAAATAACAACTATTCCATTATCTTATTTTTCTCATATAGTCTCTTGATGATTCATCCAGGTTTGCTATGTTTATGCTTGGTCACAATACTAGACTATGATATGACACGATAAAAACATTAACCATTGCCAATCTGCCAACGGATCCCACGAAATGATATTTCAATATTTGTAACTCTGTTCGCATTTCAAGTTTTTGTTTTAGTTTGACATTGATCTTCGGTTATTTTTGGAGTGAGAAAATTGAAGAAAAAACGATTTCATTGAGCTCAAATAGATATTCTACAGCTTCCACTTAAATCAAAATTGAACTCCATTCTACCGGTCCTAAGTTACACAAAATGTCTGCGAATAAAACATATCAGCGTCATCCTCACAAGAATGTCATCAAAAGACTTCTTCAAAATACACTGCTACTGCTACAATAAACTTTACGACACCTCTATAAAGGCGCTAAAATAACCAATCGTTAAAAAAACTGGATTGAACCACGTACACACAGAACATTTCCAATAAATAATGACAACTATGGCAATAATAGGTTTATAAAATATATATGACCGGTGGAACCACGTCTATGTCATAATAGCAATAATTTATTATAGGTGTGCTTACAAGCGAAGATTATTTGTGATTATTTGTCTCTGTTTTTGCAGCGAATCTCTCGCCAAGTGGTATTAAAACTATTAAGATGGTGAGCGAACAGATAGCTGTATAAGTTAATTGATCGCGATTGCCTGGAGGTACATTGTTAGCTCTTCGCTACCAAAACCTGATGATATTTCATGAATTCTCTGTTTCACCATGGTTTTTTCTATGACCGAGCTGTGATTATGGTGAAGAAATATGATATATTGTGGATTCCTCACCTTACAACTTCTTGCAGATTTGTTTTTTCACATAGGAAGCTTCAAGCAATGGGTAGCTCCAAATGGTTATGCTCTAGGAAATATTGAAATTTGAATAGCTGAATGTTTCTGGATATTTTTCACTTTCTTTTACTGAAGAACTTAATTAATCTTCAATTGGTTATTTCCTGGAAATTTGAGTGATTATACATAAGGCAGAGTTTTTGTTTTTACCTGAAATTATAGAGTACATTAGAAATGGAACATTTTTTAAATGTATTCATACAGAGTATTTGCCAATGTGACTTGATCCTTTCAATGGATCTTGACCTGAAACTAATGAAGTAGGCAAGAACAACAGGTTCTCTTCAGTCTGGCTTTCTGTTCATTAAGGAAACAAATTAAATGAAGAAGTTCACATACCAGGCAGAAAAAGAGCACAAACGCCACCTACTTGTCCAGAACCCTTCTGTGTTATGGGTAAATGCATCTATAAGAAAGAGTTTTTTGAGGAGAAAAAAACTGAAAGAGGAGAAAGATTTCCTTATTCTGAGTTCCTGTTCACTCAGGAATCAGCTGTAACGTATCTACGAGTATATTACTCGTTTCTTCATCTCCTAATCCAAAAGAAAAGAAATTTGCTTCGATGAAAGAGGAATAACATCACCAGACTTATTTGAGGAGAAACAGTTTTTTGCTGAGATTTTTATCGCAGTGCTCCTGTATGTTGTACATTTTCCTCTTATGATAATGAAATATGCACACACCATATTTTTTTAATAGGAGAATCTTTAAAGAGCTCTTTTTCAGATGGTACGAATGTTCGTAAAGTTTTGATCCAAAAACACACTATTAACCCAAAATTTATAGTGCCAATTGCGTTTGCCAAATTTCCCGAATTCTAATTCCCTCAACAATAGCCACAATGGGCTTCTGATTGATTATAAAATTTGAAGATTAATGATGCTTCATAGCCACATCCTCACATCTTTTGTTTGGAAAGTCAGGAGGCGTAGGGGTATCACTCACACTTCAGATTTTAATTGAGGCTGAAAGAAACATTTGTCACGTGCCCTAACAGACAATGACCATATGCTTGGCGGCAGCATTCGTCGTAGAAAGATCTCTTAACGGCTTATGACAGATGGCGTGCATCCTTCATGTACCTAGATTCCCTGTTGAAATATATCAAGTTAAAGTTGATGTATCTGAGTTACGAAAACAGCCTCCAGCTAATAAGAATGATAGATGCTTCTGTGAACGGTAGGTAGAGGTGCTGACACTTGGTTTTCGTGTGAGGTGTTTTTATTGAATTTAAGCAGTTTCAAAAATAATTTTTTTCAGACAATCTTTAATTTTATTACATTTCGATTCTGTTTGTAGAAGACACATTGGAGAATTTATTTCCTTTCAATTTCTCAGAGAGTTGGAGCGTTTTGAGATACTATTTCCGTTTATAAAATCACTTCAGCATTCATGAAGGCATCAGCAAAATTTAACATTTCAAAAGTTTCCACAGAAAGATTATGTATTTTGCATGTCGTTGCAAAATTTCATGTTGATCGGTTCTCCTCTGAGATATTGTCAAACGAAAATTTTGAATGGCCATATTTTGTGGAACAACCTGTCAGATTTTGCTTGTTAACGAACGGCGGCATTTAGGAACTGAACCTACCCTGAAATATCAAGTCTCTAGGACAATCCTTTCGAGAGAATTGAATTTGACTACGTATTCGTCATCATCAGGGAGTCAAATACAGGGTGCGGCAAAACAAACAGTGAAGTTTTGATGGGGTATTAAAAGAAATTGGCACAACCTGCGAAAAAGTGGTTTATTCTGTTTGAGTCAGTACCTGATCCCATTTTTTCATATAAGTTTCAAAGAATACATCATCAAGATGATGTCCTGCAGAAGCGATGTACTGATATAGACGATTTGTGAAGTTTTCAACTGCGTTCTGGCACATATCGATCGAAATGGCGGCGATTTCCCTCTAATACAGATCTTAAGTTCTTCCAAATCGTGAGGACGATGCTTAAAAACTTTTTCCTTGAGGTAGCCCCATAGGAAAATCGCAAATGCTCAAATACGGTGATCTCGCCGGTCATCCCAGGTCGCCCCTCAGAGGATCGAGGCGCGCATATGGAACATTAGCGATATTTTCCCATGAGGCTACCTCAAGGAAAAGGTTTTTAAGTATCGTCCCCACAATTTGAAAGCACTTAAGATCCGTTCTAGAGAGGAAATCGTCGCCATTCGATATGTGTCAGAACGCAGTAGCAAACTTCAGAAATCGCCTACATCAGTTCATCGCTTCTGAAGGACATAATCTTGATGATGTGATCTTTAAAACTTTAATGAAAAAATGGGGTGAGGTATTGACTCAAACAGGATAAACCACTTTTTCGTAGGTTATGCCATTTTTTTAATGGCCCATCAAAACTGCATTGTGTGTATTGCCGCACCCTGTAGTTTGAATAGAACGAGCGCCCAAAAAGACGTTCAGAAGTTTAGTCTATCAAAACTATCAACAATACAGAATACTTTCTGTAAAAAGTGTCCAGAAGTGTCCTTCCCTATACATTATACATGGTCTTTTCAAAAGATTGTAACAGCGGACTAGGCTTTGGATTATTCTCATTTTGCCGCTTTTTATGCAAACTCAATACATATATCCATCTCTCTCTATATTTATCTCTATCTTCGACACAGATTACAGAATTCAACCGTCTAACCTGCTTAAAAGTGTTATATGTTTATGTTCTGTTGTGTAAAATGCTTTTGGTACCCTAATTCTGTAGCGGCTTGGATTAATCCAAAGCCAACTGCGCTGTCATAATCATGTAAAATACCCTGTATAACTGTACCGAGCACTATAGGAAATAAAAACTGTATCATCCTTCGGAACTGCGAATTGAACCTTTGTTCTGCGAGAATAATATCCATGAATATAAATTCTGAAACGGACATCGTCGATAAAACATCCTTCGACAATGGCTGGCGTTGCAAACACTAGAATAATGAACAAATTCATTATTGCAACATGAGTTGTAAGCTGTGAATCACATCAGGAACGTGAAATTTATTCGTTTTGCCACTTTTTAGTTAGGTGGGCAGATACAGGTAGAATCAGCGATTCGATTCGGGAATATTCTTCGCTGGTTAGTTTTCGAGTTGTGTTTTTATACTAAGGAAATAGAAACTGAAAGGCACTTCGATAAAAAGCAGGAAACAGTTTATTACTGTTTTATTTAGTTAGTTATAGTTATAGTTTAAAAGGGTGACCTCAAGGCCTATTGTGCTCCCTCACAGAGATGTTTTGATCACAGCTTGCCTTCCAGTTCCAGAGATCTGATGAAATCCAACATCTGTGAAGACTTCAACGAGGCTAGTTCCTCACCCTTACAAGTTTCTGCGCAAAGCATTCTCTCCTTAGGCTCGTAATGCCAAAGCATTCCGTGATAAGGTGAATGGGAGTTTCTTCCTCCTCCCCACAGAACCTACACTCGTCAGTGTCCGATAATCCCATCCTCAACAGGTGCTTCCTGAGGCGACCGTGTCCTGTAAGAAAGCCAGTGAGGAGGTGTAATTGTTCACCAAGATCCAGATATCTTTTGGATCTTGCTTTTTCAAAGTTGGTGGAATGATCCATCCCTGGGAGATTCCGCCAGAGTTTTTCCTCTCGGCTTTTTCCTTTTCCAGGTACTCCTTCGTATAGGTACATTTACCTATATACCACAGATGGGCTTTGGGCCAATGAGTGACATTTGTGCGCCCCCTTAGGCAAGTGTATTGGCCTCTTCTTTTTTTTGAGTTGCGTCAATATAACCATAGAAAAATCAATCGATATATCTTAAAAATATTTTCAAAAGGATTGATATTGAATTCATATATTCAATATCAATCTGAAGTCCCTATTTCTTTCAAAAGATTAATAGAAAGAGTCAAAAATAGAATTGAATCATAGAAATTCAGCCAGTTAGATCGAGTACTATGTCTGTTAATCAAAGTACGAATCGATCAAATCCAATAAAATAATTCGATCTGCCATTTCTCAGGAATCGTTCCCATCAACAGGTGGCAGAAAAGAAACAAAAAACTAATTGAAAACCGATATGAAAATCCGTCTGCGATGCCAGTCCGGCATCGATTTTCTAACTCTTATACAAATAACCGCGTATAAACCAACATCCTCATAATGATTCAAGTGAACCCCCATAGGGCGGCAACAAATCCCTATAATTCCGCGAGTCGTATTAAATCCAGCTTTAATTTCATCCACAATGGGTCCCTATCAATAACGAAAGAACCGTGAACCGAACTGAGCTCCTAGGTTGTCTCGATAAACCGCTAGTAACGCTCATTCTTTGCTGCCACCGGATGTGGACAAGGTTTTCAACGCTGCTGCGTTCGTTGGTACTACTGGATTTTGTGGTTCTGATACACGAATTTGTGGAATGAGTATGTAGTTTATACCGAAATTACATGTTGTTGCAGTTTTCAACTTTTGTTCGTATTCAGACCGACAAAAAGTATAATTACCTTCCGTTAAAAAAAGGTGTTATGTCGTCATGTCGTGAAGCCTGTTCTACAGAACCATGTCAAAACTTTAACCTGGTACTATTGTGAATTAATGATTATATGAAATAAATATACAGATGTGATTGTTCTAACTCAACCAAGAATCTGCCCTTGGGTACCTAATTGTAAATATCTTCATTCTGGTAACATTCAAAAACAAAATTTTGAGAAAAGCCTTGAGCAGGTGCTTTTGAGCGCTTCTTCATTGGTGGAGCAATAATGCTATAAACTCAAAATTTTGTATAGGACTAGAGATTCATGTTAAGTATAGGAATGCAAAATCTCAGCACGATCGGAATTATATTCTGGAAATTATTCAAAAAATTTAAATATGTTAAAAATCAATCATTAAAAAAAAATAAAGCCTATGGTTCTTATGATGCTCCTTCTGAAATTTAACCTCAACATTCAGATATTAATTCACAAAATGAATTTCACTCGAATCGGACATCTTGTTATGGAAATACAATGAAATTTCTTCTTTTCAATAATCCAATAGAATTTTTTTAGTTCTGTGTACACTATGGCCACAAAATTTTGCATCAGGCTTATAATGGGCATCTTGCATGTGGCTGCAAAGTTTCATTTCGATTGGTTTTGTTTTGTCTGAGATATTGAAGAACAAAAATTTTGGATGGCCATAGTTTATGAAACACCCTGTACGATTTGGCTGGTTAACGAACTTAACCGCATTTGCTAACCGAACTCAACCTGAAAATCTCAAGTCTCTGAGACAATCCCTTCGGAAGTTATCGTGCTAACGGTCGGACGGACGGCCCCACGGACAGAATTGATATAGCACACGTTTAAGTGGAACGAGCTCAAAAAGGAAATAGATGAAAAGATGAAAGATAGAAAGAAAAAAGTATCCAGAAAACAATAATTTGAAATTGAATCTCCTGGGAACTCAAAACTTGAAAGATGAGCAAAACTTTGTCATTCTCCTAGAAAATGCACAAAATCGTCATCGAACTACCGAATGCTAATGACTGAAACGGTTGAGTATCATTTCGTGGTTTTGAAACAGAGATAATATCGCTCGAAACCGGTAGATATTTTTTGCCAACTTTCACAGAAGGATATTGTTGCCTTTCTTCGATATCCAAGTACCGCTACCGTAGGTACATTACGACAAATAATTTTGACACCCGAGGGACTTATTTAACTTCGAACGAGTTGATAGACGTACACTTTTAACAAGTAAAATGTATACAAATAGCATGTAAATTATATGTTGCCGTGCAATAAGATCATCTGGGCAGCTTATTATATAAGTGCCCCAGGTGGACAAATATTTCGTGTTGGAGTCATTCAGAATATGGGTTTTTGTGATACGGATCATGCGGGATTTGTTCAACTATGTTCAGATACTCACATGCGAAGAAATTTTCTTGGCCGATGAATAGATATCTGAATTAGTCGGAAAATGAGTGTATAAAAATTTGAGAAAAGCCCTGAGTAGGAGCTTTTGAACGCTCGTTCTTTGGTGGAGGAATTAGAGTATTACCTCAAAATTTTATGTGGAATTTGAAATTGATATCAAATATATAAATGCAGGGCCTCAGAACATTCGGAATTATATTGTGGAAATTATTAAAAATGAAATATGTTAAAAATAAATAGTTACAAAAAATAAATTCTATGGTTTTGATGATGCGATTCTCTTAAAATTTTGCATGAACATTCAGTAGAGTAGTTTTCATTCTGGAAATAAATTCCACTAGAATGGGATATTCTGTTATGGAAATATAAACTTTTTATCTTTTCAATATTCCAATTGAATTTTCTATGGTTCTGTAAACACTATAGCCACAAACTTTTGCATGAACATTCAGTGTATCAATCTCTATTCATAAAATAAATTTCATCTAAATCGGATATCTTTTATTGAAAATATTAACTTTTTTTTCTTCAATATTCCAATTGAATTTTCCATGGTTCTGTTGACACTATGGCTACAAAATTTTGCATGAGGCTTGTTATCAGCATCTCGCATTTAGCCGTAACATTTCATTCCGATTAGTTTCGTATTTTCTGCAATATTGAGGAACAAAAATTTTGAATAGCCATATTTTATGGAACAATCTGTACGATTTGGCTGGTTAACGAATTCAACCGAGCCATTCAGTATCCGAACTCGTCCTGAAAATTTCAAGAGTCTAGGACAATCCCTTCGAAAGTTATTGTGCTAACGGACGGCCGGAGAGCCCTACGGACAGAATTAAATTTGACCACGAATTCGTCATCAGGGAGTCTAACCCTATCACCCCGATTACACTCAGCCCACTTCCACGGCATGTAGCAGGGAAGTGGGCAGCGGCTGAATGTAATCACTATACTTCCCTGCTGCATGCCGCGAATACTCGTGCTGCCTCATGCTCCCCGAATTGGCGGTTTTTCGGACGGAAGTCAAAGGGACTGGCTCACTGGCAATACGGGCGTAGTGAGTGATTACATTCAGCTAGGTTGCTGTTGCTGCGTTGAGAAAAGATCGCCCTGCGCTCTCGCGAAATTTAATAATTTTAACGAAAATATTGTTTTTATTATTATCGAAAAAATGTCCACGATGGAATGGAGTAATGAAAATAAAAAAACTATGAATCGCTCTTGATAATATACTTTCCGGTTTTTTTATTCAATTTTAATTGTTAAAGTGGGAATTATATTTACGTTTTTTATCTGTATTTGTTGCCTGGATAAGATCACTGGGAACAATGTTAATAGCTCTGCACACTTCAGGGACAATTATTGAGATAATTGATTCTGAAACTTTAAATAGATAGTATAAACTTCTATAACTATCCCCTGTTGCCAAGAATCGCAGAGTTATCGCCAATCTAAATTTTGGGGGAATTGCCATTCTCAATCTCGTATCTTCTTTTTTTTATCATCAGTTGAATTCTGTTCAAGAGAAATCAAAAATCATTCAGTCATTTCATTCAGAAAACTTTCCATCCCATTTATGTATACGAAACATCGAATAATTGTAAATTGTAGTCGCAAATTCGAATAATATAATAGTATTTAGAACTATTTTGAATTGATAGAAAAAGGGTAAATTGATACTGAGGGACTAACTCTTTTTTCTCTACATGTTTTCAAGACACCAACATATTCATACAAATCAACGAGACAAAGCGCTGAGACTGCAATTTCTTCGTCCGTCATTGCCGAACCGTGGTCACGAGAGCAATGCTGCGGCTGAGTGTAAATGCACACTGCCTTCGAATTTTCGAAACTGCTGCAGAAGTATTTCGGGAATTATTGCCGACAACGCGAGTGGCAGTGAGGAGGGCTGAGTGTAATCGAGGCTTATCGTTTGAGATCATTTTCGCCTCAAAATTAAAAAATTACAGACTTTTGGGTAAAAAGATATGGCACTCGTTTAAGTAGAACGAGTTTTCGAAATCAGTAGAAGCGTTATAATCATTGACGTTGGATGACACCAACTCTGAGGAAAAATCAAATATACGATCTCTCAATCCGGTAAGCCAACTGCATAAGCTCATTCCCGTCAGTGTTCTGATTGTACATAATTCCCAACGAAACGTTCTGTTAACAGATCGATCTTACACAGGTGCATGTGAGAACGAGGTGCAAACTATAGAATAATAAGGGTAAAACAACCGACAGATACGCCAATGTTACATACCAGAAAATTATTGCAAAGCTCGACCGTTAACTTTTTGCGATCGTATCTATAAATATCGTCCGGCTGATTTGCAGTTATGCCAAGCTCACTAATTCTTCTTCTAATATGACTGTTGTTTCGTCTCTGTCCTTCTCACTCTCCACTTCGATTTTCGAGTTATTATGTTTCGGTATAATGTGTCAGTTGGTTGGAGGTGCTCTCTAATTGACAGGGCGACTTGGAAAAATGGAATTATGGGATGGTATATTTCAGGAATCCTTCTCGGATTGAAGTTTTTCATATCCTTTCAATTTTTCGCTCTGCGATTCTCATCTATATCAGGCGTATAATTAGTCTTGAATGCATCGGCATGCTGATTGAGAAATCGGCGAGGAATTGATGGGACATACAATTTAGAAATACTGGAGTCTGCCATTTAATAATAAATTTTTGTGTTGAGCAATGTTATGTTTTTAGAGGGAATAGAAGATTGTGGTGGAGACGTGTCTCAATGGTACGGGAAGATGGGGCACCTTCATACAGTTTTCTTATTTTGTCGCATAGAATTTTTTTTGTTATCGATATCTGACCATATATCAGAAATATGCGATTCTTATGAATAGTCTTGTGCGACTTTCTGTGGGAGTTAAAAAAAAATTAAAATTTATGAATGTACCCCACATGCGGGGCACTTCCATAAGGGCAAATTCCGATTCGAATACACAATTTTTGTTATCAAGATTTTTTGTTTTGCGTAATTTTTTTATACGTCTATGTAATGTTTGTGCCTGAACGCCATATTCGGCTGCTGATTTCGGTGAACAGAGTTTGTTTTCAAAACTACATTGATAGCTTTCAACATGGCCTGTTTCTCCACCTCTCCACTCCTAGTTACTTCATTCTTGTAATTTTTGACCATATTTCTTCTATACAACCGCCTCGGTGGCTGCAAGGACATGGCGTGTGCCTACAAGTACTTGCGAAGCTGTAGGTCTGGGTTCGAATCCCGGCGTGGGTATGGATGTTTGTGTATGTCCTAGTATATCTAAGAACAAAAATTGTTAGAGTGGTATGTAAGATGTGAATGAGAGTCTTAAGTGTTAAATTGAAAACTATGAATAATGATATGTTCGTTGCCTCGATGGTCTAAGATACCAAGGGCATTGTGAAAGGATGATGAATGAATGAATTTCTTCTATAGAACAAAATAATAATGTCAATTCAGTTCCAAAAACTAATATGAAAAAATGGAGCACATCACGAGAAAATGAACTAAAAATATTCTTGAAAAAAATCAAACATTTATATCATTATTCTTATATCAATTCACCAACTTGATCCCATTATCTTTCAAATGAAATAATACTGAATAACGTAAAAAACAGCTTCTAACGATAGAAATGTTCAAACTGAGGTTTGAAAATGGCATCAACTGTTTTCAAGCTTAGTGAGCCATCACAGTATCACACACATAGTGCGCCTAAGTCAGTCGTGTTACGAAAAATTTTTATTAACTATTGAAGTACACAATTTTGGAATCGATAGCTCAAAAATAATATCGTCCCAATGTAGATCAAGCGTTAGTGGTACCGATTTGATTGGACAGCAGTAAAATAGGCAATATTTAATTAAAATTCAATTACTTACCTGAAATTTCAAGTGAATATTCAGATAGGTATATCTTTTTACACTACTCTTAATGTTGTCACTTGAAAGAGCTCTTTTTTTAACAAACTGGAAATGCTCATTATGTATGTAATTTTATATGATTTCGAAGCGCTCGCCAAAATAGACGACTGTCATTAGTGGCCATATTGATATAGTTAGTAATTAATATTGCCACTAATAACAGCAGTTTATTTCGCACAGTATTTCAGACTAGATTCAGGCTCATTCCGAAATTTTACACACTTTTTTCAAACACTCAGGTACCTTTCTCCAAACCTATCAAATCAGTTTTTCCATTCCCATCAGTCGCTTTCTGGTGCAGCATAGTGCTTCTCGTTTTTATACGATCGAATTATTCAAATAACGTTTCGTTTTTACCAGATCCACAATTACAAGTAACGAAACAGTTACTCGTTCTAATTTCAATTCTAGATTTTCATTCGGTTCGCAATACAAATCGAATAAGATTCGACGATCTCTGTTCCCGGTCTAATAAGCGAAGAAAAGAAGTGAATAAAAAGTATTTTACGCCTTGATCAAGCTGTGTCTATCCGTTCGATACACGAAGGTGTGAGAAAGCAATACGGAGGTAATCATGCGTGGCCGTGACACCACTAAAGATGCTCATTTGTTAAGCTGTATTGTCAGCGATTGTTTTTCGGCTTTATGGATGGATTTTGGCGAATGCATGCTACTTAATGGTGAATGTTTGAAATCGACTCCGTGATCTGTTTCGGTTGATGATGTTGAGTGGACCACGTAAATGATTATGCAATTTTTCTAATATGATTTTGATCTGTTGGCCCTTGATGATATTGCAACGATTTAACAGGGTTACAGTTTTTGAATAATATGAATAACCTTTTTACTTCTTCGGGTTAAAGCACTGAATTTCTATAGTCCGTTCACGAAAGGTTGAGCCGTCGGTTGGCCATGGAAATTTAGCACATTTCACTGTGTATATTAAATTTTTAGGTTATGTTGTTTATTTTCTTGTCAGATTGATACGCAATGTTGTCAATATTGCATAGAGTTCTCTGATAACTGGCAATCTCATCGGACGAGGCCGGGTACATTCGGCAACTTTGACTTTATTTTACGTTATGACAGCAAATACTGCCAACTTCAGATAAATAAAGAAACGCCTACTATGCGCTCAAACTTTCGTGAACGGACTATATGTCATCGTCTCAAATCTGATATTATGTAGTGCATAAGAAAACTCGATGAAGTAGGCAAGAACAACAAGGTCTCTTTAGTCTGGAATCAGAGGAAATGAAGAGTGTTGTACCTTAGTACTGATTGGGTCGAGAGAACTGTCAAAGAGCCACTGTTTTCTAATTGATGCTAAAATCATTCATAATACAAGAGTAGAAGATATTGAGATCTTCCATGAGTTCATAATTTTCAGAATGAGCTTTCTGTTCGAATATTATTCATTATTTCCTTTTATTCAATTATTTTTCATTGAAATTGATGAAATATTTTCATGAATATAGCTTTGTGTTTTTCGCATTGAAAAATGTACGTTTTCAGAACTATTTTCTGTAGTATTAGCACTTAATTGCATCAAAATTACCAATAATTCTGTATGGCAGCATGTCGTCAAAAAACTGCATGAATTCATCTTCAATTGTGGAGAAAGAGTCTGACACGGAAGGTGGAAGGGCGAAAAGAAATTTACCAGAAGCAGTTTCAATGACAACAAGCTGGAATGCTAAATTATTCAGTTAGTTTGATGCACAAGTTAGATTCGGTAGAATATTGCTCGACTAACCTGTCAATTTGTTTACTGTGCAATTAGCGCTAGGCTCTTATTGTTAATTTGCGAGAAGTGCACATGCACAAATCCGAGAGTAATGAGTACCAACAGTAAAAAAATAATGAAATATAAATATGAAATGTGTGTGAAGCCACTGAAGGATAGCAGACTGAATCGTATACAGGGTGTCCCGGTGAATGTGGAAAATCTCTCGGATTCAGATACGAAGATACGATCTCCTAAATGACGCCACTGGAAATTCATTTTAGTGGAATAAGTTTCAAACTACTCCATATAAATTGATGAAAATTTGATATGATTAATAGTATTAAGGACCTCTTTAATCACCGCACTCAAATTTCAATTAGCTTGTTCAGTTTACCAGGGGCGGACTGAGTTGTACATTTTAATTCTTGCATTTTTAATACCCTGTATGATAAGGTGCTAAAAAAAACAAATATGGATACCTTGAACATAAAGCTAAAGAAAAGGTACCCTTGTTCAGTGTCGATAAAATGAACCCATTACGAAAAAAAATAATGAAAAAAGTAAGTAATTGAAATTTATTCCACTAAAATGAATTTCCAGTGGCGTCATTTAGGTCGTATCTTCGTAGGAAGGGTTGCTAGGAAAAAAATTATCTAAACTTATTTTTTTATAGAAACAGAGGTTTAACGCGTACATCGCCATGAATATTGAAAATTAATATATATAAATATTTTTTTATGTTTTATCTGAATCCGAGAGATTTTCCACATTTTCCGGGATACCCTGTATATGAGATAAAATTTACAACGAAATTCTCGCCGAAATAGTCCGACAAAATGAAATCATATCTGGCGCCTCAATTGCTGCGAATATAATTTCCGATAAGATACAGATACAGCCAATGAGAACTACTATAACGCTCACGTTAATAGAAGCGATGTCTTTGGAATAAAAACTATGAATAAAACAAAAAGTCAATTTTTGAAACACAACACGAAAAATAACTTTTCAAAACATATTGCTGAAGAAAATCCAATTACAGCTGACAACTCCCCATCATACCAGATCCTTTGGATGTTAATTTTTTGCGATCGATGTTAATCTCAATATTGAAAGTGGTATCTGGTATTTCAAGCGCACTGCATCGTGATACGAATATTACAAGAACCACCGCTCTCTGACAAGAGTATATCGCATATCTATCTAGTCTCTCCCAATCATAATTCCTCATGATCCCCAACATTTCTGACGTTCCATTTCATTTCAGTGTAAAAACGGCCCGTGGAGAGTATGATCACGATGGACTGCCAGCCAGGAGGTCACGGGGGTCATCTGGGACACTCCATGATTCTAGATCCGTCCGGTGGGTCGATGCATCAGATCGGCGGTGAGCAAGACCACAAGAAGAAGAGTGAGTTGGCACTTTTGTTCTTATTTTTCTTTCTATGCTTCGGCCATGTGCAATGGAATTACATAAGTTGACTCATCGATATTTCATAATAAGCTGGGCTTAGATATCGTATTTTCCTAGAATTATAAACGGTCTAGGCTTTGTTCTGCTAGATTTGTGATCAGGTTTCGCAAAACGATGGTACCAACACAACCAGAGTTTTGTTGAACCAGATTTAAATGTTTTTTTTTCAAGTCAAAAATTCACCATCATTTCGTAGCCTACAAGAAGCCCAATTTATTTGTCAACGATTCGAATTGTATTCAAAATTTTTGCGCATTCTTGAAGCGCAATCAGAAAAAACGTACCTGAATGGATTGGATCATCAAGAATTGGTAGAAAGAAGAATTTGAAACGTGAAGTCTCTCTTTTTCATATTGAAACAATGATTCAAAATCAAATATCCCGAGAGCTTTTAGTTTTATTTTATTTGTTTGAAGAATCAACTATCCTATTCAAATCTCGAAGCTTTCCAGAAAGTTTTGAAGTTATTTTGGGAGTTTCGAAAGAAAAACTTCAGAACCTCAAATTTTAAAGGAATGTTGAGGATTCTAACAATAAAGTATGTATGAAGAAAATGTTACCTATAGCGCTCAGGAAATTCAAATTTGATGAAGCTATTGGCTTCTAAGATGTTCGCAAAAATAGAAAATTCGACTTGTATTATGTCAATATTGCATCAAAGAAGCTGAATTGATCGAGCTGTCACCTAATTTAATCGAGCCCTTGTTATGAAGTCGAAATTTCAGCGATAATAATCCCCTGAAGTATGGAAGTTCTTTTACAATTCAATTTTGAGAATTTCACAGGAAACAAATCTTTGTATCATGATTGAGCAGGTAATTATGAAATTTCAATAGGATTTGATGCCTTGTTTTGAAAATAATCTAAATTTCAAACCACTCAATCGATTCGACCCATGAACTATCGAGATATTCTGACCACATGCATAGTGAAAATTTCAAGTAGGTTTTTATGTCATTCCACCACAAGTTGAAGTATTTAGATTTCCTATTCGAAAGAAAGATCCTCACGGAATCTCGTACAACTCTATACATGTATATCACCATTCAGAGCCCTGAAAAATTCCCCAACATCTTAGAAAGTTAGCGTTAGACTCATTTGAAACCATTATCGGCTCAAAATTCGAAACATACAGATATTTGAGCAAAATTACAGTACTCTTCCCCTAAGAACAGATGCGTAAAAATAGTACCCACATAACGTTACAAGTCCGGGAAATAGTTTCTTTTGGACGAATAGACAATTTTCTAGAACGAACTGTAGACGAGTCCTGGAAGAGTGTGAGCTCAAAAAAACTATTTTCGGGCGTGTTGCGTACAATATTTTTCGGCTACCGTGTAGCATAACATCGCTGCTGCTTTCCAAATCTTTAAAAAAATATGGAAAATTTCGACAACTCATTTCATATAAAGTGTCAGCCGTTATTTCCTGAATTACAATATGTATTGAGTGGGAGCCCATACAGAACTTCAGAGTGATATCCAATGCAAAAAATATTTATTGCTCTTGCCATTATTGTCGAAGATTACTTTCTGACATTAACCAATGCTAATTTTTGTTCAAGATTGAAGAATCTTCCACTGCAGGGTTCCTTCCATCAATCAAACCAATTATTGCGAATGGCGTTCAAAAAATGTTAAACTGTTAGCCATTATATTGTGTTCCTTTCTGAGAAGTACGTACTTCTCTTCTCTAAGAAATGAACGTCCGGAAAGTTGGTACATTCCAGACGATTGCCAAAAAAACAACTCTTTGAACATGTCACTCGTTCATAAGAAGAGTTTTCAAGCGATTAAATATGTAAAAGAAACATAATGGGTTCCAAATGGGACAGAGTGATATCAAATCCTAATAAAAGTACATGCATTCGACCTAGTTGTAGCCTACTTTCTGCCAGAAAATTTCAAGAATACGCTCTTCAAAAATCATTCGACATCAACCAACACCAATTTTCGTTGTTCCAAGAATCGTTCCCTGCAGGGTTCCTTCCATCAATCAAACCTAGCTCCCAATACAACACCCAGTGGCCAGGATACGCCATTCGAGGCCGTCATCCTCCTGCTCCTGAAGCAGATAGAAACTCATTGTCTTCTCGCCATTTACATATTCATTACCGCGCGTTGAGGCCGCTGCAACACGTTCATAATTTGCTATCCGTGCTCTTGCGAAACCCAGTAACCCAAATTAGCAGCGGATTTCAGATTTACCTGGTCATTAGATGGAATCAAAGCGCGATTTTCCTCGTAACTTCTTCGCGATGTAGCTGAACGTCTGTTAGGCATTCACTTATGTTGTCGTGAACGTGTCCGGGAAGGATTTCTTCTTGAGGTGCGATCTGGTTTTGGTGCTCGAACGTGCGAGGGAGGGAACCAGATGTATCCTTTAATGCGTCTATGATGATGGGTCCATCTACATCACGTTTTATAATATAACAATATTAGTTTTCCTTCTCCTGCTTTCTATTATTATTTATTATATTTTTGGCTCGGTGATTATAAAGGCTTGCTCCGTAAGTTTCCTGGATTTTCAGGGTTTTCATCCGTACCGGGTTTTTCACTATAATTTGACCCCCCTTTTAACTTTGTTACTGAAGGAGATACAAAAAAATGTTTTATACAAAAGTTTCACGAAATCAACTGAGGTTTTTTGATATTAGTCCAGAAACTGAAATATATACAGAGTGACCAATATATTGATGGCAACTTCATTTTTTCAAATGGAATACCTCGTATATTTTTCCATATTTGGTTAGCTCTTTTTCCCCTGATTTCAAATATGTAACATATGTTGGTCTATCTTTCTTGTTCTGAGCACCACAGAGTTTCAAATTTCAATAACCATCTGGCATAGCGTTTTGGAAGTTCGTGGATAATTAAGTGGCCGATTTGATCTTTGGATTGGTAATGGCGCACCCATTTTATGGCCCCCAAATAGTCCCGATTTAACACCGTTGGACACGTTTTTATAGCCGTTCCTGAAGGAAAAGAATTACTTCAGCAATAATGACAATCAATGAAAGCGGAAAATAATTTAATGATATAAAATCAACCAATATTAAACCCATAATTCGGAACTAATCCCGTCAACGCACAAAAAATAATGATAATATTGTAATGATTAGAAACAAATTTTGAAGCTTTAATTTTTGGCTTGAATCGGAGCAATAATAATGCTATCAAAAATAGTCTAAACCACTTAAGACAACTATATGAACTATGAGTATTGAATGAAGTTGGTCATTTTGAGCTATGTCTTTAGTTGATGTTATTCTTACTACCATAGTTTATAATTTTTCATTGGTTAAGTAATTGTTAAGTATTCATTTTAAAATAGAACTTTAAGTAGATTGGTTGGATATAAAAAATTTCGTAGGTATTGCACATATTTTTTTATTCGGTGTCATCATTTCAGAACTTTGAAATTCTGAAAATTGAAGAGACAGTGTCCCATTTGGAAAAATATAGTTGCACTCCATGTTGTTCACCTTGTATATCTTCCCATTGACGTTATTATAACTCCACAAATGAGCATTTTCAGTGAACGCACTCTGCCACTTGTAAAATGATTATAGATCTTGGCAGGTAGTTCTTAAAATTTAAAACTCTGTGGTTCTCAGAATAAAAGAGATAGACCAACATATGTTACATATTCGAAATCAGAGGAAAAAGAGCTAGCCAAACATGGAAAAATATACAGGGTGTTCCATTTGAAAAAATGAAGTTGCCATCAATATGTTGGCCACCCTGTATATATTTCAGTTTCTGAACTCATATCAAAAAACCTCGGTTGATTTCGTGAAACTTTTATACGAAACATTTTTTTGTATCTCCTTCAGTAACAAAGTTAAAGGGGGGGGTCAAATTATAGTGAAAAACCCGGTACATTTTTGAACACATTTAGCGTAAAACAGTAGTCTGATTTGCGTAAATACATTCCATTGACATGATATCTGCGCCGTGGTTTCTGTGGCCGATGCATATAACCTATGGATATCGGAGTTTTCCTTACCGATCTTGTGCAGGTAATATCTCAAGAAACAGTAAACTGTGAGTAGCCGAAAGGCAACCTTACCCCTTGTTGAGGATTCTCTTTTGAAAGTGCAAGTAGTCTCTTTGAATGTCTTCGACCTGGTGGGTTAATCTAAGAATTATTCCCTTCTATTTCCCCAATCATAGACCTTCACCCTGATCGAAATGAGGCTTGGAACAGTAACCCAAAGTAGCCGCGTATTTCAGATTTACCTGGTCATTAGATGGAATCAAAGCGCGATTTTCCTCGTAACTTCTTCGCGATGTAGCTGTACGTCTGTTAGGCATTCACTCATGTTATCGTGAACGTGTACGGAAAGGATTTCTACTTGAGGGGCATGAGTCCGATCTGGTTTTGGTGTCCGAACGTGCGGGGGAGGGAACCAGATGTATCCTTTAATGCGTCTATGATGATGGGTCCATCTATGGTGATGGGGAATCACGATTTATAATATAACGATATTAGCTTTTCTTCTCGTGCTCTCTACTTTTGTTTGTAATATTTTTGGCTCGATATCTTGTTGAAACAATTTAGTCAGATTATTCCTGGTTCCGAAATTTGAATTTCCGGTGGATTTCATGGAAGACATGAAATATAACTTAGAAATTGGTTCCAAGAAATACCTTGTATCATTCAGAGCTATCTTGTGCTGATGAGTCTTAATAAGGACAAAATGGCCATCCAAAGGTGCTCTGTTTGATACCATTTCCTTGCATTTTGTCTTGAACGAGGTCGAGATTAGCTCCGAAGTATGAGTATTGGTTGATTTTCATCGATTAATTTTATTCTCTGCTTTCACTATTTTGAAAACAATATTTTGGAAGAGTGAGTTGCTCCAGAAACTGTTAATTCAATCAATAATGCTGAAATTTTTCATTCATATAGTTCCAAATATCAAAAACGCGTTTTTCATAACATAAGAATTAAAAACAATTTCTTCAAGTACCTAAATCTCTGAAAAATATGGTGTTAATTTCATCCCATCAAAACGAGCAAACTCAGAAAGAGCACTTTATTAACCACTTGCCGACGAAATAACAGGTTCCCATCATATTTTTCATTATTATCCTTGTACCATCATATTCCCCGACGATCTGAAACCCATAATTCACCAAACAACTACACGAACCGGAAGTTGTAACACAACATCGACCCATTTTTATTGAAAAATCTTTATAATGAAGTTAAGAGACATACTATAATTTCGAATCTACGACAGATTCAACAACATTTTTACATGTACACATCTTGTGTAATTGAAAATAATAAATTATGAACGTTGGTACTGATAAATAATCTTGGCATTTTTCTAGGAGATGGTTCTCACGTGGGATCTTCATCGAGCGATGGTAAGTACACCCATAAGCTCTTTGTTCAAACTCTTCAATGTAGGAAGAAAACAGCATATTCAAAGGATAACAGCCTCGAGTATCATTCAGCATATCCGCATTTACAAATGGGCTCACTTTATCTCTCAGAATGACAAAAACAAGTAGATAATCAATGTGAAACACCGATATATCATAGAACCATAATATGGACCAAAGAGTGTCTTATAGCACACCCTTCTATTCTCTGAGATCGTGTAGGCGCACCATAACGATAACGAGTTTTCATTTTTGATAAGTTGTCGGCCAATCAGAATTCAGCGCTCTAGAATCTAGAACTGTATTGGATTTTTTCGAGATAGGCTCATATATCAAAACAACTATGCAATATGCAATACTGTGCCTGGACGTTCATAATCAATTTATTATGAAGAAAAGAAAGTTAGCAAGGTATGCCGATTGGCTTTTGAGCAGATCTTTAACGGGAGAGGTTCGAGGACCTGTGCATGCGTGATTGGTTGAGTGGAAAAGTATTGGGAAAACTACCGTTATCTAAGCGCTATTTCCTCAGCGAATATTTGTTCATTAACAACGCTTTTGCCAATTAAAATTGTTATTACAGTATGTTTCGTCTTATTGCGTGTGAGGAAAATCGTCAGATGAGTTACTCCACTTATAGTGTTTATTATTTGTGTTTACGATTGAAAACTTTAAAGATTACGTAGTGTGAATATCAATCAACTTTCAGCTAAAATTGAAATGAAAAGAAATGCAAGAAGTTTTGAAATGGAAGAGTATATTCTACATTATTCTCCCTTATTCGCTCAATTTCATTGATATTGGTCAAACACATCCATTGATATCTTTTAAAGACTCTCGCACTTAGGAATTCTTGTTGGCACAACTATTTTCTGTATCATTCTCAAACCTAAATTGAATGAATGAAAAAAATGGCCAGGTTATCACTTTTTTTGGGGCACCTCTGCTTACTCACAACCGCCCATAGATGGTGCATTCAAAGTGACTTCAATTTTTTTGAAAACAGAAAAACTATTGAAAATTAAATCGAGTAGTTATATCATGCTAACAGAAATGTAAAAAAAATTTTTGGTGCTGTTTATCTATGCTTGCAAGGGGTCGAAAAAGCGACCCCTAAACCGTGTTTGCCAGAAACTTTTCCATATTCATATTTCACGATAAGAGAATTAATTTTGGTTTAATCAAATAATGAGGTCTCTTGATTATATTCGCAGTTTTTGAGAAAAACCATAATCTTGATAAGGTGAGTCGAAGAGAATGGAATTTTTTCCAAAAATAGTTTTAATTTTTCTATTTTCTTACATCTAGGTATTCTGCTGTTGTTGTTTTATTCTCAATAAAAATGTCAACCGTAATTCAGCCTCTACGACTCACGTTATCAAGATGGTAATTTTTTTCTCAAAACTGTCAATTTGAGTGAGAAACTAAAAAAACTTAATTAATGTTTTTGAGTGTCTGAGCTCGATAATTCTTTTTATTGTTAAATATGAATATTGTAATGAGTTTTTTGTGAAATGTTTGAGGATGGCTTTTTCTACTCCTTGAAATCATAGAGAAACATCTCCAGAAATTTTTTTTAATCCTCTTCTGCCCTCATAAACTATCCGCTCGATTTTATATTCGCTGTTTTTTTTGTTTTCAAGATGAAAATTAACAACTGCTTCTTAGGTGCCACCTTTAGAGGGCTCTAATTAAGCTAGGGTACCTCACAAGAAATCATCCCCTGGTTTTTTTCTCAAATCTTAATATACTCCCTTCATAGAAAAGAAACACAATGGATTGATAATATAGAACAGTAATTTCTAACTAATGCAGAAGGCACTGACACTGTAATAGTAGTCTAATATTCGAAATTTCTAGAAAAAAACTCGACACAGAAGGAGAAGTTTTAGCACACTACAGAAGAGGTCTAGAAGAATATAACCCTTCCAATTTTCTTTGTGAAATCTTCCGCAGCCGATATACATCAATATACATAAGTAGAACCTTGAAAATCACAATCATCATGCAGTGGTCTATATAGAAAATTACAAGAACTATCAACGAGACATCTATATCTAGAAAACAAAGGGAGTAGAATTAGCATATTTTCACACGATAGGCACTAAGGACGTTCCCAAAATTCATTACTCAACAGTGTATCCCACGCCTGCTGTTATTACAGAACCGATATAAAGTACTCGACCTTGAAGATTAACTTCTTCTCTTCACGTTATTCATAGTGCGGCGTCAAGAAAATCTTCGTTATTGTAGGTCTTCAGACTAGACTAGCTGAAAGGGAAATTGGTCAGATTTAATGATGGGAATCGCGAAGAACGACTTTGTTATCTTGCGATCTTACTGAGAAATCAAGGAATCTAGGTAGACAGCCTCGTTGTTTGGTGCTTTTAGACCAAGAGGTCTTGTTTCGTCTGAATGCAGGGTTGTTGCGGATGCAAGGGTGAAAATAGTTCATTCGCCGTCAATCTCAATGAAGTCAAAACTCTCAGCTATCAGTAAATCAACTTTCGTCGCTCTATGAAAATATTAGTTCACTGCAATCTTAAGGTCTATTGTGCCGCCTTACAGAGCTGTTCTGGCCAAACCCTTCACAGCTCGTCTTCCAGTTCCAGAAATCTAATGAAATCTAATAACTGTGAAGGCTTCAACGAGGCTAGTTTCTCACTCTTACAAGTTTCTCTCCCAAGACATTCTCTCCTTAGGCTCGCAATGCCGAGTCATTCCGTGACTAGGTGAATGTGGTTTTCTTCCTCCTCCCCATAAAACCTACACTCGTCAGTGTCCAATAATCCCATCCTTAACAGGTGCTTCTTGAGGTGATAATGTCCTCATTGAGTTTGTTCCGGGACTTCCAGATCATTTTAAAGTCGATGACGTAGGAGCTCAGTGCTTTAATAGCAGCTTGATTATCTGAGTGTATAGCTATATCACACTTCTGATAGTTTCTTTCTAGATTTATATCTTGACATCTTTCAATAGATAAGATTTCTGCTTGAAAGACGCTCATACAGGTGCCTAGCGACAGTGCGCACTTGGTACTTGGCCCGTATATCCCAGCTGGATTTATTCAGTTGTCAAAAATTCATTTGAGCTTTGAGCTCTTTCAGGCTGGATTTTATTATTGGAGTCCAGATGTTTTTGAAGTCATCACATAGTCGACTGATGGAGTTTTCGGTTATTCACAAGAAAGTTACTTCCTTTAATTTGTCTCAGTTTTTCCCCTTTAGATATTATGGAAGCTTCACCACATAAAATCATGTTGTCTTCATTAAAAGCATGTAAGACAAGTTTCGACTCATCTTCAAATTGACCTAGTTTCTTATGTTCTTTGATTCAAACATTTAAGGACATTTAGATTTGGTGAGTTGACTTCAATTATCAGTTTTTACTTTAGTTAGATTAGGTCTGATAGGATCTTAAGTCTAGAACGCTGTTCTCACATTGTATACTCATTTCCAAATCTTCGAATCTTTTCAGATAATCCTTCAATATCTCAAGTATATTGGTTGTGTTTGTGCTCTTATAGCCTTCAAGACTCAAGCTATTATCAGGGCTATAATCTAACAAAAGTAAAACCTGATGAAAATCAAATAAACAAAAACTGCATGATATATAAAGTAGATTGCAAGTGCAATAGAGCCTATATTAGAGAAATTAAAAGCCCTTTGAATCT
This sequence comes from Propylea japonica, assembly GCA_013421045.1. NCBI lineage: Eukaryota > Metazoa > Arthropoda > Insecta > Coleoptera > Coccinellidae > Propylea > Propylea japonica. Next base: position 113,828,591 of record CM024239.1, read on the forward strand.
TCGAATTAAAGAACATAAAAAACGAGCTCAAATCGAAGTTGTCCAACATGCTTTAAATCAAGACTTCGGGACTTGTTAGAATTTGACTTCGATGTCAAAGTTTCTTATCTACCTGAAGGCTTTCTAATATTTGATTCAAATTCATTATGTTGAGTGCCATAATTTTGACAGTTTGCAAAGGAACTGCTATCTCCGCATAAACAATGAAATATTACCAAACGCTCATGAACAGTTTTTAGACGCTTACTCAAGTGCTTTCTCAGGTTTTATTAACAAGCTGCAAAGTTTATGAGATAAGCACAGATACGTTCCTCGCAAGAGTCGTGATAGTGATACTACAGAATCTACAATGTTGTTCTTATATATATTTCTATATATCAAATCATATCCGTGTTTAACTAGCGCTTGTCAATTTTCTCTAACGCCTTTTGAAATGCTCCCATTGGTCAACGAGCAACAACACGGTATGTATAAACAATCTCGTGAAATATATTGCGGTAGTTGGCCGCGGTGAATAAAGTGAATAATTTATCCTCAAAAGCGTAGGAGGCTTAGTATGTAATTAGCCGTATTGGAATTTATAAATAGAAAGTAGTGCAAATGCTATTCTGCATCGAGTACGGTCGGTGCAGTTTGATAAAGTACAGATGGGGAATGAAAAAAAAGGTAAATGTGCTCTGAGAACCGGAGATTAGCAATTCAAATTCCCAATTTTAAAATTTTCGATCGGATCGGCGTTAGATCTACTGCGTAGCGGAATAACGGATAGTGCTGAATATATAGTTCGTCTGTCTGTGTGTTTTCCACTGTGCATTTGGTATCGATTCGCTACGTTGAGGTTTATTTCGCTATTGTGATCGATCCACCAGTACATTATACCTTTAGCATTCTTCGTGCATTCATTTTCATACTTGGCTGCTGTTTACCGATATACAGGGTGTTTCGGTGAATATTTGAATTTCGGTGACCATTAAATATCGACCAAATTTTGGTGTCATTGTATTCATTGAGTTTTCTTGAAATATGGACCCCAATAATTCCAAAAATGTTTCAGCGTCATGTCACTTTTCTCGCTATAAAAACACAAATTCATTGCTCAAATTTAGTCCATGAATCACCTTCGAACATTTAAATAACTATTTGATTAATGCAGAAACCTCGACATTTTAGAGGCTTCACATATCCACAAATTCTGAGGAAAGCACGTCGTTTTGATGGTAGATTTGGCCCTGCCGCAAATTCATTCGAGCGAATATGGAACGATGCCTTGCCGAAAATCCTGCCATCATTCAATATGTCACTCGCCGAAAAATGAAGCAGTGGTGCCAAACTTACCATGAAGAACGGCGTGCTTTCCTTAGAATTTGTGGATATGTGGTACCTCTAGAATTTCGATATTTCTGCATCAATTATTGAATTATTCGAAGGAAATTTATAGTTAAAATTAGGGCAGTGAATTTGTGGTTTCATTGTGAAAAAAACCACGTGAAGATGAAAAATTTTTGGAATTTTGAGGGCCCATATTTTCTGAACTAGACAGACCGCCACCTGTTGGTTTCAATAATGTTGTTCAATGAATACAATGACACCAAAATCTGTTCGATATCTGCTGGTCACCGAAATTTGATATTAACCGTTTCAATTTACATGGTGGCGTTTTTTCAATTCTGAAATTAAGTCACGTTAACGAAATTTTTGAAAGTTCCCACATGTTCTGAGGCTGTCAGTTTCAGATTCTTCATCCTCTACTTTGTGAAATAACAGTGGTTCCTGAGAACCTACTGAACAGCCTTCAGCATTATTAGTGGATGTGACGATTCACAACAACGTGGCCAGTTGACATCGTTGTAAACTCTGATTTAACATTCAACCAATTGAATAAATGCTAATGAGTACGTCACACTCAACCGCCAATTCTGATCGTTTGAATTTCGATGATATCAATTTTTTAATCAAAAACCCGACTACGAAGCAGAAAACGTTTTATCCATATGATTTTCTGGGGGGTTCTGTATTTTTAGAATGATTGTTTTGGATTTAACTGGAAATGCTCAAGTACGACCCCTCATAATCTTCTTTACGAACAAGTATGACTTGAAGGGGAAATAAAAAATAGAACTTAAATGATTCAATTTCAAAAATTCATAAATTTTCATTTCAAGGATAAGAATTAATGACGAATCGAAAAATTCTTAGGGGTGGGCGTAATTATTCCGATGAATTATTAGTTTGATGAAAAAATAAAACCATCCTTGTTCCAAATAACTACAGTGTAGGAATCATTCATCGCATATCATCATCGACAAAATTCTCACAAATTTCCTGAAAATATCGAAAATTAATTCAACTATTCATTTCATTTCAAGAGTGTGCAATAATGTGTAGTATCGTATAAAATCAATTTCGAAATTGTGTCAAAAAAGCAAAAAATGTTAAAAGAGATAAAGAAGTCAAGATGAAAATTCTAACCGTACTCAAGAAATAAGGAACTGTTATTTCGGCTAGATAAGTCAAAACGTGTCGAACCTGGTAGCAGCGAGAAAAACTTGACATCATAATAAACTTTATATAATGAACATGCCTTCGGGTGCTCGAAATAAGGTTGATTGATAAACCCTTTTTTTCGCGGTACCCAAGCAGATTGTCGGGTACCGAATGCCGGAAGAGAAGCACCTGCGGCAGTCTTCACTGGAACGTTCATTCCAACCTCGATTGTGTCCGAGATGTAGGTGCAAATGAAATTGAAAATTATAGAAAATTATCTTTTGTGTGTAGACGCGAGACACAAATAACACGGAGATACAAAATGAGGCTTGAGTCGAGGATAATGGAAGGTGTACGACGTCCGTCAGTTGCAATTTTCCACGGATAAGGATCGTAGTTTATGTTTTGTAAATACAATAATCCTTGCGATGCACTCCCATTCATTTGAATTCCGACAAAACCGAGCGAGGAAATTTTCTATTCTTGCCTAGATTCGCTCAGATATGAGTTTGAAATTGGAGTAAAGCTTATGAGTTCGGATTAACTTTTTGTTACAGGATCTCCATTAATTATGAAATCAAATGTTGGAATTTTTAAGTTTAATGCCTCAGTTTGAGAGTATTTTCGACTCAAACTTACCGACATTTGGGCGAAACAGTGTCATCGCCTAGGAGAAAGCTCGAAAAACGGTCATGCACAGATGAAAACATATCATGGCAAGAAAATTGGTCGTTTTTCGTTAAGTAAATTGGTCGAAATATTCAAAAGCTTCAGAATAATTTCAGATTGAAATAGGTGAAATATTTATCGTCTTCTTTAGGAGTCTATTCACTAAATGATTCATTGCCAAATTCGATATTTTCCAAATTTATTCGGTTGACCTGAAAGCTTAATCTTTTATAAGCCAAAGGTTTTCGAAAAAAAAGCTCAAGTCTTTTGTTTTAAAGCATACCAATAAATTGTAAGAAGGAATAGTGATTTCTTCTATACCTGTTAGTTCATCTTCATTCATAGTATTTTTTAAGTAGGTTGTTCATTATATAACATATATTTGTTATAGGATTCAATTCTACAGTTCCCTCATAATTGCTTGATTATGAGTCTCGTCCTCGTTTCCTCTTCTGAAAGCTTTTAATGATAGCTGTTCTAATGTTTCTTTAGTACCTTCTTTCTGTGTCCTCACCTTGCCCTGGTTATATGACTTATCTGATTTCAATTTGATATGAATTTGTTTCTCATTTGGTATACCTAATCAATTCAACACTACCCAGCCTACACTCACCACTTCGATTCCTAAGTTGTATTGTCCTGTCAACATAACTTTCTGCTTTCTGTCAAGGTTTGAACAGTGTGGATATATATTAATCCATTATTACAACCATCATAGTACGTTTAGACTAATCAAGGTGACGACCGAGTTGAACATTTCTTGAAGCTTCAACCTATTTATTCGATATTCAAAAAACTTTATAGGTTTTCACTCCCAGCCCTGAAACAGAAATAATTAAACAATTTTCAATTAAGATGAAGAGTTCCTGCGAGAATCTTTGCACTTATTTGTCAGGAGCAAATTGGTCTTGAAAAAATTGTTGCCTAGAAGTAAAACTAAAAAAGAAAATAAATGAAAAGGACAATGTAACGTTTCGGTGTCTATATCAGACACTTTCTTGAGACAAACTTGTAGAATCTTCGGAATTGTGTGTTCTTTCATTTGCAGTTTAATTAATTAATTAATCAATTAGAATCTTCAGACAAACTTGTAAAATCTTTAGAATTGTGTGTTTTTTATTTGCAGTCTGATTAATTAATTAATCAGTTGTCTGAAGAAGGTATCTGATATAGACACCGGAACGTTACCTTATCCTTTCATTTATTTCTTCTTTCAGTTTTACTGTTAGCCATTTTTTCAAGACTAATTTGCTCCTGGCAAATAAGTGCAAAGATTCTCGCAGGAGCACTTCATCTTAATTAAAAATTCTTTAATTATTTCCGTTTCAGAGACTGGGAGTGAAAACCTATAAAGTTTTTTAGAAATGCAAAATCCTCCCTGAATATATTTCAATCGATATTTATTCGATACTTTAGAAGGAAGTCGAGGTGTAACGAAGATAATGGAGTGCATGTCAGGTGGAAGAATTTGCTGTTACTCACCTCACTGGTTGAAGGGTTCTTGATAGACCAAGCTATCATATTTGCATAACTTCAATCCAATTCTATTCATTCTAAAACTAGTACCATAGACATAACAACTGGGTAATACCAATGAGTAATTGCAGCATATTTGTTGGTACTCACTTCACTGGGTGATCAAGGCTGGAAAGTCGAAACTACGAAATCTGTATAACTTCAATCAATTTCAATTCATACTCGAACAAGAGCCACATACTTGACAACTGGGTAACACCAAGGAGTTAAAGCAGTAGGTTCTCAGAATGAACTCGTTAATACCCAAGCACAAGCAAGTACCTGTACAGCAACGATCACCTCCTGAATCTCGGCGACCTACCTAGACTAACAATTATCTTTATGACAATGGAATGAAATATGAAGTATTCAACCATAATCTCCATCCATGCAGAATGAGTAAGCTCGCCCGATGCCGCGATTCGAGACGAAAAAAAATTAATACTAACGGAATTCGAGGTGTCGTACCGTACAACCGATGAGTGGTTTGTGATGGCCGCCACCACAGTAAGATCTCGATCCTGTGATCTCTCGAAAGGTTGTCGGGCGTTCGGCAGACAGTCGTGCATTATCATTCATGTATGATTTATCTTCAGATGCGCAATGGTCGCAGCTGCGGGCTATTCTTTCCTTCATTCTCTTTCGCGATCTTTCAGCTATTGCTCTTTCGAAGCCGAGCGGTCTTTGGGCTCGATACTTTATTAATCGGTTTCCAACTATGTCCATCTATCAGATTACGCTCTGGCTGTATGGCGTGCCCGACAGAGCTGCGCTTATTTTTACACCATTGAATTGGCGGCTCTCCGATGTTACAAACGGAGTGGTCACTTTGGATTAGACGGCTTTGGTGTCGAGGAGAGGATTCTTTGGATGGCTTCATTTTCAAGGACTGGCTATCTGCCAGGTTGGGACATGACAGGAAGCAGTCATGACTTATTTCATCTTCTGAATTTCTACGGTAGGGTCTGAATTTCTCGCAATATTGAAAGATCTTTTGAATCATCAGTTTTCCTTAGCAAACATGTTACTAGAACTACTCTCACCGGCCAAATTATCTATTCACTTAAAAAATCGATGAGTTTGTTCATTCATAAATATGTTATTTTAAGTCCGATTCGAATGTTTTTTTTCAATAGTAGGTGTGTTCATCCTTAATCGATCACCGGTTTTGAATTTCAAAAAAACTCGGCGTACGTCATTTAATAAAGGGTGAAACAAAATTTTTTTTACCCCAACTTTAGAACCACCCCTGGTGTGTTCCAGTAGTTTCACTATGTGATTCCTTATCACATGATCAGGACACATCTTTTCTTGATATTCTAATTCAATTTCAATAGTTCAATTTTTGTTGAAGATACAAGGTTTTCAGTAAAACATTGCATTTCGCTAAGGCTACAACAGTAATTCCACAAATTCGACTTAAAATTCTCATCTTATAAAAATAAACTGAAAACTAAGTCAAAAACATAACGTGCTTTTTGCCCAGACGTGTGCAATTCGTCTCGGCAGGTCCTCATTATGGTTTTGAATCAATAAGAGCATCACTGAGCTGCTGCAAATTCTCAGGAGTTGGTCGCGAAATCGAATTTTCCTCCCAAGAGCATCCAAACATGCCCAGTTGGGTTCAAATCTGGTCTTCGAGCAGGCCAGTTGAATTCTTGGATATCAACCTCTGCTAAATACTCCCTGGCAATCCTAGCCACATGCGGTTGATGCGGTCGGGCATTATAAAGCATTAGCACGAAATCATCTCCAATAAACGGCGCATACGGAAAAACATATCGCGCTAAATTTTCTCTTGTTTTATGTTTTCATTCAGTTTTCAGTTTATTTTCATAACGTGCGGATTTAAAGTTAAATCTGTTAAAGTACTTTTATAGCCATAGCGAATTTGTGGAGTTTAATGTTGCTCTGAAAACCCTGTATCTTCAACAAAAATTAAGCTTTTATTATAAATGAAGAATTTAATTGTCAAGAGAAGATATGTCTTGATGATGCAATAAGTAATCACACGTTGGTTCCACTGGAACACATCAGGGGTGATTCTAAAATTAGGGTAAACAACCCTGAATAAAATGACGTACGCCGAGTTTTCTTGGAATTCAAAACTGATGATTGATTCAAGATGAACGTACCTACAATTGAAAAAAAATTCAGTCAAATTGGACTCGAAATAACATATTTATGAATTAACAAACTTCATTGATTTTTTGCAAATTTTTACGTATGCTCATCAGTCTGTCCAACGTCTGTCCATAATATTTCTTTGGATATGCTTACATATCCTGCTTCATCTTCTCAGCACTTCGGGAGTACTTTTCCATTTATCTCTCAACTCAATGATTCCTTATTCTCACAAAAAGTATATCCTCAAGGATAATTGAATCTAAAGACCAAAAGATTATCCACCTCAACAATCAATCTCATCACAATGATGAAAAATCGCGAGCAGCCTTCGCTGACATTTGAAGTATCATCATCATCATCTAATGAAGACATAGAACGATCCCATTTCTCATTTATTCTTCTCTTTTCTTCGTTGCTCGAAAAGCAAAACCACCTATACGTGTCCATGATTAATCACATCACTGATCCAGGAGTGCATGAGTTGGTATCATTATTATTATTATTCCATTATACAACCTAGGCGAATACTTCCTAATACCAATTAATAACGAGAAGAAAACTAGAGGTACCTTTCAAGAGAGTCACAATGAAGAGATGGATACTGCGATTCAAACCAGTGGCAGCGGCTTTAACCACAGTAATTAGTTGAAATGAAGTGTTGAATTAAAGGTTGCTTCATTTGATAGTTTTCGGAATGCCATCACGAAAATATTGAACGAAGTGAGAAGAATATAATTTTGTTCAATCTTTGCGAATGGAACATTCCAATGGGCCTCTGATGAGGGTGAACTGATGAAATAATGAGCAAGGAAATCGAGCTGGTAATTTAGCATGTATAATGACCCATTTGAATTGAGTGTGTCTGATATACTGTACTACATTGCGAAGTTTATTTTCGATTTTTAATTTCGCTCCTGGTTTCGCCATAATCATTAGGCGATCTTCACGGATCACGGACCCGGGTTTTAAGTTTACGAACACATCAGGTTTAGGATTTAAATTGTCAGATGTATCAATAACATAACCAAATATTTTATGAATATATTTTTTCAGTCCCATTCACTTTCGGATTTTCTTTTGCTTTGCTTGCATTTATTGGTTTTTGTGAAATCTTTCTTATAATTTCTGGTGCGCCCTTCTATGTTAAATGTTATTTTGAGTACCAATGTTAAAGAAGTGAAGAATTTGTTTTTTCTGTTTCAGTTTATTTTCGGATTGTCTCTAGCTTTGCTCACATTTATTGGCTCTTGTGAAACCTTCCTTATTTCTGGTTCCCTCCCATGTTTAATTTTACTTTTGAGTAACCATGTGAAAGAAGTAGAGAAGGCTGCAGCTTGCACAGAAAGATCTGCATACAAAGTTATGAAGAAGTTGTTTCACATCATTTCCTTGGCTCATAGAACCACACATTTCACATTGAGCCAAATTCTCTCCCTTTGCATAATTTTTAGGAATAAAATATATGAAATTACTAAGAGAAGAGTAGAAGATTTATTTCTGCCTTTTTCAATTACAAAATTTAACTACAGTGCGCATGCGGTGTAGGGTTACGATAAATCAACCTGGGTCAGTGATCGAGTTAATAGCACTGTATTTTCTGAACACGGGTGTTTCAAATTTAATGCAGTGATTCTCCAAATCAGTTCACCTTTTTACTTCGTTCAATTTGTGACCAAAAATTTTGTTCTGTCTGTTTTCCGAGTGGGGCGTTGGTTTTTTCAAGTGAAACCATCTTGGGAACAATACATTTCCAGACCAACAGTTATGGGAACTTTTCTCCTTAAATCATTCATCTGCTCTGAATTGGCCTCATACTCAACTTGTACTCTTAGATTAGATCGGAATTATTATATCATCTGCTGAAGCATAAAAGTTCTCCCCAAATATTGGCAATAGCTATTTCTTGCATTGAAGAGGATAGGAAAAGCGAGGTTGAAGAGAAATACAATAAAGCTCAAGATAGATCTGGGTAACGACCACCTACAGGTCGAAAATAAGTGATACTTTCAAGGCTTTTCGTGAATCCATTCTCAACCTCTGTTTCCGCACTTCGTTTGCACTTGTCCCCAGGTTCTCCGCCCCTGGGCAGCAGCACTCTGCCCCGACGATCACCAATTCAGCGGATTTAATGAACGTTTACAGCTAATTCCACAGAAGAGACTGGGCTTTTTTCACAAGGAGACCACTTATCGCAAGAGCACGCATATTATCCTAACTATGAGTCGTGATCTGCTGCCGTTCAAAAATCGTTACAAACGGCATGCTACCACGAATGTAATGAAACCTTCGACAAAAAGTGGCGACCTGTTTCAGCCAAGTCAAGCAGGCCTTACAGAGATTTGCGCTAATTGTAAACTTGCAAAAGTGCACTAGGCACAATCGAATAATCAAAGGAAGCAATGCTACAGCCGTTAGGATATGATCGGTTGCTTGTTGGAAACGATTTGCATTTGGCCAATAAGAAAGATATGAGATGATTGAATGATCAATTTAGGTACCTATTGGCGTATGACATCATTTTGCTATTTGAGTCGAGAAATAATGTGAAGGGTGTTACATAATAGTATGTTTACGGGGATGAATCAACGTATAATTTCAAGAAAAAAGTCCATATAAACATGGATCCGCAAAAGCTTCGTTACGGAGCTACAAGGTTATTTTCCAAAAAAAATTGTCTCAAAACTCTTGCAATTTTTGAGACATTCAGTCCAAATTTGGAATGCGAGCTTTTTCAACAGTCTCCATAATTGCTCGTCCTGAATCATAACTAGAATCTTAAGCGTGTCTTCTTTTCCGGAGGCATGCCATTTTTCCCTCTCAAACTTTTTGCGATACGTCACTGGTCAGCGTAAAATCAATTTTTGATATCTCCGTTCAATTTAAAAACTTTTTTAACTCTTGTATGTTTTTCGTATCTCTAACCGTTTTCGAGTAGTAAATGATTGAACGATTGTATTTGTATTTGATAATAAGCTTTAGTTGAGTCTCGGATGACGAGCTATCAAAATAAAAGCAAATTTTGGGCAAACCTATTAAGTATTTCTATTATTTTTTTTTATTTAGCGAGTAACATACAATCGTTCAATAATTTTTTACTCGAAAACAGTTAGAGATACGAAAAAATTACAAGAGTCAAAAAGTGTTAACATTGAACAAAGATATCAAAAATTGATTTCACGCTGATTAGTGGTGTACCTCAAAAAAGTTTGAGATGAAAAAGGAGACATGGCTCCGGAAAAGAAAACACCCTGTAGATTTCAGTGAAGATTCAGGACGTGCAATAATGAAGACTGTTGAAAATAGCTCGCATTCCAAATTTGGACTGAATATCTAAAAAACTGCAGGAGTTATAACGAAAAAACAATTTTTTTCGGACATTTCAACACCCTGTAGCTCCGCAATGAAGTTTTCATGGACCCATGGTCATATAAACTTTTTTTCTTAAAATTACATGTAGATTCACCCCCTCAAGTTGTGACATACTATTATGTAACACCCTGTATGTGACTCCAAATATCACTGGACGAAATGAGAGTAATGGTTTTTCACGTTCAGTAGATTCATCGAAACGTCAAGAGAACTACCAACTTGTCATAGTTTTCAAACCTCCGAAATTTCACTTGATAGTATTTTGGGATTTGATCAGTTGTTTGTTGGAAACTCTCCGTTTGCATCTTCAGTTGTGAAGTATCTAATCAAATTGAAAGTTTTTGAAACTACAGAATTCCTTAAATGATGAGAACGTCACCGCTGTAAAAAAATCTTTTTGACAGAACAACGCAGTGCATCATTGTATATATTCTTTGTACACTGGTCATTTTGAGCAAATAATTCAGGAACGATTTGGTTACCGCGAAATTTCAGACAGTTAGTACCAAATATTTTGAATATGGAGCAGTATTTATAAATACCCTTCCATAGATTGAACACTCGGATAGTCTCACTCATGAAGAAAGTAGTTACGTCTGTGAATTTGATTGGTACTAGAAAATCTCAGAGTAGGTGAAGAATCAACAAAGCTCGTATAAACAAATGGGCAAATGGGCTTTTAAGTTAGAGAGATTCGAAATCCAAGCAAATCAAATTTTGTATTAAGCTGCACAACAAAGAAACATGTGCAAAATTCCTTGAAACTCCCCCGAATAAGAAATCTAAAAATTTCCGGTAAAAGAAGAGTTGAATCTAGAAATTAATAAATGGAGAGGAAGAGCTGTCAGAATATTCAAATTTAAACTGTTGTTTTCCGAATATGGCCAAATGATCTTCTAAGGTCACGTCACTGCTTCCAGAAATTTCTACCACCTCAAATGTTAATTTAATAATTCATAGAAGGTTGTGACAGAACTCAAAATCTCAAATACAAGATATTTAGATTTTGGAATACAAAAAATACGTTTTTACAATAAAAGAACTGACATGAAGTTTATATCCCTCGCAAAGAACAGAACGGCCAAGCAAACTGGTCGGTATCACAGAGATTTCATTATGTTGAGAACGGAATGCAGGCTATAATTGATAGATTGATAAAATTGTCGCTACCTGTACTTCGGCATTATCTGAAGAGCAGATTGATTGAAATGGATCCCTGATGTTCGATACACTGAAAAATCGCGAATGGCGACTCCTTAATGGCTTCATACGATTGGAAACACGAAGAAAGTGGTAAAAAATTTTTATACGCACGTATATATATCGTTCGGTACTCTTCAGTCGCTTTAAGTGCTCATATTTAACGAGATATCTTGCTGCTGAATAAAACGGAATCTCTACTGGGATAATGGTTTATTAAGTGTGTGAAAAGTGCTAGATTTATTGTAATTAAATGGTTCTGGTTTTTCGTTTTTGTCCGCTTCTGTACCAGTTTGTACAACTTGAAGCCGCTACATTTTTTGGTTTCAATGATATCGTGAACTTGAAAATGTTTCATGCTACATATTTCTCCACGATGTATTTTTATTCAACTAGATTTCATTTCAATCGAATGTTTTATCAAAATGTCAGAATTTTTTTCGATATTACGATAGATTTTTCTACTTTGCAGAGTTGTACATTCATTACGAAAACGATATATCGAAAGTATTAAAGGAGGAGGTTTCTTTTTTCGTTATTATTTTGATTCAAGATGAATTGATGACTTCCATAAATTTATTTTAAGATTCAATCACGAAGGGCTTCAAAATAGAGCAAATTTAGGTTCGGAATTATTAGACTTTTTCGTTGTTACCATGTTAGCCATGATATTATGGCGGAGGATGAGCAGCTAGCCCAAAAGTTGTTATGTCATTCGAAAGTAAACTAAATGAGGTATTGTTAACTGAAAAAGAAACGTGAACAAAATTATCGATATTTCATCGAAAAAACCATTGGAAAAATAGGACTCATTCTGTTAATTTCAGAATCCTGATATTCATCTCCTTAACAAGCCCTCAGTGAGAGTTTTTCTGCACAGACTCTTTTATCTTGTAGAAAATTTATTGTCCTTTCAAAATATGTGGTCAAATTTGATGAGACTACAAGGAAAACTGAATAATGATCATTTTAGAGAAAAAACTCGAAATATTTCGTGAAATTAAGAAATGTTAAATTGAAGAACAACCGTCAACATTTCGACCATGTATTATATGACATTTTTTGTTGCAAATCCTTCATATAATCCCCCCATCAAGTCTGTTCACTTTAGAAGTAGACACCCTGTATAGAGATTCTCTCATTAAAACGTAACCAATTTTATACATTCTGTATAAAGATGAACCGAATTACTTATTATAATAGTCTTTCGCTTCTATTCTGCTCATATCACAAGAACTGCACCTAATTCAGCAGCACTGATTTCCTTCCCATTTTCCCAGCCAAGCTCAAATCTCCCATTCAATATTTTAAACGAAACAAATAAACGTATCTCTATTTGATCGTATCCTAAAGTGTAGAAACTCAGATGTGGAAGCGCGTCACATGATCATAAGTCTTCAAGGTATGTGCACGAGCATGTAAGTAGGTGGGCGATCTAATCTTGTGTTTATTCTTAGATATCGCAACTTCGAACATCACTTTAAATGTTAATTTTCGACTATTTCTGCATTTCCAGCGCATTAGGAGCGCAGCCAATGGAAGTTACTACCTTAATTGATATTTATTGATAAGTTAGATGTATAAATCGATCCAGTTCACCTGAAATTGATTACTTTATGGATGATCATTGGCAGTTGAGAAAAATAAATTATCAGGAATATTTTCTTCAGTTTTTAATCACTCTAGTTATTTTGATTTGATCAGTTTTCAGATGAACAGGAAATTATTATTGCTTGAAGGTGCCATGCATTTCTGTATCCAGTTGATAACAGTCCCCTTATTTCAGAGTGAAAATCGAATCATACAAATACGTACTTCATGAGAAACAAGTTTTACAACTGTACATCTGTATGGTTCTGTCTTGCTTTATAAAGTTAATATTCCATTTTGTTCAATCAACACCATAATATCCATAAAAACACACTCCGTAACTTAGTGAGCATTCAATTTATAGAACACAAACTACAGGTTCATACAAAATTGAATCCATGAATACATTTGGCCTACAAAACTTCCCACTTTCCCTATTCGAATTCCTGATGAGGTTGCAATACTCTCCAGGGAATTGCTAGTAGAAACAAGCTCTGTATCCCAGATCATGTCACCCTGTCAACAAATATCGACCTGCATGAGTGTTTTCACAAATTCTGATTCACTGTCGAGTTACTGAGGGTGGATACTTTTAAATGAGATACCCTGTATGTTGAAAACTCAATTTTTGGAATTCAATAAAATCTGAGATTGAATGAAGACAAATTATTGCACTTTTGTAATAAGTTTGTGATTAACATATTATTGGAATATTGTTGTTATTCATATATATTTCATAAAATAAGAATTCCAAAAAATTGTCAACCCATGAAGTGTCCTAAGGTCGAAAATATTGATTAATCAAATTCACTGATTTTGAATTATCTTTCAATTCAAATTGAAATACACATACATAATCAATGCTTGTATTGTTCCTTCCTTCATTTCTCACAAATAAATTAATCTACTCCTGAACTAATAAAATATCTAGTTCAACATGGTACTTCCATAAATAATTCCCCATGTTGATCCAGTTTCGCAGCTCGTACATTAAAACCAAAATAAAAATCTATTTCATGCATAGAGTTCTGAGATAACAGCTTTATCATTGTTTGTTCTGTAATTGAAGGCTGCTGAAACCAATGAGATATATTGTTCAAAATGTGTAGCAATAAGGTGGTCATAAGTCAGGGCGATGTCGTTGGCATACGTTGGGCAACACACGAAATGGTTCAAGAACATTGCGGAGAGATGCCCTTCACGCTTACCTGATTCAATGCAGAACCAAATAGTCATACGCTAGATGCTAAAAATAATAAGCAGTATAGATAGGCCCAGTAAGATGCGAGCACAGGCAAAATGTAGGAAAATATTTATATGTTTTTATTTCCTCATTGTGCTACATCACAACATCAACTGAATTTCGGTTATTTTTATGATTTTCAAGATATCTGCACCAGTTTTCGTGATTCTACATTTTGATGTGCCTTGCTGTGATATTGAAGTTCTTTAACTTGCAGAAATATTGCAAGATATTTGAAAAACATGATTGTATATAAACAGCAATATTCCACAGTTAAGTTTAGTAGCGTGGGTTCATAATGGGTCGTTATGTATTAATTTAATTATGTTTCTCTGACTCTGTAAACCTAAAATTAGTTAGATAAAATGTATCGTAGCTAATATTCATAAACTGGATGCAACACATTCCTAAAAAAAAATTTTGTGCACAGTTTAAAAATAAATCAATTTCATTTCATTTCAGTACCCCTAAAAAAAAGCATGACTGTCTTTCGATTATATAAAACTGTCAAATTTTAAAACAAAACAAAAATTTGCTTTGTATATCTGACCCTTTATTGATATAGCTCTTTGGGCTATATGTTCTTAATTGATCTGAGGCTAGATGCAAGAAGAATTTGTGATAAATATTTTAGTTCTTGAGATGAGAAAATCGACGAAAATATTGAACAAATCCAGGTTCATCTTTATGCATTGATTCAGAAAAAGAAAGTCCCGAAATAACATAACAAAAATCAGCTTCAGATAAACTGAAACAAAAACGAACAAATTTTTCTAGAAAACATTTTAGGTTTTCACTCCCAGTCTCTGAAACAGAAATAATTAAAAAAAATTTTATTTAGTTGAAGTACTCCTGCGAAAATCTTTGTCAGGAGCAAATTGGATTTAAAGAAATTGTCGCCTAACAGTAAAACTAAAGAAGGAAATAAATGAAAAGAATAATGTAACGTTTCGGTGTCTATATCAGAGACCTTCTTCGCACAAACTTGTAAAATCTTCGGAATTGTGTGTTTTTCATTTGCATTCTAATTGATATTGAAAGTTGTCAACACATAGAGATGTTGATTTATTTAATTAGGAAATTTTCTGATGTCATTTCTTCCTTCAATAAATCAATTCAAATACGATCTATCCAACAAAACAATTGGCCAAATTATATAATTTATCTAACAAAATACAAGTGGATTCCTCAATTTTCCATTTATAATTATCAGGTTTCGCCATTAGGATCTTTGTGTTGTTGCAGTTGATCATATGATCTCCCCTATTTGAGCATACATGATCAGCGATTTGTGAACTTGTAATGTCCCTATTTTTGATGTTGTTCTTATGTTCCCGTTTTTTTTATCTCTAAAAGTCATTCCTTTTCATTTATTTCCTTTTTTAGTTTCACTGTTAGGCAACAATTTTTTCAAAACCAATTTTCTGCTGACAAATATGTGCAAAGATTTTCGCAGGAGCACTTCATCTTAAATGAAAAATATTTAATTATTTCTATTTCAGAGACTGGGAGTGAAAACCTAAAAATAATTTTAGAATTGCAGAATCCTCCCAGATTATATTTCAATGGGTATCTGAACAAATTTTGTTCTGACAACGGTCTCTTTGCAGTTCTTCCACGCTTATTTCGATTTGAATTTCCAATTTATCGGTACATAACTTCAAGCTGAGGAAACTTGCGTGTCCAAAGCAATCTCCAAATCCGGTTCATCTTAAATCACTTATCTAATATCCTTCAAAAAGCTGCCATGTATTGCATCACTGACAGAAATATAAAGACATCATGCTGAAGCCGAGAGAAGTAAATGGTTATGATTCAATTCGAACTATAAACATTCAGCTTTTTAGGCATGAAACAGTGCCATAAATTCTTAATAATTACCATGTGAGACGGAGATTCGAGCTGAAGGGTTAAATGACATGCATCTCAGCACCAGAAAGACCCACGGTAATAATTCCTTGTAAGTCCGGTAATCAATGAACTTATTAGTGCAGGCATCGGGATATTTCTGTGTGGTTATAAAGAATGGTTCACGATCTAGTAACTCTCCCGTTTACGCTTAAAGAACCTTGGAAATACTGGTTGGATCTGCACCTGAACCCAGCAGGGGGAGGCTATTGAGAGGTATATCGCTGATTTTCCTGGTTTTTGAACTTGGATGTGGTCGTTAGATGTATTTCATGTTATGAACAAATTGTAAGGAGGTGAATTCACGTAGCTTAGATAGAAGGAATATTATGCACTCATTATGAGGTGAGGAATATAAATCATCTCATCACCATGGAGATCGTTCTACATCAATAATTCAATAAAACACAGCTTCTTATTGAAGTTGCTTCTTGTTATCTGGATTTTCGGTTTTTGTAGTCATATTTCAATTTCTTTGAATCCAACTCAATTTTTCTTCATTATTTATATATCTTATACTATTAGAGTGCATTTTTCAAACAAGATAATTTAGATTACTATGGCCAACACAAATACTTTTATGCGAAAGTTGCTCACAGAATGTTTCATAATATATGCGCATAACTTCAGGAAATTAAAGCTCCTCCGAAAATATGAACACAAAGTTTATTGACCTACCCTCTGGAATGCACAGTTTTCGAGATGAAATTAGATGAGAATAGTTTTTTGAGATAATCTCTGGTAAATTTTGTCGTTGAGAAAATAGCTATCTTGAGCATTTCTTCATCATAATAAGCTACGTTTTTGCGGAATTTTGATTTCTCAAGTTTTACTGGTGAAGGTCGGTAACGGTTTTTAAGGGTTAGTGATTGTTTGCCTCAAATTCTAC
Source organism: Propylea japonica (assembly GCA_013421045.1). NCBI lineage: Eukaryota > Metazoa > Arthropoda > Insecta > Coleoptera > Coccinellidae > Propylea > Propylea japonica. The sequence continues at coordinate 113,845,585 of CM024239.1, forward strand.
AATAACGAAAAAGTACGGTTTTTGAGACGCCCATTCGACCACAATGTTTTCTACAAAAAAAAGTACACCATATCATAATTCTGAAGTCGATTTTCAATAAATTTTCATGTTTTTCTGTTTGTAAAGAATTTTCTGAAAAAATTAACCACGTTTTTCGAAATAAAAATTGATTTTTCTCAAGAACGGTCGATTTTAGTGTGAATGACATAGGAGTCCTTTTTTGTTCTCAAAACATTGAAGCTACTTTTTCATTCGCGTAGAAGTTGGGAAAAATATTTCCCCCAACCCATCAGAACTTTCACCAACCATTACCTATTAGCACTTCAGAAGCAAAATTTCACAAAAACATAGCTTTTTATGATTGAAAAATGCTCACTTGAACATTTGAGCGTTCATATTTTTGGACGAGCTAAAACATCCTCAAGTCCTGCGCATATATTTTGAAACAACTCAATTCTTCCATTAAAATCTCGAACCAATCCTAAAAATTTCGAGTTTTCAAATCATTCCTTCATAGCACATTTCAAAATCGTTTCTGTTATACCTTGTTTGATATGAAGACGAAAACTGGAATATAATTCACACAAAAAATCGAATTGAATACTTCAGACAACATGAGTACATTTAACAAAACCGATTTAAATGGGAATGCAAACTATACTAACAAATTAGATATTCCTATAAATCGCAGATTTATTTTACTTCAGAATTAGTTGGTGAAGTACATATAAATTGTCTGAAATAATTGTGCAGATATTTCATAATCTCGAAGCTAGATGAAGTATTTGATAAAGGAACAATCCTACAAACTCATTTCATATTCTGCCATATCAGATCGACCATACCTGGTTGTCCATATTCCTCGTACCTTCTAATCTGAATTCCAGTTCTGAATTTACACCAGTTTTGTCATTTTTCGAACTGCAATATTAAAGTTGAGCGGTATAATGTATGACTTAATTTCACCTTCACGATTATATGCCGCCTACACATTTCGCAATATATTTAGTTTATTGGTGTGGAGTATAAAATAAATGAAATAGTTACAAACGCTGTAGACTGTCGTAAGAGTTGCAAAATTTTTCCCTGACATTCATATTTTCAGTCAGTTTGCGGTTTAATTGATAGGATTATTATGGATATTTGCAAATTCTGATAGTGCGGTAAAAATCTGTTTTCTAGATTGTTAGATACCCAGCAGTGATTAGTAGATTTGGGTTAAGGAAGCTTTTTTGTGAAAACAGCGTTTGTCAGAGGTAATAGTGGTTTTCAATTGGTTATGGTAATTCTGTTTATAGATCTAATCGAATTTGATACGAATAATTAATTATTGCACATATATCCAGGTGGATTATCGAATAAAACTTTCCATGCGAAATGAGGATTTCGAATATTGTCTTAAAACGGCGTTGAAAACATTAAAATAAAATGTGAGATACTAGGTGTTCCACAGATCGTTTTATGAAGAAAAGGTCCCATGAAGAATGCTGGTCCAGAAATGCATTATTTTCGGGATACAGGGTATTCAAGTTTTATATAATACCGAGCCAGAAAAGTAGTAAGACAACGAGATATTTTAAACTAACGATTATTATTCGAATTTTAGTTCGATTTGTGACAAAAAATTTCTTCTGCCTTTTTTTCGTATAGGGCGCAATTTTATGTAATAAAATAAAACATCTTGAAGCATGTCATGTTTAATTTATGCATTTAAAAACGATGCTCCACACAAAAAAGCAAGCTGGATTTTATGTCGCGAATTGAACTTGCAATTAAAAAATAATTGTTAGTTTGATATACTCTAGTGCCTCCACTTTTTTTTAGTCATTTATAAGTAAAACTTTTACATTCTGTATCTCGGAAACAATCGAATGAAAAAAATGTATTGATTATATCATCTCATTTTGAATTTTGTGATTATATTAATCAATTCATTCTGAGACTCCCTTACCGATTATTTAACGGTAACCAGCAACGATAAAAGCTTCTATGCTCTTCCTGCTGCCGCTCTGTGTGGGTGTGACGTCACCTAACATTCTCTACTGCTATTAATAATAATCGCTTCGATTCAATTCTAACAGGAAATTGCCAATTATGAAAACAAATGTAAGAGCGGTGTTGATGGTGTTTCGATGCAAGGTATCGGGGTAAAAAAATTAAAAATCATTATGTCAGATTGTAATTACTCAGATTCCGACCCAAATAGCTGTAAGAAATGGAGAATGCCGAAGCCACTTCTTCATTGGACTTTATTATATGGGTTTTATCTATTCTCCTCTATTATAAGAATGAGTGTTCTATGTGAAGGTTTTGATGGAAGTGATGAAGTAAGTTCTAAACTATTCGCTTGTGAATAGAACGACTTGAAAAAGTAATTAGTTAAATATTCAAAAAATAGTTAATGGTCGGGTGCCGAGTTTACGACACGATCGGTATTCGGTATTAATTAAGGTTCAAGCTTCAAGCTTGACACTACACTTTTTACAGCTCGATGCAACAGAAGAAAAATCGAAAAAAGTGAAAAATATGAAACAGCAAAAGTAGAGTTCCTTCGTGGTACATTGAGATGCCATGGTAAAATATAAATGATGAACCTGTATACCGTATTTATTCACATAGTGCCCTATCCTCTAGTATCACAAGCTTTGTTCGAATTAAAACCACATGGATATTTGAGAGATATAGCTAGAATAATTTATCAAACCGGGCCTGGATCTCTAAATGATGATTTTACAGAACTTCAGATGAGCAATCAACTCTCAATATTCTCGTAAATAGCGTAATCATCTTCCATGAATTTGAACTACCTAAAATCAAATTAATGATAGTATTCTGCTTTCATCTGTAATCCAATCTGTAACTTTCCATAAGCTTGCAGGAAAATTGCAATTCTGGACCTCTTTAAGGGATCTGCAGCTTACAGAAATCGTTAAATACTTACGAGTACTCGACGGGTGATCGGAAGCATAATCGAATGACATATTGTGAGGTTACTTTGAATGGTTCGTTTATTTAGGACGAACACCAACGTTTTAATTTAACAAATTCCTGATGAATGAAAATGCTATGGTTTTGTTTATTGGATTGTTATCGGAAGAAAATCGTAACAGGTAAAACATTGTTCAATAATATACATGACCTGAAAATCATTCTTTTTTGAAGTAAGAACTTTATGAGAATAGAAAGGAAAAGGTTGCGTCATCAAATGAATCCATTCGAAATGCCGAATGCCCAGAAAATGTTCAGATTGAAGAAATGTCTAATTCCGAGTTTGTAAACATGTTCATATTGAAGAACCAGTGTACTATAAACTTACTGAATGCTCTACAACAATTTTAACCAAAAATTTTTTTCTTAACTGTTTTCAATTTATTAGGTAAAAGAAATAAACGCAAACTGCATCCAGATGAATGTATTTTCAAATTCAAATCAAAACCATTTACTCATAGTACTTGAAGTTCCATGATCAAACCTTACGATTGAAGGTTATGTTTTTCGATGAGTAGTTCAAAGGTGACACTGTAAATGAGAAAGTTACAGAAACCATTCCAGAATTGCATCATTAACGAATCTGTAAGTCAGCCGGTTACAGATCAATCGTACGCTACAGTATCGTAACTTACAGATGAAAAGCAGAATAACACCATTAATCTGTAAAGAAAATAATAAAAATTATGTGGAAAACTTGACATCATTTCGACTTGAATTTCAGGAAAGTTTGATATACTGAGTAGCACATAATTTCTCTCTATCTTCAACAGAAACCATAAACAACTCGTTGATCTCTATTCGCCAAACTCTCCAACTATCTATGTCATTCGAATCTAATCGCTATCCGATTCGTTTAGGCATCGCCATTTTGCCTGGCACCGATAGTCGACCAATTGAGAAATCAATTCAGCACCAACGAAAGAAACAAATGAGTCTGGTGGCGGTTCGTAAATAATTTGCATGTCAACATTTATAAGTAAACACCTTGTCCGCAATGCCATTACATGTGTCCACTCTGCGATCCGAGTCCTGCCTTGTAAATTCCCAGCTGCGAACGATGCTTGCCCGCGATCTCGGTCTGTCCAGTTTCCTCTGTTGCGATTTGGCTTGGAGTAAGGGAGAATCCAGGGGAATTCGGATGAGGAGTTAGTGTGAGTTGCGAAAAAGAGAAGTGGCAGATTTTGTGTACGTTCGTCGCTTAACGTATCGTCGGGGTCTCCATAGTAAATTGCCAGTAACATCTGAGTTTCATTGTAACTGGAATAAGAATCATGTTTTTGTCGTAAATGAGATCATGAAGGAATTTGAAAAATCTAAAAAACAAGATGTGATATTTTAACAAGAAGCCTGTGTGCTGGTGGCAACAAAAATCCGAGTCGAACACAGGGAGTTTTGCAACTGCACAACTGCAAGTTGAATTATGTTGTTTCTATTTTTTCGTCAAGATAGATAAGATGAACGAATGGTTTTCAGAAGACTATTCATGAGATTATTCTACATGCATATTGTATATACTCCATCCCCATATTATTGAGCGCAAAGTAGGCGTTTGTTTATTTGTCTGATTTTGGCAGTATTTGCTGTCATAACGATTAACAAAGTCAACGTTGTTGAATATACGACAACGACGAGGAAAAAAGTCAAAAATAACCCTCCTGAGTGTAAGTAATGTTTCGGAAAAAAGTGTTGATTGAGAACAAAATGTAAAATTATTTTCCTAATCGAACAATGAAAAAAAGGTGTTTCTAAAAAAAAAGTGTGAGATGTCTCATTCTTTTATCTATTGCAAATGTGCTCTGGCTTAGTGGGTAAGAGCGAGCAATAAGAACAATGTGGTAACAGCATTCATGACTGAAGATACTATCAGGGCTAATATAACTGAAATAAATCCTGATGAAGGAAATCAACTAACCAAAAACTGCATATACGAAGTACCTTGTCACTGGGTTAGAGCCTATATTTGAGAAAATTCGAATCAAAGAACATAAGAAAGTACTCAACATGGAGATACTGATAAGTCAGAGGTTTTCCAACGTACTTTGAATGAAGACCAAAGAATTTATGGGGTGAAGTTTTCCTAATATCAACAGAAGAGAAATCGAGACGTGGAAACTGAAGGAAGAAGCTTTAATGTCAATTACCAAAAATCTTCTGGTGATAATCAAAAACATCTGGACTTTGATATTTAAGATACAGCCTGAAAAAGATCACACAATAGATCAAAATCATCGATTGTTTTCTAGGAACTGTCAAATGATGATAATTATTTTCACAGAAGAAACATTATCCAGAATTACTCGTCAACAACAACTGATACATAGAGCAAGCTCATAAGCTTCTGAAGGACTTCAATAAAGCCTATGATTAAACAGGAAAATCATAATCAATCAGTTATATGAAGAAATTAAATACAAGTTCAGCTAGCCCAATTCATTTCATCAATAGATAAAAATCATTTCTTCCAGTCTAGTCAAAATTATCGATAATGAATACATTAGTTGAAACCTTAAATTGCGTTACTCGCTTATCCTAACGTCGGGGTCTCCAGAAAGTCCAACTCGATTCACACATTTAAACCAGTTCACATCACTTTTATTAGCTTTGATAAAAGAATAACAAGATGGTTAACCTGATATAAGAGACAATTACGATTATGAAATAATTATCCCATCTAATTGGAAAAATAATTTACATATACGTATATTACTCAATTTCCTCGGAGAGTCCTCCGTACAACACTAAACTTCTCACAACTTCACTGGAACACCATGAAGGTACATATTTTCCACTTATTCCTGCTCGACATAGGCAGTTATACATCCGCACCTGACTGTTATTCGCTATAAATATTCGCTAAGTGAGGGATTCCATAGGAAAACTAATAATATCGCCGAGACGCAGAATTGCGAATGTGATTCTATTGAAAATTTCGCATTTCGAAAAGATTTTATGTGGCAGCCGGTCGTAGTTATCTACTACATAAATTAGAGTGTAGAAATTACTTGAATTGCTCTTTCGAAGAGGTTCAAGCAATTATCACATAGAGTCAAAATCACTTACTGAGTGAGCAATTCTAAATCTACATTATCGTACTGCTGATATAGGTATTTATAATATAATATCAGTGCAGAAGGCAATGATTTTCTTCCACGAGTTTTTGAACAAACGAGTGGAAGAATGAAGGCTGTACGAATATTAATTATAGCTATACTTCATTCGTACCAATTCACTCTAGTCAATTTTCTTTGAAATCGATCGAATACTTTCATGAAAAAATGTTTGCATTAAAGCATGTTAGTTTGCACAACTGTTTTCTGTATATGTACATACACATCGTCTTGGCCTCCTAGGTTTCTGAAGAAATAAACAATCAATGTTTTGGAAAGGGAATGATTTCCTCCATTCCAACTGTATTTCATCCGACAGAAAATATTTGTTTGTTACATTTTTGCTTTGTGCAGGAAGAAACAGTAATAAAAAAGGAGAAAACCCTTTATTCAGTTATAATTTATTTTTGATAAATAAAAGTTATTCCTCCACTGAATACAAATTCAATAGCCTTTCTATATAACCACCTCTTTTTTTCAATAAACTCCCAATAAGCCTAGGCATTCTATCAATTATTTCTAAAAAACTTTATAGGTTTTCACTCCCAGTCTCTGAAACAGAAATAATTACAAAATTTTAATTAAGATGAAGTGCTCCTGATTTAATCTTTGCACTTTTGTCAGGAGCAAATTGGTCTTGAGAAAATTGTTTCCTAACAGGAAAACTGGAAAAGGAAATAAATGAAAAGGGCAATGTAACCTTTCGGTGTCTGTATCAGGCACCTTCTTCAGACAAACTTGTGAAATCTTCAAAATTGTGTGTTTTTTCATTCGCCACCTTTTTTTATAAATGCAGAAAGCTCCCAGAATATGTTTCAGTCGATATTCTATTAATCAATTCATTCATGAAATTTTCTGGCATATCGTTTCATTCTTCCCAAAGGGCTAATTGCATTTCCTGAAAAGTTGAAGGCGGTTTTGACGATTGAATATTTCTCTCCCGATGTTATCCCATACTTACGCAATTGAATTAATCTTTGGTGAGTTTGCTGGCCAATTTCTTCTCTGGGTTTTTTACCTTGAAGAATGTTTTGAACCCATCGTGTGTGGCGGGGCGTTATCATCCTGATAAATAAAATAATCACCAACTTCGTTGAGCATAGGACAAATGATTGGTTCAAATTTCCTAAGAGGGCACGCGATCTCAATGTATGTAGATTCGGTATTGTCATTTGTTATATTATGGTTCATATCAACATACAATAATGAAATATAACTATAAAAACTGTGTGAATCGGATCTTATATTAATAGAACTTTCTCCTTCCTGAAAAAACAGCCATTATATGCCAGGAATATTTATGTAGATCAATATCGATTACCCCAATTTTGTTTACCGCTATACGATATCCTGCTTCGATTATAGTATATCACAAAAACTGCTCGAACAACAATGTCACCATAAATTCAATATATCATACCGTGTAAAATTCAATCGAATTGAAATTGAGAAGAAAGTTAGAAAATGAAAGTATGAATTATGAATGACGAAATAATCCGGTTTTCAAAAAATATAGCCGTACGAATAGAATTCGGTGAAGTATAGCTCCACTAGGAAAAAAATTTAAATAATCTAATTTTTCTTAAAAAGCGTGATGTGATTTTGATAACATTTTCATTGCAAAAAGTTAACTTTCACTATTTTACCTTTCGAATTATTGCTTTCAATATTCTCTTCAGTTTGAAAAACCCATTTCATGCATTTCTGTAGAAATCTAATCAGTCCTTTTTTATCCAATATTAGTATATATTTCAATTCTATTTCATTATTTCAAAAGCAGTATGTATTTTGATTCGGAATTTTTCGAAAAATAGTGCTTATATTATCCAACGGCTGTGATCGGCCATTTCACGACAAATTCGCGAAAAGTTTAAGAGTATTCGCTAATTGATTCCATCATTGTTATGCCTAATTACCTGAGAAAGCTCAACTGAAACATTATCATCAACGTGTAAACCCGTAATTTCTCTGTAAGTGATGAACAAGTCGAGTTTATCAGAACATGAAATTTATCATTTCTTACTTTGTTTCATTGTTGTTTACCTCCTTGTCTTTACAGCGTGAAAATTAGTTTTAATCTCTTCAATTCAATGATGAGGAAATTAGGAGAACGCTTCATTTTCGATTAAAAACTGGAAAGTTTAATAGTAGGGGAGCCAAGCGGGGATTTTGGGATTTACTAGATCTGCTACTAGGAGAATCTATATTCAGGGTGTCTCATTTAAGAGTGTCTACCCTCAATAACTCAACAACGAATCACAATTTATGAAAAGACTTAGACAAGCTGATTTCTGATGATAGGTGTTAATGACCTTCTTCTTCTACTAGCAACCTTCTGCTGGGGGTTGCAACCCCATCAGGAATATGAATAGGGAAAGTCGATAGTTTTATAGCACAAATGTATGCGTGGATTCAAATTTGTATGAACCTGCAGTTTGTGTTCTATAAAATGAAGAACACAAAGTTACAGGGTGTTTTTATGAAATTATGATACCGGTAAAAGTGAATGAAACATTATTTTCATTATACAAACACATTTTAATACATGCACACATTTGTGCTACAAAACTACCCACTTTCTCTGGTCAAATACTCACAGGGTTCAAACCCTCTCCGAGAGATTTCTATTATGAACATGCTTTGTATCCTAGATCATGCCCAGCTGTCTGAGTTTTTCCACAAATTCTGATCATTGTTGAATTATTGAAGGTAGACACTTTTAAATGAGACACCCGATATAAACTGAAGAATATTGATGAGGCATTATGAATGACAGAAAAGGCCATACGTATTTGATATCTTCAAAGGAGAAGATTACCTTCATACAAATCGAATAAAAGTTTCATTTTTATTTGTGCAATTCTGTTTTCCCTACAATTTCAGAATTTTCATAATGTGAAAAATTCAACAATGAAAGGTATGTTTGAAAGTTAATGATCAAGTGACCTGTTTTTCTGATTGCCCGTGATTCCCATCATCTACTGAGGATAGGCAAAAACAGAAGAAGAACTGTATATTCTATAAAAAATCTCGGAAATATTTCTGTGGTGCCGATGAATGAACCTGTCTCGAAGACTCATGTCTCAATTGTCCATTGAGTTAAATGTAACCGTCTAACAATGACCAATTCCCCGATGAAGTGAATCGATCACAGTGATCGATGTCATGAGTCGTGCTCAGTGGTCGAACACAAGAAAAGAGAGAATGTGGAGGATCTTGAATAGTACATAATACACGTTCTATGTTGCGTTTCGTCATCAAATTGCTGCCTGTAAAAGGCATTATCTCATTCAGAGAGTGCTATGATATTTGCTTCGGAACGTTTGAAGCGGGAAAAATGTGTGTTGGTTCTTACTTTGGTAAATTGAACAAATGAGTGGAAATGTCACGATGGTTCTCGTGCTTAAGGTTGTTGTGGTATTGACTTGCCATCAATCAGAGTGGAAGATCTGAGGAATATGGTAATTAGCTTTGAGCAATTATGGAAATTTAGCACAGAGAGATCCATATCTGGTGGAGTGGTAATGCAAGAGTTTTCAGAGGAAAAAGTTCAATTTTTTTGGAATTTGATTATTTCAATATTTTTACATAAATAATACGTAGTTGAAAGAACCCAGGATTTTGAAAGTCATTATATTAGATCTTACAATGTGACCTTAAAAAAATGTAATGAAATAACAATAATAAGAGTCTATTCCTTTTTCAAAGAGCACTACAACCTGATAAATCAAAAAGTCAGCTGTCAGACCACATATTATGTAGTAATGCTATATTCTGCATTGTTGCCAATCAGTAATAGTTATTTGAAATATATTCTCATTTTGCAAACGTTTGACATAATAACATTTCTATGTTTCTATGTTCCAGTAGAGTTTTGACATTTCTCGTAGTGCTTCTAAATACTGTAAGATTGCTACAGGGTCTCTATAAATGATTATAACAGCGCAGTTGGCGTTGGACTATTATGAATATTTTTATTCTGATGTGAACTTTAATTTAAACAAACGATACTGGAAGTTTGGGCAGGTAATTCCGAAAGAAATAGAATAATATGACTGAAATTATAAATTTGTTTAGAATTTGTAAGAAAAAAATAAAATTAAAAATTTCCAAAGCAACCTACAATCATTTATAAAGACCCCGTATAAGGATCGCATATTGAAATAGCATAAATTGAACATTAAAATGTGTCATTAATTTTCAATTTCGTACATATTGAAGTCACCTTTTATTTTGAGGTCGACGAAAAGAAAAATTATTAATCAAGTAAGCCTGAAAACGATTATTATATCCGCAATTTCCCTTTGTTTTGAAAAAGAATATTGCTCGATTTATAAGTAAATTTCCTTGTTCTCAAGAAAAAATCATCGATGGCTTTGATTTTTTAATTATTCAGCGACCAGACAGTTCTTTCGTAATTCTTTGCGCTGGACCTTATTATTTTTGAGATCAGTTGACTGGCTGCCTTTTTCAGTTATTGATATGAAAATTATTTTCTTCAATTTTCTACTTTTCAGTTTTTCTTCTCTTGATATTATGGACGCATCACCCCATAGAATCCTGTGGCCTTCTTTCAGAGCATGGTAGACAAGCTTGGTCTTATCAGTATTTCAATGTTGAGTTGGCTTTTTTTGTTGTTCAATTCGAAAATTCAAAGGACATCTATTGTCTCCAATAAAGGACAATATCCTACTAACAAGGTACTTCATATATGCAATTTCAGGAAGGTTAGGTTAAGTTAGCGTAGGTTAGGTTAGGTTACTTCATATATGCACTTTTTGGTTAGGCAAGGTAAGGTTAGCTTTCAGTATTTTTTTCTTTTGATATCATGGAAGCTTCATTAGAGTACTATGGTCTTCAGTTCTTCAGAGCATTTTGGACAAGCTTTGACTTATCAGCACCTCCCTGTTGAGCTATAGATCTTCGAATTGAACATTCAAAGGACGTTTAGTTTCTTCAATAAAGGCTCTATCGCGCTCACAAGGTATCTCACATATGGTTATTAGATTTTAAATGTCAAGTTTTACTGGTTAGATTAGCCCTGATATCAACTTGAATTCTGTTCTCACATTGAACAGAGGTATTCACTTTTGTTTTATCTTTACACGACATCAAAGTATTCTCCATTGTCTTTCGTTTGATGATCCTGACGATTCCTAATTTTGATCATCCAAAATTCACATCCTGTGTTGTCAAATCAGGCGATTTTCCTTAAATGAGAAGAAATTCTTCTGCGTCAAAATTCCTAACGGCAGTACCTCAATTTTCGCTCCTTCGGAATACCCCTGCAATAAAGCCGTCTTCCTGCAGTCCATTGTCACCTGGTCAAGAGCGATATTACATAACAGGGGAGGGCAGGGTCGTAGCAGGTCAGTAGACTCGCCGCCGGTGCAGAGCACCAGCTGATCACGCACACTCGACTGCTCCACTCGGTGTTCTACTCATTCTTCTCTCTGCATACACCTACAATTCTGGTTCTTTGCACGATCTGCCAGGAATTCAATTGGTAAAGAGTTATGGTTCGGCCGCGTGGAAGGTAAACGGAAAGAATGCTGAGGAATGTGTGTGAGTATGTGTTTCTGTTTGTGGATACATAGGCGGCGCCTCTGTTGCTGGGAGACGTAAATCTGGTTGATCTATGGTCTCTTGTTTGTTAGAAATGGGCAGGTTACCAAAAGCTTCCGACTACCTCAATGAATTCGCATACGGCAACTCGTAATTGAATGAGTAGAACATAAAGCTATTGCCATCATTTCAAAGATTTCTCCAATTAGTGGTCTACTAAGGACCTTCATGATGACAGTATTTTAAGAAGCTATTTGAGGATCTTAACTAGCTTCCTCTCAAATAAATGAAATGAATCCTTTCGAGCACACATTCTGGAGTCAACGGTTACGGTACTCATACACTTCAACCTGTTTATGGATTGTTGCCTTTTATTCTGGTGTTTTGAAGTCATTATTGCTTGCCTTCTACTAGCAGAATCTCAGGAATTTTCAGTGATGCAGTGTCTATCTTTAACAATTGATTAGTTCAAGAAATTTTTGAGTTGATAACCACTAGCAATCCTTTCTGTTACCAGTTTGTCAGGATACTTCTTCTCTTCTTCCCCACGATAAAGTGTTTCGTTTAAAATCCTACGAGGAATTGAAGACTATTTCATGTTTTGTTGAATTTATCCGTAGAATGAGCACTTCTTTGGTTTACATAGTTTCAGTTATTTCAGAATTTGATTGGACAGCAGTAACATGAAAAGAGTACAAACGCTTGTTTGAAAACGAAAACGTTTCCAAATACTTATGTTTGTTAACAATCAGATGTAACAATGCAAAATGGAATATTATGCTACAAAAGTATAAAGATATAAAGATTTCGAGAACACGACGCTTTAAAGGCACTTCATACACTTGTGCCATACTATGGTTATTACACCTGCACCATAACAATCCTGTAACTGAATTTTGAAGCACTATCATCTAACTTATATTTGGATACATCTCATCAGGAATGAATTGAGAACTCTAGTTTAAGAGGTCATTTGAATGTTCAGCATGAAAGGGCTCTAGCTAGCAGAGGAAAGTCAAGCTGCTATTGAAGCACTGACCTTGTATGACAACGACTCATAGCTAATATTCGAAAGCCGAAGAAAACTCGATGAAATTAACAAGAACAAGATTTCTTCAGCCTCAGGACTTAAAGAAATAGTAGAGGATAACAAACTAGCTGCAAGTGAAGCACAAGCGTCACTTATTGGTCCAGAACTATTATGTGGTGTGGGCAAATGCACCTATAAGAGAGAGTTTTTGGAGATGGAAGAAACTGAAAGAGGACCACTACGGAATAATTTTCTGGGAATGGCTTATTCCAGAAGTTCCTCCGAAACTTTATAGCTGAAGGATCCCAAAAGTATTTGCATCTCAGCAAGATTAAGTTGCGGCTCTTCACCATATTTTAACAGGACATAAGCAGAAACTGAAGAGGGTAGATTCTGTGGAGACGAGGAAGAAACTCTTGTTCACTTAGACTTGCCATTGCGAGCCTGTATAAAAAATGTTATGGACAAGAGGCTTAGAGCCTCCTTGAAGCCCTCTCAGATACTGGAGTTTAGGAACAGTGGGAATCTGTAACTTTGACTATGGTGCTTTGCTAGGAAACTGCCAGCAGACCGCAGACCAGTCTAACTATCAGATGACAGTCCAAATCTGTGTACGTTCATCTGATATATATCGAGTCGATACTGATCAGAAATCCTTGTGCGAACGCGTTCGAACCTACAGCGTTTACTCACTCGTCTATGACTGATCGTCGTGCGAACTAACCTTATAGTTCTTCGTCCACAAGTAATGTATGGAATGCCACTCAATTCTCCTGGTGAAATTGACTATATACCCATAACTTTTTACACGGCTAATCAACCTCTTTCCTTAATGTTTCCACTTCTTCTGTCAGTTTGACGAGATGTTTAATCACCTGGCCTATTTCTCGAAAAAATCGAAATGGCGCGTGCACGCCCATGTCCGTCGTTGTCTGTTATTATCCGCAAATGTCTCCAGTGGACGCGGATCGAACGCAACATGCAAATGTGTACCATTTCAATCGAACCTTCGATAGTTACTTAATAGCGGTCAATGCACATATGTTAATGCGGTGGACTACCGGCTGAAGAATCGGGTTGGTAATTCTTATTATTATCACTGTTTCGAAACCCTGATTACTCATATAAGTGGTAGACATCGAAAGGTTTCGATATTACGTGATTTACTGTTTCACGAAAAAACGGACTATTGGGAAATGATCGATTCTCTTCATTAGGATCACTGTGGGCATCTCTCGGACTGAAGAGAATTGTTTTTGACCTTTTGCTACTCCGACCTTCTCCTCGTTAAGATCGATAGTTATTATCATTCGCTATGATATATTGCAACCGAAATGATTATGTTCACAGAAAACTTTATGAATAAGTTGGAAATGACAGAAAATAGATTCAAAACACTTATATTCATATCAAATTTGAATAATTCAACACAACACTGACAAAGAACAACAAGCTAGTTCTAGTTTGGGTACTTTCTCACTAGAACATTTAGGAAAATAAGAGAGCTGACGCTTTTGCAAAAAGAGGAGCAAACACTCCCTTTACCGATCCAGTGTCCTCATGTTGGGTATCATCCATACTGGTGTCGATGATTGGGAAGACAGGGAGAAACACTTTTACTGGATTAACACACCAGAGAAAAGACAAGCAAAGAAACTAATTGCACCTTTGGAAAAGAAGGCTGAACAAGATCTATCGTTGTCAAAAACGAGCTACCACTGCTTACTGGGCTTCTCACAGGTCATTGTTCCGTGAGATATCACCTGCACTAGATCGGTAGGGAAAATAACAATGCAATACTTACTCTACTGGGTTGCATGATTTCAACGGCCAGCAAAGTCTCCTAGGAGAATAATAATCAACTTTGCGAACGACTTTACATTCCCAGAAATGTAAAGCTACAATTTACCTAGGCAAAATGTGGCTCTAGTGTGATATCGAACAAAAGACCTTATAGATCGCGAAGCTGTTGACTAGTCACCCTTCCAATTCACCGTTATCTAATCTTGTCTAATTTTCATTTACGATACCATAAAATGATGAGTTAAATATCCAGGATCAATTCATAATCTATTTAACGCCTTCAAACATATTTCAATATTTGTGCATTACTGCTGTTACTCCAGTAGCTTTGTAGTTCTATTCAGAGAGAACTGAATTTATAAATTGAATATGCAATATGTTTATTATAAGATGCCAGGCAAAATCAGTATTCATTCATTAATATGCAATGTTCATTCAATTAACTTGCCAGGTGTCTTATTCGCGAATTATGATTCATAAATCAAATGACTGATTAAACTGAATATCAATAGTGTCGGTAGCTTTCATAGAGTTCATGACTGAATCATAAAATCCGTCTTTTATGGTTTTTGCACAGTTGATTACAGTGAATTGATCAAACTCAATCTTCTTATCTCTGAATGAATATATTCATTGAACAATGCATGATCTTTTAGCTAAAGTTGTTTTACATTGCCAACGTATTTTGTGCTGATTAATTTTTTTCGTACTAAGTTATTTATTTTTGTTCTTTTAGATGCACTCTCTAAATATTCAGTTAAATGGTGTTATTTATTCATTGATGTCCTAATGTTTTATTTATAACGTTGTTCAACTCGTCACAAAGATTTTGAGAGATACAGGGTGGGGCAGAAAAACCTATCCGATTTCAAAACGTTATAAAATTAAAACCACTCAGCTTGTCAAAAAAATTTTTTTATTAACATATCGCAAATTTTATGCCATTTTTAAATTTAAGTTTTGAAAAGCACATCACTCAAATGTCGTCCTTGGGAGCGGATACACTTATTTAGGCGTTCGCGGTAGCTTTCTATGACTTTCACCGTCATTTCCACATGAATTTCTTCAATTGCCCGAGCAATTTCCCTTCGTAAAGCAAGAAGAGTCCTTGGTCGATGCTGGTAAACCTTCGATTTGAGGTAACCCCAAAGGAAGAAGTCACATGGAGTGAGATCCGGTGAGCGCGGCGGCCAGCCAACATCACCTCTCAGAGAAATGAGGCGACCGGGAAACAGTTCCCTGAGAATGTCCATTGATCGTCGCGATGTGTGGGCGGTTGCACCATCCTGTTGAAACCACACATTTTCCACGCCATTTTCTTCCATTTTGGGTCTAAGAAAATTTTCCAGCATGAAACAATAGCGCTCGCTGTTGACCGTTACGGTTTGCCCATTTTCTTCAAAAAAAAGTAGGGCCCCCAGACGCCTAGGCGGGAAAGAGCACACCACACAGTCACTTTTGGGCTATGGAGGGGTTCCTGATGGATTTCCCGAGGATTTTTGTCACTCCAATACCGAAAATTCTGCCTGTTTACGGCGCCACAAAGGTGAAACATCGTCGTTTGGCAGTTCTCGGAGATCGCGACACAGGTTCGTACGGGTTTCAAAATCCCTTTCACTTAATTTCTGTGCAACAACCATTTTGTAGGGATGCATTTTGAGGTCCCGGTGCAAAATTCGCCGAATACTGCGGTTGGAAATCGCCAAAGCGAGCGAATGTTTTCGCACCGAACGACGCGGGGAACGTTCAATCGCGGCTCTCACATTGGCCACGTTTTCAGGTCCTGTTGCTGCCCTGGGACGTCCAGGCGACTTCTTTTCAATGCTGAACTCGTCTGTCTAAAATTTGACACCCACACTTTAATCGTAGCGTGATGTGGAACAGGATCATGACGCCCGAGTCCGAAATGAATTCGAAAAGCACGTTGTGTAGCAATTATCGAACCGCCGCATTCGATAAACCGCTCAATAACAAAAGCACGATGTTCACCAGACCAAGGCATGTTGACTACTGACAAATGGCATAAAACCAGCTTTCTAACGGTTTTTACCCCACTACTCTACCTGCTCTCCCTTCTGAGAAAAAGGGATTTGAAATCGGATAGGTTTTTCTGCTCCACCCTGTACAACAATGTCTGACCGATAATAGGAAGACTGTTTCGATACATCGTTCAAGGTTCTAGGTTTATGCAATGAAAGGGGCTTTTTCGTAAGACCTCTCAACAGATGGCGTTGATTCGGTATAGTATCAGAAGCAATCCAGATTCTGAGATATAGATTTCCAAAGTGCCCACATCACTCTACTATGAAGCTATTAGTATCTCCACACTGATAAGCTCCTAAATGGGAAAAACAGTAGTTGTCTGTGAATACCCTGGAATCTGGATGAATTAAACCCCTTGTAGGTTTTTTGCAAGTTGACCAGAGTAGGTCCGAACTATGAGTTTAATATTTTTTGTTGATTTTTATTGATTCATTTTAATTTACTTTTATATTTCATTACATTCATAGAATTTTTGGCGCTTGCTTTTCAAGATAATCGTGAATTTCAAACAATTTTCCAACTGATCCAAGGCATGTCCACCTTACATTTGTTTACACTATCTTCACTTTGTCCGTCTGTGAACCAAATGACATTGAAACCGTCCTGAGAGAAGAGTTAACCGTCGTCGGCGATTCCGTGAACGGATGTTAGTTACATGCAGATCAAGTGTAATGATGGGAAGAAGCGGCCATTGTAGTCCGTGGGACAGTCCGCATTACACTGCCTTACTGAACAAAAACGCGATCTTAAATCATGGGTGGCGGGTGGAAGTCGAAATGGATAAAAAAGGTAATAGGTACGCTTTTTAACAGATAAGGTGCTTGGGACCCTGTCGGTTAAGGCAGGAGTTTCTCATGGGTCTGTGTCCGAGACTGAGACATTTCATTACAATGTTTCAGACCTGAGTAATTAGAGGTTGAAGGAGTGATGATGTGAAAACAGGACCGTATTGAATCAACTCTCTGTTTTAGAGATATGAATAATATAGTTTCATTATTATTTATTATTGGTCGACTATCTTGTGAATTAAGTGATTACCTTCTCTAATACTTCGAGAAAGTAATAGTATTTCGTTCACCGGGTAGAAGGAGCATAACATTTCTGGGCGACTCACAAGGGTTATATTTCGTAAATCAACTTGGTTGGTTTGGTTGTTATTTTTCTGTGTCCGTAAATTTGATATTCGTTATTGTTTTTATCCTTTGGGATTTAGGTTATTTTCGACTTAAATCGTTGTGTTAGCTGTGACATTTTACGTTCTGTGCTGTTATTCGTGTTGCTGCATAAGAATTTTCTCAGTTTATTCATGTCAATTTATTTTCTGATTGTTTTGTTTCATTAATTTGAGGTTTTTGACATTTTGTCTGATTTATTTCGAACTTTTCTCTCCTTGTAAATATGTTTTATTAAAATATATATTTTATTGATACATTTTTTGACTAATTTCGCAAATACAAAAAATTTTGATTACTTTAATTCTATATACTCTTATGTTTCTATTTATAGTAGCTGTTTCATGATTGTTTCGTTTCTTGATCTTGATCTTTTATTTTGTTTCCTTCTAGAGTTAGGAAGATTTATCCAAAAATTTTCATTAAACAGTTTTTTGCATATTTTGAAAAACTATTTCGTTGTGACAGCTTAATATTGATCAATAACTATTCAACCATCAGGAAGTAAGCTTTTCATTAATTTGAATTAACATTTTTCTATCCTATACTTATGTATATCCTAATCAATTAAAGACTATTAAAATGAAAGAAAAGCCGTTGTTTCTCCCTGTAATTTCAAAAATATCCTCATTACATAACTGATCCATCAACCCTTCGATAGTGATCTGCTTCCGGATATGTCCAGGACACCTGCCCTTCCATTGTCACCTATAATAAGTATAATCTTCCTCAGCCGGACCTGCTCACAAAATACCGAATATTTTTTTTAGAAATCAATAGCATACAATTGTACAGGGTGGGCATATTTCGATGTTTTAGCACTACAACTTTTAAACCAGGGGAGGTAGACAGAATCTGATACCCACTTCTCGATCTCGATTTTGGAGAAACTAACAAGAGTAGTATTCATTTTTGGCTACCTTCTTTTGTTTTCGAGTTATAAGCGAAAATTGAAAAAGTGGCGATATCGAAAAAAAATCATATCTCCGCTAATACTGATGATAGAGCTCTGAAATTAAAACATTACTCAGGCACTTTTTTACGTAGAATCCAGTGGCGTACTCGTCTTTTTTGCACCATTTCTAATTACGGAGCTATGACCCAAAGTTATGTTTTTAAATGGAAATACTAGATTTTTTTCGCCATTTTCTAAAAGCTCAATTTTTTCTGATTTCAAAAATATATAACTTTTTATGGTTTGTATCAATATGAGTATAGAAAATGATCAAAAACCTATTTTCATCAGTTTTCAATATTTTCTATGGTTTCAACTGTTGACGAGCACAGAAAGATTAAGCATTGTATAATTACCACAATATCTTTCCAGTATTCTCTTCATTTCTATGCTCTTTACTCAATTTCTCCAAGATGGACTGCTGTGAAACTTGATCCCTCATTCTTAGTTATAATAAAGATGTCTAAAATAAGACATCTTAGTTATAACCTACTGACCTTTTATTGTAATCACTATTAGGTATTGAAAAATATTTTTCCTTTATTACTTTTCTTATTGAATTGATAACTGAAATCATATCTATATGCGTTATTTCATATGCGATTTGAAATAGACTACTTAGCACTTGTGCGTATTTGTTGTGGAGTGAAATTAAAATATTATCTTGCATCCATCTCATTATTACTAAGTATATCGATTGAAACGGAGGATCATGTGGATCTTTTTGTTATTTCCAAATCCATTTCAAGATATGAGTTTTCTTGAAATATATCCATGTTCGAATTTTGGAGAAATTAGTTGAAAGCGTAGAAATAATGAGATTGACGGAAGGAGACTGCTCTTGTTATAGGAAGCTCCATTTTTCTGTGCTCATCAACAGTTGAAACCATAGAAAATATTGAGACTCAGATGAAAATAGGTTTTTGACCGTTTTCTATACTCATATTGATACAAACCATACAATGTCATATATTTTTGAGATCAAAAAAATTAAGCTTTCAGAAAATGCCACAAAAATCTAGTATTTCCATTTAAAAAAACATAACTTTGGGTCATAGCGCCGTAATTAGAAATGGTGCGAAAAAGGCGAGTACGCCATTGGATTCTACGTAAAAAAGTGCCTGTATAATGTCTTAATTTCAGAGCTCTATCATCAGTATTAGCGGAGATTTGACTTTTTTTCGATATCGCCACTTTTCCAATTTTCGCTTATAACTCTAAAACAGAAGAAGGTAGCGAAAAATGAATACTACTCTTGTTAGTTTCTCTGAAAAAGAGATCGAGAAGTGGGTATCAGATTTTGTCCATCTCCTCTGGTTTAAAAGTTGTAGTGCTAAAACATCGAAATATGCCCACCCTGTACAGGTTATTCTTCGAGCACTGAGACATAGTAAAAAATAAAATGGTTGCAAATTCATTGCTTTCCTAATTACAAGTTGTGCTTCTATACTATATGGATGAATCTATAGAATCTATAGATTCATCCACAAATTCACATAACACAGTTTTTCTGCGTACCTATATCGAAAAGTCATTTTACATTCGTAACGACTGTTGAATATCTTTCAATTTATTTTTCAGTCATTAGAAATCAATCTTTTTCATTTGTATTAATATTTCCTCAACAATATACATGAAAGAATGCCCGTTATTTCTTTCTGTTATCTTCTTCGTGCATATCCCCTTAACATAACCGATCAATTCCTATCAACCCTTCGATAGTGATCTGCTTCCGGATATGTCCAAGCACCTGCCCTTCCAGTGTCACCTAATAGGTATAATCTTCTTCAGCCGGACCTGCTCACAAAATACCCAGACGTTTAATTGCTATTGTTATTTCTTTGTTGATATAAAAGACAAGCGAAAGGAAGCAGTGAAAAGGCGAAGAATTGTTACCGGAAATGACATTTATTAATTATATAGGAGAAAAAGCATTATTAAAATTATAACGAATAATCGAATCATCAAGGGCATGCTCATATAATAACGAATGTTTCACAGCTTAGATACTTATATATTTATTAATTCATGTGTGGAAACAACGTTTTCTGTTTAACGGAAATTTTATTCGATCCGTGTCTTAATCATTTAGTTTTCTCTACGTCAATATGACGGACGTCTACTCACACTTTTATTGAGACTATTTTATTCATATTATGTCTCATCAGGATATAAGTCATAAGACTTGATGAATAGATTATTACGGGTTTAAAAAGAAATAATCTTTATCTTGAACACAAGTTCACATTAAATGAATACTACCTCTTCTACAATTCAAAAACTTTTATATCAAACTCACAAGCTTTCAGGACAATCCAAATAGTTGAATAATGCACAATTTCACAGTTTCATTCTCGAATTTTTGCAAATCCACAAACGAGAATTCATTTTATAAATTAACAGGACAATGTCTTATTATCCATTGTGATCTTTTCCCCTATACCTATTCGCGTGATTCTGATTACTGGCCCTTATTTATTACTGATATAATGATGTTAATTAATATTATACGTAAAAAACTCTAATTGAATGCGACCGCTGCGTGCATTTCGTGCATTCTTGTTCCAATCTGACAAGCACTAGAAAATTTAGACATTGCTGACAAAATTTCTTGAAGAAAAGCTCAAGATTTTTTGTGGGGAACTTTCGTTTTTCATGAAAATAACCTAGGAACGCCCTGAAAAATCACTAATATGTTTATCCACTGCATTACTTTTCGTCCAAATTGGCAACTCAAAAAC
This sequence comes from Propylea japonica, assembly GCA_013421045.1. Taxonomy (NCBI): domain Eukaryota; kingdom Metazoa; phylum Arthropoda; class Insecta; order Coleoptera; family Coccinellidae; genus Propylea; species Propylea japonica. The sequence goes on from CM024239.1 coordinate 113,866,992, forward strand.
TATTATATCAAACTCACAAACTTTCAAGACGATCGAAATAATTAAATAATACACAATTTCACAGTTTTGCAAATCCACGAGCGAGAATTCATTTCATAAACTAACAGGATAATTTCTTATTGGCCATCGCGATCTTTTCCTCTATATTTTGCGTGTTTCTAATTCCTAGCCTTCATTTATTACTAATATAATGATGTTAATTAATATTATACGTACAAAACTATAATTGATTGCGATAGTTTCTTGCATTTCGCGCATTCTAGTTCTAATCTGACAAGCACTCGGAAATTCTAACATTTCTGACAAAATTTTTTGAAGAAAAGCTCAATATTTTTGTGAGAAACGTTTGTTCCTTATGAAAATAACCTAGGATCGCCCTGAATAGTCACTAATATGTATATCCACTGCATTACACTTCGTCTAAATTGGCAATTCAAAAACTTTTATATCAAACTCACAAACTTTCGAGACTATCTAAACTAAATAATTAAATAATGCACAATTTCACAGTTTCCTTCTTATCTCGGAAGTTTCGCAAATCCACAAGCGAGAATTCATTTCATAAACTAACAGGATAATTTCTTATTGGCCATCGCGATCTTTTCCTCTATATTCTGCGTGTTTCTAATTACTGGCCTTTATTTATTACTAATATAATGATGTTAATTAATATTATACGTAAAAAACTCTAATTGAATGCGATCGTTGCGTGCATTTCGCGCATTCTTGTTTCAATCTGACAAGCACTGTTATAATGGGAATATCACTGTGTCGCAATTTGTCACCACGTTGTGTTACGGAGTTAATGACCCTTTAAAGAGTGTTTCTGAATTTCTGCAGTTGCTCGGTTCATTTTCATGGTATAAATTTAACCAAATGGGGTTTTTGTCTATCTCATTAATTGTTTACTTCTATTGGATAGATGAGAGGAGGGGAAATAGCACCCTAAGTAGCATTGCTCATTGCAAGGACGAAATCTTGCTTACGTGTATTGTCATCATGAATACCAAAAAGGCTAGTAGGTTGATTCAACTGATATTTTTCATATTTAATGGTTGATTCTGCAAAAATTTTGGTATTTTATGATTTCTCTAATTTCATGCTTGGTTCAAAGTTGAAATTATTTAAAGGTACCTTTATTTTGTAGAAAAATAGTTGTCCCAATATCAATAATTTATTTCTTTCACGACCATAAGCTGAATGATTATGTTTAACAACTCTTATACTATTACTAGTAAAATGCACTGAATTTTTGAAGAAAAATCAAGTATCAGAGATCGATACTGAATACAAAATTTGTATATGTATATGCAAAATCTCAGCACGGTCGGAGTTATATGCTGGAAATTAATCAACAAATGAAATATGTATGTATTCTGAAAATCGATAACTATAAATACCAAAATTCTATGGTTCTTATTCCAAAATCCTTTCGAAAATATGCATGATCATTCACGTCGCCAATTTACATCCCTGAAATGGATTTCAATTTTTTCGATTACGAAAGACTATCCTATGACTGTATAAACTCACAAAAATTTTTGTGTACTACATTGAATTGGTATGAAAATTGTACTGGTAAATTTCAGCTCGAATCTATAAATTCTTAATTACCAAAAAAAAAATGGATAATTATAAAATAATTTAATTCTTTGGTTCTGATCAGGCGATTGTCTTGAAATTTTGCATGAAGATAAGAAACTTCACCCACAAAGTAAATTTCGCTCGAATCAAATGTTTTCTTGTGGAAATATAAGGGTTTTTCTTTTCAATATTCTGGTTGAATTTTTAATGGTTCCGTAAACACAAAATTTTGTTCAATACTTCTTATGAGCATTTTGCATGCGACCGCAATATTTCATCTCGATCTGTTTCGTTTTGTCTAGGATATTGAGAGACAGAAAGTTCAAATGGTCACATTTTATGGAACACCCTGTCCGATTTTGCAGGTTAACGAACTCAACCGCTGCATTTAAAAACCAAATCTACCCTGATAATTTCGAGTCCCTCGGATAGTCCTTCCGAAAGTTATAGTGTTTATGGACTGCCCACGGACAAAATTGAATTCGACCGCGGATTCGTCATGTGAGTGAGTTGATCTTATCGTTTGAGATCATTTTCGGCCCAAAATTTGATAATAACAGACATTTCAGTAAAACAATGTAGCACTCGTTTAAGTGCATCGAGCATTCAAAAACTGATTTAATGAACTCTTTTGAATCTGATTTTGTGATCGATTTTGATTGTGAATAGATTCAACGCGTACCATTAAGCATTTGGTGGAACGATCATACTCATTTTTTCGTCGAAATCAAGGTGAATAAAACAAGAGAAACACTTTTTTTATTCAAATTCAAAAAATGCAGATAAATCTGGAATTTTCACATGATTAAATCTTGTTCAATTCATTAAATATATTGTATCCAGAATGTATATTTTCTATAATTCTTATGCTAAACTGCTTGAAATTGCATCATCCAACCAAGTAAAATATGTAGAGGAATAAAAAATCTGAAATTTGAAAAATTGTTCTCAAACTATTGAAATATTTCAAATGAATCGTGTGCTTTCCTTCAATTCTTATCTAAAACAATTATCAATCCTTCCCATTGAGAAACAGCACTTCAGAATTCCTTCCTTTCTGATGTTCAATGCTGCTCCCCATTCAAGAGGTTAAAAACGTAAATCCTTCATCCGATTTAAAACCACGATGTGATAATGGAGAACTCAAACATGAGGCGGTAATAATTATATGTCCATTAAATATGTATATGGATAGAAAGTAGCGATCCAGCTACGAAACGAACTACCGAAGTAACGATTATCTGATTCAAAACGGTTGTATATTCAAATAAAGAGTTGCTATAACGTACTTATATTAATGGGTTGCATTGCGCTTAGCATGAGACTATTTTCGCGATATGTGGGACAAGAGTTCCTTAATTAAATCATCAGATCGTTTGCTGGGGGCAAAAATTAATGAACCAACGATAAATGACTTCAGATCAGTGAAAAAGTTCCTTTTGTTTTCGAACGATTGCTGTGCTCATATGGGTAGAATCTTTGCGCATTAATATTTCTTGTACCAGAATAAAGTTTCTTCACTTCTTGTGCAGTTATTTTACCTCGAAGGATAATCAGAAAAAATATATTTTCGAATTGAGTACGAAGTTTCATGCTGTTCCATTTTAGAAAAAATCTTCTTTTATTTCGGAGGAATATGTAACAAGAGGAATCAAGAATTATGCAGTCATTAATAACATGATATTTATCACATAAATAAAGAAGTTCTGACCTAGTTATTTAATCAACTAGGTTATTAAAGACAGCGACTAATGGTCAGGATATTTTAACCCGTGAGCGGAGCGAAATAAATTAAATGAACATTAAAATTGGGTTATTAATGTCTAATTTCGTACACATTAATAGTCATTCAATCAACTAGGTTATTAAAGACAGCGACTAATGGTCAAGATATTTTAATGCGTGAGCGGAGCGAACGCGTTAATAGTTTGAGGCCATTAGTCACTAGATTAATAACCGTGTTGATTACAAGATTTTTCCGACGATCTCAACATGAATAGTGTACACATTTTTGATTTAAATACATTCTCATTTTGCACAAGACATACATTTGACAAAATGGAATTTCTATGTTTCTATGTTCCAGTAGAGTTTTGACATTTCTCGTAATGCTTCTGAATACTTTGTGTACGGTTGCCATGATGATTGCATATTGAAATGGCTAAAAAATTGAGCATTAAAATGGGTCATTAATGCTCAATTTTGTACACATTAAAATCACATTTTATTTCGAGGTCGGCGGAAAAACCTTTTATTTTGAGATCGACGGTAAGTAGAGCTTTTGGTGGAAGAAATTTTCAGGAACTGAATAGCTCGATGGAGTTCAAATCGATCAAATACTTCCCGAATTAAAATTATTGCAATTTATTTTCTTATAAATTTTTCACAACTAGTAACACCAATTGGCTCCAAATTATTTTTGAGTGTTCAATTCGCTGGCTTAATTCGGTGGTATGAATATTTTTTTCTCGGAAAATTCGATATGATTTTCTGAGGGTTCATCATTTCTAAAAAAAAATCTGTAAGTGAAACAAAAATAGGGAACCATTATGCTGGCATTATGCTGTTAGTTTATGATTCTATAATTTGCATTCAATGTGTGATAAAATTTCGGAGGAGAAATAATGAATGAATTCAAAGTTATAATAACGATTTTATCATTTTTTACATAACTCCTATGAAATGTATCCGATTGTCGTATCATATCCTACAAAAATAGAATTTCAAATGACATCAGCCTATAAATCGACAAAGAACGCGTCAAATCGATCTCATTTCGCTTTCATTCCTCCTGATGAATCACCGCCAATAGAACGAACCTGTCCTATTCAACAGAAAATGAAAACAAAGAGGAAGAGAACCTGATCAAACGATAAAAATATAATTTGCCCTCAAGGTTACCTCATTGTGGTATAAAAAACAAAGGATGCAGAAAAAACTGATTATCATGTGAAAACTTTTGATTTCATAGTGGTAAAGCAATAGGAAGTCTTCACCTTAACCTTATATCTCAGTTCACAGGCACACAATAGACAAAAATTATCTCATCACTCTGTAATAGAAAATGTAGGTTGTTAGAGGTAGTAGATTAACATGAACAGGCGGATTCATATAATTTATGTTATCGTAGTGTTAACTGCTTTATTCGGAAGAATTTTACGAGTTTCCTTAGTTCCAATTTTATTCAATTCATTTGATTTTCGCTGAGTCGAAACTAATTTTATATTTTGATGTTCCAGAAAGACTTGAGAGATGTGACATAACTGAATGCAATAATCAATGCTCTTGTAGAAATTGCCTGCAATTTTTTGTGAAATATCGAAGTTAGCTTCATTCCAAATTATGTTGGACAGCTCTCAGTATACCCAAACAAAATTCCTCAGATTAATGGATAAACTCATTGAAAAATAAATTGGACACAAACCTGTAATGGGTCGAACTGAACGAAAGATGACCAATGTAACAAACATTTGTTGAAGGGTTATCTGAAAAGATAAGAAGAATTGGAATGAGAAAACAGCATTCAAGATTCAAGACACCATTAGAAATAATCTTACTAAAAATTGCATATATGAAGTACTTTGTGAGTGCGGTAGAGCCTATATTGAAGAAACTGAATGTTCCAATCAAAGAACAGAAAAAACTAACCCAACCTGAAGACAATGAGTAGTCAAAGCTTGTCCAATATGCTTCGAATGAAGATCACAAGATTTGAAGGAGTGCAGCTTCCATGATATCAAAAGAAGAAAAACGGAAAATTGAGGGAAGCTGCTTTCATGTCAATACCCGAAAACCCTATTAGTCAACCTTTCGTTAATATCAAAGAATCTGGGCTCCAATAATAAGAGAGCCTCAAAAAATCAGATGACTACTGACTGATACAAAAATAGACCAAATTAATCGATTGTTTTCCGAGAGCTCAGATTCTATTTCCTGACGATCACTGGCGAATACTGGTCGAAACGCTGAACAGAAGAAATAAATATGTCGGAAATCGCTAAAATAACATATCAGAGAAATAAGTCATTGTTTATTCATATTCAGTGAATGTTTCTCTGTTAAAGTTGATGGTTGAACTCAAGTTCATGAGCAGATCCCCGAGCTCATTAGCGAAATTTAGTACAGCATTTTTCCCAAATTTTTTAAATTTTATGATCATTTTCCGTTCGGTTGAGGCCAAATGGAAAAATATTTGAAATATCTTCGAGTATAACGGAAGCATGTGTAAACCAATCTAGACTACACCAATTTTGTACGTCTTTTCCTCTTCATAATTATTATTCAAACCAAGACCGTACACGGACAGAATATCACTCCAAGCGGCAAGCGAGTAATTGAAAATGGCCAATTAAATCACAAATATTTAATAATTGAATTTCTCCCATATAATGAATAATTTAACTACCCAGTGAGTCAATTACTCTTTCGCCCGCTTTATGGCACTAATTATTACTTTTAGAGGAGGCCATTCGAGAGTTTAATGATATCACTTTTTGTCTGTCTTCGATTACTATGTGATTTATAGATGGGCTTGGTTGATAGCATCTATTTTCGAGGGCGTTTACGAACTGATCTGAGTGGCTAGTTTAGAATTGCGGTCTGGGAAAACCCATTTTCTTGTGATATCAGCTATAATAGTCAAATTGGAACGATCTGAAATGTCACACTCACTTTATGACGACATAAAGTTAAAGAGATCTCACATACCTTGTTGAGAGTGTTAGTTATAGGTTTATTACTTCAAACCGTTCATCAGAAGCGTAGCAACAACATTTAGTACTCAGGAAACGAACAAGAGAGAAGTAAACTCTACTTCTTCGGAAAAAATCAACGCGCATTATTATTGTGAATCGTTTTTGCTTGATTTCTACAATGTCAGAATTTCGGATTGAATTCAGCTTTGTAGGTACCTACTGCATAATTGAATTTGTTCAATTTGATCTGCGTCTCGAATGTCGCCTGCTAATATCACAATGAAATTCGCATGCAGGACAAATCAGTGAAGCTCAAGAAACAAATTCGTTAATAAATTACCAAATACCAAGCTCAGACTCCGAAACTATTCATATACATCATCTGAAGAACCCACAAAAGGGCTATGCTATTCAAAGTCTGTGCAGACAGCTGATTCGAACTGTGACTCTGATAATTTGAAAGAGATTATTCTAGATGACTAGAGGTAGGTACCCTAGGATCCTTCTTCTCGAAGAGACAGCATACTAAAACATACAAGAAACCCATGAGCACAGTCTACGCTTTATGTTTCGAATCTACCAGTACCAACATCAGCACTAATCCAGATAAAATCCAAGATACCGTTTCGGCTCTGCAGAACCAACAATTATGACACCTCGAAGAGACTGAGATTAGCTGTAGTAACATAAGTATGCCGCTTCTACATGTACATCATCCAAAAAAACCTACAAGAAGATTATCCCATTCAGAGTATCTGCAGACAGCTGATTCCAGCTTTGGACTCTCCATTATTGCCAAGAGAATACTCTGGATGACTAGAGGTTCTTGGACAAACAGCATAAACCACCATTTGGTCAGCAGGCTAGAACATACTAGAAACCCGTAAGCACAGTTTTCGCCTTAAGTTTCGAATTTACCAGTCACAAGATCAGCACTAGTCTAGATAAAATCCAATGTACCGTTTCGGCTTAGCAAAACCAACAATTATGACACCTCGAAGAGGCTGAGCGTAGCCATACCGTCGGCCCTAGGTACCCAGCAACGGTTCCCGGGTACGTGCCGGCACCTCTCCTCTGACCCTTGATCTGATCCACGATTACGCAACGCCATCTAACACGAGATCACGGCAAGGCTCGTTTACACCTTGTAAAGTACGATTGTGGTTCCCTGCTCTGTTTCGGCAACTCTTTTTCACCAAATTGGTAAGGCTCAACCTTAAGAATCAAAATAGTTGATAAATATCACCAAATATCAACTCAGACTCTGAAACTATTAATGTGCATCATCCAAAAGAACCCACAACAAGATTATCCCATTCAAATTATCTGCAGACAACTGATTCCAGCTTTGGACTCTTATCATTGCAAAAATACTACTCTAGGATCCTCTGCTCAGACAAACAGTATAATGAACCGTTTGGTGAGCAGGCAACATACTAGAAACCCGTGAGCACACACTTCGCCTTAAGTTTCGGATCTACCAGTCCAAGATCAGCACTAATCCAGATAAAATCCTCGGTACCGTTTCGGCTTAGCAGAACCAACAATTATGACACCTCGAAGAGGCTGAGCGTAGCCGTACCGTCTGCCGCTTCTACTTTTGAATCTCCTCGCCGTAGGTCTTTCGGCCCCAGGTACCCAGCAACGGTTCCCGGGTACGTGCCCGCACCTCTCCTCTGACCCCTGACCCGGTCCACGCCCACGCAACGCCATCTGACACGCGATCACCGGCCCGGCAAGGCTCGTTTACACCTTGTAAAGTACGATTGTGGCGCCGATTGTGGTTCCCTGCTCTGCTTCGGCACCGCTTTTTTACCAAACAGGTGTTTGAGATCGGATTGGGATTCCACGACTGCATGGGAATCGACATCTACAGGTGTATGACCTTGAGGATGCCGAAGGATGGGGAAGCCGGCACAGTTTCTGATGAAGAATTAGTGTGAGATGTGTTGAGGTTGTTGTGTCCAAGCATAAACGGAGTAAAAGATTCCTTGAGTTTGTATTTCAGTCTTATAAAAAAAATTTTGGTGTTAGTCGATAAAAATAATATGTTCAATGATTCCGTGTTCCAAAAGTATACTTTTTTTCTCATACGAGTCAATTTTTGTTTTGTTTTATATTCAAAATGGAAAAAGGATGTAATATTCAATCGAGAAATGTTTCTTTGACTCGCAAAAATTATAAACCAGAATTTAAGAAATGTAACTTCCTTCGCAAAGTTGATTATTTGCCTAGGAAGCCTATGGCGTTAAGGTCGTGCCAATATATTGCATTGGCATTATGTGCTCAGTAGTATCTGAGGCTGATTCCCATAACTAACAGATATCGAAGTTTTCCTTACCGATTTTTTTCAGGTGAAATATCGTTAAAAACCTGTAAGCAGCCTTAACTCGTTTTAACAACGATAGAGTTCATTGAGTCTTCTCTTTTGAATCTAGAAATGGTTTACACAAAATTATATCCTACTTTTTATAATATAGTTTATAACTCCTTGCCTAGTTCAATATTTTCTGTTTTCTTGTTTCCTGGGGTGGCTCTCTGTACCGATACAGATCGAATAAAATGGTATTCGTTGTTGAAGTGTCTCTCAGGCAGATGCAACGTTTTGTACAACAGTTTCTGATGATGTACCAGAAGAATTAGTCTGTATACTTCAAGCTTAAAAGAGTGCTTCTTTTTCTTTAACTATTTCTCAATTGGTATTTCGTTGGTGGAATTTGTATTTTGTTATAAGTGTCATAAGTTGGGTTCACACAGATACCTGAAAAATTTTACAATTATTTTTATCAATATCAGACTCATATTCAAAATCACTCCAGTTGTGCCTGTGAAACATGAAAGAATAGCTTGAAATACTTGACATTTCATCCCATTGTAATTATCACCAGTTACTGTGTGGGCACCGTTACGACATTAACAACCTTGCATGTTGCAATAGAGTCTGCTGATAGAAAAATGTGGGGATTTGCTCATATTGGTATCAACTATATAAAAAATTTTCAACGCCAGCATTATTTTCCCTCAGAGTAAGTACTACAGTAGAATCCAATGAAAAAGATTCCGTTTATTTTGACGTAGTGATATCTAACAGTTCTGATTTCTTGTCGAACCATTTTAGGAAAAAATATACAGAATTGTGTCCGTTCATGCTTTCCTAAACCTTCGCATCCCTTTCGTCGAGGGTTGTTCAGTCGTGGCAACATTTCAAATATGCTTATTTCTTGTTAATTTCGTATTATTTTATCAAATATTCACATGAGCAGCGCACAGGTTATTAGTCTATCGCAGTCTATACCTCGACAAATATTATTATTTATAATAATATAATGTATTATTATTATTTCTCAACAAAATATGCTTGGTATGATGTCGGTTTGTTATGACGTATTTGTCAGCTTCGGTAAATGTTATTGAAAATGAATTCTACTGTGTACCTACTGCCACAGGTTTCGAAGATTTATATCACGCTACGTTATTCTGTTATGTAGCAATCAACGATTAGATTTCGCCGACTCCACCCCTGGACATCCTTTCATCCGTGAAAAGTACACACAAACAATTTCATAACATTGCATGGGCTCCTTGAAATCGATTGTTGTAACGCAAAAGGCGACCTAATTTCCCAATTTTATATGATAGCAATAACAAAACAATTCTGGCAAGTTAAGTTTTTTTTCGATTCCATAAAAACGGAATACGAAAATTTGGCAACTAACCGCAAGTCTCTTTTCGACGGACTCCAGATTCAATTAATTTCGTTTTAGCCTCGAATTTTTTGTTGTTTCATTCAGATTCAAAACTGTACTGACTGCAACTAAAATATCTTTTTCTTTTTCAGGTGAGTCCAAGGATGAATGTAAATTGTCCGCAGACATCAAAAGTAAGTGTTTCTAAATTTTGAAGAATTTAGACGCATCTATTTTTAAGTCAACCAATTCACAGAAATAACTGTTTACTACAAATATACAGTGCTGGGAACCATAAAATGAACGACTCTACATTACATATTTGCCATATTTTAGGTTACTAAATCAGGGTTTGACACAAAATAACTTTATTTATCCACGACTACTAGATAATCTAGCCATTTTACGTCTGTGGGCTCGGCCAAAATAATACTCATTAATCACTATTGATTAATGAGATATAATTCACTGCTGTCATCAGATGCTTCGAAGATTTAGCTTTGATATTATATTCTTTAAATTGGTATTTCTTCAGTATTCTGAAGCACTAACGAATATGGGTATACCTTGTCAATCGAGGCCCAAATCTACTTTTATCATATTAATTAAAGAATTTTTTATTACTAAATATACAATGACCAATTCTCCAAAAATTTCTCATGAATCAACTTGACTTTTTTAACGCTTGTTATTAAAGGGTCTTGTCGCGGTCTCCAAATGTTGAAATCTTCAAGGAATATATTTAGTAGTGGTGGATAAAGTATAGTATGCTACTTGCGTATAATGGCTATTATTCGCTTGGTGATTCAGGCCACTAGCCTACGACTCGTAGACTAAACTTCACGTCTAGAATTATAGCCATCATTATACTCTCATTGCATAATATAGGTACTATTTGATGATTTTGATTGATAGAATATGAATGTGTCAAACCCAGAAACTTCGCAGTTTCATTATTGGAGGGTCGCAAGTGGTTATAAGTTAAATCCCAATACTTCGCCAAATTTCGAGACATATTACAGTAATTCAAAGTTCAGTTTATTTGAAATTACCTAAATGTATTCTGACATTTTTATTTTTAACAACTGTGCAATACAGTCATAGATATCATATATAAATGGAGCCATCATGAACCATAAAATCGTTCACATTTCGCTTTACGCGACTGTACATTCCTGAGACGAAAAAAACTTATTTGACAGTGAATTCATAAAAATGTTCGTCCAAACATATATAGCACTCAATTATAATGAAAATAAAAAAATTATCAATCAACTCAACGAAATATTTTCATGGTGTGCTTGTTATTTACGAATGTTTCTTTATAACGATAAAGAGATTGCTGTAACATACTGTGGTCTGTGAGTCAATAAATTTCTAAAAAAGCATTTTGAAAAGCCTTGAATAGTTGCTAAGAACAACTCGCATATTTGGTTCAATTTAGAATTCCTAAAGTGGCTGCTGATTAACTCAACAGAAGCAGAAAATACTCCACACACATCTCTGCAATTTAGCCAGTGAACTTCTTATAAATCCTCGAAATGAAGACATACGCAAGATAAGTGTACGCCAGAGTATCACTAGTATAAACAGATCTTATTTCAAACCACGTATTACCCATATCTTCATCAGTCTCCGACTTAATGCTGCGAGCTCATTTTATGACCAGATATGTCAGTGTAAATTTCACAGTATGTCGTATTGCAGTCAAGAGCTCCACGTCCATAAAGTGGAAACTTGAAATATCTCAATTAGCAAATATTAAGCCAATTAATCAAGGTGGCATCGCAGATAACGTTCTTTCGTATTAATTGCTGGAAATACGTTCTAATGATCGGGACTTGTCGAATAAATTTGAATGCTGAATCGAGAGATCCTCAGAGCAGCTACCGCTCCAAGAATGTACTGTCGTAATGGCTCAGATGAATAAAGAACATAGATAGACCCCAAGCGCGATATCAAGAAAATGCTTGTTTTTGAAATTTGGAAAATCAATATAAATGAAAGGCATCTTGCTTTGTTTGGGGATAGATACTGTAAAAAAAATATACCTAACTTCTTTTTAACTGGGATTAAAAGGAATTTTTCAAAGGAATTTGTCGCATCAACCTTATAGTCATTAGCTACAGTACGTAATCTAGCTAATTATATGTTTACAGAATAAGAGAAACAATCAAATTTATACCTACGACCCATAATTAACCCACTCTACCGTACTCAACTGTGTAATGTTGCATTCTGTAAACAATCTTGTTTTTCACATTTCTTGTGAATAATAAAGTATGTATTATAGCATTTTTTGAAGTAGATGAACTTAATAACCCTGGAAGACGCATTAAATTGTGGAATCGCAAAAATTGGCGCAAATATTTTTGAAAAGCACAAAAGTAACCAAAATTAGGTTAGCAGGGGGAAATATAAGCATAGAAACCTTTTCCTTATTTTGCCTATCTATGTTCTTTATTGATCTGATTGAGATCATAAAATCAGCTCCAAGAATGGACTATTGGCTCAGATCAATACAGAAATTAGATAAGCTAGATATCAATTGAATGAATTTGAGTATTAAATATAGGTACAAAGCAAATATTTGTTTTCGTTCTTAAATTTGACAATTCAACATAAACGAAAGGTAGAGTCTTGCTTTTTTCTGGGGTTCTGAAAAGAAAGAAATATTCCTTCTTCCAAATCTGACATCAAAAGGAATGTTTTCAAGAAATAAGTAGCACCAACCCCATGGTTCTTGGTGACGGTACATTATCTAACTAATTATAGCTTTACAGAATAAGAGAAAAGTAATTTAATCAATACCTACTTCCCTTAATCAACCCAAGCTATGACGCTACTATGGAATGTTGCTTTTTGTGAACAATCATGTCTTGCAAAAAATACAGTTTTGCGACATTTCTGGAGTAAATGAACTTGACTAATACTGCAAGGCATATTACAATGTAGAATTACAGAGCCTATTGTGAACAGTTCCATATGATTTGCATTGGTTCAACTTTGCGTTTTTCGTTTACGTTCCGGGAGTTTTATGGTTACGTCCATTGTGAATCCAGCATAACCAAAGTAAGGTTGATGTTTATAAACAGGCTAATCTATGTTCTTTATTCGTCTGATAGAGATCCTCAGAGTAGCTACCGCTCCAAGAATGGACTGTCCGTAATGGTCTAAGATTATCAAGTGTTGGATTCATAGAAATTCGTATCAATTTGAGGTTGAGTTGCACAGTTCTGCCTATGGAATGTCTGAGGTTTTCTCTGATTATGTAGATGTCTGAAAGTATGCACAATTTCGAGTGAGTGGCATTAGTGTGAGAAAGTTATCTCTAGTGCTGATCTGGGTATAGAATAATGAGGGAAACTTAGGAATGTGGGGATAAGTATGAAAGCTGTTTTAATTTGCAAAACTTATTACAAGAGCCACTGTACTCTCGATTCGAGGTTTGATCGGCTAAACGTATAAAGAATTGAAAACTTTACACCTATGTGCCACTATTTAACATTTTTATTTTTGTTGATCCAATGGAAACAACTTGATTAAAAGCTTATTCTTGGTTGAAGAATTCATGAACTCAACTTGGATTGCCAAGATATAATTACATATTTTGTTTAATGTGTTATTATGTTCATCTATATGTTTCCAATTGAATTTCCAGTATATTCATATTTATGTTAAATGTGTATCTATATTTCAGTATCTTTTTGATGACATTAAATAGTTAATTACTTACTTCAGTGAACAGGAGTTTTCTCTCCTTCCTCATAGAATCTACCCTCGTCTGTTTCTATTAGGCCAATTCTCATCATATGTTCTGAGGCGAAAATGCTTTGTTAGGAAGGCAGTGGAATTGAACATTAATAACTCAATTTAATGTTCAATTTATGTTATTTCAATGTGCAATCCTCATGGCAACCGTACACAAAGTATTCAGAAGTACTAAGAGAAATGTCAAAACACTACTGGAACATAGAAACATAGAAGTTTCATTAATTTGAAATGTATTTCTTGTGTAAAATGAGACTGTATTTCAATCAAGAATCTATAGTCCGTTCACGAAAGTTTGAGCGCATAGTAGGCGTTTGTTTATTTATCTGAAGTGGGCACTATTTGCTGTCATAACTTGAAATCAAGTCAACGTTGCCGAATGTACCCGGCCTTCCGAGTTATCAGAGAACTCTATGTTATATTGACAACATTGCGTATCAATCTGACAAGAAAATAAATAACATAGCCTTATATTTCAATTTACACAGTGGAATATGCGAAATATTCATGGCCAACCGACGGCTCAACCTTTCGTGAACGGGCTATATATACAATTCATGTTGAGGTCGTCAGAAAAATCTTGCAATCATTTCGGTTATTAGTCGCTGTCTCTTATAACCTAGTGGATTAAATAACTATTTTTCACGAAAAACCTTGGAATTTGGAAAATCTGTTTTAATATTCGAAAACACCACTAAAAACTAAACTGAGACGTATACTTCAAATTTTAGCGCAGAAAGTTTTACTGCACAAATTTTCAAAGTAAATGTGAAGTTTTTAGGAACTTGGATACCCGAAAGTGGTTTGAAGTGACTTTAACAATGAATTATCAACAATATTGAATCCATAATTATTTCAACATTACTTTGTAATTCATTTCCACATTAGTTTTCATTTATTGAGAAGTGAGTTGCATTATTACGTATAATAATTATGACTTTCAATATTTTGATAATTCATTGTTAAAAGTCACTTCAAACCACATTCAGGTATCCAAGTTCTTAAAAACATCACTTTTACGTTGAAAATTTGTGCATTGAAACTATCTGCGCGAAAATTTGAAGTGTACGTCTCAGTTCAGTTTTTAGTGGTATTTTCGAATTTTAAAACAGATTTTCAAAATTCCGATGTACAGGGTGTTGTTTCGAGTATTCAAACGATTCATAATTTTTTGTTAACCCGGACCTGGATTTTTGAGGCGGTTATTGCATGATATGTTTGGGCTCTCAATTAGGAACATATTTGCGAAATATGAAGAAAATATACCGGGTGGTTCGTCTGGTACGGCCTCAGGAAGAAACAGGCAAAATTCATAAAACACCCTGTATCTCGGCTACAAAGACAGTGAGACCCAATAAATGGGGTATCTCTAGAACCGTCTTGGTCCCACCTATGCACCTGTGAAGTATTTCCCTTTCCCAATGAAACACCCTGTATGAATAAAGACTAGTATACACAGATCCCTTCAAAATCTTTGACTGATGACAACCAAATATCAGGAATTAATCGTATATCCAATTCGCAGTTGGCACTCCCCAAAAGATCATCCAGATCTGCGTTCCCGTCCCGAAAAAGATTGATACCGTAATCTTCGTCGCAAATCCTGACCCTCCCGACTCACGCTTCCAGAGTCGTGTACATATTATCATACCATTATGACGCGTCACAGGATGATGTATGACGCAACTAACTCGACCAAAGTTATAACCGTCGCGTTACAGATGACAACTCGGCATACCCGCAATTTTTGCTCGAGATGTTGCTGGAAATTGGCTCTTTTCATATAATGATATGAATATTCCAATAGTAAATCTGTGTTTTAATAATCGATTGATAATACATGGGTTATGGGTACAAATGGGTTTTTAAGGTGATTTTTCTCCTGGCAGGTGGAAGAACTCATCAAATAAGTTGATTCCAACTAATCATCTCATTTATTATATTCAATATGGAAAAAATTGAGAAAAGCCCTGAGCAGGAGCTTTTAAGCGCTCGTTCTTTGGTGGAGCAATAAGACTATTAAGTACCTCAAAATTTTATATATTTTATATGTTAAAAATGAATAATTACAAAAATCAAATTCTATGGTTCTGATGATGCGATCCCCTTGAAATTTCGCATGAACATTCAGTATAGTGATTTTCATTGTCAAAATGGATTTCACTCGAATCGGTCATTCTGTTATGGAAATATAAAGATTCTCTTTTCAATATTCCAATTTAATCTACTATGGTTCTGTTATTACTATATCCACAAAACTTTGCACGATGATTCAGTATATAAAACTTTTAAACTTAAACTTTTAAAATATCGATCTCCATTCACAACAAATTTCACTCAAATCAGATTCTTTTTATGGAAATATAAAGTGTCTTCTTTTCAATATTCATCGTATCATTCGTAACATTTCATTCCGAATGGTACCTATTTTCTGAGATATTGAGGAACAAAAATTATGAAACGTCATATTTTATTGAACGCCCTGTATAATTTGGATGGTTAACGAACTTAACCGAGCCATTTGGGACTCGAACTCATTCTGAAAATTTCAAGTCGCTTGGACATTCCCTTCGAAAATTATTGTGCTAACAGACGACCGGACGGCCCCAAGGGCAGAATTGAATTTGATCAAGAATTCGTCATCAGGGAGGTTTAACCCTATCGTTTGCGACTATTTTGGCTAAAAATTTCGAAAACTACAGACATTTAGGCAAAATTATATAGCACTTGTTTAATTAGAACGAACGTCCCAAAAGACGAATATGTCGAGCATCAATATCTTGATATTATTGAAACACTATTTGGGCGTTTTCCACCATATTTTTCTCTTTCATTCAAGGTTTTGGCTAGCAGTCTGAAATATACTTCAATTTTCCAACTTAAGAAGTGCAACACTTCTTGAATATTGATCATTTATCATTTATTTCTGACAGTTCTCAAAAAACAATCATCGATGACCTTGATTTATTTTTGATTCAATAGTTCGTCAAAAATTTATTCGATCTTTTTCAGGCTGGATCTCATTATTGAGGCCTAGATTTTCTTGATATCTACAGAAGGTTGACTTAACTTAATAACTTCGATCCAAGCACAACTGATTTTTTAAGATAAAGTGAATAAAGTTAATTGAATCCAGATGAAAGAAAAACATTCATTTGAATGAAGATGATGCCTTGCGAAATGAATAATAAGGCTTATTCTGTGAACATATTCAATATCACCACTCTTGAAGAAAGTTAAAGAGTTATTGTTGAGGGTTTATCTGTGTATCTATACTCTCGAACCATACTTAGAAATGTATATTACCCTATTCACGTTTTTCCCTGTACATTATGTGAGATGAGTACCTGCAATTCGACTTCGTCAGGTTTTACGTAATTTCAAACAAGATATTTACTGTCTTCGTGCCCCATCAAGAAGTGTGAATACAGTTTGGTCCCTTATTCTTTAGTAATTGTGATGCAGCAAAATTGGATAGATACTGATATTATTTCCACTATTTATTTTTCGATGAAAAATAGCTTATCCAGTGTTTTCTGAAATATCATTTTGTTTTATTGGATTACGAGACATTCGCTATAGCCAGCGGTCTTCTGTCTTCATGAGCAATGTCGAAACTTCCGAACCTATTCACAAATGCAGTTACAGCAGAAATAATAGAAATACATCATCAATAATTTCTTCACAGAAAACGACATCAGTTATATGAAAACATTGAACGAATAAAACATGGATTCTCCACCGAACGAATCGATCATATTTTTGCGTCGATAATGCAACAAACACGAACAATCTCTGGAATCCAACGTTATTCATAATTCAGGAAACCCGGGTAATAGACTGTGTTTCCCGGACAATCTGTTATGATCCGTTTTGGTGCAGAGATGAATGCAGCATCTCACAAGTCACAAGATGTGCGTGTGGTCCGCACGGTTCAGGTTCGGGACGCTGCCAAACAGGCATCGAGGTGTGACCCGTTTCGTTCTGAGCCAGTGAATGAATTTAACACTAGCTGTTTAGGATGTCTCGTTGACTCACTGCCTGAAAAATAACCGGCAAACTATCATTCCAGTCCTTACTCATGACATTTCATATAGGGGGCCTCTATTTCCAATGTATATTCTTAGAGTTTTCTTCTTCTTTCTTGACCGATGGTTTTTCATTTCGCTGGTATTAGAAAGTTAATTACAAAACACGATGTATTACATACTCCGTTTTCATATTTGACAGACAGTCTTCGACAAGAACAAATTCTTCAAACACATCCAATATAGCACCAACGTTATGCCAGAAGTCTATATTCTCGTTTCTCGTATGTTACTAAGAAATCTATGCAGTCCTGTTTGTCCTCTTCTTTCAATGAGAAAACACTTGTTATTCGGCTTGATATTCCAGAAATGTAGTAATGCGTTTTCGAATGAATAAAATGAAGGGTTTTCCAATAAGAGGTGTTACTTTGAATAGCCCGCTATTTCGGTAGATGTCTCGGTTGAAGCTGTAATTTTTTGACACTTGACAGGTAGAAACTACGCCATTAATAAAAATACAATACACGCTTCAGTAACGCATTGAAATTATTAAAATTCACTATAAAAATGGTGAAAATTCGAGCTGTTGGGACGAGTAAGTGATGTGAAGAATAAAACCCGTGCACGTCGCTCAAAAACAGCCGAGAATATTGCTGCCTTGCCTTACTCTCTCGAAAATGCGGCTGGAGCAACAGTAACGGGGAATGGATTGCGCTATATAGAGATGATTAATGATTTTTTATGGCCGAAATTGGATAGTGTTGATCTGGACAACGTTTACTTTCAACAAGACGGTGCTACGTGCCACACAAGCACCGAAACCATTGATCTTTTACGGAAAATTTTTCAGGACCGTGTTCACTCTCGAAGAGGTGATCACAATTGGCCACCGAGATCTTGTGATTTAACACCTTGCAACTTCTTCCTTTGGGGCCACGTGAAAGGGAAGGTCTACGCCAATAGCCCAGCGCCGATTAAAGACCTCAAAGATGGAATTCGTGAGGCTATCGAGGACATAGGGCAGCCACTTTGCGATTTG
Organism: Propylea japonica; assembly: GCA_013421045.1. Classification (NCBI taxonomy): domain Eukaryota; kingdom Metazoa; phylum Arthropoda; class Insecta; order Coleoptera; family Coccinellidae; genus Propylea; species Propylea japonica. The sequence continues at coordinate 113,885,794 of CM024239.1, forward strand.
GTTATGGAAAATTTCATTTAAAGGATATGGTCCTGTAATCGTGGTCGTGGTGGTCATTTGTCTGATGTTATTTTCCACTCTTAACGGCATAGCTTCTTCTTTTTATGAAATGAACATCCGATCATTGATATTGAAGAATGACATTTTTCTTTGAATATAAAAAACCCCTTCTATTGTAAAACCCTTCATATAAATGAATGAGTAACTTCTGAAAAAACTACACGTCTCTCAAATGTATTTGAAAAATCATAAAAAATTAGCTCAACGAAGAGATACTAATATCAAAGCTTGTTCAAAACGCCTGGACTGAAGATCTCAGAATTTCATGGGGGGAAGCTTCCATAATATAGCATTCAAGGAAGCTTTTATGTCAATTACCGAAAATCCTAGCAGTCAACCGTCTGTTGATCTGAAAACAATCTGGGCTCCAATAAAAAGATAGTAGAGTGATAATAAAAGATAATAAATTCAAAAAAATCACCTACAATCAAAGAAATACCACCTAGTGCAACAGCTGAACAACACGAGCAGAATACAAATGCGAATCTTATCGAAAAATCGACTCCGTTTCTTTCCTATTTATGAAAAACAATAGCCGCCTGCGCAAAAACAGCATCCGCGTCCATATCAATTCAAAATTGGGTCTCATCTCCGACTACCTCCTGACTTTATATAGCCATCACCATGAGTGATGCGGCGGTAGATCTTCAGGCATCCTTCTGATGAACTCGTTCAACCACTTCTATTTTCATTTATGTCAATAAGAATTAATTTGTACTTTGTATGCTGCCGACTCCAGATTTACTATCGCGTTTTATAACGTCATTTTTTACGTCATCAGGTGTTTTCCGGTGCAGAGAAAAACAATTGATGTCGGTTATTTTTTCAGATGTCTTGAATTCTTCCGATGAGAACTAGATAGATTGATTTTCTTCCATATAAACTTTGAGAGATTTTGGGTGAATAAGGAATCAATATTTTGCATGTTACTCAATTCAAATTTTCCTCTTCAACATATTGAAGAAAAATGGTTCATTAAGGTACACGAAAGATTGTGACATTGCGAATGTAGTGTAACGTAATCTATGAACCACTTAATGAAGGTGTAAAGTACTTCACTTACGGCATGAAATATTTCAGTGAAACTGGGTTCATCAGTTATTGAAATATTATTTGTGTTATTTCCATCATTTTAGCTTCTGGTATTCGACGTTTCGGTCCACATTCCCTAGCTGTCGTCAGAAAAACACTTGAGACTTGTGGCATTCAGAAAAGTAACTTTCGCCACTCTTTGAAAATTTTTGTTTTTTTAATAGTTTTCAGAAAATAATCATCGGCGACTTTGATCTAATATCGGTGATATCGGTTTTCAAAAATTCATTTGATCTTTTTTAAGCTGGATATTATTATTAGATCTCAGATTTTTTTATATCAACAGACGATTTATTGATAGAGTTTTCGGCTATTGACATGAAAGGTGCTTTTTTCAATTTTCCACGTCTGAGTTTTTTTCATTATATTATGGATGAAATCCAGTAGTCCTCATTCAATTTATGTTGGACAAACTTTGACTTATCGGTATCTTGGTATCTCCAAGCTAGTTTTTTATGTTCTTTGAATAGAACATTCAAGAGACGTTCAGTTTCTACAATATAGGCTCTACCGCACTCACAAGATACTCCATATTTGCAGTTTTTGGTTAGTTGATTTTAAATTACAGGATTAACTTTAGTTAGATTTGTCTTGATAATATTTTGAGTATTGAATGCTGTTCTCACATTGTACTCATTTCCAATTCTTCTATTATTATTCTAGGTAACATGAAAACATTAGAAGATTTGGAATGTTTAGAAGTTACTACATTCAACCATGGTGTTTGATAGTATATTATGCAACGAGCGTATAATGATAGCTTTCATTCACGAGGTGAAGTTTAGGCCACGAGCCGTAGGCGAGTGGCCCAAATCACAGAGTGAATAACAGCCATTATACGTAGGAGAGTAGCATACTATTCTCTATCCACGACTACTGAATATATTTTTTGAAGATTTTAACATTTTGCGACCACTACAAGACCCTTCTATGAGAAGCGTGGAAAAGGTCAAGTTGACACATGAGAAATTTTTGGAGAACTGGTCATTTTATATTTTTTCAATAAAAAATGCTTCAATTGATATAATAAAAATAGATTTGGCCTTCAATTGACAAAGTGTACCCATATTTGTTAGTTGGAGTACTGTAGAATACTGAAGAAATACAAATTCTAAATCTATGAAGCATATGACAGCAGTGATTAATATTTCATAATTCCCTTGTGATTCATGAATATTATTATGTCTGAGCACAGAGACATGATGTACGAAGGTGCTACTTAAAAATTCAGTTTCGTGAAACCCACCATAGATCTGTATCAAGCGCTCTCGTGAAACAGAAACGAATATAAACAGGACGAGTGACATTTATGCACTGGAATTCCGATTCGATTTCTACGCCTCTGTTTTGAATACAGTGCCCAATACGGGTGAGAGGCAACTAATTGAAATTAAGTTCAACTGTGTTGTTGTCGTAGGTGTATAGCAAAAAGTTGATATACGACCATGCCGGCTGCTTCCTCCTTCGCTCTCCGTATATTATGCATTCAATGGACAGTTTGAGCGCTAGAAAGTGTAAATCTGTTCGTAGATAACTTAATTTATGTATACTCTGCGAAGTTCATCATTTAACTATAGTTTATTTCGTTTAAAATTGGTATTACAGTTCAGGTGAGGAATCATACTCTAATCAACTCCTCACTTCCTCACAAGTATCTTTCCATCAAATCTCGATGTGGAGTCTTGTCGTTCTAAAACACTGCGCAAAAAAAATTAACGTACATTCCGAAAATCTCAATTTTAATAAAACTTCATAACGTATTTTTTATGTTATCTCGGGAAGGTTTGGAGCGAAACAAGACACATTTAAATGGAAGAAAAATTCAGGATTTCACCGAATCTTATGTGAAAGAAGAGAAATGAACAATTTTCAAAATACTGGAATGCTGATAAGTGATTTGATACTTGGTATTTCCACCCCTTGCGTTAATTGCAGCTCGGTAACGACGGTTCATACTCAAAATGAGTAATCTTAAAATGTTCTGATCTAATCCTTCCCAGATTTCTCTGAGTTGTATTCCTAAGTCATTAAGAGTAGCTGGATGATTTTCTGAACTTCTCAGCCTTCTATTGAGGTTGTCCTAAACCTGCTCAATCGGATTGAGATCTGGACTTCTTGCTAGCCATTCCATTCCTTCAACCTCTTCAAGGTATTCCTGAACGATGCGCGCACGATGGTGTCTGGCATTATCGTCCATAAAAATAAAATTTTCACCAATGTATGGGGCAAATGGCACTACATGATCTTCAAGAATGTTTGTTATATACCTATCAGCATTCATAGCTCCATTATCAACGACCACTAGGTCTGTGCGAACAGTCAAAGATATACCACCCTATACCATAATCGTTCTCCCCCGAAACCAGTAGTATTCAGGAAATTGCACTGAGCATCTTTCACGTGGACGTCTGCAATTCTTGTGTATGTCCACCCTTCTTCTCGCAAAACTACCGCTTGGGCACATTCCTCTTGGGTCAAATTGCGTGTTTCGCGTTGCATAGCGATCGAGTGAAGAAAATCAAACGAAAGAAAAACTTGATCACTAGAATTGATCGAGAACAACTGATTTCAGAATAGAGCCAATACATTCAAAATCTGATAATCTCATCCTTTTTTATTCCTGCTGGGAAAAAAACGTTGAAAGTGGATAACATATGCATGCATAATTCTGATAAAAATAATTATCATTGAGAACATCTTCAGTTGTAGAATAAATTTGAGGTTTCCATAATGTGAGTTAATTTATTTGCGCAGTGTATTAATCCGAAAATTAACTACGTGATCATTGATTCTGCTTAGTTTGCTGTTTTTGAGTGCTCGTTCTACTTAAACAAGTGCTATATTGTTTTGCCAAATGTCTCTAATTTTCTTATTTTGAGCCGAGAATGGTCTCAAACGATAGGGTTCCACTACCTGATGACAAATTCCTGGTCAAATTCAATTAGCACGATTACGATTAGGGATTGTTCTAGAGACTTGAGATTTTCCGGGTGAGTTCGGTTCCCAAATGCCGCTTTCGTTAACCAGCCAAGCCGTACAGGGTGTTTCATGAAATATGGCCATTCGCAATTTTTGTTATTCAATATCTCAGACAAAGCCAATGGAAATGAAATTGCGCGGCCGCATGCAAGATACTCATAATAAGCCTCATACAAAATTTTGTTGAATTTTAATTATTCCAGTGGATATTATTACATAATATGCACTAATGAATTAAATTCGTTATCAAATACACGAAATATTGGAAGAATTTTCATGTATCTCACTAACGCCGCCAATAGTCTAAGAATAAATAAAAAGAAGATCAAAAATCTCTCTTTTGAGGGAAGCAGTTCTGATCTATAATGCGAATGTCCTAGATTCGAAGACGAAAAAGTGTGCTATTTCGATAGCTGTAAAAAAATGGCGAAGAAACAGACACATACAACGATGAAATAGTCGATAAATCATTCAGAAGTAGAACTTATGATTAGGAAGAGATTGTGTTAACTGACCCAGATAAGGTACAACAATCGTTATAAAATAATGTATTGCATAGTTGCGGTCGACAGAAAAATTGTTGAAAATTTAATGGCAACATAAAAATTGGAATTTGCGTTGATGATATTCGAATTGAGTTTGAGGTTTTTGCATCGCCATGTCGAGAGTTGATTGAAAGGCATTGGCGTGCAAGGAAGAATCGAAACGATTCGTGCAAAAAATGTATATTCGTCGACTGAATAATGAAATTAAATTCTGCTTCTTTCTAAAATGAGATTCGATTTTGAAATAAATTGAAAATTATTCAATGTGCTCTACTTAATAGGTCAGATCAACACAGAACTTACTAGATAGGCCCTGTGAGAGGAAAAGGTCTGTAAGCTCATATATACATCCCTGCTGTTTATACAGGGTGTCCCGTAATTAGACCGACAAACTTCTAGTGGACATTATAGATCGTATTCTTGACAGATTCGACCCAAATCATATAATGCAAAATTGCTTCGTTAAGAAGCTAGTGGCCCTTGAAGATAACGTCCTATCCACACTTTTTGCCACATATTCACAGAACGGAGTCACATAAAGTGCTGAAAGTTTACACATTGGCTAATATCAGAAATACGCATCGATTAGATTGAGTGCATTTCTTTCATGTCAAGCACAATCGTATCATTTGGGGGGGGGGAGGGACGAAGGGTATTTTCAGTTGAAACTTTTTTAACTTTCATTATTTCGCGAGATTTACATTATATTAATAAACTCTGATGCACCATTATATTCAAAACAAAAGTGAACATTGAGTACTCAGTGAAAAGAGAGAAAATTTCAAATCTATTTTTTTCAGGAACGGTGCATCTGGGTGTTATTATACAAGAGCATCTATTTTCAAGAAAAACATCAGAGTTAATGAATATGATGTAAATCTTGCGAAATAATGAAAGTTGAAAAAGTTGCAACTATAAATACCCTTCGCCCCTCCCCCCCAAATGATACGGTTGTGCTTGACATGAAAGAAATGCACTCAATCTACATGTGAAAAAGATGATCATTTACAAACAGAAACAGTTGAATACTGTAGCGTGGGTCAATTAGGGGTAGTAATTATGTTTCTCTCATTCTGTAAACCAATTATTAAATAGATAATGTATACTGTGGCTTATAACCATAAGGTGGATGCGACTTCTTTCTTGAAAAAATTCCTATTGCTTTGAGTTTATATGAGTATATACTTATCTCAATCAATAGGCTTTGAAAAACACGACTCTGCCTTCCGTTTGTTGAATTGTCAAATTTCAAAATGAAAACAAGCATTTGCTTTGTATGAGTGTATTTATGTTTCTTATTGATCTGAGACCACCAATTTTGGATACTTGTTCTATTACTCAACTCAAATAAATTCATAAAGTTCCCTTCTTCATTTTTTTCAGCTTCATTTACCTCAATGAATTCAATGAATTCATCTTCCTTGTAATAATATTATATTTCGAACCAAGGGCGTAACCAGGGGGGGTTTGGTGGTTCAAACCCCCCCCCCCTTCCCGAAATGTTTTTGAGTTATTTTTTGTTGCAAAAATAATCTTTCATTTTGCACTTAAACCAACTTATCTCCGAAAATCTAGTTAAAATTATCAATTCATATCAGCAATATGGATGATATTAAAGTTTCATTCCATTTCTAGAACACACTATCCAACAATTAACTGATAGATTTTCTAAACACCGAATATTAATATCAGCCTTATCTGGTCTGCTACCCCAGAATTTTAACAGAGAATATGAATTAGAAGACGCATTATCGATGCATTCTTCACTACTCCCAGAAAAAAATAAAAACGTAATTAAAGCAGAATTTGAAATATGAATAATGTCAATGAACTCCATTTCAAAATCAGCATTAGAATGCTTAGATGAGTGCAATCAGAATATGTATCCGAACATCTACATCCTACTACAAATTTTAGCTACGATTCCAGTATCTACTGCTACTCCAGAAAGAAGTTTTTCCAGCTTGAGGAGAATTAAAAATTACCTGCGCAATTCTTCTAGCGAAACTAGATTGAATAGGTTGGCTCTTATGAATATTCATTATAGTGTGAAAATTGATGAAAATGAAGTGGTTGACCAATTCGCTAGAAAAAAAAGACGGATAGACTTTAACTGAAGGAATTCACCATAAAAAATATTGTTTGTGTTTTCTCACTGTTTCATTTTTAATACCTATTCATATGTTGTTGGCACTATTTTGGAGTAAAACATTAAAAAACTCTATTTAGTTTCAATCACACATCCACACTAATTTCATATTGATTCATCCTGTAAGTATTGTTTGGAAAATAAATATTGTTTTTTAAGTTTTTGTTTGAGTGAATAAAAATTAAATTCTGAAGCATATTTGAAAAATAGGTTTACCTAACCTAACCAGGAATATCTATGTCGAATATTGTTTCCGAAGTAGGAAAAGGATTATTGAATTCTTAAAAACAACAAATACTTGCTACAGAAAGCTACCCTCACAATTCCCGGCACCTACAAAGTCAATTGCCAAAATGTCAAAACCCCCCCCGAAATTAATTCCTGGCTACGCCCTTAATTCGAACCGCTATACTCATATAAAATGCAAAACAGGCTATTGCATATCACCAAACATTCATCACCCAAACTAACCTAATACCTGACATTAGTCTATATCTAAACTTTAAAAAAAATTATCAATAAGGATAACCCGCGTTGACATATTTCAGACACCACGATATGCAAATATGACTGACTCGTAATCATCGGCAGGATTTTCTAGTCCCAGCTGAATGGTTAACAATCATGGGACAAATTCAAGTAGAAACTCATCTCGACAGGGCCATTTATCACCAGTGTCGGGGTCTCCACTTATAATTATGCAGACTAAAAGGGGACTACGGGCTTCGAATGACGATAGAATGATCGAAAGTTGGGAATTATGCAGATGCATATACGGGGACACGTCGATAAACCATCATAAAGGAATAGCAGAAATGATGAAGTAATAGAGGGTTTTCGAATTAGAGGTGTTATTTTGAATAGCCGGCTAATTCGGTAGATGTCACGTTTGAAACTGTCATTTTTTGACATTTGACAAGTAGAAACACTCTTCAAGAATGCATTGAAATTATTAAAATCCACTATGAAAGTGGTGAATTTGGCAGAGACGGTTCGTAAAACTCGCACATTCTTGGGTCGTGTTGAAGCACCTTATCGGAACGCAATAAAGAAATTGGTGGAAGAATTCGAGCTGTTGGGACAAGTTTAGTGAAGAATAAAACCCGTGCACGCCGCTCAAGAACAGCCGAGAATATTGCTGCTGTAGCTGAAAGTGTAGGAGCAACTGTTACGGTGAATGGATTGCGCTATCGAGAGATGATTTTTATGGCCGAAATTGGATGGTATTGATCTGGACAACTTTCAACAAGACGGAGCTACGTGTCACACAAACAACGAAACCATTGATCTTTTGCGGAAAAAGATTCCTGAACGTGATCTCTCGAAGAGGTGATCACAATTGGCCACCGAGATCTAGTGATTTAACACCTTGCGACTGCTTCCTTTGAAGCCACGTGAAAGAGAAGGTCTACGTCAATAGCCCAGCATCGATTCAAGACTTCAAATATGGAATTCGTGAGGCTATCGAGGACATAGGGCAGCGATTTTATGGAAAATTTCCTTAACAGGATATGGTTCTGTAAGCGTAGTCGTGGTTGTCATTTGCCTGATATTATTTTCCACTATTAACGGCGTAGCTTCTTCTTTATAATGAAATAAACATCCGATCATTTATATCGAAAAATGGCATTTTTCTTTGAATATCATAATAACACCACTTAGTGGAAAACCCTTCATTATTTGGGTATCAAACATTTTATATTGTTTTTTGAGAGTTTCATCGACAAGGTTCTATTCACTAATGACGAATCTGTGGACAAATTTAATTCTGTCCGTAGGGCCGTCAGTCTGTGAATACGACAACTCTCGAGAGGGTAATTGTCCTAGTGACTCGAAATTTTCAGGGTAGATTCTGTTCCTAAATGTCGTGGATGAGTTCGTTAACCAGCCAAATCGTACAGGGTGTTACATAAAATATGGTCATTCAAAATTTTTGTTCATCAATATCTTAGGAAGAGCCAAACCGGTCGAAATTAAATTTTACGGTCGCATGTAAAAATATTAGAAGCTTCATACGAAATTTTGTGACTATAGTATTAACAGAAATTTAGCAAATTCAAATAAGAATATTTATAAAAAAATCCTATTCTTTCAACAACAAAATATACGATTATAGTTAAATTCATTTTGAGAGTGGGGATTTTCACACTTTTGTGCGAGCGAAAACTCAAGAGAACCGCAAAAATTGTTTTTATCATATAATTAATTTTTTCTTTTAATTATCCATTAAATCCAAAAATTCTGTATTTGTCAATTCAAAACTTGTGAGAGTTTCGTTTACAAACAAAGCACAAAGTCTATCGTAATATCGAAAAAAATTCTTATGAAAAAACTTTCGATTTGAATGGAATCGAGATTGGAGATATAAATAATGATCATCAAAATTATCGAAAGGATTGTGAAATCAGAATCATTAAATCTTGTTCTGAAAATATTAGGCATATATCATTTCAAATCTTCATAATTCGAGAACTACTAATTAATGATCTAAGCCGAGATATTATGACTTCTGACCACAAATGTACCTTGAAAATTGAGTTATAAGTCTATGCATTTCATTTAGTCACCAAGTTCAAGTTTTTAGATTTCTTGGGACTAATAATTGTGTCTCAAACCTTCCTACTTTCAGTTTCGATAATGAGGTTTAGTCCTTTGCAGGGCTAGCTATTAAGTATTAAATATTCGGATGAAACAAGACTTCTAAAATAAAAATGATTAATGATAACTATGCGTTTTTTGCAAAATCAAAAAATGCAAAAAAAATTATAATATTATGTTCAGTAAATATTGCACAAAACATTAGGCACATTGAGTAGAACATAGATCAGCATAGCCCAAATAGCACATAAAATATTCCTCCATCAAAAATATATAATTTTCAAAATTGGAAATCAGCATTTCCATAAGCCACAAAACAATTATCCACGAACCGATACCTTCCGCAGGAAACGCATTTTTCGCGAAACCGATATTTAGACATATCCTACCTTACCGATACGATTACAGAAAACGTGTTATTCAAAACTGGACCCCATTCATAAAACCGACTCGGAATAAAATTAATACAGTCAACAAGTCGACAACTTGTAACTTGTAGATCTCGTTCACGTGATCTGGTGTATACGGAGTCTCCCAGATGTAATCGACACCCGCGCCTGGTAATTCTGATACCCCTGTATCAGGTAGTGGGAAATTTTTCAACGCGACTGTCTCGTCAACGGGTTCCGATCTCAAGACTCAAGGTAACGAATATGGTTGTTGTGTGATTCTTAATTGGACTCAGGATTTCCTCGGTACAGGTCTTGATTTCGAAGGATCTGAGAATGCGGTTTGGTTTAGATTGAACAGCGGACTCGTCGAGGATGTTGGGGTTCTCGTGGGATCTTCCCCATGTGATAATTTGCTTTTCTATGTGGAGATTCACCTTGGAATGTATTTACGGTAATGAGGTTTCGTATTGATATCGAAACCATTCAGGATGACTTCAGGAAATTTCACACATTATATGTTTGTTATTGCTTCCTTTACATTTATACGTTCTTTACTTCGATGCGCTTCTTCACTTGTATTTTGTCATAGGAAAATGGTTCTTCTTCTCAGGATGAAGGGTGCAATTTTTATTGAGAATGGATGATTATAAATCATTTCTGCACTGGTAGAGTTTTCATCAATTCCTCACAAAATCTTTACTCTCACAATAATAGGGGCCGAACAGCCTCATAGATCATAGGATAATATCTTAACCTACGTTCATTTATATACAGTAGAACTTTCCTACAGCGAAAGCGCTAAATCCGCAAAAAAAATTGTTATAAAGAAATTTTGTTATACAGAAAATTCGTTTCTATAGTCGGCTATGTCACGGTCGACTTCATTGATAAATTCAAGTTAAGCACTTGCTTTTAAGCCGGGTTTAGACGAAGCGCACCCACTCGCGAGTCAAGCCTCGCCACCTACTCGCGCATCAAAACTCATCCTCGCGCCAGTGTTTACACGACGCGCTGGATTCGCCTGGAAGGGCGAGCCAGGATGAGAAGGCGAGGCAGTAATCAGCCTCGTATAGAGTCCGAGACTCGACCAGCTCCAGAAGCTTGTTCAAACGACACAGCGAGGCTTCTTTGATGCGCGACTGAAAACCGACCGGTAATGGCTCAACCCGAGGACGAGGGGCCTCATGGCGAGGAGCATGTTTACACTATGCGAGGAAGCGGAAGCGAGGCTGGTGCGCGAGTAGGTGCGCTTCGTCTAAACCCGGCTTTAGACATTTTCGCACAACTGTTCACACTAGCGTAATGGTTAGATTGAAACCAAACAGCCAGGGCTGTATTTTAAACTGTTTCAGAAGGATCTCTCCCTTAATGATTTAGTTTAAGGTCGGGATTGATTACGTACGTCCGGAAAAATTTCGGAAATAACCCACCCTTATACCTTCTTACCAATACCCATTCAAAGAGTCATGTTCTTTGAATATTTCGTTATAGAGAAAATTCACTTCGTTTAAGAGGGTGTTTTTAACATGGAATTTGTTTTCAAGGTCTTCTACGAAATTCGTTATACAGATGTTCGTTATATAGAAGTTCCACAGTATAAACCAAAATAAAAATTCTATTCTTAATGATTTGAGCTTAGATATTTCTCAAGAGCAATCATATTGCACGAACCAGTGTTTTTCATCAAAATTTTGACGAATTAGTTCAAAACAAGAAATTATTTCAAAACAAAAATCCCATAAGCTACAAATTTCGAATTAAGGTGCTAAATAATGTTATGAAGGATCTCTCGAATGATATAGACTTGACATTTTGAAGGTACATGTGTAAGTAGTCAGAATATCTCGAATCGGTCGAGTGGTTTCCGATTTTAAATGGCATATCTCGAAATTTTACAAAACTGGATCCGATCAGATAAGAATTTTATATTCAGTTGATCAATAACTATACAAAAGCTTGTCACGATTTGAAAACTAAGTACCTACTCATTCTAGATGTATCACTGAAATTTCCCCTCTGAATATGAAGCGTCGATGATATCAGTTAGGTAGGTAATACAAAAATTCAACACTACAGCCTACGCGCAAAAAAAAACGGGCGTTTTATTTCGATTATGCTACATTTATAACTCTTGAAATAAAACGTTTGACCAAATCTTCCATTTCTTAACGACGAGAATATATTTTTCTTGTACTCAAAATTTTAGCGATATACTTATATTTGTTTGTTGTATGAAATTTCGCAGAAATCATTGTAGGTTTATTGAGCAGAAAAATATAAAATTTTGACCTTCTTGGGTTTCTTGTGGTGCAAATGAAATTTTTATGAATCAACTCTTCTTTTATGCAAATTGATATTTTCTTCTCTCAATGACTTCTATCCAGAAACTACCCACCTATTCAACAAAAATCTGCTTTTTAGTTAATCATCAACGTTATTCACTTGACCATTCTGACGAACTCACATGCATAACTCGTCTCTACGAGGATTTTCCCTCTACGTCCTGAAGCGACGCTCCTGACTCACCAGAAACCAGGAAACAGGACGCACTCGGGACTCTATCCAAGTGGGGATCCGTTCGTTCGTCTACGTATTCCCTCTTTTAATGAACTGTGCGGACGCAGGCGTTTACTAATCCTTAATCAACCAATAGATCGGATGGGGGTGGCCAGATGGCGCATGCGTCTTCTTACTCACCCCTAATGCGCTCCAGCCACCCTCCGAGATGCTTCTGCTTGATGGTTTCCGAGAAGTTCGTCAGAGAAATCTGTGAAGACGAGAGCAAAATAATGAAAAATGAGAAATACTTTCGAAGAAATAATAGACTTTCTGATAAAATGAAATAGATATGCTACCTTCAATCAAAATAAGCAGTAACTTGGATGGTGGAATTTATTGAATTATTATATTTTTCTTCTTTATCTAGAATAGATGAACAGACACATAAGAACAATGTTGATGAGTTTCAGTTCTTGTCTCTAACACAATCATTGAACAGATAAACCAGAGTTTTTCCGCGGAAAATATTTCTAGAGGGTGTAGGTGAAAGAGTATGACAAACTTCAGGATGTTTTGATAGTTCGTTCGAAAGAATGAGCCAAAGGATCTAGGTGATAAATCATCTTCTGAAATGCATCATTTTTGAGATATGCAAAGTTTTTAAATTTAAAAAAACATGTTTATTGCTCATATCTTCTCAACCTTTCATTGTACATTGACCCGCTTTCTTGAAAAATTTCTAAGAATAATAAGCTATGTTTTTTGAGGAATTTTTTTCATCAATTTTTAAATGGTGGAGGTTTTGGAAGGATTAGTGGATATTTTCCCTCCAACTTTTACGCTTATGGCAAAAGTACGTTTTATAAGAAGCCCATTGCAACCGTCAATATATTCTACACAAATGCTATATGACGTATGGCTTCTGGTCATTACCTCTATAATCGACCGTTTTCGAGAAAAAACAACTTTTTTGTTGAAAAACGAGGTAAAATTTTTGATTGTTAGTAAGGAATTTCTGAAAAAAGTTGATTTTTCTCGAAAATGGTTGCTTTTATAGCGTATGACCAACAGTACCTTATTGTGTCGAAAACACTGGCTGTTTCCATTTTCGTAGAACTTGGGCGAAAACCACACTAACCACCAAAACCTTCACCTATTAGGACATGAGAAGAAAAATCGCAAACAACATAGTTTATTATGATAAGAAATTGCCTACGGAAGTTATTTTCTATACAATGAATTGTTGGCGAGATATTCGCAATAAAAATGTAAATTAAAAAAAACTTTCAACTGAAAATGTTAAAATAATAAAATGAAATAAAAATGAAACAAGAATAATATATTTATGTTGTAATTTTTTTCCTGTGTCTCCTAAGATTTTTCCTCAATGACACAATGAAACAAGAATCCCAATATGAATCAAATACCAGCACATTTGATACTCGACGTAGCGTATCCGTTAAAGAAACACAGCAGTGGAAGTATAAGAGAAAAGGTAATCCAATATGTATATGTAAATTCAACCATATCTTAGGTGACATGGCAGATAATGTGGAAAGGGAAATGCCGTATACCTCTGGATTGGTTACCCTTTAGGTATGCCAGCATAATTTTATGACATCCCAGAATGACAATCCTGACTCCGCCCTTTTCACTCCGAAAGGACCCGTCGTTGATCCTGGCTAGTCCCTGATTGTTCGGCGCTCGCGTAAGGCAAACGGCCTACTCTATCCCGTCGCTTAACGAAAACTTAATCTAGTCATTCAGTCTTCCTACCTATCCAAATTAAACGTTTCGCCGTTTCGATACTCCTCCTCAGTACCGCCGCAATTATTAAAACGACAAACTGGCAGTGCTTTAATGATTATTATTTAAGGATTTCAAATGAAGTCAAGTGACATGAAGTGCGCCGCTGAGGCCATGGTGTGACTTGTGAAAAGTTTTGTGGGACACTCTGTACAAGTGCGGATTTCGAGTGTCAGTCAAGCTGGATTCATCAACTTTTGCTGCGTCTTTGCTTTCTTTAAGAACAAGAACGGCGATGGACTTGACCACTGCGTATCGGTATAATCAGAATATGATGGAATATTATACATGTAAGAATGATTTTTTACCGTGATAATTCTTTAATTCGTTTGTTGTTCTCCGAGATTTACTTTTTCGACAAAAAGCAATTATCACTATTTTTATTATCTTCAAACTTCACTACGAAATTTGGCGGCAAATGTGTTCTACCTTTTCTCTGGCGAATGATTGAATATAAGATTATATTTCCGAGAGGTACTTCACCAAAACACTTTGTATGAAATATGAACATACGCTGTCTTGTAGCATCAAGAAATTCAAAGAAAAAATTAATCTTTAGTGCCTCACACCACAATCTTTAAATTCAATATACTCCTCGAGAGAACTGTATGAAAATATGTACATTGCTCTCAATAAATTCATATTTCTTCTGGGTTTCAACTTTTTCTTTTCATATTTGTATTACCAACTTCTAATCTTGATTATCTTTATGAATAGGTACATTAAAGCATAAATGTATTTTGAAGCATGCGTTTTTTCTTCACAAGTAGGTCCCTATTGAGTCTCATCAATATATAATATAAAACAATAATTAAGAGAGACATTCACACTGAAGAAACAGAATAACAATAATATTATTTCCAGACGATTCCAAAATGGGAAATATTTTTCTAGCTCCAAAATTGAATGGATTGAAAAACAAGATGAATAAATGAAGCTTCCGGTGCATTGTATCAAATTTGAAGATCTTTTACCCAATTTTTGAAAGAAATATCTTATGATTATTCAGAATAATATGTGAAAGATATGAAAGCAAAACTTTAAACAAGCATTTCATTTACTTTCTTCAAATTTACATAACCCAACTAACTCAATAGGCTCTGATGATCCGCGAAAATCAGTATAAATAGACCATAAGGTACGTGATGATTATTTTTACCTAGTTGTAGGTATTCTAATGTCAAAATCTTTTGAAAGACAGATACCTACTTGTGATAATCAAATCCGAAACTTGAATAATAAGAGGCTTATTTGAAATGAAGTCATATTTTCGATTATCAATAAATTACAATTAATAGTGACTTGCACCTTCAAATATTTCTGTACTATTCTGAACAGTACCTACCTACAGGATAAAACCGTGAACTGATTGTGCTCATAACTTGCTTTTGACATGTATCATCATCTAAAACAGTTCTCGAAATAACATAAAGAGAAAAAACGTGTGAAGTTTTTTTCCAATGCTTTACTATATAGACATTATAAAATTGTTTTTTCGGCAACAGTCTGGAATGTACCAACTTCCCAGACGCTTTTTCTTCAAAAAAGTAGCATGACTTCGTGGTCAAATTCAATTTTGTCCGTGGGGCCGTCTGGCCGTCCGTCCGTTAGCACAATAACTTTCGAAGCGATTGTCCTAGAGACTTGAAATTTTCAGGATGAGTTCCGGTCCCAAACTGCTCGGTTAAGTTCGTTAACCAGCCAAATAGTATAGTTCCATGAAAAATGGCCATTCTAAATTTTTGTTCCTCAATATCTCAGAAAATACAAAACCAATCGGAATGAAATGTTACAGCCAAATGCAAGATGCTGATGCCTCATGCAAGATTTTGTAGCCGTAATGTGAACAGAACAATAGAAAATTCAATTGGAAGCTTGAAAAAAAAAATCTTTATATTTCCATAACAAGCCATCCGATTTGAGTGAAATTTATTTTGAGAATGAAAACTACTATACTGATTGTTCTCGCAAAATTTCAAGGGGATTGTGCATCATTAGAACCATAAAATCTAATTTTTGTAATTATCCATTTTTACATATTTCATTTGTTGAATAATTTTCATAATATAATTCCGACTGTGCTGATATTCTGCATTTATATATTTGGTATAAATCTCAAATTCCATATTGAATTTTGAGGTAATATTCTTATCGCTCCACCAAAGTACGATCGCTCAAAAGCTCAGGGCTTTTCTTGAATTTTTTCCTTGTAGGCTTAGATTTAGTGGTATTATTCCACTGATGAGTAAAAATTCCAACTTCTTTCTCTACGTAGGTTCTCCATGAAGTGATTTTCCATCGCGGTACTTGACCCATTCAGGTGCACAATCAAAACGAAAAACTAAGAGGAAGTGGCCGGTACTGACCGAACGGTTAACTTCATTTAATTAGACAGCAGTGACCGAACAATCTGGGACATTATTCCTAATGATCATCATGAAATGTCCACCTCCAGCAAACTGAGTAAAAATGTCATTAAGAACGGAATATCGTGAGAGGAAAAAAGATGTGTCATTCACTAGGAAGTTACGAAATCTTCGTTCCTGATCCAACATGCAACCTGAAAAATGTGATTATTATTTGGGCGTTTAATCAACTTCATTAGATTTCGATTTGATGTGTTAGTCAGAAATGATCCGTTAGGAATGGGAATGATGGATTCTCATGGAAATTCCCAACGGAATGCAAACGAAATTAGTTAACATTTCCAGAAAAATGATTTCAGAAATAATGGGCGCTAAGAAAATCAAAACGATTATACGTTTTCTTTCAAGCGTTCGTTTTGCTCAAACTAGTGCTATATCATTTTGTCGAAATGTCTGTAATTTCTAATTTTGAGCCGAAAATGGTCTCAAATAATAGGGTTCGACTCCCTGATGACAAATCTGTGGTCAAATTCAATTCTGTCCTTGGGCCGACCGGTCGCCGCTGTCTCAAAGGGATTGTTCTAGAGGCAGTTCCCAAATTTCGCGGTTGAGTTTGTTAACCAGCCAAATCGTACAAGGTGTTTCATAAAATATGACCATTCAAAATTCTTTTTCCTCAATATCTCAGACAAAACGAAACCAATCGAAATGATCTTTTGCGGACACATGCAAGATGCTCCTAATAAGCCTCATAAAAAATTTTGTGGTTATAGTTTCAATAGAACCATAGAAAATTCAATGGGAATATTGAAGAGAAGAAACTTCATATTTCTATAACAAGATATCTGATTCGAGTGAAATTTATTTTGTGAATGAAGATCAATATACTGCATGTTCATCAAAATTTTAAGGGGATCGCATCATTAAAACCATAGAATTTAATTTTTTACATATTTCAGTTTTTGAATAATATCTAAAATATCTATCATTCCGATCGTGCTGAGATTTTGCATTTATTTATTCAGTATCAATCTCAAGTCCTATCTAAAATTTTGAGGTAATAGCCTCATTGCCCCACCAATGAAATAGCGCTCAAAACTTGAAGTAGCGTTAATGAATTAGCAAATTTGAAACTCTTTATTCTAGATTTTTAAATACTACAGGTTGATACATACAGTCCGTTCACGCAAGTTTGAGAGCATAGTAGGCGTTTGTTTAATTATCTGAAGTTGGCAGTATTTGCTGTCATAACGTTAAATAAAGTCAACGTTGCCGAATGTACCCGGCCTCGTCTGACGAGTTTGCGCGTAATCAGAGACCTCTATGCAATATTGACAACATTGCGACAAGAAAATAAACAGCATAACCTAAAATTTCAATATCCCTAGATAACGGGACATTCGTAAAATTTACGATGGTCAATATTTGTCTTGATATTTCGTTTGCTTCCGGATACCGCAACGGGGTGAAACTCTCAGTACCTTCCTATTTTGTTGCTAGCTAGGCTCTAGTGTACAATAAATCGCATTATTTTCAGTTGAATTGAAGATTTTGGTCCACTATTCGTCAGTTTTACGATAGTCCCGTATTTACGCTAGTTAGTTTTCGCGCGAGCTTTTTTCCGGTTTTAAATTTGTGAAATTAGTTTTGTAATTAGGAGAAATGTAAGTTATTATTTTACGTGTAACATTTTGAAGATATGTCGTTTCAGCAGAACGGCTTCAAAACGGCTATTATCTCAGGCAGAACTAGAACAAGAAATTCGAAAAATTATGGAGGAAGATAAATAAAATGTAAATATATATGAGTATGGCCAGCATTAACTCCTTTGTGTTTTATTCAACAAATACTTTGAGAAGGGGAGGAAAACCCCTCTCACGATACAAGTATATGATAGATTGGAGTCGTCGCCTTGCTGAGCCATGGATGAAACGAAGATTATCGACTCAAACTTTGAGGCGAAATATCCACCAAGATATTGGTCTAATTCTGAATATTCAAAATTATTTATAAACTGCAATTCCATAGGAAAAAAAGCGCAAAACTTGTTTCTTTTACCTAGTAAAAAAATAAGGATGACTACAACTTAATATGGACAATGTGGACATCCGATATGTGGGGAGCACCGCGGATACATTTGCAAAAAATGCAGTGATGATGGATAGGAATTCGAAATTTTTTATTATATTTTGGTTTTTCATTCTTCAATCTAGAATTTTCAGCACTTTTCGTGAGTTTTTCTCGGAAGATTTTCCGAAAAATGAATGTTTTGTCGATCGTCGTAAAATTCACGATAGTCCCGCAATGACGTGTGTTGAAACAAGTCCCGTTATCTAAGGATATACACAGTTCAATATGCCAAATTGTCATGGCCAACCGACAGCTCAAAGTTCCGTGAACGGACTATACACACATAACACCTCACATACAAGCAGATCTAAGATCTGACTGCTCTTTAAGTAAAAACAATACCAGGTATTCGAACAAAAACTTAAATTCTTAAAAGCTTCTTTTCACTCCTCATTGAAAATTCCAATCCTTTTTTCCACTTCAGATTCAGTGCCTTATCTTCACACTGATCTCATTCAATCTCGTCCCAAATCCCTAAGGATTCCATTACCATTGGATATCTCTAGAGCAACACTCTAATCTTTATTGATATATAAGCCAATTTGGGTCTGCACAATTGATATACAATCGCCTAATAACGCTGCTACCCCTACACTTCTGTTCTAATTCATCACTTTATCGGTGTCGCCAGGCCGTCCCCAAAACATTGAACACATGTTGTGATACTTATCTGCTTATCTGATTATTTTACCACTTGAGTCAGGGTGCCGAATAGCGTGCTGAACAGACTGCGAAAACAAGGGATGGCCCCCGTATAAAATAGGATGTACAATCAGTTAATGAGTTGATCATTATGCGATAAATTTGAAGATTTGAAATCGGACACCTAAGGGTTATGCATGTGAAATACACTTATGGTACGTGAAGGTGTTTGTGGCTGAATCTGTTAAAGATTTGCTATTTGTAATAGGGTAAGTTTGTTATGTTGAACCGATACGTCAGCATTTGCTCCACCAAACTAGCCACAAGTTAAATTTGAATAATGAAAAATTTAAGAAAAACCCTTAACAGGAGCTTTTAAGTGGGGCAATAAGACGATTAACTCAAAATTTTACATGGGACATTTGATACCAAATATATAAATGCAGAATCGCAGCACAATCGGAATTATTGAAAAAATTAATTTAGTAAAAAAAATAATAGGTAAAAAAAATTCTATGGTTCTGATGATGCGATCCCATTGAAATGCATGAACATTCAGTATATCAGTATTGATTCACAAAGTGAATTTTACTTCTTTTCAATATTCCAATTCTATGGATTTCTATGGTTCTGTTAACACTATGGCTAGAAAACTTTGCATGAAAAATTCCACTCGAATCGGATATCCTGTTATGGAAATATAAATATTCTTTTTTTCAATATTCCGATTGAATTTTCTGTGGTTCTGGCCACGAAATTTTGGATGAACATTCAGTATATCGATCTGCATTCAAAAATAAATTTCACTCGAATCAGTTTCCTTTTTGTGGAAATATGAAGTTTCTTCTTTTCGATATTCCAAATGATTTCCTATGGTTCTGTTTACACTATGGCCACAAAATTTTGCATGAGGTTCATTATGAGCATTTTGCATATGGCCACAATATTTCATTGCGATTGGTTTCGTTTTGTCTGAGATATTGAGGAACAAAAATCTTGAATGGCCATATTTTGTGGAACACCCTGTATGATTTGGCTGGTCAACAAACTTAACCGAGCCATTTGGGAACCAAAATCATCCTCCCTAGGATAATCCTTTCGAAAGTTATTGTGCTAACGGCCGGACAGACGGCCCCACGGACAGAATTGAATTCATCCACGAATTCCACATCAGGGAGTAGAACTCTATCATTTGAGACAATTTTCGACTCAAAATTCGAAAATCGAGACATTTGGGTAAAACGATATAGAACTCGTTTAAGGAGAACGAGCGCTCAAAAAGGGGTGAAACCAAACCAAATGTCAAATGAGTAGACCATTTATGGTTCAACTACTACTTGATGCACTCTGCTATAAACAGCAACAGTTCTATATTGAAATGGTCTTCAAGTATTCAGATACAAACTCCAGAAATTTTTAAAAATGTTCAGTAGTTTGTGTCGATTTTTTTTACATATTTCGTTTTAATATTTTCATTAGTATCGCTTATAGAGCTATTATTCAGTTCCGTTTGAATACTATCAATAACTTCTGTTAAGATACCAATATATGTATACAATGAATGAACCACTACTGAATTCATGTCAGATAACAGAAGTCAAAATAACTGTAACAATATAATAAATTCTTATACAAACAGCTCCCACTACAAAATTGCATTTCATCATCAATTTCCTCCCAATCACGACTTGTGGTAGCTGCCGCAAAATTGCCACTTTTACACAGCTACTAATAATTTATAACTATTGTTCTTTCAACATTACCTTTCTATCCAATATTAACAATATTCTTGGTTGTTACAATGCCATCTCTACAAATAAATAGATTTTAGGTAATGCACCGCAAATAAACAGAATAATGAGATAATGAGAACAGCATCAAAGATTACTGTTAGGTAATTTCAATACCAAAGATTTTTCAACCGATGAAATATTTTCCCATTGAGCGTTCGTTCTCCTTAAACGAGTGCTATAATATGGTTTTCCCCAAATGTCTGTAATTTTCGAGTTTTGAGTCGAAAATTGTATCAAACGATAAGGTGCTACTCCCTGATTACGAATTCGTGGTCAAATTCAATTCTGTCCGTGAGATCGGTTCCGAAATGGCTTGGTTAAGTTTACCAGCCTAATCGTACAGGGTGTTCCATAAAATATGGCCATTCAAAATCCTTGTTCCTTAATATCAGGGTCAAAACGAAACCCATCGAAATGAAATATTGCGGCCATATGCAAGATGCTCATAATAAGCTTCATGCAAAATTTTGTGGCCATAGTGTTAATAGAATCATAGAAAATTCAATTGAAATATTGAAAAGAAGAAACTCCATATTTCCATAAAAAATTTCTGATTTGAATGAGAATTATTTCGTAAATGAAAATTGATTCACTGAATGTTCATGCAAATTTTCAAGGGAATCGCATCATCAGAACCATAGAATTAAATTTTTGTACTTCATTTTTTGAATTTTTTTACTACAAGTATTGACCAAAATTTTTGTATCTGTAAAATGATCCAATTCTCTGGACGAATTTCCTCTTACATACATCAGTACACTGAAGTTTCTAATTATACTATAATTAAAATTATAATTCTCATAATATTAAAGACTTGTTTGCCAAAGAGCACCTTTATTTCAACAATAGATACTACTTGATTACATCGATGCTAATCTCACATGGAAATGATAGCCATATCCTTTATCCATCACTTCCACGAAGTCGACTTTAAATTCCATATAATTTATAAATCCACCCACGCATTCTGATTCCATGCTGATGCATACATAATGCACTTTCCTCCGGATCCTATGTACCTCAAAAGTGTAACAAAACTAGACTTGTTCCAACAATAACAATGATTTATTAGACACTATAGTTGCTATAAAATTTGACCTGGTATTTCTAAAATAGCCTTGCCGCGAGTAGGAAAGTTTCCCCATGTTGAAAATGGGAAAAATATCGAAAAAGAAAATACAGTTACTTTCATTTTCAACAAGGATAAACTGTAGCATTTTTTCGACCAAAAGTATGTCGTCTTGTCATGATAGCGATCTATCTTTTGATACCATGTGCATATTATAGTGGATTGAAACGGAACTTGCTAAATAAATGAACGTCGGTTTGCACGCAATCTAGTATGATATACAAGTCTAGTTAACATGCATCTCACGATATTCAATTCATCTCATGTAACGTTAAAGTGTTGTTATATTAGTTTGATAATTACAAGTATACCTTTACTTCTAATTATTCAGCTTATATTCAATTTATTCAGAAAATACGATCTTCAAATTGCTGGACAACGGAAATTTATATGGGAAACAAAAACTGGATGACAAACAGCTGCATGTAATATCTTACATCCTCGATTATTTACGTTTATTCTTATATACAGGTTGGTCGGTTTTGACCGCGGATAAAAGACAAAACTGTTCAAAATGAAGTTTTGAAATATAATCTCCTAAAATATTTTCATTCAAACCTTTTTGGTATAGTCGAAAAACATAGACATAAACTTCATACACTTTCATTTTGAATCAGAAGAACCAAATTTTGGATTCAAAACTATGTAGAGCAGGTTTGTTGAATTTCACAAAAAGTGAAAATTTCAATTCAGATAAAACTGTTTTGAAGAATAAAACATACTGTTTTCAATCATGTTTTGTGAATAGCACTGCACCCATGATAAGTGAATATCTTCTAGATTTACCTGCTAGGTTTATTGAAATTTAAGCTTAACAATTAAGCACTTGTAACGACTATTATGCTTGTCGTAATTACCACCAATCAGAAAAGCTCAATTTTGAATTAAAAATGATTTCTAGTTTGGCAGCAGTTGTCAGCAGTTTATTCGAGTTTACCCGCGGCAAAACTTGAGTTGCCAAAAGCAATCATTCTTTCTGTCAAACAATTACTCAGCAACCTGTTTTTTCGATTTTTTTTCGGAAGAAATAGATGCCCCTACGAAAAAATCTAAGCATAAGAATTATCCTTTATTTGGCCCTATTGGATATTGTTATTACTATTTTCATTAATAACTACTGATTTTCTTCAAATTTACATCTGAAAGCAGCGGTTACAGTTGATACCCAGTATTATCCATAAAAACATGACTTCAATTATGATAATACAATGTTTTTTCTTGACATCTCGTAGTGACTTTTGTGATAGTTTGGGAGTATAATATTTTCATCAATTTCCTTATATCACCAAATTGAATTAACTGCTTCTTTAGAGTCCACAACATTTATATTCCTTTCTTCGATAGAAGCCGACGTCAAATTCCCAATCAATTTTAAACAATGACTTCAGCAGGTCTAGATCAATATCTGAATCGCTGCTTGGTATTGTATTATGATTATAATCTGATTATGATACCCTACGAAATAATCAGATGTCTTGTAGATGAATGATACTATAGAATATTGAGAGATAAAAAAATAATAAAAAATTTTTGTATGAACGAATAAAAATATTTTCCTTTTTTACAGGTCATGGTGGCGTGAATCAATTAGGTGGAGTATTTGTGAATGGAAGGCCACTTCCGGATGTAGTTAGGCAAAGAATAGTCGAACTGGCTCACAATGGAGTCCGACCCTGTGATATTTCAAGACAGCTCCGAGTTTCTCATGGCTGCGTATCAAAAATTCTCTCTAGGTGAGTTCCAAAAGCAAAAGCATATTAATAATAATTAATTATACCGCAAATTAATAACAACTCATATAGAACAACATTCCAGTATTCAATTAATAAATGTGACAAATTTTACTTCCCCCACAAGTTTTTGTTTTATTTTGACATCAGTCCAAAGAAAATCATGGAGGTATGAAATTGCAAATTTGCAATTAGCGTTGCGGTAATTGATTTTTATTTTTAGATCATTATAGAGTGTTTTCTGGTTTCTGGAAATTATTAGTGCCAATTTTAAACTGTTTCAAGAATTGATTCTTTCGATTTTTTTATTTCAGCAAGATGAACTGAGCTTTTGATATGAAGTTTTCCATTTTTGCTCGATATATAATCAATTTTTAATGTTAAAAACATCATACAAGTTAATATCATTTGCGCGATTGTTTAAGAAGTGATCATTTAATTTCGAAATCCTGAGAGCTCCAATATATTTGTTCAATTACTTTAAAACATGCAAGTTTCACTTTTTAGGGTAAGTTTAAAATGTGAATCGAAGTGTTGAATTCATAAATAAACGAAATCGAACCAATAGCTCTCAGGACATTCTAACTCAAATTATCGTTTCCCCAAAATGTAGAAGCGGCAAAGATTCTAATTTCACGCCCAAGTTTTATTAATTTTTTTCTGGGCATTCGTACATTGAAAGAAATCGTTGTCATTCAATCATTCGAACCAAATAACGGTCATTTCTTAATTTTCCGTTGATAATAGATGGACTGATAATGAAAGAAAGTCTTATCTGTCCGAGATTTCACAGTGATTTACAATAAATTTGAACAAATTCTATCATAAATAAAAATAAATATTCTTGATGAGTTGATGGAAAAAAGTATAATTCACTCTTTTCTTGTACACGCAGTGATAAATCTGAAACATTCTCAACGACGCAGAACAACAAATACGTCGGAACTAATCTCAGATTTATGATGCCCAACATTCACGCCCTTGTGGCCTTCAAGAAATACATATTTATTGAGATCTACAGACTCGTCAACGAAAATACACCTCAATACCACCTATTATATTCGACTACACTCACACATGTTTGCAGTATGTACCTCTAAACGCGTAAAATTTACTACTTTCTCGCCGCCTTGATGTGTGAACGACATATGGGACAAACTCGCCGAGGTGGAAGAAATGTGCAAGAAATTTCAGTAATAAATGTTACAATAAATTATGGCTTCACCGCCGAAAATTCTAGCGAGACCGTGAATTCCTTTCAGCTAGGATGAAGCTGACAAGGACGAATCTTTGGTAACAGTATCGAGGAAGTAGCGGCTCTTTTGAAGTTTTGGGATGATGCAAAACCTGAAGAAACAAAATTCATGATTAGTACAGTTATGGGCCCTTTCTATTTGAAGCTGCATCACTTCCAAACTGATGCAAAATCAGTTGATGTGCGTTCTATTCGACAGTGTTGTGATTTTGAACTGATGCGCATCACTTCCAACTGATATTGCTTTCTGACAAAATCAGTTTAATTTCCACAATCACTTTAGTTCGTCATAACAATAACATAACCTAACATTTTGGTGAAGGTTTACAATTTACTTCTGAACAAAACAGAAAGTGAATCATTATCCTCGGTTTTCATTGCTAGTAATGAATAATTCATATCACTTTTGGAATTTCCTTCCGAACTATCGTCGATATTCCTATTTGGTACTCTGATTTCAAACCTTATCATTTTGTTGATTGGCATCCGAAAAAAGCATATTCTATTTGTCAAAATCACTTCACTTCCAACTGAAGTGATTTCGGAAATTATTCAGCCAAGTAGAAAGCTTGGATTATAGG
Source organism: Propylea japonica (assembly GCA_013421045.1). Lineage (NCBI taxonomy): Eukaryota > Metazoa > Arthropoda > Insecta > Coleoptera > Coccinellidae > Propylea > Propylea japonica. Next base: position 113,911,540 of record CM024239.1, read on the forward strand.
CAAATAATATTCTCTACTCAGTAAAATTCTGAGTATGAAAAAGTTTCTAAAATGTTGGTATTGGTATTGTTAATATATTTTCATTCTTGAAGAAAAATAATGGAAAGGCAATTAAAAAATTCTTTTTCAATGCATTGCATCAATGAATAGGGGAAAACAATGTACTGACCACTGAGAAAAGCTGATAAGCATCAGTTTGTACTTATTTTGTTTGTTTATATTTCATATGATAAAATCCAGAAGAAACCTTTACAAAAAATTTCAGTTTTTCATTTGTCAAAAGTATCCAAGATTTTAGTATTTTCATTTATTTGTAACGATTCAGATTTCGGAAATTGAGGACCTATTTTACCACTAGATGTTGAAGAACCTGATAGCTATTTATCAGGTATCATGGAAAATCACATATGTATATCTATTCTTTGAAATTGAAAAATTACAATTTTTCAGTCGATATAATATATTATTCGGAATGAATAACCCCAATGTATTTTGATGTAATAAACACATACATTTATTTCGAAGATATGTGCCAGATAACTATTAGTTACTTTATCAGAAAGTGGTGAAAAAGGCCCTAAATACAAAACGATTTTTGTGAATGTAGTATATAACATAATGTTCATATAATTCGACTATACATAGAGCTTTGCTTTCAGAGGCAACTTTCAATAGAGTTTAACACCGTACCGTTATATTATTGAGGTATTGCTTGTTCCATTTTCATTTATCACAACCAGACCCATATAGCTGTCGAATAGTTCAATTTTGTACAATATATGCAATAATGTAATCCACGTTCAATTTGAAGTCCAAAAGCATGATTCTTTTAATTTATTTTGATGCAGTATCAGGACAAGTTAATGTGTAGAGCACATTTAACACGATCTCAGAATGAATATTAAGTTGTTCATCACATAACATCCAAAATATTCAGTTTTTGGAAACGCTAAAGTTTTCAATTATGCTTTGTATCCATATTGGATTACTTGCATTGTACAATTTGGATAGTTTTTTCCGTCTACCTCAAAATAAAAAGTGGGATTAATGTATACGAAATTGAACATTAATGACCCATATTAATGTTGAATTTATGCAATTTTAATGTGCAATTGTCATTAACAACCGAGCACAAAGTATTCAGAGGCAGAGTACGAGTAATGTCACAACTCCACTGGAACCTAGAAACATAAAATTTATAAACAATGAAAGCGGAGAATAATACTAATTGATTTAAAATCAACCAATATTAAACCCACACTTCGGAACTAATCCCGTCAACGCACACAGAACGAGAACATGCATAGCGGTAATATCAAACAGAGCATCCTTAGATAGCTATTTCGCCCTATTTGGGGCTCTTCAGTATGGAGGAGCTCCGACTGAAAGGCATTCTAGGTTCCTTTATTTGAAGAAATGTCGCCTAGCTCTGAGAATAACAGAACCAAAACGCCATCTCTTGGGATCCTTACGAACCTCCGATGCATGAACTCTGAACGAAGTGCGAGATGTTTATCCGTTGACAGGATTAGTTCCGAAGTCTGGGTTTAATATTGGTTGATTTCAAATCAATTAGTATTATTCTCCGCTTTCATTGTTTATATTATGCCCGAATTACTCTTAAACGCAAGAATTTTCATTCATAAAATTTATATTATGTCAAATGTATGTCTTATGCAAAATGAGAATGTATTCGAATCAACAATTTACACTCAATACATAATACGGTCAACGGAAAAATCTTGTAATCAACTTGTTTATTAATCTAGTTTTTAATGTTCTAGATTTGTCAAAGCTGCCCAGGAAAGATGTTTGCTTCGTTTATTTTGCAGAACTAGCTTATTTTCATTCTATAGTTAAATTGAAAAATTTTACTGAAAAAAATGTTATTTGGTTGAAGAACCAATGGTTTTAATCAATTTTATGTACACAACACGATCAAATAAAAAATACTACCAGTTGATACTCCCATTTATAGCGATGGTGCGTTAACAATATTACGATTTATCGTTGAAGTTATATGAGCTCCAACTGACAAATCGACTTCTTGAGGCAGCATCCTATATCAATAGCTTCTGCCGCTTATAAATCATAGAAGAGCAGGTCTGCATGACATCTGAGCCGGTTGTACAGTCGAAGGCAAACACTGGAAAAATTGATTGCGACAGAATGGTGATAATCGATCTTGTAATTGATTAATGACCGTATGACCAAAGGCTGCCGATATAGCTTCGAGGAATACGCCGTACGCGCAGAGAATTGACTATATATTTTGTAGCAAAGGATGAATTTGATGAAAATGATTTTATATAATTTCGTGACAGGGGATTATTTACTAACGATCATCTGAATTCATTGAATTCGCCAAAGAAAAACTTTTTGGTATTTTGAAATATATGAGCTGATTTTTCCATGAGATACATAAGTACTGACATTGATGTCATAAAGCAAGATCTCACTTGTTGGGGTGCAATTCTTGATGATGGATCATTCACCCATATATTATTGGGGCTATTTTTATCATATTTAATCCTTCTGTTCAACGTGTCGGCCAGCAATCGCAGGTCCTCGTTAAGAAAACTCTCTAGAATCTAAACTCTCGAAGAAACAACTCTCGTTACCCTTTGCAATTGTTTTCCATTTATTCAGTTGTCAAAATTCATTTTATCTCTCTTATTATATTTTTGTTTGTGATATCAACAGACGCTTAACTGATGGGGTTTTCGGTTTCTGACACGAAAGCTGCTTCTCTCAATTTTCCACCTCTCAGTTTTTCCTCTTTTGACATTTTTCAATTAAAGCATGTTGGACAAGCTTTGACTTATCAGGTTCTCCAAATTGAGCTAGTTTCTTCAAGTTTTTGATTTGAACATCTAAGGTTCGTTAAGTTCGTGCAATATCTCTCTACAACACTAACCAGGTCTTTATATTATGTAGTTTTTGGTTAGTTGATTTCTATTATCAGGTTTTACTTTAGTTAGATTAGCCCTGACAGTGTGTTGAGTTCTGAAAGCTGTTCTCACATTGTACTTATTTCCAATTCTTCTAATCTTCTCACGTAACCCATTAACATATCGTATTACATTGGTTATCGTTTATGCTGTTTCAGTTTAACTTGTAGATTATGATTCTCTATACTATTGTGTCCAATTGTATTAGTCTTTTTCAACTACTTCTTGGGAAAGTCATGTTAAGCCATGCTTAAGAATATAGGTATCTGAAATTTTTAAGGTAAATGGCTGTAGCAGTATGTCCTACCAGGAAATAGTGCGTGTAAATTTTTGAGTTTTGATCGTTGACAGTGTATGAGCACTATGGGCTTTGAATAACTGAAAATTATTTGCTACAAAATTCATGTCAACTTGTTCAACCAAAACTGCAAAGGAATTTATAATTGTCATTTTGTCTACATGAACTTGCATGATACTTTTGTAATGGTCTTCTCTCGTTTATTCAGTATCGAACCTGAATTATAGATATTAGATTTCCCTCTATATTCTCAAATATGTGAATTTCCCCGCACCAAATACAAAGTGTTTTTGTCCCCCATGAACCCGCTATCAGTAAAAGCCAATACACTCCCTTTATATCCGAATTTCACAGCACTTCCGACAATCTCATCAAATCCACGCAATAGTTTATCCAGATCTACATCGTCCTCTCTCAGTGGGACCCCTGATCTGCCCCCCCTGCATCCTGCGTTCTCCCTTTTCCGGCATAGTCATCGGGCGAGGCTAACGCGATCACATAACCTGCTGGTAATGTTTTCCCGTTTTTTAGTGCCCGCTTCCCGAAAAAAGAAGAACTTTATTCTGTGCGTCCGAAGACCGCATGCGGCCTGACATTTATCATCCTTGTGCGAGAGGGTGAGTGGCTTATGCCCGCAATTATGTTGTAGGGATATAAAAATGATAAAAGCTAAGTTGGCGCATGAATTCAATTTGGTAGAAGTCATGCACAAGATCCTGCGGGGTGACTTATATTGTGTATCTTATAGGGGTTTCGGATACGCTTTATTTTCGTTCTTATTTTTTAACCGGGAATGGATGGAAAGGAAAAAACTTTCAAGAAAAAATACTTCAAAGTTGAATTGAAGTATCTGAATGAATTAATCTCAGATTCTCATTTATGAAATTTGAATATCCCTCACTTTTCAAGAATTTCATCATAGTTATGAATGATTGAAGTTTCCTCTTACAGCAATACTAGTGTTCACCTATTTATTTTCAATTGAATGCCTATAAATAGGCCTCAATTCAGGAGTAATCTATTTCGGCAACCGTCCGGGAAGTACCCCTTTCCCGGACGCTTTTTCTTTGAGTAAGTAGTAGTTCCTGGCCTACGTATTTCCCGAACTTAGCCGGGAAGTAATAGTTATTTAATAAACTAGGTTGTTAAAGACAGCGACTAATGGTCAAGATATTTTAAAGCGTGAGCGGAGCGAACGCTTTAATAGTTCGAGACCATTAGTCGCTCGATTAATAACCCAGTTTATTACAAGATTCTTCCGACGATCTCAATATGAGATGTGTATGAATTCTTGATTGAAATACATTTTCATTCTGCACAAGACATATATTTGTCATAATGAAATTTCTATGTATCTATGTTCCAGTAGAGTTTTGACATTTCTCGTAGTGCTTCTGAATACTTTGTGTGAACGGTTGCCATGAGGATTGCACATTAAAAATAGCCAAAAAATTGAGCATTAAAATGGGTCATTAATGATCAATTTCGTACACATCAAAATCACCTTTTAGTTCGAGGTCGGCGGAAAATATGATTTTAATAAATGCGGTTGATCATTACCATAGCAACGAAATAAGGGATGATAGTTCATATGAAATCAGTTGTCAAAAATTTTAATGGCAAATTAATTATTAAATTAATAATTTTTCTTCACGGTTGCAGAAAAAACATTGTATGCAACATACGAAAATAGTTTTTGGACTCGCAGGACTGGCATACGGCTTGTCCAAGAGTTCTAGAATTTTGTCTACATGTCCCCCAAAAACCCTTTTTACGTAAAACAAGTTTTAAGTATTATAGTATCAAATTAATCAGTTTTTCGAAGTGAATTAACTGATATCCTAATAAACGTGAAATGACCACGTATTCGATATTATATAGACAAAGATATCTGACTGCAAAATTAGTCTGATAAAATCAATATTATCTATTGAACATTATTTTGAGAAAATGCACATTCCACATTATACAGGGTGTTCTCAAATTGAACGTACAAACAAAAAGGGGAGATTCCTCAAGTGAGTTTAAGAAAAAAAAGTCCCATTAACATGGGGCCGCAAACGTTTCGTTTTCGAGATACAGGGTGTTAAAGTTTTAATCAAAAACATGTGTTGATTGTACGAGTTTATCGAATCTTTATGAATCGCTACAGATCAGGAAAATTTCCATAAAAACTGACACTGAATTCATTCACCACAGCTTACAAAGTGGCCTTCCCATCATAATTTGGATTTTCACGAAGTTTTCCAGAGAATCGTTCAAAATTTTTTTTCTCGAAATCGTTGGTAGATACGACAAAACTACAAGAGACCAAAAAGTTTAGTATAAGAACAAAGCTTCTTTTTACATTTTTTCAAATTAACAGTTGCCCACCAAAAAAAAGTTCTGCAGAAGAACAGGTGGCAGTGTTCCAGGAAAATATCACCCTTTAGATCTTCTATAGAAATTGCCATGTCACGTGGTGAGAACTCTCAAATGTTATATCTATGCCAAATTTCAGTTGAATATCTTGTGAAGTGTAGATACTATGAGAAAAAAACTTGAAAAACATTCAAACTTCAACACTCTGTATCTCGAAAACGAAACGTTTGCGACCCCATGTTTATGGGACTTTTTTTTTTCTTAAACTCACTTAAGGAATCTCCCCTTTCCGTTTGTACGTTCAATTCAGGAACACCCTGTATTTCCCATATTCAGATAGAGAGAGATCCTCAATCAATTAAGAAAAATTCAATAATGATACTTTAATTTCAAGATAACTCAAACCATATTCGATAGTGGTTCAACATCCTCTAGATATCAGTCAATCGATTGAATTTAGTCGAGAAACAGAAATAACATCCCTTCTTCGTTATTCCATTTCAGAAAAGAAAGCTGATGGAAAGCCTATTTTAAATTATGAATATTCTAATCTAATTGTGAATACGTAATAACTGACTTCCTTCTAGTTTTATTAGTTATCGATTTTCACTCATCCTACAAAATACTTAATGAATGGTTTTCCCACAAAAATCCATCACATAAATTAAACGACTCTTGAATCAACACAACGAACGCCGCAAATGGCAAAAAAATAATATATAATCAAAACCACTTAGACTTATTGAGTCGAATCCATTTTTGCTTTAGTCAACGTTTTGACGACACGTGCCGAGAAGAAAAAACATCAGAAGTGCATATTACAACCCACGTATGCGCTCTATTGCTCAGTTGCAGGAACGTCCGTTAAAATTTAAAGGTCCATTAAACCTTTAATCCTCCATTAGTTCCTTGTAATAATGGAGTTTAATGGAGGATTAAGAGTTTAATGGAGCTTTAAATTTTAACGGACGTTCCTGCAACTGACACATAATAACTCGATATTGTGTTGACAACTTATGACATTTAGGGTGACATTCGGAAAAAGGGGAAACGTTGGCTGTTGTTTAAGTCGTATGGGAAGTTTTGGGGTTGATATTTATTGAAGGAAAGTGAACTACTCTGTCTGGGATCGAGACGATAAAATGAGATTATTAGTCGGAGCAATGGATCTCGAAATTGGCGACAGAACTCGACCCAGCGATAGCTACAGTCCTTTCACGAAAGTTTGAGCCATCGGTTGGCCATGGAAATTTGGCATATTTCACTGTGTATATTGAAATTTTAGGTGATGTTGTTTATTTTCTTGTCAAATTGATACGCAATGTTGTCAATATTGCATAGAGTTCTCTGATAACTAGCAAGCTCGTCGACGAGGCCAGGTATATTCGGCAACGTTGACTTTTTTTACGTTATGACAGCAAGTATGTACTGCCAACTTCAGATAAATAAACAAAAGCCTACTGTGCGCTCAAACTTTCGTGAACGGATTATATGTGCATGAATGTTGGATGCTGTTTTAAAAGGATCAGAACTTTGAATAATGATACAGAACAGAATAACAGAAATGAAAATGAATAAATTTTATTGTAACAAGATGACTGATAAAATCAATGGCGTCTATAATTTAAATGTTATATCTGTTATTGGTCGATTGGATCAGTCAACTTTTTAGAATGAATTTGGACGTTTATCGTCAATCGTGGCTTGAATTATGGTTCAAGAGTTGTTGGTTTGTGGGCATAAAACACTAACTTAACATAACCCCATGAAAAATTCAAAATGGCGATTTATTGATATTTCGGCGTCTTCTCCAATACAAGTAGCAATATTCTTTCCGATACGCACATTTCTTTGTCTGATGGTTTCGAGAAGATTAAAACTAGGAATAACGAAGAGGAGGTTTTGATGTTATTACTGTTTCACAACTGAATTCAATCGATTCGATTGCCAAATATCCATGTATCTACAGGATATTGGACCATTATCGAACAAAGTTTGAGTTTTCTTTAAGTTTGGGTAGTTGTCAACGAGATCAACTCATTGAAATACTTTTAAAATTGATAAGGGATCTCTTTCTATCTAGGGGTAATTTCAGAATAATGTTCAATAGATCATATTGCTTTTATTAGCTTTGCAAATATTTCGATGATATCAAAGATGTTTACTTAATAAAATCTCAAATAAATGAATCACTTTGACTTCCATCCTCCCCCAGTTTTTCGTTTAATTGTACCTTATTGTTGTTTATTCACCATCTGTCAAATCGAAGAGCTCCAGAACAGCTCAGGAGCAAGAAACTGTTGAACCGAATACTATACAGTGTGTCTGTAACCAAATGCGAGGGAAAGAGGGAAGGAGATGATGAAAATAAGCAGTTCTACTTCATATAATTTTTTTCGAAATCAACCTCCCTCCCAAGATACAGCCTTTGGAAGGCGATGACGAATTGACATTTTTTAATTCGCATTCATCAGAGCCATGGAATTTAATTTTTGTAATTATTTATTTTTTCACATATTTTGTTTTTCGAATAATTTTCAGAATATAATTCTGATTTGGCTGAGGTTCTGCATAAACATATATATTTGGTATCAATCTCAAATCCCATATAAAATTTGGAGGTAATATTGATCCACCAAAGAACGAGAGCTCAAAAGCTCCTGCAAAGGGCTTTTCTGAAATTTTTTATTTCAATTTCATTTTGGTGAAAAGAATCCAAACAATAATACCCTTTCAGTGAAATAATATTTCAAGGCATTGTTGAAACTGTTGCGAGATAACTCAGTTACTGTGGGTGGGTTCAAAAAATTCACTTCCAGAAAAGCCAACTTCATCGTAATTCTATTTCATAGCATCCAAAACTGCACAACAGCACTTCAAAGGTCAATTCCATGAATCACAACCTCATGTCACGATGAAAGGTTAAATCTGGCATTCTCGTGGGCCCATTACACTGTTTCCAATCTACATGTTCTCCCGATGTGATTTGATTGGAAAAAGGGAAGCAAAAAGATCAACCAGGGTGCGTTTGAAAGTGCAGGACTCCCTCGGGATATTTTCAAACCCCTTTGCCACCCCTGTCGTATAAAGTCTCTCAATAAAGTCCCCGTTATTTGTGCTAATGCAGGGCTATAACTGAATTATTTTCGGCATAATTCGATTCGGGGAATATTGTGGGCTTGGCATGACGAAATCTGGCATTGCGTCACTCGATCAAAGTTGTATTAGTGCGAATGAGAGAGATTATGAGATTAGTTTTGAGGGTTGAGGTTTTTAATCTAATGATATCTGTCGGTTTGAAGGCTTAGTGGGGTTTAATTTTGGTCTGTTTCATTTTGGGGGCATGCAACGGGTCGAACAGTATTTTAAATTGAACGAACGAAAATATTTTTTCTCTTTAAAACGAAATATATGGGGATGAAAGGAATGTTTATGTTAAAATCACTACATACTTGATTTCCTTTTCCATTTGTTTCACTCATTCGTTGATTTTATTGTGTTTGTAATGACATGTATGTACATAACATAATATCTGCCTATTAGCCTCCTCTCGCAGCTCTACAGACGTCCACTCCTTTGTTATAATTTTCAATGACATTTTGACATAATTGAGGCTCTATCTCACTAATGACATCCTTGAGTTCAAAAATCGATGGTGGATTATTATTATAGACTTGGCTTTTCACATAATCTCGAAGAAAATAGTCCAACGGTATAGAATCACATGATCTTGGTGGCCAATTAACATAAAACTCTAGTTGAATTTGAATGCTTGTCAATAATTTTTTGTAAACATGCTATTGTTTTCAGGTATTATGAAACGGGTAGCTTCAAAGCTGGAGTTATAGGAGGCTCAAAACCAAAAGTAGCAACGCCGCCAGTGGTGGATGCAATAGCTAATTATAAGAGAGAAAACCCCACAATGTTCGCATGGGAAATCAGAGATAGACTGTTGGCAGAAGGAATCTGCTCCCAAGATAATGTACCTAGTGTCTCATCAATAAATAGGTGAGTACAATCTAAAGATAAAGAAAAAATAATTCTAAGTTTATCCGTAATGATGAATTCTTACATACCGATTTGGAAATTCACATCGAAAACATACGATATACAATGCATCAGACAGAGAATTCTTCCCTCCAGTTGCACAGATGAATAGGAGAGATAATCAAGTGCGATAACTGAATGAATTCAACTGTCTTATTGCAATAATCTAGTCTTGTCTCTCTCTTATCGCAGTATGGTAGGGAACCCGCACTACACGTAAAGAATTTTTAATTTGTAAGGCTGCCCGTAATACTCGATTCAAGTATTTACTGTTGCCTGCCATACTGAAGAATTACGCTCCTCTAAACGATAAGAGAGAGACAAGACTAGAATCTTGAAGTAAGACAACGGAATTCAGTGTGTTACAGCACGTGATTGTCTCGACTATTCATCTGTGCAACTGGAGGGAAGAATTCTCTGTCTGATGCATTGTATATCGTATGTTTCAGATGTGCATTTCCAAACCTGTATAATCCCTACTGTTCTTTTGCGACATTAATAGATTCAACATGTTTTTGAATTTTACATGACAAAGTTTATATCATTTATTTTCTTAGAGATCTCACTATTTTTCTGTTAATTACCCTGAAATAGATCTTTTTATTAGGACATGATAGTAGGACCAAGCAAGAAACAAGAACACAACACGACTGAAGCAAAACCCAAATAACTATTTTATCTTCATAGTTTGCTAGTTTTCTGATAGTGTAGCCGCTACTGAAGCACTCAACTCCTTTATCATCCATTTAAATCTAATAGAGGAGTACCTAAGGAAACTCAAGGCAGTAGGCAAGACCTACAATCTCTTGAGTCTGGGTTTCTGGTCACTCAGGAATCAAAGGAAACGAAAAGGCCAATACACTTGCCAGAAAGTGAGTACAAATGTCACTCAGTGACCAAGAGCACTTCTGTTGTGAAGGCAAATGCACCTATAAGAAGGAGTTTTTGGAGAAGGAAGAAATAGAAGGAGAAGCATTCCAAAAAGGTCCTCTGGAACTTTAAGACTGCAAGTTCCGAAATGTATTTTGACCTCACTAAGAATAAGCCACGCCTTTTCACTGGCTTTCTCACAGGACATTGTCGTCATAGGAAGCATAGGATGCGAGTTGACTTAATATAAACAATGTAGATTTTGTGGGAAAGAGGAGGAAACTCTCCGCTAGCTATAGTACATTTTCCATATTTCACTATTCCTCCTAATACAAGAAATGTCCCCTGAATAAGAACCACTTTTGAAATATCAACTAGAGATGCCTCTATCATAGGTAAAAATCAATAAAAACAAGATTCGACAGCTTCACCTTAGCATAAATTCCCGATAATTTCTAAACATCAAAGGAAGACCGCCTTTTGCCGTTCAAGAAATTAGCGATATGTATTCATCAAAAAGTCAACTGAGTTATGGATCGTAATTTCTAGAAATAAAACCGCTTTCGACCTGTTCGAGTTTTTGCTCAACTCAAACAATTAGCGCAATCAAGATTCCATTATCGGCGTACATCAAACGGCTTGAGCTTGACTAGCGGAAGGTAGGTACCCTCAATTTGCCCCTATGTGGCCTAATATACGATCCTAGTCTATTAGGAAATATTGGACGATACATTTTGCTGGATTTGCATCGATTATACCATGTTTATATTGGACATTACTCTTGAATATAAATCTTTTCGTTCATGACGTCGTGTTCGTTTATGCGGTTATCTTTGATATTTCGTACAGAACTTTTAGATTTCATCAACGTCTATTTATTCCTTGTTCCTTTTTGTATTCTCGGATTCACTTATATTCTTTCTCAACGGTTTGTGTTACACATTATATTACAGCAATGATCTCAAATCAAACTATATTTTGTTTCTTTCTGAAATCAAGATTAAAAATTACAATCTTGATATCAAAACCTGAAGAAATCCTGCCAATAATAAACGTTAAGTTTAAGGTTTTTTAACGAATCGAGTTTACAAAATATCCTCAGCCTAATAGAGCGTAAGCTAAATAGCTACAATAATATGTCATTATGATAACACATTATGTACAGGTCTGGAAATTGACAACGGAAACATAGGAAATTCAATGCATCAGAGAGAGAATTTTGTCGTGCAGTTGACCAGTATGCTATAGTGGAAAGGTTCACGTGAATCTTAACTCTCTGAATGAACGACAGACTAGTGCCATATTTTCGACAAGTGATCATTGCACGGTATACATTTTTTGCACGTAAAAGAAGGACTCGCGCAATGAAGTTCGTGTAAGCTTTGAAAGATCACTCGTACTCGTCAGCAAGTTCCTTTGACCACCCTGTATCTTTGATATATATACTATGGGAAAATCAGTATAACCCCATTTTGTGTGGGTAGATTCTCTTGAATGGCGGAATGGAATAAATTCCATTTAACCTAAAAGTATTTAAAGAATATTTTTCTTTGAATAATTGGGCTCAGTATTCGCCAATTTTTCATGAAAAACCCAAATTTGCCGATTATAGTTCTCTTTTTCCATGATGGCAAATCACTGCGCATAAACGCAGCCCGTGTAAAATATCTCTCAATCGCATTTCTTGTTATAAATTCGCGTATATTAATTGATTAATTTCCATTTATTTGAAATATGTATCATAAATATGCCGCAATAATGTTCGATTAATTGGCTGGCTCTTGAAGAGCACAATCACTGACACCTATTATGATACAGCGTATTCCATGTGTATTTATGCCATGTTGTTCATACAGGTTTTGTCCATAAACGATATGTTAGTCGTTTCAATTTACTCGGTTATGAAAAATAATTGGCTGAATTTACGAAATGTGATGTTTTCCAGTATTAAATTCGATATTTGACGCAGGTGCTATTCGTGTCTGGAGCACATTGAACGTAAATATAGGTATTATCTAACATTTTGTTTTATTAAATTATTTGAGGATTTTCTATTTCAATACAAATATTATAGTTTGAAAACTACCTAATAGTTCTTTGACTGGAAGGCCTCAGTTGTTTATAACATCTGAAAATTTTACCTAACACAGGTCAGTTTGATTTCAAACTAGGAAAATTAGGTCGTGGTTGCTTAAGCAGATTAAAGGTACATAGGGTTTATAAAATTGCTAGACAAGTTCTTCAAATTATAACACTTAGTTTTATTAATTTTATTTGTGACTGTTTCGCTCGTCGTAATTTCCACCAATCAGAAACAAAATCAATTTTGAATTACAAATGGTGTCAAGTTCGTCTGGAGCTGTCAGCGGTTTATTCGAGTTTACCTGCAGCAAAACTTGACAGTTGTTATCAAATGTATACCTATATGCATACTGAATATTCTGTTACTCATGAAATAGTCACAATACAAAGTAATATTGGTTAGTAGAAAGCATTCTTGCAGTGCAAAAATCCTCCTCTTCGACTCGGATTTTTGTTACCACAAGCACTCTTATGCTCTTTGTCCAAATATTACTTAGCAACGTGTTTTTTCGATTTTTTTCGGATAAATTAGACGCCGTTATTATATTACTTACGATAGTATAGCAGAGATAAAGATATCCATAGGAGACTTTTACTGCGGTTCCAACTACTTAGCAGACTTTTTCAAACTTCAATTAATTTAGTTTATACTTTCGTTATAGTATAGAAGCTAAAGTCCATATATGTTGCGAAGGCAAGCAATAAACGCTATTTTTCCAGATGGCAGACATTTTCGCTATTATAACAAACAATAATTCAATAAATTGAACTTTAAGGCTGTCTGGCAAGGTATTGAAATTGTCCTAAGTGTCTGGTATTGCACTGCGTGTATCAAATATTATTTTCAAGATAATATTAATATAAAAATTAACTTCAATACACAATCAATTCGAAAGTTAAATAAATACTCTTATATAATATAAACGTTTATCAATACTCCATAACGCTAGAATACTTTCATGAATGATTCGTATCCCAATTTGGCTGATTTCTATCACTCTTTAGCGTTCTAATGTTTCTCTTCTTCTATGTCAACTGGGATTGATAGCAGCAAATTAAAAAATTGGCCAATTCCGCTGTGAAGAATCGAATATTCAATTAAAACCCCACCATTCTGAGGCAAAATCGCTTCACAATCAAACTGATAAAGCTGCATCATAAAGTGCAATCCTTTATCCGGATAAAATACCCCAAAAACACCTCCCCTAAACAAGCGCGAATAAATGACCGACAATCCATTAATTTAATCGCAACAGCAACAGACAGAGGGCACTCAGCATAATCCATTCGAAACAATCGAAGAGCAATCATGACCACCCCTGATCGGGGGTGAGATAGCAGCTCCCGCAGGGGCGCTATTTGACACATCTAGATTTGACTGGTCCGGCCCCTAGCGACTTGTTCGCCGTATTTCTATTGATAAAATAACAGATGCCTCTTAGTTTAATGGGCCTGCTGTTGAAACCGCTAATTTGAAAAATTTATACATCGGAAAAATGTCCCGGTTAATTTATGAGCTGTTTTACGTCGAACGTTTTGTGTTGCTGGTGGAGCGGTCAAGAATTTTTGCAATTACTATGAACTTTCAACCTTTGATTCAACCGTGTTTGGAAAAAATGATAATCCTGACTTGCTCCAATCTTCCCTATGCGGTATCTGATTCTATCGGAAGAACTGGTGCTCACCAGAATTGCACTGGCACTACACTGGTTCTCATTTGAATGGGCATTTCATTGTTCTCTGTCCCAATGGAACACAAAAAATTGCACTCATGTCGCACCAGTTCTCCCAATGGAAAACGCTATAAGTTTAGAAAGACCTGAAATTGATGTGGAGCAATAATATTCTGTTATTGATTCCCCTCATTTGTTACATTGCATCATTCATATTTCAATATGAATTTTAAAACGATTATCTCAGTTTGAATCTATAGAGAATGATTACCAAATAAAACAAGTCTTTGAACAGTTTTTTGAAGATCTGAGGCTCCGAAAGTACATCAGCTGAAGCACAAGACTTGGTTCAATAAAATATTTTCGTTGGAGAGCTTTTTCATTAGGATATCGAAAAATTTCTGAGAATATCAAACTTGACTGTAGTTTATGCCGCTAGGTGATTTTCATAGTACCTATGGCTTTCCTGTGGTTGTCTCGTCTTTTTTCTGTTTTGGCACTAACAAAGTCTATACAGAAGACAACTGTTTCTCCGTACTTGCACAAACTGAGTAGCTTCTGAGGAGCTTCGAGAAAGCCTAGGAGTCAAACTCAACTAACCAAAAACTGCCTAAATGAAGTACCTTGTGAGTGCCTTAGAGCCTATATTGGAGAAACTAAACGTCCCTTAAATGTTCGAATCGAAGCTTATCCAACACGCTTTGAGTGAAGATCACAGGATTTTATGGGGTTGAAGCTTCCATAATATAAAAAAAAGAAAAACTGAGACATAAAAAATTGGAGGTGCAGCTTTTGTGTCAATAACCGTAAATCTCATCATGTTAACCATATGTTGATCTCGAAACAATCGGTCAAGTTGATATCAAAAACATCTAGGCTCCAATAAAGATATCCACCCAAAAAAAGGCAAATGAATTTTTGACTGAATAAATCGCAAATTGATCATCGATTGCTTTCTGAGAACTGTAAAAAATTGAAAAAATGTTCACAGAGTAACTAAAGTTGCTTTTTTGGGAGCTTCAGAGTCCAAAGTATTTTCCTCATGACTTCTGGTGAATTCTGGCCGAAACAAAAAAAGTAAATGTGATGGAAATAGTCCACATATATCAATCAGTATATTCATGCATAATCAATCAATAAATCATCAAAGAACGGCACGCATATTCACCGAACTTGAATCCCATGGACTTCTCCATATGGTCTTTTTTGGAGAGTAAGGTGCTGTCTAAAAAGTACGAGAGTATTGATGCATTGAAGTCTGCTCTTGTTCGAGAATGGAATATAATTCCACAAGCCCACGTTCGGTCAGCATGCAATGCTTTCTATGAAAGGCTGAATCGAGTAATCAGAACCAAAGAAGGTCATATCGAGCACTAATTTTTTTTTCTTAGAATATTATTTGTTTTTAACATATTCCACGAGAATTCAATAAAAAATAATCTAGATTCAAAAAATTACAGCGCTTTCATTTGGTCTCAGCCACCCTGTATATTATAATCAGGACTTTTAGATCCTGATGCTTACTAAGACGTACTATCTTCTTATATATAGTACCACTTCATTTATCAGATAGCTGACACCTTGCCTTGAGTTTTTATCTAAATTTTATTATTTTCATTATTTGTTACCAAATGTTCCATGCTCATCAATAATTCTCTGTTTTGTGAAGGTTAATTTGTCAGCATCCTGGCGAGCTACTCGAATCTTATAACTCAACTTACAAGATTCAGTGTCAGTTGCAGGAACGTCCATTAAAATTTAAAGGTCCATTAAACTCTTAATCCTCCATTATTACAAGGAACTAATGGAGGATTAAGGGTTTAATGGACCTTTAAATTTTAATGGACGTTCCTGCAACTGAGCATATGCCACATAAATCATTCCAATTAATTAACGAAGTTCACATTTTTTTCGCACCATTTCCATACGGCACCCACCTCCAATATGTCGAACAGCCGATCTAACGAAATCAGCACATTCCACTTAGCACGCAAGGGTGCCAAGGATGGACCATCTGAAAATACCGTATGTCACTTCGCAGGCCTGAAAAGAGGCGCCCAACTGGTATAATCGGATCCTCCTGGGGCCTAGAAAGACCGAATTAATGCCAGTCCAATGGTCGCTACATAATTGCTCATTTAATTTGGGTACGTGCCCTTTGTCCTTTTCTCCAAATCTATTCTATTTGGCCGGTCCCCGAGGAGAAGTAATAATGCGAGATCGACCTTTGCCAGATTGAATTGGAGCCCTGGATATGATTTAAGTGTTTTGGCAGAGAAGAATCTATTAAAGAAAGTTGGTTGGGGAGTATGGGTTTAGTCTGCGGGTTTGCTTCGATTTATGTGGTACAATGTATGATTTTCGAAGTTTTGTTATATTACATTACGTTTGGAATTTCATGTACAAGGTGAGGTACAACATAGGGATAATAAAATACTTATATCGCTAAAATTTGAAGGTGTAAGATTTCTTATTACATTTAATCATAGATATTCCTTCAAAACAATTGATATTACAGAGACGAATTGTAAATATTCATACCCTTGTTTGTCATCTTCTGGAATAAATAGATAATTAAGAGGCTGCTGTCGATTCACTTCTTTCAGACGCATCTTCATCTCTTCAAAGGTTCTCAACTATACTTGAAGTCTAATCACTCAATGAGGTGAATTACTGATTTTGTGCCCATGTTTCGTTATATTTGCACAGCCGAAAATACGATTTATTTTGAGGATGGAGATTATAATACTGAATGTTTATGCAAAAGTTCATGTGGATCGCATAATCAGAACAATCAAGTTTAATTTCTTTTCTTAATGATGTATTTTTTCAAAAAATTCGGAATTTATCATTTCGATCGAGCTGAAATTTTATAGTAAAATATTTAATACCAATTCAAAGCAGGACGCAAAAATTTGTGGGAATTAATTGCTTCAATACATCCATAGAAAAGTCTATCGTTATATCGAGTGAATAACTATGCATATTTTCAAAAAGATTGTGAAATAAGAAGCATAGAATTTTGATATTTGTAATTACGGTCCATTCACGAAAGTTTGAGCGCATATTATAGGCGTATGTTTATTTATCTGAAGTTGGCAGTATTTGCTGTCATAACGTAATATAAAGTCAACGTTGCCGAATGTATCCGGCCTCGTCCGACGAGCTTCCGAGTTATCATAGAAATCTATGTTATATTGACAACATTGCATATCAATATGTAACAACATAACCTAAAATTTAAATATACACAGCAGAATATGCCAAATTATCATGGCCAACCGATAACTCAACGTTTCGTGAACGGACTATAGTTATCATGTCCACAATTAACAATTTGTAAATCTTTGCCTTCAGAATTCATGTTTAGAAATTTCTGAGATGAGTTCTAATGAAAAGAATGAATATATGCTTCTTATGGTTATAAGCGCATGGTATCGATATAGATAGAAAATTGAAAATTGAATGATGACAAAACGATCACCAGAGGCAAATTTTCTCCAAGATATGAAAATATTTGACGAGAGGCGCTGTCCGAGGCGAGCCTTAGTCGGGAGAAGACGACGAGAAGCAGGAGCACGACAGCGGCGGGAGAAGAAGGAAAGGAAAGGAAAATCAATAAGGGAAGAAAGCCGGTTCCGGAACGGTTGGCTGACTCTCAGATTCGTGAAATCGAGCTCGAACCGATATCCGCTCCGCTCGGCGGTGCCGGAAAACGCGGGGACTTTTTACTCCCGGATTTGCATAAAACGATCCCGAATCTATCTGTCGAACCGGTGCCAACTTTGAATACTCCCTTTTTTATCTAGGATTCACTTTCCATTTCCCTGCCTTTCGAAGGAGGTGAATGATTAACGGCGACGCACGGAAAAACTTCTCGGTTTTTCGGCTTTTCTTGGCCTTTCGTGAACGCTGGAACAACATTGGGAAAATATCCGTGTGATTCGAAAACGATCATTCTTCTGTCGAAGACACTCCCTCAAATATTGAAAACAAATGTAAAAATACTATTCCAACCAGCTTACGTTTTCATATCTCAATTGTACACAATGTAATAAAAAAAACTTCATCTTCATAGCATTGTGTAACGCTCATTCAAGATTTCATTGATACCATACGGTCAGATTTATTTGAAAAAATTGTAGAAAAGTGAACTGTTCTAATACATGTAATTCGTAGTACAATATAATTAATATTCGCATTTCAAGATGGGACTCAGAGTTGATTTTTTTTGTTTTCGTTTTGAATCTTTTCTACTTCCTTTCACTTATGCTCAGAATAGATTTAGATTTAAAACTTCATTTGTGGTTTGTATTGTAATAGTTCATTGAGAAATTAAACGGCTCTTATCTCATCCAGTAATAATAATTATAATATACTGAAAACATATTCAAACATGAATTTTATGACTGAAATACAAAATAAAGAATTTATTTCAATAATATGTTTTCTGGGCAAACATTCAATTTGAACTGGGTCTCACTGAAAAATTTTTTTTCTACAAGCGTGCACTTTCATTCTCTTTCCCGCACGTATTTCAATTCGTAAAGAGTCACATTGCCAAACAGTGTGGGAAAAACCCCTGCTATTCCATTACCGCACGCAAATGCGTGTGGTAATGGATTAGCAAGGGTTTTTCTCGCACGCTTTTCTAAAGAATAAACTGAATAATGATATACCTCTATGCCACCGACGACGTTACTATGGAAATGGCATGTGAATAAGAATTAATACTTGTCAGACACTTTTGTCATTCATGTGTATTTAGAATGATCAATTCACATTTGATCTGTGTGTTGAAATCGATCTCGTATAAGCGCTTGTAGAAAAAATATTGTTCCTAACTCGTGCGGAAAGTGTTTTTCCCGCACTCAACTGCTTACCCAAACTCCGCTTCGCGTCGTTTGGGTAACGGCAGTTTCGTGCGGGAAAATATCACTTTCCGCACTTGTTAGGAAAATAACTATTTCAAATTATGATCGAATTTTTTTATCACCCACAACTGGGTACGTAGATTGAATTCGAAAAAACAAAAAATTTAAACAGAACGTTAAAGGATTCGTTTGAAGGAGCCAATTCACTACCATTGAAGAAAACCATAAACCTTTTCATGGATAACTAATAGATGAACTGAAATTATTACTGAATTACAGAGATTCTGCAAAAATTGGAAACTTGTTTCGTTTGCTGATATAGCCATAATTGACTTGGGCCTGCTCCGATATTATTTGAAACCCAATAACCAAAGAAAATATTTATATTCCATCGAATGTGTAACGCCCCGGAACAAGCGCCCAAAAATTAACTATTCACACGTCAGATTATGAAATTTTGAATGAGCGTAGTGCAATATAAGTATAGCTATTCCTTTCTCTAAATTACCAGGGTGTGTCCGAGCTCTATAAATCAGACACGCAAAAATTGCCTGCACGACACCCTTGATATGCACAATTGGGTTCATCATTTTCTGCTTTACAAAATTTAAATGACGGTATTGTTGTCACGTATATGGGTTCTGTATTATTTTCACCATTCAAACAGTCGTTAAAAGTCAACGAGGGGAGTTCTTTTGTTGGACCCACCGTGCGTAGTAGCATCTACCTTTACAGGTAATACCTCTGCGTGTGTTGAATTTTTACACAGAACGAAAAATGTACGTAAATGTAATGAAAAACATCCTTACTACAATGTATTTGGACATTAATTTTCAACCGAGGCTCGATGTGATTGAAATGATGTACTGTTATTGATTGTCCGATGTTCAAAACATTATATTAATCCATCAGGGGCATTCAATCCAACACCAGAATAGTCATTGGTTCAATGCTCGAATACATTTAATATAATGCCAATGTCAACCTTAATCAAACAACTCGGCGCATTGGTTCAATGCACGAGTACATTAATATAATACCAACGTCAACCTTATCCAAACAACTCGGAGCATTGGTTCAATGCTCGAATACATTAATATAATGCCAACGTCAACCTTAATCAAACAACTCGGCGCATTGATCCAATGCTCGAGTACATTAATATAATGCCAACGTCAGCATTATCCAACCAACTCGGTGCATTGGTTCAATGCTTGATTACATTAATATAATGCCAACGGGTACATTATCCCATCAACTCGTTGCATTGGTTCAATGCTCTATTACATTAATACAGGGAGTTTCATAATATATGCGCAGGAGTTCAGGATGTGATAGCTCGTCCAAAAATATGAACAGAAGGTCCTATTTACTTACAGTTTAAAATACACCATTTCCAAGATACAGGGTGCTGAAATTGAAAAAAATTGTTTTTTTTTACGAATATCTCCGGAACCCTTCATCGTACAGAAAATAGCTTTCGTGGGCATTTTTTAATAATGAAATAAGTAATGTTTTTGTGTTTTTCTCAAGTCTTAATTGGTGAAGGTTTCGAAGTGGTAGTGGGTGTTTCTCTCCCCAACTTCTACGCTTATGGGTTTTTGAGACACACCGGTTTGAACCGCCAATCCCTCACCAATTAGTACTTGGGAAAAACAAAATTCCGCAAAAAAAACAGCTTATTATTTAAAAATGCCAACGAAAGCTGTACAATAACAGGTTCCGGAGATATTCGCAAAAAACAATTTTTTTCAGCAGCCATTATCTGGAAAATGGTGCATTTTAGAGGGTAAGATAATAGAATCGTTTGTTTATATTTTTGGACAAGCTATCACATCCGTAAGTCCTGCGCATATATTATGAAACACCATATATAATGCCAACGAGCATCAGTCTAAAAGGATACAGGGTGGGTTATTTTGAAATTAACCCCCTCAGAATTCATTATTTTTAATCTTGAATTAAAAACTTTGTTGAAACAGTTTGTGATATTAATGAGTTGCATACTTATTTGGGGAATAATGTTTGAACTGATCAGAATATACCAAAATACTTCCTATTGCCTCACAATGTAGGAAAGTGGATGAAGGTGCATATTCGAAAATGGAAATAAAAGATCTATTTTTTCGATGCAAAGAAATTTACTACTGTTTTTTCAGAAATTCACAAATTACATGTGTTTTGCTTGAACAAATTTGTGGTTTGAGATCATAAAAATGTTTTTCAATAAATGACCAAAACATGACACATTCTGGTGAAAAACTCAAATTGAATAAGTAGTTAATTTTCAAACATATATCTAGAGCCCTTATTACATTGAAAAATTTGTACCTAACTCCATCAAAGTATGTGTACACTTCTTGAATTTCAGTGATATCCTCACCAATTGCATAAACAAATGGTTGGATGGATGTCTTCTTGGAATTCAAGAAGTGTATCCATTCCTCAATTTCTTGTGTATTCCTTCCCAGGTAAAGAAAGGCTCGTTGGGAGTCTCTTATGGTGAACTTAATATTGCTTGATTTCCCAGCTACATCTTTTCTGACTACGCGGGTAGTGGGTACAAAATACCCATGCATGGCCCATAAAACTGCCGCATCTCGACCATCTGGAAATGAGCAAAATAAATTTATTAATAAATATATAAATAAATAACTGTAATTACGGCTTTATGTGATAATGAAATATGTATGGATATATCTATGCATGCACATAAACTGAGAGTTTTTCATGAAAACTATTTTCTGCAAATCGGTAGGAAATTTTGACATTTCAGATAAAATTTCTCCAAGAGTTAAGAGCTTCTATTTGATAGGAAATATTAATTTCCTTACTGTGAGGAATTGAATATGAATGAAAAATTTCCTTAAGGGAGCGCGCTCACCAAATGTAGCATGCAGCACTGGCATGGCTCATAAAGTGGCATAAAGGATCCCGTACTAGTGTAATGGGAAATGGGATCTCGGTGAAATCGGCTGATTACGGGATCCTTTATGCCACTTTATGTGCTATGCCAGTGCTACGCTACATTGGTGAGCGCGCTCGAAACAATTGCCAAACAATTATGACACAGAACACCCAATATGGTGTTCTGTGGTTATGATCAAGGCGCATGCGCACCAGTAACGTTTTAGTTTTATCTGAAATAATTCCAAATAATTCCGAATAATTCCAAATAATTCCGAATAATTCCAAATAATTCCGAAAAATTCCAATAATTCCAAGCTTTTCACTAAAATTCCAGGGTGAAATACCCCTCGCCTAAACTGATGGATTACCCGTTCTTATATTCTGATAAGTTCAAATGCAGATATTATGAAGGTACTCACCTTTAAATCTAGGTGACTATCACACAAAAATCGACATACACCACTCGAAACGGCAGTCAGCAAAATCTGCATAAAACTCGCCAAAAGAAAATGGAAACGCACTCACTGAAAGCGTAAGCGTATAATGAACTTGCATCATTGACTTCGGAACCTATCGTCCCCTTTCGGGGCTTCCGTCCGAATCCGTCTAGTGCCCTGATATCGAATCTCAATGCTTTTGGCATTAATAGAATGACCAAATACATTGGGTGATGTACGATATGAATTATCATGATGGGTGAAGACATTGATCAATGTTTTCAAGCATTGAATTCGTAACACCAATGAATCGAACAATACAAAGAGTCGGTGATTCAATGTTCGTTGAGACTAGCCCCATGCAAACGGGAATTATCCCAATGTATCGTCGTGATTGCGAGTACATTATATCGATGACTTGAAAGACATTACTACAATGTATTTTTTACATTGCAATGATGCATATTTGATCACGTAGATGTTTATTTACATTGAATCTATGATTTAAATACATTGTGATAATGTCTTGAAATTCATTACCTCAACGAAACTACCGATTGGCCGATCAATGAAGTTCATTATTCCAATCAATTTTTGGCTTTGTCCCAATGAAATAATGCATTATAGTAAGGATATATGGTTAATCACAAGAGGTGATTGATATAAGGCACATTTGTTTTTTCAGTGTAAAGTCAAAGGTTGAAGTGAATTAAAATTGTTTGTTCAAATCGAACATAATTTTAATATTTTTCAGTTTCATCTATTGGCATTTAATCAGATATTTTTGTTCTTATATATTTTTTTTCAATTTAATAAAAATTTTTGGAATTTGAGTATTTAATCACCCACCTGCGCTGCTGCCCATTTCATTAATAAAAACTGTTGTTTCCACATCTATTGGCGTTGCAATAGGTAATCATTTTTGTGCTTTCTATCAAACTTTCAATACTGCGTGGGATACCTTCTTATCTGCCTCATTTTCTTCGTAAAAATAAAATAAATGAAAAAAATCACCCCTCTTTTCAATATATCCCAGGTGAAGGCACGTTACATATTTGTGTAACTTCTACTCATTCAATATTTTGAAATAACGTCCGTTACTTCAATGTCGTATACGTTCTTGAACTTTCGAACAATTATTCCTGCTGCAAAAACTGCCAAATTGAAAAATTCCGATTAGTTCTCACAATAGATTTTTACAGTTAATAAGGGAATATAAAATTTTGATTTATCTTTCGGGAATAAACAAAAAAATCGTGAATACCACAATTTGTGAGCAAAGACAGAACAATTTGAGCAGAGAATGACAATCTTTGGAAAAACTCATACATAACATCTAACAAAATACATGTGGATTCCTTAATTTTCCTTTTATAATAATCAGGTTCCGTCATTAGGATCTTTGTGTTGCTCCAGTTCATCATAGGATCTCCGCTATTTGAACATAAATGATCAGCGATTTGTGATCTTGTAATGTCTCTATTTTTTATGTTGTTCTTTTGTTCGCGTTTTCTTATCACTAAAGGTCTTGATGTCTCTCCTGTGTAAGATTTTCCACATATTCAGGGAATATTGTAAAGACATTTTTTTGATTTTGTGTCTCATTCATTGGTTTCCTTCTGGTTAGAATGGATTTCATATCATTTTGTGTTTTGAAAACAGTTCTTATGTTGAATTTGGAACCGATTCTTCTTATTTTTTTTTTGAAAGGCCAGGAATATAAGGAATGACGTTCAACAAATTTGGTTGTTCTTGACGGTTTTCTGTTTGTACATGATCATCATAAAAATTCTATAAAATTTGGTGTGTATTGATCATCTAGTAGAAACTCTTTAATGAAGGCAATATCATTATTTCTAATTTCAGGTGTAGATTAAATCAAAAAAGTCCTATCATGAAGTATTATTATAACTCTTTTTACATTCAATTGATGATTATCAAATCTTACGCTTCTCCTGCACGTTCCTGAAACCCTAAATAAAACCACCCCCTCTTTCCAAAGTAAAAGTCAAGTATTTGGCGGGAGCGAGGAGAAACTCCAATAAACCCGTTATTGCTCCTGGTCGGTAAGATGGCCGCTCGTAAAGAGGGCACATAAAGTGCACCGATGTTGGTCTGAGGCGCGGGCCTCATAGGGCCAGGAGCCATAATCCGAAGCTCAATGAAGGGGCCTTAATGCGCCGCTCGCTCTACTGCGCCGTGCTTTCAAGCATCACGTCCGACTCCCGGAGCTTTGTGCCCCACCGCAACGGCTTTTCTGATAATAACCCACTACTACGGTTTCTCGGCTCTTGTTTATGCCCTTTTTGTCCGCAGTTTTTTCATGCGATTGCCCCAATTTTGCCCACCCCCGCCTTCTAGACATGGGAGGAACGTTTGGAGATTGAAAGGGGTCATGAAATGTTTTCCAACTTCACTAGGCTCTGTGTGAGTGTTCGGAATTTTTTGTGAATCCATAATGTTATTTATCTCTAAGATAATTTCATCCACGACTATTGCACATCTGTCCATTGTACGTCTCTGTGCTCGGCCTTAAAAATGCCCATTAATCACACGGGAATAATGAGATATTTATAATTCACTGCTGTCAGATGCTTCAAAGATTCAGCTTTGATATAATATTCTTTAAATTGGTATTTCTTCAGTATTCTAAAGTAGTCCAACTAACAAATATGGGCATACCTTGTCGATCGAGAGCCAAATCTATTTTCGTTATATCAATTAAAGCTTTTTTATTGCAAAATAAATAATTTCTCATGTGTCAACGTTTACCACGCTTGTCATAGAAGAGTCTTGTCGCGGTCGCGAAATGTTAAAATCTGCAAGAAATATATTCAGTAGTCGTGGATAAAGTATAGTATGCTACTGGAGTAAAATGGCTGTTATTTGCTCGGTGATTTGGGCCCCTTGCCTACGAATTGTAGTCTAAATTTCACCTCGAGAATAATACCTATCATTATACGCTCGTTGCATAATATACTTTCAATAATTCATTCGAATAATTTTGTATGATACAAGAGGAAAAAGCTCACCGTATGTGTAACTGAATGTTTCGATTTGTTTAATAATAAGAATAAAGAAGCTGAACTCATTCGTATTGAATGATGGCGACTTCTTCATAATATAACCAAAAATGTTTCTATTCTCGCATGTATTTCGTCGAAATATATCTGTAGGAAAAGAAGGACATAGAAGAAGGAGTAGAAGGCAATAATAAAATATAATTCTTTGTCTGTTTACGTAAAATCATGATGGAACATTCATTGATTCAATATTTGGGCCACTCTTTGAAGATGTTTAATTTTGACAGTTCTCAGAAAACATTCATCGATGACTTTGATCTGTTTTGATTTATTCAGTAGTCGAAAATTCATTTTTTTAGGCTGGATCTTATTATTGGAGCCCATAGGTGTTTTTGATATCAAAATACGGTTGACTGATGGGCTGCTTCCTTCAATATTTTACGCCTCAGTTCCTCTTCCTTCGATATTATGAAAGCTTTACCCAGTTAAATCATGTAGACTTCATTCAAAGCATTTGGACCAGCTTTGTATTAGGTATAGAAGTTGAGCTATAGTTCTTTATGTTCTTCAATTCGAACATTCAAGAGTCGTTTAGTTTTCCCAGTAGATAATATAACAGAAACTAAACCACCCCTAATCGTTCGAATCAAGAAAACATAGCTCAACTTGAAGATACTGCTAAATCAAAGCTTGTCCAACGTGCTTTGGAAAAAGGCCACAAGATTTAATGGGGTGAATGAAGTTGAATAATTGACGTGAAAACGATAGAAATTGCCGAAATAATATTTCAATAAATGTCCATCATCTCTATCAATTTCAAGTCAAGAATCAGTTTTACGTTTCTAAACTATATTTGAATGTTCAGGTTATCACTATTTCATTTCAATAAATACTGTTAAAAATTCTTGAAGCACATTTCAATAGACCATAACTCACAGCTTTGCCATCCAACGCCATATTGGACATAGCCATCAAATTACCTTCACAGGCCTTCAACAAAAGCAGTAAGCATAAACGCGCTCGCCATTACTTAGCTGCTTCTCAGCAGAGATTCACTTGGCACGTTTTTGCTCATTTCCCATCCCGCGGTTATCCGGACTCAAATGTCATTATCTTACTTATTATTGACTAAATGGCCGATTCTTTTTTCGGTCCAGTTTCACGTCCTGCTCTGCATCTGCGGTTTGGTGTAATTTAGCCAGACGGGCTCAGAGATCCGATGGAACAATACTTGGGGTTCACTTCGATGGGAAAGAACAGGATTGCTGCAGTATTTTTTGCCGGTTCTGTTGTTGATTTGTGTTTATCGTTTGAGGAAGTGGATGCGGGGAAAAAAGTAGATGTGGCGAGTTTCCTTCGAATGAGAGAGACTGCGCGATTTGGAACGATTGGGGTTCTCGTTTTGCAAAGGGAATCAATTAAGGGAGAAGAATAGCACTTTTGGTCGTATAATTGCAAGACTCAATAGTGATATCGTTAGTTGAACTAACCGAGAATCTAGGCAATTCAACTATAATGTGAAATGATTAGAAGTTCCATCCAAATGCTAAAATGAACTTCTGTTGATAATCTAATGAACAAATTCTGCGACCTCTCTCCTTGTAACTGTCGTGTTTTCTATTCAAAGGATTTATAATTTTTGAACTTACAGGATTGTACGCTTTAGAGTCATTATTCATAACGGCGCAGCATTTACTGAAAAGTTTTTGTGGCGTTTATAAACACAAAATTTTCCATCAAGTCATTGCAGTTCTGTGTTTCTATCATATTGATCTTTTCTTGGTATTGAAACAATTGAACTTTTCTAAACAATTGTATCATTCAAACGATTGCATCAAGAAAAAAGATAATTAAGGAAGCTATAAATAACACACATTGCACATAAATATCAAATTTTATTTCCTCGCCAACTCCCATTTTACAACTATGACAAGTTCCTTAGTTAACAATCAACATTAAATATTTAAGTATAGCATTCTCTACCATAAGTTTTATATTTTCAATGCCCTTTATACCATGGCATAAAACATTTCGCGAGAAAATTCTTCTTTCGAACTGATTGTATCTGATCAACGTGAAAGATAATAACATTCATTTAGTATGATTTTGTATGGAAAATACGAAATACGAATTCTTATCGTATCATTTCAAAGATTGATTAGTTACATAATAGCTAATATCACTGTTTATGTTGGTAATAAAATTGTTGGAAATAATTTTTTTTTTACTTTTATCGATCGGTCTGAGAAATACCTAATGATATAGATCAAATTCAGAGAAACACTCTCATTTTGATATGCTTTATTTACTAACCATAAACTTAAAAAGAAAATTTCACAGAATTGTTTCCTTATAAAATAAAAAGAATTGAAAAAAGTAAAGGGTAACGATAGAAGTAAAAGATTTGAACTAATATTTTATATCGTAGAGTTAAAAACCGAAATGAATCTTTATATATTGATACAAGTGAAATATTTGATTCTACGAATTATTATTATCAATAATATAATTCATGAAATTCGACATGTTTTGATGCTTAAATTCACCACCTTTACTAGTATGCAACGTAACAATGAATTTATTCACCATGGCTTACTTACTGTCATTTCGACATTAATTTGTCCCAATATTTTTCATTATTTCGAAATTTAATTTGATATTAATGGTGAAATACCTTTGTTTGAAACTGAGAGAGATGATTACTCTGTATTATGTGTGTTTAGACAATTCCTTGACCATCTGAAGTTCTGAAAGATAATCTTTTGGAGAGTCAGATCTGGTTTGATAAACCCATCTTCGGAGCAGCTTTTTTCGATTATCCAGGGATATTTCATTTTTCATATGCCACCTCAAAATGGCAAATCATTTACTGGAATTTTTCTACTGAAACAGTGAAATGAATTCTAATTTGTTTAATGACAGAAAAATTAGGTGAAGCCCTTCCACTAAAGAATATGCTCGAAGAAGCAAAATGTTCGTGCCTTCGGCTTATCAATATAAAGAATGAATTAAAATGAAGCGTTATGCTACTGAAAAGAGTAAATCAATCACAAAATCAAGGTTTAACAAATAAAAATTCCATAATCTCATTTTCCTGGAGGACCGAACCACAAATCTGCCCCTCATAAGCACATCTGCCCGATTTATAGGACAAAAACACAAGCTTTCTGAATCTCTGCGGTCTCTCTAATTGCGACGACACAAAAACATCGCCATTGTTTGGAGTAGTCTTCCGCTATTTCTACTCAGCATGGCGTCATGTCCGCTTCCGCCCAAGCACCATACCTCCCTTTTCCGACGTGGCTTCCCCCGGCTTTGGAGATATTATTTATCTGCCTTCTTTTTTTTTTGGCTATTCATTTTTGGTGGTGGACGTTGTTAACGATCGGCTTGTTATAATTTGCGGAAATTCATAAGACATTAAGGGGGATTTTCCTGGTAGAGAATGGAGAAGTTGTTCAGGGGTGAGGACGGGATGTTATCCTTGTATTTTCATTGCTTCGTTTTCTTAATTAGGTTTTTAGTTTGAATATTATTAATTGAAGGTAGGTAATGTTATTTCGTTCGAATGTTATCTTTATATGTTTGATAGTTATTATTCTTTTTCATGTGAGGTACATGTACCTTAGTCTATTTACTTTTTTTTATTATTGCTTTCAACAAATTATGAATAAGGTCTCATTTTTCAAATATTAACTATAGTTCGTTCACGAAAGTTTGAGCCGTCGATTGGCCATGGAAATTTGGCATATCCCACTGTGTATATTGAAATTTTAGGTTATGTTGTTTATTTTCTTGTCAGATTGATACGCAATGTTGTCAATATTGCATAGAGTTCTCTGTTATCTCGCAAGCTCGTCGGACGAGACCGGGTACATTCGGCAACGTTGACTTTATTTTACGTTATGACAGCAAATACTGCCAACTTCAGATAAATAAACAAACGCCTACTATGCGCTCAAACTTTCGTGAACGGACTATACTTACATAGTCGCACGATTGAGTCAAAATTCTCTGATAACTCCAAATTGCCTGAAAATTCAGCTAGATAGTACATTTTTCTGAGATATTACGACTTTTTAAAATTTCTTAGACATCAAACAATGAAGCATGTTTATTAGCAGAAGAAAACTTAAAGGCACACTTCACATTTCCGTTCATACCTTTCCTTGAAAATCCTTAGAGATTTGAATATAGCTGCTGTAATGATGAAAAATAAATTCAGGACAAACTTATGTCGAAATGACTTGAGTAAGCGATGATGAATAAATTCATTATTGCCTTTGATACATCAAATTAGGTAAGGCAGTTGCATTTTATGTAATATCAAAACATAGTTGATTCCAAGAATTCCAAAATGACAGACATACATTTGATAAAAGGTTTTATAAATGGAAATTCAACAGAATCTAAGCGTCTTTTTATGAAATACTGAAAGAGTGCTGCCTGTTAATCAAATGTTCTGTCATATTCATAGTCGTCTTTCAAAAACTGGATCTTTTGCTACGAAAATATGAGTGCAGGTAGACCACGAAGTGTGAGAACAACATGACTCAAAGAAGGAGTTCTAAATGAAATGAAACGAGGGCATCCAAGAATCAGTACAAGAATCCTTTTTTAATGAATGCATGTTTCTTTAGGCCGATTTATTTCAGTTTTGTTTCAATTAACCTATGTTTATAGCTGGAAGATTCAACAATTCCCAAAGTCTTGAATATCTCCCCAACCAATGATCAAGTTGAATCATTCAAATATTGGTTAATATACTCATGGACAAAATTAGCGCACCACCTAAAATTTCGTTGAATTTTAACAATTGATATCTTCCCAATCTTTAGTCGGATTTCAATGTTTTTTTTTTCAATTGTAGCTCTATTATTGTCGAATTTCCTCCATTAAACAGAAGTCCAAAAAATAAAATCTTCATGTTGTACAGGGCGTTTAAATAATGTCATGTTTTATAGTCAAATTTTAACGTCTTCTGTGGGCAATGATAGGTTGCTGAGGCATATAAAAACAATAAAGCGTTGTAGCCTAGTATCTCTTGAGTACTTAGTTTTTTTAAAAACCAATTTATGTTGGAATCGTTCAGACATTTTATCAACTCTTGTATTTTGTGTATTAGCCATGAATATCTTCGCAACCTTTTGTCCGATTTGAATGTTTCTTTTTTAGTTTTAGCTCTTTATTGGCAAATATCATACTACAATGAGATGTTCAAAAAAAAATGCATCATGCTGTACAGGGCGTTTGAATTTTCCGGTTTTTTTCATTACAGTTTAACGCCTTTTGTGGGCAATACCAGATATCTGAGGCCTCTAAAAACTATAGAGTGATGTAGCCTGATGTTTCCTGAGTATTTTGCTTTTTTAAAAAGCAATTTAACTTGTACCCTTCCAGAAATATTCACATTTTTATAACATCTTGCATTTTACTCAGGAAACATCAGGCTAAATCACTGTATAGTTTTTAGAAGCCTCAGGTATCTAGTATTGCGCTAAACTGTAATGAAAAAAACCCGAAAATTTAAACGCCCTGTGCAGCATGATGCATTTCTTTTTTTGAACATGTCATTGTAGTTATGATATTCGCCAATAAAAGAGCTACAACTAATAAAAAAACATTCAAATCGGACAAATGTTTGCGAAGATATTCATGGCTAATGCATAAAATACAAGAGTTGATAAAATGTTGAATATCTCTGGACTATTCCAAGATAAATTGGTTTTTAAAAAAACAAAATACTCAAGAGATACTAGGCTACAACGCTTTATTGTTTTTATATGCCTCAGCAACCTGGCATTGCCCACAGAAGACGTTAAAATTTGACTATAAAACATGACATTATTTAAACGCCCTGTACAACATGAAGATTTTATTTTTTGGACTTCTGTTTAGTGGAGGAAATTCGACAATAATAGAGCTACAATTGAAAGAAAAAACATTGAAATCCGACTAAAGATTGGGAAGATATCAATTGTTAAAATTTAACGAAATTTTAGGGGGTGCGCTAATTTTGTCCATCAGTATATAAACTCAATTAAGCAATATGGCGCAAGACAAACAGATAACGAAATCACACCTTTAAATCTCTTTCAAACCCATTATCCCAAAACCATCCCCAAACCGATAGAACGGAACTAGAATCCCCAGCAAAATTGAATTTCCGAATCGAATACACCTTTCCGGGAAACCCTCAACCTTCCTTAACCGTATGGGGACCCCATGCAGACCCATTGAAACCTCTCGAGTAGGTATCGCATAAACATTTTAATGAAGTATGCCACTTCTGACAATTCACAAAGTCGCATTTAATAGACATAACATAGAGTCGCTGCCATTGTCAGAGAAGTACCAAAAGGCAAAGACGCTCAAGCAGCTGTCCTCGCCAGACAAGGACGTCTGCGTGTGTTGAGAATGGAGTAGAGAGAGATGGGGAGAGGTTGTAGTAGCAAAATATTTGCCGCATTGAAGTGTCAACTATTGTTCGTGTGCTATTGTGTAGCTGTTAGATTTGTTAGAGGTCCATGCCGTATGAAACTGTTCTCTGGGATTATTTAAAGCTGGCATCGTGTAGTCTGATGATTGGACCTATGTTTCTTGTTGGTTTAGGGTTTGATATGAATATGTTTGTAGAGGACGACGTAATCCTTTTAAATGGTGGTTGGATGGATTTGCCGGTGTTAAGTGAAGGAATTAATCCTTTTTTATCCGCTGGGTAAATAGGAATCGACCCTTAATTTGGGTAATTTGAGTGTGTTTGGTGAACGTGAATAATTTTCCCCTGGTGTTTTTATATATGTTCGTTTATTCCATCGAAGTATGGAACAATTATGATATATTTTTTTCAACAAATAGCAGTTGCTCATTTTCACTACATTTAACATAAAACGAATCAAGTTCTCAACGTCTTAACCTTGTGGAACCCACAATAACTGAAGAGTTTCACGGCAATAATTCCAGTTGAAAAATTTACTTCTAGGTTAAAGTTATTGGTATATGCCATAAAAAACTGAATTTTTACGCATTAACGTGATCAAAATATAATTAAACTTAGCTTACAAATTTGAATTTCAAGCAGTGAATAACCGAACTATACTGCAAGTGAACTAGTATTGAAAGTTTTGAGAATTGAGATCTTCTTTTTTTGCTAACTTATAGTCAATGTTGTTGAATCTGGCAATATTAAGTTGCCATCTCACGATTAACGCTCTCTAGTTTAACGCATCATAGGAAAAGTACTTTTATCAGAATACTCGTCATATAAGCCTAATGCAAACGCCGTCAAGTGTTGTGCAAACTCATAAAACCACCAGTGCATATTGTTAATATTTACATATCACCCATATTATGATACATCAGATTATTATTGTAGGAATAGAATCAATCAGTTCGTTATCGATAAGTTTATACAAGAAAATTAGTATTCATTTCAGTGATTTGATCGTGATAATATTGGGACAATTGTTTCGTTAGACCATACCGCATATGTTTTTGATTTTTGTTTAATTGGGTATTTGGGAGATAAGGTTGTTTGAAGCAACAAAGATATACATCGAAATATTTTAATCATTTCACATCTCCTCTGAGGGGGAGAATTCAAATGTGAAAACATTCAATAATTAATGAAATATAACAAGATGGATTTGAATGAAAGAAAATATAAAAATGAATAATAATCGTGAACACACAATCAGAAAACTCAGTTCAAATAATACTTCTATGCTGAATAGTGATATTCAATCATATGTGAATATTAAAAGGTTAAAATTTCTTTCCATTTTGCAATTGAGAATAAAAAAAGTTTATTCTCATATTACATTTAATGGCAAAAAATGTTGGTTAATAAACAGGACGTTCAGAAGCATTGAAATAATTCTTTTTTATTTCGGAGTTGCTGTAAATGCTTTATTACGATTAATTCATAGTTACTGATGAGAAATTAATATTGAAATTCAAGAGTGATCCTCAATGAAGAAAGCTTGAAATTTCCAGTTAGGTATTAGGTTTAAAATATCAGTTTTTATGATTATTCCCAGGATATTCTGTCGTAAACTTCACAAATAGAATTTCAATAGTTTCGCATTCCTTAGACACATTTTGTCAGGAAAAATAAACCTAATTTTCAATAGTATAAAAAGTTATGAGAATCAAGAAATTGAAAAGCGTTAATAAAATAATGAAACAAATATAATACCGAACGTGTTTCATTCTTAACATGAAACTTATTTTTAATCGTAAAAAACAAGCAAAACACTAAAAACCTATATGTAAATTTGAACACATGAAAAGGATCCACAACGTACCCATGCACAGAAAGAACATAAAACTTATCTTAAATTGTAAAAACACAAGCACAACACTAAAAACCTATGTAAATTTGAACACATGAAAAAGATCCACAACGTACCCATGCACATAAAAAACCTGTTCACGCAAAACAATTACTTTCTTTTCTTCTTCTCAATGTTCGAAGCTGCAGCTATTGTAATAATTGATATAATTCCCTTATTCATCAATTACTTTTTTGATTCCTCATCATGGCATATGACTTCAGCAAAGTATAAAACTTATTTTTGTGACCTGATTTTTCCACTATTCGTTCCAAGTATCGCCAACACATCAAACCTCGATTCCAATCCACTCTTTTTGCCGTCCATGAAAAGCACTCCAGATGAACATTCCAACTTTGAATGGAATCGTTCCCCCAGTGCCACTTGTGCCGCTTTCAATTATTCATCCACCAAGCGTCTCCCTCACCTAAAAATGATACCGATAGAAGTCTCTTAATGGCCAAATTCAACGCCCCCATTTAACTAATAAGTCTCATTGCAAATTAGATTTCGGCAACCAGAGCTTTGTGCTCGTCTAATACGGCACCAGAAAGCCCAGCCGCCCAGCTCGTTTCTGGGCGCCCGGAGCGACGGCGGGCGTCTCTGCAGCGCCCGGGCGCCTGGCCGTACGGCCACTTAGCTGCGGCTTTCTCTATGTCGGTGTAATTATTCCGCAAATTATATTTGCGGATAGGACTACATGCCCGGCACAAAGTAAATACGGTTATTCTAATTATTCGCCCGGCTTTGATCGTGGGTACCTTCGGAGCTTCAAGTTAGTGGCTTTTCACAGGGATCGATGTATGTGTGTTTGATGTCTTTGTGGCGTTTGAGAGTGGTCTCTGCTGATTTTGGTTTTTGGAAAGGGAATTTTCGCCGTGTTGGAGGGATCATTGGAAATTGCCTCTGCCTTCATTAGGCTTGTAAAAAAGGGAATCTGGTACACAGCGACTCGATCAAAATGATCATGCGACTGATCTACTTAAAGTTAGGTTACGTTATATGTGACACAATATCATTGGAGAAAATATGTATGAGTGTTTCACATTGCGCGCTTTTGAGCGCTTGTTCTCCTTAAACTAGCGCTATATCTATTTGCCCAAATGTCTGCAACTTCCGAATTTTGAGCCGAAAATGGTCTAGAACGATAGGGTTCTACAACCTGATGACGTATTTGACGAATTCGTGGTCAAATTCAATTCTGTCCGTGGGGCCGTCCGGTCGTTAGCACAATAACTCTCGAAGGGATGGCCCTAGATAGGTATTTTAAATTTTCAGGGTAAGTTCGGTTTACAAATTTCTCGGTTAAGTTCCATAAAATACGGCCAATAAAATTTTTTTCCACAATATCTCAAACAAAACGAAACCCATCGTAATGAAATGTTGCGGCCATATGCAAGATGCTCATAATATGCTTTACGCAAAATTTGGTGGCCATAGTGTGAACAGAACCTTCACAATTCCATAAAAAATAAAGATATAAAAATGTATAAATAAAGATTGATACACCAAATGTTCATTCATAATTTTGTGGCCATAGAGTCAACGGAACCATAGCAAATCCAATTGAAATATTGAAAAGAAGAATCTCTATATTTCCATAACAGAATAACCGATTCAAGTGAAATTTATTTTGTGAATCAGGAGCCTTTTGCACCAAAATACTTCGAAACTTTTCACTTTGCACTTTGCATTCTGACAAATTTCAAAAGTGAAAATTAATTATGATGCACAACATTTCTCCCAACATCTTATTTCTGCAAAATGCTTTTCACTTTGCACTTGACTTTTCACATTTCGCTTTTCAATTTTGAATGCGATTCGTGCAATGTAATTCGTTTGAAAAGTGCAAAGTGAAAAGTTGCAAAGTATTTGGTGCAATAGGCCTCATAACTGTACCATTTTCTGTGGTGTTCTGTGAAAAGCTAGGTCTACAAGAGTAATACACAATCGATTCCTGAATACAAGGATGAAATTATTCGTGCCATTGATGAGATTAAGATCCAATTATGTCAAAGTTTCATTGAAAATTGTAACAACAGAGTCCACGTTTATAGAGCTGCAAGATGAAGCCATTTGACACATTTTTTTTCGTAAATAAATGTCATAACTGATACCATGAGTTTCTGAAGATGCGTGCAAATTATGTGTTTTATTAATTCCTTAAGAAACCGCGCAATTCGAATCTTCGGTATGAGCATCTCATCCTCTTATAAAAACAAGCGTGAACTCACTTTCTCCATTCCATTTTATGAAGGGAGTAGTATTTTTAAGGCAATGAACACGTTAATCTCAATTTCTTCTGCAACAAAGGTTGAATATTCTTCTCCTGATTTCTATTCCATTTTCGTTTATAAAGAACTTTTGTCCATATCTCAAGAGATTATATATACCCCATTAAACACTTTTTTGCAGAACTAAACTCATAATTAAGTTTATTTCAGACAAAAGCTCCCATCATTCAAGTCGTGTACGTAACTAATTCTAAAATTCCCTCAATTCCTCCGGTAGAATACCCTTCAACGAAATATATTGCAGGATTATTTTAATACTTTGCGAACGAAGTGTTAGGCCACAACACGCGACTTCATGGTGAAGCGAACGACGTTTGGTCACGTGCCTGACGTTCGCATCACTTTTGAAACACCCCATATAGAGCGATTTTTAATACACATCGTCGGCGGTCGAAATTGAGCCACTCATCCGATATAAATCAAGTGTCAGACAATTATTTCCATTTATTTATGTTTTCAATTTGAAAATGAGATTTGGAGGGTTGAAGAAGGGTGTTCTAGGGGGTGTAATGTTTTGGTTGTGAGAGTTTCAGTTAGTTGATTGGTATATTTTCGTTGTGCTGATCATTAGCAATACGCATTTTTAATTTGTTTTATTTCCACTGCCATTTTTCTTTTATTTTTGAACTTCGATTTCAGAGTGAAGTCTATAGGTCTTCTTGGCAATATACTCTGCTATTAAACCAAATTATCGACAGAATTGAGCTCGATAAAAGATTGTTTAGGTCTCCAGAATATATTCATTCATCCGATATAACTTTTTTACCAGATGTACCGGAATGGTGACGTTATACTTTTACTTCTATATTCGAAAAAAGCTGCTCCAAAGCTAAGAGGGTACATAAACCAGTTCTGGATCTCCACCTGATGACATTTCAGAACCTCAGATGTGTAAGAAACTGTCTACCAACCGTTGCACCTGGAAATCATCTTCCATGGTATTATTCAGTGTTATTTCGTTCTAAATAATAACGTCAATATCAAAAAAATAATAAAAAACTTGTGACAACTCTTGTAAAAATGATATGATAAGGCAAAGGTAATATCTGCTGAATAATATTGAATCTCTTTTACGTCAAACTAAATTTTCCAGTTCAATTATTATTGATAGAAAAAATACAGCCACATTGGATGATCTTTACGGAAATAAACTCATAATTCGTTTTTGTCTCCTCAGAAATATTATGCCAGATGTATAAATACCAAACCAAACCATTAAAAAAATATACTATTTCTATTTTCTATTTTCTACGAAAATGTTTAGATTTATTTTCAATTTCATTGCAGAATTGTAAGGAACAAAGCGGCGGAAAAAGCCAAACATGCGCACCAAGTGGCGACCAGTGGTGGATCGTCGGTTGGAGCGTCGGGAGGACCAGTGTCTGTGATCGCGCATGCGCCTAGTACACAATTACCTGAGCCCCGATCGGGGGCATACAGTATTAATGGAATTTTGGGACTGCAACACGATCCTAACGGCAATAGCATCAAGAGAAAAAGGATAGAGGACCACGGTAAGTCACCACAAATTTTCGAAAATTATAGATTTTTGTCTTCTTATTTCACGGATTTGGTGTTCAAATACATCCAATTTTAATGAATCTTGAACCGATTAATTTTTTTTGACATTGTCATTCGTGAGAAATTGCGAACACAATAAGATAAAACTGAAAACAGAATTCAATTGAAAACTTGTTATTGCATTGGCTGAATTCTTCAATAAAGGATCTCAAATGGTTTCAAACATTAAGGAAATCAAAGAACTAATTAAATTATATTCAAAGAGTCCATAGATATAACAGTTTTTTGCAATCGTTAATACCCTGATGTTTTCAATGTACGATGTAATGACAGCATCTGGAAAAATCATGATTACATAATTGCATTTAAACATGTACAAAAACTGATAAAGGCTAGCAAACATATTTGTTTAGATCGAGAGAGTTTATGTAATCCTAATAATAGGGTACTGAATTATGGAAACCATTTTTTTCACTGACACAATCTTCAAAATATTTAGCACACATTTTAATTACTAGGTTTCAATCTTATTGATGTGTGGATCTAGAAATATGAGAATAAATTTTCAAATCACGTTTTTAATGCCAAAAAAAATGTAATAGTTTGAATGTACCTATATTACGTTTAAATAACTCGAATGTAATTCCGATCAAATAAGTTACATTTGATGACTTGAACTGTTTCTGAACAAAAATATTCTAAAATGCCCAATATAATACTGTTATATTCCTTGAATTCAATACACTATCTCCTCCACATAAAAACTGGAAAAAATCTAATCTTCCACTCCGGCACCAAGAAAAACAAGAACACTCATCACACGATCCTCGGAGTCACATGACAGATTTTTCAATCTGTTCCATCGTCAAAAAAATGGACACATTCCTCTCAAGATGTCGTATCGTTCTTCTCCGTCCTCCCCATCAAGTGGAATTCCAAATTGAAGCGGAGAATATTAACCACAACATCATCATCCCTCACTCATTCTTCCCCAGTGGAGAAAGCAAAATGAAGGAAATCTAATAATATTAGCGAGAAAAGCAGGCTCTGTGCCTCTAGGGCGTATAACACATTATGCAAAAGCATAGCGAGCATATGCAGCCGACTTCTCCAAACTGGATAAGCCGTGCTATGGAAGGGACACGGAATATGAAAGTGGTTTTCGGCATGATGTTTTCGCCCTTGTTTACGTTCAGACCAGATGAATTCGTCCTTCCTATTTCCAGGAACAACGAGGATTATCCATGGGAAGACCATACAGATACTGTATGGAATTTGGAAATGTACAAATTTCTCACACCATATGGTTTTGTATTTCAATTCGACTATATTTAATAGTCATAATACTCAATTATAATATTTCCTTGCTTCAAAGAACTCCAGTATCTGAGAGGGCTTCTAGGGGGCTAAAGGTCGATCCACACATTTTCGTGACGTGACGGCAACGTTGCTGTCAGTGCTGCACTCCCTTCAGTGTAATCCGTTATGAATTTTTCTTCATCCACACAGCAACGTACGGTGTAGTCCGTGTCAGTGTTTTTTCGAAATTGCTGGGTCCGCTGTATGGGCTTTTTCAGTTTGGATCTGGTATCTGAAGTAAATGTTGATGGCTTGAGAAATGACTTGCTGCTCTGAAGAACTTGCTTTTGGACGAGGAAGAAGAAAATAAAAGAAGACTGGGTACATCCCATATGACATTTGTCAAAATTGAAATATTATCTTGACTGCCGTGTCCCGTTATCGCTGGAATATCAATGCATGTGACATGTTTGAATAAGCCGCCGTCTTTTCCCTTTGATTAGAAAAGACAATTGTATTTTCCGATATATTTTATCACTGGATGTCAGTCTACGGTACGTCATGTCACTGAAATGTATGAATCGATCCTAAATCCGCGTTTCTACTATAATTCTTCTGTCCAAAACATTCTTTGCTCGAGATCGCAATGGCGAGTGAGGAAGTGTATAACGATTTTCACTGAGATCCTAATACTTTATGGACCTTACAGTAATAAAGTGTCAAAGGAACATTTCGGAATGATCCGTTTCTGGAAGATTCTTCCAGAGTGTTTCTTTCTGTTTCTTTCTTCTCCAAAAACTCTTTCTTATAGGTGCATTTGCCTTTACCGCAGAAGAGTTCTAGGTAAGTAAGTGGCGTTTGTGTTTTTTTTCAGCTAGTATGTTAGCCTCTTCGTTTACTTAGATTTCTGAAAAGTCAAGAACCCAGACTAAAGAGATCTTGTTATTCTTGCCTACTTTATTAAGTTTTCTTCTGCACTCCCATATTTGCTTTGAGTCCATGACATTCGAGTTCAGTGCCCCAATAGCTACTTCTTCTTCTCTGTGCGGTGCCTTACCGGCCGAACTGAGGCCTAGTGGCCCATTGTTCACCCGCATCATTCTACAGAGACTCAGCTCCTCAGACACGAAGACAGAAATGTCGCGAGCCTGCCAGGAGTGGTCCCTCTCACCATAGGAATAGAAGGTGTTGGATTTCCTAGGTGTGTTGACCTTAACTCAGTAAGGTTTTCACAGTTGAACAAAATATGCTCAACCGTTTCATCAGTACTCCTGCACCACCGGCATAGGGAGCAGCTCGTCAATCCCATTCTCTTCAAATGCTTGTTAAACAGGTGACCAGTCAATGCACCAGTCACCAGACTGAGTTGTTTCCTCTCCAGCAGCAGAAGCCTATTGACCTCAGATCGCGAGGACGGTTTCTCAATGAGAATCCTCGACCACCTCAGGCCCACCCCTGCGCTCCATTCCGAGGAAAATTCCCTGTTCAGCCAGTTCCTGAAGAAACTTCTGACAGATGTGCGACAGATTGGCAGCGAAGGCTCCGGACCAACAAATGCTAATCCGGCTCCCCGCCTAGCCAGTTCATCTGCCTTGACGTTACCAGGTATATCCGCATGAGCCGGACACCAGATCACTTTCAAAAAGTTATCAGAGCCCAGCCCACGCAGAGCTTTCCTGCATTCTTCTACCAGAAGAGAATCAACTCTAACATCAGATAGAGATTTCAGAGTTCCCTGGCTGTCGCAACATATATAAATGTGCTGGCCAGAGTATCCCCTGCGAATGTTTTCCAGTGCGCATGCAAGAACCGCAAATAGCTCAGCCTGCACAATGGAACAGTCCTTCCCCAGAGGGATAGCCTGATTAAAGTGAGGACCCACGATTCCGGCCCCAGACCCTGTTGCTGTGACAGAGCCATCAGTGAACCAGGTGGGACCTTCTGGACTAAGAAGCCTGTTTGATGAAGACCATAGGTCTC
Organism: Propylea japonica; assembly: GCA_013421045.1. Classification (NCBI taxonomy): domain Eukaryota; kingdom Metazoa; phylum Arthropoda; class Insecta; order Coleoptera; family Coccinellidae; genus Propylea; species Propylea japonica. The sequence goes on from CM024239.1 coordinate 113,952,493, forward strand.
TGTCGGGAACAATTACCCTGTAGGGTTCGTCGAAGCAGAACCTAGTGCCCGCGCGGTCACCTCTCTGGAGAAGGGGAGCGTGAGCATCCTTGACCATTTTGAGGGCCCTCGCGTGCCCAGTGAAGAGTCCTCCATCGCGCCATTGTCCCCGTTCCCAGATTCCTAGAGCTGTCTTCATAGCCACCTCCTTCACAACTAAGTGCAAAGGAGGGAGACCCAGCAGACATTCCATCGCTGCTGTAGGGGTAGACCTCAGAGCGCCTGTAATACTTAAACAAGCTTTCCTCTGGCATTTAGTCATAATGTTCTGGTTGACGGCCCTCTCCATAGAAGGCCACCACACCACAGAGGCATAGGTCAGGATAGGCCTCACCACGGCAGTATACAACCAGTGCATAATGTGCGGTTTGAAGCCCCATCCATTACCCAGCACCCTCCGAGTGGACCAGAATATTACATTGGCTTTATTCGTTTGAGTCTCAACGTGTTTGTTCCACAAAAGTTTGCGGTCCAATATCACCCCGAGATAACGAACTTGTTCGGATAGAGTGAGCCCAACTCCAAACAGACTGGGAAGTCGTAAGTTGCTAGGCACCCTCTTTCTAGTAAAGAGAACCATCTCTGTCTTACTAGGATTTACCAGAGCTCGTTTTTCAAGCACCATCGTTCGACCCGTCGCAGAGCATTCTGCATCAGATCCCCAATGACACTGATCACCTTACCCCTGATTAATATAACAAGGTCGTCCGCATAGGCCACCACAACGAACCCAGCCTTCCTTAACTCCACCAGGAGCTCATCCAGGACGAGATTCCACAGTATCGGAGACAGAACACCGCCCTGCGGACATCCCCTTCCTGGCGAGCCCCCTATGGTCGAGCCGCCCAGCCGAGCCACGATGCTACGTGAACCAAGCAGAGACCCCGTCCACCGACAAAGAGTAGGCGGAACACCATGTCTGGCCAACGCAGATTGCATCACACCAAACGCAGTGTTATTGAAGGCACCTTCTATATCAAGAAATACAGCTAGGGTGTACTCCTTGTTATGTATTCCGTCCTCAATACAGTTAACCACTGAGTGAAGAGCAGAATCTACTGATTTGCCCAGCTGATACGCATGCTGGGAGGGGTGCAGTGGTATAGCCACTAAAGCATCGTCCCTGATGTATCTTTCCACCAACCTCTCCAGTGTCTTGACTAAGAACGAGGAGAGGCTAATTGGTCGAAAGTCATTCGCTTTTGTATGCGATGGTTTTCCAGGCTTGGGTATGAAAATTACCTTCACCTTTCTCCAGGACAATGGAATGTGACCTAGAGCCAGACTTGCACGGAGAACGTGAAGCAGTGGGGAGGCCAGCACTTCCAGCCCCTTGGATAGCAGAGCCGGAACAATGCCATCCTCACCAGCTGCTTTATAAGACTCGAAACCGTTGATCGCCCAACGAAGTCGAGAATGTGTGACTACACGTGCAGCCAGCTTCCAGTCCTCGTATGAGGCCCGTCGATGGCATACACCCTGTGTGTCTACATTCTCAGAGAAGCCAGGAAAATGCGTCTCTAAGAGATGTCTTAAGCTTTCTTCCTCTGAGCCCGTCTTTTGCCCACTAGGAAGATTTAAGTAGTCAATCCTCGGAGGGCCCCCGGCAGAGAGGACCCGCCTGAGCCTGTTAGCTTCAGGCGCACCCTCAATATCACTACAGAAGCGCCTCCAAGATTCTCGCTTAGACTTTCTTATAAGTCCTTTGTACACTCTCAGTGCCGACTTATAGTCGTCCCAGTCACTTGCAAGGCCGGATCTCATTGCCTTGTTGAAGAGATGCCTGCTGGTGCGTCTGGCATCATTAATTTCAGGAGTCCACCATTTCGTTTGACCTTTCGGTCTACGAACCTGGGGACTGCAACTGCTATGATAGGCTGAGATTATGGCCTCCTGAAGCTTTTCAGCTGCAGTGTCCAATTCTCTCGAAGTCCTAGGTTTGGGATGCACCTGTCCCAGGTTTTCAGAGAGGAATGCCAGATATCTGGACCAGTCTGTTTTTCTGGGGTTCCTGAAAGTTACCGGATCCCTTGTCGGGCTGCTTCCACTGATGGTGAAGCAGATGTGCCGGTGATCAGACAGTGAGATCACCTCCGTGGCTACACGCCAATCCATTATGCAATCAGCGATGGAGCTGCTGCACATAGTGACGTCAAGAACCTCCCTTCTACTTGACGTGATGAAGGTAGGTTCGTCACCCTTATTGAGAAGGTGTAAACTGGTTGAAAACAGAAAATCAGCTAGAGCCTCACCCCTGGGGTTCACATCAGTGCTGCCCCACAGAATGTGATGCGCATTCGCATCACATCCAATGAGCAGGGGCCAGCCTTTCTGCTCACAGAATGTCACCAGCTCCACCATCTCCTTCGATGGTGGTGGATCCGGAGAGTCGTATGGAAGGTATGCGGAGCATACAACCAAGTTTTCCAGCGGTCCCCTGAAATCAGTAAACCGGCCGCTACTAGATCCCTGAAACAGAAATTTGTTAATAATTGAGCCCCCAAGTCAGAAGAAGCGAGTATGCACGCCCTCGGATTTGTGTCCTTGGGCGAACAGAAGAGCCTACTTCCACTGAAGGAGAGACCCCTCACCTCACCACCTCTAACCCAGGGCTCCTGAATCAGGTTTATGAATGTCTGCACCTTCGCCAGCCGCAACCGGAGAATATCGGTTGCCGCAATGCAATGGTGCAAGTTTATTTGCGTTACAAATGTGCCGGCCGCCATGAGGAGAGATGAATCCTCAGTCGGCCAACTGTACCGTTGTACCCGCAGATCCTGGAGGATCAGCAGATCCCGGAGGATCAGCAGATCCCACAGGATCAACGGGTGTGTCCGATGGTGCAGAGCCCTGAACAGGTCCCCCCGGCACGAGCCCGACAGGAGCGCCAACAGAGTCCACATCCATCGGACTGCCCGACACCATCGTCGGGTTGGAGGGTTCCTCCTCCATGATCCGAGTGCCCTCCACCTCCTCACGGGTCCCCTCACTTGGAGCAGCCCTCGTGTTCGAGGAGGTCGTGGCACACGTGTTACGGCTTGGACCGTGGATGAGCCTGAAGGTACCCATCCTCATTCCAATGCCGACTTGGAATTTGACATTCCTCAAGACTTCCAGAGATGCCTTGTCCACCCCCAGAATGATTTGCACCATATCAGGCCCATCACTCCGGTTGTAGACTCTCCAGCCCCTAGTCTTAAGAGCCGGAGTCGACATCTCTATCCGTCTGAGAATCAGTCCCGTTGGCGATGAGCTTTGAGCACCCTTCACCATCAGACTGACTCTCGTTGGTCTTTCCAGGTCCTTCACCTCAATCATTTTGAGGCGGAGTCCCTTCGGAAGTTTCAGTTTGGACAGGTTAGTACACAACCAGTCCACACTGAATTTGTCCACACAAGAGGTGACAATTGCACCTTGGTGGTTGAGCTCAACACCCTGGAACCGCGGGTAGGGCATGCCAGGTAGGATCTTGTCCATCCCGGCAGCCACCGCCAGCTCCACAGCGTTGAGGTCCTCCTTGGAGAGCGCCCTGTCTGGCCAATCCTCGTGAACGAGGGCCACCTTCAAGGGCACACTCGCCACCTCATTGTAAGAGGGCCTATCCGGAAGGTGATTAGCCTTCTTCGCAGGCCTCTCACACGAGGGTGGAGTGACCGATTCGGGGGCGTCCCTTTTAGAGCCACCAGCCCGTGGAAGGGGGGAGTTCCCGACTGCCGACTCTCCCGCCACTTGACGGGTTGAGTCCGCGCGAGCCCTCCTCGCCCTCCTTTTTTCCGCACCTGTGCGGTTCCGCCTTTTGACAGCGGGCCACGAAGAAGGCCCCGATTGTGAAGTCCCTTCATTGCCTGAAGGGCCCTCACTCGGAGTCTTCTCCGGGATTTTACCTCGAGGCCCTCCAGAAGAGGAGCCTTTGGTGTTTGTTACGTTTAATTGATCCTTTTCCATGTGAATCCCACGAGTAACCTAAGAAAATGAGGTCGCCCCCAGCAGAGCTTGGATACTGGGGGAAGGTCTTTTACAAGGGGATGCGACCCGGTTTCCCCAGGGAATCGTTCGCGACACACTTCACCCAGGTGCCATTCAGCCCTCAGCACGATATCTCACACCTTGGCTTGGGGTGGTCAGTCTTAGTTTCGCCACTCCTCCGGAGTCTCATCGACATGGGTGTTGGCCCAGCCAGGAACCGGAGTTCCAGCCGCAGAGACTCCGAGTATCACTGCAGCTACTACAAGCCCCCACACCACGACAAGGTGCTGACCCAGTGGGGGCAATAGCTACTTACTTTCAGGTTTCCATCAATGCATCTTGCAATTATTTCTGCCTGAAAAACATACTCTTAGGAGCCTAACGATAATTTACACAAGTAATACTAGATGTAAAAACGCCAGACGTTATCTTTTTATTGCTTTCAAACTACAAAATACCTTCTGAGAAGGATTGACACAGGGTTTTGCAAAACTTGATCGACCTATTGAATTGTTTATTTGGGATTGATTCAATAGTTTATGTAAAAAACTAACTGAAATTGTTCATATAATATCCACTCAACGTTTGGAGAACCTAATAGGGATGGTATTCTGTCTGTAACTGAAAGAGTGGATTCTTTCGGAAATGGATCACTCCATAAACTCCTTCCTAACTTTAAAACTGTAAGGTCCAAAAAGTATTTGGATGTCAGTGAGAATAAGTTACTCCTCTTCATTGACAGGACATTGTCGCCTTCGAAAGCATATGATGAGAATATGCTCAACTTCAGAAACTGGCTAGTGTCTAAAGTCAATACAAAAGCTTCTTTATTGATTCCTGTGTTTGCTCCATGTGTTCCCTTAATTCCTAACCCTGCCTGAAGTGGACAATCAGGAATTTTCTTTTCTTCATTCTTGCAGTCGATCCCTCAGAAATACACAAGACCTATCCAAATGCTCCAGTTTGGCATGTCGATAAAGATCACAAACCAACACTGGATCAGCGCCGCCAACCCCGAAAACAACTTGTACCCCGTGGATCCGAACGATTGTTCTTAAACAAAGCCTTCTTCACGGCACAGAAGACAAGGAATATGGAAGTGGTTTTCGGCGGTAAATGCGAGGGAGCCACGGTCGCGTAGCAACGCGTATGATGTCTTTATAATCCGTCGCGGGTGCTGATTGGTCATGGCGGCCGTAAGGGCGCCGGGGGCAGCAGAGGGGTGGCTCTGGGGACGGTCGTTTCACGGCAATGCGAATTTCGCATTACTTGAGTAGGCGCTACTGATTATTTTTCTTTTTTGTCGGGTTTTTGTTCCGTCTCGCTGGAATATAAAGATGTATCTATTCAATTCGGTTAAGGGTGCTTTAGGGTTGTTTTAAGTTTTTAAAAGCTGTACACGTGTTTTTGTCACTCAAGGCGACTACAGGAATGAATATTTGAGATGATCATTTGTGCAATGTTTACCAGAAATTTTATTCCTATGCTGCACATACACTGACTATACGACAAAAAAATCATACTATGCAAGGCTAGGTGAAAGTTCTTTATAAAATAATAATTTTTGAAACCAGTGACTTAAAAAGAAGCTTGAACACTTCAATTAATTAGTTTGACTGGCAAAAAGAAAAATATTTCGTAGACCACGGGCCAAAATAAAATTTCCAACAGCAATAAAATGAATTCAACAAAATTTAAATAAACCTCATGTTATGTTCCTCGCAATGGAAGAGATGAAAAAAACCTAAACTGATATAATTCAGCAAAAAAACTCTATGACTCATCAATCAGGAGTTCTTAACTAATGAGATACCTAAGATTGCGTTTCTTTTCGCAAAAGCATCAATATTAGGTTGGCTTTAGCGCAAGCAAGTCTTCTGCAATTTTGAACGACTGCGCGAATGAAGGTTGCTAACTGTGCTGTATCAATAATGTCAGTGTTTTCATCCAATGCTATGGAAAAATCAATAGATGTTTCCACCACTTTTCCAAAAGCAACTTTGATAATCACGGCTATTGCATCTATTTGTCTTTCGACTGTTCTTCTTGACTTGCTTCTGCAAACGTTTTCTTTCATCTAGATGCAAAGTCCCCGCGAGTTCTATCAAGCACGCTTTAATAAATTCACCTTCTGAAAATGTCCTCGAGTATCCTGTTTTTTCTTAGTAACGATATAACTTGCCAGAACGATATCTTCAGCTTCTTCATTACTTTCCACAAAGATGTTCTGCTGTCCAACCAAATTCTTTCGCAACTTCTCTATTCTCTCATTTCTAAGTTGTCCAGTCCAACATCCGAATATTTGCAAATGTTTAGCAGTATAATGTCTTTTTAAATTATATTCTTTCGCAATTGTTACGGTCTCATTACATATTCAAAAAGCCAAGAAAAATATATTCGCGGGCCACATGTGGCCTGCAGGCCGTAGGTTGCCATTGCCTGCTCTAGAACAATTCTTCGAAAGTAATCTTGTTCACGGCCCACGGACAAAATTCAATTTGACCACGGATTCATCCTCAAGGTTGAAAATTACAGACATTTGGGCAAAACGATATATGTTTAAGTAGAACGAGCGCTCAAAAAACACATTCCACCGCGCCCGGCGCATTCGCCATTTTGCACCGACGCCGAAAATCTTCCAAAAAGTTCGAAAGATCCAAATATGTATCAACAAAAACTCTGCAAACTCAATAATGTCCCGGATTATCAATCACATGATCCAAAGGCATCATTAGCACAATACCGGCCGAAGGAGAACGATCAGCCTGTCGTCATCGTAGAGAATCACTGAACCATGTCAGCTTCTCATTACAATGGATGTCTGCTCAGTGATTAGCAATCGCTCATCCAGTGTGACATCATTGATTAATTGGTTATTAGATTCTATGATTTCATTTAGTGCAGTCGCGATGTCGGGCAGGACTTGAATTGCTAGAAAAACGATCTCGTAAAGATGACTGGAATTTATTTATCGTTTAATAAGGTAGTTCTTGTGGAGAGTATAGAGATGTTTGAGATAATATGCGGAGACGGAGGATACTGGTGATTTCTTTATTTTGCGAATTCACTTTTGATTAAATGATTTCTTTTTCGTAATTTTTCATTGTAGGTTCTCTTTCGATAGGATAATAGAGAATGTATATGGGACATTTTCATTTTCTGTTGAAAGACTATTGCGAGATGAAAATTATAGTATTTAGGTACTGAGTTCAATTCACTCCGAATTCTAAGCTGAACTAATTCATACTGATATTTCAATTCACATACATTTCATGATTTTCTCGCAATACCTATATATAAGTCAAATCATCTTTGTCCGACTTCTCGAAGGATACATCTTATATGATCTCAATTTATTTATACACCGCCAAATTCTACATACAAAACGATGGAAAACAATACAAAAAAATGTTCTGAATGATTGAGAAACTCAGTTCAGGTATAGTATGAATTTTTTTTTTTCGTAGTCAATCTTTGTGCTGCACTAATTGTGATCGCCTCTTCGAGAGATAAAACGGTCCGGAAACTTTTTCCGCAAAGGATCAATGGTTTCGTTGCTTGATGATCGGCCGGCTTGAGTTCTTGTGTTAACTAAACTTCATAAGCCGTAAGACCCACATCTTTATGCATTATATGGTGTAATGACTTTTGTGGGATGCCTTATTCCAAAGAACGTCGAGGAATGGACAAACCTGGGTTTTCTTCAACACTTTCGGCTACAGCAGCAATATTCTTAGCTGTTCTTGAGCGACGTGCGCGGGTTTTATTTTTCACATCCCTAACTTGTCCCAACACTCGAATTTTTCCACCAATTTCTTTATTGCAGTCCGACAAGGTGCTTCACGACGACTAAAAAATGTTCGAGTTTTACGAACCGTCTCTGCCAAATTTTCACCATTTCTATAGTGAATTTCAATAATCTCAATGCGTTCTTGAAGCGTGTATCGTTCCATTTTTATTAACGGCGTAGTTTCTACTCGTCAAATGTCAAAAAATGGCAGCTTCAAACGCGACATTTACCGAAATAGCGTGCTATTCAAAATAATAGTTCTTATTGGAAAACACTTATTCAGTGGCCACTTGGTGCCTCATCATACCCTTATTGCACCATTGTAGTTTTTGAGAAAACAATTCAAGATTTTGGCACTGACATCACGTCCGGCACCAACATTTTCAAATTATATAATTAATAACCGATATCAAGTACATAATTGGCAGCTATGGCTGTTTTTGGAAACAATGTATAATCATAATTTCAGAGATTACATATTGGAATTTCGTGAAAATAGTTTGAAGTTTTAATTTTTCAATGGAACTGTGAAAGTCTGTCACAGCCAAATTGAAATATTTGTATCAGAAGAGGAAGATTTGTCGTTCTCGTTGGCAGAGACAGAAAGGGATAATTGTGGATATTCAAACTAAGCATTGTTGAATTGCCAGTTCAAATCTCTCAATTGACAGATTTAACATGATAACTGGCAGATAAAAAATTGTCAATTGAAAGATTTTTATTTTGTCGTTGTAGCACAAATACGCCGTCGTACTGAGGTACTCTAGACTTTCAGTATGCAATTAACTGTTTATGCCCTTCAATTATGTGATCTGCATGCCCATTTGGGCTTCCTTTTTCGATCACAAAATACTGCCAATCAACCGAAATAATACCGAATTCGGTAATGACATAATGAAAACTCATCAGGGATCGATTATTGGAATTGAATCTCTCGAATCTGACTGAAACATAAAAAATGATCAATAATACGTATGGCGCAATCAATAGATGATGGAGAGCGCTCTGCTCTGTGAATGCGCATTCAGCGTCCGAATACAAAGGGCTCTGGCGACATAATCAATCCGACTGGGATTTCTCTATTAATTTTAATTATTACGTCGCATTGAAATTCTTGTCGGGAGACAATGCATATTGTTTTGGAATGACCAAGTAAATAACATCCAGCTCGTGCCACTATTTTAATTGATCTCTTCCCATTCCGTGGGACGCGCAGCAGATACGGACTGCGTTTTTTTTCGAAATGATCGGTATTGGAACGTTTGTGTGTGGGTGTGTAGATGTTTTATTAGATGAGAAATATCGTGATTGGTTTTCAGGAATTTACTAGATTCGGGGAATGATATCTGAGTAAAATATTAGATAATATAATACACTCCTACTCTGCTTTCTTCCTTCAGATTTGAAATTCGATTAGAAACTCCGATTATTTTTCCATAATTCTGAGTTTTTTTTCATTTTCGCCTTCCGTCAAATAAATGCTTTTATCCACGACTATTGTAAAATCCGTCCATTGTACGTCTCTGTGCTCGGCCTTAATAATACCCATTAATCACTGCGTTCAGATGCTTAATAGATTTTGCTTTGATAAAAAAAGCTTTTTTATTACAAAACATACAATGACCAGTTTTCCAAAAATTTCTCAACCAGACTTTTTCCACGCTTGTCATAGAAGGGTCTTGTCGCGGTCGCCAAATGTTCAAATCTTCAAGAAATATATTCAGTAGTCGTGGATAAAGTATAGTATGCTACTCGCGTATAATGGCTGTTATTCACTAGCGAATAATAGCTATTATATACTTTCGTTGCATAATATACTATAATAACATCGACACATATCATACAAAGCTCACATATACACAAGTCACAATATCAAACGCAAGGTATTTCTAATCGAGAAGAAAATGAATTTGTTCACTTGAAAAGTATCTGTTTGAGGCTTAGTGACAACCAATTTCTATTGAGTTAAGTTCAAAATGAAGATATTCAATGAATTTCCCGTTGATGAAGAATATCATTTCGCTTGCAGTGATGATTGTTATAAACAAATAGTGCCAAAGATTCTAGTTCTTGTTTTTTGCTGTTTTAATTCTTTGGTTTTAATAGCATAAGTGAAATTAGCAAAAATGTTCCGACTTTTAAGTTGCCGTGCAATACCTCTTTCATTTCGTAAATATTAATCGTAATATATAATCTATCATCATTTTATATTTAGATAGAGCATAAGCATCTGGTTCTTGTATTTCATCTGTTTCAGTTTAAGGACATTTGGCATATGCAAATTCAGCAAAATATATTTTGACATTAAAGCTGCCGTAACATTTTTTATAGGTCGTAGATATTGCTCGGGAATAATAGCGATCAATCTTGACTCGCAGTATCTATTACCTATTATTGTTCTATATTCAAATAGTTCCAAATCTTTCTGTTTCAGTCCTTTGATACTTAGCATAATCAAAATTAGCTAAGATGTGTCGACTCTCGAATTGCCTTTCATCTTGTACTATAATGTACTATTATTTGATATTTGAATAGTGTCTAAGCATCGATTTCTTCTATTTCATCTGTTTCAGATCTTTGGATTTTAGCATATAGTAGAATTGGCAAAAAATATTTAGATTTTCAAATAACCTTCCTCTAGTAAGGTAAAACTCGGGAATAATAGAGATCAATCTTTACTCGTGGTATAATGTAGGAACCATTCCACGTTCTGGTTCTCTTACATTTTCTTTTTCAAGTCTCGGATATTAAACATATCTGAAAATAGCAAAGAATGTATAATCAACCACTATTTTTTATTCAAATAGCTTCTCGTTTTTGTTTCTTTCTGTTAAAGTTCTATGATACCCAGTGTATGTTGAATTGGCAAAAACGGTTTCTTCTTTCGGGTTACCTTGATTTTCTCTAGTTAGTAGAGTTTGCTGGGGAATAATAGCGTAGAGATTGCTCGTGATATAATCTACCATTATTTTATACAGTAGAACTTCCCTATAACGAACGTCTTTATAACGAATTTCTCTGTATAACGAATTCCGTACAAGACATTGCACCTTGAATCCAAATTCCATGTTAAAAACACCCTCTAAAACGAAGTAAATTCTCTCTATAACGAAATATTTAAAGAACATCATTCTTTGAATGGGTATTGGTACGAAGGTTTGAGGGTGGGTTTTTTCCGAAGTTTACAGCGGGCAGAGAAATCCTTCTGAAACAGTTTTAAACACACTACTGGCTTTTTGGTTTCAATCTAACCCATTACGCTAGTGTGAAAATTGTGCAAAAATGTCTAAAAGGAAGTGCTTAAGTTTGGATGATAAACTTGAATTTATGAATTTATGAAGTCGACGGCGAAATTGCCAACTATAGAAACAAATTTTCTGTATAACGAAATTTCTTTATAACGAATTTTTTTTTCGGATTTAACGCTTTCGTTATAGGGGGAAGTTCCACTGTATTATATTGTCAAAGCTGATGGCTCTTCTAATTTTATCTGCTTCAGTTCTTTGGCATGTATCACAAGTAAAATTAGCAAAAAATGTTTTGACATTTGAGTTAATGTTTATTTCTTTCATTTCGAGATATTATATTGCTCCGCAATAATAGTGGTCAATCTTGACTTGTGGTGTAATCTGCCATCAGTTTATATTTGAAAAGAGTGCCAGAGCTTCTACTAGGTTCTTGAGTGTTTCTTTCTGTTTCCGTTCTTTGGTACTTGATGTACGTAAAATTACCCGAAAATTCAAGTTGCCAAGTATTTCCTCATTTTCGGGTCGCAAAGTTCGGCATTGAAAGTAACACCGTCCGTCTCTGTCCCCAAAACAGTGAGGTTTTCTCATTAAGCTGCCGGTTTGTATGGCCGCAACATGGAAACACGGACCGAGTAGAATGGCTGGCTAAATTAAATAGCCGGTGTTGAGTTAATCGAGAGAGCCATGTCCGGCCACTGCCGTGGCTCCACCAGCGGATGCCGCCGTGCTCTATGATTCGGTTCTTTGTCTCTTTGCACAGTGGCGTTACACCGTTCTGACATTCGCAGATAATATACGCGAATTTATCACCTCCCATACAGATTATTCACACTAGGATGTCGGTTGAAGTCTTGGGTGCAGTTTTTGCCTATATTCAATGTTGCGAGATCATCATAAGGGATTTTCTTGAACATTCGGAATAATATTTCAAGCATACACAAAATCCGTTTAGTTGTAGTATGAATAACTAGATACCGTCTGCGGTGCCATCTGTCGGGCTGATTTATAAATATAAACCATCCAAAGCGCCACCCAAACACGGGCGAAAAGTTCATCCAAATCGGTTCAGCCGTTTAGGAAAAGTTCAGTGACATAAGCAGTAGAATTATTCGAAAATAAATATCTCACAACTCGGAAAAATCAGTTTCACACTAGAATGTTAGTTGAAAAATCTGTTTCGAATTCGTCTCTACGTAAGAATAAAGTGATTTTATATTCCATATAGAATTTTTTTGATATAACGAAAGACTTTTCTATGGTAGTATTACCGCTCCTTTGAATTGGCATCGAAAATATTACTGCAAAATTTTAGCTAGATCGAATCGACAAACTCGGAATTCGAAAAAGTTCATAATTTAGTAAAAACAGAATTATATGGTTCTGATGATGCGATCCTCTTGAAATTTTGGATGAACATTCAGTATCAATCTTCATTCACAAAATAAATTTTATGAATGTAAAATGATTCATCTTTTCAATATTCCAATTGGACTTTTATCTTTCTTTCAACACTATGGCCATATTTTATGGAACACCTGCACGATTTGGCTGGTTAACGACCTCAACCGCGTCATTTTTGGAAACCAGACTCACCCTGAAAATCTCCCAGTTATCGTGCTAACAGCTGGACGACTGACCGTACGGACATACGGACAGAATTGAATTTGACCACGGATTCGTCCTCAGAGAGTCGAACTCGCTTGAAACCATTTTCTGCTCAAAATGCGAAAATTAAAAACATTTGGGCAAAACGATTTAGCACTCGTTTAAGTAGAAGCGCTCAAATTGAGATAAACCACCTTGAAGACAGAATATAAGTTTATTTGGTTTTTTTACTCTCATACCATGACTTAGTAAGTTGGAAGAGCCAAATATGAATAATAATATTGAGTAAGCTTTCCTTTTCATGATCTTTCACCACCCAGCTTTCAATTCAATAAAATATTCATCAGCATAGTGTTATTGTGACAAAATTTCAATTAGAATATTTGCAAAAACTCAGTATATCTGTATCAAATATTCCACATAAACTTCATTATCACTACCATAAACCTATTATTCGGTTACCCAACAAAGAATGCCGCATCTCTCGTGAGAATTAATCGACGGGCGCCACTGCTTTCGTGAAGTTATTGTTGTCTTTACTGAAACCAGTAAGCTACGTACTAAATTGGTTGGCTAATCACCGGAAGTAAATCAAAATCACGGAATGAAATTAGTTTAATCAAGTTCTTTCTATAATTGTTATAATTTTCATGCACAGCAAACTTGACATCATTTTCCCACAGCAAGTCTGGAATTGCAAAAATCTTTCGTAAATGTAACGGACCTCAGATATCGAATCTGATTGAATTGCAATGAAATATGGAAAGTATCAAGATCATCGAATATACAGAGTGACTATTCAAAATGATCGTTGTACTTACGATGATTTCGAATAAAGGTTGCGAGTTTTTTTCAAGAATGAATAAAATATAGAGTTCGAACTGAATTCGTCTGGTTATTTCAACATTTAAGGAATGTGATATATGACACTTTTAAAAATGCTTTCGTACACTATAGAACAGCATGTTTAAATTGTTGAATTATTTTATAAAAATCAGCTTCCCGTGTTTTTATGAAATCTCGTGAACTTTATAGATACTCTTCCATCTTCTTCCATCAGAAAGTGTTATTGGTAGAATTATTGAAAAATTTCAAGAGACCGGTTTCCTGGAATATCAAAAAAGTCAAAATGCTGTCGTAGAGGTCGTTCGCAAGAAAATATTGATTTGGTTGGTTGTTGTTGGAGACACTGAAACCTCCATCAGATGACGTTCACGACAATTTGGAATTAGCGGGATATAGCCCGAATTGTGTCAAAACTGAAAATTTTATACAAGATTGGACGTCTGTAGAGCAGCAAGGGATGCCCATTTGGCAGATGTTATTTTTGGTACATAAATGTCATTACTGATACTTCAATTACCAATGAAAGATCTTCGAAAATTAATGCCAATTATGTGTTTAGTTAAATCATATTACCTTAACTTCTTGAAGTTTCTAATTATTTTGTTCATAGAGATCTGTTTAAATAATATGTAGTTAAACCGAGCTACCACATTCTAAGCCTCGTGAAATGAACAGCAAAATCAACAGCTTACTTTTGTTATAGCCGGTGACATTTGGATGATGATCTTTCTGTCCCTGTTGTTACTTCACCCTAATTCTCCTTAAGCTATCGGGTAATCCTACTGAACAAACAAATATTGGAAGTGATCTTTTTCTCCCCTTCAACATGGAAGTGTCCCCGATATAGTTGTCGATCCACTTGAAGAGGAGCAGTTAGCAATATTCAATATTATTCTATATATATTATTGATATCTAAATTCGCAGTTTGTTTTGCATTGTTTTGTTTAATGGAAAAACGTCTCCGAAAATCCTTCCAATCCTTCGTTTTTAATTTTAAAAGAAATTTAAAAAGTAAAATTAGTTGTGCTGTTTTTTTATAAGAAAATTAGGAAGTAATTTGAAATTTATATCCACGAAACCATGGATTTGTAATTTCGAAAGCAGGTCTCCCTATGCTTTTTTATTTGAAATCTCTTACCACCTACATCCCACACGCCTAAACTTTTGTTTTCAAAAGGACTATATGGGTTGTGATACATCAAATGAAAGCTAATTTGATAACCTACTCATTTCGTTTGTAATGTCACAATCTATATATGTATTTCCATTTGGAAAAGAAAGGCGTGAGACGTAGGGGTTGAAATATTTAAAATTCAAGCATAATAGGTGCTTACTTTTGAAATTACAAATCCATGATCTCGTGAATTTCCCTTAGTAATAATTAGTGAACTAATAGTGGTCTGATTGCAATACTCTCCAATCTCGAATTGTAAAATATTCCCTAATTTTTCAATAAAAAACGACACAACTAATTCTACTTTTAGTCACATTGTTGAATATCCCGTATAGAATTCTTTACCTTTCACGGTTGTTCTCAGAAAATCAAAGTTAAATATCAGAAAAAGTAACTTGTATTCGAGAATAGGAATGTGTAGTTTGGATTGTTTAGAAGACAGAAATTGAAATTCAGAAAAGTTAATTCAATTTCAGAAGAACGAGATTGAAATTCAGATCAGGATGTTGGAATTCAGAAAAACAAAGTTGTAATTCAAAAACGGCAAATTAAATTTTAGAAGAGAGAAATGGAACTTCAACGTCAATTCAATTTCAGAAAATGTCTTAAAGGTAGTAAGCAGGGGACAAATCTATGAATCCTATTTCTGAATTACATAATACTATCCTGAAATTCAAATTACCGTTTCTGAAAATAAAATTGTTATTCTGAAATTCAAATTCCCTATTCTGAATTTCAGTTCACCATTGTGAATTACAATTTCCATCTTCCGAAATTCAGTTTGCTTTTCTGAATTACATTTCGAAAAGGTGTAGAAAAAATCGTTACAATTCACTTTTACACTCGATTCCAAAAGAAATTCTTCCGCCCCTTCATCCCTCTATAGGGATGAAATTCACCAGCACGATTCGTTTGGGCGATTGCCCTGCAGGACGTTGTTATTGCGATTATATTGACTGGTCCAAAGGGAGTTCGGGAGAGGGTACATTCCGAATAAATCGACTAGTGTTGTAGTGTAGTGGAGTCTGGGCATTGTTGTGCCGCCGTTGTCCATTTCTGGTCCCTTAAAAGCCAATTCGATTTTATTTGCCGTACGCGAAAACGTTAGAACTACCAAGTAGCCATTAAGTTACACCCCCCTGTATTTTTCGCATTAATATCTCTATTTGTAGATTCTGCGAAGGGTTGGGAATTAGGGGTCTCAATTTGTTGAGGATTTACATCTTTATGGAATATTTAGAGGTTGATTTCTGAGGATTATTGTGCTAAATGATGTAAGGGAGAGTTGCAGATGCTTCGGATTTTTATATGTAATGTGTTTTTCATTCAACTACCCATACGTAATGAATAATAAAAATACATTACAAAGTACATGAAAATATTATGGAATATGTAGGTTGATTTCCGAAAATTATAACGCCAAATGATGAAATAGATTGAACCAGATGTTTCGAACTTTCTTTAGTAATGGGTTGTTTATTCAACCATATATTTGATAAGTTTCAAACTTTGATATTCAGCTTATTTTCGACAAAATCAGCTGTAATTGGTTCGAATAATTGAATTCGAAGGTTACAAAATTTCAATATTCGACGAAAAGTTCATATAACCGTATGTATGGCTTGAATTTTCTACTTTGAATTGAAAACAATGGGAAACTCTCAAGACTGATTTTCCATGCCAATTGATTATGACTGATTGATGAAATTTTATGCAGAATTTGATGATTTAAAGAAATAATTCGAATGTAAGGCTTCTGATTTGATGTTGAATTAATTCAAACAAAAAAGTTGATAGTCAACAACAGGAAAAGGAATTTTTTTTCTGGTGAATTTGTTAATAGATAACACCAAGTTTTAGCGATAAAAATGCTCTTGAAAATTTGGTTATTTTAGTTGAAGGCCACATTATCATATCTAATGATAACGTGTTAAGTAACACCGGTATAATATCTTTTCGCCCTTGGAAATTCGTACATTCACTAGTTTGCCCAAAATAAATTAAGCCATCATAAATAAATGATAGACATTTCCGCGTAACAATAAGGAACACACGCAATTGGCGAATATTACTCTTTCTTGATGATCTTGTTATTTTTACAGAGCAATAGTTTTTAACGAAGAGATTGTTCATTATTTTTTTCTGCTATTGAACATAAATGAATTTGATAACTGCTTACTTCAGGTTTTTCTCTTAAAAATATACACTTATCAAACTTTCGTGAACGGACTATAATTTTTCAATAAGTGTATTTTACATGACAATATGAGGTTTAGTTCAACCGAATAGCTAGAGACCGTTTTGTCACATCACAAATAGATCACAGTTTATTGAAAACGAATATCTTCTTCTTGAAACCATTCTTTCAAAGAATAAACTACTCGCCATTCCTTTAAAAAGCAAAAAGCGATTACCTTTCCTCTCCAGCTGCACAGTCAACAATTTTTCACATGAGTTCAGATACCCGATGCAAGCGGAACCACTCTGCGTACATCTACCTATCAAACGTGCAGAATCTCAAATGAATTGTCTATGAGTTATAGCATTCTGAATCGGAATCGCATCCGTGTCACTCTGGCTGTCATTTATACGATATTATGGTTATTAAAACTGACAGTCTTTGAGTTATTCAGCTTCGTGTATCAGCTGGGGCAACTTCCTGATTACTCTCCATGCGGCACATTCGTCAGCTTGGTACTTGACCGACATTTTTCCGATGTCAAAACTGAAGAGATGATGGTTTCTTCGAGGAGAATAGTCGCAACAGTTCGTAGTTCATGTCAGTCGAGTTTGTGGATATTGTTGTTGGAGGTATATCGGTTGCATGGGGAGAAACTTTGAATAGAACATCAACACGAAATGAAGATTGAAGAAATTGGGAACTTCAGGGAAAAATTTTAATTTAACAGCGATAAACTTTTCCATTATTGATTAAAATATTAATTTACGTAACAAGTCCTCAAAAACTATTTTCGCACGTGTTGCGTATACTAGGTTCACATTTTATTGAGCGCAAAGTAGGCGTTTGTTTATTCATCTGAAATTGGCAGTTTTTGCTGTCATAAAGATGAACAGAGTCAACCTGACCTCGTCCGACGAGCTTCCGAGTTATCGGGGACCTCTTTGTTATATTGACAACATTGCGTATTGATCTGACAAGAAAATAAACAACATAAACTAAAATTTCAATATACACAGTAAAATGGACTACTAATTTTTAGGCAACCGTGAAGAAACACCATCGAATTGAAGAATTATTGCGAATTGCGATATGAAACATACCAACTCTTGACCACTGATTTCATATGAACTGTCATCCGTTATTTGGTTACAATATATGGGATGATCAAATGCATTCATTAAAATCATAGTCTGGGAAGTACGTACTTCACGGACTAGGCCGGAAATTGCTGAACTTTCTCAGAGGAAAACCGTCCAGAAAGTGGGTACTTCCCGTATGGATGCCGCAAAAAGTATTTTTCATATTCGAACAGGAAATTGACATACACAGGGTGTCAACGAATAAAGTACCATGCATAGTGCAACGCGATTTTTTCATTTTGTTTTTTCAATAACTTTGGACAAAGAGGTAAGAATTGAACGAACTGTGATATGCAGGGGTTTTGTATGTGCAGAATATAAATATCCTATTAGTTTTTAGATAACTAATATATGGCCCCACATACATGATTCTCTCACATTCAAATCAACCCTTACTTTTGCCTTGCACAGTATGTCATTCAGGACTAGAAAAAGCGGTCCCCCTTCCTTTTTTCCTTCAAAAAGGTATACTTTGTTCAAGTCGCTAGTACCAACGGTTTCCGTTGAAAAGACATCGAAAAGTTATAATGCACGCAAATTCTCCAGAAGCGCCAAAGTAACCTACTTATATAGTCCGTTCACGAAAGGTTGAGCACATAGTAGGCGTTTCTTTATTTATCTGAAGTTGGCAGTATTTACTGTCACAACGTAAAATAAATTCAACGTTGCCGAATGTACCCGGCCTCGTCCGACGAGCTTGAGAGTTGTCAGACAACTCTATGCAATAATGAATACATTGCGTATCAATCTGACAAGAAAATGAACACCATAACCCATAAAATTTTAATATACACAGTGAAATATGCCAAATTGTCATGGCCAACCGACGGCTCAACCTTTCGTGAATGGAGTATAGTAACAAGGACGAAACTCTTCAATAATTAAATTTCAATAACAATAACTCTCTTAGTAATCTAAAAACTAATAGGGTATTTGGATTCTACATCACATTTGTTCGATTCTTACTTTCTTCAAAGTTATTTGAAAAAAAAAACAAATAAAAATAAACTTCAACAACCTGTATTTCTTAAAGGAAGCATTATCGGACGTATAGTCCGTTCACAAAAGTTTGAGCTCATAGTAGGCGTTTGTTCATTTATCTGAAGTTGGCAGTATTGGCTGTCATAACGCAAAATAAAGTCAACGTTGCCGAATGTACCCGGTTTCATCCGACGAGCTCGCGAGTTATCAGAGAACTCTATGCAATATTGACAACATTGCGTATCAATGTGACAAGAAAATAAACAACATAACCTAAAATTTTAATATAAACAGCGGAATATGCCAAATTGTCATGGCCAACCGACGGCTCAAACTTTCGTGAACGGACTATATATTCATATGCGCCCTTTTTTCATATTTCGTAGTCCTCTATCGCTTGGCACTATCCATGGTACTTTTTTCCTTTACACCCTGTATACCTAGGTACAATTGGAATAAGAGAATTCTTCTATGATCACATATTTGTTTTCCGAAAAATATAAACTTGATAAGTACCACCTACGTTATTGAATGGTTTTCTGAGGTTGCACATTAAAATAGTTGATTTTCAATCAAATTGAACCCCAAATCAACAACAAATACTGATGTGAAAACAGCCGAGTAAGATAGCCGAGTTTTGTGGAGAATTTTTCGTACGCCACTGGAATATTGACCGGATAGCGATGCAAATAATTTTGATTCGCCGAGATAATTCGAGATGCTTCCATTTTTACGTTGGAATCTGGTTATGGTATGTTCTCTACGAAAATGGCCCATGTTAAATCCACCACCAACTTTATGACTCATTTCCACTTGCACCCCCTTGGGGGGGCTAGCCGAGTTCCAGCCGAGTTTTCTGTGAAAAATTTATATCTTGCAAACTAGACATAGGATTGACGTCAAATTTGGCAATAACATCCAAAAACACTAACTCATAATTACTGCATACGCCACATTCACTTGCACCCCCCAGGGGGGTCAGTACCAAACAGCCTAATATTTAAAAATTTATGAAAAAACAACCAAACATAGTAACGCTCTCATGCTGCTGCATGATTATTTACATATTGACAAAAAAATATTTCAGCAGTCATCTTTAACTTGCACCCCCATGGGGGGCTTACATAACGACTTAATTATTATTCAAACCGATACGAATATTTCGAGAACTAGACTTACAATCGACACAAAATTTCGTATTTGTCCTTCTTTCTATACACAAAAAATAACTATATGACTCACTTCCACTTGCACCCCCTTGGGGGGCTAGCCGAGTTCCAGCCGAGTTTTCTGTGAAAAATTTATATCTAGCAAACTAGACATAGGATTGACGTCAAATTTGGCAATAACATCCAAAACCACTAACTCATAATTACTGCATACGCCACATTCACTTGCACCCCCCAGGGGGGTCAGTACCAAACAGCCTAATATTTAAAAATTTATGAAAAAACAACCAAACATAGTAACGCTCTCATTCTACTGCATAATTATTTACATATTGACGAAAAAATATTTCAGCAGTCATCTTTAACTTGCACCCCCATGGGGGCTTACATAACGACTTAATTATTATTCAAACAGATACGAATATTTCGAGAACAAGACATAGAATCGACACGAAATTTCGTATTTATCCTTCTTTCGATACACACAAAATAACTATATGACTCACTTCCACTTGCACCCCCTTGGGGGCTAGCCGAGTTCCAGCCGAGTTTTCTGTGAAAATTTATATCTAGCAAACAAGACATAGGATTGACGTCAAATTTGGCAATAACATCCAAAACCACTAACTCATAATTACTGCATACGCCACATTCACTTGCACCCCCCAGGGGGGTCAGTACCAAAACAGCCTAATATTTAAAATTTATGAAAAAACAACCAAACATAGTAACGCTCTCATGCTGCTGCATAATTATTTACATATTGACGAAAAAATATTTCAGCAGTCATCTTTAACTTGCACCCTCATGGGGGGCTTACATAACGACTTAATTATTATTCAAACAGATACGAATATTTCGAGAACTAGACATAGAATCGACACGAAATTTCGTATGCATCCTGCTTTCGATACACACAAAATAACTATTTGACTCACTTCCACTTGCACCCCCTTGGGGGGCTAGCCGAGTTCCAGCCGAGTTTTCTGTGAAAAATTTATATCTAGCAAACTAGACAGAGGATTGACGTCAAATTTGGCAATAACATCCAAAAACACTAACTCATAATTACTGCATACGCCACATTCACTTGCACCCCCCAGGGGGGTCAGTACCAAACAGCCTAATATTTAAAATTTATGAAAAAACAACCAAACATAGTAACGCTCTCATGCTGCTGCATGATTATTTACATATTGACGAAAAAATATTTCAGCAGTCATCTTTAACTTGCACCCCCATGGGGGGCTTACATAACGACTTAATTATTATTCAAACAGATACGAATATTTCGAGAACTAGACATACAATCGACACGAAATTTCGTATTGTCCTTCTTTCTATACACAAAAAATAACTATATGACTCACTTCCACTTCCACTGGAGGGTGCAAGTGGATGTGGCGTATGCAGTAATTATGAGTTAGTCTTTCTGGATGTGATTGCCAAATTTGACGTCAATCCTATGTCTAGTTTGCTAGATATAAATTTTTCACAGAAAACTCGGCTGGAACTCGGCTAGCCCCCCAAGGGGGTGCAAGTGGAAGTGAGTCACATAGTTATTTTGTGTGTATCGAAAGAAGGATGCATACGAAATTTCGTGTCGATTCTATGTCTAGTTCTCGAAATATTCGTATCTGTTTGAATAATAATTAAGTCGTTATGTAAGCCCCCCATGGGGGTGCAAGTTAAAGATGACTGCTGAAATATTTTTTCGTCAATATGTAAATAATTATGCAGTAGCATGAGAGCGTTACTATGTTTGGTTGTTTTTTCATAGAGTTTTAAATATTAGGCTGTTTGATACTAACCCCGGGGAAGTGCAAGTGAATGTGGCGTATGCAGTAATTATGAGTTAGTCTTTCTGGATGTTATTGCCAAATTTGACGTCAGTCCTATGTCTAGTTTGCTAGATATAATTTTTCACAGAAAACTCGGCTGGAACTCGGCTAGCCCCCCAAGGGGGTGCAAGTGGAAGTGAGTCATATAGTTATTTTTTGTGTATAGAAAGGAGGACAAATACGAATTTTGTGTCGATTGTATGTCTAGTTCTCGAAATATTCGTATCTGTTTGAATAATAATCAAGTCGTTATGTAAGCCCCCCATGGGGGTGCAAGTTAAAGATGACTGCTGAAATATTTTTTCGTCAATATGTAAATAATTATGCAGTAGCATGAGAGCGTTACCATGTTTGGTTGTTTTTTCATAGAGTTTTAAATATTAGGCTGTTTGATACTGACCCCCCTGGGGGGTGCAAGTGAATGTGGCGTATGCAGTAATTATGAGTTAGTGTTTTTGGATGTTAATGCCAAATTTGACGTCAATCCTATGTTTAGTTTGCTAGATATAAATATTTCACAGAAAACTCGGCTGGAACTCGGCTAGCCCCCCAAGGGGGTGCAAGTGGAAGTGAGTCATATGGTTATTTTGTGTGTATAGAAAGAAGGATAAATACGAAATTTCGTTTCGACTGTATGTCTAGTTCTCGAAATATTCGTATCTGTTTGAATAATAATTAAGTCGTTATGTAAGCCCCCCATGGGGGTGCAAGTTAAAGATGACTGCTGAAATATTTTTTCGTCAATATGTAAATAATCATGCAGCAGCATGAGAGCGTTACTATGTTTGGTTGTTTTTTCATAAATTTTTAAATATTAGGCTGTTTGGTACTGACCCCCCTGGGGGGTGCAAGTGAATGTGGCGTATGCAGTAATTATCAGTTAGTGTTTTTGGATGTTTTTGCCAAATTTGACGTCAATCCTATGTCTTGTTTGCTAGATATAAATTTTTCACAGAAAACTCGGCTGGAACTCGGCTAGCCCCCCAAGGGGGTGCAAGTGGAAGTGAGTCACATAGTTATTTTTTGTGTATAGAAAGAAGGACAAATACGAAATTTTGTGTCGATTGTATGTCTCGTTCTCGAAATATTCGTATCTGTTTGAATAATAATTAAGTCATTATGTAAGCCCCCCATGGGGGTGCAAGTTAAAGATGACTGCTGAAATATTTTTTCGTCAATATGTAAATAATTATGCAGTAGCATGAGAGCGTTACTATGTTTGGTTGTATTTTCATAGAGTTTTAAATATTAGGCTGTTTGATACTGACCCCCCTGGGGGGTGCAAGTGAATGTGGCGTATGCAGTAATTATGAGTTAGTCTTTCTGGATGTTATTGCCAAATTTGACGTCAGTCCCATATCTAGTTTGCTAGATATAAATTTTTCACAGAAAACTCGGCTGGAACTCGGCTAGCCCCCCAAGGGGGTGCAAGTGGAAGTGAGTCATATAGTTATTTTTTGTGTATAGAAAGAAGGACAAATACGAAATTTTGTGTCGATTGTATGTCTAGTTCTCGAAATATTCGTATCTGTTTGAATAATAATTAAGTCGTTATGTAAGCCCCCCATGGGGGTGCAAGTTAAAGATGACTGCTGAAATATTTTTTCGTCAATATGTAAATATCATGCAGCAGCATGAGAGCGTTACTATGTTTGGTTGTTTTTTCATAAATTTTTAAATATTAGGCTGTTTGGTACTGACCCCCCTGGGGGGTGCAAGTGAATGTGGCGTATGCAGTAATTATGAGTTAGTGGTTTGGATGTTATTGCCAATTTGACGTCAATCCTATGTCTTGTTTGCTAGATATAAATTTTTCACAGAAAACTCGGCTGGAACTCGGCTAGCCCCCCAAGGGGGTGCAAGTGGAAGTGAGTCATATAGTTATTTTTTGTGTATAGAAAGAAGGACAAATACGAAATTTTGTGTCGATTGTATGTCTCGTTCTCGAAATATTCGTATCTGTTTGAATAATAATTAAGTCATTATGTAAGCCCCCCATGGGGGTGCAAGTTAAAGATGACTGCTGAAATATTTTTTCGTCAATATGTAAATAATTATGCAGTAGCATGAGAGCGTTACTATGTTTGGTTGTATTTTCATAGAGTTTTAAATATTAGGCTGTTTGATACTGACCCCCCTGGGGGGTGCAAGTGAATGTGGCGTATGCAGTAATTATGAGTTAGTCTTTCTGGATGTTATTGCCAAATTTGACGTCAGTCCCATATCTAGTTTGCTAGATATAAATTTTTCACAGAAAACTCGGCTGGAACTCGGCTAGCCCCCCAAGGGGGTGCAAGTGGAAGTGAGTCATATAGTTATTTTTTGTGTATAGAAAGAAGGACAAATACGAAATTTTGTGTCGATTGTATGTCTAGTTCTCGAAATATTCGTATCTGTTTGAATAATAATTAAGTCGTTATGTAAGCCCCCCATAGGGGTGCAAGTTAAAGATGACTGCTGAAATATTTTTTCGTCAATATGTAAATATCATGCAGCAGCATGAGAGCGTTACTATGTTTGGTTGTTTTTTCATAAATTTTTAAATATTAGGCTGTTTGGTACTGACCCCCCTGGGGGGTGCAAGTGAATGTGGCGTATGCAGTAATTATGAGTTAGTGGTTTGGATGTTATTGCCAAATTTGACGTCAATCCTATGTCTAGTTGCTAGATATAAATTTTTCACAGAAAACTCGGCTGGAACTCGGCTAGCCCCCAAGGGGGTGCAAGTGGAAGTGAGTCATATAGTTATTTTGTGTGTATCGAAAGAAGGATAAATACGAAATTTCGTGTCGATTCTATGTCTAGTTCTCGAAATATTCGTATCTGTTTGAATAATAATTAAGTCGTTATGTAAGCCCCCCATGGGGGTGCAAGTTAAAGATGACTTCTGAAATATTTTTTCGTCAATATGTAAATAATCATGCAGCAGCATGAGAGCGTTACTATGTTTGGTTGTTTTTTCATAAATTTTTAAATATTAGGCTGTTGGTACTGACCCCCCTGGGGGGTGCAAGTGAATGTGGCGTATGTAGTAATTATGAGTTAGTATTTTTGGATGTTATTGCCAAATTTGACGTCAATCCTATGTCTAGTTTGCAAGATATACATTTTTCACAGAAAACTCGGCTGGAACTCGGCTATCCCCCCCAAGGAGGTGCAAGTGGAAATGAGTCATAAAGTTGGTGGTGGATTTAACATGGGCCATTTTCGTAGAGAACATAAGTACCATAACCAGATTCCAACGTAAAAATGGAAGCATCTCGAATTATCTCGGCGAATCAAAATTATTTGCATCGCTATCCGGTCAATATTCCAGTGGCGTACGAAAAATTCTCCACAAAACTCGGCTATCTTACTCGGCTGTTTTCACATCAGTACAACAAATTACCCCAATCCCAATGGTTTATAATCGTTGCAACATCAATTAAAAAATTACGTAGGTATAAATTATACATATTGATACGTGCCGTATTTTTCGGCCGAAATCCAATCCAGCGACAAACCAACTGGAAATAATGATAATAAATAACCTCCCGAAGCGTAATGCGAAATTGTCAAAATATAAATTTATAAATCTCACGGTGTATGCCCGCGGGGGTTGCAGGGTTGCCACCCCTCGACGATGCTCACCATGCGTGAAGTCCCATATTATAATGGCAACGTGTTCGCAACTTGTACGTACGCTATTAGAGGATCTTCTGGTATTGGATGTCGTCCAGGTCTAAAGAACGGCAGATGAAAACATAATAGAGTTTTTTTCGTCATTATGGCTTTCGTGTTTCGTTGTGACATTTAGGTGTTGAATGGAGTCCTCCGCGATAGGGATGGTTATTTACTCGGACAATAAATGGATTTATCTTTTTGGAATGAGTTTGATAGAAATCCCACTTTTTGAGCGGTCGTTCTACTCAAACGAGTGCTATATAGTTTTGCCCAAATGTCTGTAATTTTCGAATTTTGAGCAGAAAATGGTCACAAACGACTTCCTAAGAAAAATTCGTGATCAAATTCAATTATGACCTGGAACCGTCAGGTCATCCGTCCGGCTCTCCGTTAACACGATAACTTTCGAAGGAATTGTCCTAGAGACTTGTGATTTTCAGGGTCCCAAATGCCTCAAAAGCTCCTGCTCGTGGCTTTTCTTAAATTTTTGATCTAATAATGTTAATCACCGTTCCTAAACACGACGACTCGATCGAAAGATATCATCAGAAAATAATGATGATAATGGTGAATTCTGATCTTTTGAGTTCTTCAGTTCATTTCGATGATTTCTATAATTTTTTCTTGAAAACCACACTTCAAGTACAGGGTGTTGAAATCGGAAAAATATATTCTTTTGCGAATAGGTATCTCCAGAACCTTTAACCGTACAGAAAACAGTTTTATTCAGCATTTTCCAAACTATATTTCTCTAGATTAGTGGAAGTTTTGAAGGTTATTAACACTATTTAAAAAATTCCATGAAAAATATAGCTTATTACGATGATGATAGAATCTTTCGTTCATAGTTTTGGACGAGCTTCAACATCCGGAAGTTGGTAGCACTTATCCACTTACACCCTGTATTTATTTGAACAGTTTTATCACATTGCTACATATGCTTCATTTGCTCAGAATTGGTTCGAAATTTCATAAACAGGGGTGGAAATTGTTTGGCGCCTTCGCCATTTTGTTGCAATATTTGTCAGTTTTTTCTCCATTATTCAGTTGCAGAGCAAGTCAATCAATTTCTAGAAAAATTTATATGTTTTCACTCCTAGTATCTGAAACAAAAATAATTTAAAAAAATTTTATTTAGATGAAATGCTCCTGCTTACATCTTTGCACTCATTTGTCAGGAGCAAATTGGTTTTGAAAAATTTGTTTCCTAACATTGAAACTAAAAAAGGAAATAAATGAAAAGAATAATGTAACGTTTCGGTGTCTATATCAGACTCCTTCTTCAGACAAACTTGTAAAATCTTACGCTCTTACGATCCATTCCAACAGAACAATTAGCCAAATTATTTACTTCATCTAACAAAATACATGTGAATTCCTTAATTTTCCTTTTATAATTATCAGGTTCCGTCATTAGGATCTTTGTGTTGTTCCACTTCATCATATGATCTCCGCTATTTGAACATTAGGGATTTGTGATCTTGTAATGTCTCTATTTTTGATGTTGTTCTTCTGTTCGCGTTTTCTTATCTCTAAAGATTTTGATGTCTGTCCTGTATAAGATTTGCCACATATACAGGGAATATTGTAAAGAAAATTTTTTATTTTTGTATCTCATTCATTGGTTTCGTTCTGGTTAGAATGGATCTCAAATCAGTTAGTGTTTTGAAAAAAGTTCTTATGTTGAATTTGGAACTAATTCTTCTCATTTTTTCTAAAAGGCCAGGAATATAAGGAATGACGTTCAACAAATTTGGTTGTTCTTGGCGGTTTTCTATTTGTACCTGATCATCATTAGAATTTTGATTAGATATTTTTCGTTCTAAATTTGAAATTATTCTTTCTATAAAATTTGGTGGGTATTGATTATCTAGTAGAAACTCTTTAATGGAGGCAATTTCATTATTTCTAATTTCAGGTGTTGATGAAATCAAAAGGGCCCTATCATGAAGTGTTTTTATAATACCTATTTTTTCATCCAATTGATGATTAGAATAAAAATTTAGATCAACACTGATTCATATATGACTACGATTCACCATTCTCTGCCTCATCTTCCAACCAATTACCAATGATGCCGCTTTTTTCCTCGATCTATTCGAATCGGATTATTTTTTCCTGCCAATCCTCGAGGTGTAGGTACAATGCACGAATCGAGTATGGTAACGAGTAACGGTCCAGCCGATTTGATTCGCGGTACAGACAGGATGTCGCAGTCAGTCAAAAACGCAAGATCATTGATCGTTTAATCTGCACCGATAAACATTTCCGATCCGTACGGAGATTACCTTTTATTGAATAGTTTCTTTCCCGGCATTGTTTGGGTAATGAGATCTCATTCAACGGTTTCGGTCTCGCTCTGAAATTGAGCCGTTTCTATGGAAACGTCGTTGAACTCGGTGTTTTTTGACCGGATATCGGAACTTTCGTTTGGTTGATAGTGGGTTTCACAAGAATAAGTTGTTTTTTGAATAGACTGTTTTCTTTGTGAACTTTCAGTGACCGATCAAAGCGTTTAGGTTTTCAAAACAGAATTGCTCTGATTCCTTGATGAACCGAATGATCTGACAACCTGCATAATTGCTTATTGTGTGCTCTGATCAACATAGGCAAATAAATAAGATGAAATTAGGTAACGATTTTATAATGAACATAATCTTATTCTTTCGCAAAGTCTGCGATTATCGATTCAATTTGGACTGCATATGGAAAATTGTCAGTACCAAATTGAACTAGGTTAGCCTTCCGGTAGTTATATAGTTATATGTAGTCTGAAAAGGGGTAACAAGGTATATTGTGTTCTGATCACCCCCTTCACAACTCGCCTTCCAGTTCTGTTGAAATCCAATATCTGTGAAGGCTTCAACTAGGCTAGTTCCTCACTCTTAAAAGTTTCTCGTTCAAGACATTCTCTCCTTATGCTCGCAATGCCAAAGCATTTCGTGACTTGATGAAAAGGGGCTTCTATCTCCTCCCCACAGAACCTACACTCGTCAGTATCCGATAATCCCATCCTCAACAGGTGCTTCCTGAGGCGACATGTCTTGTCAGAAAGTCTGTGAGGAGTTGTAATTGTTTCTTACCAAGATCCAGATATCTTTTGGATCTTGTCCCTGAGAGATTCCGCCAGAGTTTCTCCTTCTCGGCTTTCTTCTTCTCCAGAAACTCCTTCTTTTAGGTACATTAACCTATACCACAGAAGGGTTCTGGGTCAATGAGTGACATTCGTGCGCCCTCTTTGGCAAGTGAATTGGCCTCTCCGTTTCCATTGATTCCCGAAAGGCCGGGAACCTAGATTAAAAAGACCTTATTTTTCTTGCCTACCTCATTAAATTTGTTCCGGCGCTCCCAGATCATCTTTGAGTCGATGACATAGGAGCTCAGTGCTTTAATAGCACCTTGACTATCTGAGTGTATGGCTATATCGCACTTCTGATAGTTTCTTTCTAGATTTATATCTGGACATCCTTCAATAGCTAAGATTTCCGCTTGAAAGACGCTCAAATAGGAGCCTAGTGACAGTAGCCTTTCAGTAACTTCAACCAAGGGGGTAGTCAACGGCGTTGATAAAACCGACAACCACCTCAGGAGTCCTGGCGGTTACTTCTTGGGTATCCAAGACCGGTTTCCCCCTATGAATTGTTTTTAGGCCAGCTAACTCTCGACATATGCATAACATGTATTCATCTATTTCTGCTTCTGATCCAGGGAGCCTGCAAAACTCATCTGATGACTTTCCCATACGGTACAAATGATAATTGTACCGATAGTGCCTCGTCAGCATTCCCACCATCACCCGAAGCTCAGCTCTAGACAGCTTCAGGAGCTTTGTGGTTTACTTAGATGAAATCATCACGAATTTTTTGGCTCGAGTAAGTCAAGAAGTGTTTCTCCAGAGGGTAATTCGGTTATTCAACTCTCATTGCTGGACCGCTGTCTTACATTTATTTTTTCCAAACTCACATAAAGGCCCAGGTGCAGCTTTGTGCTTTATGGTGTTACGGCATTCCAAGGTAAGCAGAGAACCTTGACACACTCACAGAAGTAAAACTAAGTATTCAAAAGGTTTCGAATGGCTCTAAGGTAATAGGAAAGACATTTTCTAGCCAGTAGCTGCTACTGTTTACTTCTGAGTCAAAAGTTAGCAGTGTTTTGCTACATGTGGTACCATGACACAGTAACAACGCTTCCTCAAATGAAAGCTTGATAGTTTGAATTCATCAAAACCTGAAGGAAATCATAGCATAGGCATTATCAATATTAACTGAGAATTACAGATATCCATCAAGTTATCGGAAGACGATTAGGGAGATTATTATAATTATAATTAGACGATTTAACACAGAACTAGAGACTCCACTCATCACATTCTGACACCTACATATCCCCGCTCTTATTCCTCGGAAGTTCAAGGGGCTGAATTATGGCTTGTCAGCCATAGGACCGCCATGCCATCCAGCGTTTCCTTGCATTTTCTTATTATCCTAGGAGAATTTCTTGATAAATGAAGGGAGGTCCGGATACGGGTAAGATTAAAGTGAGTTAGGTTTGACCGGAAATCCCAGCTAACCGGAATCGGACGAGAAGTTGTCCCTCGTCTTGACTTGGCCGTTGTCTGCCTGCCTAATCTTAAGGACGTTACAATTGAGACTGTTGGCTATTCCTTAGGGCTCGTAAGATTTGAGATGGGGTGCTTCTCTTGTTGTCATTGCGTTTTATGTCCGTTTCTGGACGTTTGGATCCAGTGCAGTTTGCATTATAATGGAGTCAGGCATAATGTACAGGGTGCAAATTTTAAAACAGATTGATATCTGAAGCCTTTGGATTGTTATCTCTAGAATACTTTGAAAGAGAAAGTATATTTAAATGGCTTTCAGACTCTGAAGGATCTCATCGATAGAATATAATTGTGTTGTATAGAATTACTTCAGAAAAGCTATGAACTTTGCAGAGTTGTAGACTCAGTACCTACGAAAACGAGGTGTCAAATGTATTGAAGAAGGAGGTTCATTTTTTCGTTAATGTTTTGATCCAAAATGAATTGATGAATTCCATAAAATCACATCAAAATTCGATCACGAAGAACTTCAACATAGAGCAAATTTAGGTTCGGAATTTTTGGACTTTTTCGCTGTTATCACGTTAGCCATGATATTGTGACGGAGGATGAGCAGCTAACACAAAAGTTGATATGTCATTCGGAAGTACACTTAATGAGGTATTTTTTTAGTGAAAAGAAAACGTGTGCATAATAATCAATATTTCATGGGAAAAACCATTGGAAAATAGAACTAATTTTCTTAACTTCAGAATCGAGATATTCACCTCCTTACCACGCCCGCATTAAGCATTTTTTCTGCACACATACTCTTTTATCTTGTAGCAAATTCATTGCCCTATCCGAATATGTGGTCAAATTTGATGAGACTATCAGGAAAACTGAATAATGATCATTTTATAGAAAAAACCCGAAACATTTCGTGAAATCAAGAAATTGAAGAATAACCGTCAATATTTCGACCATGTTCTATAAAATTTTTTGTTGAAAATCACTCTTATAATCTTCTCTTGTCCAATTCAAAAGTAGACACTCTGTATATAATGTATATTATGCCCTATTCGTTATGGAGCATAATCATACAATAATATCTCAGATTGACGCAGTCGGTAGAGGGAAATCAGTATTTACTTAATATGGAAGTTTTTGTTTCCAACTATTTCTGTTTTTCAGAACTAAGTTGAATTTATCTAAGAACAAAATGTTGAATTCATATTGGTATTGTCGAAAACATTCCAAACCAAATCCTACTTACATAACAAACTCAACTCGACGAAAAATGTGTTTTTCTCTGATTTATCTAACAGTAATAAAAATACAAACTTTCATATCAAATAGATACCTAACGGCGTACTGGTTAATGTGATCAAAAATTCTTTTCCGTTATCTAACCAGAATTTCAAATAATGATAACCTCTGAATAATTCCTAGATTGTTACGCATCTGGTAACTGAAACGACATAACCTTTTGCTCGAAAAAGATTATAGCTGGAGAATGTCGTATATCCACAATGCTTTTTGAAGGAACAACAACGATTGGAGCTTTAGAAAGCAGAGTAGATAGTTATCTTTATTCGCGAAAATAGGACATAATTTGAAGCCCATACTTAAGATAGTATCTCGTAATTTCTATATACGCGAAGTCCACCTTCATGATATGTTGGAACTGTATCACATGAAGGAGAAAGTTCTCCTACAACTAAGGTATTGCAGAGATGCATCTCTGGTTGGTTTACACGATTTATGTGCATTGATTTTGAGTTCGACCATTGAATTTATGTTCTACTCTACAAGAAACAAACACTTCATGAAAGGTTATACAAGCATGGCCTATTGTCTTTGAGTAAAAAAATTATTTCAACTGTATATACCTCTCATTCCTAAAAATCATTTATATATTTATACTTATGTCCCATATAATGAAATGTATAGTGATTTCTTTGTATCAAAGAAGAGCTGAAAATTCTGAAGTTTGCGAATGATTCTCTATTTATTCAAGATATCAAATATAAAACAAAATATATATTTTTATGAAAAATATAAAATATAAGTCATCTTGCTCATTTTGTAATTATCGAAAATTCATTAAATGACAAACTTCATAAAATGTATTTATTATTAGGATTAACTCGATAATGGAAGCACTATAAAGCCAAATTAAACATAAGATATTTCATCATAACCAAATTATCGAAAGAATGCGTTTTCGATCCAAATTCAAATAATGCTTTAATTGGTTAAACTTTATGATTTTTGAATATTTTTATGACTCGATTGTTCCATATCTATACATAAAATTCAAGAAAAACCCTGAGCGGGTGCTTTTGAGCGCTCGTTCATTGGTGCCGCAATTTTGTATAGGACTTAAAATTGATACTTTATAAATGCAAAATCTCAGTACAATCAGAATTATATTTTAGGAATTACTTATTTAAAATTGAAATATGTAAACAAATCAGTTATTAAAAAAAGCGATCCTTTTGAAATTTTGCATGAACATTCAGTCTATCAATCTTCATTCACGAAATAAATTTCACTCGAATCAGATATCTTGTTATGGAAATATGAAAAGATTCTTCTTTTCAATATTCCAATTGAATTTTCTATGGGTTTGTCAACACTAAGGCCACAAGATTTTGCATAAAGCTTATTATGAGCATCTTGCACGTGGCCGCCAAATTTCATTTCGATTGGCTTCGTTTTGTCTGAGATATTGAGGAACAAAAATTTTGAATGGCCATATTGTATAGAACATCTTGTACGATTAACCGTGGCATTTGGGATCTGAACTCACCCTGAAAATCTCAAGTTTCTGGGACAATCTCTTCGAAAGTTATCGTGCTTACGGGCCCACTGACAGAATTGAATTTGACTGCGGATTCGTCATCAGGGAGTCGAACCCTATCGTTTAACAACATTTTCTGCTAAAAATTCAAAAAGCGAAGACATTCGGGCAGAACGATATAGCACTCGTTTGTATAGAACGAGCGCTCAAAAAGCAATTTTCTCTCAATTAATCAAATTCAATCATCATGAATTATATTGAGGAATGCTTAGACGTCAAATGCATCATTAATAATCAACTAATCCAAAACCTTACAAAGAAATTTTCCGCTGTGTGTGCGCAAACGAGGTCACCATTGTTCAACCAGTATTTTGCGATTATTCTGCATAAAATTATCTGATCTATTTTTTATTTCATTACAGATGAGAACAGAGATCTAAACGGACATCCGGATGATGACCTAAAAAGACAGAGAACGCAATATAATGGCGACCAGCTTTATTCGAATGTGAGTATGGTTTTTTTGTAGAATTTTCATGTTTATACAAGGTAATTAAAACCCATTAGCAAGGCTGTATGTTTGATGTCCAATTCACATCGTGACAGCTAGGCATCTAGGGTACTGTTATTTAAAATATTATCCTGTATAGACTGGCACCGATAGGTTGTCCGACAAAGTGTAATGTTTTGAGAAACGTCAGAAATATTGCATTATTAATTTGATTGTTTTCATCATTTTGAATGCCCTACAAATTATTTCTGTAATCATTTGCATCCGTTTGGTTGAATTAAGATATTCATTAGAAAATGGTTCATTTGAATCAGTGCTTGCAATCAATTAAAAAACGAATAATACCTTCATTTCAAAGAAAATTCGAGAAGAAGGAAAAAACCAAAAAGATGACTAGAAAATGCATCAGTAAAAGTCAAATTGATCATAATATAATTATGAAATGAGTTCTCATTGAATGAATTTATTTCGAGCATTTTTATTATATATTTTTCGACGAACTTGAAAATATGATTTCGGAATTAAATGGGGTGTTTCGTAATATCTGAGCAGGACACCAGAATGTTATTGTTCGTTCAAAAACATGAACATAAGATTTTATTAACTCACCTTTTTTCGTACAGAAAACAGCATTCATGAGCTTTTTATAATCATAATGAGCACATTTGAACCGCCTATATTTTATACACAAAAGAGGTACATCTAGTCATACGCTCTAGAGTCAACCGTTCTCGAAAAAAATCAACTTTAATGTTGAAGTTAAAGCTTAGTTTTTAATACCTGTTTTAACCTTTAAAGAAAAATTATTTAATTAGGAAAATTTTTCCAAACATAAGTGTCGTTTTTTCTCGAAAACGGTTGACTTCAGAGCCTATGACACAATTTAATGCATAGAAAAAATTGGTTGTTCAAATGGTAGTCTCACAGAAGCTTTTTAAATTGGGAAATAACGATGTTTTCGATCTCAGCTTCCTGTATCTCGAAAACGGTGCAGTTTGGAGGGTAACTTCATAGAATCTTTTGTTCATATTTTTGGACGAGGTCTAATATCCTGAAGAATATATAATGTATCACCCTATCTAATCCAATTTCCTCAATATAACCCAATGAATGCTAGAAATTCTAAATCCTAATTCTTCACAACTAATTAAAAATGTTCTATCCTCTTCAGCTTTGGTCTAGCAAGTGGAACATAAAGGATGAGCACAAACTGCTGTCGGAGTTGAGCGGCTCTGGAGCGCCTGGTTCCGGACAAACAGCCTACTACGATGCACACGCAGGATTCACACCCACCTCCGCCTCTGACCTATACGAATCTATAAATACAATTAGTCAGTCCACCTCACAAAACCTTTACACACCGTCCTTGGCCGGAGCTTTAGGTGAGTTTTCCACTGAATTTTAATATCTAGGATAATTTTTATATTCCCAAACCTGAAAATATGTATAAAATGGAAAAAATATGGTATTATTGTTTGAGCTGTTCCTTAATTAGATCATCTAGTTAAATTTGGCAACTAGAGCCTAGAGGAATCTTAAAAACTGTGGGACTAAAGCGTTGATCAATTGTGTTTAAATCTTTCTAACTAAGACTCTTTGGCAGGTGCAATTATCGATTTTCTGTCTTCATTGCTGCTATCTACCATCTCACCATCTAAGATTTCATTCTTGGAATGAGTTTTTTCTACGAGAGCCTAGATGTTTATGTAATAGCTGATAGATATTGATCTACACTCGCCAGCAAAATATTCGATACACTCTAAAAATCGATGAAGTTTGTTTACTCACAAATATGTTATTTCAAGTCCGATTCGAATAATTTTTTTTTTAATTGTAGGTATGGTCATCTTACATCAATCACCAGTTCTGAATTTCGAAAAAACTAGGCGTACGTCATTTTATACAGAGTGAAACAAAATCTGTTTTTTTACCCCAACCTTAGAACCACCCCTGGCATGTTCCAGTGTTTCCACAGTGTGATTTCTTATTTCATTATCAAGGCACATCTTCTCTTGACAATTTCATTATTCATTCATAACAATAACTTGTTTGTTGTTTTTGTTGAAAATACAGGGTTTTCAGAGCAACATTAAACTCCACAATTTCACTATGGCTATAAAAGTACATTGACAGATTTAACCCTAAATCCGAACGTTATGAAAAAAAGTAAAAATTGAGTAAAAAATAAAACAAGAGAAGTTTCAGCGTGACATGTTGTTCGGTATGCACCGTTTATTGTAAACGATTTCGTGCTGATACTGTAAAATGCCCGACCGCATCAACCGCATGTGGCTAGGATTTCAAGGGAGTATTTAGCAGAGGTTGATTGATATCCAAGCATTCAACTGGCCTGCTCAAACACCAGATTTGAACCCAATTGGGCATGTTTGGATGCTCTTGGAAGGAAAATTTGATCTCGCGTACCAACTCCTAAAAATTTGCAGCATCTCAGTGATGCTCTAATTGATTCAAAACCTTAATGAGGACATACCGAGACGAATGGCACCTGTTACCCGCGTCTGGTCGAAAAATACGTTATGTTTTTGATTTAATTTTCAGTTTATTTTCATTAGGCCAGAATTTTAGGTTGAATTCGTTGAAGTACTTTTGTAGCCTTAGCTAGAAATTCAATGTTTTACTGAAAATCCTGTACCTTTAACAAAAACTGAACTGTTGTATGTTGTTATGAATGAAGAATTGAATTGTCAAGAGAAGATGTGTCTTGATGATGAAATAAGAAATCACACGGTGAAACAACTGTAACACACCAGTGGAGATGTAAAGTTAGGGTAGAAAAACAAATTTGGTTTCACCCTGTATAAAAGAACGTTCGCCATGTTTTCTTGGAATTTCTTGGTGATTGATTGAGGATGAACATATCTACAATTAAAAAGAATGCAATCGAATCGGACTTGAAATAACATATTTAACAATCACAAACTCCATAGATTTTGAGTGGATCGATTATTTGCCGGTGGGTGTATAAAAACAAATCAGAGCTGAATCAATTTCTTAAAAAAAAAACATTGCTGTGAAGATTCCTCAAGGCGACAAGCAAAACTCAGCTGAAACATAGTAACAACTCAAACAATAATAAATAATTTCAATGGTCAAAAATGTCATGTGAAAAAGAATATTTTCTCAAATTTTCGATTGGTAAGGCATGAGATATTTTAAATCTGTAGGTACCGGTTCACTAACGCCTTTAGCCCCGATCACACTGCACGAAATGAAAATTGAAGCGGGTAGACTAACGGAACAATCACTGTCACCCTATCATTCAGGTAGGTACCATTATTAAATAAGAGCGACTCAAATTTAAAACCCACTCATCACTTATCACTGATCCTGCATCAAAATTATGACGGATATTTCTGTTTGGGTTGCTCTGGTGCCTACTTGATTTTCAAATCTTCTTTATTTTCTTTTATGGTCTGTCACACCCACACTCCAAAAGAGACATATATTTCTTGATTTTTCAACTAACCCTACCTTCACCACTGTACATAGGACTATGGTAAAAGTACAAATATTTTGGCTTTATATTGCACGTTGCATGATCTTGCTTTTCATATACTTATTCCATAATACTAGGAAAACCTTCATAATATTTTTTATTAACATGTAATTCATCATCGTGTTTGTTATTGACGGAATTTTGTATAAAAATAAATTCACGATTGATCGAAAGTAAGCAACAAACAACATTGTATTCATGTTGGATAAAAAAGTTTGAGAAAACCTTCATAATATTTTTTATTAACATGTAATTCATCATCGTGTTTGTTATTGACGGAATTTTGTATAAAAATAAATTCACGATTGATCGAAAGTAAGCAACAAACAACATTGTATTCATGTTGGATAAAAAAGTTTGAGAAAAACACTGAGCACGAGCTTGTGAGCTTTCGTTCGTTTTTGGAGCAATAAGACTATTACCTCAAAATTTTATATGACATTTGAGATTGATAACAAAAATATGAATGCAGAGTCTCAGCACAATCGGAATAATAATCTGGAAATTATTCAAAGAATTAAATATGTAAATAATAAATAAACAAAAAAATTAAATTCTATGATTCTGATGATGCGATCCTCTTGAAATCTTGCTGGAACATTCAGTGTATTAGTATATTAATTCACAAAATGAATTTCACTAGAATCGGTTATCCTATTATTGAAATATAAAGATTCTTCTTTTCAATATTCCAATTGAATTTTTTATGATTCTGTTAACACTATGGCCACAAAATTTTGCACAAATATTTAATGTATTAATCTCCATTTATAAAATGAATTTCATTCGAATTGGATACGTTTTTACGGAAATATGAAGTTTCTTCTTCTCAATATTCCAATTGAATTTTTTATAGTTCTATTTACACTATAGCCCCAAAATTTGCATGAGGGTTAATATGAGCATCTTGCACCTGGCCGCAACATTTCATTTCGATGGGTTGCCTTTCGTCTGAGATATTGGGAAACAAAAATTTTGAATGGCCATATTTTATAAAAATTTCAATTCTTTAGGACAATGCTTTCGAAAATTATTGTAATAACGGACTGACGGACGGTCGGACAACCCCACGGACAAAATTGAATTTGACCACGGATTCGTCATCAGGGAACATTTTCGGCTCTAAATTCGAAAATTACAGACATTTGGGCAAAACGATATTGGGTTGTAACCAGGATTGGTATAAAAATTAGAAAACGATACAAATAATTGAGATAAAAATGAGATTATATAAATATCGATTTATTTATTTTATTCGAAGTTTATGTTCAGACAGTTGGATGATTATATCTTCCACCAACACAAACATGCCCAAAAAATTTCGGATAGAGTTTTCCGAAAACGATTATTGCATTGTATTGGTACTAATGTCCACCATTTCCAGATATTATCTTCGAAAACAGTCTGAACATAAACTTTGTTGAGTTTTTCCGGTCTGATGTCCGTGTATCATGACTGTAAAATGTTGTGCATTTTATTGCACGACTAAAGAATTAACAAACAACAACAACATTAAAGTTATTCAATTTGGATTTGATGTAGAGCACACTAATTTCGAAGTACATATTTCATAAACTTTAAATGTTGTATTTGATGAAAAATAATTGAATCGATAGTTGTATAAGTTGAATTGAATTTCTAAATCCGCAAGTTCCTCTGCTCCACCCTGTATATGCGAGTTCGTTAAAACTTTCGAATACAAAAGATCCTCGAGAAAAATGCGATTCGAAGCTTCAATGAGATCACTCAAAAATTAAAGCCATCAATTTTAAAAGTTTGAAACTATCGCCATCAATTACTAAGGTTGAACATCAGTACAGAGACTGGGAGATAAACAACAAAATTATGTAGGAACGAAGTATAAAGAGATCCCGCATTTACATGGCACTTTACAGCTTGTTAGTAGTTAGTTTTGTTCTTGCATGTCTCTGGGAAGTTATTGTGTGTTTTTCAATTTCTCATTGCATCATTTGACATTGACTCAGCTAATTGATCCAT
Source organism: Propylea japonica (assembly GCA_013421045.1). NCBI lineage: Eukaryota > Metazoa > Arthropoda > Insecta > Coleoptera > Coccinellidae > Propylea > Propylea japonica. The sequence continues at coordinate 113,991,506 of CM024239.1, forward strand.
CCTATTCTGTGTTAGAAATTTACATGTTTCCTTCCCATGCCCTCAGTACAATAGTTAAACGAGTGTGGCCATTACCTTCATTATAATTGGCCTTATATTATCAGTGTTGTGGTTTGGAATTCAACACCTTGACAAGCTGAGAGGATTAATGCTTTACAGAGCCAACTGCGGATAAAATCGAAATGAGAATGGCTGAAAACGTTTCAATGAAAAAATAAATTAGATGATTCATTCATTATTGTGTCGGTTTTCCAGCAATATCCGGATTTTATTATATCCTGCAAGGAAACATAGGTTGTTGTTCAGACTTATGTAAACAGAATTATTAAATTACGTATATAATTCCATTTTTCTTGACAAGATTTCGATGCATTCTGAAAATAAGCAATGGAGTATATTCGATGAAAAGAGATAATATTCATAGGGAGAACTGTCAAGCGGTTGAAGAAAAATATAATCAGTAAATATACCTAAAAAGTTGAAAAATATGATTTAGATAAAATAGTTACAGATGTGCAGATTTACCTTCGTTTTCGATATCTCTGAGTTTGTAAAACCTTTTTTTATGTTCCAAAGCACCTGCTATCTAATTGAACTTTTGTCGTTAAGTATTTTTTGTGGCAATAAATCATGATAAGTTACATAAAATTTTCAAATGACCTCAACAATGTCATTTTCATTCAGAACTTGTTGTCGTTTCTGTGAAATTATATACTTATATACATCTTATTGTTGCTTCCATATCATGTCAAGAATTTTGATGAATTCTTCAATTATATTCCTTCCTTTCGTTCCTGCATGAAACATTCTTTATTTAGAATATATTGTTTTTTTCGTGACAGCTTTGTAGATTGCTTACCTAACTTTTTTCAATTGCAATGATAAAATTGAACGCATTTCTATGTATATGTTACTTTCGACTCCTTATTGTTTGTAAATATTAATCGTAAATATACAGGGTGAATCCTGTTGAACTGTACATACTTCACATAGAGATAGAGGACACTTTGCTGGTTTCAAAAAGATCCCACATGAAAGGTATCAAACGATTCGTTTGAATTATACAGGGTGATTTCCAGTTTTGGGTCATATTTTCAAAATGCTTTATTGGACGAACGAATAATCACAAATTCATCAAATTTGGTACGTAGGAGGACTGTATCAATCTCCATACAGCTGAGTTAACAGATTATCAGTTACCAGGACCGGACTCTATTTTTCTGATATTATCGGAATTTATGAAAAAAAACACCCTATAGATGAAAAAGTCAATAAACCTGACATGACAGTTCAAACTACACTGAGAACTCTTCAATGGAGAGTAATAAAATCACGTGGCACACCTACAAATTTAGAGAAAAAAAATATTGAATATTCATGAAAATTTCTTGTAGGTCATTTAATGTTGTTTGGTCTCCCGTAACAGTTTTTTGGGGTGTTCCATATTCAGGGCGAATCTTTCGACCTATCATCTATTGGAAAACCCAATCTGAAATGGGAGTCCGTCCCTGAATATTGGAATACTTGAATGCGTAGAAGATCTTAACCATTAAGATTCACTTTTCGATACATTTGGGTATGTTTTTTTTGTGAATTAGGCCGTACAAAAAAAAATATCTCCGAGTACCCATATTCAATTTTTTTTCTCTGAATCTGTAGGTGTGCCACGTGATTTTATTACTCTTTATTGGAGAGTATTTAGTGTAGTTTGAACTGCCATGACAAGTTTATTGACTTTTTCATGTACAGGGTGTTTTTTTTCATGAATTCCGATAATATCAGAAAAATAGAGTCCGGTCCTGGAAACTGATAATCTGTTAACTCAGCTGTATGGAGATTGATACAGTCCTCCTACGTACCAAATTTGATGAATTTGTGATTATTCGTTCGTCCAATAGAGCATTTTGAAAATATGACCCAAAACTGGAAATCAGCCTGTATAATTCAAACGAATCGTTTGAGACCTTTCATGTGGGGTCTTTTTTGAAACCAGCAAAGTGTCCTCTATCTCTGTGTGAAGTATGTACAGTTCAACAGGATTCACCCTGTATAAAGAGAGAGAGTTTGAAAATATTGGTTGTTAGAAAGATTATGAGGTTTCGAGCACTTCCGAAAAAACTCAATTGATCCTTTTTTTCGTTTTTAGAATACCTTATTTGACTGTTGACAGTCTCATTTTTCTTTCTTAATTGAACTAAATTATGACCACTTGTGCTTTGGTCATGATTTTCAGATACTAAATACATCTAAGTATTTAAAATTCACCTAATCATTTCTCTTTACCAATATTTTGAGTATTTGCAAAGAGGCAACGCATTTACATAAGCAATATTAACTTGTAGTTCGTGAAGATTCTAATAAACGGTGCATGATTTTGTCGACAACCTAATATTTGCTTCCCGCTCTGATAAGTTTTGGTATGATTTTGTTTATGAATTAAGCTAATGTTTTTTGAGAATGTTTTTGAGTTTCGCTAACTTTATGTTGTTTGGCATGATGTAGCAGATACTAGTTCGCCGTACAGTGGTGTGATAGGGATGGTAGATGGGTCATCCCCTGGGCTGCCACTGGCTTTGCCACCTCCTGACCCTCCAGGCAGTCAGCCAGCGTCGCACGCGGGTTCGCCCGATCCCGCAGGATTGACGGTACTTCAGCCATCTAACAACAATTCCACGCAACACTATTCTATGCTCCCAAGTTTTGGATACTCGACAGGTTTGTATTTTCGATTTTGAAAAAAGCTATGGTGCACTGAATTGAACCGATCGCGACTAATTTTTAGGTTTATGCAATATATTTTTAAGATTTCCCACCACAAACTACTTTTTTAAGCGCTTGCTCTAAGCCTAGAAGAGCAAACTACCGAAGTTTTGAGCAAATGTATGTCTCGAATTTTTAGTCGAGAGTGGTTTTACTCTACTCGGTTCGACTCATTGATGCTGAATCCGAGGTGAAAAGTAGGCCTATTCCGGCCGTCCGTTAACCCTGCATCTTTGATTGATGCGAAAGATTTATGGGGTGGAATCTTCAGATTATTTTATGGAAAAAAATTTAAATTGAAACAGACTAAAAAAAGTGGTACGCCACTAAGATATGTAAAACTAACAATTATTTTTTAATTCTCTTTTATCTTCATCTCCAAATACAGAAAAAATAAATTAGGGAACAAATTTTTTTGTTGACCATCGAAAGAATCTAACTTTTCGAGTGAGAGATTAAAAAAAATCCATACCAACTACCCACCAAGTTTCATCACAGAATCATCTCTTGCATTTTTTCTATGACGACCATCAAATTTAATATCTCATATTTTCGTAATAAAAATGTTTCTATCATTGTATAGCAAGCAAATTCTCGTTGAAATTCTTGTTATAAATAATCACATGCATAATTTCTAAGGATATTACTCTATTTGCATTGATTCGTTGGAAATATTAAATCAGGATGATAAATACCAAGAAATGTTCAACAGATATCAAATAAAATCCTGACATTGAATCATTACTCCTTATTTATGGCAGCTTTTCCTTTCAAATCGGTCGAATTCGTCTCAGGAAGTAAACCATCTATTTTACCTACCGAGCAAAATAATGGTCGATTTATATTACGCCGATAATGAGGCCGAGAATTAATTATTCTTCTCAGTGAAAGTGATACGGATATTCACTAACGCCCCCTACCTTCTGTAGAAACTTCGAAAAACCGTAGCTAACAAAAATGATAACATGACTTTCATCTATTCAGTGAGCGCGGCTTCTCGATAGGATTGATCTGTTTATTTTTTTTAGATTTTGATCTGAGTCTTTACACTTTTCAAAATAAATCGATTAAGGAGTGGGTATAACCGTGAAGGTTCGTCCATTCATGTTCGAGATACTTACTTTATGGGTGTTTTTTGTTGTTGTTTAATATTTTGGGCTTTGGTTTTTGTTGTGACCTGAAATAGAAACGAAAAATATCGGTAACTCAGATTTCACTCAGTGATATTATTATGGAAAGATTCGATATTTTTTTTTGTATTTGATAATTTTCATGATTTATCCTTGGAAATATTTCAACATCAACTAGCGTGAATTATAGTTTCTAATTTTTTCTATATTTTCGAGCAAACTTTCAATTACAAAAAACTAGGAAAACTTAGAGTTTTCTGGTTTAATTATCGTATATGCATTTTTTTCACATTAAGCATAATATATGAAAACTCCACATGAAGCTCATTCTCAAAACAAAATTGAAACCAAAAGAATATGGCAAAGGTCATTTTCGATTACTATACAGAGTGATTTGGGTGTTTCATTAGAAGTTTTCAAAGAAGGAATTGTTTTCACGAAATTCATGAACTCAATTTGTAAAATATTTTCATGTGGGAGCTTCTTACGGTTCTACCGGAAAAAAAATGTGAACTTCGTTATTTCAAATGTAACACCCTGTATATTTATCCATATTTGAATTCTTCGTTTGATTCTGCGATGATTGGATGTATGATTTACGCAACCACCTCAAGCGGTTTTTGAGTTATAGCCTGATCATCAAATTTTTTGACAGAAAGATTGTCACAAATTAGTGGTTATATTTTCGAAATCTTCATTGTAAAGAATTTTGTTTACAACAGTGGAACAAAAAAAGTACACTGATTCTGCTTTTTCTATAAATTATGAGGAAATATTGTAGAGGGTGCCTGAAACAGAGCTCCAAAGTGAGTCTCAATAAAACTATGAAATCTCATATTTTTCAGATAGGACCATATAATTTCGTAATTCCGATCGATTGCTCGTCAAAAATCAGTTCAACACGTTTCATTTCTTTAAAATCAGAAGTTTTGCCGTTATTGAATAAAATTCGAATTTCAGGACTAAAGACAGGTTTCGCTGAGTCAAATTTATGCTCGTTTTTTTAAGAAGGTCATGTAGGGAATATAGTCATTCTTATTTATTTTCATTCACCAAGCATTCTGAAAAAAATACAATAAATAATAATTAGTTGCACTTGAATGATATATCAAAAATCTGCTCTTTGTGAGGAGCAGATATCATTCAAGTGAAACTAATTATTATTGCATGTTCTGCAAAATGCTTCATCAATAAAAATAATTAAGATTTACTATTCCTCACATATAGCCTACTTTGAAAAAGACGTACATACCAATGAATTTGACTAAGCAAAACCTGTCTTTAGTCCTGAAATTCGTATTTTATTTAATAACTGCAAAACTACTAATTTCAAAGACATGAAATGTTTGGCACAATTAAAAGGATTTTTGAAAAGCAATCGTCATTCATTTTAAATTTAGCTGCTCAATAACAGCACAAAAATTATACTCATGAAAATTCGTGAAGATATATAATAGAATATAACATTCTATTAAAATATTTGCGAAGAATTCTACAGTTATATGGAGCTACTGTGAAATCTTGTCACAGTTCGGAGATAATTCGAATTCTCTATGACAATATTCTATGACGTCTATTTGCATTTTGAACAGATCATAAATCGGAACAATTGTTGAATTCATCAATGAATATAATGAGACAAGTAGCTCCCAAAATATTCAAATTCGAATTTTCGTTTTCCCAATATGTACAAGCGCTCAAAAGATTCTGTCTTCACGAAGGACTTTCTTCAATTTTTAATTTGAATTTTTTATTTTCAGCGAGTACACCTGTGGTTCCCGGCAGTGAATACGCGTACACATCGTCATACAGTCAATATGGACCAGCGTATGGCACCTATGGCTATGGCAGCACAACCAGCGGGTTACTCAGTAAGTAAACAGTGAGTATTGTAGTCAAATGTGGAACTAAATCATGTAGACTTCCATCTAACAAAACCGACCCAAAAGCAGTTATCAAAAAATTTTTACATGAGAAAATTTTTTCTTCAGTGAGTTTCATTTTTTGTTTCATTGCAGATACCGCATATTTTTATACGAACAACGACCTCCACACCCAAAATCCGACTTCAAGTTCCATGAACGGATCTTTGAACGCAGAACAGAGCAGTCGGAGCCCTCTGGCGGCCACTCGTGCCAACTCCTTGGCTTCAGCTAACTCGCCAACAGATAGCGGTAGCGCCTGCCTGAAAACAGAAATGTTTACCAACGAGCTGAATTTGATGTAATCCAGACTCCCCAGAAAACCTGTAAAAACCAGTGCGGAAAGACCAAAGTGAATGTAAATTTAGTGTCGAAGATCGGGTTTGCAACGAAAGTAAATTGACATGACGCAATGAGATAACTTCATTTCTTTCACCATTAAGAACAATTTTGTTTTCAGAATCAAGAAAGAATATTGTGAAAAACCTCGAAATCCAAAACTTGTTTTTGTAAGGTTTTCGAAACTGTATAATAATTTGTGTATGAAATGATTCCTTTTTTCTTGATTCTGAATTCTAGATCCCCCTCATTGTTTATACTGAAATGTATTATATAGAACAAATTTTATAACTTTATTATATTTTATACTTTCAACTGAAATACACCAAAGAATTTAAGTTTTATGTTAAAACATGTGCACTTTCTTGTCATATCATTCACATAATTTGCAATGAATAATAATGTACAAATAATAAATATTCCTTACAAATTATGAACGTTGTACAGATGTAATAAATAACTCCATAAACTAGTCAGAGAAAAACGTACTCATTATATTTTTGTGTTCTCTGAATATGATACATATGAATTAAATGCATGTCAACGATTCAGAAAAAACTCCGAGAAGTGATTCTCTCGTCAATTTTCCAGTAGATTTTTATTGAGGAATTTGAGTATCGAAGTCATGCATTGATTTCATATTCTAAAGCCTAAACGAAGTTTTTGGTTGACTGTTGATCGGAATGAAATAAATTCCTGAAAATGTCCTGATATGAAATTATTTATTTTATTTTGTGAAATGTGTAATAGTATCACCAAAGAGATGGCAACCTTATCAAAGTCGTCATGGTATTATAAGTATTGTATTGTAAAATGTGATAGGCCCTCAGAAATCCGGCCCCTCTTGCCCTAAAACCTCCCTGTCACATTCACTCATAGTTGTAGATCGTTTATATTTAGAGAAATAAATTAATTATTGACTATTTATTTCTGACTGCTCATTCAATTTTCCTCATACATACAGTGTTTCCTTTTAAGTTGTTCTATTAGACGTTTTTAGAGAACTAGTAAATATTTCGTTCTGAAATTTTAGGTGGAGCCTTGACAATGAAGAAATTCTTCGCCTGAAATATTTTCAAGTCGACAGTGTTGCCACGTATATCTCAAACGCATATCTACTTTCTCATTTCAAACGAAACCTATATTTTTATTTATGTATCGATTCAATACCAAATTCGCAGTATAACCTACTACAAAAAATTTCTCTGGTATGCACTTGACATCTTCATTGCAAATTTGGAAATGCAATATCTCGATTATTTTCTAAGCGAACGGAACAAACTCAGGAGTCTCATAGTAAAGAATCCATGCATTCATGTGGTATATTCATAGATTTATAATACTAACTAGATGACGAACCTGTCAAAAATTTTGAGGCAAACGGCAGCCATTTGCAGTTTGGGTTTTACTTGAAAAGTGTAAATTTTTCAACGAAAAAAATTCGAGCACAAATGGCATAGAACATCAAAATATTCGAGTTTCATCGCAAACTGCAAATGGCTGCCATTGCCTCACTTTTTTCTACGTGACAGTTAGGAAGTTCGACGTCCAGTTAGTACGTATTTTAGGTCCATGGGTATATTCAGTATTTTGAATCATCGCAAGGTCCTTCAAAAATTTTGATCCGAAAATGTAGAACTTAAAATTGAAATATTTCGAGATTTTCAAATGGCAACCCCATATCGTCGGCTTAATATGCAAATCACATAAGTCCACTTTTGGGCGAATTTGAAAGTTTGAGGTATGTCAAGGAGCTTCGTGCACACCTGCACATTGATGTCACATGAACATCTATACATAGTCTTTTATACTCCCGACAAACATACCAAGTTTGGTTGCTTCTTCCAAAGATTCCACAGGTTTTTCGTAATTCAAACCGTTCACCAGATACGTGAGTCTACTTTTGAAGAATGCGTTCATAAAGAATGCCAGAAACATTGCTAAGAATAATATAAGTTTATAGGTACTTTTAGTCGTTTCAATTTTCCTTCCTTGCTCCAGGAAGAGACTAATCATTAATCCATTTATTCGTAGGAATTCACAACGTGAAAGTGATTACTATGAAGCAAGAGAAGCTGTAGCATTTAAACATTGTTCTTTTTGGAATGGATAGCATCAAGCCAATGATTTCTTTCAAATAAGAACAATATCGTGCTAAGAAAAACTCCAATAATCCATAAGACACCAGGTGCTACCACGTTTTCCATGTTCAACCTATCAGTGGCTGCCAAAGATGGCTCAGTTGTTTTGAGAGCGTTTTCATCATAATAACGTCTAGTTATTTTATCAACAATACCAGATTCCACCAGGTGGTAAAGATATAAATTGTAAGTTTCGAACATGGGAAAACCTAACTGAAATGAAGCCACTATAGGTTTTATATGCACTGCCGGACTCAAGGGTTTCAAGAACCAATGACCAAATTTTTCATTGAAAAATATTGGCTTAGCGTCAATTATTTTAGTGGCTGATTGCATTGATATCATGTTTCTGTCAAAAGCAGTCCTATTGGCGCATTCCAAACTATCAAAGTCGCAATGGACCAAATAATTCTCCAAATACGAGGCCATTTCTAATGTGGTATTGAACATTTGTACATAGTTTTTATACTCCCGACAAACATACCAAGTTTGGTTGCTTCTTCCAAAGATTCCACGGGTTTTTCGTAATTCAAACCGTTCACCAGATACGTGAGTCTACTTTTGAAGAATGCGTTCATAAAGAATGCCAGAAACATCGCTAAGAATAATATAAGTTTATAGGTACTTTTGGTCGTTTCAGCAATTTTCTTCCTTGCTCCAGAAAGAGACTAATCAATGAAACCATTGATTCGTAGGAAGTTTGGAAACTTTCTTTTACCGTTTAAGGCAGAGGCTGTTACCCCACATAGAGGTGATTAAAACTGCTGAGGGTATCAAGGATAACCATACCATAGATGGAAACACTGTTAAAATATTCGACCATCGTGGGGTGATTCCTGGAAAGGGCACAAACCAGAAATAAACTTCCCTTATGTAAGACATTGTGAAGTCTGTGAAAGGAATTGGGATGTAATTGATGAGAAAAAGATCGAAGACAGCTTCTCGAAAAAGTCTCCAGGCTACTGGTGGTGTGTCAACTCTATAAAACACAGCATTAACCCCAATTCTTTTCGATATAGTATCAAAGATTTCAATTTCTATCCCTTGTTCTTCGCATTTACCACACATACTGTATACTTGGTGATGATGATGCATGACTCGAATCGTTGAATTTGTCCATTTTTTTGGTACCTTCTTTGGAAAGAGTTCAGTGAAATTGTTTACCAATTTTACTGCGCCATCTATGCAGACTGCAGTTTGAACCAATCTTGTATTAACATTGTGGATGCTGTTGTCATCGTAAGGAAAGTAGGTTCCTATTTCTCCTGAATTAGAGTTTAGAAAGATTGCGTTCAACAGGTAAGCTTTGATTGTGAGTCTTAAGAAAGTATCGTCAAAATTCTCCCGGACAAATATATACTCAGCTCTGGCATTGAAGCTCATGTTTCTTGTTCTAAACCCTTCAAAAGTTCCTAAGTTATCATCCTCAGGTTTTCGATGAGCGACAATTTAGGTTTGTTAGGATTAAACTTGGATTCTATCTTTTTTGAGTAGTCCATTTGTTTGTGAGCAAAATCTAAGCCGTTAATATCGCCATAAACGCTAATAAGATCATTTTGCAAGGTGTAATTTTGAACGATCAGATTTATGCACTGAGTTAGTGAAATATTTCGGATAATATTCGGAACCGTGACATTCATTGTTACAATTCAGCAATGAACTTTCTGACGTTCGTTGTTCATTATTTATGCGTAAATATTGGAATTCAAATGACTGTATCATGTGTCTAAACACAAACAGTATATTGTTTCAGTTATATAGAAACGGAAGTTATTTTTGTGTCGAATTGTACTGATGTGAAAACAGCCGAGTAAGATAGCCGAGTTTTGTGAGAATTTTTCGTACGCCACTAAAATATTGACCGGATAGCGATGCAAATAATTTTGATTCGCCGAGATAATTCGAGATGCTTCCATTTTTACGTTGGAATCTGTTATGGTTATGGTATGTTCTCTACGAAAATGGCCCATGTTAAATCCACCACCAACTTTATGACTCATTTCCACTTGCACCCCCTTGGGGGGGATAGCCGAGTTCCAGCCGAGTTTTCTTGAAAAATGTATATCTTGCAAACTAGACATAGGATTGACGTCAAATTTGGCAATAACATCCAAAAATACTAACTCATAATTACTGCATACGCCACATTCACTTGCACCCCCCAGGGGGGTCAGTACCAAACAGCCTAATATTTAAAAATTTATGAAAAAAACAACCAAACATAGTAACGCTCTCATGCTGCTGCATGATTATTTACATATTGACAAAAAATATTTCAGCAGTCATCTTTAACTTGCACCCCCATGGGGGGCTTACATAACGACTTAATTATTATTCAACAGATGCGAATATTTCGAGAACTAGACATACAATCGACACAAAATTTCGTATTTGTCCTTCTTTCCATACAAAAAAATAACTATATGACTCACATCCACTTGCACCCCCTTGGGGAGGATACCCGAGTTCCAGCCGAGTTTTCTGTGAAAAATGTATATCTTGCAAACTAGACATAGGATTGACGTCAAATTTGGCAATAACATCCAAAAACACTAACTCATAATTACTGCATACGCCACATTCACTTGCACCCCCCAGGGGGGTCAGTACCAAACAGCCTAATATTTAAAAATTTATGAAAAAAACAACCAAACATAGTAACGCTCTCATGCTGCTGCATGATTATTTACATATTGACAAAAAATATTTCAGCAATCATCTTTAACTTGCACCCCCATGGGGGGCTTACATAACGACTTAATTATTATTCAAACAGATACGAATATTTCGAGAACTAGACATACAATCGACACAAAATTTCATATTTGTCCTCTTTCTATACACAAAAATAACTATATGACTCACTTCCACTTGCACCCCCTTGGGGGGCTAGCGAGTTCCAGCCGAGTTTTCTGTGAAAAATTTATATCTAGCAAACTAGACATAGGATTGACGTCATATTTGGCAATAACATCCAGAAAGACTTACCTCATAATTACTGCATACGCCACATTCACTTGCACCCCCAGGGGTCAGCCTAATATTTAAAACTCTATGAAAAAACACCAAACATAGTAACGCTCTCATGCTGCTGCATAATCATTTACATATTGACGAAAAATATTTCAGCAGTCATCTTTAACTTGCACCCCCATAGGGGGCTTACATAACGACTTAATTATTATTCAAACAGATACGAATATTTCGAGAACTGACATACAATCGACACGAAATTTCGTATTTGTCCTTCTTTCGATACACAAAAAAATAACTATATGACTCACTTCCACTTGCACCCCCTGGGGGGCTAGCCGAGTTCCAGCCGAGTTTTCTGTGAAAAATTTATATCTAGCAAACTAGACATAGGATTGACGTCAAATTTGGCAATCACATCCAGAAAGACTAACTCATATTTACTGCATACGCTACATCCACTTGCACCCCCCAGGGGGGTCAGTATCAAACAGCCTAATATTTAAAACTCTATGAAAAAAACAACAAACATAGTAACGCTCTCATGCTGCTGCATGATTATTTACATATTGACGAAAAATATTTCAGCAGTCATCTTTAACTTGCACCCCCATGGGGGGCTTACATAACGACTTAATTATTATTCAAACAGATACGAATATTTCGAGAACTAGACATACAATCGACACGAAATTTCGTATTTGTCCTTCTTTCGATACACACAAAATAACTATATGACTGACTTCCACTTGCACCCCCTTGGGGGGCTAGCCGAGTTCCAGCCGAGTTTTCTGTGAAAAATTTATATCTAGCAAACTAGACATAGGATTGACGTCAAATTTGGCAATCACATCCAGAAAGACTAACTCATAATTACTGCATACGCCACATCCACTTGCACCCCCCAGGGGGGTCAGTATCAAACAGCCTAATATTTAAAACTCTATGAAAAAACAACCAAACATAGTAACGCTCTCATGCTACTGCATAATTATTTACATATTGACAAAAAATATTTCAGCAATCATCTTTAACTTGCACCCCCATGGGGGGCTTACATAACGACTTAATTATTATTCAAACAGATACGAATATTTCGAGAACTAGACATAGAATCGATACGAAATTTCGTATTTATCCTTCTTTCGATACACACAAAATAACTATATTACTCACTCACTTCCACTGGCACCCCCTTGGGGGGCTAGCCGAGTTTTCTGTGAAAAATTTATATCTAGCAAACTAGACATAGGATTGACGTCAAATTTGGCAATAACATCCAAAACCACTAACTCATAATTACTGCATACGCCACATTCACTTGCACCCCCCAGGGGGGTCAGAACCAAACAGCCTAATATTTAAAAATTTATGGAAAAACACCAAACATAGTAACGCTCTCATGCTGCTGCATGATTATTTACATATTGACGAAAAATATTTCAGCAGTCATCTTTAACTTGCACCCCCATGGGGGGCTCACATAACGACTAATTATTATTCAAACAGATACGAATATTTCGAGAACTAGACATAGAATCGACACGAAATTTCGTATTTATCCTTCTTTCGATACACACAAAATAACTATATGACTCACTTCCACTTGCACCCCCTTGGGGGGCTAGCCGAGTTCCAGCCGAGTTTTCTGTGAAAAATTTATATCTAGCAAACTAGACATAGGATTGACGTCAAATTTGGCAATAATCAGAAAACTAACTCATAATTACTGCATACGCCACATTCACTTGCACCCCCCAGGAGGGTCAGTACCAAACAGCCTAATATTCAAAAATGTATGAAAAAACAACCAAACATAGTAACGCTCTCATGCTGCTGCATGATTATTTACATATTGACGAAAAATATTTCAGCAGTCATCTTTAACTTGCACCCCCATGGGGGGCTTACATAGCGACTTAATTATTATTCAAACAGATACGAATATTTCGAGAACTAGACATACAATCGACACAAAATTTCGTATTTGTCCTTCTTTCTATACACAAAAATAACTATATGACTCACTTCCACTGCACCCCCTTGGGGGGCTAGCCGAGTTCCAGCCGAGTTTTCTGTGAAAAATGTATATCTAGCAAACTAGACATAGGATTGACGTCAAATTTGGCAATAACATCCAAAAACACTAACTCATAATTACTGCAGCACGCCACATTCACTTGCACCCCCCAGGGGGGTCAGTATCATTATAGTTAGTCTTTCTGGATGTGATTGCCAAATTGACGTCAATCCTATGTCTAGTTTGCTAGATATAAATTTTTCACAGAAAACTCGGCTGGAACTCGGCTAGCCCCCAAGGGGGTGCAAGTGGAAGTGAGTCATATAGTTATTTTTCGTGTATAGAAAGAAGGACAAATACGAAATTTCGTGTCGAATGTATGTCTAGTTCTCGAAATATTCGTATCTGTTTGAATAATAATTAAGTCGTTATGTAAGCCCCCCATGGGGGTGCAAGTTAAAGATGACTGCTGAAATATTTTTTCGTCAATATGTAAATAATTATGCAGTAGCATGAGAGCGTTACTATGTTTGGTTGTTTTTTCATAGAGTTTTAAATATTGGGCTGTTTGATACTGACCCCCTGGGGGTTGCAAGTGAATGTGGCGTATGCAGTAATTATGAGTTAGTCTTTCTGGATGTTATTGCCAAATTTGACGTCAATCCTATGTCTAGTTTGCTAGATATAAATTTTTCACAGAAAACTCGGCTGGAACTCGGCTAGCCCCCAAGGGGGTGCAAGTGCAAGTGGAAGTGAGTCATATAGTTATTTTTTGTGTATAGAAAGAAGAACAAATACGAAATTTTGTGTCGATTGTATGTCTAGTTCTCGAAATATTCGTATCTGTTTGAATAATAATTAAGTCGTTATGTAAGCCCCCCATGGGGGTGCAAGTTAAAGATGATTGCTGAAATATTTTTTTGTCAATATGTAAATAATCATGCAGCAGCATGAGAGCGTTACTATGTTTGGTTGTTTTTTCATAAATTTTTAAATATTAGGCTGTTTGGTACTGACCCCCTGGGGGGTGCAAGTGAATGTGGCGTATGCAGCAATTATGTGTTAGTGTTTTTGGATGTTATTGCCAAATTTGACGTCAATCCTATGTCTAGTTTGCAAGATATACATTTTTTCAGAAAACTCGGCTGGAACTCGGTTATCCCCCCAAGGGGGTGCAAGTGGAAGTGAGTCATATAGTTATTTTTTGTGTATAGAAAGAAGAACAAATACGAAATTTGTGTCGATTGTATGTCTAGTTCTCGAAATATTCGTATCTGTTGAATAATAATTAGTCGTTATGTAAGCCCCCCATGGGGGTGCAAGTTAAAGATGATTGCTGAAAATTTTTTGTCAATATGTAAATAATCATGCAGCAGCATGAGAGCGTTACTATGTTTGGTTGTTTTTTCATAAATTTTTAAATATTAGGCTGTTTGGTACTGACCCCCTGGGGGGTGCAAGTGAATGTGGCGTATGCAGTAATTATGAGTTAGTATTTTTGGATGTTATTGCCAATTTGACGTCAATCCTATGTCTAGTTTGCAGATATACATTTTTCACAGAAAACTCGGCTGGAACTCGGCTATCCCCCCCAAGGGGGTGCAAGTGGAAATGAGTCATAAAGTTGGTGGTGGATTTAACATGGGCCATTTTCGTAGAGAACATACCATAACCAGATTCCAACGTAAAAATGGAAGCATCTCGAATTATCTCGGCGAATCATTATTTGCATCGCTATCCGGTCAATATTCCAGTGGCGTACGAAAAATTCTCCACAAAACTCGGCTATCTTACTCGGCTGTTTTTCACATCAGTTCGAATTGTTAAATTCGAACCCGAATATTTTGGTTACTGGTGTTTGAAAAGATAAATAAAAAGTATTCGTGTGATAACTAATAACAGTTTTCGATATTATAGGTCAAATTTTTGTCCGTGATTAGGGAATAAGTATCATATATACCTGGATATTTCAGAATGGTGAATAGATGAGTTGATTTAATAAACTGCCTCACCAAGCATTTTTCGAAGAAGAGATTAATTAGATGGATTGGTGATGGATGATAACAATCTTCTTGAATGATCTAGACAGTCAAGAAAGGTGAAGGACAATATTTAATTGCAAGTACTCAAGTATTAACATAAACAGAAAACATGCAATATAATGAATGAGCCGATAAATAATTTAAATAATTTTGTTACTTAAGTTAAAAAATTTACCATGCAGTCTAAACTATTCCGAAAAGGGATTGAGCTTTTCAAATATATTTTCGTTAGCAAAAGGAAAATGGTAAGTTAAGAAATAAAGGGTTTTCCAATAAGAGGTGTGCAGAAATTCACACAACAATAAAAAATCTTATAGCTGACGAAGCCCGGAACGACGTTATCTAAGAATTTAAAGAAAATCACTTACGCACATCCACAGATTCACAGTTTTTTTTCCTCTCCTCTAAACTTAGGGTTTTGGACTTATGTGATTTGCATATTAAGGCGACGATATGCATTTTACAGCATTCAATTCGAAATAAAAAATGAATGGCAGTCTCCTTTTGCACTAATTATTTCTTTCGGGTTGTTTTCGAATGAGATGAAAAATACTCAAATTCTGAAGTATTTAGAGTCATGATCGTTAGAAAATGTTATCCTGAAATTCATTCTTTTCAAAACATAAATGTTCCCAGATATTCTCTCATAATATGAACTCTCAGATAAAATACAAAATTCAAACAAAAAGTATTTTGAATGACAGCAAAACTTCATTAAAATTTGTCGTTAAAATTCTATTCCTGATTACCACCCCTAAAAAAGTAACCTTAATATTTTCTTTTTATTACAGACTCATATTTTTGCCTTAAAACGATTCCCCAGTAGAGAAAATATGTTCAAAAAATGTATAAAAGCTATAGAGTACGGCGCATTCGCCATTTTGTGATTTACATTTAGTGAAATCTTTTTGCTCTTCCAAGATATTCAATACAGACAATAAGCGATAATTCACACAAAAAAAACTTTAACATAAAGAAGCAACTTGATTATCAGAACAATCAAATTAAGGTGTCACAAAGTGACACCATTATTTTCTCTATGATTGTATCTACGTAAAATGATGAATTGATTAGGAATGTTTTTCTTTCCACTGGCGAATCGGTTAAGGGAAAAAATTCTAAATTGAATAAAAACAAAAAATCCCAAAAACATTTTATTCAAAAACAATAATTTCATTTGTACAAAACAATCAGTAAAAAAATATTCAATATATCAGATATAACTGTAAACATCAACAACACTTAAATTTAATACAAACAGATAACATCCTTAGTTGTGCACCAAGAGAGAATCGAATTCTTTCTCAAACTCTGACTTATCCAACATGTACTTAGGCAAAGTCATACCAAGTGTTTTGCTATATACTGGTCTTGTTTCTGCACTGTAAGCTCCTCCCTCATCTGTGGTATCGAATTCTTGAGGAGTTTCTAACTTTGGTTCATCGTCTTTCTCCTCTATTCTTTGAGCATCTTGAGCTGAAGCACTTGCTTTCAATTCTGGTGCATCAGGTACTAAGCGCTGGTTTTTTTCTGGTGCTCTGACTACTTTCGCAATTTTGCTGCTTTCTGCAGTTACAATTTCGTTAAACTTTCTTCCGGAACGCTTTTTTCTATTGCCGTTAGCTTTATTCTCGATAACTTGAGGTTTGGTTTCAGAAGAGGAACCAACTTCATCAGATTTTGTATATTTTGCGTATGTTCCTTTTGGTCTTGATTCGGAAATGAACATGCACTCCTCATTTTTGACCCTGTTTTCGTCAACACATAGGAAACATGTCATACCATTTTTCTTTATCTGCTTGCACTGAGATCTGTCTTTCTTCTTAAAATCAGCTAGTACATCTTCAACCTCTTTTTTAGTAGTGCCTGCGTAAGCTAGAGGTTCTTCTTTATTTCTTGATTCCTCACTAGAATACTCAGGGAAATACTTGAATTTATATTCAGCTATATCTTTGTAAGGAGAAACATCTTCAGAGGATTCACTGTTGGACTTGGTGTCTTCCTCGTCGTCTTCATTTTTTGCTACCTTTGACTGTTGGCGAGATTCTGCTTCAAATTTAGGGTATGACGATTTTTCACCCTTTGATTGAGAATGATCCTCCCAACTTTTTTGTTCAGACTGCTTGGGGTGTTCATAGTCTGAGAATTCAGATCTTGAACCTTTTGGATGTTTGAACTCACTGCTCTTGGAGTATTTCTTTCCATGCTTTCGTTCTTTTTCGTATGGTTTCTCCTTGGAGGAATCAGAATTGCTTGCCTTCGTGTTTGTAGGTACATTTTTGGATTCATCCCCTTCAGATGCATACTCAGGATCATCATTGCTATTATAGTTTTTTTCAGAAACATAAGCGTACTTCTCAGGTTCTGGAGCACTAGTAAATGAGCAAGACTCATAGTTACCACCAGTTGCAGGATCTTTGCATACTCTACAAGACATGCCATCCCTTTCTACATTTGAACATTTTTTCGGATCCTTCAGGATTTCATCAGATTGTGCTTCAGAATAACTTTTTTCAGGCTGTGAAGCATCATAACCTTCGTATTCATAATTATCACCTTCGTCTTTTTGTTTTTCATTCTCGGCACGTAAAGATCTATTTCTCACATATTCGTATGGATCAGAATCTTCTTCTGAGGCATATCTTCTATATCTGAAACCATCTGGTCTCTTAGCTGGGACTGAATATCTTTCTGAGCTTCCTTTGTGAAGGTCTTTGTTTGCTGGTTCAGACTGATAAGAACATTCTGTAACTTTCGAATTAGTTTCCTCATTTTCACATACATAGCAAGTTAGATCACCAATTTTTTCACTGCC
The DNA here is from genome assembly GCA_013421045.1 of Propylea japonica. Classification (NCBI taxonomy): domain Eukaryota; kingdom Metazoa; phylum Arthropoda; class Insecta; order Coleoptera; family Coccinellidae; genus Propylea; species Propylea japonica. Next base: position 114,009,648 of record CM024239.1, read on the forward strand.
GGAATCTTTCTTGAGTTTTTTACAGTTTTTTCGGTCAGCAGATCTAGGCAAAACTCTAGATTCTTGGGAAATATAGGGTTGTGTATTGAATCTTGCGAATTGGGATTTATAATTGGGATTTATATTAGTTTCTGAATTCAGGTTTTCTAAGTATTTGTTCTGGTAATCAGCTACAACTGGTTGAAAACTGTATTTTCGATAGGGAGTTAAGTTTGGTTCAGCTGAAGATGGTGAGAATTTCTGGTAACCTGCAGCTTGTGGATATACTTGAGGAGCAACAGACTGAATCTGAGGAAGATACTTATAATGATCCTTATAGTCTCGCGCATCCTGTATTCTTGAGGTTGGAGATATTAAGTTCAAACCACTTCCGGTAGTTTTATCCTGTACTTTCAAAGTTTCAACTTGATGGGGTATTTTTACAGGTAAGTCATGTGTTATATAGTTTGGCCCTGGTTGTTTATATGCAGCTTTTTCTTCAACTTCCTCGCTTTCATCTTCATTCTCTCTATCTTCAGAAATATCTTCGGAAGGTTCTTCTTGTGCTTCTTCTCGGGCTTCTTCTCTTTGACGAGTTTGTGCTTGCTCGAAGTAATCTGCTGGAGCTTGATTGATACCGAAGAGATTTTTATTGAAAAAATCTGAGAAACTTCCGCTGGCCTCAACCACAGGTTTGGCTTGGACAGGTGCGAAGGGCTGAGTAGGGATCAACTTCTGCTTTTCTTGACTTGATGCGCCAAATGCTGAAAAGGAAAATATGTCTTACAAAATTCCCAAGATCAATTGATTTTTATCGATTAAAATTCTTTTACTACATTATATTTTTGGTCAGCATGAAGAGAAAGCATATGTCTCGTAATTTCCTTATCTCCAAAGATATCTAACTTATCATTTTATACAGAATAAGGGTTCCAGAACTTTTGGAAAATTTGGTGCCGATTAAACATCTCACTAACTATGAAGATAATTTCAATACTGAATAGGCATCAGTGACATGCATTCCGATTACATTTAAGAAATTACGAAAAAAAGGTATATCATTGTAATTCACTGATAATTTAGAAGAATCGGGATCTATTCGACCAAGTATAATAAACTTAGAGTGTACCTTGCAGGTCTTGTATCTTCAGAACAATTTAGGACCAATTACTGACTATACTAAAAAACCTGGATCTCAATAAATAATATAAATCGTGACCTTATTTCCTACCTGCCTCAAATGGTCCAAAGCCGAAACCAAATTGTTGTTGTGGTTGGGCAAAAGGTGCAAGGACAATTCCTGTATTCTTCGGCGTCACTGAATAGTACTTAGAGTAATCAGGATGACTGTCACCTTCAATGTCACTTTCAGTGTCCCCCTCGTCCGAACTATACTCATAATTTTGAGACCTGACGAGAGCTAACACGCAAAGAAAGTGTATCTGGAAAAAAATTGGGTACAAATTTGAGCAAAACTCTACAAATATTATCACTACCAGCTTTTTGGGAGAGTTTTGGATCAATTAATTCATACGGTAAATACTTTGAATAATATGAGATAGAGAATAATCCAAAATGAACTGACCATGAATTCATCAAAGAGCATGTCAAAGGAAACTTAGTACAGATTTGTTTGGTTATTATTCTATATCATTTTAAGTGAGCATTTTTAATTTGATCTTATATAATTTTATGAGCTAAATGAATAGATATTTTTCTTCAATTTTCTACATGAAGCCAATTATACACTATTTTGCAGATACCTACAGGGCAAATTTGTATACTTATTTGGGTTTTTACAACGCATATCAGCTGATCTTTGTATATTTTCGTAGTTGTATTTTCAATTGGTATTTTTTACCATAAAACAGAACTCACTTTTTTCGTTAGGGTACAATACAATGCAAATCATTTTTGAATATTATAATCAATATATCGCTTATTTTATGATAAATCAAAAGAATTGTTTAATGATCACTTAAACCAAGATTCACCAGAAATTCATTCCGTCAAATAAATATGAAATAGAAAAAAATCTGATGGGAGTAAAAATTGAGCACATAAAACAGCGAATAATTCGTCTAATTACCTATAGTGGGAGTTCATTTGATCACAATCAAATTGGAATGGTCTATCAAATCGAAAATGTTCGCGACTTTTTTCATCGACATAAATAGATATGGATGTAATGTTATACTCTTCAATATATTTCACCAACTTTTTTGAAAGAAAAAATGACTAATTTCGAGACCTGCAATCGTCTCCCACACCATGTTGTGGAGGCCCAATGTAAATTCTTTCAAGAACCGCCTGGATGAACTTCTTCAATGAATAGACTTTTATTTCACCATAACAGTGTATCATGCTTTATTATTGTAATTTTTTTTTCGGTAATCATCTCAACTCTTATTGTGAATTAATAATATTAATAAAATGATCTTCCTAAGAACGAATATAAAACCTTGAATATGATGAATTCATGAAACTAGTAAAACTCCTTCAACGAGAAATGAACGAGAAATTTATGGGTTGAATCTTTCCTTAGAAATCTGTTTATGCATTCGGAAATTAAAACTATAGATTTATTCACGTGCAGCAAAATACCTACTTTTGCATAATCAATCATAAAAGGAAACTCGTCAATATATCAAACCTTAAATAAACTGAGAGGGAAGTTTGAGATAAATTATACCGAATAACAAACTGAAATTTCTAATTATCGATTGTTATGCATATAATGACACAATTATAGATTCAAAGTGAAAAATAGTTTATTCCCATTATACCTCGCCCAAAGTTTAGTGAAATTGTACATAAAGATAAACTCATTGTTCCGGTCCAAGATATATGAAATTTCAAGAAAGTTTAAATTGAAAGGATATTATCGACAAACGAACAAAAGAGAACCACTAAATTTCAAGTTTTTAGTTTATTAAACACAGGAAAAAAAGCAACCGTATTAACTATTCCTCTTTGATCATCACCAAAATTATAAACACTGCTTTTTTGAGTCCCTAAACTTTCAGATAAAATAGCTACTAACCTTCGGTAATATTTTTCTCGGAAACATGGTTGCATCAGTCACGAGTATAACGTCAAAAATCACCTGCAAACCCATGCGATTACATTTTATATAAATCAATCCCACCAAAAAGTGACAACAAACATCAGCTATCAAAAAGAGAGTTTTCTCTATCACTTGTAGTTATTTCTTTAGAAAAAAATTGGAAGTCATTCGAGCAATAATGATTGTGTGCATTCAATCGGCCGGAACAGTTATTTCATAGCTTGGTGCATAATGAATTCACTTCAACGCAGACTAACTTTTTTTAATTCGGCAGGTTCAAGAAACTTTTATCTGGAACTTCGGGAACTGATGAGGCGCAGAAATCGAGACAGCGAGATGAGAGAAGGAGAAAATTTGCGGTTGTTGATGGAACAATTTGTAATAATTATTTGCAAGACAAGATATACAGAACATCAAATAATCGATCACATGCAGGGTGTTTGGTAAATCGACGTGAACCCTGGAATATACAATATATTAGACGTCATTTCCAGTGAATTGCGTCTAGTGAAGCATGGTCCGAAATCTATGGTATGGAAAATAACTAATTTTGTGAGAACTACTCGACTCTAAATATCCAATGAATCCTTTTTTTCAAAGCTGAGGAGACGGTCCTCATTTCTTGCGAAAAAGTACTGAATGAAAATTCAGATAACCCGAGATATACAGAGGCATAAATGGCTCTGCATTGTATTATTAATTACGTTTACGAATGTAAAGAAAAATTCCTGTGTTATCAGCTTTTCAATAAGGTACATATGTCAATAATTTTTTATTCAAGCAGAAGAAAACACAGTTTTTCGTTTCATTTAGACATTCTCTATTCCACTCGAGTGATCGAACTGTGGCTCGCTTACAAGTCACGAGTGAAATAAGGCCCTTATTTTTGACTTGTAAGCGACCATTATCATAAGGATGTCTGAACTACTTGAGAAAGTCTTTTATCTGCTTGGGTTTCCGGCCATATATTTTATTACATGAAGGAATATTAACATACTTACCTTTTTGGAAAGGTGATGAAACAGGAAAGTTTTCTTTACACCTAGTTCAAAAAAAAAATTATAAACTAGGTATAATACTTTTTTAGAGTATTCTCAATTCTTTTATCAAGATTGGTTTCGTGCACGTTTGACAACTGACAGCACATCGGAGGTATAACAACCCCACTTTCCTATGTAAATCATAGCAAAACAACGAGAGATTTTGGTTTTTCTCAAGTGTTTCAGTTGATTTATTGCTTCTTTGGACTAAAAATCGTGAAAATGGACCTATAAAATTGTTTAATAAGTTCAGATCATATTCATCGAGGACGATATGTAGAAAAATATCAGTTTTGTGTATTCACCCTTGTCAACTGTAGGAGGAAGATATTTATCCATCTAACTTGGCTCTTTTCAGAAATAAAATGTATCCTGATATTATCAGTTATTCAGTGGAAACATAGAATGCTGCTGCAGTGAATCATATGATATTTATAATATTTATTCTTCAATAAATGGAAAGAAGAAAAATTATCATATTTGTTTATTGAATGAAAAAGCCCATGAATTCCATGATGATTTTAATGAAAAAATGAAGGATTTTATCAATATTAACAACTGAATTTCAATTATTCACAACGTAGAAAACGATTTCTATTAAATACAAACTAAAAAAATAAATAAATATTTTGTCGAAAGTGAAGCATTCATCATTCAATACAAACCAACAAATTATAGTCTCTTGTATAAATAAAAACTTAATTATCAAATAAGTAATTGTAAAAATTTTTGAATACACAGTTAGAAGTGAGTATGCTTATGCTATATTCTATAAAATAGTGTGAAAAGCGGAGATAGCAGTTACCTTTTACTTGTCTCATATAAAAAAAGAAGATATACTGCAAATTAAAGAACATCCAGATGAGTTTTAATCTAGTGATATGATTTCAGGAATATATTATAAAAACTCAAGTTATCACAACAATTTTGTCCATTAACAAGTACTCTTCATCTCCTTTTTCTAACGGGTGATTGGAAATACATCCTATAGTGTTCTATATTTCCTCCTTGTCCAAATATGAATCCTGAACTGGCTTTTGTCTTGATTTTTTTGATAATAATATCAGGATACATTTTATCATCGGAATAAGACACATTAGATAGATAAATCTTCTGCAGTAAATAAAGGTGAATGCACAAAACTGATATTTTTCTACAAATCGTCCTCAATGAATATGATCTGAACTTATTAAACAATTTTATAGGACCATTTTCATGATTTTTCAGTGCAAAGAAGCAATAAATCAACTGAAACACTTGAGAAAAACCAAAATATCTCGTTGTTTTGCTATGATTTACATCGGAAAAGTTGGTTGTATACCTCCGATGTGCTGTCAGTTGTCAAACGTGCACGAAACCAATGTTTAGGGGAAAACAGGTGCCGCCATTTATGACCCTATATATCTCAGGTTATCTGAATTTTTAGTGAATACTCTTTTGCAAGAAATAAGACCATCTCCTCAACTTTGAAAGAAATATCCATGGAATATTTAGAGTCGAGTATCTTCCACAAAATAAATATTTCCGATAGCGAAACTGAAATTTCGAAGAAGTTGAAAAATCGTCATATGTTCGTAACCATAGATTTTTGGACCATGCTTCACTCGACGCAATTCACTGCAAATGACGTCTGATATATCCCTTTCCAAGGTTCACGTCTAATTATTAAACACACTGTATGTAATCATATGATCTTCGAGAAATTTCATTCAGAGCCTATTAGGCTATAAAAGTTTCATATTGTCATTTATTGGCACTTGATAAGGAAGTGTTGATTCGTCTTTCTAATGAAACTATTTTTATTTTTTTCCATCAGAAAATGTGTCGATTGGAGTTCCAGGTAGTGTTGAAGCACTGTTGATAAAGAGACCAGCTTCAATTGATGAGGGTTTTGCTGAAGAAGCTCCTTCGGTTTTCAATTATGGCCATAAGAACCACTGTCAACAACTCAATTTGCTGGAGCTGTCAAAGAAAAATTAAAAAGAGCTAAAGCTTCTAGTGTTATTAAAAATACATGTGGATGAGTAAAAAATGAAGGCTATAAAGTTTTAGTTTTCGACCAAGAAGATTATGTATGACTATGGCTACAAAATTTTGGATGACCATTCAGTATATCGATCTCCATTCACAAAATATATTTCACTCGAATCGGGTATCCTGTTATGAAAATATTAAGATGCTTCTTTCAATATTCCAATTGAATTTTCTATAGTTCTATTAACACTATGGCCTCGATATTTTGAAGAAACATTTAGTATATCGATCTCAATTCACTTAATGAGTTTCACTCGAATCGAATGTCTTTTTATGGAAATATGATGTTTCTTCTTTTTCTTCTTTTCAATATTCCAATTGAATTTTTTATGGTTATATTCACACTATGACCACAAATTTTGCATGAGTTTTATTTTGAGCCTCTTGCACTTGGCCGTAACATTTCATATATATTGAGAAACAAAAATTTTTAATAGCCATATTTTATGGAACACCCGGTACGATTTGACTGGTTAACGGACTTAACCGAGCAATTTGGGACTAGAAGTCGTCCTGAAAATGTAGGACACTCCCTTCGAAAGTTATTGTTCTAACGGACGGCCGGACAGAATTGAATTTCACCACTAATTCATCATCGTGGAGTCTAACCCTATCGTTTGAGATCATTTTCGGATCAAAATTTAAAAATTTCAGACATTTGGGCAAAACTCGTTTAAGTAGAAGCGCTCAAAAAAAATAAATGAGCGATGGAAAAATCCTTAGCGAGGTAATTACAATGATTACCAACCCCTGAAACCGCCAATGATAGAAACGTTTTACGTATATCAGCAACAATACTGAAGCATTTTTGCAAATAACAAAGGATTGAGGCTTTCAATTTACATGGGTATAACAACATTTTAGACTAGTTCTTTACAGATAAGTTACTTGCGTAACTTACGGAACCGCTGGTTCGAATCCTTTTCTTGTCTTATTTCTGAAAGCATGAAATCGGTTACTCCAACTTCGAGAAAAGTAAATCAGATCATTTCTGTGCGCTCATCAAAGCATCAAATTGGAATATTCACGGCATGATGTGGACAACTGAATTGTAAACCATTCAAGATTTGATTACGAAATGATAATCACAATTTTTGAAGTCGCATCTTTCGTTATGAAAGGAATTATGGAATCTTCGAAGTAAATTCTCTCTATGACGAAATATTCAAAAAACCATCACTCTTCGAATGGGTATTGGTAAGAAAGTACGGAGTCTTTATAAATGATTGTAACATCGTAGGTTGCTTTAGAAATTTAATATCTTATCGTTTCTTAAAAAATCTCTACAAGTTTCTGACTCCAGTCACATTATTCAATTTCTTTCGGAATTACCAGCCCAAACTCACAGTATCGTTTGTTTAAATTGAATTTTACATCAGAATATAAATATTCATATAGTCCAATGCCAACTGCGCTGTTATAATCATTCATAGAGTATAAGGGTGGGTTTCGAAAATTTTCGGAACATAAGTAATAAATCCCGACCTTTAACTAAATGATTACGGCTGGCAGAGAAATCCTTCAGAAACAGTTTTAAATACACCCCTGACTGTTTGGTTTCAATCTAACCATTACGCTAATGTGAAAAGTTGTGCGAAAATGTCTAAAAGCAAGTGCTTAAGTTTGAATGATAAAGTTAAATTTATCAGTGAAGTTGACCGCGATATTGCCTACTATAGAAACAAATTTTCTGTAACGAAATTTCTTTATAACGAATTTTTTGCGGATTTAGCGCATTCGTTATATGGAAGTTCCACTGTATTTAATATGAATAATTCATTATCAGTATAGGTTTGAGACTTGAATGGCAAATTTGAATTCATAAATAAATAGAAAAAACGCATTGCTCCCAGGATATTCAAACAAGAAAAATCGCCTCAAATATGAGTAATCGCAGCAATGCTTCTAACGTCACGTCGTGTACGGTGTCGAAACTATTTTCGAAAAACCAATTTTTTCTTTTGAATTTCAACACCCCGTATCTAAAAACAATGCGTTAGAGACCCATTATCCATAGGAACTTCATTTCATGAGAACATCTGGAGATTAAGATCCGAATTTATGGTACCATATTCTGAAAACACCCTATATATTATGTGCTAAACTAAATCTAGATACTTATTAATTTCTACCTATATCCAAAACATGAGACATGAAGAATATCACTTCGAGTTCCTAGGATTACAATAATTTCACAATTTAATTTTATTATTCTTCGCAACTCAAATATTCGGAAAAAGATAACAGATAAAAAATAGTATATTATGCAGCGAGCATACAATAATAGACATTATACGCAAGTAGCATACTATACTTTATCCACAACTATTGAATATATTTCTTGAAGATTCTTGAAGACATTTGGTGACCGCGACAAGACCCTTCTATGACAAGCGTGAAAAAAGTCAAGTTGACACATGAGAAATTTTTGGAGAACTGGTCCTTATATATTTAGTAATAAAAATGCTTTAATTGGTATAATATAAGTAGATTTGGCCCTCGATTGACAAGATATACCCATATCTGTTAGTTGGAGTACTTTAGAATACGAAGATATACCAATTTGAAAGAATATTATACAGGGTGTCCAGAAAGGGTATCGGGTATTTGTAAGTTCAATAAAACAAAAAATATTTGTGAACATGAAGAAGTTTATTGTTTATTATTAACATATGAATTGGAGAATTATTTGAAAAAGATAATGTTATCCAAATGATGACCGTTGCGGTGCTGGCACTCTTCTAAACGGGAACGAAGATTGGCGATAATACGTTGACACACAGCTATTGATATTGCTGCCATTTCTGACCTGATGTTTTGCTTCATCTGGTTTCGATTCGTCGGATTATTTTGATAAAACTTACTTTTAAGGTATCCCTATGCAAAATAGTCAAACGGCTAAGATCGCGGCTTCTGGGAGACCAGTTGATGTTACCCCTTCGTGAAATGACTGGTTGAATCGCTGCAGCATTTCGTTCGGAAAATCAGTCGATTAGCATAGTCCGCATCCTTCAATTCCTGAATCATTGAATTTTATAGGTTTTTAAATGTAGTCCTTCTCTACAATCGAAAGTAAAGACGATTTTAGATGTTCAACGCTTGGCTTCGCTTTCGGATGGATAAAGACGGATTTTGACGAACTTCTCAATCGTTTCTTCATCGCGAAGTAAACGAGGACGATCAGAGTTTTGAATTTTTATGTCGCACCTGTATTCTCGAACATCCTGATCCATTTCCTAATGCTATCGTCATTTGGCGCGTGGCGTGTAGATATTCCGCACGATAGAGACGTTGAGCAGTCACTATTGAACTACCATTACGATACGCTCATACGCAAAGTGGGATGCGTTCCGAGTACTGTTCTATCGTGACTAAAACTCCACAAAATGGTGGACGCCACGAACCCCTTCTCGCTCCTTTTAGACGTCCCGTTCTGAATATGGCGCGAAAATAAATACCCGATACCCTTTCTGGACACCCTGTATCAAAGCTGAATCTATTAAGCATCTGGCAGCAATGAATATATCTCATAAATCACTTGTGATTAATGGATATTATTGTGGCCGAGACCACAGACGTAAAATGGCTAGATTATATAGTAGTCGTGGATAAAATCAGTTACATGAATCCAAACTATTAAAATCTGTTCTATTCTTTATTTTTTTCAATATATTTTATCAATAAGTAGGCAGATATAGAATGTACGATGAATAGAAGATAAGAAATAACTTTGACATTCAAAATCCTTTTTCTTCTACGCCTATGGAGGCACCCCCTATTTAGAGATGACATATCCATGTTTGCTCAGTGAATATTCATACGGCATTGATTGGAAAGAACCAAATTACATGCTATCTAGGTAGGAATAAATCACACGGTTCTATAAATCAATGAACAAGGAAAATATTGCCTCTACAACGAAACACCTCATCAAAGTATCTTACCCTATTATTACCTATTTCAGAACCGCCAGGGTAAATCTTATTAACTTTATCCTCAGAATACCAAAGGACACGGAATGGCAATGAATATTTATCCATTTATTGTAGATTATTATGGACTGCATATTTCATTCGTATTATTATGACCTCTATCGGATTTTCTGCTTCTTCTGGTAATTTGGTCGAAATAATAATAATATATGTTATAATGTTTTTGTAATATATACTATTGTATAATCTACCCATTATACGTCTATTTGCTCTGCAATAATAATACCCATTAATCACCAATTATTAAAGAGTCATCATTCCTTGATTAGCTAAAATATTATATTGTTAAAACTGATATTCTTGAGTCTTCTAGAGTTCACACTGCACGAGATCTTACATTGGTGAAAAAGACGATCTTGTTTGTGCTGATTCACTTTCAATGCTTCGGTGAGAAAATGAATTCATGATTTTTTTGCCGGCTTGTATCTAAGGTAATACCATGATCGACAATTTTGCCAAATATCTGTAAATTTTGAAATTCGAGCCAGAAGTTAACCTAATCTGATGAAGGATCTAAGGTCTCAAGAAATTCTTACTGAAGGTCCGTAAATAGGTACTCAAAATTTTCTAGGTAGGTGTGAGATCGGAGTGTTTTGTCTGAGTTCGTTAATGAGCTAAAATTAATTTCTCGAAGTATTTGTCATTTCATCTTTTGAACATTTTGAAAATCCAGAATTTGATCGTTTCAAAATTTCATATTTAGCTGTTCGATCGTTACAGGAATCGTAAACAAGATAACTGTCGGAGGTAACTACCTCAAAATGTAGGTTTCAGGAGTAAAATGAAAAACTATGCTTACAAATAACTGAGCGCTAGTTCTTCTTGAACGAGTGCTATATCGTTTTTCCCAAATGTCTGTAATTTTCTAATTTTGAACCGAAAATGGTCTCAAACGATAAGGTTTGACTCACTGATGCCGAGTCCGGCTGTCCGTTGGTACGATAACTTTCGAATGGATTGTCCTAGAGACTTGAGATTTTCAGGGTGAGTTCGGTTCCCAAATGTCTCCGTTAAATTCGATAACCAGCCAAATCGTACAGAGTATCACATGTACATAAAATATGGTAATTCAAAATTTTTGTTCCTCAATATATCAGACAATCGAAATGAAAAGTTGCGGCTACATGCAACATGCTCATAATAAGCCTCGAGTGAATTTTTTTGTGAATGTGAACTGATATACTGAATTTTCATGCGAAATTTTGTGGTCATAGTGCACACAGAACCATATAAAATTAAATTGAAATGTCGAAAAGAAGAAACTTCATATAAGTTTCCATAAAAAGATATCCGAATCCACTGAAATTTATTTTATTTTGTGGCTATTGTGTTAACAGAACCATATAAAGAAATCAAAACCATCGAATTAATTTTTTTGTATTACTTGTATATAACATATTTCATTTTTTGAATTATTTTTCGAATGTTATTCCGATTGTGCTGAGATTCTGCTTCTATATTGTATATTTGGTTTCAAGACCAATATAAAATTACTTATTGTACCACCACTGAACGAACGCTCAAAGGCTCCTGCTCTGGGCTGTCCTTAAGCTTTTTTATTCATTTCTCACATAGGAGCACAACCAATCAAAAAAATAACAAAGATAACGAAGCAAATAAAAATGGAAAAGCAAATTTTCATCATTCGGAATGAAATTCTCGGTTTTTTTATTGTAAGTGGTTTTAGTTCTTAGCATATAACCTCTCTGATGAAAAAATTCAATACCCTTATTACACCATGTCTTTTTGTGCCTTTTTGTCGGCCTGACCAATTACGCCTGAAATTTCAACGAAAAGCTAATGCGCATTTGACTATTTTAGTTCTATTTCAAACTTTCATATGAATAGAACTGTTTCTATCTTTTACACCTAAAACGTAGGGATTTCGAGCCTTTTGGTAGAAATGTCGAGTCGGGTCCAATAAAACAACATTTTTCTGCCTAATCTTGGCGTAGCCTAATAGATTTTTTTGAATTGCTCAGTAATAAATATGTTTATTACAGATTATTCTGAGCGAATAAATGAAGCCATATACCTTTTTTCATCTACAGGGTGTCCGGGGAATAACTGTACATACTGTTACCAGAGATAGAGTTGCACTAGCTGACTACTGATTGAATTCACTTTTTCGAACTTTTTCCAAATTCAAAAATCCATAAAAAAATAATTTTTGATGTGACAACTTTAAGCGATACCACAAATTGAAGCATAATTTAGCTTCTTTCTAAACAGCGAATCAATTATTCGTAATTCGAAATAAAAAGTTTTTTTTTACCTACCTAACACTTCAAATGAAGATTAATGAGTCCGGCCCTGGAATAATGAAATAATTGATGTATTTCTGATTCGACCTTAGCATGTGCCAATAACCCCCCAAGTTTCAATAATATCCGTCAATAAGTTTGGATTTTATGATGGTCGAAGTATTTCCATGAAGTTGGAAAAACACCCTGTAGTTTTCTAGGGAAATCCAGAAATTAATTTTTTATAGTCAATCAGTAGTTAGCTAGTGCAACTCTATCACTGGTAACAGTATGTACAGTTATTCCCCGGAGACCCTGTATATATGAATAATTTAGACTCATAGCTTTCATTGCCTGATTTTTAGTTCATCCAAGGCTTCACCTCCTATCTCCTGTAAAACCCTTTTTTGTGTTTTTTCAGAATAACAGTTGCAGTTGCAATAATAGAGATTTCTTAAAATTCAATTTCATCTTCTTTTGATTGCATCACTATTTTTCAAATCAATACAGATACCATGGTATCATTTCGAAAATATTCCAACAAAATAAATAGGTAAAATATCAATTTCTTCAATGTTTGCTATTTTGGAGTTACTAGTGCGACTCATTTGGGGGAAGTTTATCCAACATATAGCCCTGAAAAAAGGGTTGAATATAGACATGAAAAAAGGCATGGTGTAATAAGTTTCCGGAAGAACGCCTCTGTCTAATATTACCTAACCAAAGTGCCTTCTTTGAATGATAGAGACATTTATAATTCAAAGTTTCGTGACATACCTCAACTGTACGAACGATCTTCAATAAATGGCAAGTGTTCAAGACGGAGTCAGTTGGAATCATCAACTGAACAGTGACAAATATGGATTCCAATATACTGAGTTTCACTTTTTTTTCGATATGTGTTAGTTTGATACAGTATTGTGAATCTCAGTCCCCTTCAATTGTGAAGATTCGTGAGTACCTAATGGTGTCGTACAAATTTTGTACTTCTGATTTTTTAATTTTTATACATATTATTTTTCATAAATTTCTGCTTAAAATTATACTAAATTCTAATAAATTGGTAGATCATTCAATCTGATTAATAAAATGAAGTTCTGAGAAGAATCACAATCAAAGAGTTGGAAAATTCTGTGATTCATTTTGAGGAACCATCAATAAAATTTGAGTATTCTGAGAACACAATTGATTATCGCTTTCCCAATGCAAACTCGTACAATCTTCTGACTTGTACAATGTTTACAATAAAAATTTAAGGAAGGCCCTGAGCAGAAACTTTTGAGCGCTCGTTTTGGTGGAGCAATAAGACTATAACCTCGAAATTTTGTATGGGATTTGAGATTGATACCAAATATATAAATGCAGATTCTCAACTCAATCGGAATCATATTCTGGAAATTATTCAAAAAATGAAATATGTAAAAAATTAATAATTGCAAAAATTAGAATTCTATGGCTCTGATGATGCGATCCTCCCAAAATTTTGCATGAACATCTTAGTATATCAGTTTCGATTCACAAAATGAATTTTACCTAAATCGGTTATTCTGTTATAGAAATATAGAGATTCCTCTTTTTAATATTCCAATTGAATTGCCTATGGTTTCGTTGACACTATGGCCACAAAATTTTGCACGATAATTCATTAAAACAGTCTTCATTCAAAAAAATTTCACTTGAATCGGATATCCTGTTATGGAAATATAAAGATTCTTCTTTTCAATATTCCAATTGATTTTTTATGGTTCTGTTACCACTATGGTCACTAAATTCTGCATGAACATTCAGTGTATCAATTTTTATTTATAAAATAAATTTCATCCGAATCGGATATCTTTTTATGATAATATGAAGTTTCTACTTTTCATATTCCAACTCATTTCAACTATGGTTTTGTTCATACTATGACCTCATAATTTTGCATGAAGCTTATTATGAGCATATTGCATATGGCCTCAACATTTCATTTCGTTTCGTTTTGTTTGAGATATTGAGGAACAAAAATTTTGAATGGCCATATTTTATGGAACACCCTATACGACAGCTCACCTCAGCAGTAGGAGAATTAAAACAAAATGACATTTCATGTTCAATTCTATTTCTCATCAAGAATTTTACACCTACATTTATGTTCTAAAAAACATCTCATAGCTGAAGAAATATACTTTCGATTCGTATTATACTCATGCGGGTTTTTTGTATTCATAAATTTATTGTATCCATAGATTTTCAACTATGAAGTGAAATGTCAAAATTGTTTCAACTCCCCTCGGTCTCCCCTACTTTTTCACTATATCAATACTACTATACCTGATGTCTAACAGGTTACTCATTTTTGTATTCCATGTTTATAGTTGTTCGATCCAATTGCAAAATCTTGCCTCTTCCTTAATTTGTTCTTATTTCGAGTGCAAATACAAGGGTCCAAAAGTTCATAACTCCACCTCTGTTTAATGAATTTCTCCAGTAATCACTCAACTATCTCTAGGTTTCAAAGCCTGTACCTACACTTATTAGATATCGTACTATGGAGGTTTTCTGAAAACGAACTCTTCACCTGAATATCTTATTCAAATCATTATCGAATGAAATTAATCGTAGGATTACACAAATCTAGACTTCATATCCGCTTCATTTCCATTAACAATTTTTCTGGGAATCCCCTTAATTGAATGAATCTAATCACTTGATCAACGAATCTTATTCATTCTGATTATTGTGGGAATAATTTTGAAGCGGAAATCAGTAGTTAAGTATGTTTTAATTTTTATTATATTATTCCTCATTATTTCTGTCATGAAATGCAATGCGAAGTTAAAACATTACTATTATCCATTTCAAATATTGATTTAACTCGAAATTTTAGCAATATTTGTGTTTTTCCCAATTGGTTAGACAGAATCTAATAGTCACCCAATATTGAAACGAACTCCCTCCAAAAAAATAAAATGCTTTGAGAATTAGTACTATACAATATTTTTTTAAACAATATAAACATCCCGAAATTACCTACTCTCTTATACAGTGTACTTCAGGAAGAATCAAGGGCGAATATAGCTTTTTTCATGGGGTGGTAGTAATGATTCAAGATCGATAAATCAGGTTCAAAACTTGAAAAAAATGTAATCAAAATATTTAGGAGGAATAATATAATAAGAAAAATAGTAGTAAAGTAATATGAGTAAAAAAACAAACAAATGAAAATATGTGCACCACGTAACTCTTCTTTAGGTTTTCGATATTCATGGGGGGGGTAATTACCCCCATTACCCCTTCCCCCCCCCCGTAAATTCGCCCTTGGGAAGAATAAGGCATACTTGGTAGGTTTAGTGCGCATAAAGTTGATTCCGAAAAATGTTAGTTTTTTTTCATTATTGGAAAATGCAGAGTTATCTAACGAAAAAAAAATTATGAATTTGGATGGTATAATAAGCTCATGTTTCTCTAAATAATCGAAATCAGGGCCGAACGAAGAAGAATGAAGATTTATGTCCTGTCTACTTTGTGAATGGATTATTTAGCGTGTATGATGATGAAAAAAATTTAAATGTCAAGAAATTGCAATTGCATGCGGTTTTTGTAATTAAATTGGAAAAAAATTTCGATGTACAGTGTATGTTATCTGAAAAAAAGGGTGTACGAAATTTTCCCACTTTGGTCTTAATTTTGATTATTCAAAATTCGTAAATTTGTTGAGTGTCATGGGCTTATTATTCCATCCAAATTTTAGCCAATTACATTGAAGTTTTCGATCCATTTTTTCTGAAATATTCCAGACAATCAATAACCATTGGGTCTAACGAAACATGAATTTCCAATTGGTCAACTCATAAACCAGATAATTGAATAAAACAAAAATCTTTTTCAATAATTTAATCTTGAATCAGTTCGAATTGCTCAGAATGATATTTCGAGCGTCTATATATTTGATAATACTTAATTACTAAAATAACTAACAGTACAAAAATAGAAAATATTGCTGATACTAAACAAACAAAGAAAATGGAAGTATTTTTCGAATTGGTCCTCACTGTTTCAACATCACTGATTGAATCCTCTCTACAATGTATACCGCCAATATTTTCTTCGTTGTATTCAGTAATATTATCAATATTATATTTTATGTCTTTCCATGAAAAATATCTAGCAGCTTTGTGTAAAAAGTTACAGGAAAACATATTGTTGTTCAGATTTATAGTATCAAGTGATCTCATGGTATTTATTATGTAGGCATAATCTAAATCTTTCAATTTATTTCCTGCTAAATCTAAAATTTCGCAGTCGTCCAAGTTGGAAAATAAATTGTGGTTCAAAAAATGCAAATAATTGAAAGATAAATTCAACATCTGGACACTAATTAAAGAGGAAAATATATGAAGATCGTCCAAAGTATCCAACTCATTTCTGGAGAGGTCCAATTCTCTCAGAGATGTCAAATTACTGAAAATCGTTTCTGGTAAATAGATGATACCATTTCCGCTCAGATTTAAAATCTCTAGTTGGGTCAAATTTCGGAACATGTCTTCCTCTAAAATCAAATTATTGTCATTCAAGTATAAACTAACCAAAGAAAAAAACTTATTAAAAATATTGGAAGTACCATTGAGTTCATTATGTGACAAATCTAAAGTTTCTAAACCTGGTAACATATTCATTTCATACAAATTGTCGAAAGTAAGCTTATTATGTGATAGGTCAACTTTGGCCAGTTTAGCCAAAAATGTCAATTGAACTTTGGTTATTCTGTTATTTGATAAGTTTATTTCTCTCAAATCGTAAAGCCTATTAAAAGATGCATTACTTATCGAAGATATGGTGTTATTTGATAAATTCAAAGTTTGCAGCTGAGTTGTATTTTTAAAATCAGTGTTGTAAATACGAGATATTGAATTGTTGGCTAAGTTAAGGTATTCAAGGTTCGATAAAGAACTGAAAGCGTTTTGGATCGAGGTAATTTCATTGTTACTTAAGTCTAAATACTCTATTCCTAAATGATTGTTCTCATAAAGACTATTGAGTGAATTTTGTTTAGCCTTTCTCGAACTGCACTGGTATAAATTCGGTTGTAGACTTCGTATTTTATTTTTGCTGAAATTTATTTTTGCTATGTTCTCTAAGTAGCATAACGGTATATCGTCCACATTTTCCAGGTTATTATTTATAAACAATAAACTTTCCAAGCTTTCAAGTTTTAAGCCGTCTTTTGTTATGAAATTCAAACTATTATTTTCAAGGTGCAGAACTCTGAGCTGCACCAAATTAGAGAAGGTGCCATTCCCGACACCCTTTATCACAGTATCTTTAATTTTAAGTGTTTGAAGAATGTCCAATTTTGAAAATAAATCGACGGTTCCATTAACTGAAATGTTGGAGTTATAAATATTCAGTTCTTTCAACTTTGGTACATTCGCGAATAAGTCAGAACTAACATTCGCTAAAGTAGTGTTCTTTATATCAAGAATAATAGCGTTTTGAGCTGGTATGTCACGAATTATTTCTTCTTGGCCCTCTGTCACATCGCTGCAGGTCACTTTGAAGCCATTGGAGTTGTAATATTCGCTGTATGTGAATTCTACATCGCAATCTGATGTTGATGTTACCCCAAGCAGATGGGAAAAGATGAGGAACTTGAAGCAAATTGACCAGAAGACTGAAAAAATCGAATTAATCATGGGGTGATACAAAACGGAAAATGTTTGATTAGTCGAATTTTTGAAAAAATATATTTGCTCTACTATAATGTCCAATTCACAATGGACATAAGCATAACATAAGTGTTATTCCAACGTAATTCGCAAATATTGAAATAAACGAATTACATGAAAGTTTTCATAATATGTTACACAAAAATTACTTTTACATAATTTACACAATATGCAATTGACTTAAACGTAATTTTTGTGCTGCACATTGTAAAATCTTTGATGCAAATCGTATAATTTAACTTTGAGAATGACGTTCGAATTACACTTATGTTTGTTTACTTCCATAGTGAATTGGGCCAATTGTACAAGAGGATGTTAATGGAATCGATACAGGATAAGGACCGAAGTATGAGTTTGATATCAGTAGATTTTAGTCGATTGAAATTCCAGAGAAAATTTCTTGTCAAAAAATAGCATTCTTTTGAACAGGCTTCTAAAGAAGCCGTGAAAAAATCAGCAGAAATTACGCAAAAAAAAATTTAACTACCTTTTCTACATGACAAGAGATAATAAAGCTTTCCCTAAATTTCTTTTTGTAAGATACGAAGTTTGTTCAAAAAGTATCGCGAATTTCATGTTTTTTCAAGAATTATTTATTTATTCATGAATATCTATTTTGTCCCCTTCAAAGTAATCCCCATCAGACATTATACACTTGCGATAACGTTTTTTTCAATCCTCGAAGCATTTTGAAAAATCATTTTTTGTGATCTTGTTCAGCTCCTCCTTCGATGCCGTCTGTATCTCCTCAATCGTGGCGTAGCGTCGTCCTTTCATGGGCCTCTTCAGTTTCGGGAACAGAAAAAAAGTCACAGGGGGCTAGGTCTGGGGAATACGGTGGCTGCGGACGGATTATTAGAGTGTTTTTTGGCCAAAAATTCGCGCTCAAGTAACGATTGAAATTGGGGAATTTGTTACGAATTTCGAGGCGACTCGTCTCATGCCCAAACTATTGTAATAATCGAATGGCACGAGCCAATCGATATATTTAGGTCCTCAGCAACTTCTCTGACGGTGATTCGACGATTGGCCATACATAATTCATAGTATTCATAGTTTCTTACTTCATCAATGTTTTCGTCTGTTGTTGACGTGCTCGGGCGTCCGGAACGCTCTTCGTCGCTCACATCTTCTCGGCCCTCTGAGAACATTTTGTACCACCGATAACGTTGCTTTTGTCCAAAGTAGCTTCGCCGTATCCAACAGTCAACATTCTGAATGCGTCCGCGCACTTTGAGTTGTTTTTCACACAAAATTTGATAGGGTAAGTCCGACCACATTTTTAAAAAAGATATGTAACTTTTTTAGTTTCGGAGATATATATATTTTTTAAACATTAAGGCATTACTCAAAGGGTTAGGGTAGTAAATAAATCATAAAATATGATGTAATACGAAAAGACATTTTTATTTTGACCTAAAAGTTCAACATTGCAACTGGTCGATCTCACCCGCATGTCCGGGTTAGACCGACCACGAATTACGGGTGAGACCGACTTCGAAAAAAACAAAACGTGAAATAGTACAGCATATTAAAAGAGCATAATAATAAAAGTAAAATAGAAACGTGTACATATATTCAATTTTTACGGCTTTTCTTTTTCAGTTTTCCACATAAATCGCAAAATATCTCAAATTTTGAGCACCCGTTATGAAACCAACGACTACAGTTCACACATTTGATCCATTCGTCATTCTTGGTAGTTTCGAAATAATTTTCCCCACAACCTACACATTCGTTTTCGTCCCAATCTTCTGCTTCTGCATCACTTTCCTGCAATACAAGACTTTCGTTGTCCGAATCTGAAGATTCTAATCTTTTTTTCTTTTCAACCACAGTTTTCTTCTGAACTGGATTTCTGTTTTTTTTCTTGTATTCTTTTTGTCCTTCTTAATTTCAATCAGCTGTGAACTGTTCAGAATGGTTGCAAGCTGCCTACCTCGTGTTTTTACTACTGCTTTTGCACTAGTTTTTGGAATTGGTGAAATCAGGTTCTCCAACAATTTTCCCGGTGTGGGATCGAGTGTGGGGGTCAATCTCAACTGTTGCAGTTACAGAGTCCTTCGAACAACCAGCAGAGGTGTGATATTGCGAATGTTCGTTGTCTCAATGTTAGGAAATCGGGGTGGAGTCGACGGAGGGGGTGGATTTTCAGCTGCACTATTTGAACCAGGTCTGGCTTCTGCATCTTGTTCCATTTGGATATTAATATATGCGTAATCTGGAATAATTGCTGGATTAAAAGGTGCAATGCCTGTAGCTTTGAAACCAGACATCCCATTCTCCACAGTTGCTGATTTACCCCAGGCTTGTCCCAAAAGATTCCCAAAAATGAATCTTGTTATTTCCTACTTGGATTTGCCTTTAAAAAATTGTTACAAGCCGCGTAGTAATGATTTTTCAATGATTTGAAAAAAGACCTATCTAACGGTTGTAGGTAATGAGTCGTGTGGCTCGGTAAGCAAAAAAGAATTATGTCATTAGCTTCGAAAATTCCAGTACTTCCACAGAATTGGTATGAGAAGTATGGCCATCGACAATTAACAAAACTTTTCCAGCTGGTTTTCGTGGCAAAAAATGATACTCCAACCAATTCTTGAAAATGACAGCATTGACATATGCCGATTTTTCTGACATAGAAATTGAGAGCCAGGTGGCATTCCATCTAAAAATTCCGCCTTTCTATTTTTTCCTTTGAATATTGAGTAAGGTGGGAGAAACATTCCCTCTGCATTACAGCACGCTATAACAGAGATAGTATCACCCTTCTCGCCTGATGTTAATGAAGGAACATTTTTCGAACCTTTTGCGGCTAGCACTTGGGTTGGTTTTATTGTTTAATTGCAAACCGCTTTCATCCATATTAAAAACATTAGATGGTTTGTCGTGAAGTTGGTTTTCAGTGAGAACTTTTCCTAAAAGGTTAAAATAATGTTCCACAGTCACACGGTTCATTCCAGTCGCTCGATTAATAGAAACTCCTTCCGATTTTCTTATCGAGATATCAGGATGACGTCGCAGAAAGGAGTTCAGCCAATCGTACCCGCTTTGCCTTTTTCTTTATTGAAGTTATGCTTCAATTTCAGTTCTTCTGCGAGTTGAAAAGCCCATATTCTGACGGACTCTAGATCTGGTGCAAATCCAAATGTTTGCAATTTTTTTATATGTCGCACTAATTTAGTTCTGCTTCTTCTCCCAACGCTGATGACGGGCCTAGTCTGTGATATTTAATTACGTCCCCCTTCTTAATCCTATCTTTTAGTGTTGTTTTTGGAATTCCAAATTGTCTAGCGGCTTCCTTTACACCCATTGTACGATTTCGTACACATTCAATTGCATTCCTTAAAGAATCGGCACTCCATTTAGCTCTTTCCTCATTTTTCCTTCTGTAAGTAGTGGGCATTTTTCACATCAGCTGTAACAATAGTAGGTATTTTATAGTATGGTAAGAAGATGACGTAGTGCCAGCGCAAATAGTTTTTTGGTGTAGACTTAGTGGGCATTTGGGCAGGCAAAGAAAAACTCGATTCAGTTTTTCCTAACGTTTCTACATTTATTATGCGCCCATTTATGTGATTTATATTATATATTCAATAACCTTTGAAAACGACATAATAAATGTCGTAACGTTGGGAAAAAACTATACTGAGTTATTCTTTGCTTGCCGAAATTCTCACTAACTCTACACCAAAAAGTCATTCGGGAGAGACCGACCAGTGGTCGGTCTCTCCCGTATTAATGTAGTCGTACTCTACCGAAGTTATGGGAGAGACCGACCACCTTGTTAATCGGAGGAAAATCATAAACCCCTAGATTTTTGAGGTTATGTTATAATTTCATGCATATTTTATCAATCTGTATTGAGATAATTGAAATAAACTCACCCGCCTTTGAAATATCACCAACACAGTAAATTATTAAAAAATATTTGAAGTACGCGCAAATTCTTGAGCCTATTTCATAAAATAGTACTCTGCCTCGGGCTGTGTTTACATGCTCGATGTATCAAGGTCGAACAATTTCATCATCTAATGCGAGTAGCAGAGCCATCTATTGCTTTGTTTTTAGTAATTGGCACTGGTCGGTCTCTACCGATGGTCGATCTCTCCCGGACTTACCCTACAAATTCTTTGATCCATTTTCGAAATAGACGAAAATCGAAGACAAGCTTAAACACGCCCACGCACATAGCTGTCAAACGGACTGGAGGACATTCAAAATGGCCGAAATTGTTAACATGGTGATGGTCATGAGTACCCAACATAACGCCACCAAAAGATCAAAAATCGAACATACAAAGCCCGCGAAAATTCAAAATTCTCGATACTTCTTGAACAAACCTCGTACTTTCTTCTTCTTTAAAATGTCATTCAAAAATTAGGGGAAGCCCATACAGGGAAGTCAGGAGCATAGGGTTCAAAGTAATTGACCAAAAAAACTGGTTCACTTATTGAATAGGCCCAAAGAAACGAACAACAACAAAAATTCGCAAATATTTTCAAAAACTGCATAATATAAAGAAAAAAATGTCCTACGAATCTAATAAGCTTTTTATTTTTTCTTGCTGTCATATAGAAATACAATCAGACACTTCCGCTCTTTAGCACATGTTTACATAACTTTTTTTCTGTCCTATCATTGATTTATGAGGATGAAATTGATAATTACTTTCATTCAATATATAAACGACTCATTTTATTTTTTGATAAGAAATCACGTCTTAAATTTTCTTGTAACTATTTTTCCTTTGCATTTCTCTTGTGCTAAACTCACAATAATAATTTTGCGAATTTAAATACATTGAAAAATCATAACAAGAAGGTTCATTCTGATACTTCCGTTCAAAGATTCACTTCTGGTCCCATTTTTAATTCGAACTCTTATTATAATGCCCGACATGCATTAAAAATAACGAAAACTGACAAGAGAAGAAGATGCTATCTAATTCTCAGT
Source organism: Propylea japonica (assembly GCA_013421045.1). Lineage (NCBI taxonomy): Eukaryota > Metazoa > Arthropoda > Insecta > Coleoptera > Coccinellidae > Propylea > Propylea japonica. The sequence continues at coordinate 114,032,661 of CM024239.1, forward strand.
TTTTGGAAAATAATTAACAAAATTGAAATCTATCCAGAAGTAACATGTTTTTACTTTTCCTGGGAAAGAATAATTAATGATATCTATGCACGTACCTGGGTTCATACCAACGGAACTTATTTCCCAATAACAATATCTTCAGATCACATTGGTATTTTCAATTTGAAAACTTCCTCAAACAGATACCAGGAAATGATCTTTCTCAATTTCCTGGTATTCTAATTATTTACGATTGTCCTCTTGTTGTCTGAAACAGAGAAAACTTTATTTAGAGATTGTATCAAATTGTATAAAATTCATCGATACACGTAACTGAAGTGAAATGGTTCATCGACTATTCTAATAAATGAAAATAAGAGAATTAAGAATTATGATATTGAATATCTGAGAAACAATATTTTTATCATTATATTCAAATGGCAAATGAAACAAATATTTTCAAAAAAAATATGGGAAACATATTGTTTTCAACATCATTGAGTGTTCAGAAAAATCAGCTCCAGCATTGTCTAAATCATTGTATATCATGTATAATGAAAACATAGAGGCAAAAACTTTGCACTGAATTTTACCTGGTAAAATTCAAAAAGGATTGGCCAACAATGAAAATCTTTGTTGAAATAATTTCAACTATCGAAAAATACAAACACATTGAATAATAAAGAAATTCAAAGTAAAATTGAGCTAAGAACTATTGAATAGTTATTTTGTACTGATACTTATACTGAACTGGCAGAAAACATCAAAACCTATAAAATACAGTCAACGCGATATGAGTTTTATTACTACCTACTTCCAATCAGAATGGTACCGATATCGTGATATCTTCTTGAGCAAAATAGCCTATTATCACACTAATAACGCTAATATATTCGATCACGAAATGTAAAATGACTTGATCCATAACAATAAAATTTTCGTGGGATATAAACTTCACACCTCTTGGTGGTTATTTCCCATGAAGTTGATGAAATATAATGACCACCACAAATTTCTCTATTACGGCATTAAAATAAGTGCAGCTAATTACATATTTTTATCTCTAAACGAAACAAAATTTTAATAAATACACCTCACAATAAGTGTTAACGGACGAAAGAAATAAAATATTTTTTCAGACCTCGAGCTCGAATCTGTTGCTATAAACTGGTACAATTGCCTGAAAATTTTTCAAATAAACATCTATGTAGGTTTGACATCAAATATATACAAAACATTCATTTATGGTGGATAAAATAAAAATATATTCATCCAGATTTTTTCTGAAGTGTGTTTCAAGATTCGCACAACTTTTTTTTATATTACATCGTTTTAGAAAAGACATTTCTGATAATATTGTATATTATGATTCAACGTCATATTCACCTCAATGATATATTTTTAATGTTTTCATATATCAGTTTTGACTGTTCGAGCACTCTCAATCTGTTGATCTACAATATTACCTACTGTAGTCCTTATACAGAGTTTTACTATGTGTTGCGTAGTCAATTGAAAACAAGGTTTTAATTGCCTTGTTGTGAACTCTTTGTAGTTTATTCATGAAAACAGAGTAGTAAATTAAATACGAGCTTTTGCTTACTCATTCTATATCAATGCGATTTTCACAACAAAATCTCGACACCTTAAATTTGAATAGGGAATTCCTCGCTTAACGCGTAATATAGAACAAGGAATCATCAGCTCGTTTATGACTAAGAAATAATCGTTGTTTATCATTTGCATCCAGAAATTCTCTACCGGTCATTTAAATTACTAGATTTTTTTCTTCAACCATGATACAGTTATTATTTGATATTATTTATTGATTTTAATTGGGATTTCACCATGAATCACAGATCAGACAAATAATTTGGGTAAAATAATATATATGCATATCTGATCCAAAGGACCCCGCACATTTTGTTTGGGAATTGGCTCCCGGTGGATTTGGCTGAAAATTTGATATGATGTCCTACTAATCCTCCTGATCAAATGTCTCCGCAGTCACGAAGCTGAAAAATGCATACTTCTAGGAGTTTTTAGCGATTTTTTGTATCCATTATGGCTTACGTATTACCGTTCACACAGAAATGTTTGAGAATATTTCGTGATTATTGAAAGCAGATTCTGTCAATTCGAAATATTTTCAAACATTTCTGTGTGAACGGTAATACGTAAGCCATAATGGATACAAAAAATTGCTAAAAACTCCTAGAAGTATGCATTTTTCAGCTTCGTGACTGTGGAGACATTTGATCAGAAGGATTAGTAGAACATCATATCAAATTTTCAGCCAAATCCACCGGGAGCCAATTCCCATACAAAATGTGCGGGGTCCTTTATGATGTTATAAGATCCCTCGAATTTTTCAATAATTCCGAAATCACAAACTCTTAAATATACAGTCTTATGTTAAAATTATTTTTCCATGTCAAAAAAAATTTCTAATATCTTGAATTTCACAATTTAAATTTATAATTCTTCCAGCTAGTCTTAAAATTAGTTTTGTAACATCTAATCGTATTTATAAGATTGTAACAACTCTGACGAAATGATTAAGGAATAACGAAAACTTAGTTAAACAATAAATGGTCCACTGATTTGGTCGATTTCTCTCTAAAACCCAATTAAAATCAATATAAACTTAAGAGAGATGAACACTACTGAAGGACAATATAACAGAAGTGGGTTATTTTTAGATGTAGGTAAAATTTTTGTAAGATTTGTCTCTTTTGTTAATAAAAAGAATAAGATAATCGCATTTATTTAATGAAAGAGATATTCATGGTGGTCATTATATCCTAGTACCTATTTTTAAATTTTTGATTTAAAATAAAAAAAATTCTTCTGTAATTGTGTACAGAGATATGAAAATATTGGGTGCAGTAATAGTGAAAAAAATATGCCTCGTGTTCATGTTTCAGTGAATCAGTGATATTCAAATATTTTTTCCACAAAACTAAAATGTAGCATAATATCTGTAGGTTAATGATCTCTTATGATCAGTGCTTCACGATATCAATTCTTTCATCATTTCTAACTGAGATGTCACAAATAACGGTTGCAGTGAACAAATATCGACAACATTTAAATTGATGGGTTTCTTTATTAAAAACCTTGACACTCCTGCGGTCGAACTTGTTCTTGTAGAGTTCAATTCAGTTCAAGTTTGGCAGAAAAATTCAGAAAAAAATCAGATCTCTAATGAGAAACGTGTGACATGACATCCATTAAAAAAAAACTGATGAGTTTGATAAGTATATTTAAAACAAGAGTGAAGTATTCAAAATACCATTGCGATTTAATATATGCAAAAATTAAATATTAAATGGCAATAACCTACAATGAATTCAAAAAAAAATTAAAGAATCCATTACTTTGAATATGAAGGGTATTTAATGAATATATTTCTTTCTAATTATGAACTTAGGATACTCCTTCTGCAATCCTCAGTAAAATATTCATATCATAGCTTTTCTTCTAATTTGTGATTGAGAAATACAAAAAAATTGGTGGTGAGCAACAGACCGAAGATTGAAAAAGAGTTTGATTTTCATTATCTATCATATCTCGAAAAAAAATGAAGATACGATATCAATAACTCGTAGCCTCTTGTTGAATCATTTTGTTTAACATGACATTATCGAAGTTTAACTCCGTTAGATTTCAAAAAACCTGACAATATTCCAAAAACAAAATGAAATCATACAAAATAAGCTTTACTTACTTTTTACATGGAAATTTTTCAGGAGTTACAGGAGTTACAAATCGGATAAGCTTATAATTCTATTTACTTATAAAATAAGGAAGGGTTGAATATGGATAAGGTCTAAATATCAGAATAATTATTGAAGAACTTATAATGAAGCAAAATTTCTTTTCCTTTGTTCTCGTGACTCATGAAATTTTTGTCTAGTATGCCATTTAATAAAGAACCGCAATTAAACTCATATTCGTTACCTTTTATCTACTTCTATACAAGAGATAAATCACTATAAATTAAATATGTAAATATAATCCCATCAGCTGAATTTGACAGTGCAACAGATATTAGATATTATTTATCACCCATTACATGCTTCAGAGTTCAATGACATTATAGAACTAGCTAATAATTCAGAATAACTAAATGAAGGGGAAATGACACTATCAACTAACTCGAGTATGCAGATTTTAAAAATGTAAATAATCAAACCCTCCATTGTAGTAATGTTCAAAAATATTCGATTGAAAATTTATCAATAATTATAATTATTAAAATAAGCAGGGGTAGTTCATATAAATTTTTTTCGAAATCGACCTCCCATTGAAGATACATCCTTTGGAAGGCGATGACCAAATAACAGTTTTTAACTTTTTTTAAGCGTCCTAAAAACACTGAGCCATAAAACTATACATAATATGATTCATTAAGTAGACGTTACTCACACAATTTTTTCGATCTCATAACTTTATTATTAGGGGTTGAAAATAACAACCCCTTATGATTTTCCTTCGAAAATTATTCTCGTGGGATAGATTTTCGAAAAATAAAATTCTCTTATGATTTCCCATTCAATTCTAGAGAAAAAAAAGTATCTTGCAAAATTTCGATACAGTCGATACTTTTCTGGGAAAAAATAAAATCCTACAAGCAGTAATTATCAATGTTCATTCCATTTCACCGTTTGTTCCATAGAATGAATATTCTAGGATATTTTTTATGCTCAAAATTCGTTTTGACAGAAGAAAAAAGGTTTTCTTTGATTCTTTCTACAATTTTCAGTTTCAGAAGAGTAAGTTTTTATTTTTTCGAGAAAAGTATCGACTGTATCGAAATTCTGAACTTTTTTTCCTCAGAATTGAATGGTAAACCATAAGAGAATTTTATTTTTCGAAAATCTATCCCACGAAAACAATTTTCGAACGAAAATCATAGGGGGTTGTTATTTTCAACCCCTTATAATAAAGTTATGAGATCTAAAAAAATGTGAGAGTACTATCTACTTGTGCTCCATATTATGTATAGTTTTATGACTCAGTGCTATTAAGAAGCCGTTAAAAACTAAAAACTGTCAACTCGTCATCGCCTGTATAGAATTATAGTTTAACTAGACTGGTTTTGCGATATAATTAATTATCATTCTAGGCGACAGTTAGTCAGGGGTTTCATTCCGATTTATAATCAAAATAGAATCAGTTTTGCTTCGGGGTAATTGGTTAGAAATCCTCTAACTTATATGATGTTGTTTATAATGAAAAGCGATTCAGTTAATGTCAACGACACTCAGAATATTATTCAGAACTTATCTTTTTCCCGGCAAATTGAATCATTTCAGAATCAAAAATTAAAAAATTTGCGTTGCGAACAAGCTGTTCAGTACCCTGAACATTTCTATGTCATTCCATTATAAAATTGAAGACTTTCGATTTTGATTTCGAAAAATTCTCGAGAAATTTTGCACAAATCATTATTGATTACCTGAACATAAAACTGATTTAATTATAAGTCGAATAGGGCTATTTCTAATTCAAAATCGAGAATTTTATACCCCCACATACGCGAAAAGATAATCCAAAAAACATAAGCCCACAAAAATAATATCGAGGAAATGACCTCGGTTACGTTTGCATGAATAATGTAGTTTTCAATTGCCAAGTGAATTTTTGAGTATTTACCTATACATATACAAAATAAGTGGTGATTCTTTTTGAGTTCTTTTATCACTGAGGAAATCATAATATTATATTACCCCTTTCCAATAAATAATCCAATTATTTTGAAGTACATTTTTCAGTTATGAATGTAGTGGTAATTCTCGAAAACGGTTGAAAAACCTCCTCTACCGAAAAAGACTTGCCAGATTCCAAATGTAGAGAAAGTAAAATATTGCATTACCTACGTTTAATTCTCATAAATCTTTCGAGTGCATTCTAACCAACAAGAAATTGAAAAAAATTATAGAATTATCGATATCTACCTACTTGTACAGGTGCTAGCGTAAAGCAATGGCAATGGAGGTAATAATTGTACCATTCACTGTCTATTCGATCTTATCGAAAGCGGAGTGGTTAATGTTTTCCAATTACGTAAATAACATTGATAATATATAAAAAACTATCGAATCAAGTGAAGAAACACGTGCTGATAATTAGAGCAAATATGCATAAAAATATCACAGTTCGTTTTTGAATATCCAAGTAATTGATTGATCTCATTTTTATACCCAACTCTCAGGTTATGTATAAACACAAACCTATTCCACCTATTATATTTTTCCAATAATACCACAACTAACTCCAGACAAATTTTATTTGGGTAGTTATAGGATTCGAACCCAAACCTATAAAGGTTATAGCCGGGTTAATCTATAAACATCAAAACATCTTTTATGTGTGCTTTTATTGTTATTTTTGTAATAATTGAAATAGAAGACAACATTTCTTAGAAGTTGATATGGATATTTTAGAAATTATTAAATTTGGATTTCCGAGGCGTATTTTTCCTAGATCCAATCACTTTCAAAATTCAGATGAGTAGTTAACCTTCGTAAAAAGGTTCGAAAGGATGACCAATTTTTTCGGATTTTTCCTCAAAAAGTCGATAATTTGAAAAAATGATTATCCTATGGAAAGACTGCTTGCGTCTTCGTTTTCTACGCTTTTGAGTTAGTGAAGAAATGACCCCGTTCGATATAGCTGAAAAATGAAAAATTATTGAATTTTTTCAGCTACAGCTACCCCAGTCATTTTATATTATTACTAGCTTTTACCCGCGACTTCGTCCGCATAAGTTTTTTTGTTTTCTCCCGGCTGTAAGTCCCCCTGCAACAATGTCCCACTATCGTGTTCCAGTCCTCAACTTCACATCAAAATTCCCTAAAATGGCACCTACCGACTCTCTAAGTTAGAAAAGTGATCAAATACTAACTTGAAGTCTTAGTAACACTCAGTTAAAAAAAAAAACATCAAAATCATTTCAGTGGCTATGGCGTCATGCGCTTCTTGACGCGATCACGCTAGATTTCCGCGGGAATGAGGTATTTTCCCGCCGTAAAAAGTAGCCGGTGTCCGTGCCTAGGATCCTATCTTTATATTAACCAAGTCTTATAAAAATCCGTTCAGACGTTAAGGCGTGAATGAGGTAAACTTTTAAAACAAACGATTAAAAATCACTAACTTAATTAGTTTTCTGCCTACTGCCTACGCCTTGAATACGATAGCATAAATATTAATAGCCCATATCATTTTCTAGGTTACTATCTATCACCTAACTAAATTTCATCAAAATCCGTTCAGCCGTTTAGGCATGATAGAGCAAAACTCCCAGCAAAAACCATAAAAAAAATCACTAACTCAATTCAGTTTTCTGCCTACTTCCTACCCCCTAAGTACGATGACGTGATCATTTTGATCTTATATCCGTTTTTAGGTAACCATCTTACCTTACTAAATTTCATCAAAATCTGTTCATCCGTTTAGACGTGAAAGAGCAAAAGTCCAACAAAAACGACTAAAAATCACTAACTCTATTTAGTTATCTGCCTACTACCTACCCCCTTAGAACTATGGCGTGATTATTATAGCCTATGACCATTTCTAGGTTATCATCTATCACCATACCAAATTTCATTAAAATCCGTTCAGCCGTTTAGGCGTGAAAGAGTAACAGACAGACAGACAGAGTAACTTTCGCATTTATAATATTAGTATGGATTATTATCAACAAAAACAAGAGTTGAGGAAACCTATAAACTCAATAGTACAATGAAAAGATATTAATTCGAAGGCAAAACGAATAAGCAATTAGTTTTTCCATAAGATAATTATTTTCCCAAATAATGTTTTTTTTGTGGAAAAATCCAGAAATACAAGTCAACTTTGAAGGGCTGTAACAGCCAGAGTAATAACACTGGACGGATGCTGATTTTTTATGGTAGATCCTTTACGAAATAAATTTATTTTTTCACCTGCCGCGAATAGTTTAGGTTTTCTGTTTTTTTCGCAAAGGTCAAGTTTTTTCTATTCTTCAGGGACCATTTAAAAAAAATAAATGAGATACAGAAACTCTGTCGTGATGGTATTAATTTACCCCCCACGAATTAGTAAGGATGGACTTATGACGGCGATAGGTGTAAAAAATTTTTTGGCCAAGAATCGATATATGTATAGAAATTTTGCCGCAAATTGAATTCTCTCAAATTGCCACCAAAATTTCATCATTTACTAATTCGAGGGCGTAGCTTACTTACTGTAGAACTGTTGAATACCAAACCATGAATATTTTTTTTCTTATATCATGTACCAAGTACCAAACAACAACAACAATTATAACAAGTTAGGTCCACAGAAAACAGAAATAGTTCAAAAAGAGCACAGAAATACCAACTCATTCCACATTTCACAAGAAAATAACCAGAACCATAGATTGAATTTAATCTGGGGAATTTGGACGTGGGTGCAAGAGAAAAAGTTAATCTAGGATTACAAATTCTAACGAAGGCTTACTTAACGGAGGATTAAAATGATAACGGTGCAATCGGCCCTGAAGACTTTAAATTTCCGTCGTCCGTTGCGCTGGCTGATCAAATATTACGCAATATTTTGTCAGTCCCCTCACAATATGTTCTTATTTGTAAGAACATTCACAAACATTGTTTAAACATTCAGCTAACATGCGAATGCCCCAAAATTCATCCTCGCATTTCGAAAATTCTCAGAAAATTCTTATGAGTGTGAGAGCCTCTCACCTATTTTCTGAAGAAGAAATAATAGCGACTAACTGAAATATTCACCGATTTATCTTTTTTTACCCATCCCAAATTTTAAAAAAGATGAAGGCGAGTATTGGGTCTAATAAGGTTCTCATTATGAAATATTTTTTTATAATGATCCCCTATTCTAATTAAGACTTATCACTTTCAGTATCCGAAAAAATTACTGAAGCTAAATAATCATTTTCCTTCTTTTCAAAAGTATCCTTTGTTACTCAAAATAAGCAAAATTGATTTTTTGAGAGTTAGATTATCTTTCATTCAGACTATTTCCTGAAGTTTTTTTCATAACTCTTCCAGCTTTACCTTCCACATGAACTCTGACCTTCGGTGAAATACGAAAGTAAGAGAAAAAACTAATTCGGTATATCAAATATTTTGACTGATAAGTGTTTTAATGCTATTACTGAGATGTGCGAAAATCCACCATTACAATCTTCAACAATAGGAATTTTTGATTCTTTTACATTTTGCAGAGTGAAAGAGTGAAAATTTGATATGAGAAGAAATATTGAATAATCAAATTTTAAATCCATCTTAAACCTTACTTAACCGTCAAATAGTTCAATTGCATCGTCCTTCAAAATTTAAGTAGTGCATGTGTAGAAAAATATTTACTCGTATCTTACTTAATGAGCAAAATCATTATCATTCAACCTCGTTGTGTAGTTTTCAAAGCGAAATGAATTCTTTGTCGGTTTCATTTCCAATCAAGATCAAAAAAGTGTCAATATCGAGCTACATTTCATATTATCCATGAAATTCCTGTTTTTCATACTACATATGTACTATTTTCTAAAATACAGAATTTGCCTCACATTATTCTCTAATGAAACCATTAAGTTAATTAATTTCATTAACAATTCTGACATTCACCATATTTCATATCACCGTATTTCTCAACTATCAAGGCTCCAATGGTTTTCAACATCCTATTCATTAATTGATATTTATAATAATTAAAACAGCTATGAATTACTTATTCTTCCACGAAATTGATATTTTTCCGAACGAACCAATAAAATAGAAATTCTAGCTCTTGAATACTTGACTATCACAAGTCAAATTTCTTTATTCAAAGTCATCATGAATTATGGATAGCATTGATGAAATTATGTATCCTTTTGTTACCACATGAATAAGATTTAAGAAGATAATCTTCAGCAACCTCCCTAATCCGGCAAATAATCGAATGGTACATACCGATTATTCAGCTACCTTCTCGATTTCAAAAAGAGCATAACTCTTATTTAATTAGGTACCTGCTAATTACCTGATATTGATCAATTAAATACCAACAATTTCCGTTTATTTCATAACACTCTGAATTCCATCAGGTTGAAGTTGTTTACAAATACCGGTATATTTTCAGAAACCTTGAGTAAAATAGAATGTGTATGACTATCTATGAATTTACTGAATGTATGTTTGCTACATTTTTCAGTTTCATGTTTATTTTAAAACATTTACTAGGAAGTCAAAGTTACTGCAAATTAATTCATGTATTTTTCCAATCAAAAAATCTTCATTTCTGTAAAGATAACGATTCATTGGTATTCCACCTGTATATCAGAATATTAGAAATGATTTGCCAAAATGTTGTATTCTAATTTGTACTTCGGTGATTTAGCCTTATGACTGCAAAAACCCAAAATGCTTCACGAGAGGTAATTTCATTAAAAAATGTTAATAAGTGCTTTGAAATTATCATATAAATAAGTCAAACACAAATCAGTTTATCTTCGTATTTCTTGATTCTGGTTATTTCTAACGAGTATTTTTTTCATCTGAATTCGTTACCTATTATTTTGAGCTTCATCAAATTCCCATATGATTTCATTTTTTGGGGAACATTGGGGAAACAAATTTCTGATGCAAGCAATGGGCGAATTCAACACATTTTCGCGAAAAGTCTTCGAACGGAAACGAACGGACAAAGACTGCAATTCATCACTATATTGATGATAATGAAAAAACAATCATAAAAAAAAGTCTCGAAAATTTTAATGACTACTATCTTGAATAAACCTCAACGACTCGATGAAAAAATTCAAACAAATAGAAACAATCCTAAAGCTATGGGTTAGCGAAAATCTATAGAGTAAGGTCAGTATCGAATACAAATGGTGTTTGTGCAAACTTATTACATTATGAATCAAATATCGCAGAACAATAACAGAAAACGTATTAACTGTTGATACAAATTAACAATCAGGTTATAACTAATTCCTGCTCAATTTGAGATGCGGTAAACCGATACAAGTGGAAGTTAGTACTTAGGTACTTCTTCTTATTTTGATCGGCCGCTATAGATTTCAACAAATTTTTACTGTTTACTCAGAAAATAAAATCGTTACAAAAATATCTAAAACAACATCAGAAAACAGAAAAAAGTGCCTTAAGAGATGTTTGTTTTGAAAGCATATAAGTACTTCCGAAGATGCAAAAATAATGAAATATGCTTATTTTCAAAATCATCCTGAAAGTCAGAAACTAGATGCCACAGAGACTAGATGCCATAGAATCTAGCGACATGTAGATTTTACCTTCATCTGTTTTTCGAGAAAAGAAAACACAACATGTAGGTATACTTTTTATATATTACATGTTTTGAAATATTGAAAAATATCACGCAAAATAATAATTTGATCACGATAGCTAAATCGTTTAGATTTTCATGGAATTTTTCATTGAATTTTCGCATTCCTTTTGAGAAAAGAAAATTTCGACTCGGTCAAAGTTTAAATTCTGTATATTCATAACCCAACCATTTACGCGAAATGAGCGCGCAGCAACTGCAAATCAACTCTGTATTAATAACAACACTTAAGCCTTCAAAGTTTGAATACCGATAAAATCAACCTATGCAACTTGAAAGAAAAATAGAAATAATAATATATAATACAAAAAATAGGTAACTATTCGTTGAAGACAAATTCTAAAAATTAAAAAGTACTCACTTTTTGAGTCAAACGAAATCCATTTCATGTATCGAATAAGAATAGAGCACGTAGAAATTAATTACATTATGAACCAAATATCGCAGAACAATAACAGAAGACCCACCAACCGTTGATGTTGATACAAATAAACAAACTATCAGCTAATAACTGATTCCTTCTCGATTTTCGACGCAAGTGCTTAGCTTATGCAGGCAGGGACTGGTGGACCGACACAAAGTAGTAGTTAGTAGGTACTCACAACTAATCTCTACTCCTGCTTTCTGGAAACCTTGGCGGATGGAGCAGATTCACAATAACCGCTCGTAGTCTTGTCGAAGAATTTGTTACCGGTCTATTATCGAGATCAAATTGGTCCATCGTATTCAGTGGCGTGGAAGGAGGTAACAACGTCGCTTGAGAGTTTTTTAGTACACCTAGTTTTTGCGCCGTTATTTTTTTTTTCGTGATCACTGTTTCTTTCAAGCAAAAGAGATAAGGACAAAAAAGTTTTAGGAAAGGTGTAGAGTAGAAATAGCTCACTTGAGATCGTTACCTCAGTTCAGCTGATTTACATGTGTTTTTTCACAGTTCATTGTGAAAAACAAAATTAACGCATTTTCGACATTGAGAATTTGAACAAGAGTGTTTCAACCTCAGAGTGAGAAATAAACATAGAGATGCCCATACGCGTGAATAGAACTGTGTTGTAATCAACCAAGCATAAGAGTGAGATGGAAAGCATTTCACTGTCACACTGGGGTGACGGTGAAGTAAATAATTGGTTAGATTTGCATTTCTCCAATTCCTGAATATAATACAACATTTTCGTTTTTTGCTTAGCTATAATTAATGGGATAGTCTTAAGCAACAATAAACTGCCACCAAATCATTGAAATAAGTCAGTTTATGAACGTCAAATCGAAATGAAAATATGAACACATCGCATCAAGAAACAGCCAATGTTGCCAAACTGACAGAATTATCTGTAACAGACCAATTTTCCCAATACGGAATAAACATACGGGGATTTCGCAACGCCGGAAGTTTGTTCGCGCGTATAGGTACACAGATTCTACTTGGCTGCATAACAAATGCGTGAATGCAACTCTAGGTTTACTTTTTACTATGAGGGTAGAACGGTATAGGGATTCTAAATGTTATCACGCGATTACTTTCAAGACTTTTTAACGCGCCAAAATTTTATAACAAGCTGCACAATAACAATACACCAGTGTATCAAATTTCGCGAAAATTCTTGAAAAGGAAAATTTGAAAAAATCTCGACACTTGCTTAAGAAACTGTTACACTTCCTGAAATTTAGACGTACATATGGAGGGTAGAGAAAATCATGTGTCCAGAAGTTCAACATTCTTAGTGATATAAATATTTCAAATTAGCATAATCATTCGCCCAATACGAACAACCTTTCGTGTGTGTGGTGTCATAAATTTTGAGAAAATAGTGAACAATTCAAATATCAATAGATCCGAAAATACTGCTTTCATTCGGCTCTATAACGAATTTAACCGGTTTTGAACCAACCTCCCAAAATTTCGAAACTCTAACTTTATCTGTTCGAGAGTTATCGTACTCACGTCCGAGGGGCTGACCAGAAAGATAAAATCAGTTGTAACCTCGGAATATTCATCAGTGAGAATAATCATTGGGCCTAACTATGAAAAAATTTAAATTATCCTCACCTCACCAGTAAAATTGATCCATAGTTTTTCAATTAGGAAGTTGTTTATAGTACAGGCATTCATGAGTACCTAAAGACATTCCATATTAGTTTGTCCATCAATAACTACACACAGTTCATGTGATGTCACAATCCATTCACAGTATTATTTTTCAATATACGATGTGACGAAAGTTTCACTCATTTATGACCTGAAATCATTATACACGTACTGAAAATCTAGAAAATACTTTTCGAATATTATAATGTATAATTTTCATCCACGTAAAATTCAATTTCTATGATATCGCCTTGTTTTCAAACTCATTCACAAAGGAAACCTCATAAAGTTCTAGCATCATATCGAAAAATAATGAAAAACGTTTATCGATATGATGTTGTAGCTCCTAAAAAATTGCTCCACAATCTTGAAAAATCGATCCGTCCGCAAAGGTGAGTATTATTCGAACTGAAGACACTAAAAGATCACTGGAATTGAAAAACGATATCCCTCAATCGTTCATAGGAAATTGTCATTCACTTTTGGATACCACACCAAGTGAATCGTCATATACACATACTTGGAAGCACTTTCTTGTTAAATATCTAATACCTACACGTGCAGTGAAATAGTTTCTAACAAGCTTCCATAAGGAAATTGGCTCATAAAATAAATACATGAAAATGTGCGGAATTCAAACATATTTATCTTCCTTCTATATCCGGAGAATGTCTGAAATTGAATCTATTCCAATAAATGAGATTCTTCTGACGATTTTGGAATTCCGGGAAAATAAAAATAATTGTGAAATGGCTCTACAAAAATTCGTCGATATCACATATTTAATATTCTAATGATACTTTCATATTGGAGCTTATCAGGAGGTTGCTAGGAATGTGGAATGTTTTCTCGTCCCATATATCAACACGAAAAAATATTAAAATTCATTATATTGTTAATGTAACTTGCATAACTCAAGACAGGCGAAGACAAACAAATGACATACAGGAATGAGATGTTAGCTTTCAAGAAATTTGTGTTGTACCCGCTACGCATCATACAAGAAAGGTTATAATGCCACTAATAAATTTTCAATTACACCTCATCAAAAATATCAATTTTCCGTCGATCTCAAAATGAAATGTATGAAATTAAAGAATGTATTTCAATCAAGAATTTATTCTCAATTCATAATGAGGTAATTTTTGTTGCCATAAATGAATTCCTTGACTGCAAAAACATAGGTCTAGACACCTTACATGATCTAGTGGGCGTTAGAAACAAAATTCCACTATCACTAGGCTATTTTTATAAAAAAAAATGGTGGTTTTTGTATAATTTCTGTATCTGCATCACATTTCTGACATTACTATCGGATTTCTCGGTTAAAAATTATGCTTAATTGATAGCCAGATCTTATCTTTATGCTATACTTATTTTTTTATTTAACAGTAATTCACCCTTTGCCCCCTCTAAAATCTATCCACAAAGAAAATGTCAAGTATTCTTCGGGCCAAATCATCTAAATTATTCTAAAAAACAACTGTACCAAGTGGCACCTTGGTATAAAAAAAAATTTCAGGTAATAACTAGATAGTTTTCAATCTTGCCGTATTTATCAGACCAGTTTGTTTTACATTCTCATTCAATTCTAGAACGAAATGTATTTTTATCCTTTTTTTAGGGTATAAATTTGAAGAAGATTGATCTAACCGAATTGATAACCTAAAGTCTTCATCGTTAAACTTATAGCAAAAAATATTATTTTTCCGAAATACTACAATAAACATAAAGAATGATATCTTCAAGACCATGGAATCGATTATCAAACTTCTTCACACTTTAAGCCTTACCATTGAATTTTCTATTCCTCCACGAACAATTAACTTATTCAATGATTAAATCGATTCTCTTTCTCAATAAAAAGGAACAAATAATAAAGAATCCTAAATTAATCATCCGAAATGAAAAAAAGAGAAATAATATGCTTATTTGTACAGCATGTTAAACCATAAAATTGTCTTTCTGCTCAATCAACAGTAGATGAAACTGATTTTTAATTCTTCCGCA
Organism: Propylea japonica; assembly: GCA_013421045.1. Taxonomy (NCBI): domain Eukaryota; kingdom Metazoa; phylum Arthropoda; class Insecta; order Coleoptera; family Coccinellidae; genus Propylea; species Propylea japonica. Next base: position 114,048,088 of record CM024239.1, read on the forward strand.
TTAAGGCAGATTCAACAGTAAGGCGTCCAGGTTCATTAAAACAAAATAGAGGGAAGCCATTTCATGAATTTCAGTAATGAAATGAAAACCTTTTTCGAAAGCCAGTCCAATACACAGGTGGTGTCCCAGATATAAAATCCTTATGGTCTTTAGGAGGTACCAACCTGCAAATGATACTCATCTAAATTTCATGTCATTTTAATCATTCGTGTACAATCTCTTGAAGTGCTACTACTTTTGGGAGTTTCAAAATGATGGAAGTAACTTGAAGAAAGTCCTGATGAGAAGTCACAATAAATCAAATTCGAATATCCTGAAAGTCATCATAGGGTGTTCCTAAATTGAACGTACAAACGAAAAGGGGAGATTCCTCAAGTTAGTTTAAACAAAAAAGTCCCATAAACATGGGGTCGCAAACCCACCAGAGTGTTGAAGTTTGAATTTTTTTAAAGTTTTTTTCTCGGTATCGTTGGTAGATGCGACAAAACTACAAGAGACCGAAAAGTTTAGTATAAGAACAAATCTTCTTTTTACATTTTTTCAAATTAACAATTGCTCACCAAAAAAAAGTTCTGCAGAAGAACAGGTGGCAGTATTCCAGAAAAATATCACCCTGTAGATCTTCTATCGAAATTGCCATGTCAAGTGGTGAGAACTCTCAAATGTATAATCTTTGCCAAATTTCAGTTGAATGTCTTGTAAAGTGTAGATACTATGAGAAAAAAACTTGAAAAAAAATTCAAAATTCAACACTCTGTTCTCGAAAACGAAGCGTTTGCGACCCCATGTTTATGGGACTTTTTTTCTTGAACTCACCTAATGAATCTCCCCTTTTTGTTTGTACGTTCAATTTAGGAACACCCTGCATTGAGAAACTCAAAAATGTGAAAAAAATACCAAAAAAAGCTGGGCCATTAATAACGAATATTATCTTATATTTTTATTGCGTTTGAAGAAAAAATCGGCCACAAATCAAGAATCAAGAAAGTGCTCTCTCACCGAGACATATCACAGTGATTCAAATCGTTGGTTACCTGGCCTAATTGCAAGAAACTTTGCATTTCATTTCAATTCAACCAATTTTCTAGATTTAGACTCTAGCGGACTTTTTTTCACTGTTTCTTATCAAGTTGTGGGAGGTAACCGTAAAGGAGAAAGAGAACAGAAATGTCAATTTTCTCTTTACGTGTAAGAGCAGAAATAGGGTCCCTGTAACAAACCGATAGGGTCGATAAAACTATAGCGTTCACTCCACAAACTTGTTGGTAACTGGAAATTTTGTTTGTTAATATCCAAAAATGGTTCCCTTGTTCCAACACGTCCAAAACTAGTTATTGTCCATCAAATATTTCCAAATATTGTTCTTTTCCTTCTTGATTACACAATGTATTTGATGTAAAGTTCCTAGTCTCGTCTTCTCCAGGAAAGTCGAAATTTCAAGAAATATCTTAAAATCTTCAATTCGACCAAAAGTGTGCATGAATTTTCAAAGTTACTCTTCAAGAAAGAACGGAGACGGAGGAATACATAAAAGTATTCAATTACCATTTTCTCATCAACATTTTCTTGGGGAAATGCTCTTTCTTTTTATTATACAGTTGTGTATTTTTCTCCTCAGAGATAAAAACTTCATTAGGCGTTATTTCGGAAAAACGGTCATGAATATCTTCCTCGATGGATCAAGATACCCACTGTAGCAATTTACAGAATGTTATGGTAACCAAAGATCATAATGTAGAAAATCGACTCGATTGTTATTATCACGCTTACTCATTCTGAGCAGGAAATAATTAACCATGGTTAATTTCAATCGATACGAGTGATTCAATTTCTGTATTTATTATGAACGCTGTACAGGAAATTCAAATGTTAATCTATCACTATAAACTATTTGTATTCTAATATTTGCAGAATCAATGGTGATTTCGTCCTTTAAAATATTAAAAATTTTCTGCCTGAATTGTTTCGTTTCTCCTTTATGTTATTTTACTGACATTAAGTTGATGCTTTTGGTTTTATTGTTGATATTAGCATAATAAATTATTGTATATGAATGCACTGTTTGATTAATTGAAACCATTTTCGGTAGTATTCGAAAGACATATTCAAATATTTATTGGTATTGAAGGAAAGTATCATAAAACTAGCAAAGAATATACATATTTCATGAAAATTAAATTTGGTTTAATTTAATGTAATGCATATATTTGCGTCATCTTAACCTACGCCAGGAATTAGGTATCCAAGATCCTCCTATGTGGTGTTGTCATAATATAACTAGTTTTTTTATATCTTTGTTCTTGATGGTTGGAAATTCATTGAGGTGTTATTTGGTCTATTTTCCTTTTCAACCATTCAACGTTTCATCAAGCATTCCTTATCCGTCATCATAAATCAGTCTACGAACTTAGAACTTCTAAAAACCAAATAATATTTCAAAGTCATAATGATGGTAAAAGTGACAATATTTCTTGGCGAAGGTGGCCCAAATAACATTTCAGTAATGTTTTTTTCATAATGATTATTTTTTCAGTTTTGCTGCGAGAACAAGAGCAACAGGAAATCGACGGATGGTTCGAGAATACTTCAATAGATTTGAAAACTCCGCAGATTTCTTTGGAATATACAACCATACAAATATCAGACAATGATAGTGATGAAACAATAAAATCAAATGGTAAGTAATTGGCAATTAATTATCAAATGAAATTTGAAAAAGTTATTCAGTTTTTTTCCACCTCGAAAATTCAGAACTGGGGTGAAACTGTACATACACATCTTCTGACAATTTAACACAACAATATTTTTCGTAGTTTGTGAGAAACTCTCAGAAAACATATCATTGATTATTGATATAACGTGGTCTGGGGTAACGAGTATTGGAATCCTATCAAAAACAATAAATGTCCCATACTTAAGATTGGACCTGTCTGTGAATCCGTTCATGGTTTTACTGGATGAATATCTGGACTTTCGAAATTCTACTGATGTAGTCCTGATTTTCGAAGATGCCACATGTGAGTGCAATGTTTCTAAATGTCACATTCAATAGTGATTGTCTTTTCATTTCAGATTTAGATCAACTTATATTTTCCTGGGTTGATACCAACAGAATGAGGTTAGTTATATCGGAAAAATTGGATGCTACGGTAGCGAAAAAATTAAAGAAAATTAGGCCTATACCAAACAATTTTGCTGTTGTTGCGACTACCCAAAATATGGTTCAGCAATTTCAAAAGGTATACCCCATTATCTTATATTCAATGTGATTAGTGTGAAGTTCCTGATTTTGCGGAAACGTGGAGGTAATGTTTCTAATCAATAGATTTTTACTCGTATCTGAAATCTGAAAAATGCAACTCGATTCATTTATCGATGAATAAACTATATGCCACCAAGTGTTTGCTTCTTACATAATTTAAAATACGCATGAGATATTCAATTAGACATGGACGGTTGAAGCTAGTCAGTGAGCAAGAATGAAAACGTTGTAATTCTGTGAAGGTTGACGCTCACTTGGACGAGACGAGACGAAGCGAAGAGTTGTTATCCGCAGGCACGATTTGCACTGAATCAAACGATTCTGATCTTCGCTTCGCGCCTCCCAAGTGAGCGTCTACCCATTTGATTCAGTGCAAATCGTGCCTGCGGAAAACAACTCTTCGCTTCGTCTCGTCCAAGTGAGCGTCAACCTTAATTGTTCAATTGTCCTAGATTAAGTATTCACTGTATAAGCGAGTTTTAAATTAAGTATTGTTTTTAAATTGTTGCGTTGGAATGCACTTCATTATAAAAAATTTACTTTTTCGGCAACCATTCGGAAAGTACCCACTTCCCGGACGCTTTTTCTTTGAGAAATTAGCATTTTCCAGCCTGATCTGGAATGTACGTATTTCCCGAACTATTCTATTGTTTGTTTTAATATTATCGTTACTATGATCGGGTGTTAGTAGTTCTTCTGTACGTTCTGAAGGTACCTACTGAAAAAATTAAGAAAGTTCTGACGTGAAGTCAGTAGCTTGAAGAAAAGTAAAATTCATGAATTAATACAATAAGATCAATAGTTTTCAAGATTTTTAAAATTTGAATGATCCGTTTACCAACATGCTTTGTGGGGCCGGGTTGTTTACAAAAGACATTGCTATATACATATATATGTATGTTATTTCTTCGAGAATCATTAATGTATTTTCGAAATTATTCATCCTTTTGTTTCCGATTTATACTAATGCAAATTGCAACAGTAAAATAGTTATTTTTGTATTAAGTGCGTAAAATGAGTGTTTTTTTCATGGCACATGAGAGTGTCAATTTTGGCCGAGACCGCAGGTCGAAGCCAAAAATTCACTCGAATGTGCCATGAAAACACGAATTTTATACGCACGAAATACAAACAACATTTTTTGTACAACTGCGAATGTGAATTTACATCGTCTGAAATAGATACGTATAGTCCGTTCACGAAAGGTTGAGCCGTCGGTTGGCCATGATAATTTGACATATTCCACTGTGTATATTGAAATTTTAGGTTAGAATGTTTATTTTCATGTCAGATTGATACGCAATGTTGTCAATATTGCATAGAATTTTCTGATAACTCTCAAGCACATCTGACGATGACGGGTACATTCGGCAACGTTGACTTTATTTTACTTTATGACTGCAAATACTGCCAACTTCAGATAAATAAAGAAACGCCTACTATGTGCTCAACCTTTCGTGAACGGACTATATAAGCCGGGTTTCACAAAAACCCCGATCACGTTGATTGATGAAGTGTCATTATTTCTGTGCTAATTTCAGTTCATTTTTGACGTAAACCATCGAAATTTTCTCAAAATCAACGATTTGATCGCCAATCAAGCTTTGTGAAACCCGCGGATAATCATTGAAGATAATGCTTTCAGTACAATATTTAAATGAATCCAGTGATCTTTCTGTGTCGTAACTATAGAAACAGTTTGTTGAAATTGTTTGAATCTTTGACAGTATTTGCTCGTAGTTGCTTCAATTTCGAATTATTTTAAAGAAGATGGAAGTTGAACATGATAGTGGTAGTGATACCCCCGCAAATATGACTGAAGAAGCAAATACAATTGTATCTTATATGTTACCAGCCAAATCAAAGCTAATAATATGAGAAAACGAATAACCAATTTCGAGAATGGCGCAACAAGAACAACGTAAAAAAGGTTTCTGAAAATGTGCTCACATGCTATTTCGAGGAAAAATAAAAAATTTTTAAACCTTCCAAGTTATGGAGGTCAATGTTAAAAAAACATCTAATGTCGAGGAAAATATTGATATAAGGAATTTTTCAAAATTGGTTCCGCTTATTAAGAACAAAAGCGTCGGATACCGAGGAATGAAATCTAAAGTGTTATGGAGGGATAATATCAATAAATTTCTCAGAGATGCTGATGACGAAACTAATTTACTTTATAAGGTACAGATACAATCATAATTTTGTGAAATAAGTTTTAATTAAAATATTCATTATTTTTAAGTTGTTCTAATTTTAGTTATCAGCAGTGAAAAAAAGACTTTTTTTAACGGTGAAAAAAAGACTTTTTTTAACGGTGAAAAAAAGTAATATTTTACGCATCCATAGTGATGAAGAAAAGTCAAGTTTTTTTGACAGTTGTACAAAAAAATAATTTTTCTTGATTGTACATTTGATTTTATCGATGCTCCTTAGGTATGATGATATAGAGACCAAACTTGTTGTCTGCTGAATGGCAGCTGAAAGAAAACTGACACCACATTTTCGAGCAATTCTTTCCTGACTATAACCCGAATTCGTGAATTAATCCAGCCTATCTTTCATAGGTATTGAGTTATGAATAAAAATTGAGAAATTTTTATTTTAAAACATGCTAAATAACTCGCTCGTTTGAACTCGTAGGTATTAGAAATCTGTTGTTACATATTGAAGGCATTTTTTAAGAGTAATTTAAATATAATATCATTAAAATTTTAAGTTCAGCCATTTTCGAGAAATGAGAAGGATATTCGTTATCTCAAATGTTAATAATTTTTCCTGCTTTTCGATTCACTGTTGAATAATAAGTGGAGTAGACAGTTTTTATCAGAGCGACCGATGAATATATTATTATGGTTCGAGAACTGCATATAATTTTATGGGATATCATGCTTCTGTGCAATCACTGACTGTCGAATAATTATTTCTTTTATGTATCGATATGTATAAGTACCGAGTAGAAGTAAAAGACTCTCAGTTCATTATTACAGAAAAAATTCAATAAACTTTTTTTATTTATCAAAGAAATTTGAAAATCAGTATCTAATGAAGTTTTTTCTGATGACGGCTATCGAACGCTGGCCGAAACGTTGAACAGAAAAAATGTATATGATAAAAATTGCCCAAAAACTATATCTATGAATGTTCCGTCATAAAGAATTCCACGTCAACAACAAGTGCATTATTTGTAATAATCTGAAATTATTTGTCTTCATATTCTACGTTTTGATGATTAAAGTTAGGGTTATACTAATTACGCCTACACTTTGCTGAATCCTTACAGAACTAGACATAGGTAAGTAAGGAAAACCCTCAGAGGGTTTTCCTTAGAGTAAAGTATCGGGATATAGTCAAAGGTTTAATTCCAGTCTCCAGACATTTCTTATGTTTAATGAGTAATCCATCTCATTCAATTCAAAACTCTTTTGAATGGGCTCAATCAATGAATGAAGATAAATTAATGCGTCTTCTTATCTCCTGTTTGATAGATGACCACCATTTAAATACAAATTCAATTAATGTTATCACGTTTTCAGGCTTTGGATGAAGGTCTAGTTACCTTACCTGAACGTTGGAATCTTGTATTCACAGACTTCGATCACAAAAACTTCGATAGAAAACTGATATACGGAAAGCCCATCAATGTGCTCACTTTAGATGAAAAAGTTTGCTGCAATTTTCTTGGTACATCCAGTTGCTCATGTCCGAGAACTTTCAACCTTCAAAGGAGATTTCTTGAAACTTTTCTCGAAGAAATACAGCAAATCTTTGTCAAACTGAAAAATGATGGCTACCAGATCACCAGTAGCGTCGAATGTGATTCAGGATCTTTTGACAAAGACTTGAGTAAAAAATTCGATAAACTACTACACGAAGTTTTAAAGGGTAGTGATCGATTCTTCGAGAATAAAGAGGTAGTTAGGGTGAAGATTCAAGGAAATGTAGAGGTTGGTACACGAATGTCGTCTGAGATAGTAGCTACATTCAGTGACGACGATGGTATAAAAGCAGCTTCTGGAAAGTTGATCAAGGCTATAAAACCCTTCTATAGAATAGGCATAACACACGTGAGTAAAATCTATCAGAAAGGCATATAATTATGAAGATCAACCACAATAGTTTATTGTACAACAAGTACGGAATAACATACATCATACTACGAGTACGAAAGTTTGCAGCACGAGCTGGAAGCGAGTAGGAAATGTTCATTCCGTTCTAGTTTTACCTCATACTTTTTCTACGACTGTTATAACAAACTTCGCGGGATTAGAATCCGTTCTGTCAAAGAGATATTGAATTGACACTTATGTTTCTGATTCTATCAATTGTCGGCATGGTTACGGCAGCGTCGTGACGAAGATTGAGAAAAAGCCGTGCGTTTTTCAGACATTGTGCACGAGTTGCTCAGCAACTAGTGCATAATGAAATAGGAGTATAGAGTACTTCATTTAGAAATCATCATTGAACATTTCTGTTTAAAATTTTGAAGCTGTTCCTCTTTGTACAACATCCAAAAATGTTCTCATTTTTCATTACTTCTGAATGGTTCTGTTATATCAATCATTTATTTTGCACCAATATTCAATTTTTATATCTTGACACTTTTAGGCCTTGCCATGGTCTTACAAAGAAATTGACGATGATGGAAGTTATTTTTGGACAGGATACTGCGTAGATTTTGCCTACAAGTTGGCTCAAGACATGAATTTCGATTTCGAATTCGTAGAACCTGAGAATGGTACATTTGGGGAAAAAATAAATGGAAGGTGGGACGGAGTCGTAGGAGATCTATACAGAGGAGTGAGATAATGAAACCATTATTTTATCCAACAAAATTCTTTGTTTCCTTTAATCTGGCAGTTGGCGTTTCTTTTACTTTTTGCGCTCATGAATGTCCATTTTGAAAAGTAGAATTTACATATTTACAACCCATTCGAGTAAAATTGCATTATATTTGAGTTTGCAAGTCAACTTCTCTTAATAGTCCTCTCTATTTCCTGCAATGTAAGGCTCGTATTAATAGTTCGCCCTTGAGGGTGAGTGTGAGTTTGTATCGACCTTATGAATACTAGCCCTAAAAGTGAACTCAACTCTCACTCATCCCCAAGGGCGAACTATGAATACGGCTCTTACATTTATGATAAATTACCTATCGAAACTCGCAAGAAAAAACATTAAAAATTGAATCGATTTCTCATTGAACCTTTTCAAGATAAATAATATGAGAAAAAGGTTTTAATTCAATAGAAAATAACCGAAACTCTGATATTATTCAATAAAGTAACTGATCGAACGGTGGATAATCATGTAAGGCTAGTGAAGTCAAATATTAATTCATAACGATTTCAGGAAACGGATATGGCAATAACAGCCTTGATTATGACTGCTGATAAAGAAGAAGTTATTGATTTCATTCCACCCTACTATGAACAAACAGGAATTTCAATAGGTAATTAAGAACAATTTATTTTAGATGCAACAGATTCTTATAATTATTCTCGTATTAAATCATTTACTTACCTACTAAAGAGCAGCTTCAATAGAACTACCAACAACCACCACAACAGTACCCACTTTTCGAATAAAAAAAACAAAAATAATTTCAGTTAATAGTTCTTACAGAATATTCATGAGACACATTTTTACAATATTTATAGGACAGGAAACATAGTCAATCGATTCGAAACAATTATAATTCGCAGTTCATTTTTGAATGTTTCGAAGGAGAGATCTTTTGATCTTGAATCTATCTACCTATATGTGAATTTATTAATTTGAAGGCAAATATGATATCATTATTAGGTACTTCTATATTTGGCCAAATTGAAAATATTATATTCTTTCTGTATTGCTGTGTAGTCACTGTTGACAATGAGGGTGTTGTTTTTGAATGCCAAGTGCCTCAAAAATTCATTTTGGGTCCTTTGTAGTCTACCTATATGTGAAGAAGCCTTTAGAGCACGCTCAAGCAGTTTCATGACATTTGGATGAATCATCAACTCGATATTCTTTCAGTTATGAGGAAACCAGATAGAAAAACATCCTTATTCAAATTCATGACTGTTTTAAAATTGGAGGTATGGCTAAGCATAGTAGGAGCATTGATTGTAACAGGTTTTATGCTATGGTTCGTGGATAAATATTCACCATATAGTGCAAGAAACAACAAGAAAGCATATCCATATCCGTGTAGGTAAGAAAACCTAATTATCACATTCACATACCAATATGTAATTGATGTGTTGTACCAAAATAAGAGCGAACTTAAAGAAAAGCGTTCTACTGAGTTGGGCAAAAATATCTGACGTTCAAGAAAAAATTGAGTCCTGAGCAGGTGGTTTTGAGCGCTCGTTCATTGATGGAGCAATTAAGCTATCACCTCAAAATTTTGTATAGGACTTGAGATTAATACTAAATATATAAATGCAGAATTTCAGCACGATCGGAATAATATTTTAGAAATTATTCAAAAACTGAAATATTTAAAAACTTTTTTGGCTCAAAATTCGAAAATTACAGATATTTGGGCAAAACGATATAGCATCGGTAATTTTCACTCGAATTTTCATTGATATAGGGAAAAAACTCAAAAAACATTCATTATTGCTCTGGCTATGTGAGAGGTAGCTCCATCCTGTTGGAACCACCCACGCTGCATTGCAACACGTCTTCGTCTTAAACAGACAAGCAAAAAAGTTGGTTATCATTTCGACATTGCGCTCTGAGTTAACGTTAACAGCAGTGCCATTGCCGTTTTCAATGATGCAAGTTGAGGATACAGCGTACCAAAAGATTGCTTTTGGTCTATGCATCGATTGTTCGTGTAATTTTCGAGAATTTTCATCAGATCAATAACAGCAGTTCTGCTGATTGACCATTCCATCGAGGTAGAACTCAGCCCCATCGATCATGAACAGAATGAGGTTCTCATTTGTTGATAAAGTCTTGTAAAAAGAAGCTACAAAACATTTGTTGTCTTTCTTGGTTCTCAATACAGCTTTTAAACCTAATAAGATAGTCTGCTGGATTTTGTTATAGCGAATAACATTATTGAGCATAATGACAACATCAGTATAATATGAAGGCACCATAATAAAACAATTAAGGTTGTTTCATCTTGTTCCCCAACATTTCTCATAAACAAAGCTATCTGCAGTTTTAATTATACGGTATTCAAGACAATATATTTTTCAGAGAATTCACATTGAAAGAAAGTTTTTGGTTTGCTCTGACTTCATTCACCCCACAAGGAGGGGGTGAAGCACCAAAATCTCTGTCAGGAAGGACACTTGTTGCAGCTTACTGGTTGTTCGTTGTTCTCATGCTAGCTACTTTCACAGCAAATTTGGCTGCATTTTTAACAGTGGAGCGTATGCAGGTATAATCAAAATTACCATTATGGACGGCATAATTGAGATAGTATACTTATTAGAAGCAAATTGATTCACTTCACTTTTCAGACACCAGTTCAATCTTTAGAACAGCTATCTCGTCAGTCGCGTATCAACTATACAGTGGTTCAAGACTCGGACACACACAAATATTTCATTAACATGAAGCATGCTGAAGATACTTTGTACAGGTAAGTGAATATCGTATAAAATAGATATGGTGGTACCTACATTCAGTAGTATACTGATGGGTCTCTAAAGAAACAAAGATCAGGAATATTGTCCAAAATTCAGGAACCTCGTACCTTCAGGAAAACTTATAACAACGATCCAAACTGAAATGCTGGCCTTAGAGAAATGTGCCCAAATCTGTGTCCCTATACATAACAGGAGATCCAGAATTTGCATTGTCTCAGATAGTCAGAAGACACTGAAGCAACAGATGGCTGGTGATTGAAGATCAAGGACCTTCTGGAGCTGTGAAAAATTCTTCAGCTAGATTGTAGATTAGAGTGTGGTAGATTGGCACCGTGACTTCCTTTTTATACTGAGACCAACCAGGTTTTTCGTATACGATACCAGATTTTCATTTTGCCCAGGAATGTAAGCTCCTTCGCAAAGTTGATTATTTTCCAAGAAGACTTCGCTCTTATGTCTGCTGACGTCAAGGTCGCGTTACCCACTAGAGTAGGTTTGGTTTACGCCAATACATTGCATAGGCTTAATATGTTTTCGGTGGTTTATGTGGCCGATCCTCGTAACCTAGATATATCGGCGTTTTCCTAACCGATCTTGTGCAGGTAATATCCCACGAAACAGAGACCTGTAAAAAGCCCAGTAAACAGCCTTCAACACGTTTTTTGACAACGATAGAGCTTGCTAAGCGTTCTTTTTTTAAGGTGTGTTTCTCTCTTTTTTCAATCATCGACCACCACCCTAATCAGTATGGGTGATACCCAACATGAGGGCACGGGTCAGGCGAAAGAAGTGTTTACTGCTCTTTTTGCAAGGACGTCAGCTTTTCCATTTTTATCAATTCTCTGGTGGGCAGATATCCACACTAGAACCAGCTTGTTGTATTTCACCAGTGTTGTGAGGGATTGTTTACAGCTCCGATTGGGGCTTGATTTACAATAAACAGCTGTCAATTGCCCTACTACAAACTGTCTGTCAAGCTACTACAAGGGAGTCTCTGAATTTGCATAACCTCTTATAGTCACTAGCGACAAGCTAGTTTTAGTTTGAGTGCCCTCTCGCCTGGCATCCATTGAAATGAGGAACCTGATACCCTTGGTAAAAAAGATGCAGTATCTACACCTGACTGAGGCCATCATGTTGAATATCACCTAGACTGATTAGGCCAGAGGTCGATTGACTGTAAAAAGTGGACAATTATTCTCACTGGGTTAACACAGGCTCGACAAGTTCTAACTCTGCCAAAAAACGAGTTGAAGCTGCTTACTGGACTTCTTTCAGCTCATTGAATCGAAATACCACTACGCAAGATCGATATAAAGGAAATCTCCGATATATGGAGGTATATTACGTGGATCGGTCTCAGAAACCACCTAGCACATATTATGTCAATATTATGTATTGGGGCAAATCAGACTTTTTCTATTGGGTGGTATGATACTTCATCCAACACAATATAGGTCTCCTAGGCATTGAATCAACTTTGCAAAGGAATTGACATTCCTGAGAATAATATATCTGCAGCATGGTAATGCACTAAAGACTTCCTTGGTCCCAATACAGAAAGGCAGTGTCATACCAATCGACCACAATCAAACAAATTTCAATGAATAGTAATACATTATTATATAATAAACCTCCAATTCAATCTAGACTGGGCACAACAACAAATAAAGCTAATGCAACAAATCTTCACAGCTCTTACAACTCAACATTTTACAGGATGTGGAAGGAATTGACATTAAATGCCTCAACTGACGATTCGCAATATCGAGTATGGGATTATCCAATAAAGGAACAATATGGTCATATTTTAATAGCTATAAATGATTCAAATCCAGTGGTAAATGCTTCCGAAGGTTTCAGACTTGTCAATGAACATATTGATGGTGATTTTGCCTTCATACATGACTCTTCTGAGATAAAATATGAAATCAGCAGAAATTGTAATCTGACTGAGGTAGGAGAAGTATTTGCTGAAAAACCATATGCTGTGGCCGTACAGCAAGGCAGTCATATTCAAGATGACTTGAGCAGAGCGTAAGTAATGAGTCTATAATGAAGAAAAAGATTTTTTTCTGAATTGATGCTAAAAGATTTAGTGGGTTGATTCCTCATACCATTTCACGAAAAAAAATTCCATTAATGTAGTGCCGAAAATGCATTGTTTCCCAGATGCAGGATGTTGAAGTTGTACTTAAAAAAATGATTAAAAAAAGTGGTACACCTCTTAGATATTTTAAACTTAAAATTATTATAGAATTGTTCGTTCGATTAGAGACAAAAATCTCTCCTTCTTGTCGTGTGGGGCGCCGTTTTTATGTGAAAAACTAAAATATCTTTAAGTAGCGTCGTTATATGAGGAATTTCTCATACAATATAATATTGTATAGTGTTCTTGAAAACGTAATACTCGCCTACACGTAAATTTTTGAGAAGTTTTTACTTACCGCGCACAAGTGCCCGGTACTTTTGTGGTCATTCAATGTTTATTAAATAAGTGAATTCATCTGTTTATTTGATATTATAGCATATTGTTCTTCTTTGTTTCTTAATAAACATGGACTTGAGCCTATTATTAGCGTAGAAAGGGTGTGATTTTTCACACCCCCTAGCGATCGGCTATCACACTCCCTACTAAGGGGAACATTCACTCATCACGGATAGCAAGTCTCAGGGAGATTGAGCTCTGAGGTCTTCGGTGTTCTTCTTCTCCTGGGCCCTGGGTTGTTCGTCCTTCGTTGCTTGTTCCTGGATTTCTTAGTTGATGTGCTGGTAGTCGGTCTTGAAATATTTCCCTCCATGATTGTTCCGGGTGTCCATCGTGATCTACAAACTTCCCTTTCCGTTCTAGCAGTACCGAAAAGTACTGCCTTTTGCATTATTTTGTAAAAGTTTTTATCCAAATCTAGCTCCTTTAGGTTGGACTTGAGGCTCTTAGGTATAATTCCTGTGGTTGATATGAGAATGGGAATGGTTCTGGTACTAAACATTCCCCACTGCCTTTTGATCTGGAGTTCTAGTTCTCGATATTTCGATATTTTTTCAGCGTATTTTTGAAGTAGATCGTTGTTATTCGGTATGGCCACGTCTATAAGTATTGCTCTCTTTTCTTTTCTCTTCACTAGGATTATGGCAACTCCATTCCAGAGCCCCTAATAATAATATTATTATTAATGGTAGAGTCCCTTCTAAGGTTCTAAAATATCTAAGGTTAAGACAAATACGCGTTAAGATGTTTTATTTTCTCATATGAAAACGGCACCTCGCAGGACAAAATGACAAAGGACTTTTTTTACAAATTGAACAAAGAATCAAAAATAATTTTAAGTTCAAAATATATCAGTGGCGAACCACTTTTTTTAGAAGGTAAAACTTTAACATCATGTAGGAAATCATGTGGAAAACAACGCGTTTCCTGACCTACATTTATGGAAAATTTTTCCAAAAAATAACCTGAGAAATCACCCCCTTAAATCTTTCGCATCAATTCAGAAACATCCTGTGTTTGTGTATTCACTTAGGCGTGTATGTCGTTATCATCAACTTCATTGCTTCAGTAATATTATTAAGACATTTGGATGACTTAAATTTCAAAGGATATTTACAGAATCTTGAATCTAAACCAACAGATTCTTTGAAGAACTTCAGGCTAAATACTGGAATCATTCTGTGAAAGGTGATTGTCCTAATGCTGACGACAACGAAGGAATTACCTTGGAGAGTTTGGGTGAGCATTATGAAGCCAAAATTATTGTGGTTACAACCAAATCATTGTCTGCTGATCCCTAAATATATGCTAAATAACAGAAACGTAATTCCATTGCATAAATACAGTGGAACTTCTCAATAACGAAAGCTCTAAATCCGCAAAAAAAATCGTTATAATTAAATTTCGTTACATAGAAAATTTGTTTCTATAATCGGCAATGTCGCAGTCGACTTCACTGATAAATTTAAGTTTATCATTTAAACTTAAGAACTTCCTTTCCAACATTTTCGCAGAATTTTTCACACTAGCGTAATGGTTAGATTGAAACCAAACAGAAAGAGGAGTATTTAAAACTGTTTCAGAAGGTTCTTCCTGCCCGCCATAATGATTTAATTTAAAGTCGGGATTCATTACGCATGTCCGGAAAAATTTCGGAAGAAAACCACTCTTATACCTTTTTACCAATACCCATTCAAAGAGTGATGTTTTGAATATTTTTTTATAGGGAGAATTTACTTCGTTTTAGAGGGTGCTTTTAACATGGAATTCGGATTCAAGGTGCAATTCTTGTAAGAAATTCGTTATACAGAGAAATTCGTTATACAGACGTTCGTTATAGGGAAGTTCCACTGTATTTCAAACATGTGTTAATAGCAATAGCCTCTAAGTTCTGAGTGTAATCAAAATAGTAATAAGTTGATAACAGGTAGGTATGTATACTGTCAGAACAAACAACTTTATTTGATTTTCAACGGCAGAAGTTTGGCAAACTACAGCACATTTTATTGAAACAATTTTCGTCGCAAAAAATTGAAGTGCAAAACTACCTATTTTATTATTTTATAGTTTTTTGTGTGAAGTAGTGAGAAAAATACAACGGCACAAATTTGCTTGCAAGTAGCACAATAGGATTTCGAAAATGTTTATAGGTATTGGAAAAAACTAAAAGTGCTGACTTTCTTTCGTTTTCGTGATTCGCCAGATAATTTGGATCATTATCGAATAAATATTTACGGTACAGACAGCACAAAGATTACATACTTTTTTTCATTCATTTCCGAGTAGAAACGAATGTGCTGGGGCCGGCTGGGGCTAACTTTTTTCAATTTCGACTTTTCAGGCAACTAGAGGGTTTTCAGAAAAATTGAAACGGTACAACTCAGAAAATGTAGAGTACGATTTTTTTCAGTTATTGGAATTCAATTTCTTGAAAAGTTGCTAGGCCGGTCATTTTTAAGATTATTGAAATATCTCGAGAACCACATGGAATTGACAAAAAAGAATGACATAAAGCAGCACAAATCTAGAACAGCTCAGCACAACAATTTTTTTTTCCAAAATCCAAAAGTGCTTGGTCAAGTTCACCACATTATTTTCTGGGCTTCTCATAGGTCATTTTATCGTGAGATCGGTAAAAGACACTGGCGCAAACCAGACTTACTTTTCTGTGAGCTTTCTGTCCATTGTTAATATAGAATTAAGAAAATAAAGAATTTTACAATCCCTACTGGGTATCCTATATTATGAATAATTTGCTACAATTTTTAATTATTCTGCATATTTTCATCTCGCAGGTGGAGTTTTCATTGCAACTCTATTCGGTCTTGTCCTTGCAATGATAACACTGTTGGTGAAGTGATTTACTACAGGAACAAGAGGAAGAAGAACGAACATGTGGAAACCCTCAAAATTCAACCTTCACCTGATAATAAGAGCACATTTAAAAACAACATCAAGTTGATCAGCCCGGAAACTATTACATTCGGAAAAGAATTTAAACCGACCAACTACAGTATCGTCAATTCGGATATAATAAAAGCTCCTGGAGTGCTATATCCGAGATCTAGAAATCGTGTACAACAATCAAATATGAAAAATTTGACTGGGGAGTAAATAAGTAAAAATGAATATTAGGTAGGTAGGTACTTAACAATATACAGTAGACTCTCGATAATTTGACACTCGATAAATTGAATCTCTCGATAATTGAAGTTCTTTTCAGTTCCCTTGAATAACACTTGATAATTTGAAAAAAATCAACGTGTCTGACCCCCTCGATAATTGAAGTTGTAGCTGTGACATCTTGCTCAATAACACTCTTTAATTTGAAGTCAAATCACCCAAACACTCTATAATTTGAAGTCCCTACTCTTATGTGGTCCGTTTCATCTTGCACTTGTCTTAATTGAGTTTGCGCACCTATTAGAATTGCGTTGAACTAAAACTGGTTTTCGAATTAAAAATGAGTGAAAGAAAGAATAAGGGTCTTTCAATGAGAAAGACGTGTTATCGAAGCGGTGGAAAATGCCACATTGGAAAAGATGTTGCGAAATAGTTCGATATTCTACATCTACAGTCCATGATTTAATTTAAAGAATAAGAAACGAATCACTGGAAGTGACACCAGTATGTCTCTGTATGTTTCTGTCCTCAGGGCAGAAACAAAACGATGAATTCTTCTCAGCTCTCAACTTTTAGAAAACACCCTGGACAATGCTATGCTAGATGGAAGTCACTAACTCAAATGAAAATTGCGTACTCTTCTCGAAATGTTATCATATACACATAAAGATCATGTATGTAGAATATAATACATAATCGCATAATACAAATATCATTAGTACCTATGTACTTCTAATCAAACTCTTGTTTAATTGAATTTCATCCTTACTCCCTCTTGTTTATTTGAACTCTTTTTATTTTGAATTCTCGGTAATTTGAACTTTTTCGTTGGTCCCTGAGTTTCAAATTATCGAGAGTCGACTGTACTTCAATAGACCTATTCGATAATTATAGCCAAATAAACTGTTATCCAATTTATATTATACATGTGCAAAAACTGAACTGAATTTTTTATTTGTTACAGTGAGTATTATCTGATTCTTCCGTAAATTAAAGTTACAGCATCTCTGTGCCACATATTGCAGAAATTGACGACTGCAATACTGTCTATGAAACAATTTCATATCAATGACTGAAAAATACTCAATATGAATAGTTATTTAATGAACTAATTTATTAACTACAGCGATTAACGCTTCAGAGGGGCGAGCGCTTTAATAGTGCGGGGCCATTAATCGCTAGATTAATAGTCGTTTATTTTAAGGAGAACGGAAAATATTTCTTACTGTCTATTTCTGAATTATAGCATATTAAGCTTCTGCTCAACAACATTCAGTGTCATTCTGTATATAGTATATACCTATTACTAAAGAGTTTTCCAATAAGTGATGTTATTTTGAAATTCAAAGAAAAATTCCATTTTTCAATATGAATGATCGGATATTTATTTCCTTATAAACAAGAAGCTATTCCGTTAATAGTGTAGAATAACATCAGGCAAATGAACACCACGACCACGCTTACAGGACCATATCCTTTTAATGAAATTTTCCATAACCAAATCGCAAAGTGGCTGCCCTATGTCCTCGATAGCCTCACGAATTCCATCTTTGAGGTCTTGAATCGACGCTGGGCTATTGGCGTAGACCTTCTCTTGCACGTGGCCCCAAAGCAAGAAGTCGCAAGGTGTTAAAACACAAAATCTCGGTGGCCAATTGGGATCACCTCTTCGAGAGATAACTTTTCCCGCAAAAGATCAATGGTTTCGTTGCTTGTGTGGCACGTATCGCCTTCTTGTTGAAAGTAAACGTTGTCCAGATCAAAATACGGTGTAATGACGTTTGTGGAATGCCTATTTCCAAAGAACGACGAGTAATGGACAACCTGGGTTTTCTTCAACACTTTCGGCTACAGCAGCAATATTATCGACTCTTCTTGAGCAACGTTTTATTCTTCACATCACTAACTTGTTCCAACAGCTCGAATTTTTCCACCAATTTCTTTATTGCGGTCCAACAATGTGCTTCACGACGACACAGAAGTTCCGAATTTTACCAACCGTCTCTGCCAAATTTTCACCATTTTCAAAGTGAATTTCAATAATTTCAATGCGTTCTTGAAGCGTGTATCGTTCCTTTCTTATTAATGGCGTAGTTTCTACTTGTCAAATGTCAAAAAATTACAGCTTCAAAAGTGACATTTACCGAAAAAGCGAGCTATTCAAAATAACACCTCTTATTGGAAAACCCTTTATTTCAAGTATTTTTCTCTACTTTTTCGCTGTTATATCAGCAGATAAAGATGTCGGAGTTCTTTTTAATATTGATTCGTAATAATAATAAAGAAGGAATTTATTGCTACTGCAATAGGCCATCGTCCTAGGTCCATCATCCTATTTATTCATACTAATGGAGATATAATTAAAGGTGATACAGTCAAAACGCAAAACTCTAAGATCCAGTGAGTTGATGAGAGTCTTCATCCACAATATTGTTGTCATAAAAAAGTTGTAATTTATCGTTTGATTCGCTTTTGTTTCATGTCTCCTCTCATCACTAAAACTGCTCAGTTGCTATTCAATTTCTTGATATCTCCTAATCAAACTGTAAACAAAATTAGAAGTCAATAGAAGAAAATCCTCAAAAGGAAATAAATAAAAAGCAAGCAGACAAACCATTATTTCATTGATATATACTTCATACGGAAAAGTATCTGTATCTGGATCAATCGCTACTCGTAACATTTCTTCAAGTTCATCTGGTTGTAATGGCTCTCCGCTTTCAGTCATGAGTGAAGATATGTCTTCTCTGGTCAGAAATTTTTTGCCTTTAGAGTCAAGTACTTTGAAAGCTTCTAAAAGTTTCTCTGCTGAAGCAGGTTGGAATCTGAAAAAAATATACAATTTGAAAATTTGTTATTATGTAGATACCTATAGACCGTTCACGAAAGGTTGAGCACATAGTAGGCGTTTCTTTATTTATCTGAAGTTGGCAGTATTTATTGTCATAAAGTAAAATAAAGTCAACGTTGCCGAATGTACTCGGCCTCGTCCGACGAGCTTGCGACTTATCAGAGAACTCTATGCAATAAAGACAACATTGATTATCAATCTGACAAGATAATAAATAACATAACCTAAAATTTTAATATACACAGTGGAATATGCCAAATTTCCATGGCAAACTGACGGCTCAACCTTTCGTGAACGGAGTATACAAGGTGAGTATTTTACAGGAGGACTGTTAAAAATACGATTAAGAAATATCTCTCATACAGTACAAAAAACCGTAAAAATAAGGACGGAAAAGATTTACCTACTTAACCCATTAACGCCCAAATTATTTTTTTTTTTTAATTTTACTCTGAAATTTGTATATGATGCGTAAAATATATACCTCCTCGAACGTAAGAATAATTTAAATGAGAAAAAAAAACGCTGTCCTCATCTGAGGACGCTGGGCTGTCACAGGTTTAAATTTTTTTTTCAACAAAATTATACATTTTCATTAATGAATGAAAAAATTTCTTTTTCCTCAATAATAATTCGTATTTATTGCACGACATCACCATTTCAATGTTGTTGTGATATTTAGGAAAACAAGAAATGCATAAGGCTACTCCGCATTTTACACAAAATGTTCTTGGTTTCCAAGTACATCTTTCGAATTGACAACGGCGATGATTTTCCCGTTTGCTCAGAACATGTCCAAGATTATCATATCTCAGGGGGTCGATTCTTGAATTATGTCGTGTTCGCGAATCGACAAATGTCGACCACAACTTAGTAGGGAAGTTGGTGGACAATTGTCGAATCGCGAACACGACTTTTTCAAGAATCACCCCCCAGGTCATCGAAATATTGACTTTTGAGGTGGTAGGATGATAAGGATGCCCTTCAAAATTCTTCTTCCATGGCCCAATTTAAGGTATGTTACGTCAACTTGTCGTCTGAAATCTTTTATGGAAATCTATTGGGTTCCATTTATTGGCCAATAGAGGATGCAGGAATTCACAATTGCCATGTCAATCATCCTTGTGAAAAAGGACCAGTACCTAACACTTTTTTCTCCTTATAGCAATGGTATGCTTTCTAAAAGTCAATCGAGGTGGTCGACACCTCCCATATTTATTGTAGTTGTTTACTACGAGTGGTTTCGGAACAGCTACTTTTTCTTTTTTTTCTCGACTCCATCGTTGAACATTCACAAATGGTTCCATAACGTGGAATTTAGTTCCCAAAGAGAGTTTTGAATCAACCTGATATAATATCACGTCAAAACCAGCGTCCTATTTTGAGGACACATACTTCATCATCACTTCATAAAAAAAGTAATGCAAAATAACTGAATACCATATTACCGTAATAATTTTACTAGTATAAAAAAAACTATTCATTAATATAAAACTACTCACCAGCAAAAATTGATAACAAAAGTACACTGTTTATTTCGACGATGAATGGATCGACAAAAGTCTGAAATTCAAAGCTGCACAATTTCGAAGAACAATAGATTTTTTAGTTGTAATTGAAAGGAAAACTGAAAATAGTTTCAAATGACTGTCAAATATGTAAACATATGGAGAGAAGCTCCATCTATTCCTTAGCAAAAAGTAATAGACGTCCTCAAATGAGGACGCTGGGCGCTAATGGGTTAAACAAGATCTTCAATAGCGTTTTCCATTGATGAAGAACTGATGCGCGCCAGGACGCACTGAGTGCATTTTTTGTGTTCCATATTGTTACAAAGAACAATGAAATGCCCATTCAATGAAAACCAGTGTAGTGTCAGTGCAACAACACTAGTGCAAAACTGGTGCACCCAATGGAAAATGCTATAATAGTAGATACACAGAATGTCAGTGAATGAGTTCTACCTATTAAAACACCCTCTAAAGTGTACTGTTTTCGAGATTCAGGGTATTGAAATTGAAAAAATGGAGTTTTTGCGAATATCTTCGGAACCACCTATTGAACAGAAAACAGCTTTGTTTTTTCCTTAGTCTCAATAGGTGGAGGTTAGTCGGTTAGTGAAGGTTTTGAAGGGTAAGTGGGTGTTTTTCACCCAACTTTTACGCTTACTTAGAAAAATTTGCTTTTTGAGACGCCCATTTGGACCGCCAATGTTTTCTACACAAAAAATACTCGTTTATGTTTGAAAACTTGGTCAATTTATTGAAATATATTTTTTTTTAATTTTTTTACTAACCAACAAAAATTTTACCTTAAAAGTTTATTTTTCTCTAGAACGGTCGACTTTCCTTTGCCCAGGAATAACTTGTTTGACTAGAAAACATTGACGGTTCTAATGTACTTCTCAAAAACCATACTTTTTCCATGTTACTTATGGGGCATGTCAAAAAACTTATTCCGGGTGTCCCCAGAAGACTACGTCAAACGAAATCTGAATGTAGATCAGAATGGGCTCTACCTGATGTAAAAAAATCGATTATGTAAAGAACTGCAGTGTACAGAAAATTTGTTTCTATAGTCGGCAATATCGCCGGTCGACTTCACTGATAAATTTAAGTTTATCATTCAAACTTAAGCACTTCCTTTTCGACATTTTCGCACAACTTTTCACACTAGCGTAGGTAATGGTTACATTGAAACAAACAGACAAGGGTGTATTTAAAACGTTTTCAGAAGGATCTCTCTGCCAGAGCCGGAACTAGGATTCTAGCGCCTGTGGCAAACATTCAAAATGCGCCCTTGAAGAAATTTATTTTTCAAAATATTTGATTTTTATAATTGACATTATTGATTATAAGGGTTTTCCAATATAAAGGTGTGTTTTTGATATTAAAAGAAAAATGCCATTTTTCAATGAAAATGATCGGATGTTCATTTCATTATGAAGAAGAAGCTATGCCGTTAATATTGGAAAATAACATAAAGCAAATGACCACTACGACCACGCTTACAGGACCATATCCTTTTAATGAAAATTTCCATAACCAAATCGCAAAGTGGCTGCCCCTATGTCCTTGATAGCCTCACGAATTCCATATTTGAGGTTTGAATAGACGCTGGGCTATTGGCGTAGACCTTCTCTTTCACGAACTCGCAAGGTGTTATATCAAAAGATCTCGGTGGGCAATTGTAATCACCTCTTCGAGAGATAACACGGTTCTGAAACTTTTTCCGCAAAAGACCAATGGTTTCGTTGCTCATGGGGCAAGTAAGCGTCTTGTTGAATGTAAACGTTGTCCAGATCAGTACTTTCCAATTTCGGCCATAAAAAATCCATTGATCATCTCTCGATAGGGCAATCCATCACCGTAACTGTTGCTCCAGCCTCATTTCCGAAAAGTAAGGTCCAATGACTCCGCCGGACCATGAATCGCACCAAACAGTCACACGTTGAGGATAGAGAGGCTTTCAACATTAACTCTTGGGTTTTCCGAGCCCAGATGCAACAATTTGCTTGTTGACGAAGCCACCGAGGTGGAGATGGGGCCTCATCACTCAAGATGATTTTTCGATGGAATTCCCGATCATTTTCATGCATTTCAACGACCCAATCAGCAAAGACACGTCGATGTTAATGATCGGCCGCCTTGAGTTCCTGTGTTAACTTAATAAATCTTTATGCAAAATACGGTGTAATGACGTTTGTGGAATGCCTAATTCCAAAGAACGACGAGGAATGGACAAATATGCTTTTTTAAAACACTTTCGGCGGCAGCAGCAAAATTTTCGGCTGTTCTCGAGCGACGTGCACGGGTTTTATTCTTCACATCACTAACTTGTCCCAGAGCTCGGATTTTTCCACCAATTTCTTCATTGCGGTCCGATAAGGTTCTTGAAGCGAGTATCGTTCCATTTATTAATGACGTAGTTTCTACTTGTCAAATGTCAAAAAATGATAGCTTCAAATGTGATATCTACCGAAATAGCGCGCTATTCAAAATAACACTTCTTGTTGGAAAACCCTTTATTTTGAAGAACCTTTTATTGACAATAATCTCCCATATTTTTAAGGCAATGGACAATGCACCGCGAGTCGTGTTCTCGCCATGTATAATTTTCTAGGATTGGTTTTGTTCCGTTTTGGTAGTGTTCGTTAACTACGTGTTTCTCAATTTGTAAACTGGTAAATTCGCCACTTTGAAATATAGAGCTTTTAGTCGATCTTGATTTAAAATGGAATATATCATATTTCATATTTTGCGCCCCTAGTCGTTTGCGCCCGTGGCAAATGCCTCCCTCGCCACGCCCCACGTCCGCTTCTGCTCTCTGCCCGCCGTAATGATTTTGTCGGGATTTATTACGTACGTCCGGAAATTTTCGTAAGTAATATCATAAAGGCATCTAATTTTTCCGAAAAGAATCGAAAAAAAATGGTTGCTAAGTAATATTTTGACAAGAAGCATATGAGTGCTGGTGGCAAGAAGCATGAGTGCACCTGCACGAATGCTTTTTGTCAAAAAATATTACTTTGCAATGTGTTTTTTCGATTTTTTTCACAGGAAAAATTAGATGCCCGAATGGTATTTGACAAGACTATTTCATGAGAGACAAATTATTCTGCATGCATTAAGTTTAGGGTATTGATTTGACAATAACTGTCAAGTTTGCCTCGGGTAAACGCGAATAAACTGCTGACAGGTCCTGCCAAACAGTTTTTCCACCTAGAAACCATTTGTAATTCAAAATTGCGCGTTTCTGATTGGTGCAATTACGACGAGGGAAATAATCGGAAAAAACCACCCTTATACCTTCTTACCAATACCCATTCAAAGGGTGAAGTTCTTTGAATATTTCGCTATAGAGAGAATTGCTTCGTTTTAAAGGGTGTTGTATAATATGGAATTTGGATTCAAAAAAAAAAGCTACCTTCTTTCAGTGATGACCTGAACCATATAGGGTAAAAAATCTGATAAGTGTACATTCCCGGAGACTCCTGGTCCTCATTGCAACTATAATCTCTTGGATTTCTGCTTCTGTTGGACAGCAACCTAGAGATCTCACGATGGTGGAAATTTCTCTAGCATCCACGGTTTATTACCGCATGGTCAAATATGGAAAATGCATCAGTTATTCTCCGTTCCAAGTCACTAGTGGTGGAAACTGAAAAAAATGGCAATTCGATTTAACTAATATTTGATCAAATGGAAGAAAAAAATGTATTGCTGGCCACTTTATTCATCCCACGGAGAGAAGAACATTTCAATTCATTTTAAGAAGAATATTAGAAATTTTGTTTTTTCGAAAGTTCCATATTCAGCTGCTCAATAACGATAAAAAGATTTGTGCATTAGGGAATATACAGGGTGTCCCGTAATAGGACCGACAAACTTTAGTGGACATTTAGATCATATTTTAGACAGATTCGACCCAAATCATATAATGCAAAATTGCTTCGTTAAGGAGCTAGTGCCCTTTGAAGATGACGTCCTGTCCACACTTTTTGCCACATATTCGCAAAACATGAATGCAAATAATTGATAAGTATCGAAATTTTTGGCAAGAGAAGATGATCTTTGTTTGATAGAATTGATTTATATCTTCAACTCAAGAACCATTATCAAGTGAAAATAAATTCAAAACAAAAGTGAACATTGAGTACTTAGTGAAAAGAGAGAAAATTTCAAATCAATATTTTTCAGAAATGGTGCATCTGGGCGTACAAACGCATCTTTTTTCAAGAAATAATATCAGAGTTTAATAATATAATGTGAATCTCGCGAAATAATGAAAGTTAAAAAAGTTTAAACTAAAAATACCCTTCAAATGATACGATTGTGCTTGACATGAAAGAAAGGCACTCAATCTAATCGATGAGTTTTTTTCATATTAGGCAATGTGTAAACTTTCAGCACTTTATGACTCCGTTTTGCGAATATGTGGCAAAAAGTGTGGACAGGACGTCATCTTCAAAGGACACCAGCTCCAACGAAGCAATTTTGCATTATATGATTTGGGTCGAATCTGTCTAAAATACGATCTATAATGTCCACTAGAAGTTTATCGGTCTAATTACGGGACACCCTGTATACAGGTGTCCCAGAAAATTTGGGAAATCTCTCGGATTCAGATAGAACATAAAAAATTAAAATGACAAATTCCCATAATTTTTTTGCTCAGCTGCCCTCCCTACGAAGATACGACCTCCTAAATGACGCCCCTGGAAATACATTTTAGTGGAATAAGTTTCAAACTGCTCGATATAATTTGATGAAAATTTGATTTGATTAATAGTATTAAGGACCTCTCAAATCACCGCACTCAAATTTCAATTAGCTTGTTCAGTTCACCAGGGCGGACTGGGTTGTACATTTTAATGCTCAGGTACATTTTTAACACCCTGTATGATAAGGTGCTAAAAACAAATTTGTATACCTTGAACATCTATAGAAGAGGTACTCTTGTTCAGTGTCAATAAAATGAACCGTTTTCAAAATAAAAAAAACGAAAGAAGTATAAGTAATTGAAATTTATTTCACTAAAATGAATTTTCAGTGGCGTCATTTAGGAGGTCGTATCTTCCTAGGGAGGGCCGCTTGGAAAAAAATTATGGGAACTTGTCATCTCATTTTTATGTTCTCTCTGAATCCGAGAGATTCCCCACATTTTCCGGGACACCCTGTATAATAAAAAATTGAAAAAATAATACTCCATATAGTTTTCGACAAACCTACTCAACATAAAAACATCCATTTTGATTTCTCCCAAAATGAAAATAGGATCGTTTTTGTTTTGATATCTAAATTGAACAGCTTTCGGAAAAACGTTGTGGAAATATCTCATTAAAGTAGGAATGCCATTGATGAAAAATCACAAAATATAACTTTCTGAAGTTTCGACAATTTTCTTTACAAGGAAACATTACCTAAGCATTTTAATTACGTTCGATTTTCCCTTGAAAAAAGAAGCGACTGCTAAACCGAATATTATAATTCATATTTCTCAAATATAGGCTAAAGGATTGTTTAAGGTTTAAACAATGACTAACGGTTTTTAATGTTTTTGGAAAAATAAAATTTCTCAATGAGATTCATGAACTTTTTAAAATTTTTTACATACCTGATGAATCATGCTCGTTCATGTTTTATTTCTCGGGAAACTAACTCGAAATATGTACATTCTAGAATTATTACAAATGGGTTTCCATGACTTCATGGAAAATCAATAAAACATGTAATATACAAATAAATGCAAACATATAACATAAAAAAATGCAAGCAATCCCGAGGTATGATAAAGTCTAAAAAGTCTTTCATCATAAGATGTTTTTCAATAAAGAAAGTAGAGGCTGAACTGATTTAATAAAAGAAGTATAAAAATAAAAAGGAGATTCTCTGGTCTTTCAGATAACCTCAAAATTTCGTTGAACTGAACCTAACCTTAAAAAGTCTCAAAATCAAACATTCAAAAAATGTGTTGTTGATTTTGTAATAAAGTTCCAAAATCTACTGTTTTATCCATATGTAGTTAATTATATAACATACATTATAAGTTACATTCTTCAAAGATGACTGCAGTGAGAAGAGGAGAAGTTTTAAACTTCAAAGGTTGTAATTTATTTCGTCAACGGTTAGTGCTTGCAATTTTGAGTTGTAAAACCGTCAAAATAACAGATATTCGTACACTAGAAGATGAACCTGGTTTGAAAGAATTTGAAGTAAGTTTAGTAAGACTACTCGACAAAGTAACAAACGGGACTGTGATTGAAATAAATGATGAAGGTACTTCGATATTCTTCCAACCTGGACTATTATTCGGAGGAACAGTTGAACATGACTGTTCATTACAAAGAGGAATAGGTGAATAAATTTTCATTATGTCCACTTATATACATTTGTATTAAATTTTAAAATACTTATTCATTATTGCAGGTTATTACTTAGAGGCACTTTGCATGCTTTCACTATTTTGTAAGAAACCGTTGAATGCGACATTGAGAGGAGTTACAAATAACGATATAGATCCTTCAGTTGATCTGATTAAAACATCCATGATATCAACAATGAAAAACTTCATATACAATGATGAAAACTTAGATATATCTATAAAAAAAAGAGGTAGGAAAATTAATGATATAAATTAATTCTGAGGTGATCTAACAATTTATTCTACAGGACTTAGACCTCTTGGAGGTGGAGAAGTTGTTTTCAAAAGCCCAATTGGACAACAGCTGAGACCTGTTCAACTTCTTGAGTCAGGGTTAGTTAAGAGAGTGAGAGGCACTGCTTATGCACTCAGAGTTTCACCTGCAATAGCTAACAGGATAGTTGAAAAAGCCAAAGGGGTCATGTTGAATTTTATACCAGATGTATTCATAACGGCAGATCAAAGAAGAGGCAAACAATCAGGAAATAGTCCTGGGTTTGGAGTTCACTTAACTGCTGAAACTACTAAAGGAGTTATATATTCCGCAGAAAGGGTAAGTATGTCACTTGAATGAATTATTAGATTTTTAGATTTTAGAGTAAAATATTATGGCTAAAATTATCTCCCAAATTTCATTTCTGCTGGTCCACATATATTTCTGAAAGGAAACTTCACCTCCCTCTATATCAATGAAAATTGATATTCGAATCGAACCTTTTGGTTACTCTTTCGTTTTATGAATCTTTTCACTCACTCTTTTTGACCAATTATAGAAAAGAATCGTGGGGTTGTAGAGCCAGCGCCTGCCAGCAATTGCATGCTGAAAATCTCAGTCGATCTGTGTATACCTAGTAAATTTCAAAAGGCTCAATATGTTATGTACATTAACTTATAAAAGAATAAACATGTATATATTTCAATGGTTATGATACATATCATTGATTGTTTAGGTATCAAATGTCGTGGCATTTGGAGATGAACCCACATTACCGGAAGATTTAGGAGAAGCTGCTGGACATAGATTATGCAAAGAAATTTACATCGGTGGAATGGTAGATTCCACATCTCAAAGTCTGGCTCTTCTGTATATGGCTCTTGGTCCACAGGATGTATCCAAGATAGTGCTCGGCAACCTAACTGACTACACCATCGGATTTCTCAGAAACCTGAGGGAATTCTTTGAAGTGACCTTCAAAATAGAGAACTATGAACCAGAAGAATCAATTGAAGGATCAGGTGGTCCTAAAGTTTTGATAAGTTGTGTAGGTATAGGATATACAAACATTAGCAAAAGGACAATCTGAATGATACGTGATTTTGCTACTTGGTCTATATTTTTTCATTAAATTGATATCTAGAAATAAATAAGTGTACATATATGAAAACATTTGTAAGTATAATACAATATCATTAAAAGTATTTCGATTACATTTCCATTTAACTTACCACAATACCTTGAGTAATTATCCTTTATTAAAGAAAAAATAATTGGTTTCTAAATAACAAGAAAGTGAAATAGATTGTTACTTTATTTACGACATTGAAGGTGAGAATCTCTAAGGTTTCAAAAGTCTTACTGGACAAGTGGACAGCAGGATCGATAAGCTTATAAATATTAATAATTTGTAATTCAAAATCTCCGGGGAAAATTATGCTCTGTGATGCCACACCACAGAATATTAATAACTCTCTCTGTGACATAGCCTTGTTTTCTGCATATTATTCTATGTTCGCGTATGCGCAGGCTCTCGAAGTTAAAGATGTCTGGACCTGTTATTTCAAACATAAACAAAAATTTGGATATTATTGATTCTAACATGATCAAATCAGAAAATGATACGAAACCCGCTGTTAATCAAGATGAAGATTCTGAAGAACAACCTTTAGATATAGGAGAACACTATTTAGTGCGAAGATCTGACGATTCTTGGCGTAAGAAACACCTAAATAAAATAACTTCGAAATTAATAGATATGACTATTTCAGATCCTGCCGAAATAATTCAAACTAGGTATAATGATACAGAACAGCAATATGAATACTATGTTCATTATGAAGGATACAATAGACGATTGGACGAATGGGTAAATTCAGATTTAATAACTTCGGGCTTCCACTCTTCCAACTAATTGCACAAAATTTAAATCTACTATTTTATAAACCTGCAGATCAATCAATTTAGTACCTCAGTTATCTAAAAATTAGAGATTTCGAATTTAATATGCAAGAGATTTGCCAGACATTGAGTCTATGTTGATATGTTTTTAAGGTGCCTAGGGGTAGGATAATGTCTTCAAGATTTAACATGGGAGTTATGGGAGAAGGTGATAAGGAAAGACCAGTACTTCAAGACTTATTAGCAGATAACACAGATAGAAAAATCACAAGAAATCAGAAACGCAGACATGATGAAATTAATCATATACAAAAGAGGTACTGATAGTTTGCATTTTGATAATTTCAAATATAATATTATATATTCTTCAGTTATGCAGAGATGGACCCCACAACTGCCGCCCTTGAAAAAGAACATGAACAAATAACAAAAGTGAAATACATCGACAGAATTCAAATAGGTAGATTTGAAATTGATACCTGGTATTTCAGTCCATATCCTGAAGATTATGGTCGGCAAAGCAAACTTTGGATATGTGAATTTTGTCTCAGATATATGAGACTTGAGAAAACTTACAGGTACCATATGAGTGAATGCACTTGGAGACAGCCTGTAGGAAGAGAAATTTATCGTAAAGGCACTCTTTCTGTCTATGAAGTTGATGGAAGAGATCATAAAATTTATTGCCAAAACCTTTGTCTATTAGCAAAGTTATTTTTGGACCATAAGACCCTTTATTTTGATGTTGAACCATTTTTATTTTATATTTTGTGTGAAGTTGATAAACATGGTGCACACATTGTTGGGTATTTTTCAAAGGTATGTTGAATTTTCAAAAATTTACAAATTATCTTGAATATTTCCATTTCTAGGAAAAAGATTCTCCAGATGGGTATAATGTAGCTTGTATTTTGACTCTGCCCCCTTACCAACGACAAGGCTATGGAAAACTGCTTATCGCTTTCAGTTATGAATTGTCAAGAATTGAAGGAAATGTGGGAAGCCCAGAACAACCTTTGAGTGACCTTGGAAAATTGAGTTATCGTAGCTATTGGAGTTGGGTTCTACTCGAAATTCTAAGAGATTTTAGAGGTACACTTTCAATTAAGGATCTAAGGCAAGTATTTTTTTACCACTCAAATATAATAATGTCATTTGATTTTTGAAAATTCTTGGTGTGTTTCTATAATAAGTAAGAAACTCACTCGCATCAATTTGTCAGGAACACTGAGAAAAATGTATAAAATTAGTGGTCTTATACCGATGTTTTAATTTATATGTATATAGAGGAAAAAATTATCTGAGTAGTTTGAAAAAATTTGGCCGTGCAAGATAATATAGAAATATTCTTGGTATTCGCATGAGGACAATATCTTTACAATGTAATTAGAAAGTCTAGAAATATGGATACCTGATTTCGTTTTTTTTCTTCTGACATTGATGGAAGTTTTTAATATTGCACTTTTTGGAAGAACCAGAAATTACCAAAAGCAGATTAACTGCTTAAAATATTCAAAAAAGTAATATTTTTTTATAATTTCAGCCAAATGACTAGCATAACTCAAACTGATATCATTTCTACACTCCAAAGTATGAATATGGTGAAATATTGGAAAGGACAACATGTTATTTGTGTAACGCCTAAACTGGTTGAAGAACTCATAAGGTCAAGTCAATACAAGAGGCCTCGCTTATGCGTAGACAGTAGTGCACTGAGGTGGACACCACGTATTTATAATAACAATAAATTTAGAAAGTGAATTCATCTTGTATAATAAAATTAATTGTATAATTGTCGAAAACTTGTGTAATAGAGTAATATTTTCGAAGTATCGACTTTTCATCTTTCGTTTTACTTTATTTTTGAAATTTTTTGTTACATCAAGTGAAAATTGAAATTTTTATTCCAAGCAATTAGAAAGTAGGTAGTTTTCCCTCAGCCATGAAAATTGTAAATTCAATAGTTTTTTCTTATTGCTAGGTTCCTCATAATAATTCACAAAAAACTAATCTTTTTGAAAATATTTTATTACCCAAAAAACAAAAAGAGTTCTCCTGAAAGTCACACTATTCAATGAGAAAGTGATTATAATCAAATCACAATAATAAAAAGTTCTCTGGAATATAAGTATTAATCATCCTCATTTAAACTATCTGCATCTCAACTCATTAACTTCTCTGTAATCTGGACATAATTTCCGAAAAACATTTCTTTCACTTTGTTGCATTTTGTTTTTGAGAATCATAAAAACGGATTATTGAAGATACAGAATTTTATCTTCACTGTGTAGATGTTACAAAAATATGGTAATATACTTATTATTAACACCGAAAACATTTTTACTAGTGACTGTCTATAAATTGTAATTCGGATAGCACTAGCACATTATTAGGGAGAGGTTTAGGTTGAGGAGCAAGGAGAGTAATTGTCTGTCTATCCATATCAACATTAGTAATGCAAACAAATCCAGCTACTTGTGTTTTTATTATATCTTCTTCCTCTTCCCAATCACAAAAACTGACAGCTAGTAAATGGTGTAAGAGTCCAGCATTAGGGGTAAGAAGAACCAATTTTGTCATGTGATCCTTTGGTTTCATACCCAATGGTAAGCACGAATCTGGAAGGGGAGGAGCACCAATTCTAAAGATCTTCAATTCTGAGTATTTGACTTCGAATGCATGAGGATATAAAGAATTTTTAGGTGTTCCATCGAATTATTCTCGAATTCTTTGTTTCGTCGCATCGGCTCTTACACTCTTGAATTTGTCCACTACACCTCCATTTTTCTGAAAAATTAAACTTTTATGAAGTTTGGCACATCTCGTACTAATTCATTATATAATCTTTGCTAGTCTAAAACTAAAACTACATCAACCTCAAATGCCTTAGCATGATTTAATAACAATTTATAGCCTTCATTTTTTACCCATCCACATGTATTTATAATAACACCAGAAGCTCTAGCTCTTTTATTCACTTCTAATTTTTCTTTAACAGCTCCAGCCAATTGAGTTGTTAAATATGTAAATAAAGCTGTATTCTTTTCATGGCTCTTATGGCCATAATTGAAAACCAAAGGAGCTTCTTGAGCAAATCCTTCATCATTGAAGCTGGTCTCTCTATCAACAATGCTCCAATACTACTGGAACTCCAATCGACCCTTGTCCTGCATCTAAGTCTACAAATATGGGTCTTCTTCCTTCTCTCACAGCGTAATTCAATAAAATCCTGCTAAGTGTGGATTTTCCCACATCACAAGGACCTACAATCATCGTAGTTGGCCCCTTGTTGTTTTCTTTCTCGGCATCCATTCTCATATTTTCTAAAGCTGCATGGCAATTTGAATATACAACCATTGGTGTTTCTTTTGCAACATAAATAACGTCAGTTTGACCTCGAATTTCTATAGTGCATCCAAACCAAGTGAAAACGGCAATTTTAGCACCTGCTGTAAATTCATACAGCTTTCCTTTTACAATTCTGTTCCAAAAACTTCAGCTTGACCAGACCTAAGACTGAGATACACTTTAGCTGATTTTGATTCCACTTCGAAGCGAAGCTCTTGATCTGCTTCTAATTTGAACTCTTGATCTCATTCTTCTGGTCATCTGTGTTAGACATTGTTATGATAATAATTCAAAATATACAAAATTCTTCGAAATCAAAATAAATTTATCTTCAAATTACGAATTTACGATTTATAAACATAAACCACAGATTACAGAACACAGAAAAAGTAAAATAAAGAACTGTTTTATCACACTTTTGAATATTTTATATTCTATGAACATACAGCAGTCACAGAATTAAATAAAAATCTACTTATACTTTATGTTCTGTGGTCTTTACACTGAGAATATATCCGTAAATCAACTTGGTTGGTTGGTTGTAATTTTCTGTTCCGTAAATATGAAATTCTCGGTTGGTTTCTGCGAACAGTTTATTTACGGAATCCGGTTACAGAAAAAAGCGGTAATATTCAGGAACCAGAACAACCAACATTTTCTTTTTTTCTTCGGTATCTTTGGTTTGTTATTGTTTTTTTTTTGGAATTTAGGTTATTTGATGAATATCATGGGTTTATTTCAGAGTTGAATCGTTGTGCTTGCTGTGATTTTTATGTTCTGTGTTGTGATTTGTGTTGTTGAATAGACTGAATATTCTTTTCATTGTATGTCGTGTCGATTTATTTTCAGATTTTTTGTTTCGTTAACTTCAGATTTTTAGCATTTTTTCGATGTATTTCTTCCTTGTAAATATGTTGTATTAAAATATATATTTTATCAATGCATTTTTTCTCATACAAAAGAAAATATTCGTAGGTAGACCCTATTTTTTAATTGCAAATAAAAATAACTGACAATATTTACTTCCTGGTAAAACAAGCAGGATAAAATGTACTTTAAGTACTTTTCAATTTTTTTAGTGGGAACAATATCTGGTTTTTTGTTTTGTATACCCAAATGATTCCTTCTTCTGTTGATCATCATTTTCATCTTCCAGTTCCTGTGGACTAAGTTCTAAATGAATAAATTATTTTGAAGTTGAACCTAACCTAAATAATAGTCAGACAGCAACGAAATACGTTCCGTAAATAAACTTCACCAAAACAACCACCAGATGACCGCTGTCAAAATATTATCGACCGGTCTGGTTTCATCGGTTGATTTACGGAATAATACTGAATCAGTGTCACTGATGTTCTGTGACATAACCTCTTTGTTGAATCGTTGTTTATTTTGAATTTAATATCTGTAAAACAGTAAAACCAAAATTATAGTGGGTAAATCAACAAAATTGAAAAAATGGAGAAACGATTGATTGTTATTTTAGAGAAGGCTCATTTGGAATCCATTAAAGTGAGTGAATTGTGTTTTCAATAGTTTATTTTGTAAGTTTAATATTATTCGTTGAATGTTCAGGTTGGCGAGAAATTCCAGCTGTTGAACTCTGCCGATCATTCAAATATCTTGAAGAAAAATGGCGAGATCCAGATTCATGCAGGCCAGATATCACACACCTCTGCTTATTGACATTATTTGATGATCCTTTGAATCGTGAAAGTTTACTACAAGATACGTGCATACAACAAATAATATTCTTATCGAATTCCACCCTGAAACAAGATACCAAGAACATTTAAAAGGTTTGCTGGTTTGATGGGTGAGTTGAAATCCTTTTGCTGATAGATTTAAATAATCAATTTTCTATATTTTTTAGTGCAATTACTTCATAAGATGTCTGTTAAGGATGAAAATGGGCGCAAATTAATAAAGTAATAAAAAACCCCCTCACAGATCACCTTCTAGTAATGCAAAAAAAATTGCTGTATCATCTTCATTCAAAGAAATTAAACCTTTCAAAGAATTGGTGCCTAAAAATGAAGACCCTGTTGTAATCGCAGTAGGAGCAAATGACGATGGTGAATTAGAATTGAATTATGTGGATGAGAAAATCTCTTTGAGTAATTACCCCCTCACAGCATCAGAATAACATGTTCTATGCTTTGTTCAACATTCAGGAAGCTTGGGGAGTTTTATGAGCTTGAAATTTGAAGAGAGCTGACCTCAATTGAAGACTGTTTTCTATCAAGAAACTTTTAACATGTATATAAGAATTTGAATATAATATATTACTTTTACCTCAAAAAGTATATACTGATAGGTAATCAACCATTGAAGACCATGATGAAGACATAAATAAAACCTTGAATAAGAAATTAATGAGAAAACTTACACAAACAGTTTTATTTATAACAAATACACATGAAAAACAAACTTCTTATCATCCGATTACATTGTAATTATAATCCTCATGTCATAACTTATACAACCATTTTTTATAATAATTATAAAACCTTTCTAATTTTCATATGATGAACTAAAGTAAAACTTGCTTAATATTAACTACGTCACAGCCACCATTCTTTTTAGGGTGATTTCACTTATTTCAATTCAGATCATGAGATGCCTGTTGGGTCCTGAAGTAAAAAAAATATTATGCATTATATATAATACTATAGAACAGATGAAAAAAGGAAACTAGATATCAGTAGATGTTGTGAATTGTTAAAATTTGATAGCTCAACAGACCACCAATTTAACATCTACATTTTTTTTCAATACAGTCAGTTGAAACTAGGCAATTGTTTATTTTGAATTTTTTTTCTGAGAAGCAAGCCCTATTTTTATGAACCCTAGAGCAGCTGGTATCCAAATTTTGATTACAGTTTAGACGAGCATTATTCAAGGTTACACAGCAAAAAAAAAAGTTGGAGAAAGTTGATATTTGTGGCAAGAGGAGCGAAAAGACTGTCACAGGGTTGGAATTTTGCGAGTTTTTTTGAATGCCCATTATTTTAAAATCATGCAACTTAGATTTTTTTATATTTTTCTGACAACTAGCATTACTTGCCTTTTCACCCGGTTCCGGGTTGACGTCGAGTTTTGGGACACCCTGTATATAATAAGTATAATCCGTTCACGAAAGTTTGAGGCGCGCATAGTAGGCGTTTGTTTTTTATCTGAAGTTGGCAGTATTTGCTGTCATAACGTAAAATAAAGTCAACGATGCCGAATGTGCCCGGGTGTCAATTCTCGGATCACTCGTTCGACGAACGATACCTTCGTGACATTTTGAGAGTAGATTTCATGAAATTGTAATGATTTTTATTTGTTTCTCATTTGTAAACGTCAGATTCCCAAAACACAATATTAATCAAGAAGTTATTTTTTCAAGTCACTAACTTGTAAATTGACAGTTAACTTGTAAAACTTTTACAAGTTAGTAGTATTATTTACATTGAAATCTCTAATTTAATTTATTCTTCTAATCTCAGAGTTCCTGGAACAAATGTATTTCTCAATAAACGTTCTCAAACTATTCGAAAACGATATTTCGTACCTTGTTATATTCGATCTCTTCGCTTTCCTTTTCACGTACTTGCTTCTAATTTCATTTATCCTTCTAATTTTCATCGTTCCTGGAACAAATATTTTTAGTAATAAATTGTTATAAAAGTATTAAAAAACGATATGCATACCTTGTTTCATTTGGATCTGGCCTTTTTTTTTCAGAAATTAGCAAATATTCTCGAAGGACTTCCCTCTCGTAAAGCCACTGACAGTTGTCATAATTTTCCGATGTCATAAATAATCATAAATAGCTTACGACATTTGCGACAAATTATTTGAGATTTTTTTGGAATTTATCCCCACCTTTTTTACAAACGAGAAACAAATAAAATAAAAAACAATACACGCAAGGTAACGGGTTTTACTGGCTCAAGGAGGTAACTGACTCGCCTGCGGCTCGTCAATTATATCCCTCCATTCGCCAGTAAAACCTTCTTACCTTGCTAGTAATGTTATATACTATATCCGTCCAAAATGAATGTACAATTTTCGTCCGAACGATTATTTGACGATATGCTCAGGAATTAACATGTTTCGAACTGAATACGTAATATACTGTACTGGAGTTAATTTTGTTTTTTACTCAATGGAATTACTGATAAACCTGCCATTTTTATCGGTTACGAAGAAGGTATAACAATATTTCTAAAATAATACTTAATTATTTTGTCAGACAGATAAATTCTGCGTCCACGGGAATGAAATTATTGCGGTACCGTAGTTTTCAAACAAAATTCGGCAATCGGCGCACGTGCAAAACATCTGTCAGTTGACGTCCAATCAGATAGCTGGATATGAATTTTCAAATGAACCACAGAAAATTTCAAAACGCACATAGAATTCTAAGCCACAACCATAGACGAAGTTAAGCCAAAAACGGATCATCGTGTTCGAATTGTTCTGTGGTGTTTAAATTTTGGTTATGAATTTTGTCATGTCTCATGTCACAAAAGTAAACAGCATATAATCGATTAATTACTGCTTTTAATTAACGAAAAAAAAAGCTAGTAATAATGACTGCTGATCTTATTGTCGATCATGAAATAAGATTATGGGTATTTCTACCAATTGTTGTATAAACCTTTTAGTAGGATTTAAGGCATTATATATCTATACTTCTAACCAGTCAGAAAAGAGTTGAGCTACAACAGTTGCGAGACAGTCAGCTTATCTTGCGAGCAAAATTACTTCGAGAAAATGCAAAATATCTTCCAAAAAATTCTTTCCTTATGAGGAAGGGTGCATTTAATAAAGAAGAGGAAGGTTACCTTACTCAAAAAAGACCGAACAACACCCAAAATGTTATGACCGATCCATCAGTCATGACTGACATGCTGAAGGGAAATGTAACAAATGTGTTGCCAATGATAATCATTGGTGGGTGGATAAACTGGATGTTCTCTGGATTCATAACTACTAAGGTTCCCTTTCCTCTAACATTAAGGTTCAAATCAATGTTACAAAGAGGCATCGAACTGTCCCATTTAGATGCGTCATGGGTGTCATCGGCTTCATGGTACTTCTTGAATGTGTTTGGATTAAGGAGTATTTATGCTTTGGTCCTTGGTGAAAATAATGCTGCTGACCAAAGCAGGCAAATGCAAGAACAAATGTCAGGGGCAGCTACAAATATGCCACAAGACCCAAGGGTACCTTTCAAAGCTGAATGGGAAGCTTTAGAAATTTTGGAACACCAATGGGCCCTAGCAAATATAGAGAGTACCATGATTTAGGACCATAAAGAAATAATTGAATTTATTATTTAATATTAATTGGATGTTCTTGTATTTATTAATAGTTAATAAATTATTGGAATTATTTTTTTTATTTGAAAAGAATACTAATCGTTGAATAAAGTCTTGAAGTTCAAAAATTAAAATACCGTATTTTATAATTCATCTCTCTTATTTTGTACCTTAGAAGATAAAACCCTTGAATAACTCGATTATTTACTTGAAATATAATTTATTCTGTTGGCATTGAGTTCAAACAAAAATATATTCAGTTCAACATATTTTATTCAGCTCTAAAAAAATTAGTAATATTTCATTCGTAGTGTGTGGCTTCATCTATTATATAATATTGATCTGAATCTCTTACCTGATTAAAATTGGTAGATGTAGTAATTGTAATAAAAAATCAAATTATTCATCAATAAAGTTTGATCAGATCATAGCACAGACGTCATTTTTATCACGTTTACCAATTGAGTTTTATGTAACTACAGTATGATCATTATATTTCAGGTATAATGAAATCAGATTAATTGAAGTTGAAAAACATATCAAACTACTTTTCACAAGATAATGTTTTGTTTGAACTCAACAAGTTAATGGCATATTTGTATGAATTCATAATACAAAAAGTTGTCTATTATGATACATTTCAACCCAAATTGAAGTATGAAGATCAAACCAGTTTTCCAGAACAAAATGATGCACTAATAATAATTTAATTTTATTGATGCTTCAGCAGTACATGATATAAATAAAATTTATAAAATGTGTGAACGATTATATTATTGGTGACTTTTATCACAGTTGTAATTTATGATTTTAAGAAATTGTTTAAGTAACAACCTATTCAACCAACCGCTGAGAGGCCAATTGAACAGTACCGAAAAATTGAAAAAGAAGAAGAAATCTTGTACTTCACTTTTTGTTTTCTATCCTATTTCCTCAAAATCATTAATTTTTTTAGCCTCTCATTAATCGTTTTGAATGTTGAATAACATGATAGAACTAATAATATACAAATTGTCATCTTTCATTAGAATTATCTCAATCATATTCATGACTACTTTCCATTTGATTCAGTAGGGCATCTTTTTCTTCTTCTGTCACTTCAGTCATGTTCAGAAGAGACATCTTATTTTTTCTAGAATTGACTCGACTTAGACCTTCTAATGCTCCTGATTCGGTGATTCTGAAATTAATTCATTTTTAAATTTATCATTGATTAATAAAAATGAGAAACTTACGCATGATCTAAATCATCATCTTCGTCACTCACAGCAAAGTATGGGTTATGAGAGGCAGGTCTAAATTTGTAAGCTGTTAGCACAAAGAAAACATAAGTTGACATCTCTCTGAACATTTCATCGAGCCACTCATACTGAAAGGGAACTGCCATTTTCAGTAAATAGACAATCATTCGAGTTGTGTAGATGTAGCAGACAATCATGACATAAAAGTGACGAAATAATTTCAGTTTCTTCAAATTCATTGCTGCTTTATCATCTGTGAGAGAAACCTCCTGTAATAAAAATATACTGATAATTCTGTTCTGCAGGTGGATGAGTTTATGATAGGACTGAGGGCTGCAATAACAAAAAATGCTTCGATTAAGTGCAGTCGAAATTAAAATCACACAAGCTGAAAAAAATATTCACACCAAGGATCTCCCCAAGACTCGACACTTAATATTTCATAAGAGTTGTAAAAAATTTTCAATAAGTTAAATGCCAGATGATACATTGAAGGTGATTCAATTATGAGATAGTTGTTTTCAAAGAAACCACTCAGTTTATTTGCTTGTTTTTGAACTTACTATTCAATGAAAAATTTCTGAAACCGATATTATGTGAATTGAAATTTGTGTCAGATAGTAAAGCAAAAATATCACTAGTAACACTTCAAATGACTAGTAAAAATAATAAACAAAGGTACAAGAAAAATGACATTCTCCTAATTTGTTTTTTTGTGATGATGTTTCAACATGTATTTTTTTATTCTTCCAATCCTATGAATCAGAAATCATTTGAAGCAATCCAACTCTTCTTGAGTTATAAAGAGTGTAATTAATTGTAATATTCATATAAATTGACAGTATATCATCAATTTCCTGATTTCCTCTTTTTATATTGATATAGAGCACAAAATATTTCTGAAAAAACCTTTTAGGTTTTCACTCCCAGTCTCTGAAACAGACAAAATGTTTAATTAAGATGAAATGCTCCTGTGAAAATCTTGGCACTAATTTGTCAGGAGCAAATTGGTTTTGAAAAAATTGTTGCCTAACAGTAAAACTAAAAAAGGAAATTAATGAAAGGAAGAATGTAAATTTGTGAAATCTTCGGAATTGTGAGTTTTTTCATTTGCAGTAATTAAACATTTTCTAATTATTTCTGTTTCAGAGAGTGAAAACCTAAAAAGTTTTTCAGAAATACAGAATCCTCCCAGATTATATTTCAA
This sequence comes from Propylea japonica, assembly GCA_013421045.1. NCBI lineage: Eukaryota > Metazoa > Arthropoda > Insecta > Coleoptera > Coccinellidae > Propylea > Propylea japonica. Next base: position 114,088,548 of record CM024239.1, read on the forward strand.
TCGATATCTAAAACATTTCAGGTTTTACCGAGAACATACCTACACAGTTATTTATTTTATTTTGTGTCTTCTCACTCAAATACTAACCTGTAAATGTCTTATAGACCAAACAACTGGGAACAAAATGCAGCCACAGCAGAGAAGATCAACTAGTATAAAAATCCTTCTCCAGGCTAGATGTTCTTTCGTACCTTCTTCGCTTTCTTCCAATATAATTTCTGCAACATTGGCCAGAACTTGGAGTGGAATAACCGCCATAAAAAGTCTCTTTTCTTTGGGTGCTAGCACGTGTTTTATGAACGTCCATCCTGTACCTATGAGTACTAAAACCACAAACAACAGTGCGCCTTTCAATAAATGTGCGATGTAGAAAAGTACTGCCCATGTGGCTATATGCACCCCTAAGTGTTGGATGTAGTGGTAATTCACTCCATGAAAAGCTAACGATATAGCTTTCAAGAAAACAAGAACAGCCATCATGTAGTGAATTTTAAAAACAGGATGTTTTGATTGGCGAAGTAAAAACACCCAAAACATTCCTGAAAGTAGGAAAAGTATGGACATCATGCAGTAAAGCGCAGGTAGGGGCATCTCTCCAGCAGATAAGAAATTGCTAAGATTGGTTTCAACAATTTCAATTGTGAAGTCGACTGATACCTCCTGTCCCTCGTTATAATTTGGGCAATTGTGAAAATAAAGGTTGTACAATCCTTCTTCTTCAATTGTTGACATAGAAATTGTGAACTGAAATAATAAAAATAAACCAATTATACTATGAAAAAATTTTACTTGCTTAAAAAAGAGATTGTTACAAACAACAATTAATTTATTGTCCATGCACATAATCTGAATGTAACCATTCAGATCTCACATGCCCTTATTTTTGAGTCTTTCATATTTTGTTATTTCAATATTCAATTCACATTTATTTATATGTTTAAATAACTTACATTGGTACTATAATAAGTAACTCCTTTTACTGATTCTGTCTTAATATCGAAATTGAAATCTTCACAACGAGGTATTTTATCTCTTTTCTTTCTTTGTTGTTGATTAACAACTGCCTCCATTATATTTTGAACCTCATTTCTACTTCTAAATATGTGAACAACAGCATCTTTCTCACATCTTACACGTAATCTGTGAAAGATAATATTCTAAATAACTTTCAGTTAACTTTCAAGTTATAAATAAACTAACTTTTTATTTTTCAAATCAAGAATGAAGTAGAATACTTCTGCACCATTCTGTTTGACTATATTCTCATTCAGAATACATCGTTCTTGATGATTATTCAAATATGGATTCATTGCATCATTAACAGTCCTATCCAGACTGAATCCGAACTGAAAAAACATTTTTTCGTATTGATACTCAAATGGTTATACAAGCTCATTTAAGTACTCACCAAAGCAGTTCATTTTCTGGGATTATCTTTTCTGGATTTGTTCTAAAATTTCTGAGTTGCACTTCTAAAATTCCTCCTTGGTAGAAACCGAAAGTACTCAAAGCTATGTATTTTCGAACATCATTCTACAGATAATGTAAAAATTAGATCAATTGAATAGAAAAATCTGGTTAACAATAAACTTACATTAAGGGTTAATGTGTGATTACGTGCAGTACATAATGCACAAAATAGCAATAAAACAAATATATTATACGGAATTCTCATTTTTTGAACACGTTATGCCACTCAAGATTCAAAACATTTCTAAATTGACACTTATTATAAAGGATATTTAGTAGATATTTCTTTATGTTTGAAACATAACGAAATACGTGAGTGCAATAAGTTTTATCATTCAATTTTGATGATAATAATATATCAATTTTCTTGTAGTTTTGTAGAAATTATCCAGTCATTGATTTTCTATTCTACTTGTTTTCATTTGAAATGTCAAATTGAAAAACCGAATGACAGAAAGTCAATCAAATAGACCATAGACATTTTGTAATACGTCAAATGTGACAAAAAAATCCATGGTTCATAAGTAATCTATTGAAAGATGAAATGAAGACAGCCATGAAGACAGCAAACCTATTTTTTATTTTGATTCAAAAGAGATTAATTTTGTTTTTGATCCATCTTCTATGATATAACTGTTGTCACTTGTCGACTGTCGTTGTCTTGTCATTGTCATGTCATCAGTCGTCACTTGTCAGATGTCAGTTGTGATATGTTTTGTGACTTGTCATTAAAGTAAATATTTTGGAATTTGGATTGTTGCATTTTTTGTCTTATAAAAATGGACTGGATTCGAGTCAGGAAATTTGTAGTGTAGAATAGAATAAAAAATCATTGACAATTAATTTTTTATTCTACTTCGGTATGGCCCAAACAGATTTAATTCCAGCATGCGTATGCCCACAAACAATAAAATTCATATTGAATGGTAAATCAAACCATAAAGAATTCGTGACTATTTATAACCCTTATAATTTTCCAACTAAATTCAAAAGTGAGTAGATACCAAGAATGAGTTAGTCAGTTCTAATTTTGCCCTTTTATAGTAAAATCTAATGCCTCCAGCAAGTATTTAGTCTCAAATCCACATGGCTATATTGGACCGAAAAGTTCATTTGATGTTGTATTTACTCATTCTGTCCCAACGATTTCAAATTGTGGTATAGTAGACAAATTTCAAGTTACTATTACACACTCGAAAACTCAGAAGGTACGCAATAAACATAAGGGGTTTTCGGAAACTTACTCGATCACTAACCCAAGTTAAATATTGACAGATGAGCTGTTTCAAATGCTGTCAATATAAAACTCAGATTAGTGATCAGGAACGTTTCCAAAAACACGTATAATAGTCTGTTCTTGGTAGAAACAGACTTATATATTAAGGAATACATTTTATCTTAGCCCACCATCATCAGAATTTCAAAAAGATGTCTCATTTGCTTAATCTTGAGACTCTGCACTTATCTTTAGGTCATCTGCTAAAAAGTGTACATAATAGGATATTTTCCAGTGTTAATCAAATCTGGTAAAATATTACTTCACCTCCGATAAAAGATGCATGACTTACTCTGCAGTCATTGCTTGAAATGAAAATTGCCCAAGTTGGAGCATTTCTCTACAAAAAAGTGAAAAGCACATGTTTCCATTTTAGCCTTTTTTTGTTGTGTTGTATTCACGTTGCCATTATGGTTCTATTTTTTCTTAAAAGGGTTTTTGTTTTCAAGATATCTAGATAAAATTCGTAACATGTCGAACTAGAACAATAGCCTCAGAATATTTTAATTCGAATAATAGTTTTACCCAGATTAGTAACATACGGAGCCATGTAGTTGTCCCAAATCTAGCACAAAAATTTCAAGTCCGTAACTCATTCCATTCGAGAGTTATAGCGAACAGAATTTTATTGGTTCACCACGCACAGAAAAAATATTTTTTAAATCTTTCGTAATGGCACATTCTTTACGAAATTTTGCGAGTTATTATTCTCCTTCAAAATAACGAATTGATCACATATGTGGTTTCAATAACTCCGAAACTACTGTACCAATTTGACCTGTCTGCGAACTTAACTGCTGCATTTGGAACTTGAACCAACCCTCAAAATTTCAGAATCCTAGCTTAATCCGCTCGAGAGTCATCGTGTTCACGGACGGCCGGAAAGAATTTTCATTGACTATGGGTTCTTTATCACTCAGTCTTTTAAGGCCACTCCCGGCACAAAACTTGAAAACTACAAACAAAAAAATTATAACATGCTGGGGGAACTCCCTAGGAACAAGCGCTCAATAATAACAGTGAAAGCAAACAAAGCAATTTCATTTGCTCTATTTAAAATCGACTAACATACCATTATAGTCTATTGTAAAAAATACTGTTTCATTCTAAAACTAGATCATTTTCAGGTTTATAGAAATATATATATAGAAGCAATTCTCTTACAATCTGAGGATGATACTATCACAAAAGATACCGTTCGAATAAAACATCGAGATTTTAGTAGCTCTAAAGGATCTGAATCAAATGATTCGAGAGAAAGATGTAAAGCAAAGGAGAGGAATCTTAATAAAGATGTGTAAGATATGAAAACCGCAATTATTGATTTGTTTTTATTATCTCTCTATTTCACTGGGTTTTTAACCCTCTCATTTTTCATGAATCTAACCGATTTTTTTTTAGAAATAGGACAAAAAAATTGTTGATCTTAATTGTAGCTGCCGTGTCATTATTAATGTTAGAAGTTCTACCTTTGAGGGATGAAGAGGACAGTGTTGTACCTGTGAAGTCTTTAACAAAAAGTTCCATATCATTTTTAATTGGCGTGATATCATGCTACTTCCTGTTTTAATTTTATGATCGATAATTGCAAATTGTGATAAAAAATATTGAAAAGTGAAATATAAGGTTTGTTACATATTCATCTGAAATTTTATTATTTCAGATTTGTTTGAGTTTGATTAAAATGTAGGTTTTTGAAATAGTGATCAATGAATCCTACTTTTCTTCCTGCCTGTCTCATCACCAATCTTCATATACTGGCAGAATCTATCTAGAAGTTAAAATATTACTACATATATCTCAAAATTTCAAGGCTTCAAGAATAATCAAATCATATTTTTCAAAGGGAAAATTATTGATAATTTGACTTCATAAATAAAAACATAATGGGCATTTCTTAGGGTGTTTTTCATTTGACAGCATTAAGGGTATTGTTAAATCTATCCAATTATTACCTCAAAATTTCAAGTAATTAATTTTTAATCAAATGTTGAAAATGCGATTTCTATACTCGTAAGTTTAAGCATCCCGCCATGATGATGTACGAGTAAGCATAATTAGTGGGGATGATGATTAACAAAAGAGTTGACAGTTGGCATCGTTGTAAATTGTGATTTAAGATTCAACCAATAGAATGAATGCTAACGCGTTCGTCAAACTCGACAGTCAGTTCTGCTCGTTTGATTTGTTTTCTTATTTAGGTGATTTCAAACTCGAAAATCTGACTACAAAATCTGAAATGATTTTTTCTGGAAATGCCCATTATTTCGAGCACTGCATGAACTTCACAATAATTCTTAAAAATAGTTTTTCAATGAAAACAAAGAAGTACATTGATAAATACTCTTTATTTTCTGATTCATCAAGAACTGTTATGCATCTAACACATAACTCATCTTTTATATCAGATTGCATTCTTCTACATCTTGGGCAATTACATTTTTTACTCTCAGTAACTTCAAGTTGATAATCTTTTTTCTGGTTTTCATTTCTTGAAATATTCACATTTGCACACATCAGAATATGAGATAATTCATAATTCCACTGCTCCGAAGTATTTAATTCCTGAAATAAATTTTTGGTGTTATTAAATCAGTAGAATTTTATACACAGGACTTCCTGTTAAGTCTATACCAAAAGGTACTTTTCTTTACTATTATCAGAAAAAAATGCAGAAAAGTTCTGCTTTGAAATAAGTGGGAACTATAGGAAACTTGGTCACCAGGTGTTGCTTTTGATATATTTGACTATTTTGAGAAAAAAATAGTACAAAAAATTTTCACCAGCTAAATATCTCTGAGAGGCTTTACATTAACACATATCAAACAAAAAAATTTAAGAAAGCCCTGAGCAGGCGCTTTTGAGCTCTTGTTTATTGGTGGAGCAATGAGGCTACTACCTCAACATTTTGTGTAGGACTTGAGATTGATACTAAATATATAAATACAATATCTCAGCACAATCGGAATAATATTCTGGATATTATTCAAACACTGAAATATGTAAAAACTTGACTATTCAAATATTAAATTCAATGGTTCTGATGATGCGATTCTCTTGAAATTTTGCATAAACATTAGTATATCAATTTCCATTCACAAAATAAATTTCACTCGAATCAGATAACTTCTTATGAAAATATAAAAATTCTTTTCAATATTCCAATTGAATTTTCTATGGTTCTGTCAACACTATGGCCACAAAATTTTACATGAGGCTCATTATGAGCAACTTGCATGTGACCACAAAATTTCATTTCCACTGGGTTTGTTTTGTCTGAGATAATGAGTAACAAAAATTTTGAATGGCCATATTTTATGGAACACCCTGTACGATTTGGCTGGTTAACGAACTTAAACGCGGCATTTGGGAACCTAACTCACTCTGAAAATCTCAAATCCCTAGGACAATCCCTTCGAAAGTTATAGTGCTCACAGCCAGACGGACAGAACTGAATTTGACCACAGATTCATCATCAGGGAGTCAAACCTTATCGATACCATTTTCGGCTCAAAATTCGAAAATTACAGACATTGGGACAAAAAGATATAACACTCGTTTAATAGAACGAGCGGTCAAAAAGTATGTGAAATAACAAGACTAGGTAGGAGTAGGTATTCAACATTTTGTCAATAGTTACCTGAAGTTTTTCAAATATTTGGCTTGACAAATTGACATTTACATCCATTGTATTACTTGCAGATCCCAATTGATGATTTAAATTTTTTTTCATATCCAAAATGATATTCATTATTTCTTTCACTTCGTCATTTTTCCAACAATCTTGAATTCCTTCATGAATTGTTGTGAAGTAACTTTCTCCCTTTCTTACTGTAGGAATATTAACGTATATTTCTTCGATTAAATGAGGCAGCATTGGAGCAACACTCAAGCTTACAATATCCAAAATTTTCTTGAGGGTATATTGAGCTGCCCTTCTATTTTGATTATGATTGAGTTCACAGTATAATCTATCCTTGATTGCTGGATAATAAAGTCCTGATATTTCATTGGTAAGTATATTAATAACTGATTTTCCAATCTTGTGGAAAGCATATGCCTCTGCAAGGGATTTTGACTAAAAACAAAAAAGTTTGCGACAATGGCTATGGAACTTCAAATTGTCTTCCTTGAAATTAAGAAATTATACTAACTTGATTATAAAAGTCGTGTAGTATATGAAGTATATATTTATCCAAAAATAAGAGATTTGAATATTCCTGTTTTTGATCATCATATTTATCCAGTGCACCTAGGATGAAGCGTAAAGTGCTCCTTATTTTCTGCACTTCGTTAGAGCACTCTTGAAGAACATTATCACTAACATGAACTTGGGCAGATGAGTTAGCATGGCAAGAAACCCACCACCTGAAAATATTAATTTTAACAACAAGATGCTCTCAAAGATGAGAAGATGAGTTCTTTTCTGATGATAGAACACAAAATACATAATTTCATGAAAAAGACTACGAAACAAAAAATGCATAATAAATTTGTTTTTCTGAGGATCCATTATTTTTTAAATGATTTTTTTTTTGAAAATCACTGGAAATGCCTGTTCAGATATTACCATGATACACCCATCAAAATTCAAATTTGATAAATAACTGTATATTATGCTCAACAGAAGAATTAAACACTTCTTCCTTCGAGATATTATAATTTTAATACTAGGTAGTTTTAAAGTTACCAATAGTTAACTACACTTACCTCAGTACATCTATTCCATAGGGTTTTTTTCCTTTAATTCCGTTAACAAGATTTAATGGATCCACCACATTTCCTAACGATTTTGACATTTTCAATCCTTTTCCATCAACGGCAAAACCATGAATATATATTGATTTACAAGCTGGTTTGTCTCTGCATGAAAGGGAAGTTATCAAAGAAGAATAAAACCAACCATTCAACTGATCGTTTCCTTCTAAATAAAGGTCTGCAATTTTTTCTTCACCCACAACTTTTGACCATGAAATTCCGCTATCAAACCAAATATCGAGAATATCCTAAAATGTAACATTATTGCACAAAAAAGTGTGACTGAATGCTAAATATGTATATATTAAAATAAATATTAAATGATTAACACATGGATCAATAAGTCCCGAGACTAACGATGAAAACAACATTTTTTCTGTAAATTTTTTTTTATTCATCAACATAATCACCTTTTGGGGTGATACAATCGTTCCAACGCTTTTACGATTTTTCAATACCATGTTTATAAAAAAAATTATCTAAATAGCGATAAACAGCTTTCTGAATCATAGACTCATTGCTGTTTTCGTCGCATAGAAAGCAATCGCGGCACTCACTTGGGAAAAACCTTTTTCATGCTCAATTTTTCATGAAGGATACTAAATACACTTCCATATGATATCTGTGTCATCTCAGCAATCTCACGGAGCTTCACTTTACGATCTTTCATTATAATTTTTGTCACTTTAGTCACATTTTCCGGTGTAACGTCTTCCACAGGTCTGCCCGAGCGTTCCGCTTCATTTGTGTCGGTACGTCCACGTTTAAACTCGGCAAACCACCGACAAATCGTTGCTTTTTATGGACAAGAGTCCGGGTAACATTTTTTAATCCATTGTTTTGCTTGCACGGTGTTTATACCCATTAAAAATAATGTTTTATCAGAACACGAAACTTGGTTTTTTCCATTTTTTAAACAAACTACAAAACGACTTTACTCCAACCTTGATTATTCAGCTGTTCTGGTCTGATGGACTTAAAATTTTGACACGTTTCAAGCAAAGATTAGTACTCTAGAAAGACGTGGTTACTGGTTCACTACGAGCGCCATGTCTGGGTTAGTCTCGGGACTTATTGATCCATGTAGTATTAGGCTATTAGAACTTGAAGAAACACGTAATTGACCTAACGATTATCTAAAATTTATTCTCACCTCACTCTTTCTTATTTTAGAGGAACCAATGTTTTCCCTTAAACTTTGAGGCAACAGTTTTTCTACTGGTAATGTCCACCAGAAATCAGGTCCATTTTCTTCAAGTAAATTGCATTGATGTTCGATAATATCCCTGAAAAATTTAATTAGTTTTTTGTTTTTTTATTTTAAAGAAATCAATTTTGATGCAGAAAGTCTACTCAAGCTCTTAATGAATATTCGCATCAAATATGAGTTGAAAAGGATATCTCAGAAAAATATTTCTTACTCACTCGTTCAAAATAATTTCATTATTGTCTTCATGGTAAAAGACTGGAATCGGTACTCCCCATTTTCTTTGACGTGAAATGCACCAAAAAGGACGTTTTTCAATTTGTTTTGAAAATTCCTCCCTGAAAATTAAACTTCTTGAACTGGGTATGAACTCCAACTGACCAACTTGTTCCTAAAATAAAATTCTTAAATTAATTATCACATTAATTGAATTCTCTGATAATGATTGTGAAAATATATACGTTTACTTCTTTCTTACCATCGCTTTAGATTTGGTAACATTTGTGTTCAAAAACCATTGTGCACTTGCCCTAATTATAACTGGTTTTTTTGTCCTCCAGTCATATGGATAACTATGTATAATGTCTGATCGGTGCACTAAATTTTCTTGCAATTTTTTCATAACTTCTTCATTTCCTCCTTCAAGAACAAATTTACCTTCTAAATCTGAACCTGCTTCTTTTTTATAACAACCTTCTTCATCCACAAGATCAACCTATGGATACTAAAATAAGCCTCATTCACATATAAATTTAGTTTGACTTTAATACTTACTATCGATAAATTATTTTTTAACGCAACTAAGAAATCATCAGGACCGTGTGCTGGTGCGGTATGCACGAGACCAGTACCCTTATCATCACAAACATGAGATGCAGCCAAGAAAGGTAAAACTCTATCTTCGAAAATAGGATGTCTATATTCAATTCCTGACAATGCTCCATCTAGAAGAAAACTTGTTCCATCTAAAAAAAACTTACACTAATATAACTCACCTGGTAAAATTTGTAACAACTCAATATCACAATTGAATGTATTTCTCAAATTTTCTAACTGTTCAACAGCTGTGATAAACATAGTTTTTCCAGAGTCTTTAGTGCAGAGGCAGTAAGTTAATTTTGGATTATAACATACAGCTTGATTTGATGGTAGAGTCCATGGAGTAGTGGTCCAAATCAATGCATATATCCTGAAAAAATCATAAATGTGGCAAACAGAAAATTGTTATCGGACTAATCTTACGGTTTATCAACAAGAACCCCCAACTTCGAAGAATTTTCTATTTTGAATTGAACGTAAATACTGGGACTCTTATGTTTTTCATTATATTCTAACTCTGATTCAGCTAATGCAGTTCTGAAAGAAGATTCTGTAGGAGAGTTCAAATTTATATTAATATTCTATCAGAATATCATGAATGTTTTGTATTTACTTGGATGAAGGTGACCAATGAATTGGTTTTGTATCCTTGTATACTAGTCCTTTTGAATACAGTTTATAGAACTGTCTCAATTGATTCTTAACATATTCTTTACTGTAAGTCGTGTAAATGTTGGACCAATCACCCAAAATTCCCCAGGATTTAAATATATTCTTCTGAGTTTCAATAGCTTCATTGGCAAATTTTCTAGCTGGAATTGAAATGGATTATATAAATATTATACAACTTTGGTTCATTCATTGAGAAATTGTAACAAGATCCTAGTATGCATGAGTCCAGCATACAGTTATATGTGCTTGTTCATAGAAACACAAATAAACTCTTTTTATGCTATCTGTTTGGAAGTACACGATACTCAATTTCGTACATGTCTATAAGACACACCATCAAGTCTTTTGAGGGTGGAAAAGCTTCAAATGATGAAACTACATCTACATTCAAAGTTTTTATAGGATTTTTATGGGGATTGCATACTACAGCCTTTCAATGCATATTTCTCATAAAAATGAGCAGTTAAATTTACAATATTTTACCTTGATTCCTTATTACCAAAGGATCTTTCTCAGTCTTTTGGTTTTTTATTGCTTTCAATTCAATGGGTAAACCATGACAATCCCATCCAGGGATGAAATTTACTCTCCTACCTTCCAATATCTTTTGCCTCAAAATTACATCTTTCAAAATCTGTAAATGCAAAAGGTTTCAGAATAATGTCGGCCAATACAAACTTTTACATACTTTATTGATGGCGTGTCCCATATGTGGGGAACCGTTTGCATAAGGAGGCCCATCGTGTAATATGAACTCAGGTTCTGACAAATTATCCTTTTGCCACTTATATACATCATTCTTTCGCAATAACTAGAATTAATCTGATTATTTGGAATGAACGACAAAGATGTTATATATTTTCTGTACTTCATTAATACTAGAATCTCTTTCAATTAACTTTTTATTTTCCAATCGTAGTGGAAAATTTGTTTTCGGTAAAATAACAGTATGGGAATAGGATTTTTGCCGTATTCCCAAAAAACTAAATGAAAACGATTTGAATTTGTGCGAAATTTCAATTCTTTTAAGCATTTTTTATTTACTTTTCCTTGGGATTTTAAAATACAAAAATTTTTCGGCATTTTTGAGGTTACTCCACAGAACATAAAATATAGGTTACCCACAGAATCAGAGAAAACTGTCAACGTGATTTTTTTCCATCTGACGATCTCGGTCTAACAGAAATTTTTTATCGATTCAAATCTTAGACAAAGGAGTCTAAGATTCAAATGTAATTTTCTAATGCAAACTTCTATTTCATTTCGAAATAAAATAACTGCTCTTTATTTATAGCCTTTATTCCTCTAATAATTAATAATTTATATTTCACATATCAGATACAAGTTTTGTGTGGAATGATAAATATAACGAATAAATATATTTGAATAAATAAATATTATATAGCTATAATACAAATGCAAATTGTTCACTGACAGTCAAGGTTTCGGAATTTCCTAGTATTCTTCTTAGGAATGTTGAGTACAGTTGATTTGACATCTTCTAAATAACTCTCTGAATTATGAATGGCTGTTCCTCCGAGTAGAACATTAAAATTAGGATGATTGCGGTTGAAGGAATGTACAACTAGTGATTCTTCATATGTTGTGCCACCGATCATAAATATAATTATATCTTGACAGCGATTATTGATGCCATTTACTCCCATACTTGGGTATAAAGTTTCTTTCAATTTTCCTTTCACTATATCCTCAAGCGTTTCTTGGAGTAATGGTTTATGTTGAGTGTAAACATTATCAACGCCACTTAAGCCTTTGAAAAATCTTTTTGTTATCTTTACAGCTTCCTCTACATTGAACAAATCATTTTGCCTTGTGATTGATGCAGCATACTCTAACACATATGCAATATTCATCAAAAGATCTTTGGACACATTTCTCCTTTTCAACATATCAATCAAACCTGATACTTCAGCATTTGGATGGTTTTGATAACGTAGTGCATAAAGAATAACCAACTTGACCAAATCTAAAGGTCTTACTTTATCATTTGCTATGAGTTTTTTAATACTCTGCAGATGGTTTGAGTGATCATTCTGTGATGTTATTTCTTGTTCCACCTCGGAAACATCCAATAAATAATACTTATTGACCATTGAACTCAGTTCTCCTACTACTGTTACATGTTTTGTCACATTGCCTGAGAGTTTTTTGAATTGTGGGTAAGCATCAACAAAATTCTTCATATCTGCTATGCTTTCAATTTTTTGATGACTCTTAGCTTTCATCTTCAACAGAAAAAAATATTACAATGAAATTATACACAAACATAACACAACAATTGCCTAAAAAAATATAATCCACTCACCTGAAATTGTTCCATTAATTGTTTGATATTTTGGCCAATTTCTCCATAATTTAAGAATATATTTTTAGCATAGAATGCATCTTGTTCAGCTGATAATACAACCTCTGTTAATTCTTTTGATATGCCAGGTACTTTAGATAAATTTACCCTATTATTATAAATTGTTAATAATTCATGAACCATAGCTTGGTAAGTCCATTGGTTTAATAGAGGAGTTATAGGATCATCTCTCCGATCTAATATTAATAGCATTGATTGACTACTTTGTCCAAAGGCAAATAGTGTACTCTCCTTATTTATAACATCACTTATTTTTTTTCCAAGTTCTTTACATAACTTGGAGTTACCTTGATACCTAATTATGGGACATTTTTTCAAGGAAAGAAGTACTGAAATAATTCCTGAAACACTTCTCTGTAAAGCATTTGTATTCCAAGTAAGATCTTTTATTGGACAATTCAATCCTAAGGAGAATAAATGCGGATTCACAACTAAATAATCCATATATAATTCCTGCACCTCTTTCACAACTTCTTGTTCATCATGCTCAGCTAGAACCTTGATATCAGCTTTTGCTATTATATTAGTAAAATAAATATAATAAGCTCCATACTTTGGTCTTCTTAGTTCAGAACATAATAATTCAATATTTTCTGCAGTTGGCCTCAGAAAGACTAAACATTTTAAGTACCTCAATGGTGTACTCTGATTCTGCGAGTCTGAAATACGTTCCACCAAGTAGACTTCTTTTTGTTGAATTTCTGATTGACTACAAATCATACTTATTATGCTAGTCGTTTCTTTATCCACCATTAACACTTTCATGCCAGGTTCACTCTCTTCTGTTATTTTATTGATATACGCCTTTCCTACCGCTATCACATTCATTTTGTCAGAGATGAGATGACATAAAAATAAATGAATTTCTTAGATATTATACCATTTATACCTAACTCTGTGTTTAAAAGCAGATTGGCTTCACAATCATCAATTTTTCATAATTCTTTCATCTGAAAACACCTTTTTGTTATTTTGATGAGAAAATGTCAAAATAAGATAACCTTTGTTTTTTGCTGTGTTCTGTCTACCGGAACAGACCGAAACTTTTGAACTACTAATTTTCGATGCTTCGAATCTTAAATAAACAATATAAATTACAGGCTGTAATATAATGCATTAAGGAGTACTAAAAGTAGTTGTAATACTGAATAATTGTATTATATTGCTTACTCTTCTTTATTTTCTTCAATTATCTTATCGAGTTCATTTTTTTTAAACTGATTCATAGAAAATCGAGGTAGTTCGTTTGAATCATATTGCATCCGGCTGGCTGAAAACAAATATTTTTGTAAAAAACTGAAAAAAGCTTCAACTTTGATAAATTTGAGGATTTATACCCAATTAATATGGCATCGCCTGCTCCAAAATCTCCAGAGCAAAGTGATAAAAGCAAGAAATACGATCGTCAACTCAGGTTTGATATGAATATTCATGTTATTCATAGTTCGAAAATGAAAACTTTTTAAGGCTATGGGGAGACCATGGGCAAATGTTGCTGGAAAAAGCTAAAGTATGTCTTATCAATGCAACTGCTTTAGGTACAGAAATCCTAAAAAGTTTAGTTCTACCTGGTATAGGAGGATTTACTATTGTTGATGGAGAAAAAGTTACAGATGAAGACATAGGATCCAAGTAATATTTTGAACTAAGATATAAGTAAAAGGGGTAATTGAAATTAAAGTTTTTTTTTAGATTCCGATAGTCTTGGAATGTCAAGAGCTCAAGTTGCTACCCAGACTCTGCTCGAGTTGAATTTGGATGTGAGGGGAGATTATATAGATGAAGCTCCTGAACATGTTCTTTCCCATTCTGAGAATTTCTTTGCTAACTTTGATTTAGTCATAGCAGCTGCTCTATCAGAAAAGTATGTTTATAATGCAACAAAAAGAGTGGATATTCTAAATGATTCTTTTTAGAGTTTTAATTCCTCTATCTAAGCATTTATGGGAAGCAAATGTACCACTGATAGTATGCCGAAGTATTGGTTTTCTCGGTTATATCCGATTACAAGTAAAAGAACATACTGTTATTGAATCTCATCCTGATAGTGAAAATCCAGATCTCCGATTAACAAATCCATGGCCTGAATTAGAAAAACATCTACAGAAAACTGATATTTCTAAGTTAGATAGCAAAGAGAGGAGTCATGTTCCAGCTATAGTGATATTATATTACTTTATTTCAAAGTTCAAAGAAGAACACAATGGTGAGTAATTATATGAGTCTGTAAAATACGTAAACTCTCTTATTGAAAATTTATTACAGGAGCTCTACCAGTATCTAGAGATGATAAGAACAAAATTCGCAAATTGATCAGAGAAAGTGCAACAAGTGATGATAATGGCATAAAAACTCTGGAAGAGAACTTTGAGGAAGCAATTCGATTTGTAAACACATGCGTAACAAGTCAAACAATTCCAAGCCAAATAAAGTCAATACTTGAGGATGATTCTTGTACTAATTTAAGCCAAAAAAGTTCCTCATTCTGGATTATGTGTACAGCTCTTCGAGAATTTGTGGAAACAGAGGGTGCCCTTCCTGTTCGAGGAAATTTGCCAGATATGGCTAGCGATTCAGAGAGCTTCATAGCTTTACAACAGATTTATCAACGGAAGGCCCAAGCACAAGCCGAAGTAATTCATAGAAGGTCCTGTCAAATAGCTAGAAATGTTGGAATGCATCAAGACTTTATATCAGACCAGGAGGTGAATATAATGCACAAATAACGCCATGATATTTTTTTTTGGTAGCCAAATAAGATTTTGATACATTTTCCATCAAAAATTTCAAATCCAATGTAAGATCATTGGCTCAGGGTAAAAAGTAAACCTAGAGATGCCTTAACGCATTTGTTGACACAGCCAAGTAGAATCTGTTTATGTACGCAAACAACATTCCGGCGTTGCGAACTTGTGCCGAATTTTTATTATGTATTGGGATAATTGGTTTACCGCTCCCCTACTCTGATACTAAAGGTTAGCGTCTGTCACAGACAAACCTGTCAGTTTGGCAATATCGTCTGTTAGTGTTTAGTTACTTGTCGTGCTTACATTTTCATTTTGATTTAACTTTTATAAACTGAATTATTTTACTGATTTGGTGGTATTGATGCTTAAGGGTATTCCGGTAATTATAGCTATGGCAAAATTACAAAAATGTTGTATTATATTCAGGAATTGTAGAAATGAAAATCTAACCTATTGTTTACTTCACCCAATTGCTTTCTTCTAGAGCTTGGTTGATTACAATTCAGTATTATTCACGCATAGGGGCATCACTACGTTTTCTCAATACTCTGCCTTTAAAAATATGTAAATTGATCCTGAACTTGTAGATTCAAACTGGCAAAACTGTTTATCAAAAAAAACATCTTTTTGATTACCTTCAAATCTTAAATCAACATAATGATAGATAATGTTAATTTTCTTTCCACTCAAAGAGCTTTTTGACGTTACTTCTTTTCAGGTTAAACTTTTCTGCAAACATTGCAGTGAACTCTACGTCATGAGAGGAAGCAGCATTGCAGATGAATATACCAAACATAGCCCAGACCTGTCATCGCAGCTTGAAGACCCTGACAGTTTGATGTTCTATTACGTGATTCTAAGAGGTTTCGAACGATTCATTGGTGATTTTAACACCTATCCTGGCCAATACGATGATCATGTTGAACCTGATGTTTTGAAACTCAAAATTATAATTGGAAAATTATTGAATGAATGGGGTTGCAGTCAGATATTGAGAGATGAAAGAGTTCATGAAATTTGTAGATATGGAGGTGCCGAATTGCATTCAGTTTCTGCTGTCTTAGGAGGTGCAGCAGCACATGAAGCTATCAAATTGATTACTCATCAGTATAAGCCTTTGAATAATACTTTCATTTATGATGCTATCACTTCAAATTCTGCCACTTATACTTTGTAATTTTCTTATATTGTTATAATTTTCTGTTATAAGTTGCATTTATGTGCATACATATAGCGATTTCATTGAATTGATTGTAGTGAAAAAGAAAAAGTACAATTGTACAAACAATGGATGTTTCAATAATAATAAATAAATTTATGTTTATTACAATAGAAAGATTGTTTTCATTATTCAAAATTTGGGTGTAATAGTTCATGGAGATTTTTTTGACCTACAAGGTAATACATTTTCTTAGAAGAATTATTTTTGGGAGAATCCTGAATAAAGATGGCTTACTTTGGCCCATATTACCAACTTAACTGAAGAAAATGAATAATAATAAAAATGTCCTGTCATTATTCCGATAAGAGTTCTGATTTTTGTTTTATCCAAATCTAAAGTCTTCAAGCTTTTGGTTTGAGGCTTTCGAGTTTATCCTCTCTCTAGTTTATCCTTCATTCTGTCCATTATCACCAGCTTAGCTGTATCATGTGGGATTCCCAAATATGCTTCCATGTCCAAAAGAGGAAGTGATTCAAGATCTCAAAAAGCATAAAAGAGATTTTGTTGCCTTATTCATAAAGCATGTTTATTCTTCTACTATTTTATCAATTTGTTATGAACGAGCAGAAGAAAACTGAATCAAACTATATTTTTGAATCATTTCAAAAGAGAATAAAAAAATTTCTTTCAGAGATAGACATGGAATATAAATAAAATATTCAGCGGTGGTATAATCATAAGAAAATAATTTGAATTAATGCAGTTAACAAAAAAGGGCCACATTAAAATTTTCAAAGAGGTTCTGATTTGAGAAACATGCAGCACAGTATGTTTATAATGAAAAAAAAAATAGAATCTTTACTGGTGGTATTTGAAGAATATTAGGTCCTTTATGCAGTGATGAACATGCTTCCTCATTTTCTTCATTTATATTTTAATTATGTACAATAAAAAAAATTGGTGATAATCTACACATTTTTAAATATGTATAATTGACAATAAGAACGTGGCCAATGGACAATATTTTAGATACACATAGATTTCATGGTAACTATTTATACAGTGCCATATTCATATAAAATAACTCTAAACTAAGATGTTTATTGATTTTAGTTTAATATAAATACATACATGAAAATAAATGCATTATTGAAAATTCACAAATGAATGAATGAAATGATATCAATTATACACCACTATTTTATCTAACCTTTATACAATATGCTTGTAGCACCATCACATTTATTGACAAAAAAATAATTAATAAGTTTTTTATTAGAGAGTAGCTAAGATTCTTGTGAATCCAATACATCCTGTTAGAATAGTCTGTCCACAACCCCAGAAAAGAGCATAAAGGGATTCATAGGAAAACTTGAAGCTCTATATACAAATGCTATTGCTGCACTACTGACTATACCAGTGACTGCTGGAGTAATTACACCCATTATTAATATTGCTATTGGGAAGAATTTTCCGAATTTGTGTTTTCTTAATGTAAGGAAAGCTATCATTCCTGCGATCTGAAAGGAACAATCTTCGATTATATATCATCAAACTTATAATAATCGAGTGAATCAGCAGTATACAATTGTAGAATAATTCCATGTACCAATATCTTGCAATATATGAGAAAAACAATACAAAAGATCGGTCAGTGCCAACCCTCATTATCTTTACTATTAGTATTTGAAATATGAAATTAGATTATTTTAAAATTCACTCACTGTGTGCACGAAAATGGACGAAAACAAGGCCCATAGGAAGACATGGTACCACATTTTTGTAAAAGTGTTGAGAACATCTGCATTTTCAAACCAGAGCACCGATCTCAAGGAAAGTTCCTCTTTGTTCATTTTTATTCCTCAATAGGAACAAAATGGTCCGATTTTTATTTTACGTTATGCTATCCACTATTTTATTGCGTTGCTTCATGATAAATGTTGACAAAACGAGTTTATTCAGTGGTTTTAAATAATTTGTTTATAAGGTTTTTAACAGACAAGTCATAAAATCATAGATAAAAGGATTGATGGATGCATAATGCTGGTTACATCTTGCAAATTGCGATTATGGGAACACTATTTACAATGTATGTTACTTCATTTTTATAAACAAATATTTTTAATTGTAATTATTTGATAAGTCACAAAGACATTTTTCAGCTGTCGAGTTATGTGTCAAATGTTGAAGTCACAGAATAGTAATACAGACTAACGAGCTAAATCATATTTTTATCTTATTTGTTCTGCTATCAGACTTGAGTGATTTCCACAAACGCCCATTTTTTTGTCTATTCTAATTTTAGGGATGATTCAAGCAAAGCGGTTTTTTCAACTCATTAATGAAGGTCTTTATCTATTTCATAAGTTCGACCATTTATTATAAACCCCAGAGCGACATAGGCAAATTATTAAATAATTGCATTGTTTATTCTACATGAACAATGGGATAATTCTGTTTGTTGATATCTCAGAAGAATTCCTTCTTCCTCTGAGGTTGATATTGGTTGATTTTAACCTTTGCACCAGTATTATAAATCAGAAATATTTTGAAATATATCTGAAGTAGGTATGTAACTAGATTATAAAAATTGCATCTGTCCAATCGGCATACATATCAGTTTTGAGAAAATTTGAAAAATATTATTTCAAATAACTGCACCCTACAGTTCTAGAACAATTTCATAGATAGTCGGTCAGCTAATTTCAAAAAAGCAAGTTTGACCAAATAAGATTTCTCGTTTCGAAAATATCACAAAAAAATTCAAATCATAACTTGAGAACCGTTCCACTGATTAGGCTAATTATTGGGCTCAACCGAGATATTTTGACCTCATACCTACGCTGAAAATTTCAATTTTCAGCTTATATTTTATGTTCTCTTTCGAAATGATTTTCGGGGAGTCGGTTCAACAGAATTTTGACCTGGTTTTCGAACCGTTTGAAACTACTATCGAACATGCAGGTAAATAAATATAATTCCTATTACAATTTGAAGTCTAAATATATCTTTTCCGCCGACCTCGAAATAAAAGGTGATTTTAATGTGTACAAAATTGAGCATTAATGACCCATTTTAATGCTCAATTTTTTAAGCCTTTTAATGTGCAATCCTCATGGCAACCGTACACGAAGTATTCAGCAGCACTACGATAAGTGTCAAAGCTCTACTGGAACATAGAAACATCGAAATTCCATATTGTCAAATGTATGTCTTGTGCAAAATGAGACTGTATTTCAATAAAGAACGTATACACAATTCATATTGAAATCGACGGAAAAATCTTGTAATCAACTCGGTTATTAATCGAGCGACTCGAACTATTAACGCGTTCGCTCCGCTCACGCATTAAAATATCTTGACCATTAGTCGCTGTCTTTAATAACCTAGTTGATTAAATTACTATTAACCACTGAATACACCGATGACCAAGTCATGGACCTTTTAACATGTCCCAAATATTTTTTAAACTAGAAATCATACATAAAGGTAATTGATACTAAGAGTACCTCAAATCGCAAATATTTTGGTGCGGTATCCTTGAATGTAAAAATTACAAGATTTTGCGGAATTATTGTTTGGGAAGTTGAATTGGGCTTTGAATCTTCAAATAAAAAATCTCACTAATCTTTGCTTCAAATGACAAAATAAATTTCATCAATTTTATGTAGGTACACCCTGATGTATTCACTCCAAGAAGGAAAATCGAATAATAAGGTGTAACTGTGAGCATGTGAATCCTGAAATTTATCTAGAAAGGGGATTCCTTTTCATATGAATAATTCATGAATCATAGCATTACATATTAAACCAAGGAAGATGATAAGAGGCGTGATAAATTGCATTAGTTTCTAGGCAGTAGGTCAGGAACACTGTTGCGCCATGAATAAAAGTTGAATAAGCACGAAAGTGATATAGTGAATCTCGAATAGGGTGATGTGAATGGTCCCATTAATGAAATGCATTTTCGGAAAGTGTTTCCATTCCGTCTTGTAACATTTGATGTTACCAACACGCTTGTAAAATTCACAGCGAATATCGGAAAAACCTACGGTGACATTGGTGAAAAGTACGGTGTGAAATGCGATGCAAAGGAACTAACCGAGAATTTCAAATATCAGTTCAAGAAAATGAACGAGGAAAAACCAAATTTCGGTTCATCAACTGGACTTTCATGGCAAAATTGGTGGAGGGAAGTCGTATTCAATACTTTTAAGAGTTGCCAAAGTAACATAACCGATTCAAGACTTGACTGTATTTGCGAGGAACTAATCGAAATTTACAAAACAGAACATTGTTGGCAGCCCGCCACTGGAGCCGTGGAACTTTTGAACTACTTGAAAGCCAGAGGCGTAATATTGGGTGTAATTTCGAATTCTGATCCTAGATTACATGAAATTTTGAATAACGTTAAATTAGATGTTTATTTCAAATTCGTGCTCACTTCTTATGAGGCCGGATATCCAAAACCTGATAAACGAATTTTCGAGAGAGCTATGAAAGAATCAACATTAGAAGCTTTAGAAAACGAACAATGTCTTCACATCGGTGATAATTTGCTATTTGATTACGAGGGAGCTAGAAATATCAGTTGGAACACATATTTGGTAACCGGGAGGAAATCTGTGGATCTGGAAGAATGTGATAATGTGTTTGTAGATTTGAAGAGTTTGAAGAAACACATGGAAGACAAATGGAATAAATTCAATGTGCATTGAGAAAATCGACTGCTAAATCTTCGATTGATTATTTTCTTATAAGACAGAATATATACTTCATGTATTATACAACTATTTTATTTGTTTGAAAAATGTAGATGACTATTACTATTTGTTTTATATTGATTATCTGATAGACTGCAATAAATATTTTTTATTATTTGATTATTGAATTTCAAATATTTTCTTTGATGTTATATTATAATAGTATGAAATGTTTGAAAGCTTATTCGTATTGGAAAAAAGATTCGAATTCCAATATCCTGAGAGATCATTTTTTCATAAAAAAATATGAAATATAGGAATTTAACCCTCAAACCTAATGTTTTCCGTAAAGTAAAATCTTCGGATGTACGCCACTGCTTCTTCCTTTACACGATAGTTCAAATAAACCATTTATGTCAAATCATCTGTCACTCTCTTACAGCTGTGTTTTTGTTGGAAGAGACAAGTGGGGATTAAAAATTTTTGCAAAGTAAACAATTTGAATTCTGCCGGCTTCAACCTGAAATTTGATAATTATACTAAACATTTTTCAAACAGTACATGTGATTGTTTGTTAGACGGATAATACTTTCTTCTTATTCAGTTATGGAAACAATATACCAATGAGTCACTGAAAATCGATATTTCTTAGCGCTGTATCAAGTTGTGTGGTGAAATTTATAGAAGTGTTTTTATCAATAATTTTTTACGACTGAGCGTAAAATGCTTCCGGAACCAGAAGAATATTCTACATATTTTCACGAAACTTATAGAGAACATCCGGACATTGTAAAGTATGATTATCATTGTAAATTTTATTGCCTGATTTGCCTGGTAGAAAATTTTCATTTTGATTTTATTCCTGGCAAATATTTATTATTTTTCGTTGAGAACAGTGGCATGACAATGTTTTAGTTCCAAGGCACCGTAGATTGCGTTGATATTTATTTTTGTTTGTGTTGTTTTTATGTTCAGTTTTAGGTAGAGTATCACTACCCATACTTATTATATTTTATTTAAATACCTATATTTAAATCGATTATTAACAAAATGTGTTTTCCAAATATAGGTTTGTATTTTGTAATACAATCATCAACCACTTAAAACAATGTCAGTTAAGTTAAAGCATTTGCCTCCTTTTAGAGGTGAATTTTGGGGAAATTAATTTTTTTTATTTTTATCGTGATAATATTTTAAAATGTTTCGAAAAATGAAAAAAAAATTTGTACTGCCTGAAGGTATTTCTTTGGGAAAGCCTCAAAAGACATCAATTATAGATAAGAAAATCCTAATATATAAAAAAAACGATCTTATGATCGAAAACGCATTTGTTAATGAATTTTTGTTGAGGACTATAAAAAGTGCATGATTCCTGGATTTGATAGGGTAGGGACCTACCAATGCCTGTTTGGCTATTGGCAAAACTAGATAGGACTCCTATATTTTTTCAACAAATGTTGCGCCGAATAGAGTAATTCAATTTGCCGTTTATCCAGGATGAAACAGTTATAAGATGATAAAGATACACGATGGACGTTTATTTAATAAAATGCGAACAAGAAATGAAAAGGTTGAACAAATGGATTTTCCCACCGAAGCTCTAGTTTGAGAAACTATAGCTTGATTGATTGATTAGATTGTAGTCGTTACCATACTAGAGCTATATTTTTTCTTCGTAAAGTTGATTATTTTCCTAGGAGATTTCGCTCTCTTGTCGGTTGGCGTCAAAGCGCTCCACCCCATAGAGTAAGTCTGGTTTGCATCAATATATTTCATTCTTCATTGGCATAATAATAAAGGGTTTTCCAATAAGATGTGTTATTTTGATATTCAAAGAAAAATGCCATTTTTCAATATAAATGATCAGATGTTTATTTCATTATAAAGAAGAAGCTATGCCGTTAATAGTGGAAAATAACATCAGGCAAATAATCACCACGACCACGCTTACAGGACCATATCCTTTTAATGAAATTTTCCATAACCAAATCGCAAAGTGGCTGCCCTATGTCCTCGATAGCCTCACAAATTCCATCTTTAAGGTCTTGAATCGACGCTGGGCTATACACAAGATCTCGGTGGCCAATTGTGATCACCTCTTCGAGAGATAACACGGTCCGGAAACTTTTGCCGCTGAAGATCAATGGTTTCGTTGCTTGTATGACACGTAGCGTAGCACTGAACTCTATGAGCCTTAAGACTCAAATCTTCATGCAAAATACGGTGTAATGACGTTTGTGGAATGCCTAATTCCAAAGAACGACGAGGAATGGACAAACCTGGGTTTTCTTCAACACTTTCGGCTACAGTAGCAATTTTCTCGGGTGTTCTTGAACGACGTGCACGGGTTTTATTCTTCACATCACTAACTTGTCCCAACAGCTCGAATTTTCCCAATTTCTTTATTGCGGTCCGACAAGGTGCTTCACGACGTCCCAAAAATGTTCGAGTTGTACGAACATTCTCAGCGAACGTGAGCTCTACATGGACCTTATAGAAAATCGCCGTTTTTTTTTGAAGGATGACGGAAGATTTTTGATGATTATAGGGCGTTTCGGTGATCGATTAAAGATCGTCGAACCGATAGAACTTTTTTTTCTTTTTTTTTCGAATTTATTCGGACGAAAAAAAATTTCGCGTGAAAACCCGATTTTTTTTTCGAACGAGTGTACCTGATTACGTATTTCGATCGTTATTTATGTGCCAGTTTGATTTTTTACGTTCGAGTGATCGGTTAAATATCTTCGAATCGGTCGAATTTAATTTTTTTTTCGAATTTCCCGCGCCCGGGCGAAATAACAAACTTTGCATATTGCAATCTCGAGTGTGAAGAAAAATGTCTCTGCCAAATTTTCACCATTTTTACAGTGAAGTTTAATAATTTCAATTCGTTCTTGAAGCGTGTATCGTTCTCTCCTCTTATTGGAAACCCTTTATGTGCTTAGTAAGTTTCTGTAGCCGATTCATACAACTTTCAAATATCAGAGTTTTCCTTAACGACCTTATGCAGGTGATATCTCGCGAAACAGTGACCTGTGAGAAGCCCAGTAAGCACCCTTAACTGTTTTTTTGAGAACGATAGAGCTTGTTGAGCCTGTTGTTTTGTAGGTGCAATCAGTCCTAATGCTGGTCTTTGACTTGGTGTGTGAAGCCAGCAAGAGCGCTTTTCTATTTAATCCCAATCATCGATCTTGACCCTAATCAGTATGTGTGATACCAAATGTTCTGGTGGACAGTTGACCAACCTAGAACTGAAGCTTGCGCGTGGTTTATCTCAATCAGAAAAAATATGCTTATGAAATCTTAAAATAGCACGCTGATAGAGCAGAATAAGATATTCAAATCTTAAATATCAGTTAACACGTTCCAACGAAAACGACCAGTGTTTTTTGAGATTTTTGGGAATTAACATAAGATAACTTGATGTTTTTATGTTTTCTATTTGAACAAAAGCCAATCTGATCCATACCATAAGAGTAAGAACTGAAAAGAAAATATTGAGCAACTACAAGAAATCATCCAGGGATCACAATTAGAAGTGAAATTGAATAACCACTATCTGGATAATAGACGAAGAAGTAACAAACTACTGGCACTTATTGATCAACAAGATAATCGATCTTGATTTTCAATTTTATTTGGACGTAAATTTAATTTCCACTACCTGATAACTGAAGCATGGATACTTTAAAGTTTCGATAGATAACAATTTCAATATAAAACTATAGTATGTTTCGAAATTGTACCTATTCGGTAGGAAAAAATTCAATTTCACTAGCAAAATATTTGAAAATATATATTTTTTCTGAGAATCCAGGAACCGTTTTTTGTTTTCAACATAACTTTTCATACATACCGATAAGGAAATTCACATCAGAAACATACGATATTAAATGCATCAGAGAGATAATTTTGCCGTCCGGTGAATATTCGAAAGATATAACTGCTACCAGGGGCGTATCCAGAGAGCGAGTCTGGGGGGGGGTAGTGGTAAGTTTTAGCGAGTGTTCTTCTAGGAAGGGGATTGCAAATTTTCTTCTAGGGGGGTAGTGGTAAGTTTTAGCGAGTGTTTTTCTAGGAGCGGTATTGTAAATTTTCTTCTTGGGGGGGGGGTTAATTACCCCCAGTACCTCAACCCCCCCCGTAAATAGTAGCCTACTTACTTACTCACTACTTAAATTATTTGAATCGATAGTAGGAGAGCTGGCACGAATTTTTGGGTAGGTATTTGAGGCAAGCTGAAAACTTGTCAGATACCTCTCCTATTATATCCCAACTCGGGATTGCAGACTTGGCTGGTGAGTAGCGGGGCTAAATCAACCCCTACATTTTAATGGCCTGGCAGTAGAAAGCCCTACCGAAATGATCTGTCTTTTTGGGAATCTTATTTTTTAGTTATAAGTAACACTCCATTGAAATTTCAAGCTGCCTCAAAAACATTTTTTATAATGTTTTGCAAAATATTTTTGCACGCGTCTGGCAATGTTAAAACCCCGATTAAATTATTTGGCAGCTTGAAATTTTAATGGAGTGTTACTTATAACTAAAAAATAAGATTCCCAAAAAGACAGATCATTTCGGTAGGGCTTTCTACCTGCCAGGCCATTAAAAATGTAGGGGTTGATTTAGCCCCGCTACTCACCAGCCAGGTCTGCAATCCCGAGTTGGGATATTAGGGGCGTTCGGCATTGACCTCCGCGAGCGGACGGATTTTTTTGTCACGTGACCACAGATCGTACAGATAAATCTGAAATATCTGGGAATAAACGAACGGTACAGAGCATCTGCCACAGAACATACTGCTCTGTTCTACTTTTATAGATTATGAGATTTCAAAGATCACTATTTTGGGAAAATGCTCATCTTTTAACTATACTTTCACCCTTTAGTAGCTCTTCTGCTCTTCCATAAAATCTCAATTAAATAATTAAGTGCAAAGGCACTGAATGCAAAAGAAACGAGTAATGCAATATCCCCTTCTGGTCGTTCAATACGGCGATAGTTGTACCGAAAGATCCTGATCAATTAATTGATTAATTACACGAAAAAGAAACGGGAAAGCAATATCTCCTCCTGCCCATTTATAACTACGATAGCTATATTGAAAAATTTAATGAATTAATTGAGTTTTTAATGAATAAATGAAAACAGAAGAATAAAACTGTTAGAATTTTTCAATCTATCGGTTGTCGGATCAGGAAACTCAACATAAAACAAAAAAAATATAAAAAACATAAAACTCTATGGATAAAATCGCTTTGCTCCGTCGAAATAGACCGAGCGAAAAGATCGACGTCCGATTGCTCAGATTTTTATGACGAACGGTACAGATTTGTATTCCCCTCAATCCGGATGTAATAAACGAACGGTTTAGAGATCGATCCGACACGTCCGATGTCGATGCCGAACGCCCCTATAATAGGAGAGTAATCTGACAAGTTTTCAGCTTGCCTCAAATACCTACCCTAAAATTCGTGCCAGCTCTCGGACTACGAGTATTACATTGAATCATGGGATGTTCAAAGCGTCAGACTGCCCGTAATACTCGATTCGGGAAGACAACAATATTATCAGCATATTGATATATAGGAATTTCTCTTATTATTTCTCTTACATGTAGCTACCATGCATACAGCTCATGGCACGTTACATGCTCGATACCTACAATTATAGATCTAATAATCTAGAAATTAGGCATTGAAAAGTTGAAGCATTGACTAGCAAAATTACAAATTTGTCTTTTCCAAATACACTGCACAAAAAAAATTAACGCACATTAGGCTAGGCGCAAAATGACTCGCAGTTTCGTGAGGTGACGCAGCGTGAGTCGCGGAGGAATTTTGAGGAGCTTAGCTGCGAACGCGGGAACCGCGCAAATACGATCGCAGTACTTGCTGGTGATTGCTATAACGCAGTTGGTTACAGGCTCAAAATGGAAATATCTACTGCTCTTTTGTTTGACTTCAATTCTGAATCTGATTCGGAAGATGAGTTCGTGTCCGAAATGATATTTTTTACCTACCAACTGACCAAAAAAAGGCAGCGAGAAGTTTATACTTAAAAAGAAGAAAATGTCACGGAGAATTTGTTTTAACCAAAGAATTCAACGACGGACAATTTAAAAATTATTTTCGGCTAAACCGTGACCAGTTCAGTTTTTGGTTTTGTCCTCATATAGTCTAAATGGCTTGTATCCTACAAAACTTGCCGAATTCGCACGGCTTCAATTAATTTTTCTTCCATTTCTACTACGACTCACCGTGAATAGGGGAGAGCGGGGCAAAGTGGGTTACCTAACACTTAAGTGTACCTTACATACAAGAAACTGCGGGATCGACACTGCGTTCCGCAGGATCACGTTAAGCAAAACCTGCGTCACGTCACACTGCGATTGTGTATGCGCGGTCGTATTTATTTATTAGATTCACAAAATCTCGCCGTGACTCACGCTGCGTCACCTCACGAAACTGCGACTCATTTTGCGCCTTGCCTTATGGAAATCTCAAATTTATTCTACAACGGAAGGTGTTCTCAATGATAATTATTTTTATCAGAATAATGCATGCATATGTTATCCACTTTCAACGTTTTTCTTCAATACAGATGTTTTTTCCCAGCAGGAATATAAATTATCAGATTTTGAATGTATTGGCTCCATTCTGAAATCAGTTGTTCTCGATCAATTCTAGTGATCAATAGTTTTTCTTTCGTTTGATTTTCTACACTCGATCGCTATGCAACGCGAAACACGCAATTTGACCCAAGAGGAATGTGCCCAAGCGGTAGTTTTGCGAGAAGAAGGGTGGACATACACAAGAATTGCATAAAGGTTTGGAGTTTCTCATACAAGTGTGTCCAGAATGTTGCAGCGATTCAGGGAGACAGGTATGAATGTCCGAAAACCAGGACAGGGTAGACCACGGGTAACAAGTGCCATTCAAGAACGTTACTTGAGAGTTTCTTCGTTGAGACAACGGTTTGCAACCGCTCGCCTCCTTCAAAATCAGCTTGAGCAAACTCATGGGGTGCAAATTAGCACTCAGACAATAAGAAATCGCCTCAGAGAATATGTTTTAAGGCATCGTGTCGCGGCAAGATGCCCAGCTTTTACCCCGGCCCATCGAATGGCACGTTTGGATTTTGCGAGAGAAAATATCCATTGGGAAGAGGCTGATTGGGAAGGAGTTCTCTTCACAGATGTGTCCAGATTCTGCCTCTATCATTGTGATCGACGTTCCCTTATATACAGACGCCCACATGAAAGATATGCTCAGTGCAATTTCCTGAATACTACTGGTTTCGGGGGAGGATCGATTATGGTATGGGGTGGAATATCTTTACTGCTCGCACAGACCTAGTGGTCGTTGATAATGGAGGTATGAATGCTGATAGGTATATAAGAAACATTCTTGAAGAGCATGTAGTGACATTTGCCCCTTAAAATTTGTGAAAATGTCATTTTTATGGACGATAATGCCAGACCACATCGTGCGCGCATCGTTCAGGAGTACCTTGAAGAGGTTGGAATGGAATGGCCAGCAAGAAGTCCAGATCTCAATCCGATTGAGCAGGTTTGGGACAACCTTAATAGAAGGCTGAGAAGTTCAGAAAATCATCCAGCTACTCTTAATGATTTAGGAATTCAACTCAGAGAAATCTGGGAAGGATTAGATCAGAACATTTTAAGATCACTCATTTTGAGTATGAACCGTCGTTGCCGAACTGTAATTAACGCAACGGGTGGAAATACCAAGTATTAAATCACTTATCAGCATTCCAGTATTTTGAAAATTGTTTATTTCTCTTCTTTCACATGAGATTCGGCGAAATCCTGAATTTTTCTTCCATTTAATGTGTCTTGTTTCGTTCAAAACCTTCCCGAGAGAACATAAAAAATAAGTTATAAAGTCAATGTAGAGTTAACTTCCATTAAAATTGAGATTTTGGGAATATGCGTTAATTTTTTTGCGCAGCGTATTTTGATTCGACGAAAGGTTGAGCCGTCGGTTGGCCATGGAAATTTGGCATATTCCACTGTGTATATTAAAATTTTAGGTTATGTTCTTTATTTTCTTGTCAGATTGATACGCAATGTTGTCAATATTGCATAGAGTTCTATGATAACTCGCAAGCTCGTCGGAGGAGGCCGAGTACATTCGGCAACGTTGACTTTATTTTACTTAATGACAGTAAATACTGCCAACTTCAGATAAATAAAGAAACGCCTACTATGCGCTCAACCTTTCGTGAACGGACTATACATTATCTCACGAAGTAGAATGACTGAACGTCACAATTAATAATGCATACCTGTCCCTATCTCTGGTAAGAAGCAGACCACCAAGTTGTGGAGTCTTTTAATATCAACTGAGACTAATTAGGTACCTATTATCTCATTTAGATAGTTTTTTACCATCTGCTCTCACTTTCTAGGAAACGTCTAGAATGGAAGAAACCTAAAAAGAAATCCAAATCTCGCTCGAAGCAGAAAAATCGAGTCGAAATGCTCTGTGAAGATGTTCAACTTCCTCCCGAAATTGAATTACCAAGCAATGCATCTGCATTTGCCGTATTCGCTTCTATCCGTCTTGCAGTGTTGGATAGATGGATGAAAGAGGCAAGTCAGGACTATCTACAGAGCAGCTGCAGCGCCCCTCTGCAGGATCAGAGCGAAATCGAAAGTGATACCGAGGA
Source organism: Propylea japonica (assembly GCA_013421045.1). Taxonomy (NCBI): domain Eukaryota; kingdom Metazoa; phylum Arthropoda; class Insecta; order Coleoptera; family Coccinellidae; genus Propylea; species Propylea japonica. Next base: position 114,118,442 of record CM024239.1, read on the forward strand.
GAATAGTCAAACTTGTACTTATTTGCCGTTAAAAGTGTCCAAAGTCGTCGGACTAGGTTTGAGATCAGTTTTCGAGATTATAAAGGAAAGTAGGATAACTCATCCTATATTGTGCACCAAAGCATTGTCTGCTTTACTGGATGTTTTACAAGGACAAAGTCCAGAAGGTTTGTTTTCTTAATTCCCACTGTCTTATGAGCACTTTAGGCGTTTTCGGATACTTACTCGGGTTAACTCGATTCCTAAACTTCGCGTTCGTTTACCTAACCCAAACATCCAACCCGTGTTCGGAAAGTATGGTGCTATTAACTCGATCACTGACTCAGGTTGATCTGTCGTAATCCTACACGAGGACGAGAGCAGGGTCCTGAGTCACCGCATACGCACTGCAGTTCAATGTTCTATGTCTACTACTAATTTCTTAGTAATTTCATATACCTATCTATTCCTAAAATTTATGGAAAGAGAAGATAATTTAGCTTAGTGCAAAATGTGTGGTTACATGAGCAGAGAAAATAATGTGAAACATCTTCTTCATGACTTTGTATGCAGATCTTGAAGCCTTCTTTACTTCTTTAACATAGGTACTCAAAGATAACATTGAACATGCGAGGGTACACCAGAAATTATAAGAAAGATTTTACAGAAGCCAATAAATCCAAGCAAAGCTAGAGACAATCAGTAAATAAACTGGAACTGAAAAAATAAATTCTCTACTTCTTCAACATAGGTTCTCAAAAATAACATTAAACATGGAAGGGCACACCAGAAATTATAAGAAATATTTTACAAAGCCAATTAATGCAAGCAAAGCTAGAGACAATCCGAAAATAAACTGGGATGAAAAAATAAATCTATAAAATATTTTGTTATTGATACGACACGTCACCGAATGGATCTAGTTAGTAACCCTGAGTAAGTTACCGAAAACGCCTATGATTAATACTTTTTTGGTCAAAATTTTTTGTTCATAAATTTTTCCATAATATGGAAGAGTATGTTGAATATTAGGAATTGGATTTCAATAATGTCTTACGCATTTTTTCAACGTGCAGTGTTGGTTGGGAATTGAAACATTATTGTTTGGTTTGCATTATTCAAAATTGTCAATTCACCTGCTTATAATAACACCCCGATTACAGAAAGCTCGCTGCCACGGCAGAGAGCCCGGAATTGAGCAGAGAAGTGGTCAACCCGAGAATGTAATGACTACACTTCCCCGCTCCTGCCTCAGCTGCTCTTGTTGCCTTACTCTCCCTACATTGTCGGTTTTTCGTACGGAAGTCAAAGGATTGGCAGCATGAACGGCAGTAAGTGATTAAATTTAACTGGGTTGCTGTGGAATTTCTTTGTCCGTCATTGCCGACACTTGGTCGCGAGAGAAATGTTGCAGCAGAGTGTAAATGCTCACTGCCTTCGATACTGCCGCAGAAGTATTTCGGGAATTATTGCCGACAACGCGAGTGGCAGTAGGAAGGGCTGAGTGTAATTGAGGCATGAAAAAATACAACACTAAATCTTTGGCTTTCTTTTCTCAACCACTTGCTATTATTCCATTTCTCGTATATGTTGTATATTGTTGAAGGGGTTGAATTTCACTGTGACTTCAAGTTCTATTATACCCCCATCAGAGCTGTTTCTGCAACGGCTCCTGTCCAAGATATTATTTTGGCAGGTTCGGAATGGCGAGACATATTGGCAGCGAGCTGAGTGTAATCGGAGTTCATCATATTCTACTTAAAGTGACAATGTCCTGTAAATAGGCTCAATTGCACTCAGCCCTTCCTACTGCCGCTCGCGTTCCGAAATCCTTCTGCGACAGTATCGAAGGCAGTGAGCATTCACACTGTTCTGCAACATTTCAATCGCTCCCAAGTGTCGGCAACGACGGACAAAGACATTCCACAGCAACCTGTTGAATTTAATCACTTACAACTGTTCGCTCTGCTTATCCTCTGACTTCCGTACGAAAAAACGCCAATTTAGGAAGCGTAGAGTGGCAATGGGAGACAGCAGGCAAGTGTAGTGATTACATTCTTGCGCTGCCTACTTCGCTGCTCAATTCCCTGCTCCCTGCCGTGGAAGTGAGCTAAGTGTAATCGGGGGGTGTTAGAAAGCCAGTGAGGATTCGTAATTTATTCTTACTGAAATCCAAACATTTCCTGGACCTTGCAGTTTTCAAAGGAATCCATCCTGGAAGATCCCTCCAGTCCTTCTTTTTCTGTTAATCCCTTCTCCGGAAATTTTTTCTTATAGGTCCATTTCCCTATACCATAAGTAGAAGGGTTCTAGGCCAGTAAGTGGCGTTTGTGCTTCCTTTCTCTTTCATTTTCTTTGATTCTCCTATATTAGCTTCACTATGTATATTTTTAAAAGAATATCTGGGAAAACATCGACTGAGAACTCGGTAGATAGACCATGAAGTTATTTCACGAAAAATACCTACCAAGAAGTATTAAATAACATTGATTAAATGGAGCTTCGGTTTGATAAAACCTTCAATTAACTTGGAGCATCCAAATATACCCTTTGAAAGCTTTCAGAACCTAGAAAGAAACAGATGGTGAATTGATACTCCGTAATCAACAGATCCATTTTGAATTCAACTGAAGTACATATTGCCAAACATTATTCTAATTTTTGTTACTGCTGTTGATTATCTAGGTACATATAACAATATGATGAATATATGATTCTTTCAGACTTGAAATCGGAACCTTTGGATATAATAGATCCTCTGTTCGATTTGCTATTAGACTTAGCAACCTTACACGGACCTGAGAGTTCAGTAGCGAATGATGGGACACATTTAACAGCTATAGCATGTGCGTGTTTGCTGTCACTAGTAGTTGTCAGAGGAGATACTGGTAAATGTTTGGCAGCTACGGCTGCTCTGCTTATGTGTCCTAGAGCTCTATCACTTCAAAATATACAGGTATGATAGTAACGAAGTCTAACAGAGGGACAGACAAAATTAATTCAAGTATTATATTTTCTATAGATGCCTTCTGTACTATCATCTCTTCAAAGAAGCGTGCATGGAGTTTTGTTGGGAAAAATTCAGAGACCAGACTGGATAACACACGGTGTTCCTTCTACATCAAAAATTGATTCCTTTTATCTCCAAACGATCAACGAAATTCAAAATTTGAACCTTGTTCCTAAATCGTTAGCTATGGATGGGCTATACTTGTACCTATTCACATCCAAAGGATTGTTCAAGATTGGTAGCGGATATGGTGGTACCATGAAAGGTCATATTTACCTTTGGAAGCCGGATTTTTATCCTAGCGATAATGGTTGTTTGACTTATTGTGCGGTAAGTTTGGGATGGAAGAAAATTGTAGAATAGTCTATGATAAAGAAATGAAATACTTTTTGCGCTCTTGTTCCTAGGGAACAGCTATGATAAGACCCTTTTCCTTTTTTCACAGGGAAAACTCTACTTGAAACTATGTGGTAGAAGAGGCGTTGAATTTTTGACAGTAGAAAGAACAGACCTCCTAATATCTGGATCAGTTCCACTTCACAGCAGAGATGCAGCATCTGCTGTAGTTTTCTCGGATGGAGAATACTTGGGTACAATATCTCCCTCAAAAGACGTATGTTTGAAGAATTTTTCATCAAATTGGTTTCGATCATATGGTGTTATTCTTTTTCAGGATGGATTCGTAATAAGAATGTTGAACCAGAACGTTGTTCCTGCTTCAGTAATCAGTGAACTACCATTGAAATTAGCTAGAAAATGTGTTGACGTGTTGGGTACTTCAACTTTTGAAGACGAGGGTTTGTCCCATACTGTTAATACAGGAAGTGATGAAGAAATCGCTACTATTTGTGCCGGAAAAGAGTTTGGACTAATTAGGACAGTGTCTGGAAAGGTAAATTTTAACAACAACCGATTCTAAATCTATCTATCAATATCTTCCTCAAAGCATGAAGTTTAACTGAATAACTGTAGAACTTTTCGTTATTATAATTATAATTATCAAAGAATATGTATGAGTTCCTGTTTCTCTCAGCTCTGAATTATGCCCCGAAAAAGGTGGGTATTCCTCCTGAACATACTCTGGTGTGTGGCACCGAAGTGAGGGCTCGCTAACTCAATTGAGTGGGTAAGAACCGCAAGGGCTCTTCAATCTGTGTTCGTGGTCACTCAGGAGTTGAAGGAAATGGTTGGCTAACACATCATCTAAACTACACTTACTGGCCCAGAACCTTTCTGTGGTATAGGCAAATGCACCTATACAAGAAAGAGTTTTTGGAGATGGAAGAAACTGAGAGAGAACCTCACTGGAGGAATCTTCCGGGAATGGGTCATTTCAAGAAGCTTATTAATAACTTCAAAAGTGCAAAGCCCAACAAGTATTTAGATCTCAGTAAGAATAAGTTACGCACCCCCGTTTCTTTCTAACAAGATATTGTCGCCAAAGGAAGTATTTGATTAGAATGGGCTCAACATAAACTGACATGTGCAGGTTATGTGCGGAAGTGGAGGAAACTCCTATTTACTTAAACTAATGCCTGGCCATTGCAAGCCTGTGCAAAGAATGTCTGGGACAGGACTATTATAGGAGAAACGCGGATTTAGCCTCCTTGAAGCCCTCTTAGATACTGGTGTTTATTGAAGATATGGAAATAAAGGGTGCAGATGCGAAAACAGCTCTGATGGGGGGCATAATAGACTTTCAGGTCACAGTGAAATGTAATCCCTTCAAAAATCTACAAGGACTCTCCAAGTCCAGATGAAGTCGACAAGCCGAGTTTCAGACTATCTTCGTTGCAGGGACGTTGAGAAGCGAAAGGAATTTGCAGGTCGGAATTAACTACAACAAAGCACTCCTCAAGGCAACCTACCACTTCGGAACCTCTTACTCAAATATTGGTCGGAAATTCATGTCGGTTTAAGGGCCGTATTTATAATCATCCCTCAAGGTGAGGTTGAGTGTGAGTGTCAGATCGCCCTTGAGTAGCTGTAGCCGTTTCATAAAGCATACTCGTTCCATGGGTGCTAGCGCCTTCCCTCAAATTGAGGCTGGTAAAAATCTCACTCCACTCACTGAGTATGCTTCATGAAACGGCTACAGCTACTCAAGGGCGATCTGACACTCACACTCACCTTGAGGGATGATTATGAATACGGCCCTAAGAAGTCTAGCGGTATTGGCGTCGCACCAGCTGAAGTTTTTCTGTGACCAAGTGACCTTTCTGGCTCTAGCTGATGCATGTCATATCTGACAAGGTGAAGTTTCTTGTAACAAGGAGAAACCTGTCGAAATGGTGCGAGGTCAACCGGAAGGTAGACTCTCGATGGTTGCGGCTGCGACAGGTTGCAGCAACGATCTGCGAACATTACGAGATTACATAATTCGATTTATCGTCACATGAGTTCGTAAAAGTGCATGCATACAGTACGATCAATGTGACCAGACTGCTTCTGGTGCGGTCCGGTCGCATGGCTTTGAAAGGAGATATGTGTAAATCCATCAAAGCGGTACCCATACGACTAGTCGCATTGCTGCATCTATCGGAATGGTCGCATAGAAAGTCTACCTTAACAAGCAGGAGTAGCGCCAGAAACTTTCACGGGATAAGAGCAGAATGATTCAGAGACTCGAAATATTGGTTGGTGAATATTCCAGTAACGAGTTCAAGTTTCTGCAGACTTTCATGTGATTTGGTTTATGCAATTTCACTTTAACCCCTTGAAACATGTCCCTGATTTCATTAATGTCTTTTAAGTTCCTGTCTATTATTACCCTGGAGGAAAAAATAATGGTGCATTCACCACTTGCAGGTTCTTTTTTGTGGTAAAGCTACAGCTCTCGGCATAAAACAGTCTGGAATTAGAAGTAGCAAATGGGCAGAGCTAGCTGTTACTAAAACGCCGAAAATAACGCACGTGTCTGTTGGTCACGATGGTCTCCACGCTATTCTTGTGACAGAAGATGGATCAGCATTCTTCACAGGTGAATATTGCCTTCATTCTTATGTGATATTATTGTTTCATAATTATGCATTCAGGAACTGCTAGAAGAGGCGAAGATGGAGATCAAAGTAAAGTACGAAGGCAGCCAAAATCAATTAAACCAAAAAAGATCATTAAGGTGGATGGACATTTCATAGTTTCCTCAGCTTGTAATAATGGAACCACAGCTCTTGTAACGAGAGATGGTGAACTTTTGATGTTTGGCAAAGATACTACTCATGCTGATCCATCCACAGGTTTCTTTTGGTATTTTTATGTGCTTCATTCGTTTATGCTCTAATTTTTAGGCGTCGTTTACAATTTGAAAGGGGAATTCATAGCCCAAGTAGCTTTAGGAAAAGCACATGCTGTAGTTCTTACGAGTAAAGGACAGATTTTTACTTTTGGAATCAATAACAAGTACCAGTGCGGAAGAGAATTTGTGCCTTCGAATAAAGAAGGTATGTTTGTTTATCCGAATAATGTGAGAAGCATTTTTCCCAATTAAAGGAAGGAACACTGTTCCTGGGGTAAAAGTGGATGCGACAATTCGTTCATTCATTAACATTTTTAAATCCTTCTAGGATGTTCGTCAAATATCATAGAAATGGAAACCTGTGGTACTCAAGACGAGCAGGACATTTATGAGGAAGTAGATGAAAATAGGAAGGATTCTGAAAATATCCCAGGGGGTTCTGATGGGAATAACATAGAATCTCAGATGAATATGTGTCCTTCTGGTATGCATGCCTGGCATGATGACAGATGTATGATTTGTACGATATGTAGAGAATGCACAGGATATTCAATAAGCTGCTTATCTTCGATTTCTGAGAGGAGTCCTGGACAGTATGTAAAAATATATGTCATTTATATTTCGTTTCGAGTTTATTTCTTGACCGAAGAATTAATTATTTGTTTCTGGATATCTATAAATAAACTGAATACAAAAATATTAACATTGCAAAATATTGTTTCTCCAGGGAATGTGGCTGTGGTGAGGGTGACAGCGGATGTAGCATATGTGGATGCTGCAGAATATGTGCCAGAGAAGTTGTTGATAATTCAGAATTGGCAGATTTGGCTGGAACGATGCGATTGGATTTAATATTCAGGGATAAAGTAGTAATTCCACCACGCCAAAGGAGTAAACTTCAAGAACAGGTCAGTTGTACAGGCTGATTGATACATTTTCATGGTAGCCCCTATTTTATATCGAATTTGATGGTCTTTCGAACAACGTAGCGCCGCACTGTGACGTTTATCGTTTGAATTTAGTTCATGTATCCCAATGCTTTTCATTAGTCGACATAGGCTTTGGCTCTTCACTAAATGATAATTGGTGTTACCAAAATTAGTGAATCATCCTGTATTCATGAAAGCAGCATTTGAGGTTGACATCATTCTTAATTCTAGATCCAAACACGTCTTGAAGAGAGGAAAATAAAGGGTAGAAAATCGACTGCTGGACCAAGCAAGCAAAATTCGAAGATAAAGATGTCGAGGCAGTCTCCTGCAGCATCTCCTGTAAATCGGTCAAATAACTTGATTCGACAAACTAATTTGAGTGGTTCGATTTCATGTAAGTTGCATAACAGAATATTGCAATATATTCAAAAATTTTCCCTATTGATTTTTCCAGCTAAGGAACAGGTTAATTCTGATGTAGAACGTGATGCCACGAGAATCGCCTGTTTGCCACCAGCCAAAATTCAATTACCCTGTAACAGTCCAGTCATTCAAATAGCTTGCGGACAACATCATAGTGTTTTGCTGTGCCAAAATGGTCAGGTACGTTCACCAAATACATGTATCAATGCGAACGACGAGTAATAAAGCGAGTTCTTAGGGTTGCCAGACGTTACTTATTTTCTCTTGATCAAAACCTGTGAGATAATGTAGTGCTGTATATATTTTCGCCTATCTACAGGTACTAGTATTACGTGCTAAACATACGCAAATAAATTACACATTGTCCTTGAGTTTTCATGGTTGATAAATTACATATTTAATGTAATCAATCTTCCTATATATCTTGAACTCTTTCAGGTTTACAGCTTTGGTTCCAATATATATGGCCAGCTGGGTTGTGGAGATATCCTTGCAAAAAACAGTATTCAGCTAGTCAAGCTCCCCTGCAGTGCTATTTATATCGCTGCAGGCAACAACCATACTGTTGTCCTAACATCTAAGGGTGATGTGTTCACATTTGGTAATCATCAGAAGGGACAATTAGGCAGATCTCCAGTGATTTCTCCTCAAGATTCCCAGCCCGGACAAAGTAGTAGTTCAAAATTCATTTCCCCTAGGACGCCATGGTACTCCATTCCAGCAGCAGTGCCGAATATAGGACCTAGGCACGGCAGGCGAGCAACCTGGGTCGGTGCATCAGGCGATCAAACATTCATCAAAATCGACGAAAGCCTGATTAATGCTTTGAGTATTTCAAAATCAACAGTCACAGCGAATAAACATTCTCTAGGTAAGTTTGTGTCAGTATCTTGAGAAAATCTGTTTTCCACACAAGAACCTGTTTTATTTTGCAGTACTCATCCCTAACCACGAGGATACGGCAAAATCTTTCTCATGTTTGGTCATCAACAAAAGAGACGGAAATTGTAACTCATTCAAAGGAAGGGACCAAATGAGTTTTTGTGGCAAAACAATATGTCTCGATCCCATCTACAACGTTCTCTGGTCTTACAATCACCAAAACCACGAGATCGAATGTTTCAACATCATATCATCTGAATTGAACGAAAAAATTGCAAACAAATTGGACAACAAACAAATCTGTACCAATCGATTACCTGCATTGGATAATGTCAGGGATAAAAATTTTAACATAACCTCAATTCTGTCTCCGGAACTTTCCCTGCCTTTGTTGACCAACTGCTACGTAACGAGGTTTCAGGCAGCGATCAATTTATTGTGCACTTTGGATACGTTGACTATTGCGCACGATTTGCAGATAACAGCTGTCAAGGAAGAAACGGACGAAAGACAGCTGGTATCTGGTAAATTGTACTCCAAAGAAGACTACCAAGTTGTGAATAGATTTGAAGGGCATGGTGGAGGTTGGGGATATTCTGGACATAGTATTGAAGCTATACGCTTCATGGCAGACACTGACATACTGTTAGGTAAGTTGAGAGGTCTGCCGTAATTCACAAGTACCATTACTTTTTGTCTGGCATTTTTCAGGAGGTTTTGGTTTGTTTGGTGGTAGAGGTGAATATACAGCCAAACTGAAGCTTTTTGATATTGGACCTGATGGAGGAGAACAAGAAGGTGATGGAGAACTGCTTACAGAAACAGAAGAAATACCCTATGAATGTGGTCCTAGGCAGAAATGTTCCATGTTGTTTGATGAACCAGTCCAGTTACAGGTAGGCATGAAGGGCAATTTTTCGCGAATTGGTTTAATACTTTTGCTATGGGGTTAGATTGAACAGTACACTTAAACAGTGTTCTGGATCTCGCTTTTTCAATTTTTTTTTATATTTGAAGAGTTTGTATTTATTTTCGATGGAATGTTCGAAATAAGACCTTCATTATATGCTGTTGTTTGCACTTCTCTCTGTAGGAAAGATATAGGTGATTCAACTGTCAGAATACTTGATTTTCTGGTACAGCAACCATTTAACCTTCTCCATAATTTTTTCATATTTCTAGTCTCTTCTCTACAATAGTTAATTAAGCTTCATATTTTATTTTCGATATTTTCCGTGTACCATAATTTTATTGAAATAACGTTGAAGCTGACAAATGTTATTTCGAAGCTCTTTGCATAGACAATAAATTGGATAGGATTATATACTCCGTTCACGAAAGGTTGAGCCGTCGGTTGGCCATTGAAATTTGGCATATTCCACTGTGTATATTTGAATTTTAGGTTATGTTCTTTATTTTATTTTTAGATTGATACGCAATGTTGTCAATATTGCATAGAGTTCTCTGATAACTCTCAAGCTCGTCGGACGAGGCCGGGTACATTCGGCAACGTTGACTTTATTTTTCTTTATGACAGTAAATACTGCCAACTTCAGATAAATAAAGAAACGTCTACTATGTGCTCAACCTTTCGTGAACACACTATACATTTTATCCAAGAATGTAACCTCCTTCGTGAAGTTGATTGTTTTTCTAGAATACTTCGCTCCTATGTCAGATTACTTTAAGGCTGCTCCACCAAGTAGAATAAGTCTAGTTTGCGTCAACACATTGTATTGACATGTGCTCGGGTGTAGGTATCTGTGGCGGATCCAAATAACCTACAGATATCGGATATTTCCTTACAGATCTTGGGCAGGTGAGATCTCTCGAAACACTGACCTGTGAGAAACCCAGTAAGCAGCGGCAACTTGTTTTTTGACAAAGATAGAGCTTATTGAGTCTTCTCTTTCGAAGATGCAATTCAGTCTCTTTACTTGCCTTCGACCTGGTGTGTTGATCCAGCAGAAGTTTTTCTCGCTTTCCTTCCAAACATCGACCTTCGCCTTTATGAAGGGCGAAGGAAATGTTTTGTACCTCCTTTTGCAAGGGCGTCAGCTTGCAACTAGTTATAGTTATGGTCATAGTTTAAAAAGGGGTTACATTCACCGCGACCTCAAGGTCTATTGTGCCCTCTTACAAAGCTATTCTGACCACACCCTTTACAGCTAGCCTTTCAGTTCCAGAGATCTGATGAAATACAATATCTGTGAAGGTTTCAACGAGGCTAGTTCCTCACTCTTACAATTTTCTCGCCCAAGGCATTCTCTCCTCAGGCTAGCAATGCCAAAGCATTCCGTGACTAGGTGAATGGGGATATTTTTCTTCTCCCCACAGAACTTTCACTCATCAGTGTCCGATAATCCCATCCTCACCAGGTTCTTCCTGAGGTGACAGTGTCCTGTAAGAAAGCCAGTGAAAAGGTGTAATTGTTTCTTACCAAGATCCAGATATCTCTTGGATATTGCTGTTTCAAAGTTCCGAAGAAACTTAGTGGAATGATCCATCCCTGGGAGATTCCGCCAGAGTTTTTCCTTTCTCCTTCTCCAGAAACTTCTTCTTATAAGTACATTCATCCATACTATAGAAGGATTCTGGGATAATGAGTGAAATTCGTGCGCTCTCTTTTGCAAGTGTACTGGCCTCTTCGTTTCCTTTGATTTCCGGATGGCCGGGAACCCAGATTGAATATACCTTATTTTTCTTGCCTACCTCATTGAGAAGCTTGAAACTAGCTTGTTAAACTTAGCTAGGGGCCCATGAATTACAATCAGCGGCCATCAGTTGCCTCAGTGCCATTTGCATACACAATAACTGTAGGAGGAAAAGACCTAGAACCTATTAGCTCGCTTAAGTCCATGAACTAACTAACTAAAAACTCTCCTTATTTATTTTACCAAAAACTTTCACTTAAAATTTCATTCAAATAATCACTACCGGATGAGGAACCCGTGCTTTAACTTGCACGTGGTATTATCTGAGTATCGGAAATGAATTCGGGGTGTTATACTATGAGTAAATGGAGTCGGAAAGTTCTTGTCAGGGTATGTCCGATAATTTCGAAATAGCTTGAGACATTTAAATTTTTTTTCAAATCCGAGCATAAAATCTTGAATTTATTTCCCATTAAGAAAAAGAAGAAGAATTTCAACTTTACACTTTTTCTCTCAGATCTCAAGAAATGATCTAACTATGTCATTTTTTGAAATATTTTAGGCTCACCGTTGGTACGTAGCTTGGTGCCGAATCAGTGGACCAAGCAGCGATTGCGGTTCATCTGGTCAAACAATGGTAACTTCCGAAGACCAAGTATTGTTTTACTTTAAATCTTCGAAAAAATCAAACAATGGAACCGACGTAAACGCGGGACAGATACCTCAACTTCTCTACAAAATCATATCCCCGGAAAGCCAGGCCCCACCAAGACAATACGAGATATCAGAACCAGTTCATATTTTGTCCAAGGACTTTTCAAGAACTGTAACCAAGGAGTGCTTCCAGAGCTTACTTTCGCTATTGCAGTGGTCCTGGAATACCTTCAAATGGGGGGTGGTGGAGGGGCAAAACATCAAGAATGTCTACACCTACTTAGAGTTGGAACGCTTGGTATACATCAGCAAAGCAAGCCTCAGACTCATCAGGACGTACACCAACGAAATCTACCCTAGCCAGATTAGTAAGAAAATATTACTGGAAAACGTACACCTGGCAGAAAGTATAGGAGATGTGAGAAGTTTGCTCAAGCAGATATTATCGGATGGTGTTCCCATATCATTTCAGGCAAAGAAATCGTTGAAGAAAAAAAATAATAATTCTAATTTGGAGCTGACAATAGAGATTTTGGACGAGTGCCATCATACATTCGTACAGTGCTTTCATGCGTTTTACCCTACTGCTTATTTGAAGTGGACATGTCTTTGTGATTTGCTTACAGAAGTTAATAAGGTGAGTTTGAAAGGAATTCCACTGATTTCTAATCTAGAATATGAAAATTTCGTAAATATTCAATTCCACATTCAGGGTGGGGCGGATTTGGAAATTCAATTGAATGAAAACTCATTTTTCCATAATCAAGTACAATAGGTATTTGTTCTGAAGATGATATCTAGCAATTGGTGTCTTTTTTGTCTTTTGTGTTTGTTTGGTTTGAAAATAAAATAAATTCTACATGAAAAAAATTGAAAAACAAATTCTAAAAACTGAAAGATCGACAAATTTGAATTAAATGTTCAAGTAATCCATTTTTTTGAGTCAAACAGTAGTCAAATCTATTAAAAAGAGATTATCTCATTTCTTTGAGCAGATTCGGCATATAGTGTGCCTATTTTGGCATAAAGTTCGATTACTTTGGACCTTAATTCAACAAGATTTGTCGCTTTGTCATTTTCATGCCCAAAGAAAAAAATCATTGGGAGATAAATCTGGTGACCTGGGAGGCCATTTGATCGTGCCATTTGTAGAAATGACACGGTCAGAAAATGTCGTCCTGAGATATTGTGTGCAGCTCTTGCGTTGTGACTTGGACAGCCATCCTGTCCAGACAAGATCGAAGTCAATTGGTAGTTGTCGAACTTTCGGAATCATTCTATTTCTAAAGCCCCATATATTTTGCAGCATTTAGGTTACCGTCGATCGAAAAAAATAGCCCAATGATGTGTGTCCCCAGTATTCCAGTCCAGTTTTTTTGGAAACTGGGTACGCACAGGAATACTCAGATGTTTATTCTTTCTAGACCAATATCTTACTACTGATGGGTAATTTTATTTTCGAGGAAAACGATGACTCATCAGTAAATAAGACCTTGCTCAAAATGAACTATTTTCATTTTCCATCATCTTTTCACAAAATTCCATTCGTTTGATATGGAAAAATCTCCTGAGTTGTTTTAACCTTATAAAATCGATAACCATTTCTTTTCAAAATATTCCGAACAGTTCTATCGCTGAAATCGCCTTGTTCGACAATTCGATTACTCGAACAAAGTTCACTAGTTTCAACAGCATCACACACATTTACTTTTCTATTCAGACGATTTTCATTGTTATAAACATCCACATGTCTCGAATTTCTTTATCATTTTCGAAAACGCGGATCTTGAAGGTATCGTCCTATCTTCAAAGGCAACAATGAATGAATTTATTGTATCCTGAATTGATTGACCACCAAAATACCATTTTATTATTTGAATTTTATGTTGTAGACTGGACATAATTAATTTTCAAACCGATATGGTCTAACACAAATTACGTTTGGATTGGGACTGATTCCATCGCGCAAGCAGATCGAGAAACCCGACAGATCCCCACTACCACCCACTACAGATTATTATTTGATATGTCATCACACTCATGTTTCCACATGATACAAAGAAAACAAGATATGATCTTCCCGTGAGACCAGTTCACGCATATGACGTAACTGGATCGAGAGTGTTTATCGCTATTGCACAATGCCACTGCACACCGCATGGTTGAATTTGAATTTGAGTTTGAACTTCGAACAAGATGTTATCGCCACGAAACACTAAACAGAAAAGAACGAGAATTATTCCAGCATTCCTTTTTATAGGTTAGAATTGTTAGAGATAGGATTTATTTACTCTCCAGTGACGTCAGAGCAAGGTGCGCAAGATCATATCTTGTTTTTCTTTGTATCATGTATTTCCATTCTTCCACTTTACCATTGGAGCCAGATCGACTTGGAGATTGGTACGTAATCCTATGTTTCCGAGTGAATTTTCCAAACTAATGTGGTTCTTTTCAAGTAGCCAGAAACCTGGGAGTGATCGTTATAAATATGTGGTTTTAGATAGCCCATAAAGAACCGCAGGCGAATGTTATAGAGCGCTGAAAATCCTGGAGAACCCCAGGAATTCTGAAATATGACGGTCAGAAAAAACTGCTCGTTCGTTTTATTCGAAATAATTATAGTATTCGTTTTGAAGAATTTCGAGCTCCTGAGCTGTACCAGTGCTTGTGCGCAGCCAATGGCAAGCCGTATTTCGTGCTTTTGAGTTACTCAGGAGCACGAAATATCTCAAACGAATAGGCTAATTATGGGCCAATTATCCCAACTCGCGAGAGTCCACCAACAGTGTATACCTGTGAATATAGAGGCCGCTCCTGAATTTTCTGTTGTTTTCATCAGCACAGTCTCCAGCACAGTCTCCTGATTCACCCCTTGCGATTTTTATGGGGTTATCTGAAATCACATGTGTATAATGATCGCCCCCATGACTCTGTTCTGCTTGAAGAACAACATTCGTTTGGTATCGCCAACATACCCAACAAAATGCTGGACAGAATTGTCTGACATTATTTCCGAAATCCATTAATGCGATAATGAACACCATTGATTGCCAGATATCATAATAATTATAAAGTTTGAATGTTGTACTGAATGATGGAAAAATATACTAGCAACATTTAAAGAAAAATTTAAACACCCAGATTTATTCAGACCTCAATCTTCACAGGAAGGAACACTTCAGTCTTCATCAAATAGTCAGAGGCTATTGAGTGCAGTTTTATGTGCTCTTTGTGCGCCGAACGTGAGGTTGAGAAGCACGTTTCCCCTATTGGGCTTAAATATGAGT
Source organism: Propylea japonica (assembly GCA_013421045.1). Classification (NCBI taxonomy): domain Eukaryota; kingdom Metazoa; phylum Arthropoda; class Insecta; order Coleoptera; family Coccinellidae; genus Propylea; species Propylea japonica. The sequence continues at coordinate 114,133,498 of CM024239.1, forward strand.
TCAGAAATTTCGATGCATAGGAACTTGAGTCCATCTGATAATACAGGACACCCGATGATGAGCTGCTCTGATTCACATCACTATCCGATATTAGTGGAACAAATGAGCTACAAAAGTCAGGTGAGAAGTTTCGGACATTAGGAGACGTATGAAATTGTAGATTTTCAGAGAAAGATTTTGAATCTTTTTCGATTTCAGATGGAATCCAGCTGTACGGAAGTGTTCTCTTGGCCATGGAAAGAAGTACTTGAGAGATTGCTGCATTTAGTAGCAGATCCTGTGGTGAATAGTCTGAACCAAAGCAAGATGTTACCAATTCCAGGTCTTACTCGGCATTGTTGTCATCTTTTGGGACGCGTTGTGGCCGAGTTGGTACATCAATGTAGCGCGACTGAGGTGAGGAAAACCGTTTCAAACTTTTGAGTCAGAAAAAATCAAATCTAGTTCACCTTAACTAACCTCTCAATATTTAAAAAAAGTGCCTAGTCAAACAATCGAGTTTTTCTTTTGACTAAGCATCATAAGTTGTTGTTGTTCCTTACAAAATTTACGTTGATTTGTTTGTGTGCTTCAGGTACTTATATTCATAATGGAATGAATTTTTTTCTTGAACAATTCGCACATTGCACGCGATGAGTGCGAAAGGATTCATCTTCTTATGGTTGTGAATCGAATGTGGAACATTGCCATAGACCTCATCGTTCACGTTGCTTCGAAGAAAATAGTCTAAATGTGTTGAATCGAAATATCTTGATGGCTTATTGTGATCACCTTTTCGAGAAACAACGTTGCTTGCAGAGCACGAAGCGCCGCGTCGTCTTGTTGAAAATGAACTTCGCCCATTTAATTCGAATATCTTCCAATTCCGGCCATCAAAAACATTAAACATAGCTTAGTAGCGCAATCAGCTATTTAAAATGAAATCTCTCTATACAGGGTGGCCGGACGATTGACGTCAATAAAAAAAAACAGGTTCCTCAAGTCATGGGGTATTCGAATCACCCCCCGAAAATTTCTTTCATGGGAAAGATTTTCGAAAAATAAAATTTCCTTAGGATTTGCCATTCAATTCTGGAAAAAAGTCCCTTGCCAGTTTCGATACAGTCGATGCTTTTCTCGGACAAAATAAAAACTTAAGGCGGGTTCACACGGGGTCGTGAATCGGGCGAGAGTACGACCCACCGGTCAGTCGGTCGAAATCACTACCAAGTGTGAACTTACGGTAGAGAGGGTGATGGTAGTGCACGCACTGCACGCCTTTGAAAAGGGGGGTCGTGAAATCTCCATTCTGTTGGAGTGAGCACGCCCGCTTCAGTCGTATTCACTTCAGTCGTGTTCACTACCCCGTGTGAACCCGCCTTTACAATCAGTTATGATCCATTTCATCGTATGTTCCTTAGTACTTCGAAAAAAATTAGAACTTCTGTTGTCAATTATGCCCATTAATAGAAGGAAAGTTCTATTTGTGAAATTTAAATAGTACGAATGATTTATTGCCATACCTTTTTCTTTTTCTTATCCAAAACTTTTCTCCTAAAGCCAATTTCAGCATTTTCTATCATAACATGATCAGAAAAATCTTAAAATGGCAAAAAATAATTTTTGAGTAAACATCTAGTTCTTTGATTTTTTCCACCTCACTGACTTTGAAGGCTAATTCTAGCAAAAGTAGACCGTTGAGTACCATTTTTTATTAATGATTCTGAAAGCTGAGTGTTGAGCGCAGTTTTTAAGCCTACTTAGAAACCATGAAGTAACCTGTTTACATTTTTAATTCAAATTTGAAGATTTAGATCATGATCAAAAATACGTAACATTCTCACTTGAGACCAACATTTCCATAATTTTTATCAATGTTACGATGCTGGTTTTTTTATGTATAAAAGTACAATTCATGGCGATCTATTTACAACAAAAAATATCAGAAAAGTCTTTTACTTTTCTTTAAAAAAATGTTTGAAGATGTTCAAGTTGAAAATTCTCAAATTTCATAAAAAAAATCATAACTCGGAAACCGTGAAAAATCGCATAACATACATGGGGGTGATTCGAATACCCCATGACATGAGGAACCTGTTTTTTTTTATTGACGTCAATCGTCCGGCCACCCTGTATAAGATCAAGGCTCTCCAAACTACGGCCCGCGGGCCAAATCTGTTTCAAGAATCCGGCTCGCAAAAACACATTTGGCGTTTCCAGAAACTTACTCAGGGTTACTAACTCGATCCATCGGGTCACGTGACGGATCTACTCGGATCACGGACCCGGGTTCTTAGTTTACGAACACATCAGGTTTAGGATTTGAAGTGTCAGATGTATTTATTTTCAGATTGTCTCTAGCTTTGCTTGCATTTATTGGCGTTTATAAAATATTTCTTATAATTTCTGGTGTGCCTTCGTATTTCCAATGTTATCTTTGAGTTTAAGATAAAGAAAAAAAAATATCTTTGAGTACCTATGTTCAGAAGGCTTTTGGTTTAATGTAGAAAGATCTGCATACAAGGTTATGGAGAAGATGTTTCACATTCTTTCCATAATGTTTCGGAATAGAATATTACAAAGAAAAGAGTAGAAGACTTATTTCCGCCTATTTCAAATTCAAAATCGAAATGCAGTGCGCATGCGGTGACTTTACGACCCTGCTCTCGTGAAGGGTTACGATAGATCAACCTGAATCAGGGATCGAGTTAATAGCAGCGTACTTTCCGAACACGGGTTGGATGTTCGGGTTAGGTAAACGAACGCGAAGGTTAGGGATCGAGTTAACCCGATTAAGTATCCTAAAACACCCATAAGCTTATCAACCCTTGTGCGATTCCAAAGCTACTGAATCAAACGGTTAAATATTTTGGCCCTTCGCATTTGCTGGAGTAAACATTGTGGACCTTAGGCTGAAAAGTTTGGAGACCCCTGATCATTTTAGTTGAGAGTTGGATTGTTCGCTTTTATATTTCCTTTCGTTAAATGGTCAAAGTCAAGCTAACTGAATATTCGGTTGAAAAAAGCATATTCTTAGTCGATAAATGAAAAATGTGAAAATTTTCACTAGAGGAACTACAGACTGGATGCGGAAGAATTTTACATATAACACCGTCTAGATTCACAAGAACTAATCAATCTCGAACCTGGAACACTGGAAATGGTTCTCCTTATGCCATCTGTTTTCAAGTTGACCATCCTGGAATATCCATTGCGGGAGTTGGTGTTTATGGAGGAATTGGACATTATGTTACGAAGTGGAGCTTCTAGAAGATGTAAGTATATTTTTTTCATTTCCAGATTCGTTGAATATTATTATATTATTTCGGTAATGCATAACTGCTTGGATTGTTTTGCTTATTGTTACTCGACTTTTTTGACAATTTACAATTTCTCCATTATATGACTAGACATCCAATTGAGTCCGAAACAAGTGAAGGTAGCTTGGACGAGTCATCCTCTGTCTGCAGCACAGAACATAAAATATAAGAAGTGCTATCTGCCTACTAAACCCTTACAACACGCGTGACATTTGAAGTCAAAATAATGGGGCGATTGGATTCTGAGGGTGGGTCGCTGTTTGTAGAGAGAGGTTCTATGGTTTTCGTCGTCCCGAATTTTGACAATGCTCTGTGTTCCAGAAAGAGAGAGAAAGAAGATAATATATATTTTTTATTTTATTTTACTACTGCTTTTCCTATTGTTTTCGGAATTAAAAGGCAGATTTGAAAGAAAATATACATTATAAAAATAATTATTTTATTAGGCCTCAATTTGTACAGTACATAACTATTGAATGTTTTGAACTAACAAACATTCATGATCAACCACAGGTCTAACAATTTGAGTACAGTTGAAAAACTTCCGAGCAATTGTTTGACAAATTTTGAAGCATCTTTTCATAAAATACGTATAGAAAATCAACACTTGTATTAAAAAAGTCAAGTTAAGTCACTATAGGTAGTTACTACACAGTACAACATAACACTTATCCATTCGTAAGGCAAGATACATCCAAAAAGAGAATGATTACTATAACCTTATTGCATATCAAAGAACAGAAAATATAACTTCAATCTCCTCACAATACTTTCATTTTGGCAATATTTTCAAACAATTATCCACTTGAAACTCAACTTTTTCACTTCCTCCTCTACTCAAACAACAACACACAAACAATAAAAATGGCAGCATTGACAACATCCCATCCCATTTAAATTTGACATAATTTGGATTTAGCTCAGACATACGTCACTGCTTGGCTCCGCCCCAAAATAAATGGGGAGGACGTATGTCCGTGTTGTAGATTTTACTTCTAGCGTTTCAAACCCCCCGGTCTGCAGTGTGATGGACTTCTATTATATTAGGAAAATAACGCTAGAGAGGTAGGGGTGGTCCAGACCAAACACATGCCTTAAATGTTTGCCGCCTTCCTGAAATTCGTTCTTCGCTAAACAAAATCAATGATTAATTGATCATGACGCCTACTACAAAAACTGGATCGCCACTGCTTTGTGATCGTGTTGTCTTCGAATACAACTGTTTCACGAGATTTTCTTAAGGTTTTTCAAATGAGAGGTGTTATTTTGATATTCGAACAAAAATACTATTTTCAATATAAATGATCGGATGTTTATTTTTTATAAAGAAGAAGCTTCGCCGTTAATAGTGGAAATAATATCAGGCAAATGACCACCAGACCACGCTTACAGGACCATTCCTTTTAATGAAATTTTCCATAACCAAATCGAAAAGTGGCTGCCCTATGTCCTCGATAGCCTCGCGAATTCCACCTTTGAGGTCTTGAATCGACGCTGGGCTATTGGCGTAGATCTTCTCTTTTACGTGGCCCGAAAGGAAAAAGTCGCAAGTTGTTACATAACAAGATCTCGGTGGCCAATTGTGATCACTTTTTCGAGAGATAACACGGTTCGGAAGATCAATGGTTTCGTTGCTTGTGTGGCACGTATTCACCGTCTTGTTGAAAGTAAACGTTGTCTAGATCAATACTATACAATTTCGGCCATAAAAAATCATTAATCATCATCTCTCGATAGCGCAATCCATTCACCGTAGCTTTTGCTTCAGCCTCATTTTCGAAACAGTAAGGTCCAATGACTCCGCCGGATCATAAACCACACCAAACAGTCACACGTTGAGGACAGAAAGGCTTTTTAACAATAACTCTTGGATTTTCCGAGCCCCACATCCGACAATTTTGCTTGTTGACGAAGCCACCGAGATGGAAACGGGCCCCATCGAGATGATTTTTCGATGGAATTACGGATCATTTTCATGCATTTCAACGAACCAATTAGCAAAGATACGACGTTGTTGATGATAGGCCGGCTTGTATTCTTGTGTTAACTGAACTTAATAAGCCTTAAAACCCAAATCTTTATGCAAAATACGGTGTAATGACGTTTGTGGAATGCCTAATTCCAAAGAACGACGAGGAATGGACAAACCTTGGTTTTCTCCAACACAGCTCGAATTTTTCCACCAAATTCTTTATTGCGGCCCAACAAGGCGCTTCACGACGCGACGACCCAAAAATATTCGAGTTTTAGGAACCGTCTCTGCCAAATTTTCACCATTTTTATAGTGCATTTTAATAATTTCAATGTGTGAAGCGTGTATCGTTCCATTTTTATTAATGGCGTAGTTTCTACTTGTCAAATGCCAAAAAATGACAGCTTCAAACGTGACATCTACCGAAATAGCGGGCTATTCAAAATAACACCTCTTATTGGAAAACCCTCTGGAATCAGAAACTGGAGAAAACTTCATCTCTGATCTGAATTTTTGGAGTGTTCTAGGCCCGAATGGTTATGCCAGAGGTTTTTTTCTGTCTGCCTCCGTTCCTATCATGAAATCCTTTTTTAGTTGTTTTTCCCTATGCCACAGAAATGTTCAGGACGTTCTGGTCTTATAAAAGTAGATTATGATACCCCTTCTGGTCGAGATCTCTCGTTTCCCTAGATTCAAGGAGACACTGCGTTTTCGTAGTTCATTTTGTTTAGGGATCTGAGAAAGTGTTATTTGAATTTTTTTTGTAAATTTAACAATTCTTCTCATATATTCCAGCAAAGCAGTTCAGTGGGTGGATCGGACAGTCATACTCATACCCAAAGGTGGAACAGTATGGAAGTAACAAGAGGCTCTTTTGGACCTGAAGACTTTGCCCCAGATATTATCGAAATCAAGTTTGATAGAGCTGTGCCAATTAAGGTATTTACTCAATTCATTGCTGCGAAAATTTGACCGAATATGCTTTTTTGTAGGAAAATACAAAATATGCAGTTCGTCTGAGAAATCATGGAGGTAGAACGAACAATGGAGATGGAGGTTTGACCTCGGTCAAAGGTTCAGATGGCACTACCTTTATTTTCTCCACTTGCGCTTTGAGTTTCAACGGAACAACACTTACAAGGGGGCAAATACCTGTTCTCTTGTATTACAGGTAAAAATTTCAATCGACACACTCAGAAGAAGGTTTTTTCAATCCTAATACATTACTTACACTTTTCCCACAACTGTAGAACCACCCCTGGTGTGTTCTAGTTGTTCCACCGTTTGATTTCTTATTTCATCATCAAGAAACATCTTACTTTCACACAGATTCAACCTTAAATCCAAACGTTATGAAAATAAACTGAAAACTAAGTGAAAACATAAAACAAGAGAAGCTTTAGCGCGACATGTTGTTCCGTATACATCCGTTTAATGAAGACGATTTCGTGCTAATGCTTTATAATGCCCGACCGCATCAACCGCATGTGGCTAGGACTGCCAAGGAGTATTTAGCAGAGGTTGATATCCGAGAATTCAACTGGCCTGCTCTAAGCCCAGATTTGAACCCAATTGAGCATGTTTGGATGCTCTTGGGAGGAAAATTCGGTCTCGCGTACCAACTCCTAAAAATCTGCAGTAGCTCAGTGATGCTCTAATTGATTCAAAATCTTAATGAGGACATGCCGAGACGAATTGCACCTGTTATGCGCATCAGGGCGGAAAACACGTTATGTTTTCTACTTAGTTTTCAGTTTATTTCCATAAGGTCAGAATTTTAGGTTGGATTTGTTGAAGTGCTGGTGTAGCCCCAGCGAAATTTAATGTTTTACTGAAAATCCTGTATCTTCAACATTGTTATTATTGTTATAAATGAAGAATTAAAATGTCAAGAGAAGATGTGACTTGATGATGAAATAAGAAATCACATGGTGTTGCGTCTGGAACACACCAGAAAGGTTCTAAAGTTAGGGTAAAAAAAATATTTCGTTTCATCCTGTATAAAATTTAAAACTAATAATTGATTAAGAATAAACATACGTCCAATTGAAAAAAAATCAATCGAATCGGACTGGAAATAACATATTTATGAATTAACAAACTTAATCGATTTTTTAGAGTGGGATCGATTATTTTGCCGGTGAGTGTATTAGCCGACGTCTATTCCTTGCATAATTATGTAAATGAAAACCTCTAAATTATATCTCAATTGTTTATTTTTTCAAAAATATTCCAATTTCTTTTTTCAATATTAAATATTCATAAAGATGTACACAGTAACCGTGTGAACATGTGAAAATTGAAGTGAAAATAGCCGAATAAAATATAGACAGTTATTTGAACGAAACCAAATTCTGCCTTTTCAATGAAAAATAAAACTAATTTAATAACCCCTCCGTAGTAATCCCATGGAATATGGGAAAACATGTACTACAAAATTGGAACAACAAGCCAGGAAAGCTGCTCTTTCCATGACTAGTGCTATTTTCAAGAAGGCATCAGAGCTGATGACTTTGGCTAGGAGCAAAGCGGAAGAGGTTCCTTCTGCTGAGCTGTTGAGTGTTTCGTGTTTGGTGACAACTCTTTTGCCGCTGATTGCAGCCCATATTAGTCCATTGGTTACCAGCGACCCTAGAGTAAGTTCATTTTTATTATTCTTGCTGATTGGAAAATTTTTCATTCGAATTGGTATTCCATATGAAGATGAAACAGAACGACCCAGTCAACACAAAGACGTCTCATAGATATCCCAGCGATATATTTTCGGGAGATTGAGAGTACTTTTGTGATGTCCCTGCGAGGTTGCTGACAGCTGTATATCTCCTCCAAATTTCCGCCTCAGGGATATTCCCAAAGAGCTCTCAAAGATATCCTTTGTGGAAATTCTCAAACTGCTCATATTGTGGAGGTCAACAGGATATTCGCATAAACCTCTCAATGTGACAAGTATGAGAATTTCCCAACCACCTCCGCAATGTGAGCTTTTTGAGAATATCGTGTAAACCTCCCATTTCGAGCTTTTTGGGAATATCCCAGTGACCTATACATGCGAGCTCTTTGAGAATATCTCCATCAAATACCTTAAATTCCATAAAATTTATTGAACCATCCGCTGTAATTTCTAGTACATAGTTTGTGTTCTTTTAAACCGGTTTAAATTAATCTATTTTCGTACGATATTTTCGTTGATCTCCACTTTTGGAGTTTAATTGTTTCTCGTTAGAAATTTTGATCCAGTTAATTTGGTTGAGCAAGTAAAGAGCTCACGATATCTTGCGACGTCTATAAGAAGTCGCAATGCGAATATCTTATTTTGGTAATATTTGTGACATCTGTAGGATGTCGCAATCGGAGTTCGCATAGATGTCCGATTGTAACCCCTCTGCGATCTCGCCGGGGATACTGGTTATATTTGTGACATCTATTGGATGTCGCAATAGGAGTTCGCATGGATGTCGGGCTGTAACCTCTCGGCGATATCGTCGGGAAGTCCGTTTTTACTGGGAAATTTTAAATGAAGAATAATTTCGAATTCAAAGTTTTCTTTGTTTGTTCTAATTCAACCTAAAAGTTTGAATTAGGTATTCCTAATCTTTCGAGTAAGCCAGACTTAGCGGGAGGAATAAGCTTCAATTCAGAATTAGGAGTGAAAACTAGACCCTTTCTCAAGTCAGAACGATACCTAAATCCCATAGTTTGAACGCATCAGCCTAAATCAGATTTATTGACTGCATTAAAGATCTCAATCATTTTTCCAGAGTGCTGTGTATATTCTGGGCCTGATTTACGACTTACTTCCACATATTGCTGCCTTGAACCTGATCGGAGGGTCTACACCTTCAACAGCAAAATCGGTGTCATCTATGTCTAATAATCCAGATGGCTTTGATTATCGAATCAATACATCTAGTCCACACTATACCTGGGTAGAGAGTGATCATCCTTATAAACCTGCTACAGTTTCCAATTATAGGTAATACGAATCAAAATAAATCACTTTATCCAATACATGACAACTATCAAATAACACACTACAGTGTTATAATTCATAACTCACTAGTGAGTTATGAAACTCATTGGTGTGTTATGAAACTCACTAGTAAGTTATGAAACATTGGGGAATTATATTGTTACAGAGTCAAATTTCCCGATACCGTCAAATGGCTTTCCTTAGAGTTCGATCCATCCTGCTCCACTGTACAACCCGAAGACACACTACAACTTTACGTACCAGCTTTAGGAACAAGAGCACCTAAATCTGTTGATACTAATTCGGTAGAAGTTGAAGATGGTGCCCCACCACCGTTGCCATATTGGCCGGTCCTGCATAAGTTCAGTGGATGGTAAGGTGGTCAAAAGCTTTTCTCTTTAAGAATTAGAACCCTTATTTTCAAGTGCTGTATTATTTCGGAGGAAGTTTTGAATGGGTCAATCTACATATAGATTTTATATTGCATTTGGATTATTTTCGTAATATCAACTGACACAACGTGTTTTGTATAGCAGCTTATAATTATCATCACGAGACAATAGGCCCGTTTACACGAACAGTTTTCCTGGCATTTTGGAGCGTTCGCTCCATTTCTTAACTCTAATCTTGTGCGTGTGAATGGTAGACCATCGTGAGTCCAAAAGCGTCGATTTGATGTGACGTGCCAGATGTGCTGGTTTGTGATATCAACGTCGTATTCACACGCACTCCGATCTACCGAGATATGTTGCAGAAGATGCTTATCGTTCTCCTCGAATTTTCGCAGTTGGAAATGTTTATTTATGTTTATAAACTTGAATTCGGCTCATTTTCACCAGTACCTACATACACAATGAGGAATAGGGATAATCAGAATTATTTATGAACATGTACAAAAGCTTTCCGTGTTTATGGAAAATAAAAGTTATGTCATCCATTCTTAGTAATTTCTGTAGTCTTCTGGATAATTTTCTCGGAGTTCCCTTAATAGAGGCATATGACCAAAACGCTCTCTTTTCAACCTCCACTGCTTAACCCAAATTTTCCGAGGAGTTTTTCTCTCATCTTCATTGATGACATACAGGCCTAACAAGCAATAGCCTTCCTTTTCTCGAATTCATGTTCACCACACTGTCCACTTACGGGTATTCGAATCAACTGACTGGTATTTATAAGAGAGCACGGAACGTGGAGTTTCCGCCACAACGGAAATTCCACGCTCCACTCCAAAACTGTTGTTTTTGCATTAGCCCCCGTTTACACGTACACTGCGAACCAACGCTCCTGTAGCGTCGCTCCGATGCGGCACTCCGGAACGGCGTTCCAGGAGCGTGAGGGTTGATGCGTGGTCGTCAAATGAGCAACACTTTTGGATCGCGCATCGATGCGGCAGATTTTACTGCACGCTCCAAATTGTGAATGCAAAATACAACAGTTTTGGAGTGGAGCGTGGAATTTCCCTCACGCTCCTGGAACGCCGTTCCGGAGTGCCGCATCGGAGCGACGCTACAGGAGCGTCGCGTCGGTTCGCAGTATACGTGTAAACGGGGCTAATGCAAAATACAACAGTTTTGGAGTGGAGCGTGGAATTTCCGTTGTGGCGGAAACTCCACGTTCCGTGCTCTCTTATAAATACCAGTCAGTTGATTCGAATACCCGTAAGTGGACAGTGTGGTGAACATGAATTCGAGAAAAAGGAAGGCTATTGCTTGTTTAGGCCTGTATGTCATCAATGAAGATGAGAAAAAATCCTCGGAAATTGGGGTTAAGCAGTGGAGGTTGAATAGAGAGCGTTTTGGTCATATGCCTCTGTTAAGGGAACTCCGAGAAAATTATCCAGAAGACTACAGAAATTACTTTATAATGGATGACATAACTGTTTATTTTCCATAAACACGGAAAACTTTTGTACATGTTCATACATAATTCTGAATTATCCCTATTCCTCATTGTGTATGTAGGTACTGGTGAAAATGAGCCGAATTCAAGTTTATAAACATAAATAACATTTCCAACTGCGAAAATTCGAGAGAACGATAAGCATCTTCTGCTACATATCTCGGCAGATCGGAGTGTGCGTGTGAATACGACGTTGATATCACAAACCAGCACATCTGGCACGTCGCATCAAATCGACACTTTTGGACTCACGATGGTCTAGCATTCACACGCACAGGATTGAGTTAAGAAATGGAGCGAACGCTCCAAAACTGCCAGGAAAACTGTTCGTGTAAACGGGCCTATTCACACGAGAGTTTTTGGAGCGTACAGTAAATCTGCCGCATCGATGCGCGATCAAAAGTGTTGCTCCATTTGACGACCACGCAATCAATCCTCACGCTCCTGGAACGCCGTTCCGGAGTGCCGCATCGGAGCGACGCTACAGGAGCGTCGGTTCGGAGTGTACGTGTAAACGGGGCTATTATTTCAAAACATGTTTCGTTTATCTATCAAACTTTTCATATTGATAGATATTGAGTTTTACAATATTGATATTCTTCGCATAATTCTTAGCCAGCAAATTTATGTTTTGAATGATGCAGAAAACCACATCGAGATATTGATTCAGATTTTTTCGGTCAAATTTGTTTTTTCGCTTTTATTGACAGTTGACGTTTTCAATCAATCATAACTATACTTCTTTCATCATTCTAGTTTGCAATGGCCTGGAAATGCAGTCATTCTACCTGGAAACGAAGTGATTTTCTCATTGGAAACGGCATCAGATTATTTGAAAGATGAGAAAGCTAGCGCATACGGCTTCAAATGTCTTGTGATTGGTTACGAGTGGCCTCTACCCGGACTTAATGGTCCCTTGGCCGGACTCAAGCACCTGGAATCGGAATTAGCCTTTTTGGGAGGAATGTGTGCTGCAAGCTTGATGAAAAGGACCTTCTTCTTCCAACATTCGGAGGTGAATATTTCGATCTATTATAAATTCTTCCTTTTTATTGTTATAGCAGGGGGAATCCATTTACAGACGAAGTGTGGGGGTCTTTACTCTCACGAGCTCAAATAGCCACTAAACATAACCTGCCTTGGTTCAAGGAATCTTTTGCCTATAAACCAATGAACTCTTTGCGTATTTATCTTCTCACACGATATCTGTCGTGTTGGTAATTTGACAGTTCCATTGAGGTTGATCGCTTCTTTATAGTGTTAATTGTTGTGAAATTAAGTTGCCTTAATTTCCTTTTCTATTCAGTATCTCTAGGGCGTTTATGATATGTGCTCATTCGCATGGCATCTTAGGTTGGGTCATAATCTATTATTCTTCTGAGTTCCTCAAAAGGATGTGGTCTTGCTTTTTTAAAGACTGTGACTGCCTTTCTTTTCATTAAGGAATCTATCGGTTCCCATTCTAGCTCTATATATAATTGTCTGTTTCTGACATACCATTGTACACTTATAGCTGCTCGTAGTAGTTTGTTTTCTGTTACGGTTATCTTCTTGATATGGCTCTTAGCTGCATAACCCCAGGCAGTGGATCCGTAGCTGAGTGAGTTGTTGCTCGCTACGCTACTGCTTCTTATTTTGTAGTTTTTATCCATATGGCTCTTTCTGCCTATAAGTAGATGAAACCTACTCATCTCCGATTTGGTTTTATTAACCGCATATTTGACATGGTTTTTCCATGTTAGCCTTTCAGCTATCATTACTTCTAGATACTTTTCCTCCTTTTTCCGTTCAACCTTGGTTTTATCATTAGAGAGTTTCATTTCCATTTTCTCTTTTGTAGAATATTGCTTGTGTTTTCGGTCCGTTTGAATTGATTTTCCACTTGATGCACCATTCTACTAGCTCGTCAATTGGTTCTTGTAGTCTTCGGTAGATTATATCTTTGTTTCGATGTCGTACGGCTATTACTGTGTCATCGGCGTATAGAGTAATCGTATTTCTTACCTTTTTGGAAACATCGTAAGTGTAGATCAGATATATCAGTGGGTACCCCTGCTTCTAGTTATCTTATAGTGGAGGTTTCTTCATCTATTTTTACATAGAAATTACTTTCCCTCAGGTAATAACTCACTAATTTGCATAGTTTCGTTGAATAGCCTACAATCTTCATTTTGTATACAAATCCTTCGTGCCAGACTCTATCGAATGCTCTTTCTACGTCTAGTAGTACTAGTCCTGTAGCTCGTATGATTTGAAACCTTCTGTTACATACTCGGTGAGCCTTAATAGTTGTAATTCTGTTGAATGTTTTCTTCTGAAGCCAAATTGTTCATCTGGTATTATGTTCTCTTCCCTTCGGTATGGCTTACTCAATAGAGGCTTTCCATGCGCGAAAAGAGTTTTATTCTAGTAGTTCGCGCTATCTATAGGGTATACTTGAAACGCTGAAGCTTCCAACAATTTTGATCTAAATTACTTGTTCTCATTACATCTACAATAAAAAATAGTGTAAATAAAGGGTATCACAGAGTTTTTCCAATTGCTGGACAAAAAGTATAGATACTGCATGGACCTATAATACTAACTGGACGTCGAACTTCCTAACTGTCACGTTGAAAAAAGTGAGGCAAAGGCCGCCATTTGCAGTTTGGGATGAAACTCGAATATTTTGATATTTTATGCCATCTGTGCTCGAATTTTGATTGAAACATAGACGTTCCTTTGAAAGAATTGATGAAAAATGAACTCTGTACATTAGTGTTCTGTGAACTCTGATTTGTCGGTCTATATCAAATAATAAATATTTCCGATTCGTGTAATTAGTTATTAAAAAATATTGGTAATTCTAATATTTCAATTCGTTGAAATAAAATAAATGATAAAATTGGTAATTCTAATTTTCAATCATAGAAAAATTTACACTTTTCAAATCCAACCCAAACTGCAAATGGCCGCCGTTTGCCTCGAAATTTTTCACAGGTTCGCCATCTAGTTAGTATTATAAATCTATGAGATACTGATGATAATTGAATTTTTGAACTGGTTCTTAGTAGGTAAAGCTAAATTTGTATTTTTTCACAGATGAAGCTGATGTGGATATTGAGATGGCTGAAATGGTTGCATCTGTTACCTTTGCAATGCACGCTCAGCTTTTATCCAAAGGTTTGGCGCTGAATAACCCTCCTACCGTTAGTCAGGCTCTAGATGGCATGCTGCCCTATAGGTGAGTTCGATGTGTGTGTTTTTGAATATAGAAATTAATTTATCATAATAGAATACGGATTTCCATTCATCATTCATTACATCGATACGATTCGTTAGGGTTAAAATCAAAATTCTAAAATTTTATATAGTTTCGCGATACAAGGACTTCTAAAATGGGGCGTAATCAATTTCGACGCAAAATTGCAGATGTGGTAAAACATATACAGGGTGTTTCATCATTAACTGGACAAACATAATATATTCGTGTAGAGGACACCGGAAAAATAATTTTTGCCTTACAATATATATCCCGTTTTCGAGGCATACGCGAGATACAGGGTGTTAAACGTTATTTTTGAGCAAGATTTTCATGAGTTTTTACAGTCATGTATAACACTCAAAGTAACGGTTTTTGGTCAAATCTTAGTATTTTTGGGTTCTCTATTCGTAAAAGTTGACGAACTCCGAAAACAAATTCACAATTGGCGGAAAACCTGCAATGTTTCTGACTTGTTTTTTCGGTTGTGAAATTGAATTTTATTTTCTGAGTGAAAACAATTTGCTAAGAATTTCTATGAAAAATTTTTTCAAAAAATCGAACACCATTTTTTTTACATGTCTACAGCGATAACAAATTTTACCCGAAACGGATGAAATTTTGCTCAATTGTACTTCTTTTAATCGTATGTTTCATAGACAAATAATATCATAGAATATTCATTCTATGGAACACTTATACGATGAAATGGAATGCTGGTAAGTTTTTATTTTATCGACTGTATCGAAATTTTGCAGGAGACTTTTTTCTCCAGAATTGAATGGGAAACCATAAGGGAATTTTATTTTTCGAAAATCTATCCCACGAAAACAATTTAAACGAAAATCATGGGGAGTTGTTATTTTCAACACCTAATAATAAAGTTAGATATTTAAAAAAAAATGTGCGAATAACATCTACTTAGTGATTCATATTATGTATAGTTTTATGACTCAGTGTTTTTAACAATCCGTAAAAAAATTAAAAACTGTCAACTCGTCATCGCCTTCCAAAGGCTGTATCTTAGATAGGGGGTTGATTTCGAAAAAAAATTACATGAACTACTCCTGCTTATTTCATCGAGGAATCATCTCCCAAAGTCCCTCGCATTTGTTTGCAGACACCCTGTATATATGAACATAATGTATGTATTATAATATCTATTTTATAAGTGTATTCAAACTAATGATAAGAGTGCAATAATTGGGGTATAGGTATGAATAATAGAACAAAAGAAAAAAGAAATAAACAGCAACAACAATGTGTGAAATATATGATCAGTTAATAGAAAGGTTTCGAGATCATTTATTGATAATTCGTTACATTAATGTAGACAAGACTAGCATAAAAATTCGGAACAATTGGCTTAAATATTATAGATCGGTAGTTAGGAGATCTGCTCGCTCCAATATCACATGAACTTCTGTTTCTCTGTAAGTTCTGCCATCGGGCACTATCAAACTTACATTTTTTTGTGGTGCATTTTTGTCCTTCCCGTATTTTCCCTCTTTAAAAGCTTTGTGATAATACAACGACAATAAAATTATCATCACTAAGAGCAACGCACATATAACACCTATAATTGTAATCATGGTGGTATGTCCAGATAAGATCGTACATTTATCCGTTTTATAGTCTTTCACAGAAATATAACTACCAGAATCCAAGCACTTGATTTCGGAGAAAAAATCTTTGTACTGTCCGTATGTACTCATTAAAACGTCACAATTGCAAGACTCGTTGATTTTGAGATCGACGAATTTTGCTATCAATCAGTCACTTCCAAAGAGTTACCCCACAAGTACGATAAAACGTTGGAGTCTAAAGTCAAAAACAAAGCTGTATTCGTCACCAAATCCCTGCTTGGTGATCTTCGCGAAGGCACCAGGACTCACTACACCAATTTCGTTATTTTGAACAAAACATCACCGTTAACACTTATAGTGAACGCTTCACCATCTAAGTTTGATATTTTTGAGTTTATCACTTCGAACCTCTTAGGTCCGTCCACTATAAAAGAACCAGGATGAAGGGTACCGAATCTGGAATTCGATATATCCAATCTTTCTTTTATGACAAGGTTAGAGAAGGCTCTGCTTGGCACCACGTTGATAGAAACGCCATCTAGGATAAGTTGTTTCGTAGTGAATAGCTTGAAAGCCTGCGGTTTCAAGGTATCGATGACGGTGTTCCTCAGGGCAATCGTCGCGGACTGGCGTAATGAGGAGAACGTGAACGATTCCATTTCTTTTATATGGCACCTTTCCATCTCTATATCTTTTATTCTTCCTTTGAAAGTGTGTTGGGATAATTTGTCTATAATACAGTCTTCAATGGAAATACTCAATGAAGGGATGTTGTCATCTTCAGCCTCGTCATCTGATTGGTAGGTTGCGCGGTATCCAAACCAGTTCAAACTCTCTGGTAGGAGAGTTAAGGAAGGAATATTTTTGAGGTAGATGTGTCGTAGGTTACGTAGATCTTCAATGGAATGTCCGTCGAACACAACTTTCTTGCAGTTGTTTATCTGCAAACCCCAGGTGTCATAAACTGGTATATTGCCATGTTGTATCAGGAATTCCTGGAATAGTGAAAGAATTTCTGTTATTATGGGATATTTTCGATGGTGAAAAAATGATGTAATGTTATTTCGGCTATTCTCATTAGTTTTCACTTTCGCCAGCCGTATTCAGAAAAAGTGAGGTTCCTCCAAAGATAGTTATTGGAGAGTTTCAGACGAATGTTTCTATTAAAGATTCAATATCAAATATGATTTCTTTATCGAAACGAGATGTATTCAGCGATTACATTTTTGAAGTGACAACTACAGATGCTGCTTCCAAATAATTATAAAATTATAATACCGTGGAACTTCCCTATAACGAACGTCTGTATAACGAATTTCTCTGTATTACGAATTTCATCTTGAATCCGAATTACATGTTAAAAACACCATCTGAAACGAAGTAAGTCCCCTCTAAAACGCAATATTCAAAAAACATCACTCTTTGAATGGGTATTGGTAAGAAGGTATAAGGGTGGGTTTTTTCCGGAATTCTTCCAGACATATCCCGACCTTAAACTAAATCATTACGGCGTGCAGAGAAATCCTTCTAAAAGAGGTTTAAATACACCCCTGGCTGTTTGGTATCAATCTAACCATTGAGCTAGTGTGAAAAGTTGGGCGAAAATGTCTGAAACCAAGTGCTTTAGTTTGAATGAAAAACTTAAATTTACCTGTGAAGTCGACCGCGACATTGCCGACTATAGAAACAAATTTTCTGTATAACGAAATTTTTTATAAACGATTTTTTTTTGTGGATTTAGCGACTCCGTTATAGGAAGTGATAAATAATAATTTATCTTCATATGCCTTGGAAAAAAAAGGTAAAGTTCAATTCAAATATCCTGAAAAAGAAATTATAATGTTTAATCGGTATACTTTATTGATATCTTGATATACAGGTGTTTCCTAAACATGCGGCAAAATTCAGGGGGTTGTTCCTTGGACTATTTTGAGCATGTTTTGTCCCTTGATGATTTTTGAAAAACCTCTTTGTTCGAAGATACAGGGCGAACAACATTTTCATATTTTAAAATTTAATAATAGTTTAAATAAAAATGCGTACCGCATTGTGTTTACTAAGTAGGTACAATTTATTTTAAATTTGTTTAACAACATTCCAATTACTAAAAACGGCCAGTTTTTTGACTTAAAATTGATAAGCTCAGATGGTAAAGCAATACAGATTAAACACGGTTTTCATTTGAATTCGTTTTTTGGCTAGAGGTGGTCATTTTCAACAGTTTTTGTAGGTTAGTTAAATTTTCATGTAATTTTTTCATAATAAAATGTTATTATCTGAAATTTTATTTCCCTTGTATCTTCGAAACAGAGAGATTTTTCAAAAATCATCAAAGGACAAAATATTCTTAGAATAGTCCAAGGAACAATCCCCTGAATTTTTGCCGCATGTTTAGGAACACCCTGTACCTATAACATTGTATGATATTGCATACCTTGCTAGGTTATGAAAAATAGACAATTCAAAGGTTACCGAATACCGTGCGGATCAAGTCACAACGTTTTCTTTTCCATGTAAAAACAAGTCTGAAAAAATTATGAAACCATCAACTATGATTTGTTGAGTCCAAGTTATTCTCGAAGAAAAGATTAGAATATAGCCCTGCTTAATTCCGAGTCGAATATTCATCATTTGTTGTTGGGAGATATGAAAATAATCATTGTTGATCATAAAAAAAAACAATATTTCACATATCGCGTTCAGAAGAAAATGACTAAATGATTGATATCATTGTTTGCAAAGGTGATTCATATGAGTATTTCGTTTTCATGCCACCAGAAATACAGGGTTGGGATAAAGTTCGGCACCAAATTAAATCTTTAAAACGGAACGGACGATAATTTTTAAATTTGGTAGCTGAGTGTAATGGACCACAATGCATCTGATGAGCATATTTTCATTAACGAGATACTTCCGGTCTAACCGGAAATGACCAAATTTTTTTTTATTCAAATGGGACACCCTGTATATTCCTTCAGATTCTAAAAGAGCACTTTGTTTCGGATCTGTCCATACCAGGTTCCATGTAAAAATTATCTGTAAAAAGAAGAATTGATACAACGGATTCTTGATGAATGTGCATTAATACATAGAGATGTCTTGAGAAAAAATACTCAAGAATTTGCTAATAGACTGGCATATTGTCAGGAGGTGAACGGCAAGTACTTCGAACAATTAAAATGATTTTTTTTAAATTATTTTTAATAAATTTTTTCTACTAGTAAAGTAATTTCTTCTTTTTATAGATTTTCATAAAAAATACGTCATGAAAAGCAGAAAGAGTTATCTACTACAAAGTATTTCGTTTTATTTCTCACTATTGATACAAATAACAACGATTTATTTATTTGAATGGATTTTTTCTCAAACGTACAAAAAGACATTTACAGAGAATTTTTACATGGAATCCGATATGGACAGATCCGAAACGAGGTGCACTTTCAGAATCTGCAAAAATATACAGGGTGTCCCATTTAAATAAAAAATTTTAGGTCATTTCCGGTTAAACCGGAAGTATCTCATTAGTGAAAATATGCTCATCAGATGCATTGGGGTCCATTACACTCAGCTGCCAAATTTCAAAAATATCGCCCGTTTCGTTTTAAAGATATTAATTTGGTGCCGAACTTTATCCCAACCCTGTATAAACGCAATACCAATAACATCGATATACGACTCTAATAAGTTTTATGAGTTTTCATCTATTAACATTTGGTCATAGTAACAATGAATTCTAACTATTGTGATAAACGTGCATCGATAAATAAACGAGAATTTTCCTTTCGTAATACTTTGTAGGTTCTGGGAAACGGAATTTAATTTACTTCATGCGTTCGCACATTTCCCAGGTTTTTGCACTTACATAGTTTGAAAAATGTCAAGAACCACTAGGTTTTACTCGCATATGGAGAATCACGTGGTCAAAAGAAATTCTGACTGTTCGTAAACATAATAACAACAAAAAAAAACATGAGCTATAGAAATTCTCAGGGTGGATTAAAGGTCTGAATATACTGTTGATTTTTCTGCTTTTCTCTTTCTGGTGTTCGTGAAGATTGAAATTACTCTTCAACATTTATTGACAGTTATTTTGATAATCATTCGAAAATTAGATGAAAGAGTTCGGACGTTTCCGTTTTCATCGAACTATTATTTGGGATTTCCATAATTTTGCTTCTAGCATTCACGTTTCAGCCAATACCTATTGAATACTCGCCTGTCGTCGCGTAGTAAGGAAAACACCTTAAACTTGAAACTTCCGAAAAAACAAATTTCGTTATTCTTTGAAAATATTAAAATTTTTAACGGTTTTCAGAAAACAATCATCACTAACTTTGATCAACCCACCAGAAATTGCATATTTCAACTTTGTGAGTATGGTTGTGCCTATTTCGGAGAAACTAAACGTTTTTTAAATATCAAAGAACAGATAAAATAGGTCAACGGGGTGATACTGAAAAATCAAAGCTTGTTCAACATTCTTTGAATGAAGACCACATGATTTTATGGGTTGAAGCTTCCATAATATCGAAAGAAGAAAAACCGAAACGTGGAAAATTGAAGGGAGCGGCTTTCATTTCGATCACCGAAATATTCCATGAATTCACCCCCTGTTGATCTCAAAACAATCTCGGCTCCAATATTAAGATACAGCTCCTAAAACATTCAAATGAATTGATTGGAACTGATTCAATCAAATTCGTCCATGATTGTTCTCTAAAAAAAGCATTTTCAAAGAGTAACGAAAGTTGCTTTTCTGAAAGGTTGAAAGTTTTATGCACCTTACCTTAAATGCAAGAAGCAAAAATGAAATAGCCCAACTAAAATATTTCAATAATGTTTCGGTTTCCATTATTATTTTGTTACCTCAGCATCCTCTCTGCATGTACAGTTCACCATGCTGTTGCTTCCTCCTAGCCAATGGCAGCCATATTTTGGCAATGCTGTGATGTCATCGTGTACTTGGTGACCTGAGAGTATGGCTGAACATTTCGATATTGTGAGGACTATCCACACTAAATATGTTACATACGTAGGAAATTTCATCCTCCAAGCTACATCCTTCGTTTCACAAAAACGGCTGTGCTCCGAGAAAATAACTGAAACAAAAATGATGGAAATGATTAGTGGGCTATTGAATTTATTCTTGGAATATTCGACATTGATTATGAGTCTGATAGAATTCAAATAGATTCAAATATTCTATAGCTATGATTCGATTTATACAGAGTGAAACAAAATCTGTTTTTTTACCCTAA
This sequence comes from Propylea japonica, assembly GCA_013421045.1. Lineage (NCBI taxonomy): Eukaryota > Metazoa > Arthropoda > Insecta > Coleoptera > Coccinellidae > Propylea > Propylea japonica. The sequence continues at coordinate 114,154,723 of CM024239.1, forward strand.
CTTCAGAACCACCCCTGGTGTGTTCCAGTTGTTTCATAGTGTGATTTCTTATTTCATCATCAAGACACAGCTTCTCTTGTCAATTCAATTCTTCATTTATAACGATATCTCAATTTTTGTTGAAGATAATGGATTTTCAGTACAACATTGAATTTCGCTGAGGTTACAGCAGTACTTCAACAAATTCAACCTAAAATTCTGACCTGATGAAAATAAACTGAAAACTAATTCAAAAAACATAACGTGTTTTCCGCCGAGACGCGTATAATAGGTGCAATTCGTCTCGGCATGTCCCCATTAAGGGTTTGAATCAATTAGAGCATCACTGAGATGATCGATTTTTCCTCCCAAGAGCATCCAAACTTGCTCAATTGGGTTCAAATCTGGGCTGACAGTAGTAGGCCTCCCTGGCAATCCTAGCACGATATCGTCTCCAATGAACTGTGCATAAGGAACAACATATCGCGCTAAAACTCCTCCTGTTTCATTTTTTGCCTTTGTTTTCAGTTTATTTTCATAACGTTCGGATTTAAGGTTAAATCTGTGAAAGTACTTTCATAGCCATAGCGAAATTGTGGAGTTCAAAGTTTTACTGAATACCCTGTATCTTTAACAAAAATTGAGATATTATTATAAATGAAGAATTAAATTGTCAAGAGAAGATGTATCTTGATAATGAAATAAGAAATCATATGGTGAAACAACTAGAACATACCAGGAGTGAATGAAAAAAAGATTCAATAGAATCGGACTTGAAATAACATATTTATGAGTTAACAAACTTCATCGATTTTTTGGGTGGATCGATTATTCTTCCGGTGAGTGTATATTGAGATATTTCACAAAGGCTATTTATCCGAAGAAATTGGGAGTAGTTTCGGAAGAAAAATAATAAATATTGCTTCGATGATATTAAGACTTATGCCTTTGTTACAATTATGAACTGTCGCTTTTTATTTCCATACCTTCACTATTCAATCCTTTCCATTCAATTCACAAACAAATACACCTCACATGATAGCATCTACTCTTATTCTGATCTCGTATGGACCTACTTTATACAATCTTGTTTGCGTTTAGCGATAAATTTCAGCATCGCGAATAAAAGATAAGAACACCTATTTCAACCGCCATTCAGTAACAAACGATGGCTATTTCATCTAGGTTCACGTCATTTATAGGAACGTTTTCATGCGAAGGAAACATTGTAAATCTATCTATACGTTTTATGTGGTTTTCTCTCGAAAAATATCGATGTTCCCGATAAGATAACCGATGCCGTTACCCTTTGGTTAGTTTAGTACGTAAATTAAATAGATCAAGGTAATGACTCAATGCAGTTGCCTTATTTTGGCTGCGATGATTTAGGATTCCAAATATTTGATTGTTTAATGTTTCTTGGGAAGACGGAAATTGCGCGGAGAGGAAATTTCCTCGTGTTATTTCTTGGAAGGAAATCAATGTAGAACAAATACTTGAAGCGTTTCTGCATGCTTCATTTTGGATGTATTTCTAACATTCAAATAAAGACGCTATTATTATTATTATTAATATAATTTTGCCATCTTTCAAATTCCATTGGAAAATAATTCTGAGCAATAATTCTGCGGTTATTCCATTCAACTTCTTTGGAATCTAATGATATATTTGAATATTTATCTGAAGATTTGTTAGAAGACTGTCAAATCGCTATGAAGGGGTTTTCCAATAAGAGGTGTTATTTTGATATTGAAAGAAAAATGCCTTTTGGCTGCACTATGTCCTCGATAGCCTCACGAATTCCATCTCTGAGGTCTTGAATAGACGCTGGGCTATTGGAGTAGACCTTCTCTTTCACGTGGCCCCAAAGGAAGAAGATGCAAGGTGTTAAATCACAAGATCTCGGTGGCCAATTGTGATCACCTCTTCGAGAGATAACACGGCCCGGAAACTTTTCCCGCAAAAGATCAATGGTTTTGTTGCTTGTATGGCATGTAGCATAGCACTGAACTTTATAAGCCTTAAGACCCAAATCTTAATGCACAAACCTGGGTTTTCTTCAACACTTTCGGCTACAGCAGCAATACTTTCGGCTGTTCTTGAGCGACATGCACGGAGTTTATTCTTCACATCATTAACTTGTCCCAACAGCTCGAATTCCTCTACCAATTTCTTTATTGCGGTCCGACAAGGTGCTTCACGACGACCCAAAAATTTTTTTTTTTATTTTTGAGTTTTACGAATCTTCTCTGCCAAATTTTTTAGCATTTTGAATAATTTCAATGCGTTCTTGAAGCGTGTATCGTTCCATTTTTATTAATGGCGTAGTTTCTTCTTGTCGAATGTCAAAAAATGACAGCTTCAAACATTGAAAAACCCTTTACGACAGCGTTTCTCAACCTTTCAGCATTCGCGGCCCAATTTTTAATCTCAAATTTCATCGCACCCCCCTTTATTTAGTAGAGTGGTTCTAATTCGAGCCATGCAAGAACCGTTTATGGCAGGGACGCCAGGGACGGGTTGTTGGCGCCCCCCCTTGAACTCATTTGCGCCCCCCAAGTGTATTAAAACTTGTTTCTCAGGTAATATTCTTATATCGACAGTTGTCGAATATTGAGGATTTCCACTTATTCATCAACTTATTAGGAGATGATATTACAATATTATCGAAATCAAATCATATCAGAATTCTACAGTTTAGGTCATAAGTCTCGAATAAAATAATTTTTTTTCTTCCACCACTTACACGAAATGAAAACGTTGAAATCTGGCAATTGATATGCACTATCCACTTCTCTATACAATTGGGTATAGTTCTTCAACATAATAATATAATAATATATTTATAACATAATACGCTGGACTTGCATAAGGTCATAACCCTCTCTTGAAATTTTTGCAGAGTTCTTCACCTTCGAGTTGGATTTTTTCTCTCATTATGCCAAGTGTCTTTCTCAATTACTTAATCTATAAATAAACACATCAACATTCGGATTTTTTGAAGATTCTTTTGTTGGAACAATGAATACTTCGCTCCTTACTAGTCGATAATTCTATCGCGTAATAATGTAAATATGCACATTTCAATATTTATTCTATTCGAGGTGAATGAAGTCATCGTTTATATATTTTCTGCCTGTTAAATGTCAATATAACTGCTTAATATTTTTGTGTTTACCCATGATATGACCAAACTCTTCCTCATATACATCAAAATCTGAATTTTTATCCTGATGCATTTAAATTTAAGAAGCAGATTTTGAATGAAGAATAGTTACTTAATCAACTAGGTTATTGAAGACAGCGACTAATGGTCTCGAACTTAGTCTAAGGTCTCGAACTATAGACGCGTTCCCTCCTCTTACGCGTTAAAATTTCTTGACCATTAGTCGCTCGATTAATAACCGAGGATCTCAATATGAATTATGTATAAATTCTCGACTGAAATACATTCTCATTTTGCACAAGACTCATGTTTGACATAATAAAATTTCTATGTTCCATTAGAGTTTTGACATTTCTCGTAGTGCTTCTGAATACTTTGTGAACGGTGCCATGAGGATTGCAAATTAAAATGGCTCAAATTGAGCATTAAAATGGGTCATTAATGATCAATTTCGTACACATTAAAATCACCTTTTATTTTGAGATCGACGGAAAAGAATATTTCTTGTATTCATCAATTATTTTTCTCCTTTATGCATAAATACCTACTCGTATATGAGGCCCAACTTGGAGGGGATCTTGGAGTATTTCTTAGACGAAAGGTTTATGACACGAGAGGGGGTCAACAGAGAATTTTGTTCAAATGATTTGTGTTTTTATTTGGGGTAATGAAAGAGGTAAATCATTATGTGAAGTAGTGAGCCTGATTATTACCAAAAAATGAGCAAGCATTGAGCAAGTAGAAGCTTTTCTATTTTATTATTCTTTCGTATACAGCTTTGTTTTGGAAAAAATATTTAATACCTCTCGGTTTTCTTGATAGTCTTCAAGAAAACTACTGAATAATGATTGTTCGATCGAAAACAGTTGGTCAGATTAAACTTACTTCTTGATCTTAGGTGGGTTTATTAAATACCCCTTCTTTCGAATCAGTTTATTTTAAATAGAATTCTGAATGTATAGGTAACTCGCGTCAAGTATTTAGGAATGTGGCAGAATAAACAGAGGGGTTATTTTTCTTGTCAACAGATTTCGGAGTAAGATATTCACCAGATGCAGTTGAGAAGGTGAGACTTGAGTGCATTGATCCTAGTTTGCCGTGCAACGATTAAACAAATCAAACCAAATATTCAACAAATGCCCTGGCGTGAAGTTCCTGCGCGTTTGTGCGTATTGTAGAAGTACTAATTACGACCAATGAAACGATCATAAAATTTTGTGTAAATAAATTATCTCTTTCATTGAGAGAACTGCCGAAGACAGAAAAAATGTTGGACGATTTTTTGTCATTAACTTTGATTATTCAAATATCGAATATATTGAAATCGAATTCAGATTAAATTATACAGTACTCGTGAAAATTATGGAACAAATTCATTTTCTCGGAAGAAAAAATATTTGGCAACAAAATCCTGAAACAAGTCAATTTTTGTTTCACTTCATACAAATTTGCATGCATTTTTGAAGGATTTTTGTTGCACCCTGTACCATTCCCATCAACCCTTTAATTTTTTTGATTGGGGAAAGTGGGGGTCATGTGGTACTTTTCTTCTTCACAAGAGTGCAGAAACTTTCAAGGAAAATTTTTTTTTAATTACGGTGGAACTTTCCTTTAAACGAAAGCGCTAAATCCGCAGAAAAATTCGTTATACAGAAAATTTGTTTCTATAGTCGGCAATGTCGCGGTCGACTTCACTGATAAATTTAAGTTTATCATTCAAATTCAAGCACTTCTTTTTAGACATTTTCGCAAAACTTTCATACTAGCGTAATGGTTAAATTGAAACCAAACAGCCAGGAGTGTATTTAAAACTGTTTCATAACAGTTTAAGGTCGGGATTTATTACGCACGTCCAGAAAAATTTCGGAAAAAACCCACTCTTATACCTTCTTACCAATACCCATTCAAAGAGTGATGTTCTTTGAATATTTCGTTTCAGAGAGAATTTACTTCCTTTTAGATGGTGTTTTTAACATGGAATTTTCATTCAAGGTGCAATGTCTACTACGAAATTCGATATACAGAGAAATTCGTTATACAGTCGTTCGTTATGGGGAAGTTTCACTGTAGTTAGTTCAAAGAGGTTTTCAGTTTGTGAACTTTGTCATGGCTCATTTACTTTGAGACGATGGTACCTGATGGAATTTGTCACCGAATGAAAGTCGACCATTACAGTTTTGTTCATGCCCAACTTTCAACTCCTTTCAACCCCTTCAACTCTCCAGAACTCATCCAGAACTGAACTCATCATTTTGAATATTTAATTTAATTTAACAACAAACAAAAAATGGCCTGTTTTATAATTTTGTTGCCAAATATTTTTTTTCTGAGAAAATGAATTTGTTCCATAATTTTGACGGGCACTGTATTATTATTGAAGAATATAATTCGATACATTCTGCATATAACCTTTCCGAAGACATTACGATCAATTTTCTGCAGGAGATTGACATGAGAAGAATGATGGAATATAGAATTACCTGAAACATATCACACATGTTTTTCTCACCCCGTGGAATTTTGAACTATATTTTTGAGTCATGTGTAGTAAAACAACTCACGAACGGACACATTGAACGTAACAAAACGAACTCAAACGGGGGTAGGCTGAAAAGCTCATTTATTCCATAAATCAACTCGACGTTTCTCAATTGGTTAACACAATTTTAAATGATTTCTTCCTTTCCATCTCATCAACGCAGCGGTATGACTAACAAGTTTAAAGGAAAGAGTTAATTATATTTTCCAATTCGCACACTTTGAATCCTAGAAGTTTTAGAAATAGAATTATCTGATGAATGCACTAATTGTTATTCTTTGTATGCACCTATCTGGTAAACAACCAACAACACCTTACAAAGGATCTGAATGGTTGATGTTTATTAAATACGAATCAATTTCGATAATAAATCATAATTTGTTATAAACAATGAAAACTTCCGCATTCACTTTAGTGGAAGTGATAACAATCCCATCAAAAAATTCATTTGTTAAAAAATTGACCTTTTTGCAACTTGTTTCTAGGGCAATAGTTTCACACGAATGTCTATAAGTTTCTTATTTTGAGCATGGAGTAGTCTTAGAGAACAAGAAAGGCCTAAATGATGAAGAATCAGAGGTAAAATCGTACATATCGAAAAAGGAGAATAAATAATTCCAAAACATTATCATTATTTTCGTACAATCAGTTTTTCGGAAATATAATTTCGAATCGACGAAAACGTATTTTTAGTTGAATTTTTTTAATTCAAACTTTCTTTGGCAATATTCTAGAAGTCTGGTCTTGTCATTGACCAAATCAAATCCAAAAAATTATAAAGAAAAAGGAAAATCTCATGATACATGGACAATATTTTTGCAGATTTTCGGTGATTTTTTGTGATGAATAATAATCAATCAGGAACTTGAATTATGTATTCAAACCTACTTGCTAGAGTCAAGCAATTTGAAGAAAAATTCGTTGTTCCGCAGCATTTCACCTGGAATAAAGTTCTTGAAGAGCCCTGATATAATGTCAGAAGCATTTGCACGTTTATCCATACAATCAAATGCTTCTTTCTGACTTCACATCAGAGCTTTTCTAGAATTTCTGCGAAATCCAATGGATTTTTCTATAGATTGAAGCTTGATGATTTCTTAAGCATGTTAGTTTGAATACATCTTTCGAGTTTGGAATTGATTGTCAGTAATCATATTAATCAGGCGGTGATATAATATTATTATTCATTCATTCTGAAATTTCCATATTCATCTCAAAAATTTGACTCGAATCGGATATTTTGTTGCGGAGTTTTCTGTAAACACTATGGTCACAAAATGCCGTGTGAGGCTTTTTATGAGTATTTTACATGTGGCCGCTAAATTTTATTTCGATCAGTTTCATTCTGTCTGAGATATTGAGGAACAGAAATTTTGAATAGCCATATTTTATGGAACGATACGCTGGTGAACGAAGTTAACTGCAGTTTATAGGACAATCATTTCGAGAATTTTTCAATTTTATGGACGGCAGATTGAATTTGACCACAGATTTGTCATTTTCGGCTCAAAATCTATGATGTATGATGTAGCACTTGTTTGAGTAAACGAGCGCTCAAAACCTGCTGCTAGGTATATGAAATTAGATCGTTTTTCATGAGATTATAGCTTACTTGAAAAAAAGAAGGGAAATTCTAGCACCCTGCATGAAGATTGGAAATTGGAATATGTTGGAAAAATGCCATTCATCTGTTCATTGCTACTTCTCCTTGTTATTCTATATCATTTCATCCTCATTTGTGTTTCTGACAAATGAATCGAGGTATTTAGAGTTACGTCGATTTTTTTTATCTTTCGCAAATGTGCTGAATCATCGAAAGTGTAGTAATTGGCAGACGGGTTATTCATTTTCGTGACTGGTCATATCCTGTAATCGTTCGCCGAAATAAATAATAATAGGGTAATTTTGAATGTAATTCATGCCTTCGAAGAAAGTACTTTCTCTCGTCTCATCAATATTTTTCTGACAATCTTCCTATACAACAGAAAAATATTGGCCAATCTACAAAGAGTGCTTGTTGTACCATTTTTTCATCAGCCACATTTTGATTTTTAAACTTTTCCAAGAAGAATTTTTATCGCTTATTCTATAAACAAGTCAAGAACTGTCTTGAACGATGAGTCCAGAAACTCCCGAGTTTCAAGCCTAGTTATCACAATTGAAGACCGGAAATCAGTGAAAATGACCAATTATTTAGAAGAAATCCACCCCCAGAAAATCATAAAGATTATCGGTTTTTTGAGCGCTCTTTCTACTTAAACCAGTGCTTTATCGTTTTGCCCAAATGTATGTAACTTTCGATTTTGAGCTGAAGATGGTCTCAAACGATAGGGTTCGACTCCATGATGACGGATTCATGGTCAAATTCTATTCTGTCCGTGGGGCCGTTCGTCTGTTAGCACGATAACTATCGAAGGGATTGTACTAGAGATTTGAGATTTTCAGGGCGAATTCGGTTCCTAGATACCTCGATTAAGTTCGTTAAACAGCCAAATCGTACAGGGTGTTCCATGAAATATAGCCATCCAAAATTTATGTTCCTCAATATCTCAGACAAAACGGAACTCATCGAATTGAAATGTTGCTGCCACATGCCAGATGCTCATAATAAGCCTCTTGCAAAATTTTGTGGTCATAGTGTGAACAGAACCATAGAAAATTCAATTGGAATAATGAAATGAAGAAACTTTATATTTCCCTAACAAGATATCCGATTGAGGCGAAATTCATTTCGTGAATGAAGATTGATATACTGTCTGTTCATGCAGAATTTAAAGACGATCGCATTATATGAACCATAGAAAATTCGATTGATATATTGAAAAGAAGAATCTCTATATTTCCATATAACTAGATATCCGATTCGAGTGTAATTTATTTTGTATATTAAGATTTATATACTGAATGTTCATTCGAAATTTCACGAGAATAGAATCATCAGAACCATAGAATTAGTTTTTTTTCATTTGTCAAGTTTTTACATATTTCAGTTTTTGAATAATTTCCAGAATATCATTCCCATCGTGCTGAGATTTTGCATTCATATGTTTAGTATCAATCTCAGTCCTATACGAAATTTTGAGGTAATAGCATCATTGCTCCACCAATGAACGAGCGCTCAAAAGCACTTGTCCAGGCTTTTTTAAATTTTTTGTTTCGTCTTCAGGTTTTCAAGAAAAGAATGATTGAAATCACAGAATAAGCTGGCGGATTCAAACGATCAGAATTGCCAGTTGAGTTTGACGCACAAGTTGGCATTCATTCAATTTTAGAATGTTTAATCATGTTGTGAATCGTCACCCCCCTCTAATTAGGCTTGTTCGTACGTCATCATGCGACGTTGATCTTTACGAGTATAGAAATCGCATATTCAACTAAAAATTAATTACTTGAAATTTTAAGTGAATATTTGGATGGGTATTATTTAACAATACTTTTAATGCTGTCGCATAAAAAACCGAATTTAAACATACCGGAAATGCCCGTTCGATTATATACCTTTCAAGTGAGCATTTCTTGTTCTTACTACATAGGTAAAGTTTCTCTCGTTTCAAACCCAGTATCTTCACCGAAAAATTACATAATGAACCATAAAATGTGCAATGTTTAATATAATTTACAAATACGATTCTTCAAGTCGTTTCAATCCACCGTTCTGGCTCAAAATCAAAAATAGATTAGTCGGTGATATCACTGCCTTCAAAAAATATCATGAGTTCGTGCAATCAGAAGAAGCTCGAAATATCCAGGTCATACATTTCAGATATGTTAGGATACGTCAATTGAATGTGTCTAATTACGTATCGTAGGTCATTAGTTTTATTTATGACGATGGGAACGAGATATCGCCTTTCAATAATAACAAACTTGCATCGTCCACAATTGTGTGGGTAATGCAAGATTAGAGGTTGAATAACCAAAACGTATCTATTCTATCACTTGACTTGGTTTTGTTTAGATTTTTCCACTGTAATTTCGAGTTAGTGCAGTCAACATGTTTATGCTATGTAAGCAGATTATTGCTAGGAGATCTCAAGGAGTCTATTGTATTGTAACGGCAGCCATTATAATGGCTAATATGCACTGTAGGCGAATTGCAAGAGTTTTGTTTATAAATCCCTAAAAGTTCTTCTATCATGTGGAAGCATCGATTGAAACAGAAAGTCAAAGTATATTGAATGATTTTTAGCATCTTCCATAGGTTAGATTAGTTGAGGTTGTGGTCGATTAGCAAAATGGTCTATGGCTATGCTACCTTTTGCCCTGCGACCAATGAGGTATATTGTACGTTTTATACTAGAGCTTTATATTGCTTAGGAATGTAATCTTCTTCCCAAGTTGACTATTTGCTAGGAGACTTCGCTGTCATGTCGGCTGTCGTCATGCCATACAGTACAGTATGTCTGGTTTCCGCCAATACATTGCAATGGCATAATATGTGCTCGATGGTCTCTGCGGTAATCCACATAACCTACAGATATCGCAGTTTTCCTTGTGATGATATCTCAGGAAAAATGACCTGTAGGAAGCCCAGCAGCCTTAACTCGTTTTTTGACAACGATAGAGCTTGTTGAGCCTTCTCTAATGAAAGTACAATCAGTGTCTTTGTTTGCATTTTACCTGGTGTGTCAATCAGCAAGAGCGTTAAGCCTGACGCTCACTTGGACGAGACGAGACGAAACGAAGCGACGCGTTAGTTAGTTAGTTAGAAAACTGATCTTCGCTTCGCGCCTCCAAGTGAGCGTCTACCAATTTGATTCAGTGCAAATCGTGCCCTGCGGAAAACAACTCTTCGCTTCGTCTCGTCTCGTCTCGCCCAAGTGAGCGTCAACCTTTACTCTCTTTTTTCAAATCATCGACCATCAATCAGTGCGGGTTATACCCAGCATAAGAGCACGGGTCCGGCGGGAGTTTTTGCTTCTCTTTTTCAAAAGGCGTCAGCTTTCTCATTTCCCTCAATGTTCTGTTAGGCAGGTACCCAGATTAGAACTAGCCAGTGTAGTGAGGGATTGTTTTCAGCTCCAAATGGTCCTTGATTTATAAGTAACGACCATCACTTACCATGCAAATTTTCCATGGCTCCTTCGTACTGTCTCGATAACTTTCGTGTAATTATCAGGTTCATCAAGAGTATTCTTTCGAATGGATGGAAATAGAAATTTCGGTAGATTTGAACTATAAAATAATTTCCGACGACCTTAAAATAAAAGGTGATCTTAAAGTGTACGATATTGAAAATTAATGACCCATTTTTCCGCCGACCTCGAAATAAAAGGTGCTTTTAATGTGTACGCAATTGACCCATTTTAATGCTCAATTTTTAGCTATTTTAATGTGCAATCCTCATGGCAACCGTACACAAAGTACTCAGAAGCACTACGAGAAATGTCAAAACTCTACTGGAACATAGAAACATAGAAGTTCCATTACATCAAATGGATGTCTTGTGCGAATTGAGAATGTATTTTAATCAAGAATTTATACACTATTCATGTTGAGATCGTCGGAAAATCTTGTAATAAACGCGGTTATTAATCGAGCGACTAATGGTCTCGAACTATAACGCGTTCGCTCCGCTCACGCATTAAAATATCTTGACCATTAGTCGCAGTCTTTAATAACCTAGTTGATTAAAAACTATTATTGTGTATTCTGTCGATTAAATCAATAGAAAAGATAGATCGATGTTAGGTCGCAACATTTTTGGAAACCTATTTCTAATTTGACTGATCATTGAAAAATTTTAAGGGTCATTTGTAAATCCAAATTTTTTTATTCAAGCCTTGTACCTGAACCTTGGACATTATCAAGATGTTCTTTTCGGAAGTTATCGTATTCATGGTTGGCCGTTAGGCACTCAATGGCGTTATAATTTCATAGTTTTCGAAGCACTGAAGCAAAATGTTCACAAAATATTTATATAATATAATAATTTATAAGTGACAAGAGAAGTGATATATGTAATGAAATTCTTTATTTCATACCATTCGTTCTAGTTTCATATGTGAAATATAAAATTGATTGGTAATGAAGTAATGATTTGTTATGACATTTGAATAATTATAAACAATCAATCATAATTATTCTGACAATGGTGATAATGTTTAGAATAGTGAACAAAACGATAATGCATAATATGAATTTCATTCGCTCATGACAATCTTGATATTATCGTAATGAAAGAATTTTTTCTGGTCATATTTCCCAGTTCATGATCTCAACTCAACATAGTGAAGGTCAATTTTAACGATCACTGAAACGCCATAAATTTCACAGGAATAATCATTATTCCTCATCAAAACGAGCTACTTATTCTGTGATTCATATATATTTTGAATATGCTATTTTTCATTTTATTAAATGAACGGGTGCAGACAAAAAAACATGAGAAAATCTTATACCGCTTCAGAATTTATTGTAATTTTCAACTTGCTTCTCCACCCAATATACCTATATAAGTTTCTATAAATTTCGTAGCTCTTATTCTATTATACCTATTAATACCATACTTTCATGAGAGATCATGTGAGGAGATGTGTTTTTTTCGTAGTTACGATTTATTCAATATCATCATGGTGATGAGCATGGAATTCATCAATTTATTGTAGCATTTATAACTAATATATAGCGCTTAAGATGACATCGAAATATCATTCAGATGATCATATACCTAAGTATTGGAAAAAACTTGCGAACTTTCTGCTCTGATGAAAATATATAAATATGTATCGAAACGTTTACTGCAATTTGAAGAGGTTTTCTTTTTATCTGATCATCTACCCATCAATCAATCCCAAATGATAATTAAACAATAGCATAAAGTTTCAAACCAAAATGCTTAGTTTGAGATTCGAAATTTCAACCAATGATAATACTCATTTCAAATGAACAGGTTGATGATTATACATTTAATCGATACAATTGATTATTGCCCACCAATTTCCATGTAATTCGTCCCGAAAGTAAAATCAAACACAGATTTAATAACGTTCATGGAAATGTGAATGAAAATATAGTTATGAAAAGCTTTATTCCTTTTGCTAAGGTTTCTGTTGCTTCCCATTACCCCTAGTGGATCACTGACAGAAGAAGAAGAAGTTTTTGTTGTTTCTCTTCTTAATGAATAGTTTGACCAGATTTCGGTGTTTTGGTACTATTACACCTTTGGATTGGACATATGTAGGTACATACAAAAATGTAATAGGTACACATATACATGTGATGTTCTTATTTTCGAAAAACAAGAGAAGATGAAATCCATTAGTCGCTACATCATTTACTTTCTGGACTTCAGGGTAATTCGGAAAATTGCACAATTCTATTAATGTTTATTACCGCAATATTGAAGGTGCAACAAAATAACACATACAGGGTGTTCTGATTTGTTTCCGACAAATGGGTGATAGATCACACCATTTAAGCAAAAAAGTTTCTATGAACATGGGTCCAGAAATGCTTCGTTTCTGAGATACAGGGTGTTAAATTCGAAAGAATAATTCTCGTTTTTCTTGATATGTTTTGACTGCTTCGAAATTCTTTCATGATATTTCGTATACAGGGGTTTGTTGGGACGATAAATTCAAATCTGTGGTCGATTAGTTGTATTTGTGTAGAGGGGCCACCGGCAACCATTTCAATCCTTGTAAACCGTCGCAACTTCTATGTGCTACCCTGTACACCGTTTTGGATTTAAAAAATCGATTCTCTCATCCTTTTTACTTAAAAAAGGTATGTCTTATTGACGTCGCTAGGAGCAATCGTTTCAGAGAAAAATGCATTTAAAGCCAAAGGGTCCCAAAACTTCTCCAAAAAATTATTCCCATTCAAATATTTAATTTAAATATTTTGAAAATTTCTAAGGTAAAATGCATGCGGTTTTTCTATTGCCCATAATAAGTAGAAGTGGTATGCTATGTAATTTTTTTAAGTGTTCTGAATATTCATGCAATTATTTGGAATCAGCCGAATTAAAGAAAACGTGATTTATTTTTTCAACTTTAACACCCTGTATCTCGGAAACGAAGCATTTCCGACCCATGTTCAAAAGAACTTTTTTGCTTAAAGTGATGTGATCTATCACCATTTCAGTTTGTCGGAAACAAATCAGAACACCCTGTATATACAAACAATCTTCAGGACATATTTTTCTCTCCTTTCTCGTGATGCTATCGAAACTTCTGTGAAGTTTATTAATTCTAAGCGAAAATGGAATAACTTTTCTCAAAAAACATTATACTTACGATGAAAATAATTTGAAAAGCGATTCATTCAAAAATATTAACATATAATATCTTTCAACAAATGCAATTCCTTATTGTGCAGAAAATATGAACGATACAAAGTTTCAATGAGACAACCAGAAAGCAGAAAAGCGGCCCTGAGGATATTTTTGTTTAGAGAGTATCTCCAATTTTGCAGAAGCTTTGGAATATGACAATTTTCAAAACCATTCAGAGGCTCAGAAAGTAGATGTCGTAGCGACTTGCGGTTTTCATTTATCCCTGTTTATCGAGAAAAACAGAACATAATTTATAACATCACCCTAATGAACGTCTACCAATTTTTCACATTTAAAATGAAACGCGCGAAGCATTAGAGATTTGAATACAGAACTAACAAAAAAGTAGCTGTGAGATGGGGCCAAACAAATGGTTCTAATACGTAAAAAGTAAAACTTAAAATTGAGAAAAAAGTTAATAACATAATACAGCGAAAATATTGGACCACTAAATAACTAATTAACTTACTTATAATAAAAAAATTGGGTATTTCCCGGATCTCATATCCGGCTACCTGAGGAAAACAATCAAATAGCAGCTCCTTGAACTCCAAGTTTCATTTATCATTCACTTACATCACCGTGTCGCACAACAGAGCGCATCTACACATCAAGGTGACATTTTTTTTGCGTGAGGAAAACGCGCCTCTCGCAACTGAAGGTTGGAAAAGCGCAAAGACTTATGCAACCGCGGTCGGGAAATGCCGGAAAATTCACGTACGTTGCACTCACGCAAGGGTCGGAAAATTATTTCGATTTTCGAGCTGTCGCTGGAGCGCTCGATATTCTGCTGCGGTAAGCGACTTTAATTTGTTCATTTGAAGTAACGAGTAAGACAAGCGTAATCCATACCGAAGCATGTGTGCTGCCGTACTTATTTCACTCCAGTGTTGCCGTTCATTATGCGAGATTAGGCAAATTCGTCATGCATCATCGCATCATAATAAATAATGCTTCCGTATGGTATTATAATTTACGAGATTAGGTTTTTCATGTTGGGATTCACGTTAAAACTACAGTCCGTTCGCTTTCATAAAATCAATCGGGAGCGATTGACGGGCTAGATTTTTGCCAAATGTACAGGGTAGGTTAGAGGAACTAGCTGATTCAGAAATTCAATGAACAAAAACTTATAAAAATATCGGTTTCATCATTTTTCCATTTAATCCAGTCGAATTGTGCTTTTAGCAGGAAAGTTTTGTATGTTTCATAAAACATGGCCATCAAAGTTTTTGTTCCTTAAATCTCAGACAAAACGAAACCAATCGAAATGAAATATTGCGGCCAAATGCAAGATGCTCATAATAAGCCTTATGCAAAATTATGTGACCATAGTGTGAACAGAACCATAGAATATTCAATTGGTATATTGAAAAGAAGAATCTTTATATTTCCATAACAAGATATCCGATTCGCGTGAAAGCTTTTTTGTGAATCGAGACTGATATACCTAATGTTCAAGCAAAATTTCAAGAGCATCGCAGCATCAGAACCATAAAATAATTTTTTTTCATTTATTGAGTCATAAAAAATACTTCATTTTCAACTATAATTTGAACCAGAACGGATTGTCGCTGAACAAGCTGTGGTAGTACAATTTGTAGGAAATTTTAAGTACTTTCATTTTATATGGATAGGTTTTTCTCGAAAAGTTGATAGTTTCCGAGTAATAAGCAAAAAGCAAAAAACTGACCAAGAATGAGCCAGAGTCCTAGGACGACCGTTATAAACATGTGATTTCAGATAACACCATACAAAAATCGCAGGGGGCTGAATCAAGTGACTCTACTGGAGTGCTGAAAACCCTAGAGAACATCATCTGCCGGTCCTTACATACACAACGTGTCACTGTCTGATGATCACTTTCGCGAGTTGGGAGAGTTGTCCCATATTTTTTAGGGAAAAACGAATAGACACTTTCATAACTTCTGACCGCAATGATCAGAAGTTTTTCCTTTACCTTCTATTCCTGGGATTTTCAGCACTCCAGCACATTCGCTTTATTTAGCCTCTGCGATTTTTAATCAGGATATCTAAAATCACATGCTTTTAACGATCGTCCTAAGACTCTGGCCCACTTGAAGAACAACATTCTTTTGGCTATCGCCATTGCTCAACGAAATGCTCGACAAAGTTGTCCCACATTTAAGAAATTCATTAACGCAGTGTATGGACAATAATGGACAGATGTTCTTGAGCGGCGTGCACGCGTTTTATTCTTCACATCACTAACTTGTCCGAACAGCTCGAATTTTCCCAATTTCTTTATTGCGGTCCGACAAGGTGCTTCACGACGACCCAAAAATGTTCGAGTTTTACGAACCGTCTCTGCCAAATTTTCACCATTTTTATAGCGAAATTTAAAAATTCAATGCGTTCTTCAAGCGTGTATCGTTTCATTCTTATTATTGGCTTAGTTTCTACTTGTCAAATGTCAAAAAATTTCAGCTTCGAACGTTACATCTACCGAAATAGCAGGGTATTCAAAAAAACACCTCTTATTGGAAAACCCTTTAATTGAATCGATATTCGCATAAATTATTGTTCAATTGAATTTCTGAATCAGCAAGTTTCTCTGCCCCACATGCATCTCGTCTAAAAATGAATCAGAATTTCCACATTCCCACCTTGTTTGGGTCCATTTCTCAAACAGAAGTTTTGGTACGAACTTCTGGAAAACACTAAGTGTATACAGTTCGTAGCTGATTCTAATTCGAAGTGAACAAATTCTCACTTATGCTTCGAACAATGAAACAACATGAAAGCGTTTAGAAAACTGTAAAAATCCTCAGTTTCAGGAATATCGGAATATCAGAGGCAACACAGCACTCCCCATATGTTTTCACATCTCCATGGTAACGACTAGACGCTGAATTTGCATTTGTGTTGGTTATTAAGTAATCTACTCCGACGCAATCGTCTGTATCTAGCAAACTACTTTTTCCTAACCATCCACGCACGTCGGGAGCATTTTTCTGAAAAGTCATGCATAACAGTCAACAATAACCATTGACCCATATTCTTGCACGGTCAACGACTACATGGTATCGATCTCCATGCCGGTCTAGCACGCAAAAATGGTTTTCTCAACCCGTTCAGTCGCTGTTTTGTTCCTATTTTGACCGCGAGAGTTTTCCCATTGTTCTTGTCGATTTTATGGCGTGTGTTGGCGAGACCAAAGATTTATTTAACGATGCCGCATTGCCAATTATATCTCAACGTTCCGGTACTAAACCTTTTTTTAGGAAGGGGTAGGGACTGGAAATTATGGGTATTGAAAACATACTTAGAGATTATGACCAATATTTGATCATTGCGTTGAAACTGTGATGTTTAACGATCAAAATTGGAGCCTATAGGTACAGTGGCGGTTCGTATCCATCCATGTCCCTTGACCTAGCAAAGAGAACACATTTTTTTTAGTCAAATATCGTTCTTGTATTAATCAATATGGTTGCCTTCATGCCTTCTAGAATCTAGAGTGATACAATCAGTTGTCGTAAAATTTCGTTACTTCTCTTGTGAAGGGTTTTCCAATAAGAGTAAAACTCGAACATTTTTGGGTCGCCGTGAAGCACCTTATCGAACTGCAATGAAGAAATTGGTGGAAAAATACGAGCTGTTGAAGAATAAAACCCGTGCACGCCACTCAAGAACAGCATAGAATATTGTGCTGTAGCCGAAAGTGTTGAAGAAAACCCAGGTTTGTCCATTCCTCGTCGTTCTTTGGAATCGGGCATTCCACAAACGTACACCGTATTTTGCGTAAAGATTTGGGTCTTAAGGCTTATAAAGTTCAGTTAACACAAGAACTCAAGCCGGCCGATCATCGACAACGTCGTGTTTTTTCTGATTGGGTAGTTGAAATGCATGAAAATGATCCGGAATTCCATCGAAATTCCACTTTGGTGGCTTCGTCAACAAGCAAAATTGTCGCATCTGGGGCTCGGAAAACCCAAGAGTTATTGTTGAAAAGCCTCTCTATCCTCAACATGTGACGGTATGGTGCGGTTTATGGTCTGGCGGAGTCATTGGACCTTAATTTTTCGAAAATGAGGCTGGAGCGACAGTCACGGCGAATGGATTGCGCTATCGAGAGATGATTAATGATTTTTTATTGCCGAAATTGGATAGTATTGATCTGGACAACTTTTACATTCAATAAGACTGCGCTCGTGTCACATGAGCAACGAAACCATTGATCTTTTGCGGGAAAAGTTTCCGGATCGTGTTATCTCTCGAAGAGGTGATCACAATTGGCCACCGAGATGTTGTGATTTAACACCTTGCGACTTCTTCCTTTGGGGTCACGTGAAAGAGAAGGTCTACGCCAATAGCCCAGCGCCGATTCAAAACCTCAAAGATGGAATTCGAGGCTATCGAGGACATAAAGCAGCCAGTTTGCGAGTTGGTTATAGAAAATTTCATTAAAAGGATATGGTCCTGTAAGCGTGGTCGTGGTGGTCATTTGCCTGATGTTATTTTCCACTATTAACGGCATAGCTTCTTCTTTGTAATGAAATAAACATCTGATCATTTATATTGAAAAATGGCATTTTTTTTAATATCAAAATAACACCTCTTATTAGAAAACCATTTAGAACGATTTATCTTTTGTCTCAACATAGGTTTCAAGTTTGGCTATTATACCTCTTTATTACGAAATACTTCATCCAGCACACTTGGTGTTAAAAACATTTAGTTTCTATTTTATGGGAGCTCTGGGACTCTTATACACGTTGTTATTTTTGATCCACTGATGTCAAATGCACTTTGAAACCAGCTTTGTCATGGACAAATGTTCATGAAATGAAATACAACAAGTTGCTCCTATACCTTGATTTTGTCAACTTTTTTATGTTCTCTTTGGCCTACCAGAGCGTGGTGTATCTTCCGTGGTCGTAGACCATTTCCACCATACCAGTGTAGAGTCTGAGAAATGCCTTTTCAGTTATGCTTCGCTATTATTAATAAATAGCTATTTCGCCTATTTCCCAATGCTCGAATATCACACGATATCATTGTTCTTCAATTTCTTAGGAAATATTTAGAGTAGCGTCAACGGAATCATTTGTTCAATAGATAAAATTATCGAAATTTTTTATAAACTGTGATTAAACAAAAAACTCAATCCTTCTAGTGTGTACAAGATACTATGATGAGTTGTGTTTGAGATATATTCAGTGACTCATGAACAATGGTACAATAAAAAAATAAAACACCTACTTACCTAATAAGGACGATATGACTTATCTACAGGATTTGACAATTTCAGATATACGTAAAGGTTCTAGCTTCAAACTTGATATCTCTTGAAAAAGGGGTCTTGAATTACTCACAGCTAATTATTTTTTAATTGTCACATATCTCGAAAAAAGTTCTACTTGATTTCTCTTGATTAATTAATTTATCGTTTGATTCCATTCGTAGGTTATTCAGAAAACAAAATAAAATCTTAAACAAATGTGAATTACTGGAGAAAGTTCTACACGTCTATACGTGAATTTAAGGTATTCAGTATTCGGTGGAGTAATCTAAATAATTTTTTTCTCATCATTTCAAGTGAGTTCAACTCAATACTTGAAGGTTTAAATCAGCTCAAATTAGAGAAAATGCGATCAATCTGCAAAATGATAGAGCTAATTTTGGCCCAAGTTCATGTTACCAAGTGCCTCAATTTTTTTTTACACCCAATAGGTATATAGTCCGTTGTTGGAATGCATTCTCTAGCAATGACCTCACCCTTCTTCTGATACAATTGTCTCATAATAATCGCTTTCTGGTATCCATTAAAATAGGTATCAGCATCAATTCTATACACGCCTATTCTAGATCGTAACAACTACCTACTTACCTACCTACCTATTGTGCTGTGAATGCCTTATCTGCTGATTTTTCAGTGCCTGATGCGAGAGCGTTCAATGATAATGCAATAAAAACTAACAGAGAGTTAATGACAGAGTAGAATTTCTCCCGTGAACATTATTGCCACATTTTGAACTAATGTCATGCAGAAAGTAGACACAAATGTCTTCATTGGAGAAATTCTGAACCTAATACGGCATTAATTCATGTTGGAAATGCCTCTGTTCCTGTGTATACCAGGGTTGCCTTTTAATGTTTGAGATTAAAGGAAAAATCATTGGAAATCGTTTAAATTTATTTCAATATAATTCTCATAAAGATCTATATACATAATGTGACTGCATGTTGTGCTTGAACCAAATATCGAATTATGTTTGCCTTTCTGATTGAGGTATCTCCAAAACATTCATTCTGAATGCACCAAACGCTCCTTCAGGTATGGTGTCGAAAAACGTTGACCTTGGGTCAGTAGCTGCAAGTCAGCATTGATTCAATGTTGATTGAGTCGATGTAAGAGAGCTGGTATTGTCGTGGTCAAAAGTAATCCACTTCGGCGGTTGATTTTTCTCCTTTTTTGAACACTAAGTAGCCAACAAAGGGTTGTGGGCCAATAATAATTGATTGTTCTGCGCTGTTACCTTTTTTTGGCATGGTGGTCTCGTAAGACATTTTTCTTTAGGCCCCTTGTCTTGGAACTCAATCGTAGGAGACACAAATATGAAATCTTTTACTCGAAAACAATACTAGACTAGGGGGCCGGAGGAAAAGTGTCACAAGAAGCCACCAAGCAAAAAAAGTTAATAGCCAGATTTATCCGACATAAGAACCTCCTCCTATAAAATGTGGCATGTGACATGTGAAATATTGACTTTAAATGATTCTGGGAGATCAAATTCAGAGATCTGTAGCTCCGAGTTGGAGGCCTATTTAAAAAAAAGTAATAATTGGGATCCCCTGATTTTTTTCAAGAATTTCCTGTTAAATTTTGTTATGTGTATTTCGGTATTTCCTGTATAAGACAAAGAAGTCTAAAAAAGCAATACCTGAAGGCAGTCCACATTTTTGCATGATACTAATTGACCCACTGTTTGCTGGCTTTTCATTGCAGATTAAAACATCTAAAAGTTCTTTGATATCTGCAACTCCCACTTTTACCATGAAGCTGGGCTTCGTTTCTAGAAATGCAAGTTACCTTGCCTCTTGAGTAGATGGATTCAATTTCCTGAACTTTTCATTTTCGGGGTTGATTGACAGCTATGAGTTTAAGTAAGTTAACCCTTCATTAGTGTTCCGGGGTATATGATAATTTATAACCCCTTACGTCTCTGTACAGTTGCAAACTTAAACTTAAAATCCGAAAAGCTGTTATCCTCTTGCAGCCAATAGCTTTCTCTCATACAGCACTTCTGTCTGACTTTTCCATGGACTTTCTGGTTCGAAAACAGATCTGAGTGAATATACCTAGGATATCGTACAAACAGGAACACTGATTACGCAATTTTTCAACCTACATATCTTTATTATGTAAGTGAATAAGAAAGATAACATTAATTTTCTATAGAGACATTCGTTATTTCGTGATACCTACATTTTTAAAATGCGTCGTACGAAGATGGCCAGCTGAACTGTGAGCAGTGTAACACCCTCAGATTAAGAAATAAACATAGAGGTGCCGCTACGCGTAAATAGTACCGCATTGTGATTAACCAAGCATTAGAGTGAGATGGAAAGCATTTCACTGCAGCACTGGGGTGAAGTCTCAGCGTAAAAAGTAAACCTATTGTTGCCTTCACGCATTTTATTTGTTATGCAGCCAAGTAGAATCTGTTTGTTCGCGAATCTGTTTATACGCGCGAACAAACTTCCCGCGTTGCAAAATCGTGCCGTATGTTCATTCCGTATTGGGATAATTGGTTTACCGCTCCCCTACTCTGATACAAATGGCTTGGGTCTGTTGCAGATAATTCTGTCAGTTTGGCAACATTGTCTGTTAGTATTTAGTTTTTGATGCGATGTGTTTACATCTTCATTTCTCTAAGACGTTCATAAACCGAATTACTTCAATGATTTTGTGGCAGTTTATTATTGCTTAAGGCTATTCTATTCTGTTAATTATAGCTAAGCTAGGGCAAAATGCGAAAAATGTTGTATTATATTCAGGAATTGGAGAAATGCAAATCTAACCAAACTGTTTACTTCACCCCTGTGTGCAATGAAATGCTTTCCATCTCTCTCTAATACTTGGTTGATTACAATGCAGTACTATTCACTCGTAGGGGAATCTCTATGTTTATTTCTCACTCTGGAGTGAAGTAAACAATGAGTTAGATTCTCATAATTTTTCCTTAGCTATAATTACCAAAAATCTTAAGCAACAATAAACTGCCACCAAATCAGTAAAATAGTTCAGTTCATGAACGTCAAATCGAAATGAAAATGTTAACACAATCGCATCGCAGCTAACCACTAACAGACGATGTTGCCAAACTGACAGAATTGTCTGTAACAGACGCAAGCCGTTAGTATCAAAGTAGGGGAGCGGTAGAGCAATTATCCCAATACCGAATGAAGCTACGGCACTGGTTCCGCCGGAAAATTTGTTCGCGTAAATAAACAGATTCCAAGGCCGTAGCCAGGGGGGGGTCTGGACCCCCCCCGAAATTTCTTCTGGGCCAGATATTATTTCACCGAAATTCTTCTCGAACAAATTTTTTCAGAAACGGACATCCCCCCTGCCGCCAAAATTTTTTCTAGCTACGACCTTGACAGATTCTACTTGGCTGCATAACAAATGCATGAAGGCATCTCTAGGTTCACTTTTTACTCTGAGGTAACAACCTACTATGCTTAGAGCGAGTGGTTTTTAGCAGCAAAAATTGAGCTTCAATCAAAGAGACCATAAACTTTTCATTAGGTATCATATGATGGAAGTTCTGCTTTTTCATATCTTCTGAAAATTCATTGTGAATATTAGTGCTAGCTTCAAACTACTTCGAAGGATGAAGTTTACCTATAAGTATTTACAAAAAAGTAAATGTTTTTTTCTCGGAATGTAAATTCATGTGTTAAATAAAACCTCTATCATTCAGCTCAAAAACTGTTATCAATGAATTCTTTATTCATTTATTGAACTCTCTACATATCAGAAAATCATAAAAATATCCATTTTCCGGAAACTGAGTAGGTCAAACCCCAGAACACTTACCACGTATTTTTTTTTGGTACACTTACGAAGGGTTGATTAATCAAATACGCACGATTACCTTTGGACCTGGAGATTCTAACCTTCAGAGTTTTTTCACGCTATCGACAAATCTTTCCAAATTAACCTAAGATTTTCAGGAGCCTAAACGTCTCGATTTATTTTTTTTTTTGAACTTTGTAAATATTTCTAGAGAATCAAGTTCGAATATCTCCAAAGTATAAATTTATTTAGACAATACAGGACTATAAAATATTACAAATGCATATACACTAAAATAATACAAAATATACATATTTATAACAAAATTGGTGATCAAGGACCTACGTTATATAAAAGATAATTATTCTTCTAATAAATCTGTACAGTATCACAGCACGGCAAGATTTCACATAAAAATGTGTGTTCTCTGTTTTGATCGAGGTAACTCTTCTGAACATTAGTGTTAGGATTAGGAATTGATTGATAATCTTGTTAATTTGATGGAATGGAATACGAAAGTGAAATTCATGTTTTCCCCATAATTTAAAACCAACTGAATA
The DNA here is from genome assembly GCA_013421045.1 of Propylea japonica. Lineage (NCBI taxonomy): Eukaryota > Metazoa > Arthropoda > Insecta > Coleoptera > Coccinellidae > Propylea > Propylea japonica. The sequence continues at coordinate 114,178,294 of CM024239.1, forward strand.
AAGAGAATAGAAGTAAGGTAAATATGAATTTGAGTTCGAAAGCAGATAGGATTATTGGTTTCTTATCGCGAGTTTTATTCACCAACCTAAATTGTTTAGTGAATAATGAAGATTTTGAAAAGTCTAGATGTATTTATTGATTAATGAAGAGGGTCTCATTATTTTAGAAAAGGTGGTGAATTTCGGTCAGATTTGTTTAGATACTCCAAAACCTGTAATTTCAACCTCAATATCTTTTTGATCCATTCACATTATTCAGTTTGATATTGTTCTTTGGTATTCCCTTAATCAGTATACAACTATTGAGGTTAAGAATTTAAAATAGTTATTTTGGAAGAAAAAATTATGAAAGTAGTGAATAATTGGGTAGTATAATAAATATTAAGTGGGTGTTTCAGGTTAAGTATTGAAGGGCGGAAATAACTCTTCGTGCACACGGATCGAAAACTACCAAGGGCGAAATTATCAATCTTCCACAATATTGCCGATAAGAAATTCGAATGAGATCAGTCAACAGAAGAAGGTCCTGCTCTGTTGTAGACATCGTCAGGTTTAGTCGGAAGAGGTCTGGCAGCCATGCTCCCAGATCCTCTGGATTTCAAAGAGTCTTTCTTCTCGTTTTTCTCGTTCTGCATCTGATTCTGCTTCAGTTCTGAATACAGATGGACAGCAGCATCAGAAGGCTCTGAATAGTCGTTCAAGAAAGGAGAGGATTTCGTTTTATCTTCTTCGGTATCGATAAACTGAAGATTGAACCTTTCTTCCATCATTCGTAGAATGCTCAGAGGACCATTCTGCATATTATCTGTACTTTTACGTTCGACGGGCGTTTGCATATTGGCCAGTTCTTCGTACAAATGAGCTTCTTCGTCTTGTTTGTTGTTATTATCATAGTTGTCTTCGATCACGAACATTTCATAGAGTTTTTCGATCATTTCAGTTGTTTCTTGGTGGGTTTCTGGATCATCCAGTCGTTTTTTGAGGTATTCTAAGTATTCTAACGTCAATTCTTCCGGTAGTTCCATTTTGGGTTCTTCGCTTTCCATATCTAGTGTTACAATAGTGATCTCTTCGTCATTACTAGTTTCGTTTGGACTGTGGTGCATATTCCTGAAGTACCAATTTCGTTTTATCCAACGTCCCCCAGCAATCAACAGGAAAATAAAAACCGCAACGATGACTATGATGACTAGACCTCCTAATGTTAAGTAAAGAATCAACCTACTAGGATCTTCTTGTGGGGCATCCAGAAAAACAGGGTTGGTAATATTTACAATTTTTTCTTCACCTTTATATGGCTCGCAGGTTAAAACATTGTCAGGAGTACACACCATTTCTGTGAAGTTCATCATATTTATCAAGCCAGTCTTCAGCTCATAGCATCTTTCTAATAGGTCATCAACTGTACAAAAACTGGAATTCATAACATGGTCAATACTTCTGTTGGTCTTCAAAAGTTGTCCCAACCAAGCGTCCAAGAAACAGTTACATTTAACATTGAAATAGTTTCCTGTGAAGATCACCCTATCGTCTTCCATGTTGGCCATGAAGCTCAAAGCGTTGATGTGCAAATTTAAAATGTCATTGTTCTTGAACCAAAATTCTGTTTCTTGTGAGTTGGTTTCCCCGTAAATGTAAATGGAATCAGCCCCTAAGTTCTTGATCATATTTTGTTCAACGTCTATTTTGTTCCACCAGCTACTGAAACCAAGAGCGGATGATTTGAAGTCAACGATTTCGTTGCCCACAACAGCGATGTAGGCGGAAGTGGTGTTTATGGCGCCAGTTTCGATAGTATTTATTCTGGAAGAAAGAAATAGTTCAGAATATTTGTAATTCAATGATTAGCTTAAAGGTGCTAGTTAAGCTTATGTTAGAAATATTTCAAATACGATAAATATTGTTACCATATGATGATGAAATTTTTGACTGATTGATATTGATATAAGGATCGTGCACAGCGAAGTTCAGGTCATTCAACTCATCATTCAGCCCAAGAATTTTTATGAATTTTATCAACTGAAACATGTTGGAGGTTGGAATTTCCAACCTCTAACGATTTCCCGACCCAATTACTTTTTGCGTTTGCGACTGATGTCGAGACACGCTGTTGAGAGGTGTTTCGGATTTTCTTCACCGAATCTAAACTATTGCCCTTAAACCCCTATTACACCATGCCTTTTTTGTGCCTTTTTGACCGCCTGAAATTTGAATGAAATGCGCATGACTATTTTGGTGTCTATTTCAGGTTTGCAAATAACCCCTAAAAAGTGGCGATTTCGTGCCTTTTCGTAGAAATGTCGAGTCGGGTCCAATAAGACAAAATTTTTCTGTCTAATTTGACATCTTGGCGTAACATATTTTTTTTTTGAATTGCTCAATAATAAATATGTTTATTACTCTTTATCTTTATTCGAAGATTCAATTAAGTGGCAGATTATAATAAACAAATAAATGAAGCGACATGCCTCTTTTTATTTATATATGAATAATTTAGACTCATGGCTTTCATTGCCTGATTTTTAGTTCATCCAAGGCTTCACTTCCTTAAGAATAACAGTTACAGTTGCCATAACAGTTATAAGTGATTTTTTCAAATTCAATCGTCTTCAATTGTTTGCATCATTGTACAGATACCATGATATTTCGAAAATATTCCAAAACACAATCTTGAGGTAAAATATCAATTTCTTCAATGATTTGCCATTTTGGAATTATTACCTGAAACTCCTTGAAACAATCCTTGAAAAGGCATGGTGTAATAGTTCATCTCATTTGGGGGAATTTACCCGACAAATAGCACTGAAAAGAGGCTCGAATATAGACATGAAAAAAGGCATGGTGTAATAAGGGTATTACTGAGCTGCAGCGGGATCCTTGATATCTGGGCATTTAAATTTCCGGGAAATTTTTTGGGGTGCTTCACTCTGCCACATTTTATTCCGTTCTGATTCATCATCCTCGGACATCTTTTTTATGCATTTTTCTCCATGCCACATGATGGTTCAAGTTCAAGACTCTTTCCTGTCTAGAACGTCAGCCGCCTCATTTTCTCTGATTTCTTGTGTTCAACGTATCGGCCAGCATTTGCCAGCTGTAGTCAGGAAAACACTTTCGACTTTCAAAAAAGTAACATCCGCCACTCTTTGAAATTGTTTGTCATTTTTGGCAGTTCTCAGAAAACAATCGATGACTTCAGTCTATTTTTTATTTATTCAGTTGTCAAAAGTTCTTTTGATTTTTTTCTCAGGCTGGATATTATAATTGTAGCCCTGATATCAACAGACGGTTGATTGATGGAGTGTTCAGTTATTGACATGAAATCAGCATCCTTTATTTTTATAAGTTTTTCTTCTTTTGAGATTATGGAAGCTTCATCCCATGAAATCCTTGGAGATACTGATAAGTCAAAGCTTATCTCGCATGCTTTCAATGAAGACCGCAGGATTTCTGCAGCCATCAAAAGAAAAAAACTTAAATGAAGAAAATTGAAGGAAGCAGCTTTCATGCCAATAACCGAAAACATCATCAGTCAACCGTCTGATGATAACAAAAACGTCTGGGCTCAATAATAAGATGCAGTCTAAAAAATCGATTGTTTTCTGAGAACTGACAAAAATGACAAACAGCGGCTGGCGAATGCTGGCAAAAACGTTGAACAGAAGAAGAAAATATGATGGAAATAATCCAAATAATATATCAATGAATCAAGAATGTTACGTCAAAAAGAACTCAATGGTTCAAGGTTCGGTTTTTCGAAACCTCACTGTACCATTTTATGATACCCCTGGGTAAAGAATGGGGGACTAGTCTGTTTTTCCGCTTCTGGTCTTCAACATCTAGCATTGAGAGTAATCCCCTCGTGGTGAAATTAGGGAAGTCAGCAGATGAGACGGTTTTAGTTCAGGAAAACCATACTACCTGCTTTTTAATTCTCTTATTGCCTGTGCCCTCTCTGGAAAGTCTAAGCGCGGCATTGTGTGCAGCCATAGCCATAGCCAAACATAGTCACTACACCAATATTCAAGTTTTTCATTTATTTACTGAAGTTAGGTAGGAGGTTTCAACTCATCAGTTTATGCTTTGACATAATGAATTCCAATGTTCTATTAGCAATTTTCGAAACAAACGTAGCAAACTGAGTGTCAGTTGCAGGAACGTCCATTAAAATTTAAAGGTCCATTAAACTCTTAATCCTCCATTATTACAAGGAACTAATGGAGGATTAAGGGTTTAATGGACCTTTAAATTTTAATGGACGTTCCTGCAACTGAGCATTTGACTAGTGAAAATTTGGTAGACATAAGCCGGGTTTCACAAACCTCCAATCAGCTTGATTATTGAAATGTCATCATTTCTGTGCAATTTTCAGTTCATTTTTGACATAAACCATCGACTTAATTCAAAATCAACGATTTGATTGCCAATCAAGCTTTTGTGAAACCCACGGTCAGTGTCAGTTGCAGGAACGTCCATTAAAATTTAAAGGTCCATTAAACTCTTAATCCTCCATTATTACAAGGAACTAATGGAGGATTAAGGGTTTAATGGACCTTTAAATTTTAATGGACGTTCCTGCAACTGAGCATTATTCAGGCAAAAATCAAGGATAATTCCCTCAGGAGACAGTAGGTTTACCAACTTTTCACCCCTATAATAGAAGAGTACGCCATGCACTTCCTCATGATATTTAAAGCTGTTGTAAATAAATCTAGAGTATCTTACATACCTGGAATTTAAAATATCGAGATTGGTGATGGCACAAAGAATAGCTCGAGACTCCAAGCGGGAAATGTTGCACTTGACGATTTTGAAGTTGTCGATGAGTGACACTGAAGGGCAGGCTTCAGAGGTGATGGTACTTATGGTCGAGTTGAACATGTAAATCATGTTGATCTGGGTGGCCGAGAAGGCATTCGAACTTATCTCGTCGATTTCGCTGTTCAAGATGTGGATTGCTGCCAAGGGTGAAAAGAACGTTCTTGCGGGTATCGTTGGTATGTGGACGTTGTTGAAGGTGATCTGAAACTGATGGAGATTAATATGCATGAAACTTTTTTCCGTCGATCTCACAATAAAAGGTTATTTGTACGAAATTGAACATTAATGACCCATTTTAATGTTCCATGTATGCTATTTTAATGTGCAATCCTCATGGCAACTGTACACAAAGTATTCAGAAGCACTACGAAAAATGTCAAAACTCTACTGGAACATAGAAACATAGAAATTTCATTATGTCGAATGTTTGTTTTGAACGAAATGAGAATATATTTCAATTAAGAATTTATACACAATTTCTATTGAGGTCGTCGGAAATGCTCGAAAACAGAAAATGGAAAAAGTAGTCCAAATAATTATACATTTGAATAACACCGAAATAATGGAAAAATATATGCAACAAATGCATTATTTCCAAGATACAGGTTGTTGAAGTTTCACTTAAAAACTGACTGCAAAAGTGCTACGCCACTGATATTTTTCAAACTAACAATATTTTTTGAATTCTTCGTTAAATTTGTTACAAAAAAATTCTTCATGAAAGAAAAATAAAACTTCTTAACGCGTATTTTTCCACTTGAAAACGGCGCCCTACACCAAAAAATGCAAGAGATTTTTCGGTCACAAAATGAATGAAGAATTTAACAATAATTATTGGTATAAAGATCTCAGTGGCGTACCCCTTTTTTAGTCAGTTTTAAAATAAAACTTCAACACCCTGTATATTGGGAATAATGCATTTCCGGACCTACATTTATGTGAACCTTTTTTAATTTTAACGGTGCTATTCAGATGCACCCTTTACGATTATTTCCATCATTTTGGTGTAATAATTCAAACAATTATTCGAATGTTTGAATCTATAAACGTGAAAGGATAGTTCCCTTCATGAATTGATCCTTTTTCATCACATTATATCTCAGTTATATGTAGAGATATACCCTTTACAATTATTTTCATCATTTTGGTGTAAAAATTTAAACAGTTTATCGATTTCTGAGTTTTGAAAAAATGAAGAAACAACACCTCACAAACATAAAGTTTGATTAATGAATTAATAGTATAATATTGATAGTAGTCAAAACAAAACAAACAAACAAATTTGAACGTTTTTTTGTTGGGCGAGTGAATTATCAGATCGCGAAGTATCGAGATATAACATTCATTTAATAGTTATTGAATAAATTAGTTTACTAATGACAGCGTTTAATGATTAAGATATTTTAAGGCGTCAGCTGAGCGAACGCGTTAGAAGTTCGAGACTAAAAATTGCTAGACTAATAAACGAGTTGATTACAAGATTTTCCGCCGACTTCATTGTGAATTGAGAATGAATTCTTGATTGAAATTTGTACATTCTTATTTTGCACAAGACATACTTTTGACATAATATAAATTATTAAATTTCTGTATTTCTATTTTCCAGTAGAATTGTGGCATTACTCGTATTGCTTCTGAATACTTTGTGTTAGATTGCCCATGACAATTGCTCATAGAAATAACATAAATTGAACATTAATGGATCATCATTGTTAAATTTCGTGTAGATTTAATCCACCTTTTGTTTTGAGGTCAACGGAAAACCAATAAATCAAATGTCATTCATTTTATTGCCAGCAATAAAATTTAGTCAGTAGGTATTTGAACCGATAATTATTGAGCGTTCAAATTCTGGATCTATGCCAACTTCTTGACGAAAGAGTAATGTTTATATGAGGACGTTGATTCATACATGAAAGGTCATAAGGGTTTTCCTGAATGTTTGGAAATGAATAAAATCGTTGTTATTTGGAATGTATATTCACCTTAGTTGCCGGACCATGACGAACAATTCCATCTTTCTTGGTAATTTCAAAGGATCTTTCCACCAAATTTAATTTGCTTATGTTTTGGAACGTCGCGTTCACGAGTTTGCTGAACGCCGATGCTTGAACCATGCAGTATCTCACTTTGTTGAACTCGGTTATGACGGTGCTCTGAAAATAATAATTATTTATATATATATATAAGGGAAGTGATATAAAAGTCTAAAAAAAACGAAATAGCAGCAGTTAAAACCTGCATACTTTAAGGAACAAGAGTTTTATCATTTCACCATATACAGAGCATTTGACAGAGAAACGACTAATTCACCGCAGACAAACCAAAATATTTTGCGATAGTAAAGAAGCAATAAAAGCTCCCAATAAGCAGATTTAACAGCTCTTTACTAACTGTTGTACATCAAAAACTATCTGAAACTGGCAATCGGATCCAAACAGACTCAAAGCGAACAATAAAACCACACTTGACTGGATACTGGATGAAAAGGCTTTTTCAGTAACGATGAAGCAGATAAGTAGGCGCATATTGGCACAACACATCTCTACCAGTTCATTGCTTAGAATACCACAGGGCATAGCCTAAGCAGGTGATGAAGGAGAAATGAAGAAAAAACTGATCCATCAGACTCAAAACTCTCGAAAGCGTTCATAACGAAAAATGTCAGACCTAGTGTTAGGTCCGGATAAAATATGAATTCGAACCCTAGTCGGAATAATGGCAGGCCACTGCAGACTGAAAAAACAGCCTGGTCGAAGCTGATGAGTGCAGACAATGTCTTGTAGACTTCCACACAGCTATTCAGGTAATCTCCCAGCCCAGCAGTGGATCGCCTCAGATTCGAAGTCTTCCAACACGCTACTATAGCCCAGAACGAACTCATCCTCGAATAAACTTATCAGCTTATCCAGAGGCTGGATCTGATTGAGGAAATACGAATCTGGGATTGTAATACTGTCGTCCGTAGGCTCAAAGCTTAGGGCAGTGATTTAGGTGTTGTCTATTTACTGCCCTGAATATCAATTTTTATTTTCCTGTAGGAGACATCAGCCTCACGTATTTTTTTATACGCATGTCTCGGGAAAAGACTGAGCTCTTATATCGCCCTTTCAAGTGCCCCAAGATGAATTTAGAAGAAATCGTTTGGTGCGTGTCTTAAACTGCTGTAAGTTGTAACCAAAGGGGAATATACTTGAGGAAGGGGATTCCATAGCCTTGCAGTTCGGTGAAGAAAAGCCTTCTGATACACCGATGTCCTAGCTGTAGAAAGATGCACGGCAAACTGGTGACTATTAACGGCTAGCCTTGTTTGTCGATCAAATTGAACCCCTGGTGGAATCATGGAGGCAATGGCAGCAGAACACCTTCCGTGGTAGTATCTTTAAAAAAGGCACAAGTCTCCAACCTTTCTACGGTGATTGAGACTATGAAGGTTGGCAGTTAACGTTGGATCATCTATTAGGCGTACTGCTCTTTTTTGAACGGAGTCAAGCAGGAGTAACGAGTGCTTAGGAGCCGAACCCCAAGCATGAGAGCAATACTCCATAGTCGGACGCACTGAGCCTCGTAGAGTAATAAATGCTGCTTTGGAGTGAACAATTTCCTCGCACGAAATAGATAGCTAAGCTATCTATTACTACTATAAGTTTCCATCAAAATTTTTGAAGGGTTCTTCAAAACAAGAAAGCTGCTTAATGCAACAATTGCTCCATTTTCCTCTGGTGTACCTATTGAGTTATCGTGAGTTAGAGAAGTGTAACTTTCCTGTGCACTGAAAATAAATGCCAGTTGGCTAATGAGTGTTATGTAAGGTAGAAGGCCAAACATCACCACCAGCGAATGGATATAAGAAACAGATACAAAATATCAATTGTAGCTGTTGTGTTATGTTTAAATTCAACATCTTAGTATTCATGATCCACAATAATAAAAATTGACCAAATTATTGATGAATTCTACTTACGTTGGAGTTTATAAACGCTTCTGATTCGACGAGGAGGTTATCACAGTTTTCTACATCAAATCTAAGACTAGGTGAACTAATATTGAAGAAGCCATGTGTTTTCACGATAACGTTATTGGCACTACCGATATAAAGGATGGCTAAACCTGGAAGGGCGTTGAAGGCTTTCTCCTTGAAGACCATTGAGTTTCCACCGACGATGAATATCTCCAAGAGTTCTTTGTGGATGCTGTCAGTCTCGAATATTATATCCTGCAAAAGAAAAATACATTGACGATACGACAAAAATTCAAGTTCCATCGTTAGTAGTTAGTACTGCATGTTTAGGTAGGGTTAAAGAGTATGTGTCGAACTGAGAACAAATTCACAAAGATCAAGCATAAAACATCACGAAATGGTTTATGAAGAAGATAATATTGATCTAGAATGAGATATTTTCAGATAGTAACTCTGCTGATTACCATTGATGGCTAATTTTGACATGGTTCATAGCAAGAACATCCTGGTCAATTCCATTGGTTTTTTATATCAAAATCATGTTTTGGTGCATTGTTTATTTCCTAGATTTCAAAGTCCTGAACTGATTTCCACAATTCGTAAATCCCAGCAAGATGGCGCCAGTGAAATATTCTTACTGTACTCGATCCAGGGAACTCAACAAGATTTCAGAGTTCCTGGTTTTTCTCAGGAGTGCAATATGGAAATGAGTTCTAACAAACAGCGGAAGTGATCCATAATCACATGGAATCATTTTGTTGAATACTTGGATAGTTGACAGCGCTAGCTCACAGCCCATTGTCATATTTATCTCAGTGATTCTCATGGTTTTTCGGAATCAGTTTTCCCTAGGTCTAGACGTATATCGAATAAACGCTGTTCCAAAATGGGGCTGTTTTTTAGATTGAGTGAAATATAGATGGCGCACAAAATTCCTCTATGTATTTTTGACATTTAAGAAGTGTTATAAATGGCATTTATAAAAATGGCTTCGTACACAATATACAACAACTCGTTTAAATTGTTGAATTGTTTTTGAGAATGCCGCTGGTGAAGCTGTGAGTGTTAAAAGAGATCGAAACAGTCGAACGAAAATCGAATTTTTGTGGCCTCAATTAATGAATATTGATTTAGAGGACATTTGGTTTCAACAGAATGACGCTACATCTTTCTTTGCAAAAAAAGATCGTGTGATTTGATTGATTTCAACAAAGGAAGGGACGTCTGTAGAGCTGCAGAGGATGCCATTCGGCAGATATTATTTTTCGTTACATAAATGTCATAACTGATACCAATAAAAAGTTTCCGAAAATGAATGATGTGTTTCATTCATTTCCGAAAAACGCGCAGTTTGAATAACCCTTTGGTTTACTATTGGATTACTTGAAATTCCGTACCTAACCATCAAGAGAAATTTCTCAAACTTTGTTAAAATTTCAAGTGAGTTATGGAGTGTTCGAAGATTCAGTGAAATTTTTGCGACGAAGTTACTGCATTAAATAATGGGAGCAGTTCATTTATAATTTAAAAAAATAATGGCATTTCCTTGACTACCGTATCTAATACGGTGGAACTTCCCTATAACGAACGTCTGTATAACGAATTTCGTACAAACATTGCACCTTGAATCCGAATTCCATGTTGAAATACCCTCTAAAACGAGGTAAATTCTCTCTATAACGAATTATTCAAAAAACATCACTCTTTGAATGGGAATTGGTAGGAAGGTATAAGGGTGGGTTTTTTCCGAAATTCTTCCGGGCGTACGTAATAAATCCCGACCTTAAACTAAATCATTACAGCTGCAGAGAGATCTTTCTGAAACAATTTTAAATACACCCCTGGCTGTTTGGTTTCAATTTAACCATTGCGCTAGTGTCAAAAGTTGTGCGAAAATGTCTAAAAGGAAGTGCTCAAGTTGGAATGATAAACTTAAATTTATTAGCCAAGTCGACCGCGACATTGTCGACTATAGAAACAAATTTTCTGTATAACGAAATTTCTTTATAACGAAGTTTTTTGCGGTTTTAGCGCTTTCGTTATAGAGAAGTTCCACTGTAGTTCTATCATAAATTACAATATCCGTGATTATGAGTAACGATAATAAAATTGTGAATACCGCGTCTACATCCGGTTACATACGATGAAAATATCTTCAATTTTGATTACCAAATATTTGAGTTAGTTTCAAGAGGGTTATATTAGCTGGCTCGATAAGAAGTACAAAAATAGTACAAACATTAGCAAAGTATGTAATTTACAGTCATGCTAGTGCTACTAGGAGGCTATTTATAGAACGCGTGGTCCTGCTTTGTCAAAATCGGTGAAAGTCGGAGAATCTTGGCATACTTGAGGTAGGCATGCAATAAATATTATTGATTTTCTTTCCACTTTCTAGAAGATGATCCTAGCTTAATGATAATTGATAAAAATTTAGTTATATTTTTAAACATTTTGTTCCTTAAACTTGTGTGTATGTCCGAAGAACAATTCTCAAAAGTATAGGAGATAACAGTCAATCGTGAATTGATTTTCTGAATGACTTTCAATTGAATTTTTTCACGAAATAATTTCTTAAAACTGTGAAATATTGGTAAAAGTTGAAAGGAAGAACAACAAAAAATTTCGGAGAAATTATTTGAATGTCATTTTGCCAATAATTCCCCAGAAATTGATATGGTTGAGATGAAACTTTTTCAATTTCTCTTTTATGAATTATAAAATTTGCCACGACAATTATACGCCAAATAACTATATTCATTGATGTAAAATTCACAAACCAACTATTGTCTGTCTTTAAAAGTATAAAAAAGAGCGCAAATCTATTCGAGTCCATGAAAAGCTACCACCGTGAAAGCAGCTTCTATGCATGGTGTTATAATTGGAAAAAATCGAATATCGTCCAGAACCCAGCTTTCGTGAAAGTCGTTGGCAGTTCGAGTGGGTATCTCCAAAACCGTATTTTCTCCATTAGCGTAAAATTGCAGGAAAACGCCCACTAATCCTTCAAAATCATTACCAACGTTACCAATTAAGACTTGAGACAAAAATCCGCAAATAACATAGCTTCTTATGATTAAGAAATGCTCACGAAAGCTTTTTTCTGTACGATATAAGGTTTCGGAGATACTCGCAATTTTTCATTTAAAAACACTCGTATCTCGAAAACAAGCACTCATTCATCGAAATTGCAGACTTTGTAATGAATGCAGATCTTACAGAACTGGTGCGAACATGATTGTACCCAGTGCAAGTTAGGATAAAGGGTTTTCCAATAAGGGGTGTTATTTGAATAGCCCGCTATTTCGGTATAGGTCATGTTTGAAGCTGTCATTTTTTGACATTTAACTAGTAGAAACTACGTCATTAATAAAAATGGAACGATACACGATTCAAGAACGCACTGAAAGTATTAAAATTCACTATAAAAATGGTGAAAATTTGTCAGAGACGGTTCGTGAAACTCGAACATTTTTGGGTAATCGTGGAAACACCTTGTCGGACCGCAATAAAGAAATTGGTGGAAAAATTCGACTTGAAAACCTCTTCATCTCAACTTGTGACTGTACGAAAATGAGGCTGGAGCAACTGTTACAGTGAGTGGATTGCGCTATCGAGAGATGATTAATGTTTTTTATGATGGCCGAAATTTGATAGAATTGACCTGGACAACGTTAACTTTCAACTAGACGGCGCTACGTGCCACACAAACAACAAAACCATTGATCTCTTGCGGAAAAGGTTCCGGACCGTGTTATCTCTCGAAGAGGTGATCACAATTGGCCACCGAGATGATTTAACACACTTGCGACTTCTTCTTCTTTGGACCACGTGAAAGAGAAGGTCTACGCCAATAGCCCAGCGTCTATTCAGACCTCAAAGATGGAATTCGTGAAGCTATCGAGGACATAGGGCAGCCACTTTGGGATTTGCTTATGGAAATTTTCATTAAAAGGATATGGTCCTGTAAGCGTGGTCGTGGTGGTCATTTGCCTGATGTTATTTTCCACTATTACGGCATATCTTCTTCTTTATAATGAAATAAACATCCAATCATTTATATTGAAAAATGGTATTTTTCTTTGAATATCAAAATACACCTCTTATTTGGAAACCTTTAGATTAGAATCCCAATGGAATACAAATATGCACTCTTTGCGTTCCAATTCTTCCAATGGAAAACGCTATCAATGTGTGAACTCTCTGGACCTACCATAATAATTTTATATTTTACGAATGAAAAGAACTTTAATCTTCATATAACCCGACAACTAATAGATCACAATGAGACAGCTGATTCTATTCGCCATTTGAGGCGTTCACGGTAATGACAAAATCGCATGGCGCGTGGGGTGTGCATATTTCCTTTTCCTGTCTGATCGCGTTTTGTCTGACAATGCAGAATGCAGATATTGTTTCTGAACATATGCCTTTTATTTATGAAACGCACCCCCGTGCCTGAAATTCAACGGTTCAATCAGCATCAATCCGATGGTAGAATACCAACAAACAAACCGGCATCAGCTGATCGAGACCAAACAATAAAGGGGATAGAATACTGTTGTAGTTACCCTTGGCACCAACTGAACCTGAATGAATGTGGAAAATTCGAAAGATATTGTTTGTTGTAAATGTGAAATAGATTGACAATTGTTGCTTCAACTGCTTTGACTTACTATGTGTTAGAGATATGAATGTTCGTAATTTTCGAACGCCATGTATCATATTGATGATTGGTTTAGTACATCATCGTTCATTTGTATGAAAGCATATAGAAAAATAAGATTAGTCGCTACTGATTTAGGAATTTATTGACATATAAAGAGAGATTCGGTGATGATTTTTGAGCATAACCGAAATATACATACTTATAGTCCGTTCACTAAAGGTTGAGCCGTCGGTTGGCCATGGATATTTGGCATATTCCACTGTGTATATTAAAATTTGAAGGTTTTTGTTTATTTTCTTGTCAGATTGATACGCAATGTTGATAATATTGCATATAGTTATCTGATAACAAGCAAGCTCATCGGACGAGGCCGGGCAAATTCAGCAACGTTGACTTTATTTTACGTTATGACAGCAAATACTGCCAACTTTAGATAAATAAACAAACCCCTACTATGCGCTCAAACTTTCGTGAACGCTATATGAATTTCTTCAAAATCACAGGGTGCCCGGTATTAATCCTATGATTGTTTTGAAGATTTTTCGATTAAACAAAAAATAATGCATTACGTGAATTCTCATAGCTTTTTAGGAAGCGAATGAACCATGGAATAAGAAATAACGATTTCCTAGTATTGTACGCTAACATTCCAGTGTTTCTATTAATAATCACAGCAAATCTCATCTAACTATTGATGAATAATTCCGAGGGATATTCATCGAGTTCGCAGACATCAGTTAGTAGTTGAAATTGACGAAAACTGTTACCTGAAATAAGAATCTGTTGAGCGCTAGTTCATATTGTAAAAAGGATAATTCAAATTCAAATTGTTGGTCTCACTAGATTAATTTATTGATTCAATTATCTTATTGAAATTTGAAACCCAACCAGAAAATTTGAAAGTTTGAAAATCGTTCCTTTAGTTGTACTCAAAGCCGACTGAAAAGACGAAAGGAACAAGTTTGAAACTTGAAATTTTCAAGGGAGATTTTTAATGTTCGAACAGGAGTTGAAGCGTGCAAAAGCTTCTGGCGTGCATTAGGTTGTTCAAAATATAAAATGAAGTCTTATGGTAGACCATCAGAAACATCGGCATCAGCTGATCGGCAAGGAACAATAAAGGGAATAGAATCCGTTGGTCCTGTTGTCAGTAATGTGTTCTGAACGAATTTATCGATATCCTTTTTTCAGACTGTGGAGACTCTGATGTGATTTCAGAATCTGTTGAACTTTGTTTCATATTGTGAAACGGATAATCAAATTAAAATTCCTGAGAACTATTGGTTGCACTAGATATTTATTGATTTAAATTGCTTCTTGCACGTTCAAACACAACCAGAAACTTTGAAAGTTGTTCCTTTCGGAAATCATCGTTCTCAAAGCAATTGAAAAGACAAAAGGAACAAGTTGAAACTAGAAATGTCCAAGGAAGATTTAATATTCGAAAGGAGTTGAAGCTTTGTTCAAAATATAAAATGAAGTCTTATGGTAGACCAACAAAAAAACAGCGGCATCAGCTGATCGGAAAGGAACAATACAGGGAATAGAATCCCGTTGGTGGCACCCCTGGTACCAACTGAACTTGAATGAATGTGGAAAAATTCTAGAAAAACTTGTTTGTTGCCACTAATGTGTTTCTGAACGAATTTATCGATATCCTCTTGTTCACACTGTGGAGACTCTGATATGAATTGAGAATCTGTTGAAACTCTGGTTCTTATTGTAAAACGTATAATTCAAATTAAAATTTACTGAGTACCTACTATTGGTGGCACTAGATTATTAATTGATTGAAATACGAGGGAATAAGTTGAAACTTGAAATTTGTAATGTAGATTTAATGTTCGAACAGGAGTTAAGCGTGCAAAAGCTTCTGGCGTGCATTAGGCTGTTCAAAATATAAAATGAAGTCTTATAGTAGACCAACAAAAACACCGGCATCAGCTGATCGGAAAGGAAAAATAAAGGAGATAGAACCCCGTAGGTGGCCCCCTGGAACAACTGAACTTGAATGAATGTGGAAAAACTCTAGAGAAACTTGTTTGTTGTCAATATATTTCTAAGCGAATTTATCAATATCCTTTCGTTCACTGTGAATACTGGTCTCAAAGACAGATGATAGTTCGTTTTTTCAAACGGTGAGTAAAAATTCATGTGAAATCATTTGATAGGTAGAAACGCAGAAATTGGAGCTTATTCTTAATGGGAGTTCAATAAATTCCGAATGAATCACACACATCATCTCGATCCCCCTAGGATTCTCAAGAAATAAACCATTTATGTACTGGACTGAGATGAATAAGTTCCTCTATTTCAACTCGAAAGAAAATCTAAATTTATCGACTATTTATTTTGATTAATTATATTCGTTCATATAACTGAATCCAAATTCATTAGTTCGTATTAAGGTACGTCTACACCAAAATCGTGTGCGGCACAATTGTTCACGAACATTTTGTGCAGCACTTCAGCTGTACGCGCACAAATTGTCAACACATTTAGAGACCGTCTACACCGAAAGAGCTGTGCGTATCTTTTGTACGTGCACAGTGCAGCACTGTGTGTAACTTTTGTACGCGCACAGTGTGCACAAACAAGATCTCACTGGTCTCAGTGTTTCGCTTTCCTTCAATCGTTGAATATGGAGGACCATGATTTGCTGCAGCGTGTGTTGGTGATGGCACATTGCTAAAAAAAAACAAAAGAAAAAACAACGATGTTGGGTCAGGCCAAACCATTTGGGTTTTTATAAATATCGGACACTCCCGCACCCGACAATTCCGATTCCATAACTTTTTTTTCTTTCCCTCCTGTACTGGGCTAACACGATTTTCCACTTCCGAAGAATCTGGTGGAGTCACAATCGAATTTTTGCCAACTCCTCAGTTGGATCATGTTTTTCATTTCTATTTTTGTAATCTCCGTGATTACAGTCCCACAGTGCGGGATGGAGTTCGATTTCTTTAATAAATTCAATTATTTTCGCATTATTCCACTCCATATTTTTAGCTCACAAATAGATGTTTTCGCTACCGTAGCGGAAACAAGAATATGTTCGCAGAAACATGTGTGTGTGTGTGTGTGTGTGTGTGTGTGAGCCGTCTACACCGGTGGAGACGATGAGCGAACAAAAGTATGCAACTGTACGCGCGAACTTTTCCACAGAGTTCGCGTACTTTTGTTGCTGTTCGCCTGGACGACTACACCGCGACGAACATTTGTGCCGCACACTGTTCGCAACTGTGCCGCACAGTGCAGCACTCCCGTGTAGACGCGGCTTTACAACCTTGTCTTTCAATGGACTGCTCAATACGTTTAGGCATCCTAGGAATCAAGTCATTATGAAATATTCAGGCATATCGCTCTATGATTCCATACGTGCTCCATTTCATTAATCTTTGGTGAGTTTGTTGGCCAGTTAATTTTCTGGATTGTTCTCTCAAGTAATAGTTTGAAGCCTTTGTGTGAGGTGTGGAGGGATGTTATGATAGACTTAGTAGGGGTATAGTCTAAGGGTGTAATCATCCTGAAATGAAATCCCAAATTGGTTTCCCAGAGGAACAATGATAGGTTAAATGATTGTTTCTACGTAGATGGCGCTAGTCATTGTTCGTTAAACGATTTTAAGTGGGGAATGGTAACTGAACATCATACCACTCACGTACACGATTAATCCTCATTGAAAAAGCTCAACTTCCCGGGCGAAATTAAGTCATTATAGCCTGCCTGATCTCTCTGAACCTTTCTCGTCGACTATCACTTCGAAAACCGAATCGAGAATCGAAAAAATTACGTTGCGCCATAGTGCTAAAAGCCAGTTGTGCCATGGTGTTCTGACTGTTGCTCTATGTCCAGGTGATAGCCGAGCTTTCTTAAAGGTCGTCTTGCTCTAAATTCGAAGAATGAGATCGTCTTTAAAAGGTACTGGTTAAGACTTCAACTTTAAAACCATTGAACTTAACTTTACCTAACCTTATCATTAAAACAAAACTTTCAGGGATAGAAATTCTTTTGACCTCAGATTTTTCTTGAGTCTGTTCCACTTCAATCTAGTCGAAAGTAACAGACATTTGGGAAAATCTATGACTCGCTTTTTCCCTAAGAACAAACAGTGAAAAACGTACATATATCATAAATATGATATAGATAGAATAAATGGTCGAAAAACAGAGAAACACGAGAACGAGAAGTCGTACATTCGAAATGGCTATGTTTTATGATAATATCTAAGCTTAGGTCACTCTATACGATCCTGTGGAAAAGTTGGTAACATTTGGACCTTTCAGGACATTATGAACCAATGAATTAATCGGTAGTCGATATAACCAAACTTCTCCTTTTACGAAAAAAAAATTAACGAAGCTTATTTATCTCTCGAAAGACAAGAAATGAACGATA
The DNA here is from genome assembly GCA_013421045.1 of Propylea japonica. Taxonomy (NCBI): domain Eukaryota; kingdom Metazoa; phylum Arthropoda; class Insecta; order Coleoptera; family Coccinellidae; genus Propylea; species Propylea japonica. The sequence continues at coordinate 114,196,143 of CM024239.1, forward strand.
GAGACAAACCAAAATGACTTATCTGCCAGATACTGTGGGTTCAGTTCTCCATTATTAATTCTTTTTCTCGCCATGACGGGTTCTCCCACAGACAATTTCACGTTCGATTTCTCAGGTCATGTCGGTTCTCGAATCAATTAGTCTCGAATTAACGAGTTCATTAATTTAGTCTGGGTCAATAGATTCCCCGAACTTCGACAGATTCCGCCCACACGGAGAGCCATCTTTCTGAATATCTCATTATGTAAGTATAATGTTTTCATGCATATGCGGCGCTGCCAAATTTCGAATATTTTCTTTAGACCTTCATTCTCGAAATTTTCCAAGAAGAATGATTTTCACTACTCTCTTTGATTTCATATGTGTGGGATGGAAGGGGCTGTATTAAGAAATGTGAGATAATATATTTCAAGAACGACTATGACCGAAATCAACCTGCCCATCGAAAAAGACAAAGTTTCATGTAATAAATCAAACTTTTATTCCTCATTCAAATTTTGCTTCAAATATCTTGATATCCTTTTGAGCGCTCGTCCTCCTTGAACGAGTGCTATTAAGTTTTGCCCAAATGTCTGTAATTTTCGAATTTTGAGCCGAAAATGGTCTCATGCGATAGGTTCGACTCCCTGATGACGAATCTGTGGTCCAATCAATTTTGTTCGTGCGGGCCGTTAGCACGATAACTTTTCGAAGGGATTGTCTTAGATACTTGAGATTTTCAGGGCGAGTTCGGTTCCCATATGCCGCGGTGTTCGTTAACCAGCCAAATCGTACAGGGTGTTCCATACAATATGGCAAATCAATATTTTGGTTATTCAATATCTCAACTAAATAAACGGAACCAATCGAAATGAAATTATGAGGCCACATCCAAGGTGCTCATAATAAGCCTCATGCAAAATTTTGTGGCCATGGTGTTAACAGAACCAGAGAAAATTCAATTTGAATTTGAAAAGAATCTTTATATTTCCATAACGAATATCCGATTCGAGAGAAATTTATTTTGTAATTGAAGATTGATATACTGAATGTGCATGCAATTTCAAAAGAATCGCAGCATTAGAACTATAGAACATTCAATTGGAATGTTGAAAAGAAGAATCTTTATATTTCCAACAGCTCATGTAGAAGGGATGCTTAGTTGAGATTTTTTATTTTTTTACATGAAAACGGCCCCCTCACACGAGAAAAAGGCAGAAGGGATTTCAAATTGAACGAAGAATTCGAAAATAATTGTTACTTTACAATACAGTGGAAACTTCCCTATAACGAACGTCTGTATAACGAATTTCTCTGTACAACGAATTTCGTACAAGACATTGCACCTTGAATCCAAATTCCATGTTAAAAAAACCCTCTTAAACGAAGTTGATTCTCTCTATAACGAAATATTCAAAGAACATCACTCTTTGAATGGATATTAGTAAGAAGTATAAGGGTGAGTTTTTTTCCGAAATTTTTCCGAATGTACGTAATAAATCCCGCCTTAAACTTAATAATAATCACGGCGGGCAGAGAGATCCTTCCGAAATAGTTTTATATACATACACCCCTGGCTGTTTGGTTTCAATCTAACGCCAGTGTGAATGTTGCGCGAAAATGTCTAAAGGAAGAGCTTGAATTTGAATGATAAACGTCAATTTATCAGTGAAGTCGACCGCGACATTGCCGACTACAGAAACAAATGTTCTGTATAACGAATTTTCTTTATAACGATTTTTTTGCGGATTTAGCACTTTCGTTGAAGAGAAGTTCCACTGTATCTCATAATCTTATAATACAACTTTACGATTTTACACCAGGGTGCCATCGACCGTAGCCTAGACCGTAGCCCACTATGTATAGTGTAAGATCTCTAAATATAAATGAAAACGAGATTTTTGTGCGAAAACCGACGAGCGATAGTGATTTTAAAACTATTTTGGTTATTACTGGAAATTCTTGAGACTTGTTACCTGTTAACTATCTCGGTTTTATAGAAATTGAACTATTAGATTTGTTTCACTTCAAGAACAACATACCAAAATAACTCATTTTTAGTAAAATTAAAACATAAATATATAAATTGAGATTCAGAACTACTCGAACTGATAATAGCCTAGAGATCATTATAAATGAACATAATTATAATAATAGTCCACTTTGGCAACACCGCCCTCGAACTGATGTACTTCGAGCAGAGACGATAGAATGTGTCTGCAGACAAGTAAAAATTAATGAATGAATTCATTTTCGGTACGATCATCACAGTATGCACCAGAAGGAAAGGAAGACACCAGAACCTCTATAGTTAAGCTGATGGTGACGGAACAAAAAGAAAGGGACAACACACACATCGACAGAAATAACACGGTTGTTCCTACGTACGATAACGGCGTATTGCATTTTCGGTAAGATCTGACAGGAAGTGGGTTTTGGTTCGTATGTGTTTCATTTCAGATGGAACGAAACATTAAGGATACATTATTAGGGAGCTTTGGAAATAGGGAACAGGTTAATGAGGGAGGTTGATGGGAATTTCTCTTTCATTAATATTTTCTATGGTTATTTACTGTGAGAAATCACGTTTGAATCTGCCAGTGGCAATTGTTTCTTTTTTAGTGGGTTTTAGTTATTGGGATTTCTAAAATGCGTAAAATGTATACCATAAAATACGTATTTTTTGAGCACTCGTTCTTCTTAAACGAGTGATACATATATCGTTTTGACCAAATGTCTGTAATTTTCGATTTTTGAGCCGAAAATAGTATCAAACGATAAGATTCGACTTCCCGATGACGAATTCGTACAAGGTGTCCCATAAAATATGATTATTCAAAAATTTTGTTCCTCAATATCTCAGACAAAACAAAACCAATCGAAATGAAATTTTGCGGCCACATGCAAAATGCTCACAATAAGACTTATGCAAAATTTTGTGGCCATAGTGTAAACAGAACCATGGAAAATTCAAAAGAAAAAACTTTGTTTTTTCATAACGATAGATTCGAGTGAAATTTATTTAGAGAATGAATATTGATATACTGAACTTTCCAAGAAGATCGCATCATCTGAACCATAGAAAATTTAATTCGAATAATGAAAAGAAGAATCTCCATATTTCCATAACAAGATATCCCATTCGAGTGATATTCAGTTTGTGGATGAAGATTGATATACTGAATGTTTATGCAAAATTTCAAGAGGATCGCTTCATCACAACCCTCTCAATTTGCAATTTGCAAGGTTTTACATATTTCAGTTTTCGAATAATTTCCGGGATATTATTGCGATCATGCTGAGATTTTGCATTCATATATTTAGTATCAATCTCAAGTTCTATACAAAAATTTGAGGAAATAGCATCATTGTTCCACCAATGAAAGTGCGTTCAATAGCACCTGCTCAGGGTTTTCTCAAATTTTTTATGATTTGAATACTTACTTAAATCCTGCAAAGTGGACATAGGTCATAAAAACACTGGATATAAGTTTGGAATTCGGAAAAACAAAATTTGGAAGAATTAAACGGAATTTTCAACAATTTCAAATAGAAATATATTGAATACCTCTAATGAGTGATTATCTTATGGATTTCGTACTGATTTCAAACAAATATATAATTTTTCTTTTAATTTCAATGATTCCAAATCCAAATTACATATTTGGTTACAGAACTCACAGTCAAAATTCAGAAAATTTAAAAGCTTTATCAAGATTCTTTGAAAAAAGATATACGATGTTACAGTTCCACAAATTTACCTGAAAATTACATACTTATTATTTATATTATATGTATTATGTCGAAGACAGTGTTCAAAAATGCGGAACCATCAGAGTTGATTCATTGTTCAAAATATTCGTGATTAAGTGGATTTTTTATTGGTAAAATAGTAGAATATGTATTCGAAATCGCGAACAAACCCACATACATATACAGGGAACCCATTTTTGCGCGCTTGTTCCTAAGGAACCTCGACCCATAGTTTTGCCCGAATATTTGAGTGGTCTCAAATCAATCGGTTGAAAATGATGCAAAATTTCGTGAATATCCCCGACTAAAAAATTTAAGAAAAATTTGTCGGAAAAATAATTATTTTTAGCTTGTTCACAACAAAAAAAAAATCGAAAAATCAGAACTTTTGCACGCTTGTTAATATCAGAAAAACAATAATTCAAATTATCCCAAACATGATATCCTTTTGTAACGATTTCATTCGATTTTTCGAAAAGAAAGGTATATTTTCTGAAGTCCAACTTTGAAGTTTCATCAGAATATTTATATACATATTAACTGTCGCAATACGTCCATATCTTGCTCAACATATTTTTATGCTTTTCAAGCATTCTTTAAGATACTCGCACATTAACTGGAAATACATAAATAAATATAGCTTACTCAATATTTGTGGTGAAAGCACGATCTTTGTTAAACTTATCTATATATTTGGTTTCTGAAAGTCGATCGTGTTGAAGTGTAGAATTCCTAACTCGCTGGGAGGTCCTGTCTTTTACGACTAGGATGATTATAAGGGTACCTATTTCCGTAAGAAGTATGGTTATCAAGTTGCGACAGGAAACTTCTTCCTTCATGCCAAATTTGTTTCAATGACAATCAGGGTTTCTTATTACAAGACTGCGATAATAGAAACATGGGTAGTTTTTTAGGGTTTGTCTACTGGGGGTCTGTAAATATCATTCTTTTTTATATTAGATGGTTTAAAACTGAAAGCTGATAAATCTAATGAAAACTATACTTATTTTTTTCGACTCATATAAATATGAGATTTTAATAGGCAAAATATGAAAATTCGAGGATCATCATTTGAAGAGAAATTTAATTATACTGAATCTTTCAGTCAATTCGAAGAAATTGCTTCAATATTAAGTTTCAGTATGTTCTGATCACCAATTTTGAATTGTCTTTTTGATTGATACTGCAATCATTAGTTTTCAAGTACCTTTTGTCCGTTCACGAAAGTTTGAACGCATAGTAGGCGTTTGTTTATTTATCTGAAGTTGGCAGTATTTGCTGTCAAAATAGATAGTACTCAATGAGCGGTAATACTGTAACGCCGAACGCGTAGTAGGTAGATTGAACGGTGGTACCTAGTTCTTGAACAAAACACCTAAAGTTCAAGAAATTCATAAGATTTTTTCTGAAGCGCTTTATCCTGTATAATAGACTATAAATGAATGATGGAACCAATATCTGCCATGTATAATTTCTTTCGTTCTCGAGAATATACATCGGCCATCGCTATTCAAAAACAATCTGATCTCGTATGTTTCTCAGAAATTTTAATGTTGTCGTATTTTTCTTTCGGTAGTGAATGTATCCCAGATCATTCCATTCCCATAGTCAACTCAAAATAATAAAATTTCACACATTTGTGCACTTTATGATACCGTTTTCGGTTTGCGTTAAGATTACACGTGACATTTTGGAATACATATTGTTGACCATTGCAGAATAACTTGTTTTTATCGCGGGCCCATTTTGGTTACAAAGAAATCGAAGACGAGAGCCGAATATCGCTCGCATACATAATTTAAAGTCGATTCATCGGTGAACTTTTTAAGAAGCAACTGACAAAGACATTCACTCTCAAATCAAAGTAATGGTAATAATATAGTTCTTTCGTCTCGAAAATACATATCCCTATATTTTGAACAATTCTGAAAATTGGATCTATTCCCGGTTTTTTTCTCGAATGTTTCGGAAAAACTCGAATGTTGTAAGACTTTTCTTTGAGTATTTCAGACTCGATTCCCTGATCGTTCTTTTTCCATTCTCAACTTAAAATTACGAAACTTCACACTTTACTGAACTTCATTTAAGAGATCATACCTTTTGACGTTTGCGCAATTTTAGATTAAACATTTTGAAATTATGGTGACCATTTCAGCATAACTAGTTTGTATACCATGTCCATTTTAGTTGTAAAGAAACCGAAGACGAGAGCCGAATATTGCTCGCATACATAATATAAAGTCGATTCATCGATGACCTTTTTACGAACAACCGACAAAGTCGATGCACTTGTCCTGCAGTGCATTTAGTGCTCCATTTCTTGCTCACCTCAAGTCGCCATTACCTAATTGGTCGCTATTGGCTTACCGCTACGTATATAATTATCGGGATATCAACTTAAATTAATTCCAATGTTCTGCTTTAGCTAAGTGAGATGGTTTAAGGCTGGTTCATACTTCACACCCAACATGTTATGTTTGCGAGCTTCGGAGTGGTCACTGAGATATTGCAAAATTATACAGTTGAGGAATTTTTTGCTTATTTGTTTCAAACATATCGAATATTTTATATTTGTATTGTTTAAACTTAAATTGTATACGTTTATAATTGTAAAATAGCATGTACATGTACTATCCAATGATTCATTTCGTAAAATCGTAAGTTCAATCAAATTTCGCGCTATGGCGACGTACAAGCAAGCATAATTAGTGAAGATGACGTTGCACAACATACTGGCCAGTTGGCATCGTTCTAAACTGTGATTCAACATTCAACAAATGAAATGAATGCTAACGCGTATGTCATACTCAACATCGAATTCTGGTGTCGTATTCTCGACAAGTGATCTCTCAAAGCGAATACGAACTTCATGGAGCGGTGTGCATTTTTGCAGGTAAAAGATGTACTCGCGCAATGAAGTTCGTATACGCTTTGAAAAATCACTTGTCCAGAATACGGAGCCTGATCTTTTGTATCCGCTAGCTTACTTCGGTGATATCGATCAATTTTCTCGAAAACCTGACTACGCAATAAAAAACGGATCAACGCTATGTTCACTATAAAAATGAATAATTAATTGAATTTTTCTGGAAATCACTCGAGATGCCCATTACAAAACAAACCGAATGACATTTGCCTGGCATTTTGGTGCAAAAAGCCCTGGTGCGTCAAGCCATAGGTTTGCACACATCTTACTGGAAAGCAGTAGTTATGGTGAACGCTTTTTATCTAGATGATCATTGATACAGGAAATAAATAAGGAATATTTAGCGAGTAAAGTAACAATGTGAAAGTTCATTGGACAATGCTAATATAAATTTGTTTGTGTGAATTCAACAACTCTTATTCAAATTGTTCCTCATGATTTCCTATGCTCATGCACTATTCGATAAAAATGAAAAGAAATATCAACATCGCCCAAATTTCATGATGATGTCTCATCACTTATCTTATTGCTTGTACTGTGAAGGGTGTGTTACATACTTCTATAAGGAACGGCGATGTTCCATCTCCATTTTATCTGCCTTAATTAGATGTTTTTAACTGCAGGTCATCACCGGGGTCGAGTGACGTGTAGTTAACAAGTTAATATAACCTATTGACTCATCGGTGTTCGAACCATGATATTACACATCCGTCACACGAGTTTGAACGACGAATGAAAGGTGCAAAATGATGGAAATTCGTCTTGTTAGAATATAATTCATCATTCCTATTGGTATTTGCGCGCTTGTTCTTAACAACCCTTTTTTATTAATTTTTTTTATTAAATTTTCTAGTTATCTCAAACATATTAATCGCTCTCTAGAAAGAGAAAGGAACAATAGCATCAATCTCCAATCTGTAACTTTGTCTAGTTGAGCAACTCGCTTGTGTTTCGGTTCCAAAATTGGCAGAATTAGTTGTATATCACATATGAAGTGTTTTCCAATAAGAGGTGTTATTTTGATATTCGAAGAAAAATGCCATGTTTGAATATAAATGACCGGATGTTTATTTCATTAAAAAGAAAAAGCTATGCCGTTAATAGTGTAAAATAACATCAGGCAAATGACCACCACGACCACGCTTACAGGACCATATCCTTTTAATGAAATTTTCCTTAAAAAAATCGCAAAGTGGCTGCCCTATGTCCTCGATAGCCTCACGAATTCAATCTTTGAGGTTTTGAATCGACGCTGGGCTATTGGCGTAGACCTTGTCTTTCACGTGGCCCGAAAGGAATAAGTCGCAAGGTGTTAAATCACAAGATCTCGGTGGCCAATTGTGATCACTTCTTCGAGAAATAACACGGTCCGGAAACTTTTCCCGCAAAAGATCAATAGTTTTGTTGCTTGTGTGGCACGAAGCGCCGTCTTGTTGAAAGTAAACGTTGTCCAGATCAATACTATCCAATTTCGGCCATAAGGAACGCCTAATTCCAAAGAACGATGAGGAATGGACAAACCTGGGTTTTATTCAATACTTTCGGCTACAGCAGCAATATTCTCGGCTCTTCTCGAGCGACGTGCACGGGTTTTATTCTTCACATCACTTCTTGTCCCAACAGCTTGAATTTTTCCACCAATTTCCTTATTGCGGTCCAACAAGGTGCTTCACGACGACCCAAAAATGTTTTACGAACCGTCTCTGCCAAATTTTAACCATTTTTATAGTGAGATTTAATAATTTCAATGCGTTCTTGAGACGTGTATCGTTCCATTTTTATTAATGGCTTAGTTTCTACTTGTCAAAAAATGACAGCTTCAAACGTGACATCTACTGAAGTATTGGGCTATTCAAAATAACACCTCTTATTGGAAAACCCTTTATTAGCTAATATTTAACTGCATGTAGATCATAACATAAAAACGTTTTTGGCGTACATGATCATATGAACCGAAATAATACTGTCTTAGCTTCACTGACATTCAGTTTTAAATTGAGAATTGACCAGAAGATCGGAGGGCTTTTTAAAAATAGGTAAATCTCAACTTTGTGTTGTAATAACAAAACACAGATTTCTCACGACTTCGCTTCATTACTAAACAAAGTTTTTCTTAAATTTACAGAATATTCTAGACCTTCCAAGAAAGCCCAGTCGACCAAATCAATTAACTTCGGTTCAAATCGATTCGTTCACGAAATACTCAAATTTACGGTACCTACTCCTATTTTATCTCAACAATGACCTTGAAAGACGATAAGTTAACAATGGTCTCCAAAGAGTCGGCATACAATCGCTTAAAACCCCGTGTCTCATGATTAAACACGACATTTCCGACAATTTTACTGATATACTTCTGCTTATCAATGAATAATCACAATCGATTCTATTTTTTCCTCAAAAATGAAGCTGAATACCTCTTTTTGATGCCGGATATCTGTTTCAGCTGTGAATGAGCGGTTGCATGATAAAAGTTCCTTTGATGAGTCATAATTGCTTTGTTTCGAATTACAATACTAGGTATATCTGAGATGAGTAATTGGATACATAAGTATACAATATTTCAAGATAATTTGGTATTGTTCGACAATCCATAAAGTTCGAATTAAGCTATTCGGTTCATGTTGAAATCTGTCCCATTTTAAATTGGGCAAACGTATTCTTTGGGTAATTCGATATTATTCTAACAATATATCATTAAAATAATACTGTTCGTAAGAAAGGATTTTTTTGAATAAACTGAACCGTAATTCTCACCAACATTCCTTTCATTAGATTTTTATTTTTTCATGGAATAGAATTTATTTCACGGAGAATTTTTTTTGCGTTTTCTCAAATGTCTGCAATTTTCGAATTTTGAGCAGAAAATAGTCTCAAACTCGGTCGCAAACGGTAATGATAATGAATCCGTGGTCAAATTCAATTCTGTAGCTTTAAGTTTTGTTTTGTTTGTATTCACCTCACTAGAAAATCTTTTAAATTTTCAAACTTTTTGACTTGAATTTTAATTGTGTTATTTTATATGTTGACAAATATGTATGACGGTCGATTTTTCTGCCCTGTTGGAAAGCTATGACAGGACTGCTGCATCTCGTCTTGTTACTTGGCTCCTGAAGATGGTGATGACCGAAACTAGTCGAGCGGACGTGTTTTTTGTGGTCTGGTTGAATAAATAAGTTCTCACCAAAAATAAGGCATATAATTATCCTCTCCTCATCAATATGGTGAACGCCAAAGGGTTTAAAGTATTTATAAACTCAATTCTGTCCATAGGGCCCTCCATCCGTAAACGCGAAAATTCACGAAAGGTTTGTCCTAAAGACTTGAAATAGGGGTAGGCTCGATTCCTAAATGCCGCGGTTAAGTTCGTTAACCAGCAAAATGGTACAGGGTGATCCATAGAATATGACAATCCCAGATTTTCGTTCCGCAATATCTCAGAGAAAATAAAACCAATCGAAATGAAATTTTGTGGCCACATGCAAGATAAGCATAAAAAATCTCATACAAAAATTTGTTCCCATAGTGTCAACAGAACCATAAATAATTCAATCGGATATTGGAAGAAAAAAATCATATACTTCCACAGCAAAATATTCGATTCGAGTGAAATTTATTTTGGAAGTGAAAAACATACTATTATTTGCTAAATTAAATCTAAAATTATTATTCAACTGCCTGTAACCCGAATTCATTACGAGAAGATCAATACTCGTATAAATATGCCGCCTTGACCAGAAATTATAAATTGTTTTATGTAAGCTCAATTTTATCTGCAAAATTAAAAAAAAATAGTAATTATTGTAATCGTTTTATAATTTTCCAATTTTGGAAGTCAAAGCTGAAAAAATTTTCAGATGAATCCAAATCCATGAGAAAAATTCAACAGAACTATTCTCAAAATAACTTGCGTTATCAATATTTCATATCGAAATTGTTTCATGATCGTTTGACATTGATTGATGAGTTTTGTTTATACTTATACTGCAAATGAATGAATTGAATCTTACACAGTATCAGCTGTAGATAAGAAGGGTTCAATAGACTTTCATATTATGAAGATTTCAAAAAGTCGAGAACAAAGACGCGTGGAGTATTGGTAATATTCGAGTGAATTTTTCTTCATTCAAAATGGTAAGCGGAAAGCTCAATTCGAAAAATATTGGAATATTGAAAGCCTTTTTCAATTTAGGAGAATGATAATTCAAATTCCAGTATCTCTAAGCGAGTCGGTAGACTCAAAATAAGAAAATTACAGACATTTTGGCCGAACAATCGCACGTTATTCCCTTGGAACAAACGAGCTCAAACATGTCGACCATACAGGGTGGTCCAGATAGTAACCAAGAAATTTTAACCACGTATTCTACATCAAAAATAAGTCATATTTTGTCATATAAACATATGTCGAGAAATGTTTGCTCTCCGAGATTCGGGGTGTTAAAATTATAGCAGAAAAATGTTTTTAATTATTAAATTTCCCAATGCTTGAAATATTTTTATTGAATTTGAGATATAGGTTTTGAGCATCAAGGAGCACTTTTGCATAATATCATTTCTTTTCTACCAGTGGCGTCTGTACTGCAGCGAGACTGAATATTTTCAAATGAAAAAATGATACGCCACTGGTTTTTCCTACAATAAAAACTACTATTCAAATCCCTATTTCATTTGGAGCAAATTCGGTCTCTTGACTTCTTGCTGTAGGAGGCATCGTTTCAGGTTAAAAAAATAAAAGACATTCTCATGCATGAAGAAATCGCCAAAATTTGATAGGGTTGGTACATATTAATAATAACGTTTTTTTGCAATGTGACTCGAATAATATATTCAGGATATCAAAAACAAGGGTTGGGTAAAATGGATAGAGAAGAAGATGCTTATTTAACCGACTTGTTATCCGTCCAAGTTGACAAGAGTGTGGGAACCAACAGAAACTTTTCGTTTATTTAATCACCCCGGAACATCTAAAGGGTTTTAGATTAAATAAACTGGCGTTGGAACTATATCCGGTGAAGATTATACGTGCGTGGACTCGAATGGAATCATGGCCTTGTTTCCGTCCTGATTGATTGTTAACTCACGAATGTCTACCTAGATGTTTAAACAGTGGAAAAATTGGTTATTTGGAGTTACTTTTCAGCGTATCGTTCAGCATCTTTAAATGCGTGTATGTAGTATATATTGGAAATTATTGAGCAAAAAATAGTTATTTCAAGAGACCGGATTATATGCAAAATAAAAACGTTGTTATATGCATGCAAATATGCATAAAAAATGCTTGAAATATGCACGAAAATATGCAGAATCGAATTGATGAATGAAAATTGCAATGTGAAAAGTGCAAGGTAGAATGAAATGTTGGGGGAAATGTTGTGCAGTATAATTAATTTTCACTTTTGAAATTTGTCAGAAAGCAAAGTGAAAAGTTGCAAAGTAGTTTTGTGCAATAAGCTCCTGGATTTCCTTTCAATATCCTTTCATAATAATTATATTCACATATTGTGGAATTTGGTCCGGTTCGAGCGATATCATCACTTTTATTGCATTTCGGAGGGAGAGGGAAGAAAATATGTACCAAAAATATGCATCATAACTGGATCTTAGCTAAAATATGCTAATACCGCTGAAGATGTCTAAAATATGCAAATGCATGTGCAAATATGCAATCGCATAAAATCCGGTCTCTAGTTATTTCACTAATGTTAAAAAATCAATGGGACGAAGTTTAAGTGAGAGTAACTTCGTAACTAATCAACCGATTTTGCCTTCCTTGAGAATATTAAGTCCGTAACACCTTCCACGTTTCGTTCGGGAGTTACAGCGACCAGTAATTTATCGGTTTACGACGCAAAGACAAAATATAGTTTTTAAATTTGTGAAGATGCGTTCCTCACGAAATTTTGCAGGAGTGCCCTTCAAAATAACAAATTCCGAAATGTTCGGATGTGTTGTTTTAATTTAGCGGAGAAATAATGAGATACTTCAAATGCTCATAACATTCGGAACCCGAACCAACTCTCAAAATTTCAGAACCCTGACTTAATCCGTTCGGGAATTATCGTCTTCACTGCCGGGCAGAATTTTCATTGAGCACGAATTCTTCATCTTTGAAGCCATTTCAGGCCCAAAATTCGAAAAATACAGACATTTGGGCAAAATGAAATCACGTTTCTCTCCTGGGAACAAGAGCTCAAAAACTGTTTTTTTACTTAGTACCTATACAACATACCCATGTTTCGGAGTAATGAACTCTTCATTTCATAAAAAATTGAGGAAAGCCCTGAGCAGGTATCTACTTACTTTTGAGTGTTCGTTCCTTAATGGTGCAATAATGCTATTACTTCAAAATTGAGATTCATGCTTAGTATATGAATGCAAATCTCAGCACGATCTGTACTATTTTCAGGAAATTATCAAAAAATTGAATATGGAAGAAATCTATACCTATTTAAAAGAATTTTCTATGGTTCAGATGATGCGATCTTCCCGAATTTCTGCATGAACATTCAGTATATCAATCTTAATTCATAAAATAAATTTCACTCGAATCGGATATCATTTTAGGGAAATATAAATATTTTTCTTTTCAATATTCCAATTGAATTTTCTATGGTTCTGTTAACACTATGGCCACGAAATTTTGCATGAGGCTTGTTATGAGCATCTTGTATGTGGAAGCAAAATTTCATTTCGATTGGTTTTGTTTTGTCTGAGATATTGAGGAACAAAAATTTTAAATGACCATATTTTATTATGGAACAGTCTATACCTACGATTTGGCTGGTAAACGAGTTTAAGTGCAGCATTTGGAAGTTATCGTGTCTACATCCGGCCGGTCCCACGGACAGAATTGAATTTGACCACGGATTCGTCATCAGGGAATCCAACCCTAATATCATTTGAGACCAAAAATCGAAAATTAAATGAATTTGAGCAAAAGGATATTGCACCCGTTTAAGAAGAACGAGCGCTCAAAAATATTGAAGTATTATCTATCGTTTTCGAACTGCTTCAGCGATCAAATGATTCACCCACGCATTTTCGATGATTTTATTCCCAGAAAGATGATGCAACTTGACTTAGTAAACACAAGGTCAATGATTAACTAACCCATAAAAATGCTGAAGCGGTGTTTATCAATTTAACACGAGGAATGTATTAAATGAAAAACTAATAAACCGACAATATTGATTATTAGATTATTCGTGATCCGAAATTCTCCTTTCTCTATAGTATGTTTTCTCTTTTCTCCACAGAATGAATTCGTAGTTTTTGTAGTAAAAAACAGGAAAATTCCCATAGTATGCTAAAGCTTGAATAAAAAATTTGCGAATGAATTTCTTTTTCGTTACAAAAAAATATGAATAGAAAGAGCACTGGAAATGAATATTATTCTATTAATTATCCATTAGTTCAAATAGTCATGTTTTATGACATCCTAATGCCCGATTGCACCGTTCGTCTAAGCAACGTTTAAGCCCTGAAATGACGTTTCATCAATGGAAAAAACGTCACTTAGGGGCTTAAACGTTGCTTAGACGAACGGTGCAATCGGGCATAAACGTTAAATAGGAACGTATGGAATCATTTGAAGCAGAAAAAATTTACGGTTTATAGAAGCATTCTTCCAAACTTGAGTCGCTTGTGGCTTTTCGTCTTCGCAGTTCAGTTGTTTTATATTCCGGATAGAAAACGTGATCAGTGATGATTAATTTCTTTATCCATTTTGATTGCAAATAAGTAATTTGATTGAACTCTAATGGTACTTTCACGTTAATATTGCATTTTACAATTATTATAATGAATAGCAATTATTACCATTGCATGAAAAGGCCAGCTCTCTGATTACCATTCGTTTTTCTTTGTGAGTTGCGATAAAGAAATGTATCAAGAGACAATCGAATGAGAAACCGCATCAAGTCTGGATGGCAAACTTAAAGGTGCATCAAAAAATTGTACTTTTTGGCAGAGAAAATTCTGGTCCGTGAAAAATTCTTGGTTCTTTCAAACGATCATTGTTATTTACAACAATTTCAATTACCTCCTGTAAACACGACCTCATATGTCGCTCAAAAGAAAATTGTATGTTGTAGCAATTGTGAGAGGCCTTAAAAGGCATCGAATATGTGAATGAAATGACAATTTTGATGATGTTGTCATGTATGAATCATTGATAATATTAATGAATTCTCGTCAACATTATATTTATATTGCAGATCGTATGTCAATACAATTTTGTCGAAAAATTCGACCATGTTAGGAAAGCCATATCACCACTCAGCATTATCGTTAGTATTCTTTGAATATCTGTATTGAGAATTCGTCAGAACACGAAAGATGTTATTTTTCATCAGATAGACTCTGGCTCGAAAAAAAAACACGAAGGTAAATTGTTTTTGAACAGTAGGAAGAAGTCGTCCACGGGTGGCGCCAAAATTATGATAAAAACCTAAGAAAGATTGCGTGTTCAATACCGAAGTGGGAAAAATTTTTTAGTCGGTGGCGGCCTTAATTTCCTACTGGGTCAACAATGAGAAGTGCGGCTCCTGAAGTGGCGTAAGGAGAAATATGCAAGAAATTGAAAGATATTCAATCAACGAGTTTATTAATAGCTAAATCAATAAACAAGTCGGTGATTCTTGATTGAAATATATTTTTATGTTGAAAAGGAGATATATTAATTTATATAAGGGATTTAACGCGTTACATTGTTTATAAATTTCTATGTTTCAATAGAGTTGTAACGTGAAAATGGGATAAAATGATTTTCGCCCAAAACAATTCATTCGTTTCAATTCATGGAATTTCGCGACGAATCTGTTTCTTTCAACATGAATCGAGTGTATAATATTGAACTATGAGAAAAAGTGATCTTTTTTACATATTTTGATTAATGTCTGATATAAGATACCTACAGTGAGGTTGCAAAACGTAGGTTTAGCCGGTTCACGAAATTTTGAGGGCATAGTATGCGTTTGTTTATTTATCTGAAGTTGTCAGTATTTGCTGTAATAACGTAAAATAAGGTCAACGTTGCCGAATATACCCGACCTCGTCCGAAGAGCTTGCGAGTTATCAGAGAACTCTATGCAATATTGACAACATTGGGTATGAATCTGAAAAGACAATAAACAACAAAAAGCTCTAAAATTTTAATATACACAGTGGAATATGCCAAATTTCCATGGCCAACGGACGTGAACTCTCGTGAACTATACAGGGTGATTTTTTTAAGTGTTTCATTAGACGTTTTCGAGGAAGGAATTGTAAAACAGATTCAAGATTTTGGATTTTCGTTTTAGAGTACATGAACTTTAATTGTAAAATATATTCAAGAGGAATCTACTTCCGGTTTCACCGGAAACGAATGCAACTTCGCTATTTCAAATGCAACACCCTGTTTATTTATACATATTCGAATTCTTCGTTCACTTCTATGCTGATTTGGTGTATGATATGTGCAACCACTCAAGCGGTTCTTGAATTATAGCCTGATTATCAAATTTTTTGAAGAAAAGGTAATCACAAATTAGTGTCCATATCTTCAAAATCCCTCATTACAAGAATTTCTTTTTGCGAAAGTGGAACAAAAAAAAGTACGCTGATACTGTTTCTTGTATAACTTATGAGGAAATATTATACAGAGTGTCCGAAAAAGGGCCTCAAAGTGAGCCTCAATAAAACTATGAAATCTCACTTTTTTCAAATGGCAACCCTATAGTTTTGTAATTCCAATCGATTGCTCGTCAAAAACCAGTTATAGTGTCCCGAACGTTTCATGCCTCTAAAATCAGTATTTTGGCCGTTATTCAATAAAATTCGAATTTCACGATTAAAGACAGGTTTCGCACAGTTTGTAAGCTTGCATTTTTGAAGTAGGCTATGTTAGGAACTGTCATTCTTACTTTTTCTTACAGATTAAGCACTAAGCATAACATGCAATAATAATTTCACGGGAATGATATATCAAGGGTATGTTTTTTATTTGCGGCAAATGAAACAAATTCCTAGAACAGGTAATTAGAAATTCAACGAACGAAATTCACATTTACTGACTTTAACGGAATCAAAGTTCAGGAGGTATCAAAACAATTTTCTCCGTACTGGAAGCCTTAGCCCTAAACGGACTCGAGTGAATACAGTAATAGATAATGATGGATCTGTTACTGTATTCACACGATTCCGTTTTGGGTTAATGCTTCTACTACGGAGAAAATTGTTTTGATACTTCCTGAACTTCGATTTTGTTAAAGGTGGTAAATGTGGATTTCCTTCGTTAAAACTTCTGACTGCCCTTTCTAATATTTTGTTACATTCACCATAAATGAAGAACATATTCAATACATCACTGTTACTGTAATTCATATTTTGCATAGTGCTCGATGAATCAAAAGAGTATAAATGACAGTTCTCTAAAAGTCTAAAATGCATTATAAATCGACAGACATAGCCTTTTTTGAAAATTTCTATCCTAATAAATCCATGGTTAGACTAAGAAACCTTGATTCAATCCTGAAATTCGAATTTTATTCAATAACGGCAAAACTACTGATTTTAGAGGCATGAAATGTTCGGGACACCCTAACTAGTTTTTGATGAGCCATCGATTGGAATTACAAAATTATAGGGTTGTCATTTGAAAAAAGTGAGATTTTATAGTTTTATTGAGGCTCACTTTGGGGCCCTTTTTCAGACATCCTGTATAATATTTCCTCATAAGTTATACAAGAAACAGTATCAGCGTACTTTTTTTTGTTCCACTTTCGCAAAAAGAAATTCTTGCAATGAGGAATTTTGAAGATATGGACCATAATTTGTGGCAACCTTTTTTTCAAAAAAATTGATAATCAGGCTATAATTCAAGAACCGCTTGAGTGGTTGCACATATCATACATCAAATCAGTGTAGAATTGAACAAAGAATTCGAATATGTATAAATATACAGGGTGTTGCATTCGAAATAACGAAGTTACATTCGTTTCCGGTGAAACCGGAAGTAGATTCCTCTTGAAAATATTTTACAATTAAAGTTCATGTACTCTAATACGAAACTCCAAAATCTTGAATCTGTATTACAATTCCTTCCTCGAAAACGTCTAATGAAACACTTAAAAAAATCACCCTGTATAGTCGATTTCATGGATGACTTTTGCTAAAATTCAATTGTGGCGACTTTTGCTTGCTGTCAAATAGGTAGGTACACACAGTATCATTAATATTCTTATCAATCTTCTGAAATCTCTATTAGGGACATTTACCTTTTGTGAAACTCAATATAAATCACATAAAATTTCAGCACAAAAAAATTACTTCATTATGTTGTTTGTATTAATTCATGGATTCATGGAATCCAGAGGTTGACAGCAACTGACTCTTCCTAGTATGCAGCAGGATATTCACCGACTCATTTTGAATAATTTATGGTGATTTCGTGACAGACGATTGTTTGCAGGCCCGACCTACCCCAACAAAGCCACGCAAACAAACCCATTTCAACTAACAATCAATTAAAGAGGAAGTTGACACCGTTTCCGGTCGATCGACCCTGCGGTTTTTCTACATTTAGGGGTTATTGAACCATCAAGCGCGGATAGCTAAGATCATCCCAGACGGGAAGATATTTATTTTCCCCTTTGTGGAATTTCTGAAGAGTCTGAGAATATTGTGGTTTCATCTGAATCTAAAAATAATGGTGGTAGATTGGGATTTCACGAATAAATACGGGGTATTTTACAATATAGGGGAAAACCCGGATAGATGCCCCACTTTTTGAATTTGCCTCATATTTTTGAAAATATCGATTTTATATGTATGATTTCTATGAGTGTAGGAAGCCCCATTATTTGATTTGGAATACTGAGACTTTTCTCTGACATAGCAATCCCAAATGTGCAATAATTTGATTTTTGTAGAACCCTTTTTGTGGGGATATTTGTCTACAAGTATGGATAGTTGCCCCACTATGAAAATACTGGGAGGGATAGATGCCCTTTATACAGTGTGAACCAAAAACCCAACTAAATACAATGAGATTTTTTATGCTTAAAACAGCAATTTTATGTACGTAACATGGATCGAATTAACAACAATTGTGCATTTTCAATTGAATTTTAAAAGCATATATTAAACGAAAAGTTGCATTCTTCATACTAACATAAAGCATTATTCCACACATTCATGATAAATTAATTAAATAATAAGTCTCAACAGAAATGATCAGGAATCAAGTTTAAAATCAAAATAACACAATGAATCGAAAATCTGCTAAGAATATATGGTTTTAGTTTAGATGCCCTAAGGGGCACCTATACCTCAAAAAATCAGGGCAACTATCGTTTTCGATAGGGATAGATGCCCATGAATTTTTCTAATAAATTAAGAAGAAAACAAAAACTATTTGTACTCAGATGTACACTCAATGAAACACTGTATTGGCGTAATAAAAAAAAATAATGAATTTATTACCACTTCAAAAGTTATACAGCGGCAAATACCTACCTCTAAAAGTTTGGCATGTTTGTGAAGTTCGCTGCTGAGATGATCGCACACACTAGCGAAAAACGGCTTCACTTTACAATAACCGTTACAAAACTAATGTCCAGGGTGACTGTAGCAGCTACTTATGAAATTAATTTTTTGATACGTGTTTCGGAAGTTAGGTATTTCGAAAATGGGGTATCTATCCAACTGAGGCATCTATCCGGGTTTTACCCTATGCGCAGGACCCCAGGTGTGATAAGTTGTCAAAAAATATAGAAATTTTTTCACCCTCTTAAATGCTCCATTTTTGGGATACAGGAAGTTGAAATTGAAAAAATCACGTAAGGCTTGTTTTTAGCCAATATTACGGATCTTTTTATTGTATAAAAAATAGCTTTCGTAAGACGGATCACTATAAGTTTTTTTCTTAAAACCTTCTTCAAATACAAAAAAAATTGCACAAAACAAAGCTTTTTAACATTAGAAAATGCATACGAAAGCTGTTGTCTGTACGATGAAAGGTTCCGGAAATATTCGCAAAAAACTATTTAATTTTCAATCTCAATGCCTATCTCGAAAATGGTGCATTTAAGAGGGTAAGTTAATTGCCTTTTATTTCCGAACGAGCTTTCACATCATGCAGTCTGGTGCTTACATTGTGAAACACTCTGTATAATATTGTGTGTATGTGTAATGTATAATGTAACAATCGAAGCCGATTTTTATGTCAACTGGTTATAATAAATATAGAATTGTAACCTTAACTTTAACAACAATGTTTATTTGAATAGAAGAAATTTCACAAATATTTATTCATCATATTTCCATAACAATTTTTTTGCTTGAGTGTACACAAATTTTTGGATACAGACACAGTTGTCCCACAAATCACGTACAATTCTTGCTCCCGTTTGTATGAGAATTATTTCTGCGTCTAGACTGACTATCAGTAAATCCTCGAATAACACTTTCATTTCAAAGTAATGTAGGTGAACAGATTCCGATTGTTATGCACTACAACTCTAGTGTTATAGTAGCTATAGAAAAATTGAATGAAGACTTCGCGATCTCAATTTTCTACAAAAAAGAAGGGGGAAAACCGCAAGTCCCTGTGACCTTTAGTTTTTGAGTTAATTGTAAATATTCTTTCATCGTTCATAACTTCTATATATGATTTTTGCTACTTCTTCGAAACCAACTCAGACTAGAAGCACTTCTTCTTCATTTTTCAACGTCGTTATTCGAAATATAGTACAATTTTTAGTTTCGAAGATATCGTATAAAGTATACATGGTGTCTACTCTTAAAGTGGACAAACTTCAAGGGGCGATTATACGAGTGATTTGCAACAAAAAATGTCATATAACACATGGTCGGCATGTTGACAGCTACTCTTTAATTTTACATTTCTTGATTTCACGATATTTTCCTCTAGAATGATCTTTATTCAGTTTTCCTTATAGTCTCATCAAATTTGACCACATATTCGGAAAGGGCAATAAATTTTCTACAAGATAAGAGAGTCTGTGTGCAGAAAAAAGCTCGTATTGCGAGCGTGGTAAGGAGATGAATATCACGATTCTGAAGTTAACAAAATAAGCCCTATATTTCCAATGTTTTTTTCGAAGAAATATCACAAATTTTGTACACGTTTTCTTTTCAGTAAAAAAATACCTCATTCAGTGTACTTTCGAATGACATATCAACTTTTGTTCTAGCTACTCATCCCCCGCCATAATATCATGGATAACATGATAACAACGAAAAAGTCTAACAGTCCGAACCTAAATTTGCTCTATTTAGAAGCCTTTCGTGATTGAATCTTAATGTAATTACATTATAATAAATAATGATGATATTTTACAAAAACAGAAACTGAACAAAGATTAAAAACAACTAATAATTACATACTGTTGTTATCATAAGTAGATACACAATATCAACAAAGACATAAAACAAAGTGAACTAATCGTCTAGAAACGAAATCTGGCTGACTCACCCTACGGCCTACGCAATTTGCCACCCAACAGCGGAACCCGCATAATACGATACAAGATCCAATTCCTATTTTCGTATTCTACAAGAGTGTAAGGGTTCCCCGACCTATTAATACCTTGATACCATTATTGGCTATCGCCATTTGAGCAGTGGCGAGGCTGCGATGAAACAAACGATAACCATAAAATTCATGTGTTTCTTAGCGTTATCGATGGTTGATCATAAAGGTTTCCTGTTCATATATGTCTGTTAGACTTAATGGACTCTTGTAGTTACTTAATACTGATTTATAGATGGGTTAGTTCATTTTTATCGAAACTTCGTCTATTGGTCTCATATTTAATTTCAGACGCAAAAATTCCAAATGGGCATATCCAGAAAAAAATAATAATGGACCCTGAGAAAATCATAGCGCTTATCCGATTTTTGTTTCCTTGTCAGGTATTAGAGAAAAAAACCATTGAAATTAACGAAATTTGCTAGCGAATTCAAAGGATCAGAATTGGCAGTTGAGTGTGACGTACCTACGCATAAGATTTCATTTCATTGGTTGAATGTCACAGTTTACAGCGATGTCAACTGGCCACTCTGTTGTAAATCGTCATCCCCTTAGACTTTGTCATCCTTAATAGTAGTAGCTCGTACGACATTATGACTTGACGTTTAAACGTTTGAACTTACGATAATAGAAATTGCATTTTCAATATTCAATTCAAAATTAATCTTTTGAAAATTAAATTCAATACGTATACAGGGTGTCTGTTAACAAATGCGAGGGACTTAGGGAGATGATTCCTCGATGAAAATGAGCAGGGGTAGTTCATATAATTTTTTTTCGAAATCGACCTAGCTTTCAAGATACAGCCTTTGGAAGGCGATGACGAGTTGACAGTTTTTAATTTTTTTAGGAGTCCTAAAAAACAACGAGTCATAAAACTATATATAAAATGATTCATTGAGGAGTTGCTCAAGGAGTTGTTATTCACATAATTTTTTTCGATCCCATAACTTTATTATTAGGGGTTGAAAATAACAATTCCTTATGATTTTCTTTCAAAAATTGTTTTCGTGGGATAGATTTTCGAAAAATAAAATTCTCTTATTTTCCCATTCAATTCTGGAGAAGAAATCTCCTGCAAAATTTCGATACAGTTGATACTTTTCTCGAAAAAATACTGTTCATTCTATTTCATCATATGTTCAATAAAATGCATTTTTAAGATATTTTTTATGCTCGAAATTGGTTTTGTAAATTATGATTATTAATCGAAAGAAAGTTACATTGCGAAATTCAAATACATATTACGGATATAATTTTCCCTCGAATTTTCCTCCGGAAATTAGTAATTAAACCTTCAGAAAGATTTATGGAACATCTTTATCTCCTGTCATAGACATACAATATTTAGGAATATTCATTCTATGGAACACTTATACGATGAAATGGAATGAATAGTGATCATAACTGCATGTAAGTTTTCATTTTTTCCGAGGAAAGTATGGACCTCGGTATGGACCGTATAGAAATTTGATAAGTTGAACACCGAATTTTCAACTGAAAATAAGTTTGCTGTATTAGATCTATAGCTTGAAAATGGTAGATCTAATTCGGAAATATTATTAATTAACCATCAAAATAAATAAGAAAAAGTTCAGTAGATGAAATACTCGAATGAATGGAAACATAGCACAGGGTTAGTCCACGTTTATTCTTTTTTTAGAGAAACATTTTTAGTAAATTGTAACAACTTCTCTAAAAGCAATAAATACAAATAGGCTGCAAAGACTGAGATACTTATTTGCAAGTAGGCACATTCTGCGACTTCTGACCTTGAATACCCTAAGACGCAGACATGAGATTATGTAATTGATAATGCCTCACTGAAAGTTGATACGAATTTCAGACTTCATAATTCGGACGTTGATTTTTCGGCACTGAAAGCTGTTTCACGAAACATACTTTCAATTAAATGGGCTGACACATCGAAAAATTGCATGTTTGAAGGTAGCGGCTTTGATGTGATTAATGAATCATACCAGCAAAGTCTAGGCGTTCCAAAAGGATATGATTTTTTTTTTCGTTGAAATATCAAGCCGTACCACATCAATGCAACTCTGAGTGAAGATCTATCTACCTACATGAATTTCGTTATACGGAAGTTTTTTTATAGTGTCAAGTATCGAAACAAGCAATTGCCTTTTTTATTGTGAATTCATATACATACTCAAAAAGGTATGTAGGTAAGTGCATTTCTAATAGATTATAGGCATTTTTTGTAAGTACGTATACAATACATAGCTATTCACGATTATTTAGAAAATAATTCGCAATTTTTGTCTGAGTGGTACAGTTAAAAAACATTTTTTTCTCATAAAAAACTTCGCATTTTCTCAAAGATTCATAAATATTTTCCGGAACCCCTTCAAGGGACCGGCAAGCGAGATGACACGTTTTAAATGCTTGAAGTACCTCTTCACGATTTGGTTTTTCGGCCGGTTGCCCCTCCAAATCAACGCTGTCGGTATCATCACTGCTATCGTAGTGATTTCGAACACCCCATTTGACACTGTTTAACATGTCTTTTTCAGTTGGAAGTTAATTTGTTACAATATTTACATCGATATTAACGAAATCATTTAAAGTAACCGTCATTATCAACATTTCCAGCTGAATCCAACGTTTCGGAAGAATCTATCTGCCCGCCATGATGGTTTAGTTTATGATGGGGAATTATATCTACGCCCGCATAATTATGGAAAAATCCCACCCTTATACCTTTATACCTTTTTACCAATACCCATTCAAAAAGTGATATTCTTGTTCTTGGATTATTTCATTATAGAGAGAATTTACTGCGTTTTAGAAGGTGTTTTCAACATAGAATCTGGATTCAAGGTGCAATTTCTCGAACGAATTTCGTTATACAGAGAAATTCTTTATACAGACATTCGTTATAGGGAAGTTCCACTGTATATGCGAAAACATTTCTAGATAAAATATTTGAGACATTCAGTCTTCACCTCCGTAATTTGTGTATCGTCATGTGGAAGATTGAGCCACAGTTTTTTCATCTAGACTAGAAATGAAACCCATTCAAAAGTTGTGAATTGGCATTTGGCTCATCCTACACTTATGCATCATCAATTTAACCATGTTGCTTGAAGATAATTAATTCAATTACAAGATTATGAAGGAGCAAATGTGGTTTATATTGCGATCTATACGTTTCCGATGTTCCGGATATCTCAGTATCATGCTCGGTATCATCTGAATGGTGAAATTCCAGAATTATATTTTTTCTTGAACCGACAGCAACATTCCCCACTGCCGAAATACCACTTCAAACGATGTTTTGTATCTGCTTCATTTCATCCTGCAAACTCGGTGTTTATACGTCAAAATTCGGGATTATAGGAAGCAGCCAACAGCTATGAAAAAGTTGCCGAAAGTTTCGGGGGCCTGATAAGCGATGCATCGGCATATTCACACGTGAATTGGATTTTAATAACTTCGTTGTAACACTTTCACGTTTATTTTTGAACGGTTATGAATGTTATTTTTTATTATGATTCCACGAGGAAGGTATTGCTTCCGTCCATGTCGAGGAAGAGACATGGAAGTTTTTCTGAAAAAAAACATTGAACATTTTTGTGTGTTCAATCGAGTTGTAGCCCTGAATTTTGTACGTGGGGATAATTCGATATTTTTAGGCTACGTGGATAAGTATTTGTGCAAATGTAACATGGTTCTAAGTTCTATGACTAGTTTCAGAATGAGAGTAACTTGTCAATTGCAAGAAAGTCAATTATTATACATGATGTTTCTGATGTTTCCCATAATGTCGTTTCAGATATCCATTGTTTCCAAGATACAGGGTGTTAAAGTTTTACTTAAAAACTAACTGTGAGCGTGGTACGCCACTGATTATTTTTGAATTAATCGTTCAATTATGACGAAAAGTCTCTCAAACGTTTTTTTCGTGTCAGGCTCCGTTTTTATGTAAAAAAATAAAACATCTTGACGCTCTACTACATAATGTGTTAAAGTAACGACAAATACGCGTTAAGATATTTAATTCTCTTGAAAAAAACGGCACCCCACACGAAAAGAAAGCAGAAGAGATTTTTTATCACAAATAGAACGAAGAATTCAAAAATAATTGTTAGTTTAAAATATCTCAGTGGCGGATCACTTTTTCAGTCAGTTTAAGTAAAACTTCAACACCCTGTATCTTGGAAAAAATGCATTTCCGAAACTACATGTATGGGAACTTTCTTTCATAAAATATTCTGATCATCCGCTCAAATCTTTCGCATCAATTCAGAAACACCCTGTAACTTATTATTCAATATAATTGATCTAATAATTGAAAATGTTTGGAAGAGCAATATAAGAAGGAAAAAATTGATACAAAATTATAATTGACTTTTTTTGCTGTCAATATAATCCCGTTCGAATTCGAAAACATTTATATCAAAACGTTCCTTAACCATCGTAATAGAGATTCACTTAACAAGTCCGGAAAAATAAAGTTTGTGAGTCCAAAAACACTATTCGGGCGTGTTGCTTAATAGTTATTTATGTACCAAGTGCGTTATATGGATCCTAACGCCGGAGGGAAACATACGGCTCGAGGCCTTTGGCCCAGGGATGAATGTTGCCCGATGGCGTTAGGATCTAATAACGCTCGTGGTGCATACAAGATTTTATTTTTCACGAATATATCATTTAATTACAATAAAATTCGATTGCTCCTATGATTTTTTTTCCATTTAACTTTCAGTAGTAACCATGGCATTTGTTAATATTTTGAAGTTCGTTATTGCTGTCATCATTTTATTAAGTGAATGTCATTACTGTTTTCGTTGTGAGCGGGCGTTATGATCCATAATGCCCGCTAAAATGCCCACGGGCATAATGAGTGTATTTATACAACTTTCTAAGGTAAAATAAACATATAATGTACAAGTGAAAATAAAATATTTTTCTGCATTTCTGTAGTATGAAAAATCAATGAGGTGACACATATTTTATTACGAATGGCTACGGGTGTGACAGCAACAACGGATTTTAAGACGGTATATATGATCGACTGAAACCGCCGTTGCTGGGGATTTTTGATGTCGATCGTTTATTTAATCTCGTAGAACACGATGTGCACAGTGGAATAATTTGTGACCCTCAAACTCCCCCCCATACTTGCCCCCCAAAGTTGAAAAATACAGACATCGACTAAACGGACCGTTGCTGGGGGTTTTTTGATGTCGATCGTTTATTTAGATCTCGTAGAACACGATGTATATAGTGAAATAATTTGTGACCCTCAAAGTCCCCCCGTACTTGCCCCCCAAAGTTTGAAAAATACAGACAATCGACTAAAACGACCGTTGCTGGGGGTTTTTTGATGTCGATCGTTTTTAGATCTCGTAGAACACGATGTATATAGTGGAATAATTTGTGACCCTCAAACTCCCCCCGAACTTGCCCCCCAAAGTTAGAAAAATACAGACATCGACTAAAACGACCGTTGCTGAGGGTTTTTTGATGTCGATCATTCATTTAGATCTCGTAAAACACGATGTATATAGTGGAATATTTGTGACCCTCAACTCCCTCCCCCCCATACTTGCCCCCCAAAGTTAGAAAAATACAACAAATCGACTAAAACGACCGTTGCTGGGGATTTTTGATGTCGATCGTTTATTTAGATCTCGTAGAACACGATGTATAAAGTGGAATAATTTGTGACCCTCAAACTCCCTCCATACTTGCCCCCCAAAGTTAGAAAAATACAGATATAGACTAAAACGACCGTTGCTGGGAATTTTTTGATGTCGATCGTTTATTTAGATCTCGTAGAACACGATGTATATAGTGAAATAATTTGTGACCCTCAAGTCCCCCCGTACTGCCCCCCAAAGTTTGAAAAATACAGACATCGACTAAAAAACGACCGTTCTGGGGGTTTTTTGAATGTCGATCGTTTATTTAGATCTCGTAGAACACGATGTATATAGTGGAATAATTGTGACCCTCAAACCCCCCCGAACTTGCCCCCCAAAGTTAGAAAAATACAGACATCGACTAAAACGACCGTTGCTGGGGGTTTTTTGATGTCGATCGTTCATTTAGATCTCGTAAAACACGATGTATATATGGAATATTTGTGACCCTCAAACTCCCCCCTACTTGCCCCCCAAAGTAGAAAAATACAGACATCGACTAAAACGACCGTTGCTGGGGGTTTTTTGATGTCGATCGTTTATTTAGATCTCGTAGAACACGATGTATATAGTGGAATAATTTGTGACCCTCAAACTCCCCCCGAACTTGCCCCCCAAGTTAGAAAAATACAGACATCGACTAAAACGACCGTTGCTGGAGATTTTTTGATGTCGATCGTTATTTTAAATCTCGTAGAACACGATGTGTATAGTGAAATAATTTGTGACCCCAGCAACGGTCGTTTTAGTCGATATCTGTATTTTTCTAACTTTGGGGGGCAAGTACGAGGGGAGTTTAGGGCCACAAATTATTCCACTATATACATCGTGTTCTACGAGATCTAGATAAACGATCGACATCAAAAAACCCCAGCAACGGTCGTTTTAGTCGATGTCTGTATTTTTCAAACTTTGGGGGCAAGTACGGGGGGAATTTGAGGGTCACAAATTATTTCACTATATACATCGTGTTCTACGAGATCTAAATAAACGATCGACATCAAAAAATTCCCAGCAACGGTCGTTTTAGTCGATATCTGTATTTTTCTAACTTTGGGGGCAAGTACGGGGGGAGTTTGAGGGTCACAATTATTCACTAATACAATCGTGTTCTACGAGATCTAAATAAACGATCGACATCAAAAACCCCCAGCAACGTCGTTTTAGTCGATGTCTGTATTTTTCAAACTTTGGGGGGCAAGTAGCGGGGGTTTGAGGGTCACAAATAGTTCACTATATACATCTGTTCTACGAGATCTAAATAAACGATCGACATCAAAAAATCTCCAGCAACGGCCCTTTTAGTCGATGTCTGTATTTTTCTAACTTTAGGGGGCAGTACGGGGGACTTTGAGGGTCACAAATATTCCACTATGCACATCGTAATCAACGAGATCTAATTGAATGATCTACATCAAAAAACCCCCAGCAACGGCCCTTTTAGTCGATGTCTGTATTTTTCTAACTTTGGGGGGCAAGTACGGGGGGAGTTTGAGGTCACAAATTATTCCACTAATGCATCGTGTTTTACGAGATCTATAAACGATCGACTTCAAAAAATCCCCAGCAACGGCCCTTTTAGTCGATGTCTGTATTTTTCTAACTTTGGGGGGCAAGTACAGGGGGACTTTGAGGGTCACAAATTATTCCACTATGCACATCGTGTTCAACGAGATCTAATTGAATGATCTACATCAAAAAAACTCCAGCAACGGCCGTTTTATATAGTCGATGTCTGTATTTTCTAACTTGGGGGGCAAGTACGGGGGGAGTTTGAGGGTCACAAATTATTCACTATATACATCGTGTTCTACGAGATCTAAATAAACGATCGACATCAAAAAACCCCCAGCAACGGTCGTTTTAGTCGATGTCTGTATTTTTCAAACTTTGGGGGGCAAGTACGGGGGGACTTTGAGGGTCACAAATTATTTCACTATATACATCGTGTTCTAACGAGATCTAAATAAACGATCGACATCAAAAAATTCCCAGCAACGGTCGTTTTAGTCGATATCTGTATTTTTCTAACTTTGGGGGGCAAGTATGGGGGGAGTTTGAGGGTCACAATTATTCCACTATATACATCGTGTTCTACGAGATCTAAATAAACGATCGACATCAAAAAACCCCCAGCAACGGTCGTTTTAGTCGATGTCTGTATTTCTCTAACTTTGGGGGGCAAGTATGGGGGAGTTTGAGGGTCACAATTATTCCACTATATACATCGTGTTTTACGAGATCTAAATAAACGATCGACATCAAAAAACCCCCAGCAACGGTCGTTTTAGTCGATGTCTGTATTTTTTCAACTTTGGGGGGCAAGTACGGGGGGACTTTGAGGGTCACAAATTATTTCACTATATACATCGTGTTCTACGAGATCTAAATAAACGATCGACATCAAAAAACCCCAACAACGGTCGTTTTAGTCGATGTCTGTATTTTTCAAAACTGGGGGGCAAGTATGGGGGAGTTTGAGGGTCACAAATTATTCCACTATGCACATCGTGTTCTACGAGATCTAAATAAACGATCGACATCAAAAATCCCCAGCAACGGCGGTTTCAGTCGATCATATATACCGTCTTAAATCCGTTGCTGGGATCCGTTGCTGCTGTCACACCCGTCGAATGGCTATAAAAAATATGCAAACTTTTGAAAACCATTTCATATGAAGTGTTATCTCGTTGCTATGGTAAAAACTATTGAATTGATTATTCCCGCCCTAGTCCGCGAGATAATACTAGGACTAGGCCGGAAAATGCTACTTTCTAAAAGAAAAGCGTCCGGTTGCCGAAAAAGATTTACTATCTCTTGCCTCGAAATTCGCCTATTTTACATCATTTTTGTTTGAAATTTTCCAGCCGCTAGTTTTTTCTTTTTAATATAGAAAAATAAAAATCACTTGGTGCCAAATCTAAGCTGTAGAGTGGGTGGACTAGTGTTTTGAAGCCGTTCAAAGCAGCCACTGTAACTCTGCTCTTGTCAACTGTTGCGTTGTTTTCAATAGCAATACATCACCATTAATTTTCCTAGCATCGTTCTGTAATATTCTCCTTTTATGGTCCTTCTTCTATCTTTCTAATTAATATTAGTGTTACCCTTAGACTAAAGACTTCTTTAGTCTAAGATATCACCCCTTCTTATTTCGAAAAACAGTAGCCATAAACTTTTAAGTCGACACTTCACGAACAAACCATTTGTGAATCGTCGATTTATTAGGGTACTGTTTCCGATAAACTTTCATTAAAAATGATATCAGGGTTCTTGCATTCCTTGATCATTTTCTGAATAATTTCAGTTTTCTTTCGGCGATTTATCTGAAGTTGCCTTATTCAATCAGCCCCGTTGATAGCTTTCATACATCATATAGAGCTTTCTGTAAAATATCTAGGTCAAATTTCTTCTCACTTGCTCCCCCCTTTTGAATATCTGTAATTTGTCTCTTGTACGCGAATGATGTAATTTTACCTCTGAAAAAATCTCATTTGTAGATAATCCTATTGCATAAAACTTAAACAAAGCTTTCATTGTTGTTTGACGTGAAATTCTGAATGTATAATAATATATCAAAGATTTCATCCTTCAAACACTACATTAAGGTGGAGATCATTTCCGGGTTAGGAGAGATGCGCCTTACAATTTTGACCTCGATCGAAAAATCTGTATAGGTTCATCCACCAATGCTGGATGTCACACGGATGACTTAATTCGCCACAAATTGGTCTGGGACACCCGGAGGTCTGTTAACTCGTGAATTAGGATCGTATTTCGCAGGACCAAATTTGACGTTTACGTACCATGAAACAATACGAACTGGTATACAACAAATGAAGGGGATAATTGCAATTGTGACGAAATTAGCGTCGCGTTGGCCTCTAAAATATCCTTCACTCTATATCTGAAGTTCTCCATGATATGAGTTTTCGGAAGGAGATCTAAAACTGTCAATTTTTGGGAGTTCGATAACGAATAAATGAGAGCTTGTCGTGAAAAACGCTTGGATACGTCGATTTGTATTTTTAGATGCGCATTTTTTTCAGAAAAATAATAATGATATAGGGTGTGTCATGTGAAAGTTGCCGATACCAACTTTCTTATTTTAAATGCAACCCCTGTATATTATTAATTTTTTGGATTCTTCAGGAAATTCTAGACATAATTCATGTGCAATGTCTCATACCTATCTTCAATTGTTTCGGAAATATTAAGTGTTTTCAGATGTACTACAAAAATTAACATTAAGAAAAGAAAATTATTTTATTTCACAAATAATGTAAACAAAAACATAAATACATTAATTTAAATTTTAGAGATGTATTGAGTGTAATGTAGCGAAGGACCCCGCACATTTTGTATGAGAATTGGCTTCCGGTGGTTTTGGCTGAAAATTTGATATGATGTTCTACTAATCCTTCTGATCAAATGTCTCTACAGTCACGAAGCTGAAAAATGCATACTTCTAGGAGTTTTTAGCGATTTTTTTGTATCCATTATGGCTTACGTATTACCGTTCACACAGAAATGTTTGAGAATATTTTGTGATTATTGAAAGCAGATTCTGTCAATTCGAAATATTTTCAAACATTTCTGTGTGAACTGTAATACGTAAGCCATAATGGATACAAAAAATCGCTAAAAACTCCTAGAAGTATGCATTTTTCAGCTTCGTGACTGTTTAGACATTTGATCAGAAGGATTAGTAGAACATCATATCAAATTTTCAGCCAAATCCACCGGGAGCCAATTCCCATAATACGTAAGCCATAATGGATACAAAAATCACTAAAAACTCCTAGAAGTAGGTATGCATTTTTCAGCTTCGTGACTGTTTAGACATTTGATCAGAAGGATTAGTAGAACATCAAATCAAATTTTCAGCCAAATCCACTGGAAGCCAATTCCCATACAAAATGTGCGGGGTCCTTTGTGAAATAAAAATAATTTTTTTTTCTTGTTAATCTTGTGATATATCTGAAAACACTTAGGTAATATTTCCGAAACAGCTGAAAATAGGTTTGGGACATTGTACATGAATTATGTCTAGAAGTTTCTGAAGAATCCAAAAAACTAGAAACAAATAGGGGGTTGTATTTAAAATGAGAAAATTGGTATCGGCCACTGTCACAAGACACCCTATATCATTATTTCTTTTGAAAAAAATGCGAATCTAAAAATACAAATCGACGTGTCTGAGCGTTTTTCCCATCACGCTCTCATTTATTCGTTATCGAACTTATTCCATTTGGCTGTTCCACACTGTATGTATAAAGTCTCATTCCTCCACCCTCGGCTCCACCAAAGAACGAGCGCTCAAGAGCACCAGCTAAGGGCTTTTCTTAAATTTTTCTTTATTTCGTATTACATATTCCTGAACTGAATGAGGTAGGAACTTGATATTTTCAATATATCATCGCACTCATTCACTAACACCCTTAGTGAATAAGTGCGATGAACTTCATGATAGCCGTCCAAAAATATGGACAAGAAATCTTTATAACTTCTAATTCTTATCTCTAAAATGGTCCGTTTTAAAGATACAGGGTGTTGAAATCGATAAAAAAAGTTACATTAATAGAAAAAGTATGGTTTTCGAGACGCCCATTTGAAACGCCAATGTTTTCTACACAAAGAAAGTACTCCTGGTCATACGTCCGTTTTCAACTTTTGATTACATGGTCAATTTATCGCAATTTTTTTTACCTCTTTACTGAGTCAAAAAATTGACATATTGACATATTTTCTCGAAAATGGTTGACTTCAGATCGTATGACCTGGGGCCTATTTCCACTGAATATTGAGATAAATGTTGTGCAAAATAATTAATTTTCAGTTTTGAAATTTTTCATAATGCAAAGTGAAAAGTTGCAAAGTATTTTGGTGCAATAGGCCCCAGGAGAACCTTCATATAGTCCGTTCACGAAAGTTTTGAGCTGTCGGTTGGCCATGGAAATTTGACATATTCCACTGTATATATTAAAATTTTAGAGTATGTTGTTTATTTTCTTGTCATATTGATACGCAATATTGTCAGTACTGCATAGAGTTCTGTGATAACTCGCAAGCTCGTCGGACGAGACCGGGTACATTCGGCAACGTTCACTTCATTTTATGTTATGACAGTAAATACTGCCAACTTCAGATAAATAAACAAACGCCTACTATGAGCTCAAACTTTCGTGAACGGACTACACTTAATCTATATTTTAGCATTTCAATGCAAAATTCAATATCGTAAAGAACGTCATTGAGAAGTGAAAAAGTTGTTCCCTCTTATATCACCAGGTTTGCATATTTCACCATCATTATTCCGTCACCTGCTAAGTACTACAGAATATTATACTAACTATACTTGCAACAATTGCATTTATTAACTCTAATAATGCAACAACTATTCTCAGCCTGCAGATGATGACAATCTCCAATCATTCAGATGCAGTACAAAAATGTTTAATAGTGTAGATACATTCCGTCCAACAAACGATTCTTGATAATATAGAAGCGAACAAACTACCACAGCTCATTATGAATTATAATTATTTATTTCCTGCGGTGCACAGCGAAAGATCCAACGCGTTTAGCAGCCGCTTACACCAGTCGGCATCCGAAGCCAAGAACCCATTATCTCTAGTTGCTGCACGACCTTTATCATTTGAACCAGACCAGATTTCTCTTCGGTTGATACTTGAACTTCTGAAGCTTGACAAGTCATATAAAACAGGTGCGAGTTGGGTTGGTACGTCATTATTTTATTCATTTTAATAATTTTGTGAAACAGTGAACGACTGATCGTGCTGCAATTAAACTATTATAGAAATCGAAAGTTTTGACCAGATTATTCTGCAGATAATTGATTATGCAGAATCCAACTAGAACTCGTAGCATATAGTATTGAGTTTTGGTTGATTGTTAATTTAATTTCTTTTCAAGCTATTCAATTGTATGAAAATGTGGAACTACTTATAGGTACGAGGAAAACCGAGGATAAAAAGCCTTCTGATATTTTTGAGGCAATCAGAATTACAGTTGAACCCTATTTATAACGAACGTATGTATTACGAATTCTCTGTATAACGAATTCCGTACAAGACATTGCACCTTGAATCCAAATTCCATGTCAAAAACACCCTCCAAAACCAAGTATTAGGTGTACAAATAAGTTTCCGCGGTTTGTCAAAAGATGGCCCCACCAGAAGGTTATGGAGAAATTGTCAGATGTAAAACGTAATATCCCAAGTTTGTCATCTGGCAACACCATAACCTTAAAGTACTAGTGATTCCGTATCAGCATCACGTAATTTTTTCGTGCAAAAATGTCAAGTTTTATTCCGAATAAGCATCATTTGCGGGAACTTTTGATTTACTTCTTAATGTGAAAAATCTGCAGCTGAGGCTGCTTATTTTGATCGAGGAATCATCTCCCAAATTTATCAAAGAAAAAGGGTTCTTCCTCCAAGACAATGCTGCAGCTCACAAATCAATAAAGACGGTGGCAAAATGGTAGAATTACGCCTCGAATTGCTTCCTCATCCCCCACATTCTGCAGATTCAACCCCAAGTGATTATTATCTATTTCTAACTTGAAGAGATAGTTCTAGGGAAAGAAATTCGAGAGGGATGACGAGGTCAAATGAAAAACCGCGGAAACTTATTTGTACACCTAATAAATTCTCTCAATAACGAAATATTCAAAGAAACTCTTAGGATGAGTATTGGTAAGAAGGTGTAAGGCTGGGTTTTTTTTCCGAAATTTTTCGGACGTACGTAATAGATCCCGACCTTAAACTAAATCATTACGGCGGGCAGAGAGATCCTTCTGAAACAGTTTAAAATACACCCCTGGCTGTTTGGTTTCAATCTAACCATCACACTAGTATGAAAAGTTGTGCGAAAATGTCTGAAAGAAAGTGCTTAAGGTTGCATGATAAACCTAAATTTATCAGTGAAGTCGACCGTGACATTGTCGACTGTAGAAACAAATTTTCTGTATAACGAAATATCTTTATAACCTTTATCATTTTGAACCAGACCAGATTTCTCTTCGGTTGATACTTGAACTTCTGAAGCTTGACAAGTCATATTAAACAGGTGCAATGGTAGTTCTCTGTGAGTTGCGTCATTATTTTAATTGATTTTGTTATGAAATTCGTGAAACAGAAAAGGAAAGCGAAATGCAATGAAACTGTGATATTAATCGAAAGTTTTGACCAGATTATTCTTTAGAAAATTACAGTGGTACTTCCCCTGTAACGATCGTCTGTATAATGAATTTCTCTGTATAATGAAATATTCAAAGATCATCACTCTTTAGAAGGTGTAACGCTGGGTTTTTTCCGAAATTTTTCGGGACTTACGTAATAAATCCCGACCTTAAACTGAATCATTACGGCGGGCAGAGAAATCCTTCTGAAACGGTTTTAAATATACCCCTGGCTGTTTGTTTCAATCTAACCATTACGCTAGTATGAAAAGTTGTGCGAAAATGTCTGAAAGAAAGTGCTCAATGTTGCTTGATAAACTTAAATTTATCAGTGAAGTCGACCGCTACATTGCCAACTATAGACACAAATTTTGTGTATAACGAAATTTCTTTATTACGATTTTTTTGCGCTTTCGTTATAGGGAAGTTCCACTGTAATTATAAACTTGCAGACTGCAACTATAAATCTGGAGCCCATTACATTAAACTGTAGATTGTTGGAAAGATATTGGCGGAAATTACTTTTTTATCGCTATTCAACTCTATGAAAATTGGAGAGCAGTTTTTGCGCGCTTGTTCCTAGGAGAACAGCGTGCTATCGAAATTTTCGAATTGGCGACTCACCGATCAAGAATCCGATCAAAAATGATTCTGTCTGGCCGTACAGCCGTGAACAGGAAATCTATCGAAAAGATGAAGTTAGGGTTCTGAAATTTTGAGAGCAAGTTCTGCTTCTGAATGTCGAGGTTAAGTTCGTTAGCGAACCAAATCGGTCCAGTGAATTCGGATTATTGACATTTGTATTTTTCTAGTATTTTTTCGATATTTCCGAAACCACACATCCGATCAATTCGAAATTTGGTATTTTGAGGGATAATAATGACTCCCAAACCCTTGTGGAATTTCATGGGGATTGTGCCATCAGAAAAAAAAATAATTATTCTGTCTGTACTTTTTAAACTGACAAAATTTTGGTAGCCGTAACTCTCTTACTTACGTCATCCGGTAGGTCACAATCTCAACACTGTCATATTTTACTAACACCCTGATTCAACTAACGAATTATCACACTGAAATATAGTAGCTCGCTGCAAGTGACGTTCTCATCTTACCTCCTTCCTTGTCTTATGCTGGTCATTAATTTAAAAAGGGGGACCCCTTAGAGGGTTGACACGTCTGGGTGG
Source organism: Propylea japonica (assembly GCA_013421045.1). Lineage (NCBI taxonomy): Eukaryota > Metazoa > Arthropoda > Insecta > Coleoptera > Coccinellidae > Propylea > Propylea japonica. The sequence goes on from CM024239.1 coordinate 114,232,393, forward strand.
TTTTCTACATGATTTATTCATCGCAACAAGTGCTCAGGATAGTATATTTTATTTATAACTACCAAGGACAAAACTTGTTTGTAAAAATCTATAGAAAACAACACTAAAGGCATTTTCGGAAACTTACTCGGGGTTACTAACTCGATCCATTGGGTCACGGATCTACTTGGATCACTGACCCGGGTTCTAAGTTTACGAACACATCAGGTTAAGGATTTGAAGTGACAGTCGTATCAATAACATAACCAAATATTTTATGGATTTATTTTTTCAGTCCCAGTTAATTTTCTGATTGTCTCGAGCTTTGCTTGCATCTATCGGATTTTGTAAAATTTTTCTTATAATTTCTGGTGTGCCCATCCACGTTTAATGTTAGTTAGGAGTACCTATGTTAAAGAAGTAGAGTATTTATTTTTTCAGTTCCAGTTTATTTAATGATTGTCTCTAGCTTTGCTTGGATTTATTGGCCTTCAGGCCTTAGACTTCAGCTTTTACGCAGAAGGAACTGCATACAAAGTTATGCAGAAGTTATTTCACATTATTTTCTCGGCTCGTGAAACCACACATTTTACACTGAGCCAAATTCTCTCCTCTTTCCATGATTTTTAGGAATATAATATATAAAAATACTAAGAAAAGAATAGAAGACTCATTCTTGCCTTCTCCAATTACAAAATTGAAATGCAGTGCGCATGCGGTGACTGTACAACCCTGCTCTCGTGTAGGGTTACGATAGATGAACCCGAGTCAATGATCGAGTTAATAGCACCGTACTTTCCGAACACGGAAGTATCCGAAAACGTCTTAATTTTTTCAAAGTTTCAAAGCTGAACTTTTCTGCCAAAAATTTTTTTTCAAAAATATCAACAGAATAGATAAGCTCCCTTTCGGGCTGATACTCTGGGAAACACTGTATAAAAGTATCTTGTGCGTCATTTACGTAATCCCCGCAGTTAAATTCTACATTGTAAGTGTGAAGATTTAAATCTTGTTCTTTTATTGCAACAATCTCTCACACTCACTCAATCAATCGATCAAGGTTCCTGTCTTGAAACGATCCGTACAATGGCAATTCCTCATTGTTTTCCTTTAAGCAAATTATCCGTTTATACACACCACTTTGCACAAAGAAGAAATTCCTAGTAGAATATAAATAAACACGTATCAAACCCACCTAAGCGAACCTATCCGCATGGCAAATAACTGCTCACACACCTGTTTACCTATTCATTATTAAATTATTATTCAAAGACAAGTGTCATGTACTACCAAAGTAGCTGTACTCTGAAACAACTTTTACTTCTTCTGAGAGACAATTTGAAATTGTAATTCGCCGTTTAGGATCATTGCTGCGATAAATAATAGTGTTGTTTCGTAGTTGTCTTGGTCGATGCAACAGTTTCTTATAGATTAGTAGTTCATTGAGAAAGTTTGTACGGTTCGGGTATTTGCTCATTTGCTTTTTAGATTAGGTATTGTTCACGGAACCGTGAATTCTATCGGAACAAATCATTTGTTAACCAGGTTTTGAGAGATCATTAAACCGGCGTATTTAGCGCGGTTTTAAAATAAATTATTGCATCAAGAAGGTTTTATCGAAGTTTTTGTTGATTGTTCCTCAGGAATATGCAGCAAAATTTTATAAAGAAAGTTCGCTTTCCAACAGTAGGTAGTTCAAAATATTTTTCTAAGAACAGTAAATAAGAGAAACTTTTCAATTTCAAGTTTGTGTAACTCCGTTACATTTATTCGATATATTCATGAAACATTGAATATATAAAGATATTTTTTTGTTCATTGGGATATACAGGGTGTTTCAAAAGAAGGTAATTCCTTGTCTAGTCCTAGGGTAGATAGAAAACCGAAAAATAATTGGAATTTGTTTGGTGAAAAAATTTCGTAGCCCCATCCGTATTCAAGATAGAGGGCGCTATTTACACGGTTCGTACCACCTTGTTATGAACATAACTTTTCAAATATCAGATTTATCGAACAAAATTTCAAGTGAACTTCAGCATCATTTAATTTTATACCAAAAAGGTACTCTTGAAAAAACTCGATAATGTGTACCGTTTGCGAAATATTTTTGTTTCAAAATTACTTCAATGACCTCATAGCTGACTCCCAACCGTTACAGGCATCGGTTGTTACCTCATAATTTTCAAATCTAAATATTTCGAAAACGATACACATTATCGAGTTTTTTGAAGAGTACCTTTTTGGTGTAAAAGTGAATCATGTTTAAGTTCACCTTAAATTTTGCTCAATAAATCTAATATTTAAAAAGTTATGTTCAATACTAGTTGGTACGATCCGTGTAAAAAGCACCCTCTATCTTGAATACGAATGGCTCTACGAAGTTTTTTACTGAACAAAACCCAATTAATTTTCGTTTTCTCTCTATCCTAGAGAGGGGATCACCATTTTTTGAAACGCCCTGTATAAGGCAAGGAACTATTCACTGCTCATCAAAGCGAAGATCACTGGGTTAAAAATTCCGCTTCACAGATAATTTATTCGGAAACACGTAAAGCTGAATCCACCTAAATATTTCCAACGTGTTATGAAAACTGATAAATATAAATATATAACGAGCATATCAATACAAACATTATAAACTGTGTAAAAATATCTCTTTAACCGAGTCTTTAACTATCAGAGAAATTCTATTCCAGAATTGTTTACGTGTCTGATGTTTTCAAAACACGTTTCTCATCCTAATGGGGCCCACTCACTAGGAAGGAAGAATGCGCAGTTAAGTATCTGCATGTTTGCTGTAACGCAAACGTGTGCATTCATATTGCCCACACACATACACTTTTCCGTGTTGGTTTGGATGTGCGACAAGCGTGAGATGACGTCGAAAAAAGATCTGATGTTAATGGCAGTGGCGTGTGTTGTTATTAAGGAAAAAATGTCCAAGGTATAAATATCGAACCCGACACTGTGTTGCTAAACATATGAAACGTGCAGAGACTTGTTGCCCATACACGGTCGTTTTTGGTCATTCTTCCACGTACGGGGAAGAATGCACACGCCACACGACGGAGATGAATGCGCATTCCAAATTTACACCATACACACACACTTTTAACTGTACCACGTACAACGCGCATTCAAGTCTTCGCGCTTCCCTCTTAGTGAGTGGGCCCTTTAACGTGTAGCTAGTTCCCGAGCTAGTTCCGTTTTGAAGCATAAGTCTACATGAATTGAATATTAATTGTACAGATAACTGAACTTTTTTGATACCCTTTCACACTAGTTTGTGGTCGCAGTACAACCGAGGTAAGAAATTCTGAAAAAACTTGGAAAAAACATCTTCTTCAGAACATTGTATGTTATGTAGAAATTTGATTGTCTTGAACAATTCGCCTTTTCAGATTTAGTAGTATCGAGAGTAGTATCATGTAGAAAGCCTGCTGTTTGAGTCAGTATATTTTAACATTCGTTAAAATAAAACATACATATTAATTACCAATCTAGCCTATGTGGTATCGTACGCTTCAGTAACTCAAGCGAGAAAAAGTAAATTCGAGTCTAAATTGTATATTCACTGACGAGTTGATGGCAACATGGCAAGCGCTTGAAGAGTCCACATTGCTGACACTCTCATTCTCATTTCATTATACGCAATAATTCAACGCAATCTTAGCCATGTCAGATTTTCACCATGATAATCTCTTCGTCAACTAAGCAATAGACTCGGCAAGAGACCTCATAAAATCTCTTCAACTGCATCCAAACTCTTGCTCGCTAATGAGAAAGCAGACCAGGCTGTTTCTCTGTCACGAAATAAATATTACTACCAATTTCGACCTGAGTAATGAATAGGAAATCATTTGGGAGGCAAATGGAAGACCATCTGGCATTCCATGATTTCAAATCAAACAAAACTACCCAACAATAATCACCATGGTACCCCCGATGGTACCCATCATACAAAAAAGACTTAGTCCTCAGTATAGTGGGTTGAAAATTTGTTACAACACCCTTACAACATACCACCACCTACTGAGAGATGAAGTGTCCAAAAAATGCATATGGAAGCATGGAGTCAAGGTTCTAAACCGAGTTCAAAACTCAGTCACGGACAAGAAAGAATGCGCTATACGCAATCTATGCGATTAATCGACTTTTCTTGAAATTAATATCAATATTTTCGTTTATCCGCTATGGCTGTTTCTTTTTTCGTGTCACTGAATAAATGAAACAATGTAACACAGAGATATCACGGCAAGCCTGAAGAACCAATAAGGCAATAAATCAATGAGAAAGTTTTATCGTTAATCGCTGCTGAACTAGACGAAGGCTATTTACCACTCGATTTACCACCCCTTCATTAAGGCTAACTTAACTTTACGAGTGTTGAGTTATTAAGACTCAATCTCGATATACATTATATATGCTTCTATACCAATCGCTCTTTAATAAGATCCCATATCATCGCATCGACTTTTAAATTGAACGTGGAATTATAGGAGAGCCTCTGTAATTGCGAAAGGTTTTCATCTCAAATCGAATCTAACCTGTTCGGAACTATACAGACATACCTACATTAGATTTTTATCGATAAAAGTATAAAAGTACCATTGCATATTCCCAACATCTTGGATTACTTACTCGAACAAAAAAATGAGAGTTACCTTCTCCACGCTTATAATCTTCTGGCATGCTCACATTCTTCAAACCAAAACAACGGAAATACCAACTGCCTCTCAACCGGTCAGCAGACAGTACAAGAATAAATAGTGAAACTAGAAATAACCTGGAGTGAGACACTTTTCCATTCGCCGCTTGGAATATGAGTATTTTGTTGTCATCGTTCTCTTCAGATATTTTGATCGATAAATATGGAAATAACGTCGATCTTCCTTAAAGTTACATCAGCAGAAAATGTGTTAGGTGGAATATACAGGGTGTCCCATTACTCGACGTCAACCCGGAACCGGGTGAAAAGGCAAGTAATGCTGGTTGTCAGAAAAATATAAAAAAAAATCTAAGTTGCATGATTTTAAAATAATGCGCATTTAAAAAAACACGCAAAATTCCACACACTGTGACAGTCTTTTCGCTTTTCGCTGCCACAAATATCAACTTATTCCAACTTTTTTCTTTGCTGTGTAACCTTGAATAATGCTTGTCTAAACTGTAATCAAAATTTGGACACCAGTTGCTCTGGGTTTCATAAAAATAGGGCTTACTTCTCAGAAAAAAATTCAAAATAAACAATTGCCTAGTTTCAACTGACTGTATTGAAAAAAAATGTACTACGTAGGTTTGGCATGTTTTTTCAAAAGTTGGCGCATTTAGTAAGGATTCCAAAATGGTATAATACTTTTTTAATTGTAGCTGCCGTAGTTCAAATTTATTTTCGATTGCCTTTGAATACACTTTTTCGTTAACTGCTTCCCAGTAATAAAGTCCAATGGATTCAAGTCCGGTGAACGGGCCGGCCACGAGATTGGACCAGAACGTCCTATCCATCTTCCGGGAAAAAATGTTACCAGAAAAAAAATTTCAGAGGAATTTCTCCGGAAAAATTTTTTTCTGATAACATTTTTTCCCGGAAGATGGATCAGACGTTCTGGTCTAATCTCGTGGCCGGTCTGTTCACCGGACTTGAATCCATTGGACTTTATTACTGGGAAGCAGTTAACGAAAAAGTGTATTCAAAGGCAATCGTAAATAAATTTGAACTACGGCAGCTACAATTAAACAAGTATTATACCATTTTGGAATCCTTACTAAATGCGCCAACTTTTGAAAAAACATGCCAAACCTACGTAGTACATTTTTTTTCAATACAGTCAGTTGAAACTAGGCAATTGTTTATTTCGAATTTTTTTTCTGAGAAGTGAGCCCTATTTTTATGAAACCTAGAGCAGCTGGTATCAAAATTTTTATTACAGATTAGACAAGCATTATTGAAGGTTACACAGCAAAGAAAAAAGTTGGAAAAAGTTGATATTTGTGGCAACAGGAGCGAAAAGAGTGTCACAGGGTGTGGAATTTTGCGTGTTTTTTTAAATGGGCATTATTTTGAAATCATGCAACTTAAATTTTTTTTTTATATTTTTCTGACAACCAGCATTACTTGCCTTTTCACCCGGTTCCGGGTTGACGTCGAGTAATGGGACACCCTGTATAAGGCGAACTACAGTCGTTGAACCTTTTCTCTATTACAAAGGATGGAACAAACGATTTCGTTCAAAACTTCTGCTCTATCGATAGATCATCTTCAACGATGTAATGTTGCTTAAGCATATTAAAAAATTACTTTCAAATTCGATATTTCGAATGAAACCGTAGCTTTAGCCTCCTAGTTATTTCTGTATCAGTTTCTCCATCCCCATAATTATCGGATTTCGACTAATTTATTGGTGTACTTCATTTGACTATGAATGATTCATTCATATCATGCTATATTTCGGACGAAAAAGAAGGATATCGCTTATTGGAAAACCGCTACAGATAGCGACAAGGAAATTGATATGCAAATAATCAAGAGGCTACGACGTGAAAGTAATGGAACACATATAGTCCGTTCACGAAAGTTTGAGCCGTTGGTTGACCATGGAAATTTGGCATATTACACTGTGTTTATTGAAATTTTAGGTTATGGTGTTTATTTTCTTGTCAGATTGATACGCAATGTTGTCAATATTGCATAGAGTTATTTGGTAACTCGCAAGCTCGTCGGGTACATTCGGCAACGTTGACTATACATATGAAATATCCAAGCTGATAGTACCTACTTTTTGATTTACGTGGCAACAAACCAGTGCCGAAGATATTTCAGATCGATAGGACAGTGTTTTCCACTAAAAAAATCAAATTTTCAATGGTACTTTATCGTGTATAATGGGTGAAATCGAGGGTAAAATTGTTTCAACATCGCAAAAGTTAATATTTCCATATTGGAGCAAACGCATCGCCCAGGTGATGATGATGAATTATCGTTTAACAAACCAGAAGTGATCTCTGTCGTTTCTCCTTCAAGACAAGTGATCTCTGGTGTCGGCATTCACTCAACTCCTTCATGAATAATTCGACTAATAGAATTAATCAGTTGATTCATTGACTGAACGACCGTTTTCTACACATCTATACAGAATAGACAGATGGACGAACTATAATAATTACTGAAGATAGGGAAAGTCTCCAAAAATATTTAGTTCTCTTATCCAAATTCGATACATATTGGACCATTTAAGCATGAATAATAGAAATCTTGTAGATCTGAGCTTTCGGTTCGATTTAGAGAAAATCGAAAAAGACCGGGATGAACACCGATTTCAGACAACCCTTCATTTTGTGTTTGTTGCAAAACTTCTGAGAATCAACTGAACTTCCATTCATTAGATAAGACATAATGAATAATTAGATAGATATTAGGATATGCAATGATAAAGTATAAGCCAGACAATAACAAATCATGAAATAATTTCTACAAACAAAATAATGTGTCTGATGATAACAATAAAACAAAAACAGTAGTTCAATATATTATTGCAAAATATACAACCAGATAAAATGGAATGAACTGAATGCTATTGCGCAAAAAAATCGGAATAATTAATGAAGATCCCAGGAAACTAACAAATTGAGAAAGTGAGGAACTGAAAAACTAAGAAGCTAAGACTCTGGAAACGTAAGAAACCGAGAAAGGTTGAAAATGAGAGTTTGAAGAAGAACCGAGAGAAGAACTAGAATACTTAGATTTTAAAAACGTACATTACTTAGGAACAAATGAAAATTAGGAACTGATAAATTAAGAAACTGAGAAAGTTAGAAACTAGGAAACTGAGGAACTGAGACTCTAAGGAACTAGGAATCAAGGATACTGAGAAACTAAGTCCCGGGTTTTTCACAATAATTTGACCCCCCCTTTAACTTTGTTACTAAAGGAGATACGAAAAAATGTTTCGTATAAAAGTTTCACGAAATCAACTGAGGTTTTTTGATATGAGTCCAGAATCTGAAATATATACAGGGTGCCCAACATATTGATGGCAACTTCATTTTTTCAAATGGAACACCCTGTATATTTTTCCATGTTTGGCTAGCTCTTTTTCCCCTGATTTCGAATATGTAACATATGTTGGTCTATCCCTTATATTCTGAGAACCACAGAGTTTCAAATTTTAAGAACCACCTGCGAAGATCTGTAATCATTTTACAAGTGTCAGAGTGCGTTTACTGAAAATGCTCATTTCTGGAGTTATAATAACGTCAATGGGAAGATTTACAGGGTGAACAACATTGAATGCAACTATATTTTTTCAAATGGGACACCCTGTCCTGTTTATTCTTTTTTTTGATAGGCTATTTCCTCCTGTTCTCGAATATAAATGCGTATGTGGATGTGTCTCTTCAATTTTCAGAGTTTCAAAGTTTTGAAATGATGACACCAAATTAAAAAATTTGTGAAATTTTTTATATCCAAACAATCTACTTAACCCAACACCAGCCAACGTCCCTTTTATGGGACGCTCCATTTTATTGTTTTTGTCCAAATAAATCTTTATTATAATTCATTCCCTTTCAGCCATCGTCCCAAAAATGGGACGTCAATTTTCTACGGATTGGGAAAAATTTTTTTCAAAATTTTAGTAAATATTTCATAAGAGAACACTCAAAAATCAGTTTATTAAAAAAAAATACTTGTTTTCATTATATTTGAGTTCTGGTTAGTAATGGGTTAAAAGTATTATTTTAGAATGAATACTTAACAATTACTTAACCAATGAAAAATGATAAACTGTTGTAGTATGGTAAGAATAACATCAACTAAAGAAATTGCTCAAAAAGACCACCTTCATTCAATACACATAGTTCATATAGTTGTCTCAAGTTGTTTAGACTATTTTTGATAGCATTATTATGGCTCTGATTTAAGTCAGAAATGAAAGCTTCAAAATTTGTTTCTAATCATTACAATATTATCATTATTCTTTGTGCGTTGACAGGATTAGTTCCGAATTATGGGTTTAATATTGGTTGATTTTATATCATTAATATTATTCTCCGCTTTCATTGATTGTCATTATTGCTGAAGTACATTTTTTCCTTCAGGAACGGCTATAAAAATGTGTCCAACGGTGTTAAATCGGTACTATTTGGTGACCATAAAATGGGTATGCCATTACCAATCCAAAGATCAAATTGGCCACTTAAATATTCACGAACTTCCAAAACGCTATGCCAGATGGTTATTGAAATTAGAAACTCTGTGGTGCTCAGAATAAGAAAGATAGACCAACATATGTTACATATTCGAAATCAGGGGAAAAAGAGCTAACCAAATATGGAAAAATATACAGGGTGTTCCATTTCAAAAAATGAAGTTGACATCAATATTTTGGTCACCCTGTATATATTTCAGTTTCCGGACTCATATCAGAAAACCTCAGTTGATTTCGTCAAACTTTTATACGAAACATTTTTTTGTATCTACTTCAGTAACAAAGTTAAAGGGGGGTCAAATTATAGTGAAAAACCCGGTACATAGTGGAAATCTGTTTAATGATACTCTCCAGCACTAAATGTCGAAACTTATTTACATATTACTTTTATGTTCTAAATAAAAGAAAAACTTAGTGGATAATTGGAAATACTTAATTTATATAAAACGATTAATCTTATACCCATATCTCCCTGATCAGAAGGTTCGTGTTTCTATTCAATAAATCGAGAGACGATTTTAGGGTTCCCTATTTTCATACTTTTGTGTTTTATGCTTCTTGTTCATGATTATAGAGGGTAAGATGATATCAAATGCTTTTTCATCTGGTGTGAGTCATCAGTGAATCGAAAATATTGTTACTACATCATATGAAGAAAATGTTTGACAATAATTTAGAGAACGTACTTTAAATTATTCACTATTAATTGATAATATAATTTAGAGAACGTACTATAAATTAGTCACACTATTGATGCAGGGAATCCTTAAATATACATTATTGTGGCGTGCAGTGAATCGAAAATATTGTTACTACATCATATGAAGAAAATGTTTGACAATAATTTAGAGAACGTACTTTAAATTATTCACTATTAATTGATAATATAATTTAGAGAACGTACTATAAATTAGTCACACTATTGATGCAGGGAATCCTTAAATATACATTATTGTGGCGTGCAGTGAATCGAAAATATTGTTACTACATCATATGAAGAAAGTGTTTGACAATAATTTAGAGAACGTACTTTAAATTATTCACTATTAATTGATAATATAATTTAGAGAACGTACTATAAATTAGTCACACTATTGATGCAGGGAATCCTTAAATATACATTATTGTGGCGTGCAGTGAATCGAAAATATTGTTACTACATCATATGAAGAAAATGTTTGACAATAATTTAGAGAACCTACTATAAATTAGTCACACTATTGATGCAGGGAATCCTTAAATATACATTATTGTGGTGTGCAGCGTTCTTTATAGATTATTGTACTTAGTATACCTTACCTAGTTCATTAAATATGGGAAATATTAATTTACTTTCATCGAAGATACTTGTGAAGATATTGTGGGGACATAAAAAAGGTTTTCCGACCTCAAAATAAAAGGTAGTTTCAACGTATATGAAATTGAACATGTTAATATATCGTAACCATTAATCTCGGTAATTAAAGAGCTGGTTGATTGAATAATGCTAATTCACAATTAACTTTATTATTGATGATAAATGAAGGTATCCGTGTTGTCTATCATTGAAAAGGTATTTTCATTCTTTTTAAAAATTAAATGAAATACAGGAATTTGAGTTAAAGTAGCAAAATTCAAGAGTAACTTGCCTGGTCCATGGTAAAGGTGCAATTGACCACCTTCCAGCCTCCAAATCTGTCAACACATTTACATCCCTTCATGTCACATATTCCAGACTGACCCTCGGCCACATCTTGCAGACCGAAAAAAACAATGAAAATCACCCACCAAAACACGACAGACCTAAAGGCGCCCCGACGACGATGCATTTTCGACGTGCACTCATACTTTTTCACCCACCAACATGCTCTTTTTTGGTCTCCAAAGACTCCTTAAAATTCCTGTCGAGACGAGTCCGAGCAACAGAAAAGGTTTTCGGTTCGAAATAGGATCAAAGAGCTACTTGCTGCAGCATCATATGGTCGCGTTTGTTTTGTTTACCTCGCCAACTGGCTTAGCGCAACTAAACTGTGTGTTCTTACACACGAACTGCTGAGCGCAACTGGTCTATGTCTATTGTCAATGATTTAGTACGAGATTGGAATCGTGCGAGTTCGGGGGCAAAAAGATAGCGCCCGAGTACCGTTCGGCCGATAGGTCCCTATTTTTCCGTTGTGCTGAGCTCAAAGTTTCGGTTTTAAGTGAGGAGAGGAGTGGTGGTGGTGCCCATCGTGATGATCGTGACCAACTCAACATCTATGGAAGGTAAAGGTGACCATGCACTTGAGTACCTTGTTTTGAACTTCCATTCACAACTACCATGAAATCTGTAGAAATGTGGACTAAGTAGTGTAAGTATGTACTGAGAAAGCAGAAGTACCTGCTGACTCAGTTAGACGGCCAATTTTCAGGTATCAGGTAATCTTGGTAGGCAAATTAAATCATTCAAGCCTGAGCTGGGCCGCCTTTCAGCTGGACAGTTATGGCTCCTCCATAGCGTAGTGCTGGCATTACTTACCTCAGGTAAATTCTGCAAGTTGATTTTCACGTATATTTAAGGTAATCTTCCCAAATATAAGTCGTCAATACTCCAGTCACTTTCCGTCGGCCATATTGCTTTGCAATCGCTCAAAGCTCCCAAAATAATTACTCAACTTCAAGTGTTCACCAGACAATCATATTAAAATAGTTGTCAGGTTAAGATGCATATATAGCATCAGAGTTCACGTGAAGTAAGTAATCATTTTGGGATCTTTAAATCGTCTGCAAAGCAATACGGCCGACGGAAAATGTCTGGGAATATGGGCGACTTATTTTTGAGGGGAATGTCTAAAATGTACGCTCGAATGTACGTGAAAGTCAGCTTGGTGAATTTACGTGAGGTGAGTAATGTTTTCATGTACCTTGATTACCTGATACCTGAAAATTGGCCTTCTACAGATCGTCCACATTTCGTTTGTCTCAAAATAATTGACGTCTGGTGGCCGTGGGATCTCACTTTAAAACAGCAGCATCTTACAAAACTTCCGAGAAATGGATTGACTGTTTTTTCGGGAAAACTGGATATATCGCAACCCTACCACTAGAACAAAGCAAAGTAATAAATTCTGATGAGTAGTACACAACCATTCATTTAACAATTATCCTCTTAGAAATGAGGAAATCATCCGCCGAAGACGCTCTCCTTAGGAAATAAGTATACATATTTATTATACACTAGGATCAAAAAAAAAATCCAATTTTTTCGGCCATTTTCAACATGCCGTAACTTTGAGAGGAACGGTTGTACAAGGAATTTAAAAAAAGGAAATTGTAGCTCCAAGTGTCTAGTTTTTGGATTAGAACTCCAAAAATTTTAAGTTTCAGTGGTTTTCGAGTAATGATAGAAAAATCAGCAACAAAAAAATTCTCGAAATTTTACCACTTTTTTTTCTTGTCTACGAGCGTGGAAATTTTATTTTTGCATAATCGTTATAATGTTTGTTTGTTAATTGAGCTTCAATTTATGTTTTCCTTGACCTCAATACGTTCACTTCTCGCCGAGATAAATGGAAAAGGATCCATTTGTCTTTGATAATCGATTTCTCAGCAACCAATGATCGCACAGAAAATTGAAGGAGGGTTTCAAGACCTTAAATGAACTCCGATTAATGAACAACCATTGCTTATTCATAGAATTTTTTTTTCTTCATGTCGCATCAATATGAAAAGTTAACAAAAAAAGGGCTTTTGGTGTTTTTTTGGAAAATCTACCGCTGGATCGAAAATGTTAAGGAAACCAATAATGTTAAGTGTGACTTTCACAGTTCAATATGTTGATAAAATCCTTACGAAGAGTCAACTCAATCCAGCGAGCCGTTTTTTTGTTTGACTCGATTGAATTTTTGAAAAAAATAAGGATCACGTTTTTTGCTCTGAGAAGCTCATAATCTTCAAAAAAGGCAAAAAAGAATTTTCTCGAGCTTTTTCCACATTTTAATTGCAGCTAAAAGAAAAATAAAATAAACTAACAAATAAAATTTTTATTAATTTAATAACGGATAAAACATGGCTCCTTTTCCATTTGAAGACCGATATCTCGGCGAGAAGTGGACGTATTTAGGTCAATAAAAAAATAAATTAAAGCTGAATTAACAAAGTATCCTATCATTACAACGATTATGCAAAAATAAAATTGCCACGCTCCTAGACAAGAAAAAAAAAGTGGTAAAATTTTGAAAATCTTTCTGTTGCTGATTTTTCTATCGAAAACCACTGAAACTTAAAATTTTTGAAGTTCTAATCCAAAAACTAGACACTTGGAGCTACAATTTCCTTTTTTTTAATTCCTTGTACGACCATTCCTCTCAAAGTTACGGCATGTTGAAAATTGCCGAAAAATTTGGAATTTTTATTTGATCCTTTAATTTTTTCCAGTAGTGTAGTATATTGTATATTTAAGTGTAATTCATTCATCGAAACAGCCGCTATAGCATACAGCTCCATATGTCTGCATTTGAACAACAATTTTCGAAACGATCATTAAAAATTTGAGAGTTAAGTCAGTATCGAAACAACTAACAACAATTGTGCCTCTAATTTACCGGTTTTCATGATGTCATATTGCCGCAAAGTTTGATAAATAAATCTGAACATATCTTCAAACCGTAAGCTACTGAAGTGATATTCGCTGATAATTTTGCAATAAGTTTGTTCATATTACCAAACGTACACATAGCTTGAGATTCTTCAACAATTTCACATTAGTTAACGGAAGAGTTCTCTAACATCTTCATTATCTTCACAGCAGTGGGTATCGAGAAAACCGAACGTGCAGATCCCCCTTTATTTCGGGGCAGCCGCTCAACACGTAAATCTGACCCAAGATCTGAATCTTTTTTGTGAGCCTTGGGGGGTGCTTACGTACACAAAAACCGTTTCACTAAATCTTATTCAAATTGTAGGAGAAATATCATACCTAAACATTTCTTCTTTAAGGGTCTGTAGAGAGACTAAATACTTGGAGGTTCTTTTTGTCCGCCCATTCAATTACTATGAAAGGTACAAATTGCGAAACTTGACAAAAAAGAGTTCCTAATAGGTACCGGCAATTGTGTAGAAAAGTATGGACTATGAAGGCAACTGAAATGAAGGACTTCTTTACACATTGGATAATACAGGGGGGCCAAGGGGGTTCTGCTTCATATTCGTTAGAAGTTTTCTACTATTTGAGAGGTTCCGAGGAATATTTAATTAATTATCAGTTGTAATTTAACTAGTGCAATGAAAATTATCGAAAATTTTTGGGAAATATGCTCGAATGCAAGTTAAGTTGAAAAAGAGCACGAGTGCGCGGAGCGCTCGAGTGCCTTTTACAGTTTAACTTGCATGAGAGCAGATTTGTCAAAAATTATCGATTCATTTTCATTGCAAGAGTTAAATTTAATAAGAAAATTTTGTGAATCCATCAAATCGTATTGTGTCGCTGTAAGTTGCTGTCACATTGCCGTTTTCATGTTACTCTAATAAGTAATAAACGTTCATAATTACGTCTGCATTTATTTTAAAGGACCTGATAATTTTGCACAAGTGCGAATTATCGATAATTTGCACTAATGCAAAATTATCGCCTAATTGTATGCTCATTGGCTAAAACAACAATAAAAAATCAGTCGGAACATTGTTGTCTGTCGAATTTGACAGATGAATAAAATTTTCAATTGAATATCCCTTGGAACCTTCCAAACAGAAAAAAACTTCTAACGACTATGAAACATAACGAAATCGAAAAATATACGCAATTATGTGCAGTCCTTAAAGAAACTCTAACATATAGGTACACTTATTGACACTACTGCAAAATCTAGCGCCAAATATCTGATGATGGCGTTTTCAGAATGATAACCTGAGGAAATGAACTTGACCCAAATAGAAATAAATCTTTATGAAATATGTGGAGACAGATGAAAAAACCCTAGTTAGCACTAGTAGTTTATTACATCGGTATATATGTGAAGATCACTAATAATAATAATAATAATTTGTTACTTCGTTGTTTATATGGAATAAAATAGTCTAAAATTTCTTATTTCTCTGGTATTTTCAGTATGAATGTCTCATTCACACATAATTATGTATAATGAAGATATATGAATGAGAGAAAGAAGGATGATATCATAACCAAAATTGATGTAAGAGTGAGATGAAATTATTTCAATGACTATCATACTGGGTGTTAATCACTTTCGAAGTATGTCAATGACTATCAAATATGTAACCTCGAGAAAATTGGTATCTCCTCGAATATTCAATCGATATTTATTGAAAACTTGAAGGTAATACTAAAATATCAACATTCAACTATAGTTCCGTAATAATAATCAAAGTGTTGCAGTAAAATTAGGAACCGAACTCGCCCACTGAATGTATACTTGAGGTGTCAATACTGATGGACAAATTTAGCGCACCACCTAAAATTTCGTTAAATTTTAACAATTGATATCTTCCCAATCTTTACTCGGATTTTAACGTTTTTTTCTTTCAATTGTAGCTCTGTTATTGTCGAATTTCCTCCATTAAACAGAAGTCCAAAAAATAAAATCTTCATGTTGTACAGGACGTTTAAATAATGTCATGTTTTATAGTCAAATTTTAACTTCTTCAATGCCAGATTGCTGAGGTATATAAAAACAATAAAGCGTTGTAGCCTAGTGTCTCTTGAGTATTTTGTTTTTTTAAACCAATTTATCTTGAAATCGTCCAGAGATATTCAACATTTTATCAACTCTTGTATTTTATGCATTAGCCAGGAATATCTTCGCAACCATTTGTCCGATTTGAATGTTTTTTTTTAGTTGTAGCTCTTTTATTGGCGAATATCATACTACAATGAGATATTCAAAAAAAGAAATGCATGATGCTGTAGAGGGCGTTTAAATTTTCGGGTTTTTTCATTACAATTTAACGCCTTCTGTGTTTGGGCACAATAGACCTTATGGTCGCAGTGAACTGTAACCCCTCTTTAAACTATCAACTATCAACGCCTTCTGTGGGCAATACCAGATACCTGAGGCTCCTCTACTATACTATACTAACTATACAGTGATGTAGCCTGATGTTTCTTGAGTATTTTGCTTTTTTAAAAAGCAATTTAACTTGTACCCTTCCAGAGATATTCACATTTTTATAACATCTTGCATTTCATACATAAAACACAAAAATAAACGAAAAGAAATCAAGAAAAACAGAAAAATGCAAGATGTTATGAAAATGTGAATATCTCTAGAATGGTACAAGTTAAATTGCTTTTTAAAAAAGCAAAATACTCAGGAAACATCAGGCTACATCACTGTATAGTTTTTAGAAGCCTCATATATCTGGTATTGCCCACAGAAGGCGTTAAACTGTAATGAAAAAATCTCGAATGAACGCCCTGTACAGCATGATGCATTTCTTTTTTGAACATCTCACTGTAGTATGATATTCGCCAATAAAAGAGCTACAACTAAAAAAAAACATTCAAATCGGGCAAATGGTTGCGAAGATATTCATGGCTAATGCATAAAATACAAGAGTCGATAAAAAGTTGAATATCTCCGGACGACTTCAAGATAAATTGGTTTTTAAGAAAACAAAATACTCAAGAGATACTAGGCTACAACGCTTTATTGTTTTTATATGCCTCAGCAACCTGGCATTGCCCACAGAAGACGTTAAAGTTTGACTATAAAACATGACATTATTTAAAAGCCCTGTACAACATGAAGATTTTATTTTTTGGACTTCTGTTTAATGGAGGGAATTCGACAATAACAGAGCTACTATTGAAAGAAAAAAACGTTGCAATCCGACTAAAGATTGGGAAGATATCAATTGTTAAAATTTAACGAAATTTTAGGTGGTGCGCTAATTTTGTCCATCAGTATAGCTTTTACTTTATTCCAAAAAAATAAAGAATAAAAGCCCTCTAATTTTTCTTCAAGAACATCCTGTTGAATTTTAATGCATAAATTTCGATAGTGTATAAATAATATCCCCGCAACGCTCTTCGAATCGACCAACAACATCCTCTGTTGCATCTCACGAAGATCAAAAAGAAGAAGAGGACAGAAAGGCCGGTCTAATGAGTTTGCCGTCCACCTGAGGTAACAGGTATATCCCAATACGAAAAGAAGTAACTTCCTTTTCTGCGTGTTTCATTGAGCGAAGAGGCAACCTGACGCAAAACTGGTTCCACACGAGATCTTTTCTTCAGTCTTATTTATATGATAATTTCATGGTACCGATTGGAGTTTCCTTCATTAATTCCTTTCGTATAACGGATGACTAGTTAGAATTGTCATATTGCATCGCACAAGACTAGTGTTTTTCTTCTGCTCTGAGAAAATATTCTCGTTGGTTACAGGAATGAAGTTTAATTTATTATTCACTCATTGTTAATTGTATGTTTGATCAGCTATGCAAAATACCCTCGAAAATACCGGATGGCACAAAATTTTGCACCCCTTTCGTGGTAGCAGTTGGGTACCGTTGGAAGCCATTAATCATTTTCATTTTCTACATTTTGGCAAACTTGTTCCAAGGAGAACTAACAGTGTAGTACCGGGTTTTTCACTATAATTTGACCCCCCCTTTAACTTTGTTACTGAAGGAGATACAAAAAAATGTTTCGTATAAAAGTTTCACGAAATCAACTGAAGTTTTTTGATATGTATCCAGAAACTGAAATATATACAGGGTGATCAACATATTGATGGCAACTTAATTTTTTCAAATGGAACACCCTGTATATTTTTCCATATTTTTTTAGCTCTTTTTCCCCTGATTTCGAATATGTAAATTATGTTGGTCTATCTTTCTTATTCTGAGCACCACAGAGTTTCAAATTTCAATAACCATCTGGTATAGCGTTTTGGAAGTTCGTGAATATTTAAGTGGTCAATTTGATCTTTGGATTAGTAATGGCGCACCCGTTTTATGGCCACCAAATAGTACCGATATAACACCGTTGGACAAGTTTTTATAGCCGTTCCTGAAGAAAAAAATTTACTTCAGGAATAATGACAACCAATGAAAGCGGAGAATAATATTAATGATATAAAATCAACCAATATTAAACTCATAATTCGGAACTAATTCCGTCAACACACAGAGAATAATGATAATATCGTAATGATTAGAAACAAATTTTGAAGCTTTAATTTCTGACTCAAATCAGAGCCATAACAATGCTATCAAAAATAGCCAAAACAACTTGAGACAACTATATGAACTATGTGTATTGAATGAAGGTGGTCATTTTGAGCAATTTATTTAGTGATGTTATTCTTACCATACTGACATAGTTTATCATTTTTCATTGGTGGAGTAATAGTTTAGGTATTCATTCTAAAATAATACTTTTAAGTAGTTTGTTTGGATATACAGATTTTCGTAGATAGTTCACATATTTTTTTATTCGGTGTCATCATTTCAAAACTTTGAAACTCTGAAAATTGGAGAGACACATCCACATAAGCATTTATATTCGAGATCAGGAGGAAATAGCCTATCAAAAAAAGAAAGTATATACAGGACAGGGTATTCCATTTGAAAACATATAGTTGCATTCAATATTCTTCACCCTGTATCCATCCCATTGACGTTATTATAACTCCATAAATGAGCATTTTCAGTAAACGCACTCTGTCACTTGTAAAATGATTGAAGATCTTGGCAGGTGGTTCTTAAAATTCGAAACTCTGTGGTTCTCAGAATAAAAGAGATAGACCAACGTATGTTACATATTTGAAATCAGGGGAAAAAGAGCTAGCCAAACATGGAAAATATACAGGGTGTTCCATTTGAAAAAATAAAGTTGTCATCAATATGTTGGCCACCCTGTATATATTTCAGTTTCTGGACTCATATCAAAAAACCTCAGTTGATTTAGTGAAACTTTTATACGAAGCATTTTTTTGTATCTCTTTCAGTAACAAAGTTAAAGGGGGGGTCAAATTATAGTGAAAATCCCGGTACAATAGTTTTGTCTAAATATCTCCATTGTTTAGCTGAAAGAGTCTTGAAAGATTGTACCGGGTATCCTAAATTCGTTGTCTAGTGCGGGGATCTCAGAAACCCGATGAGCTAGAACCAAATGTAATAATGAAAAATTTCTTACTTCAGTGAGTTCTACTAAAAAAAGTGCCTGTATAATGTTTTAGTTTCATGTTTATATCTTCAGTAATAAAGAAGTTATAAAAACTTTTCATTTGACGCCATTTTCCAATTTTCTTTTATAGCTCGAAAACGGTTTGACTTAGAAGGTTACGGTTTTCACCAAATGAATTCTCTTAAAAATCGAGCACGAAAATGTGCCACTCATTTTGTTCTAGCTCATCGGGTTTCTGAGATCCTCTCATTAGACAACGAATTTAGGACACCCGGTACATGAAATGTCGTCAGTTATATCATTAATTCGAAAGTAGTTGAAAAATATGAAATCACACAGCCTCTTCTTCAAGAAAATATTATATATATTCTCACCGAAATATACAAATTCCAGAATTTTCTGTTACAAATTCAAAGTTCTACTGAAAACTATAAATATTTGCCACTCTTTCATCAACACTTTTTGGACTTGCTATAAGTTTAACGATAAAAACACTATACAGTTCAAACAAACGGTGTATTATTTTATCATGTAAGTACGAATGATAATATTCGTTCCCCGTGAAAATTTTTTGGCGCAAAAAAATGAGGTTTTGTGATTTATCTGCTACAGTAGCTTCGGGTAAGAACCTTAGACAATTTCCTTCGTCTAAGGTAAGAACTGAAAAATTGAACTGCAGGTACATTGCAGAATTTCATTATTTCGTCTTTGAAGCAATGAAACTGTTCGACCAAGCGAACCAAAAAATTCAATGTCATTTGACGTTTTAAACTTTATCGAAATTTATGTCCATCAAATTGAAGACATTTCACAAGGTTAACAACTATAATTATTCAAACGCAGTGACATAGAATATAGATCAGATCAATGTCTAATGATTTGCGAAATTTCTGACTTAAATCTCGAATATTGAGCGAACTAGAGCTAGGCCACTTACCTTATGACACTCGATATAATTATCTAACACTAGGTACTATACCATCTCTTGGGATCCTTACGAACCCATTGGGTAGACACGCACCTGGGAGACGCGAAGCGAAGATCAACGAGGCGGCGAGTCGTTGGTCGCCAGAAAGATCTTTGGGGCATGTGAGCGAAATTTCTCGAGGCAGCAAGTAGGTATTCGACGGCCGGGAAGTTCGGCGCGCTGTATTTCAAATTTTGTACTCGAATTTTGTCAATGGGGAAATACACAGTTATTTTTGAATTTGTGTGAAATGAGTTTGTTTTGAATGGCTCATGAGAGTGTTGGTTAGAATTTTCTCGATTGAGATTTGGAAAAACGAAATTTATATACAAAACGAACAAAATTAATGTATTTTGTACAACTGTGAATGTGAATTCAAATCGTCTGAAGGATAGGTATTTTATTATGTAAATACAACAAAATATTGAGGAACCCTTCATCCGATGAAATTAAAATATCTGATAGAATTGGAAAACTGTGGAATAATTCCTTTTTGGGATATATGATATGCAAACATTGAACTTTCGATTACTACTTGCTTTGTTTTTTTTTAATCGGTTAAAGAGAAAATAAGCATTTCGTATCAATTATTTATATTTAATTGTATTCCTGGATGAAGAACTACGAGGATTTCATTGGAAAATTCCCAATTAAAACATGATCATGACCAAAAACACGATTCTTACAAATGTTTCATGGCTGACCAAGGCCGTAGCGAGGGGGGGGGGGGGTTTCGGACCCCATTGGACCCTAAATTTTTCTGAAGTACAGGACTAGAAAAATTGTCATTCGGTGGACCCCCCGAAAATTTTTTCTAGCTACGGCCTTGTGGCTGACCATACCCAAAAATAACCAGGGACAGCGCCATATTTTACCGCCCCGGCAAAAGTATATTCAGAATAAATTTAATATAAATTAGTCTGATTTGAAGCTTATACAGGTAAGCGGTATGCAGCAAGGTAATAAAAAATGCAACTTCCCAGAACTCATTACTGGAAATTTTTCGATATTGTCGTAGGAAAAGTTTTTTTTCTGAAATCACCAGAATGAAGGAATTAGATTAATACTTAATTTTTTCAATCGGTTAAAGAGAAAATAAACATTTCGTATCAATGATTTTATATATAGTTTTGAAAAAATAACTCTCGGTTTTTGTCACCCTCCGCTTCTCGTTGGAAGACAACATAACCTCGATCTAAAATCTAGTACTTTTTTTCCTTGTATAATACATAATTTTTTTCTGTGACTAGAAAAATGACGATGGAAAGAAATATAACTTTTCACGAAATTAATAATAATAATAAGAGAGTTTATTCAGTAACATTTAGTACATAAAAAACTCTATCCGGCAGAAAAGTGAGTACTTTTTTCCCGAATACATATATACACTCACTATTTTCCCGGGGAAAAAAGTAATTTCGAGAAGAAAAGTTATATTTTGTAACTTGCCAACAGAGATAAAATTTCGAATTTTTTCCACGTCACATATTTTTTTTTCATTCCTATATGAAGGTGGGACGACGAAGCTATTAAAACAAGATTATGACCAAAAACACGATTCGAACAATAGCTCTACCCTTGTTCATTCGGGTAGTCAGCATGCAGCATGGGTAATAAAAATTTATTGCGGCCCAAAAATAGGGGGAATTTCTTTCGATGGCTGATCGTCGCTTCGCTTCGTCCAAGTGCGCGGTCCCAGGCGAACTAACGCGTCGCTTAGTTTCGTCTCGTCTCGTCCAAGTGAGCGTCAACCTTTACCCCCCCGCATGAACTCTGAACGAAGTGCGAGATGTTTATCCTTTTTCATACAGACTGGTGGTAGACCGGCTGTGGACTTAACTATAACTTAACTATAACTAACTTAACTATAACTAACATCGACTGAAGGTTAAGTCCACAGCCAGTCTACCACCAGTCTGTATGAAAAAGGATAAACATCTCGCACTTCGTTCAGAGTTCATGCGGGGGGGTAGGTGTTCGTAAGGATTCCAAGAGATGGCGTTTTAGTTTTGTTATACTCAGAGCTGGGCGACTAGGTACTATATGCTGTCACATGAAAAAAACCCTACATTATAAAGTCCTGGAAATGCCCATAACTTGCTCGAAATATCGAACAATCATGAATATGAATTGGACTCAAATATAGATTTTCTATTTGGACTATTTTGTTTTCAGTGTAAATTCAAACGAGAGACTCTTTCTCCGAGATTTCGTGAGTTGCGTGTCTGGAACCAGTGGCGGACGTCTGGCACAATGGCTACAACCAGGAAGTCGTGTGGACCCTTCAAAGTGTCAAGTTCTCTACTCCAGGGAAGAGTTAAGATGCGGTTGGCCTGCTATGATCACCGTCATCACGAGGGATCAGTATGCGGACATCGTGCATGTTCCAAATATGAAGGTAAACAGTCAACAATTGTTGTTTACGTTGGTATTGACCAACGAAAACGAACACTCATTAAAATATGTGTAAGGAGACGTTCCTAGCATATTTCTACTTTACACACCGGCGAGCAGGAAAAACGAGACACTTTATCATGATGTCTTTACACCTTACTCAGAAGTTTTACCATAATCATGAAATGTCTAGTCTTCTGGTTAGTCTTGTCTCATTATGATTTCTCAATAGTCTTTGGATTCTAGATACAGGCATTCATTCTTCTATAGCAACCGATCTCTAGCTCGCCTCATTTTCAATGAGTGCCACTATTCTCATTTTCGGGAATTAAGTGTGGAAAGTGAATACAGTGCAACCTTAATATAACGAACCTCAATATAACGACTTCCTCGATTAAACGAATTTTTCATAATTCCCTTGAATCGTCCATAAGAGTCAATGTAAAACATACCTCTACATTACGAAAACTTTTTACGAACAACCTCTTTATAACGAATTTTCAACTACCAAAAAGAGTGTGAATACCTCTACTTAACGAATTTCGTCAACTCAAAACCTCTATATAACGTTTTCACCAATAACCAGGTATGTATGTGATTCAGCCGGTCAGCAGGTTTCGACGCGTATTACGAAAATTACGAAGTTAGTTGATGGAAAGTAATCAGTGTTGCTCCTCACTTTTTTGCAATGGCTCAGAAACGTAAAAGGCGTTCCTTATCTGTCGCAGAAAAGCGAAGCATCATTAATTATGTTGACAAAAATCCTTCCACAGAAAAAATAGACATAGCTAATGAGTTCGGGATTCCCGCAAGTTCATTGGCTACAATTTTAAAATCTAAAGATAAGTTTTCCGACGAAATTGGTTTGCCTTCAAACATTAGAAGATTGAAACCGTGGGAAACAAACTACAATTTATGACTTTTTTTCCAATCAAGATGAATAAAATCAGATTTAGGCTTTTATACCAATTTGTTGATTTTTCACCTCTTTTTATTTTGTTCTGCGAATTTTTGAAAAGAAAAAAACTTACCTACTCACTTTATTGTTTTGAAAAAGAAAATATAAAATAAATGAGTAATTTGATAAAATGAGTTTTCATTTATATGAGCAAAATTAGTTCGCTATAACAAGATGAGTACGTAATGTCGAGGTGAATAAAACCTCGGTATGACAAATTTTGGACCAACCTCACCTCAATATAACAAATCTCAGTTTTACGAATTACTTGATATAACGAATATTTACTAGTTCCCTTACGATTTGTTACATCGAGGTTCCACTGTATTTCGATGACAAATGTTGAACACAACTGATAAACGATAAATTTATCCTCTCTTCATCAAGTTTTCTTACTCATATGTTCATATTTTGCGTATACTGCCTTGATTTTCCTATATAGAAGTCAGATGAAGAACAAAATATTCTTGAATTAAGTTGAACAAGTGAGTCGCTCTCCACTTTATTCACCATGTTCGAAATATAAAATGATCTTCATCGAAATGTTACGGCAGTTCTCAACTAACCATGTTCGAAATCTATGTCGCATCTCTATTCCTACTCGATCAAACACCCTCCCCCCTTCCGAAATGTTTCAGAGTTATTTTTTGTTGCGAAAATAATATTTGAATTCTTAAAAACAACAAATACTTGCTACAAAAAGCGACCCTCACAATTCCCGGCACTTACAAAGTCAATTGCCAAAATGTCAAAACCCCCCCGAAATTAATTACTGGCTACGCCCTTGCCCCATACCATAATCGATCCTCTCCCGAAACCAGTAGTATTGAGGAAATTGCACTGAGCATATCTATCATGTGGACGTCTGTATACAAGGGAACGTCGATCACAATGGTAGAGGCAGAATCGACACTCATCTGTGAAGAGAACTCTTTCCCAATCAGCCTCTTCCCAATGGATATGCTCTCTCGCAAAATCCAAACGCGCCCTTCGATGGGCTGCGGTAAGAGCTGGGCCTCTTGCCGCGACACGAGGCCTCAAATCATATTCTCTGAGGCAATTTCTTATTGTCTGAATGCTAATGTGCACCCCATTAGTTTGCTCAAGCTGATTTTGAAGGAGGCGAGCGGTTGCAAACCGTTGTCTCAATGAAGAAACTCTCAAGTAACGTTTTGAATGGCATTTGTTACCCGTGGTCTACCCTGTCCTGGTCTTCGGACATTCATACCTGTCTCCCTGAATCGCTGCAATATTCTAGACACACTTGTATGGGAAACTCCAAACCTTTCTGCAATTCTTGTGTATGTCCACCCTTCTTCTCGCAAAACTACCGCTTGGGCACATTCCTCTTTGGTCAAATTGCGTGTTTCGCGTTGCAAAGCGATCGAGTGTAGAAAATCAAACGAAAGAAAAACTATTGATCACTAGAATTGATCGAGAACAACTGATTTCAGAATGGAGCCAATACATTCAAAATCTGATAATCTCATCTTTTTTATTCCTGCTGGGAAAAAACATCTGTATTGAAGAAAAACGTTTAAAGTGGATAACATATTCATGCATAATTCTGATAAAAATAATTATGATTGAGAACACCTTCAGTTGTATAATAAATTTGAGATTTCCATAATGTGCGTTAATTATTATTTATTATTGTAGCAGGCTGAAAACCTTCATTCCACGGCGTCTATCCCTACCATTGTAGTATACCTATTTAAGACATGCACACAAATAGTATCTACTTATCAATATTTCTCAAAATTCATTAGGTCGACATAAAAGCTCTCCCGATCGACAAGAAAGAATTAGGAGATTGCGACGCTGGAAGGAAGATGAGAAGAGTAAGTCAACCAGATGCGATGACATTCGGTGGTCTTCCTCCACCACCTCTGCAATATCCTTACGAACCTACTGTTAGGGACAAAATGTATTTTCATTCTATCACGGTAATGAAGGTGAGTTTGACTTTTGGGAGTAAATCTTAATCTTTTCTTATTTGCATCCAAATTAAGACTATATATTATTAATATCCTACATTTTGTTGCTGACTGGCAGGTAAAGGTTCCTTCAGTTATCATCATTTTGCACAAATATACATTAACTCTGTTGAAGCTCATGGACAGACACATATTGCAACATGACATGTTATGAACTAGGTGTACAAATAAATTTCTGCTGTTTGACAAAAGTTTAGGATGAATGGGAATCATTTTGACCAAAGGTCATGTGCAAAAATGTTCAGTTGTGAGTATCATTTTCTAGAACGTCAGCTTGACGTCGGCATTCAACACTAAGATAATCATTATTCACACCAAAGACAACACTCGACCATACGAATAGCTAAGCTATTGGTGTAGCAAGAACCCTTACTTGAATTAAAAATTAAATAATACCTTCAGTGAGGCTATCTATCCGATAAATTCGAATCTTTCAAGGTGAATGTTTCTTTCTACTCCAGCTCTTCTGCAGTTTTATAAGATTCATTTATATGTTATATTATAAATTTGGTCACGTCATATTCAGAAACACATCTTGTCATCTGCATAAGACAATTTGATTTAAAATTACGAAGGGGCCTATTTGACTAGCCTTCAAAGCAAGGTGAGACGATTTCATTGATAGCTGGAACGATAAGACAGCGTTTCCTCAGTTATGTAGCCCTACATATGACTCCAGCAAATGGTTCTATCGCACTGAATCACCCAGAACTCTTCTGTACCTATAAAAAGGAGTTTCTGGAGAAAGAGAAAGCCGAAAGGAAAAAACTCTGGCGGAATCTTCCAGGGATGGATCATTCCACTAAGTTCCTTCGAAACATTTAAACAGCAAGATCCAAAAGATATCTGGATCTTTGTAAGAAACAATTACACGTCCTCACTGGCTTTCTTACAGCACCTGTTGAGGATGGGATTATCGGACACTGACGAGTGTAGATTCTGTGGGGCAGGAGAAAGAACCCCCACTCACCTAGTCATGGAATGCTTTGGCATTGCGAGCCTAGGAGAGTATGCCTTGGGCGAGAAACTTGTAAGAGTGAGGAACTAGCGTCGTTGAAGCCTTCACAGATATTGGCTGTTATCCGATCTCAGGAACTGAAAGGAGAGCTGTGAGGGTATGGTCCGAACAGCTCTGTAAGGGGGCACGAAAGACCTTGAGGTCGCAGTGAACTGTAACACCTTCTTAAACTAAACTAAACACTAAATTACCAAATTGGCAAAAATTTCTTTGTACACCAAGCTTTTCGACACATCATTCTGCAAAGTATACCATGTTTTTCTTTACACCAGCAGTAATTTTTCATTGAACATGCTTTATTCACACAAATCATAAAGATTGTTTATATGAGTGTATCGCTAAGGTGACATAAAGTATTTCCCTGCTTTCGCTTCACTATTTGGCATTTTTCAATTTTCAAACTAATGAATGTTTATAACCTATCCATATTGACTTTTGCTGTGTATATTCTTATTTGTCGGAGTTTTCTTGTAGCCGTACCAAAACTATTCCTTTGAAGAACTACGATTCGTCTCTCCACCTGTGAAAAGATCAAGTGAGAGCATGCTCGTTAGGCCTAATTTGGATGGAACCTATTGTGCCACGTGGACACCAGCTTCCATTGGTTGCTACTCCATAGTTGTTAACATCGATGGGTATGACATGGAAGAGGTAATAAAGTTCATCAATATTTGAATAGGGTTTTCCAATAAGAGGTGTTATTTTGATATTCAAAGAAAAAGACCATATTTCAATATGAATGATCGGATGTTTATTTCATTATAAAGAAGAAGCTATGCCGTTAATAGTGGAAAATAACATCAGGCAAATGGCCACCACGACCACGCTTACAGGACCATATCGTTTTGATGAAATTTTACATAACCAAATCGCCAAGTGGCTGCCCTAATGTCAACGAAAGCCTCACGAATTCCATCTTTGAGGTCTTGAATCGACGCTGGGCTATTGGCGTAGACCTTCTCCTTCACGTGGCCCTAAAGGAAGAAGTCGCAAGGTGTTAAATCACAAGATCTCGGTAGCCAATTATGATCACCTCTTCGAGAAATAACGCGGTCCGGAAACTTCTCCCGCAAAAGCTCAATGCGTAACTGTTGCTCCAGCCTCATTTTCGAAAAAGTAAGGTCCAATGACTCCGCCGGACCATAAACCGCACCAAACAGTCACACGTTGAGGATAGAGAGGCTTTTCAATAATAACTCTTGGGTTTTCCGAGCCCCAGATGCGACAATTTTGCTTGTTGACGAAGCCACCCAAGTGGAAATGGGCCTCATCACTCAAGATGATTTTCCAATGGAATTCCGGATATATTCATGCATTTCAAAGACCCAATCAGCAAAGACACGACGTTGTTGATGATTGGCCGGCTTGAATTCTTGTGTTAACTGAACTTTATAGGCCTAAATATTTATGTGAAATACGGTGTAATGACATTTGTGGAATGCCTAATTCCAAAGCATAACGAGGAATGGACAAACCTGGGTGTTCTTCAACACTTTCGGCAACAGCAGCAATATTCTTGGCTGTTCTTGAGCGACGTGCACGGGTTTTATTCTTCACATCACTTATACTTGTCTCAACAGCTCGAATTTTTCCACCAATTTCTTCATTTTGGTCCGACAAGGTGCTTCACGACGACCCAAAAATGTTCGAATTTTACGAACCGACTCTGCCAAATTTTCACAATTCTAATAGTGAATTTTCATCATTTCAATGCTTTCTTGAAGCGTATATCGTACATCACGTAGTTTCTACTTGTCAAATGTCAAGCTTCTAAAGTGACATCTACCGAAATAGCGGGCTATTCAAAATAACACCTCTTATTGGAAAACCCTTAATTTGCTTAGATGAATCAACTTTATCCACATCTTTTTTACCATTCACTATGAATTTTCAGATATTCAAGGTAGAAGTAAAAGAGCCTCCGCAAGGCATGACGCCACCATCTCAACAGACCACAAAAAAGAACAATTATCAACCGAACAAACTGAGAAAGTTCGTCGCGAAGAATTCAGCTGGACTAAGGATAAGAGCACATCCTTCTTTACAGAGTGAACAGATTGGTATAGTTCATGTGAATGGGACAATTGCATTCATCGATGAGGTAAGTAAAATGATGTTTCACATAAGAACGCAATAATCTGCTTCATTACACTTTTTTGTAGACGTGTTTCAGGTTTCTACTGTTCCTTCTTTTTCCTGTTTTCACCAACTGGAATGTCTGGATTGCTTGATGAAATTTTTTTACCCAATTCTCACTAGTTTTTGGCATGTTTAAGTTTCTTATCTGCGTCAACTCATTTTAGATTCACCTTTTCTCCAACCTAGGCTATATCCTATATCCAAAGCAGCATATTAATGTCTTAATCTGGCTTACATATCAAAATCTCTCATTTTATTAGAAGCCAAACCAAAGATCTATTTTGAACGTTGTGATACATAGATCCTTCATCAAGTATTTATTCAATTCAGATTCACAATGACGACGGTGTCTGGTTGAGACTTTCTATGGACACTATCAAACAGTACTGTAGCAGCGGTGTTATAGAAGCTTGGTGTTTGCAATACAATCAACATCTCGGTAAAACATTGCTGCTACCAGTGGAGGAACCCAAAACAACTTTAGACCAAGTGATCAGTGAAACCATCAGAAAAAAACTTCCTGAAATTCACGACAGGTAAAATGAAATTGTTTGTTTTTTCGTCTTGCACAGAAAGTTTTTTCAGGAGAAAGATTCCTACAAATGCATCAGGGGATTACATTGTAATCAAGTGTGGGGCCTCTGGGCACAATGTTCGTAGTAATCCCAACCTCAAAGCACCTAGAGTTGGTATGTTGGTCTTGGGGAATAGAATAGGGGTTTCTGAGTATATCGTAAACTCAGATGGTTGCTGGGTGTTGTTAGATGAACCAACCAAGGAGAAATACTGCTTCAACACTGATGAAGATGCGTGGTCATTAGCTATGGAACATAATAATACTCTTTATTTAGGTAAGTTAATGTTATATAATATGAGGTGGAAATTACGATTCGCATGTGTCCGTATCAACAGGAGCTATTGGCGACAATAAGGCAGCTAATTCTTCTAAGAGGGGATTTGACTTCACTCAAACACTTGGTCCGATGCCTTCAGATCCACATTTCTTTTTTGGATCACCTCTGAGTCAGAGCAATTCGAATACATTGAGCGCAGAAAAGACTTCAACAAATCCGTTTATATTTGGAGAGTGCTCTAACGAAGTATCTCAACAGGTTTCTAAGAGAGAAAGAAGAGATGGTAAGATCAGCGGCTTGCCGAAATGGATGAAGGGAGAGGATGATAAAAGGTGAATGAAGTTGAAATAATAATGAAACAAGTTTTTTCAAGAGCGTTGAAGAATATTATGCTTGTGTACCTTCAAAGATGATGGTTATTATTTTATATGTTTATAATTTTGCTTTATGTTGAGCACTCTAGATTTCATACCAACTCATTGTTCTCAATGCTGGTTCGATTATCCCATAACCTATGATATATATGTCTTTAATATGATTACAATTGTTATATCGAAGCATATCTACGGCATAATCTTTGGTATATCCGTATATCTGCATTTGTATCTAAGAATGAAGGTTGCAATCAGATTCTCTTGATAAGGAAATTTCTTCAAAAATCAGATTTAATTAGCACGAGAATTACAGTTGCCTCAATTATCTTGTTTCAGCGAATCTCCAGAGGTGCAAAATTACCTACCAAAGGAAGTAAATAAACCAATCTCAGAAAGTAGAGCTAACGGTAATGGAACACCACCAGAAACACCAAAAAGATCAAATAGTCCGAGCAGAGGTCCTTTCTCTCCAAAGATACTTAGCAGAAGTTCCAGTCCAGTTGCAGTGCCTCGTAAGATATTATCTGAATATTTAAAATATTTTCATCATCAAAAACTCATTTGATAATTAAAAGGCACATGTTGATGACAACTGATTGAAATCTTGTTTTCGCAGTTCGTGGGAATGCTTTGGTAGATAGTGCAGCTAGCAGTAATCAGGTTTTCGGCTCTCCAAAAAGTATTGGATTATCACCGCTAGGTACTAATGATTTATTGAAAAACCATGATAAAAAATACAATATTTTTTCCCTTAGTTTCTAGTGGTTTCATAGAGCATCAAACGAGAAGAGATTCCACACAATCGGACACTAGTGCTTTTGTAAGTAGCTTGACTAGGGATAGTCAGTCACCAAGTCAAGCGACTCCTTATAAGGACCTTACATCTAGCCCTAGCGGGAGCTCAATACAAACAAGGTCAGATAACAGCACTCCATCAACTCCCTGCAAGAAGGATGAATACTGCGTAAGTCTAAGAACGATTATTATATTATACAGGGTGTCCCATTACTCGACGTCAACCCTTAACCGGGTGAAAAGGCAAGTAATGCTGGTTGTCTGAAAAATATTAAAAAAAATCCAAGTTGCATGATTTTAAAATATGCGCATTTAAAAAACACGCAAAATTCCACACCCTGTGACAGTCTTTTCGCTCCTGTTGCCACAAAATCAACTTTTTCCAACTTTTTCTTTGCTGTGTAACCTCAATGAATGCTACCTACTGAACAATCAATTTTGAATAATCTAATGCTGTACTTGTATTGCTTGATTACAAAATTTGATCAGCTGCTCTAGGTTCATGAAATAGGGCTTACTTCTCGAAAAAAAATTCGAAATAAACAATTGCCTAGTTTCAACTGACTGTATTGAAAAAAATGTACTACGTAGGTTTGGCATGTTTTTTCAAAAGTTGGCGCATTTAGTGAGGATTCCAAAATGGTATAATACTTGTTTAATTGCAGCTGCCGTAGTTCAAATTTATTTCAGATTGCCTTTGAATACACTTTTTCGTTAACTGCTTCCCAGTAATAGAGTCCAATGGGTTCAAGTCCAGTGAAGGCCGGCCACGAGATTGGACCAGAACGTCCGATCCATCTTCCGGAAAAAATGTTATCAGAAAAAAAAAATTTCCAGAGAAAATAATTTTTCCGGAAAAAAAAATTTCCTGAGAGAAATTTCTCTGAAAAATTTTTTTTCTGGTAACATTTTTCCCGGGAAGATGGATCGGACGTTCTGGTCCAATCTCGTGGCCGGCCCGTTCACCGGACTTGAACCCATTGGACTCTATTACTGGAAGCAGTTAACGAAAAAGTGTATTCAAAGGCAATCGAAAATAAATTTGAACGACGGCAGCTGCAATTAAATAAGTATTATACCATTTTGGAATCCTCACTAAATGCACCAACTTTTGAAAAAACATGCCAAACCTACGTAGTACATTTTTTTTTCAATACAGTCAGTTGAAACTAGGCAATTGTTTATTTCGAATTTTTTTCTGAGAAGTAAGCCCTATTTTATGAAACCTAGATCAGCTGGTATCAAAATTTTGATTACAGTTTAGACAAGCATTATTCAGGTTACACAGCAAAGAAAAAAGTTGGAAAAGTTGATATTTGTGGCAACAGGAGCGAAAGAACTGTCACAGGGTGTGGAATTTTGCGTGTTTTTTAAATGCGCATTATTTTAAAATCATGCAACTTAGATTTTTTTTTAATTTTCTGATAACCAGCATTACTTGCCTTTTCACCCGGTTCGGGTTGACGTCGAGTAATGGGACACCCTGTAAGTAAACAAAAATAATTCGATGTATTGAAATACTGTTGGCAACTAGCGGTGTTTTCTAAACTGAAGTACCTAGCCCATTGTTCAATTTGAATTGAAACAGATTTACTGGAGATCAATGTTGAACACGCTTCTCAATGGTGTAAACTGCAAAGTCAGCCGTCTAAGCATAATACCTGCAGCACAGTTATGAAAATTACATGAATTTTTTTCATTAGTACTGAAGCTACGACAGTTCGCCCTTCCTCATGTTCTTTTCTCTCTTCAGGATTCAGATAGCAGCTCGAAAAAGTTAACGCAAACAGGCACACAGACATCGCCTGAAAATCTAACTAACGTGTCTATGAAAGGTCATTTTTCAATCGGATCAACTAGCAAAGAAGAGAAGCTGAGTCCAAAGCTAGGTAGAAAGGAGAGAGGAATCGCAAAGGCCCGACCGAAAAGATCGATCTCTCCAGCAGGTGTTCAACCTATAAGTTCAAAAATATCTGCGGCTGGATCTGAACAAGCCAAAGTAGCTATGAGTCCATCAATGGCCGAAGCCTTGCGAGCTGTATTTGCATCTTTCCTCTGGCACGAAGGTAGGTCCTAAATAAACTATTTAATTCGTTGTTATCAACTTCATGGAGCACCGTGGAGGAACTCATCACAGATAAAAAAAGTACAAACATCACTACTTTAGTTTAGCTTAGTTTGAAAAGGGGTTACCTTTACAGACCATTCCCTCACAGCTCGCCTTCCAGTTCCAGAGATCTGATAAAATCTAATATCTGTGAAGGCTTCAACGAGGCAGTTCCTCAATCTCACAAGTTTCTCGCCCGAGGCATTCTCTCCTTAGGCTCGCAATAACAAAGCATGACTAGGTGAATGGGGGTTTCTTCCTCCTCCCCACAGAACCTACACTCGTCAGTGTCCGATAATCCCATCCTCAACACCAGTGGCGGCTCCTCGGGGGAGGCAGAGGAGGCCGGACCTCCCCTAATTTCACTGCATTTTGGTCAATTTTAAATTCAATATCAAATGAAAAATAATAACGTTTCTATATCTGTATTATATCCATCATTCTATCTACTTTCCAAGTCTCAAATTAATAAACATTTGTTTATTATTCAGCGATCTAAAACATTCATACATTATCCGCAACACAAAATACGTATACGTATTTTGTGTTGCGGTTTGCCTGCTAGCTCTTAGCGGAGGAGGCTCGCCTCCACGAGTCGAGATTCGTTAGCCTGTAAAATTTCAAACTTCTTCAAGTGAACGGTGCTGGAACCATTTAAATTCAAGCTGTAGACCACGTGACCGGAGGCCCGTCTCCACCGCAGCCTTCTTTCCGCTTCTAGGCGAACGAGCTTAGCCGAAACTGGCGTCCGATCGGCCCGAATCAACCACGATCATCGTGGATGGATATCAGCTGTTGTTTTGATTTCCTCCCTTTTTATTAACGAAGTATTAATCCTTTATCCTTTTACAGTGGGTTTTATAAAGCTTGATCGGGCAATCAAATCGTTGATTTTGAATTAAGTCGATGGTTTACCTCAAAAATGAACTGAAAATTGCACAGAAATAATGGCATTTCATTTATCACCGTGATCGGAGTTTTATGAAACCCGGCTTTAGCGTGTGGTTTGTAGTTTTATGACATTTTTCGGAAAAGTATGTAGGGGTAAGATTCCAATATTTCAGCAAGAAAGATGGAAACGGAAAGAAGAAGTGAGAAAAATAATTCAAGTAGTGAACGCAAGATCCTGTAGATTTTATTTTGAATAATAATTTCAGTAGAATGCCTTACGATGATAAAATTTTCATAACTCAAGTAATCAAGATACCTCGACCAGCAATGTTAAATTTAATTATTAATTCTGTTCATAATGGTTCGTTTTGCGTAGAATGGTACAGGATCTCTATAAATGATTGTAACAGCGCAGTTGGCTTTGGATTATGCAAACCACAGAATTCTGTGATCATGCTATGCTCCGATTGGTATTCTGCAATCCAAAGCCAACTGCGCTGTTACAATCATTTATAGAGACCCTGTATAATACATGCCAGTGGCTGACAGGAAGCCCAGTTCGAAATAAATTATTTTGTTGGTTGCGTGGTCTTGGGCCTCCTCTGATTGAAATCTCACGAGCCGCCACTGCTCAACACGTGCTTCCTGAGGCGACAGTATCCTGTAAAAAAGCCAGTGAGGAGGTGTAATTGTTTCTTACTAAGATCCAGATATCTTTTGGATCTTGCTGCTTTAAAGTTCCGAACGAACTTAGTGGAATGATCCATCCCTGGGAGATTCCGCCAGAGTTTTTCTCTCTCAGTTTTCTTCTTCTCCAGAAATTCCTTTTTCTAGATACATTCACCTTTACCAAAAAAGGGTTCTGGGCCAATGAATGACATTGGCTTCTTCGTTTCCTTTGATTCCCGAATGGCAGGGAACCCAGATTAAAAAGACCTCATTTTTCTTGCCTACCTCATTGAGTTTGTTCCGGTACTCAAAGATCATTTTTGAGTCGATGACGTACCAGCTCAGTGTTTTAATAGCAGCTTGACTATCTGAGTGTATGGCTATATCGCACTTCTGATAGTTTCTTTCTTGATTTATATCTAGACATCTTTCAATAGCTAACATTTCCTCTTGAAACACGCTCATAAAGGAGCCTAGCCGCTAGCGACAGTGCATACTTGGTATACCTACATCATTTCTTTATATATTTATACTGAATATAATTTGCGATTCTTTTTAATCACAGAACTGGTATCCCAGTCGGCTAATATGGACCAAAAAACATTATTGCTCAGTTGCAGGAACGTCCATTAAAATTTAAAGGTCCATTAAACCCTTAATCCTCCATTAGTTCCTTGTAATAATGGAGGATTAAGAGTGTAATGGACCTTCAAATTTTAATGGACGTTCCTGCAACTGATACTAATAGGTACAATAACCATCTTGATAGTAATAATAGTAACAATGACTTGGTTGATTCACTATAATTTATCCACACTGGTTCCCCTATTTAAATATTTATAATTCGTTGTTGCCACTGAAGCGATTAAATTAAAAAATGTCATGTATATGTCCAAGAATTAGTTTTTAATCAGATTATTATACTATCTGTGGGAAATGTTGTGTGTTGCTTTAAATAGACTAGATTAGTAGTTGCAGTAGATAACGAGAAATTACAGATTTGGGGATTCTTCGGCAGATGTTAGTACATCTGTAAGAAAAATTGAGACCATTTATTGAAGGACAATAAAGTCTGATTTGGTAGGTTGCATAAGCACGATCCACCCGAACTCGTTGGTCAGTATTTTATTTCTGAGTACAACTGTTTTGTTTGAATCTTCTTGTAATTTTAAAATTGAACATTAGTTAATTCGCCAGATGTATTTATTGGGAGTCTTTACCTGCCAAGATTGTTGGGTTAACCAATTTATCTGATGCACTCTCTAACCATATAGTCTTATGAAATATTATAAGAGTATTTGTATGAACAATAATGAGATGACTTCTTAGGTATCGTACATGATGCAATGGCGTGCGCTTCATTTCTAAAATTTCATCCAACCTTGCCAAAACAAGGGGCACTAGTTGTGACTCGACAAATAGAACCTCCAGTAGACAAGAGACGACAGGATTTAACTAAAGAGGAACGTGCTAGACAGAGGCATTCTGTTGAAGTGACCACGAATGCTGGAAGTTACCTTCATATTCAACCGGCAACCCTGGAATCCTTGACAAGATCTGCAGCTAATGCCAATGCCAATAGGAATAGGTCCAAGAAGTTACCTAATCAAACATTCAAAGAGGAATCACCCTCAGCCAAAGGATCTACAAATGAAAGGTAGTTAGCTCTTATTGTACACCACAATATGATAAACTAGACAGAAAAGTTTGTGCAAAACATTAGATGGATATTCTTTCCTTCCAGATCTGGATATACACTAAATACTGTTTCTGTACTTCCCCCTGCACTGAAATCTCTGGTATACTTATGGGAAGAGCTTTCTACCAGCTGTTTCCAAGCTATCTCCCAGCAAATGATTCTCCAAAGTCCCATCCAAAACAACATCAGGAGGAAAGATAAAATATCGAACAACACGAAAAACGACTGCAGAGACAAAAATTCCACAATAGAACGGGATAGCAGAAGAACCCGTAAGAAGAAGGCAACGTCTAGGAATTATCTAGGTACTTATTTGGTAGTATTTTCGATTAGAAAAATTATATTATGTTTCAATAGACTCCACAAGAATCTCGTCAACTTGCATTAAGCTAAGGTATGCCTAGAGGTATTTGAGGCTTCTCGAACAATAATTATAAAGGGTGTTTTTTTAGAGGTATAGAACTTTGAGTTGCAATAAAACAACGATGGATTATTCGATTGACATGAATTTTATTTATCCGAAAGATAATAATCTTGGGCCCATTCGACGAATCTACGCCTTGATTGATGATCGTTTGGATTTTGTAATCACGCAAACCAAGATACTTCCCGCAAAATCTTCCATAAAGTGGATGGACACAGATCCAATTCCTGTGCTCGATGACGGATGGCCTCATTCGGGTCTTCCTCGATGCTACGCTCTACAGTAGCAATAGCTTCTTCTGTACGGCGTCTCTGGGGATGCGAGTTATCAATAAGAGTAAAGGTGATGTGAAAACGTTCCATGGTTAATCGGATTAACTGCTCTGATGGACGATTTTAACGATGATACAACGTAGTGCGAGATAGGTATTCCGCACAGACCCATTATTTTCGAAATAAAATTGCACTATTTGCAAGCGTTGTTCAGGCGTGAGTCTATTCATGATAAATTGCCAAACCAAAGTGAGAAAAGATCACTTGACAGCTGTTAAATCGGTCGCCATCTTGAACAGTAATGCCAGCTTAAAGTTCTATACCTCGAAAAAAAACACCCGTTACAAGAAATTGAAACTGCTGTACATAAAAATCAGTTCAACTGTGGATGATATACAAATTTTGTTGGATTTTTTAACACTTCAGTCCATAAAAGTAATCAATAATGATATCTTAATTATGATATGAAAATGAGAAGAAAAACAATCTAATAAATATAATTTTTGGTAGAAGACATTGGGATACCAACAAATATAGCATCTGATGAATCTGAAACCATCTGTGAGCTTTGCGGTGAAAGTTATCCACATCCTGTCACCTACCATATGCATCAAGCTCACCCTGGATGTGGACAACACGCTGGTGGAAAAGGCTACAACTCTAGAGGTAACTACTGTCTAGGTTGGGCAGGAAGCTGTGGAGATGGTGGAGTTCGTAAGTATTATTTTTCTCGCCATATGGAGTACTTTAATGTAAAAAGATTTTTTTAATACATGAATTGAAGTTGTGTGCGTTGACGTTAATGCTGTGGGGCACCCACAACCTTTTCCTCTTGTGGTTTTGTCCTAGTTTCAGTACGGCTTATGCTCATGCCGTGCCTTAAACGCCTTGATGCTCAGCAGTCGTTGTACCGACTGCGTGCAGCAGCCTTACGGAACTAGTACAGTGACTATATTACCATATATAATAAAGGGTCTCTATAAATGATTATAACAGCGCAGTTGGCTTTGGACAATTATAAATATTTATATCCTGATATAAACTTTGATTTAAACGAACGATACTTTGAGTTTAGGCTGGTAATTTCGAAAGAAATTGAATAATGTGACTGGAATTATAGGTTTGTAGAATATTTGTGAGAAAAGATAAGATAAAATATTTCCAAAGCAACCTACGATGTTACAATCATTTATAATTTATAATATAGTCACTGTAGGAACTAGTAAGATATTGCGACATCATAAAATGCTTAGGTACCCTACAAAGTCAATAGGGCTTTCGGAAGGCAAAACTTACGTCATCAAAGAAGATAATTAATTAACAGAATCAGCTTATAACTTAGTATTTTATTACATACAGGGTGGACCATCCATAACTTTTCACCCCGAATTTTGAGCTTTGAGATGGAATAACGAAAAAACTCTCGGACAGGTCAAATTTTGTTGAAAGGGGGACAAATAAGGGTGTTCAAATGAGTTTGATATCACTACCCCTCTAGCCGCAACCCCTAACAGCTCTCATTTTTGAATAGGGACAAGGGGTCGAGCAGCACCTTGTTGGAAAGGCAATTCAATTTTTTGAATGAGTGTATTTATTTTACAAAGAAAATCGT
The DNA here is from genome assembly GCA_013421045.1 of Propylea japonica. Lineage (NCBI taxonomy): Eukaryota > Metazoa > Arthropoda > Insecta > Coleoptera > Coccinellidae > Propylea > Propylea japonica. Next base: position 114,270,856 of record CM024239.1, read on the forward strand.
GCGCTTTCGTTTAAATTGAAATAATTGCTGTTAGGGTAGCGGCTAGTGGGTTAGTGATATTAAACTCATTTCAACACACTAACATGTCCTCCTGTAAATAAAATTGGACTTGTTCGAGTGTTTTCTCATCTCAAAGATCAAAACTCGGCGCGTGAAAGTTATTGATGGAATACTGAGTCACTCTGTAAATAAAGCGATGAAAAAAATACACTCAAGCAGGAAATTGAATTGCCTTTCCAACAAGGTGCTGCTCGAACCTTTTTCCCTATTCAAAAATGAGAGTTGTCTAGGCGATTCACTTTACCTCAGTTTAGACATTCATACTCTCCATCGAATGATGGTTTGTTTCTCGAATTAATTTCTAATAAGACTGATTTTTATCAGCTGGCAGCTCGTGGTACTTGATGTGCGAGAATTGCAGAGAAAAATACGTGAAAGCCTTCAGAAGCGCAAAACAGTTCACTAACCGAGTGAAAAATCTTCAGAGGAGAATATACACCAAACCAGCAGTGTCTCCATCTTTGTCCCCTATTTTGGAACCTCACATCATAATGAGAAACAATGCGATGTTCCTCCTCGATCTAGCCAGCGCTGCGGACACTAATATGGCTCCACAAAGACGGTCTTCTATGGGATACATGCCATCCTTGTCTGAAAATAATTCTCCGCCAGATTGCTCAGGTCCCTTCAGTCCAATGCCTCCGTTTCAATGCCTTCAGTCTTTAGGTGCAAGTTTGGTGAAAGACGAAACCAATATTTACGAAGTGATGTTCAGAGAACATAACTTACAGGATGCTTATGGTTTTGGGGGATCTCAACGGGTAAGTGAATCAATTGATTGGAAAATATTTTATTATTATTATTTTTTCCAAATAATTCATGAGTATCTTTCAATATTTAACGTTCTAAGGAGTTAGTTTTGAGTAATCTAGGCTTTACTAGAGTGATTTTCTATCTGCCTCTTCTCTTCTTGTGAATAATCTTTTATATAGGTGTTCTTCCTATGCCACAGAAGGATTCCGGTCCTATAAGAGGGGTCGATATCCCTTCTTAGCGAAAAAGTCGCCCCATCGTTTGTTTCTCTGGAATTAATACCATGGAGACTCTTTTGTGCTTTCCTAGTTCATTCAGCTGGCCCAGGCATTCCCAAACCACCTTTCAGCTAATGATTTTGGATCTCAGCTCCTCAATGGTTGTTTGAGTGTCCGTGTATCTGGTTATATCACGCTTCCAGGATCACTTTAAAAAGAAAATTGATTAAACTAACCTGATTGTACCGATGAGTTTGTTGTCCTTGGTGATCTTTGCCATTCTGTCTAGGCTCATTATGGCCACATACTGCTTCCACTCACTTCACCTCTTCGTTACCATATGACCACATCGTCCACTTGGCACTTTTATTTTGAAACAGAATTTCTCTGTCTGTCAGTCAATTTCTAACCCGGTATTGTTTTTAGGGTATTCATTTCAGTTGTTCACAATATCCTCTTTGTTGTAGACAATTTGTATGAATAAGAAGCCTATTTTTTCATTTATATTTGAATATTTCAGCCACTTTCTGAAATATCTGTGTCTGACGATGGTGACAGCACCAAAGGTTCAAGATTCCATCGATCAATATCGATGGGTACAAATGGTATTCCCTGGTCGAAATCTGGCTTAGATGGCCGTATCATCATGACAAGGAGGAGAAATAACAGCAGCAGTGAATCTTTAATAGGTATTATCAGCACACTTATACGACATTTCTGAATATAACAAACATTCATGTGACTTTCCAGAAGGTGGATCTTCACTCTTGTGTAACCCCTCTACTGCTTTGCAACAGCTTATACCGAAAATAGATCATTCATCGACTCTTGTGAAAGATGAAGTGAACGCAACAGATGCAGAAGGTGGTTTAGTTCTGTTACATCGCCCAGTAATGCAGTTTTTGTTACAACAACATGATCTTCAATCTCTGAAATTATCCATGCGTCAAGCATTGAGGTGAGTTGAAGTTCGTCCAAGTGCAGTTCTGAAGCCTACTACTCCTAGGTCTCATTCGGATACCTAGGAGTATCAGTGTAGCCGAATAACATGCCATTTATGAAAATCTATTCCTCAGAAAAGCAATGTGCCGAGTTTACGCCATGCAAGCACTCAATTGGTTGCTAAAATCGGTAACTCAGCCGTTATGTCTTCATGACCTACTCTGGTGGTTTGTCACTTCGCTAACCCCTACGGACGTTGAAATGGAATCTGAAGATGATAATAGACCTGCGAAAAAAATAGACGAGCAGGTGAGAGTTAAACATTTAGAAGAGACTTATGTTTTCTTATGACGTTTTCCTTTAGGATTTCAATGTATGCGAACATCCATTGTCAGATATTGTTATTGCGGGTGATGCAGTTCATCCACTGCCAAGTACATTCCATGCACTACTTCAAACTATTGCAGACCTTATGGTGTTGCTACCAATGGGTTCACCCATTCAACAGATGGCCGTCAGGTGTTGGGGTTTACGGTTTGCATCAAGTGATCATTCATTCCTTCATAGATCTCAAGTAAGGAAAATGCACGAAATATACAATTAATTGCATTATTTTGTTCTTCAACATTGAGAAACTGTTCAATATATTCATCCTTAACTTTTGCAGGTATTTAGTAACATAAGCAAAATATTATCACGAAGTGAAGAATTAGAAGACTGCACCATTTCGATGCACGATAGTCATCTTAGCTCCGTATATCAACATTTATGTGCGATTGAGTCGCTCAAAGATCTCACATTTGCAGTAGAGATAAAGTCTTCAAGTCGGCAAGCTATGGTTGGAAGTTTGACTGATAGTTCTACAGAAACATTTTGGGAATCTGGAGACGAAGATAGAAATAAAACAAAGAGTTTGGTTCTGGTATCTCCTCAAGGACATCATCCAGCGTTGATTTGTGTTCACATAGATAACTGTAGAGATTTAGCTGTAAGTTATTTTCCGGATCGTAAAAATATTCGTGTAGTTATGTTTTGGACTTTCAATCACTTAATTGGCATCGAGAATAATACCTGGGGCCTATTGCACCAAAATACTTTGCAACTTTTCACTTTGCATTCTGACAAATTTCAAAACTGAAAATTAATTATATTGCACAACATTTTCACCAATATTTAATTTCTGAGAAGTGATTCTCGCTTTGCAATTGACTTTTCACATTGTACTTTTCAATTATGAATGCGTTTCGTGCAATGTAATTCATTTGAAAAGTGAAAAGTTGCAAAGTATTTGGTGCAATAGGCCCCTGGTCATATTAAACATCCTTACGTTTTCTTGAATATTTGATCTACCAAAATCGGCTCCAAGGTTTCATGTTAGACTTAACTGATGGTTATTTTTTCCGGAAGCATAGGAAATTCAATGCATCAGAAAGAGAGAGAATTTTGCCGTGCAGTTGACCAGCGCTGTAATGGAGAGGTTCACATGATTCGTAACTCTCGGAATGAACGAGCGACTGAAATATTGTAGTTTGGTCTCTCTCTTATCGTTGGGAGTTGCTTAATCGAGGAATGTGGTAGGGAACCTGCAGTACTCGCATCGAGTATTATGCGCAGGCTGACACATTTACTGAATGCGTCGGACTGCCCGTGTTAGTCGATTTGAGAGAGACAATCATATCATTTTTTCATTGGACCTTCCATCGCGTCAAACGAAAGCGAAACATAGCGTGTAAATATGTCCAGTATTGCACTGTTCAACTGCACGGCAAAATACTCTCTCTAATGTATTGAATATCGTATGTTTCCAATGTGGATTTCGGAGCCTGTATAAGATGAATCAGACTGACACCTTTTTGCTCTAAAAACTTTCTTTACCTCGTACGCATCTACGCATTATCTGCGGGGGAATCCCAAGCCTCCTATTTTTTTATGACGGCGGATCCACTGTCACGTCAGCAACACAGAAAGCGACGCCTAGTCAACTTATAACCTCAGACTTATATTTACAGGATATCCCATTTTGGGCACTTTTACGGGATATCTCCGCTATTTTTAAGGTTAGCGGGATGCGGTTTTCGCGACAGCGTGCTACTTTTTTGTGAAACTAAAGATGGCGAAATCAGTTTTTGCATTGCCCTCTTAGTTTTTGCTATACAGGGCGGAAATGAATAGTATCACTTTTTAATCACCCCCCGTATCTCAGTTGTGCTTAAACTTGGAGAAATGGTTGAAACGCATTCCTATAGATTTTTTTCCGTAGAATCCAGTGGCGTAGTCAGTTTTTCAATCAAACTTTCCGTTTTTGAGTTATTGAGCAAACATATGTTTTTTTTTAGATTGGACACCCTGTATATTATTTTTTATTCTTATTAAGCACAATCTCAGCTTTTCAAAAACATATTATTTTATTAATTTATTCTCAAAACCAAGCTCAGAATTCAAGATTTTGTGATTCAATTGTCAATAACTAAGTGGTAGGCTCTATGAATGTTTATTAAAAACAAAAAAAATGTCAATGCTTTGTCGGTTGGTTTAAAAGTTTACAGTTTTCTCAGTTTTTATTATTTATTATATTATATTAATGATTCAGTTTTAAGTTTTTCTCATTACGGCTGCTTACAAAAATTACGAGAAATATGACATGCTTATTTGTGATGTAGATATTATGTTTACATTATTTTCGATTTTTAACGAAATCTTGACATTTATTTTTTGTTTTTAATAAACAGTCATAGCCTACTACTTAGTTATTGACCATTTAATTACAAAATCTTGAATTCTAAGCTTGGTTTTGAGAATGAATTCATAAAATAATATGTTTTTGAAAAGCTGAAATTGTGCTTAATAAGAATAAAAAAATATATACACAGTGTCCAATTTAAAAAACATATGTTTGCTCAATAACTCAAAAACGGAAAGATTAATTGAAAAACTGACTAAGCCACTGGATTCTACAGAAAAAAATTTATAGGAATGCGTTTCAACCATTTCTCCAAGTTCAAGCACAACTGAGATACGGGGGGGTGATTGAAAAGTGATACTTTTCATTCAGCCCTGTATAGCAAAAACTGAGAGGGCTATGCAAAAACTGATTGCGCCATCTTCAGCCCGTAAAAGCGCCCAAAATGGGATACCCTGTACTTTTTTCTGTAATTTCATATTAATTCCCTTTGATCACGTTGATTTTCGTTATTTAGTCAGAGTTCAATAGTATCAGCAATATCACTTTTGCTTTTTAATGATAAATACTAAAGGAAAAAACTTCAAGTTCATTGACCCCACCTCTTTCTCAGTCAGATTATTATTTAGGGAGTATTACAGTGACTCTTATTAGAGTGACTGTAGGAGTGACTTGTTAGAGTCACTGTAGGGAGTGTATTTTCACCAACACCATCTATCGACAAAAACCGCGAAGATTTTAAATGACCCTAACTGTTTCTCTATCAATATTGGAGAAAATGATAATGGATAATTACACTAACTACAAAAACTATTTTTTCAGAATAAAGTGTCAAACATCACCTTCTATTCTGGTCCTAATAGTGATGAACTAGTGAAACTGAGAAATGTGGAGTTGGAGACAAGACTGCTTGGTGGATGGGTTAATTGTCCAATACCAGGTTAGTTATTGAGTCGAATATTCAGACTACCTCTCTAGAATGTTTCAACAATTCAATTAGGCTCCCTCAGACCAATGCGGCAAAACGGCACCACTTGCGGAAATTCGTACCGTCTCCGATCCGCAACTTATTGTTCTACGTCGTTAGGTGGACGAGTTCAGACCGGCACGATTTTAATCGCGTACATAGCGATTTGTCTGCGTTTTTCTCAGCGCGGAAACTCAGTTCGCATTCAGCTGCGTTTTCGACTGCGTCTCCATTGAATTCGCAACGAAGTTGTGTCCAACTTTCGGATATCATTTTCTATGAGGTGTAAAATTTCATCAAAAACACTCTATTGACATTCCTCTCGCAACATTGGAATCAATAGAGAGTTGAAGTGCGCGCAGCACGTAAGCCCGAACGTGGACGTAGACGTGAGAAATATAACGTTTACGTCTTGGAGTAAAATAGAGTTGAAGTGCTGCCATACGTACGTACGGCAGACCATTAGAGACTAAAGCTAACCTATTATTTCTTTTTGTTGTATTCTGACAGAAAGTTTCTGATATTAGCGATTCAGATTGTCTGTTTCCTATAAACAAATTGATGAAGTGAACATATTTGTAGGATTACTTCATTACATTCGAATTTCAAATGAATAAATAATGAAGATAATTTTCTATAACTTGAGTTCTTGCCGAAAGCAGGAATTTGAGGAAATCATCACAAATGAGTTACTTGTATGTAAATATCACTCTCATTTGAAAGGAAAATGCCACATTCGTAACTTATCGAAATAATATATTAGTTCTTGGTACTTATATGCAATCTCGTAACAGAAGTATTGCATTGAAAAAAATTCAACACTTCTCAGAAACATGCCAAATCACAGTTTATAAATAATAAGGAAGATATTAAGTAAAAAGTTAATTATCGTGTTCTCAAAACAAACAAAGTTTCAGCTACTAGATTGTTTTTAAATTTTAAGGTTAGAAGCAATTCATTTCAAAATTCCAGCATTCGCCCTTCATCGGTCGGATTCGTTCAACTTTCGGTTACGTACGTACGTAGTACGTACGTACGTGAGAGGACGCTAGTTTACGTCGCACGTAAAGCCGGCCCAAGCGTGAACGTAAAGCAGCGTCCACACTATGCCGGGCGAGGCCGAGCGGGCTGACCCGGGCGGCCTAAGCCGGGTTGGTGTGGACGCCCCGCGCGGCTTAAAAAGCCGGCCGAGCCGAGCCGATCCCAACCCGCAGAAAGTAGGTACAGATCAAAGGATGCCGGCCCGAGCCGAACGAAAATATGTAGTGGGGACGTGCCGAGCGGCACCGGCGGCTTTAGTTACAATTGAATTGTCGAATATAGGTAGATATAACCCGGGCGGCCTCGTTTTCGGTGTGGACGTCGTGCCGGCCCGAACGAACCGCCCGGCTTGGGCCGCCCGGGTCAGCCCGCCCGGCCTCGCCCGGCATACTCCGGCATAGTGTGGACGCTGCTAAGAAACTGACGAGTGCGCATGAGCACATGTCAATTGTAACGTTTACGTCTACGTCCTTGGCAGCACTTCAACTCTAATGTATGAAATTCTCCATATTCTTGATTGATTTTGTGAACCAACGTAATAATAATAATATACAAATAGATGCTTTCTACCGTAAAAGTATCTTCTCTACTGCAAGTAACATTAGTGCTTCTTCTTCATCTGATGATGTATACATATTTTTTCGCTATTTTCACAAGTACCTAACTATCGTAGAGATTGTCAAATGATGCGATTTCAATCGGATCGGTTTGAGGGGTACTGCAGATCCCGCAACGGATATCGCAACAAATTCCGGTCACGGATGCGGTGCGATTTGCCGCGTTGGTCTGTGGGAGCCTTTACTCCTACTCCAAGGTTTTCATGAAGTACCTATATAATATATTATATCTTATTACATTTTTACAGAAAACAATAACAATGTCCTCAAAATAGAACTCAAAGGCCCAGACAATTCAGTTCGTGTCAGACAAATAAGGGTTTTGGGTACTGTTGATTCAGAATCTTTAAGAATCGGCAAGCAATTAAATTCATATACAATACAGCAGAAAAATTGCGAGGCGGAAACATTGAGGGTTTTCAGATTGATAACATCTCAAGTTTTTGGAAAACTGATTCAGGGAGAGGAAGGACAGAATAAGAATGTGATAGAAAATGCTGGGGGCTCTGGTAGCGAGAGCGTGGATCCTTTGGAAGAAAGCAATGATCTAAGAGAGCATATGGTGGGAATTCTTTTTAGTCGAAGCAAGCTCACCCACCTACAAAAACAAGTGTTTTTTATTTTTGAATTATTTCTTAAAATTGCATTGTTAACATAAGTTCACTACATATTGATTGAATTGAATATTTTGTTTCAAATTAAATAATTTCCTTCAAGTTTTTTTCTACTAGTTTTCGCATCAACAGATATGTTTTTTATTGTGGATGATGTGTATATTTATACAGGGTGTTACATAATAGTATGTCGTAACTTGAGGGGGTGAATCTACATTTAATTCCAAGAAAAAAGTTTTTATAAACATGGGTCCGTAAAAGCTTCGTTTCGGAGCTACAGGGTGTTGAAATTTCCAAAAAAAAAATTGGTTTTTTCTTCATAACTCCTGCAGTTTTTGAAATATTCAGTCCAAATTTGGAATGCGAGCTATTTTCAAATGTTTCCATCATTGCACGTTCTGAATATTAACTAGAATATACAGGGTGTTTTCTTTTCCGGGGCCATGTCTCCTTTTCCCTATCAAACTTTTTTGCGGTTTTTGATATCTTCGTTCAATTTAAAAACTTTTTTGACTCCTGTAATTTTTTCGTATCTCTAACCGTTTTCGAGTAAAAAATTATTGAACGATTGTATGCTGTTCACTAAATAAAAAAATAATGGATATACTCCATAGGTAAGCCCAAAATTTGCTTTATGATAGCTCATCATCTGAGACTCGACTTAAGCTTATTCAATATCAACATACAATCGTTCAAAAATTTTTTACTCGGAAACGGTTGGAGATACGAAATAATTACAGGAGTCAAAAATTTTTCTAAATTGAACGAAGATATCAAAAATTGATTTTACGCTGACCAGTGGCGTACCGCAAAAAAGTTTAAGAGGGAAAAAGGAGACATGGCTCCGGAAAAGAAAACACTAACCTATCGTCGCCTTAATATGCAAATAACATAAGTCCAAAACCCAAAGTTTAGAGGAGAGGAAAAAAAACTGTGAATCTGTGGATGTGCGTAAGTGATTTTCTCTAAGTTCTTAGATAACGTCGTTCCGGGCTTCGTCAGCTATAAGATTTTTTGGTGTTGTGTGAATTTCTGCACAGGTGCGCACGAAGATCCTTGACATTACTCAAATTTTCAAATTCGCCCAAAAGTGGACTTATGTGATTTGCATATTAAGCCGACGCTATGTATATAGGGACTTTTTTTTTGAAATTATACGTAGATTCATCCACTTAAGTTGTGACATACTATTATGTAACGTCCTGTATACCAGGGTATACCCTGTATACTACAAATATTAGAAACAATAAGACTAATTTAATAAAATGTCTTTCAGGTTATTGTCCACATAGTGCAGGCGATACGTAAGGAAACAATGAGAGTCAGAGATGAGTGGGAATTATCAATATGCTCATCTGGTGGGTTAAGTAGCAGCGGTCAAAGTCAGGATATTATGAAGAACTCCGATACTTATTGCTTCGAAATGCTCTCGATGGTTTTGGCACTGTCTGGTAGCTCAGTGGGTAGGGCCTATCTTTCCCATCAGGGCGGACTCTTGGGCGACCTTTTGAGTCTTCTTCATACAGGAAGTGCAAGAGTGCAACGGCAGGTGAGCAAACAAATGATCAGCAGATGAGATTTTAGGGAATCATTCTTTGTAACCATTCAACTCTGGATTTCTCCTGCAGGTAACATCTTTACTAAGGAGAATGCTACCCGAAATCACACCTGATACTTTAGCCAGAGTGATGGGGGTATCTAGTTTACCTCCGAAAGATTTCAATGTGGTTTTAGTGAATAATAAGGCTCTAGGATCCAATGAATTCGATATACACAGGTGAGATAGAGAAATTTGAGGAACTCACGTTTTCTTTAAATACAAGGAGATTATTAAAAAGTCATATGTTTACAGAGCCGGAATTCTGGATGTTTTCCTCAGTATAATTGCAAAAGCATTGACCGTACAGGTAAAACTCAAGGGTAAAGCGGGAAGTGGAAATACTGTCAAAGAAATTAATACAGTCACCTTAGCAACATCTGTGAATCCTAAGGAAAACCTTGAGAGCAGGTGGTGGCTGAAAGGTTTTGTGAACAGAAAACTGGCTGAAGTATTAGTAAATCTTATTAAAGATATGGCCGCTGTAAGTCTACACACATACTAACATTTTAGAACAACTAAATCTTATGTTTGCATGATTACTTTAAGGGAAAACTCTCAGAAACTTGGTCTAGGATAGCTAAAGGTGCAATAGCAGAAAATATACTCAATTTGACACATCTCAGTGAAGAACAAAGAACACCTAATGTATGTCTAAAAACACCAACTCTATGGTTAGCCTTAGCATCACTTTGTGTACTTGACAAGGATCATGTCGAACGACTTTCATCTGGTAAGTATCTGTGTAGGGACTTAATACTTCAGTCTAAGATCTATTGCGTTCTTTTTTTCGTTTTCTAAAATCATTGAGGTCTCTGCTCAACAACTTGTCATCTATCATTTATGGTTTTAGGAATGTTTTTGTCCCAAATGTAATTATAACTTTCAATATTTTCTTCAGAATCCCTTCTTTTAATGGTATTATGGCACCAACAAAAATCATCATTTTTCTGATCTTATCTTATTATTGATTATTTTGTCATCATTATGTTTATTCTGTTTTTAATGTTGTTGCTTAATGTTTTAACCACTGTAGGTCAATGGACTAACCCAGAAGGGCAACCTGCACCACCAAGGCCAACATGTATCAATCATGATGATGGAGAAACTAATGCAGTGATCCAGTGCAGTGCATGCGGAAATTTGTGTGCAGATTGTGATAGATTTCTGCATCTTCACCGAAAAACCAGGCATCATCAGCGACAGGTATTTTATCAGATTACTCTGAAAAATCAGTAACAGAATGTTAGGCCCGAAAAGTCTTATTCGTCTCAATTTTTTCTGTAATGTTGGTATTTCTTTTGGGAGACTAATTTTGTTTGTTGGCATCTTCTTACATCCCATTCTGTCTGAATATATCTCGGTCATATTAATCGAAATGTCAACATTGATTAAATTCTTCCATCTCCTCAGATTCATTGATTATAATTCAAATGCACTCTCAATTTTAGGTATGCAAAGAGGAGGAAGAAGCTATCAAGGTCGAACTGCATGAAGGCTGTGGTCGTATAAAACTTTTCTGGTTGTTGGCACTTGCAGATGCCAGAACTCTAAAAGCCTTGATCGAGTATAGAGAAGGTGGTACAAGGAGTAGAGGAGCTGGTACCAGTGGTGTATGTAGATTTTGTGGGGCTACTGGAACTTCGGGTTTACTTGCAATCGGGAATGTGTGTGCTGACCAGGAATGTCAGGTTAGTTGATATTCTGATATGATTACAAATTTGTTGTATGATTACTTTTCTATATTACTGAGATTCCTAACATATTTGAGGTGTTTTTAGTTGTTTGACTTGACAATTTCATATACTACATGAAAATATCCTAACCCTGGCTGTCAATTGGAGAGATGTTTCTTCTATCTAACATTAATAGATTTTAATATGATCAAAATCAAAGAAGAAAATGTTCAGTTACTTACATCCAATTTTCGAAAACGTTCTTTCTTACCATATAATCATTTTTCAATTACAGGAATATTCGAAGACTGCCTGCACTAAATTACTACACTGTGGTCATATGTGTGGTGGAATTCTAGAGGAAACGAAATGCCTACCCTGTCTACACGGTTGCTCTAACGATCCCAACTTGAGGCAGGATGCTGACGACATGTGTATGATTTGCTTCACTGAGGCATTGTCTTGTGCTCCAGCTATTCAACTCAAGTGTGGTCACGTTTTTCACCTTCATTGTTGCAAAATGGTCTTGATGAAGAAATGGACTGGACCAAGGATAACATTCTCATTTTCGCAGTGCCCAATATGCAAGGTTAGTTAGTACCTTATCAAAAATATATTATGTCGATACATTTTTCAAGAATACTCATGCTGATGTACTACATCATTTCCACAGAATGATATGGAGCATCCCAATCTGGTAGAACTGCTAGAACCCATCAAGAAGTTGCTGAAGGACGTACAGAGAAAGGCTTTAATGAGATTGGAATATGAAGGACTTCACACAGTAGAGGCCGTGGTGACTCCAGGTGCAAGATTCTACAATGAACCTGCCTCCTATGCAATGGATAGATACGCTTATTATGTTTGTTTCAAGTGCAATAAGGTAATTCATAATTTAAGTTGCTGAATGTGAAATCATTGTAGTACCATTACTGTTTCAATACTTTCAAACAGTCCTGTCTTACGCTTTGACAAGACTGGACGCAACATTCCGTTATTAGGTGCTCCTCCTAGTCCTCCTTTTCCCTGTAAAATATACATTGTAGTATCTTCTTCCATAAAGCAACCATGACCCTCATAATACTGTGAAGAGGTATATTCTTTTTTTCTTCCAGTATGATGGGTAACTTCTAAAAGAATTTTTTGAAGTGACCCAGTCCAGGAAGTCTTTGCCACAGTTCTTCTATAATTCCTTCTTTCAAATTCTGTTTGTTTCCCTATGATAAAAATAGATAAATCTTCATCCTGGCTTTAAGAGCATTGTCTTGTGATTACCATTTTTCTTAGGGGATTTCTTCACATGAGCGGAGAACATGGTAGGAAGACCTACGCAGTACACAACTGATTCTCCCAACTCGTACAAGCTTAATACCTTCGAGAAGGTTTTCAATGAAGACCTGGACCAGGACCAGAAGTAATTAAATCAACCATATGTCCAAGACTGTCAATAGAATCAAAAATATATAGAATAAAAAAAACACTTCTATAATAGTAGTCTTTTAGGAAAATATTCTCCAAAACTAAGAAGCTTGAAGTGTGCCAAAGAATTTATATCTTTACAGCTTTTTCAATGATAGCCAACTCTTTATGTATAACTCACAAATAATATTTTCACAGGCTTATTATGGAGGCGAAGCTAGATGTGACGCAGAAGTAGGGGAGAATTATGACCCTACCGAATTGGTTTGCGGTGCTTGTTCAGATGTGGCCAGGGCCCAAATGTGTCCTAAGCATGGCACAGATTTTCTGGAATACAAATGCCGTTATTGCTGCTCTGTAGCAGTATTCTTCTGCTTTGGTACTACCCATTTCTGCAACCCGTGTCATGATGATTTTCAGAGGGTCACTAACTTGGCCAAATCTGAATTACCAAGCTGTCCAGCAGGTAATTATCATGTTCATTACAATTATTCCTATTCCTATTTGTATATCACATGCAAATATGTTATATAGATCTACATCTAGGAATCTGAAGAAATATTTTGAGAACTTTATTCTCAACTATTTTTTAATTGTTTAATTTGTTCATTTTTTCAGGTCCGAAAGCCAAGCAATTAGAAGGAGATGAATGTCCTCTACATATAAAACACCCGCCAACAGGAGAAGAATTTGCTCTGGGTTGTGGAGTCTGCAGGAATGCCCATACCTTCTGAATTAATAAATGAAATTGTTAATACCTTTTATTTGTGATAATTCACACATATTTCATTACTACTTTGTGATATTTAATTTGTTGATTCAGCTTTTCGAAGTAAACTATATAGCACATTCACTCTGAGTATTTTAAGTAACCCAACAAAACTTTTTTGATCACCAATCCTAACCTAACCTAATAGATGCTTTCTTTGAGGTGTACATTTTTCAAATTTTGGTATATTGTTCGACTCTTATTTAAATATTCTTCAGGAAACTCATTTCCTTCGTTATTGGCCCGTTTCCAAATCAACAAACTTCTATCAATCTTGAATATGAATTCTAAAGCTCTTATACCCTTAGGGTTGATGTTAAAACTCGACGAGATTTTTGGATAATAAACATCAAATCTCTGAATGAAACTTCATCTTACAATGAACCTAACAAATTATTAATGAAAATTAGATCATTTTTACTATTAGCGAAAACTTAGGCATTTCAATATAAGATTCTATTAGACTTTTCAGCAGTATTTTTAATGTGATCACAAATTATTCTCAAGTTAGGTATATCAAACATTTTTAAGTGAATGACTTTCTTGGACATTGAAAACGTTATAGAATGGATCAATTTGAATAATAAGTACTGCTAGGTATGTACTATTTCGTATTGAAAAGGTTACATCACTTATACCTATATCCATTTCAAATCTCAAAATCTATAAGAACTACAGGAAAGAATAAAACAAGAAATTCAAGAACGACCTTTATTGATCTCCACTTTGTCATCGGTGATTTAGAGTACAAACATTATTTGATAAAATTCAAATGAGTGGTTCCACCCTAATTCACAAACTTATCTAATTTAAGAGCTTGAGACACTGCTCTTGCTCTCTTGCATACTAGCAGACCTCCTGCGTTTTGCTTCTTTCCTCTTCTGTTTGTATTCCTTCTGTCTTTGAGCCAACAATTTTTTATAATTATTCATCTCTTCTTTGCGGTCCAAACAACGTTTCTTCTTGAGTGCAAGACGATGTCTCTTGCGTTGCAATACAATTGGAGTGATCAAACGTTGGATTTTAGGGGCACGGAATCTGGGTTTCTTGCCTTCCTTCTCTGGAAGAGGACGCCTAACTACGTATTGACGCACATCATCTTGCTTTGACAAGTTGAACAACTTGCGGATTTTGTTAGCCCTCTTGGGTCCCAAACGACGAGGAACATTAGTGTCTGTCAATCCAGGGATTTCTTTTTCTCCTTTACGCACAATTACCAAAGATAATACGCTCAAATTAGCATCTACAATGCAACCACGGACAGACTTCCTTCTACGTTCACCATCACGTCTTGGGCGGTAGCAAGAATGGCCCTTGCTCAAGAGTAGACGTACTCTGACATTGGTGAGTACACCTTGCTTCATTGGGAAACCTTGTTTGTCGTTTCCTCCGGTGATTTTAAAAACATAGCCTTTCCAGTCATCTCCTAGAGGATCAGCTGCTACTTCAGAACCCATACGTTTATCGAAAAATATACGGATTTTATGATCATCCACTATTTCGAAAAGCTTTTGGCTTCCCGTAGCGGGATAGGCAATGTTTAACTTCATTTTGCTTCAGCCTGAAATCAACAAATCAACATTAGTTTCTAAACAGACGGCCAACGTGTGCATAGCACGTTTTTATGAAATAGGTTAAGCTGCGATTGAGACGAAATAGATCTCTTTAGGGTTCAAGAGTAGTAAATGACGAAAATTTATAGAAAAATGAAAAGAAAACAAACCTATTCAAGAGTTTCCCACAAATATATGATTATTTTCACTTGTACAAAGCTAGTCACGAATCACGATGGGCGACATTAGAAAAAGGCAGCCATCGAAAAGAACACAACCTGAAGTTTCTACCGGACTGCATAAATTTTGCTGCGCATAGAATGGAAAGTTTTCTTTCTTGGTCGTTCCTAACCGACGTCTATCTAATGAAATTAGAATTTTTCTTAATAATTACCAACATGAACTTATAACTTGTAATCCCTGTTGCTTAATAGTCAATAAATCTGTTTCTATATAATGAACTAATTGAAAAATAATGAAATTGATTTATTTTAGAAATATCTTTCTATGGTTCAAATTATATTTTATGTTCTGTGGTTCAAACTTCAAATTCGAATGTTTATTTTTTTGTGAGTTGGAGAAGTGTAATTTTTCGTTGATTTATTTTTCGGCAACCGTCCGGGAAGTACCCACTTTCGGACGCTTTTTCTTTGAGAAGAAGCCTTTCCCGGCCTAGTCGGGAAGTACGTACTTCCCGACTAGGCCGGGAAAGGCTTCTTTCTCAAAGAAAAAGCGTCCGGAAATGAATCCCTTCAATATCAGTAATTGCTCGAATTTTAATATAAATATTAATATAAATAAGAATTAGATGTTTCTGTTAATATGTGATATTTTTGTTCTGTTAATTTAAATAAGAATTAAAATATATAAAAAAGAAATGTGTCGTCTCATTGATTTGTTATTCTAGACGGTTGCCGAAAAAAATATTGTACGCAACACGCCCGAAAATGGTTTTTTTGGACTCATAGACTTCTAGGACTCGCTTGCGCTCGTCCTAGATTTTGTCTATTCGTCCAAAAAAACCCTATTTTCCGGACTTGTTACGTAAATTACTATTATTTCATTATCTGAACATTTTGGAATTTTACAAATATCTATATGCTTTGGCATCGAACATGAGCAGAGGTTAAAAGCAATTGTATGTACATTGAACTGTATTGTTAATAGTTTTTAGTCTTAGGACCTCAGAGTAAGAAATAAACATTATTTATATTTCTTACTCTGAGCTTAGGACCAACGCACAGTTCTTGAATGATTTACTATTCAATGAATTGCATTGAGACATATTGTCGAATTGATGAAAAGAATAGGTACGCAAGTATTCAATTATTTCAGTATTTCAGCGCAACGAATGGCAAGCCGTATTTCGAGCTCTTGAGTTATTCAGGCGCACGAAACTCTTCAAAACGAATAGGCTAATTGTTTCAGCTTCATTTCTGCATTTTATTATAGTATGTCTGTTTCTACACACAGTTCTGATCAGATTGGAAAATAGATAAAGTATCCTCTAGAGTTAGTTCATGTAGGTACGGGGTCTTTATAAATGATTGTAACATCGTAGGTTGCTTTGGAAATTTTTTCTTATCTTTTCTTAGGCAAAGTCTACAAATTCATAATTCCAGTCACATTATTCAAGTTTTTTTCGGAATGACCAGCCTAAACTCATAGTATAGTTTGTTGAAATTAAGGTCTACATCAGAATAAAAATATTTAAAATAGACCAACGCCAACTGCTCTGTTATAATCATTTATAGAGACCCTGTACATTACTGAGTGCTTGGAATATGATCCGACTAGTCAAATGCATTCCTTGTTGAACAAGAATGAATGTCATAATTCTGGGAGTACTTGGGGCAGTTGAAACAATTAAATTGCAACATACGCAGTCCTTGTTGAGTCTTTGTGTTGGAAGAATCTTTTTGTCATTGTCATGTGCAATGTTCCAAAATAATGCCAGAAAAAGAGTAGTGGTATCACTACTGCATTCATTATCATGTTGTGGAGAAGCAAAATTGGCCTTTCATTTCAAACTATGAACATCAATGAAATTTTTATTGAAGAAAATTTTTCGAACATTCTGTATCTAGCACTTTCGGTTATTGACATTTTTATGCTTGTGCTACAAAAAATTGATATAGTTCTCTATTATCCTTCACAATATTCATAATAGTTTCCGAAGTATGGTAAAAGGGAAATAAAATTAAATAAGTTGCAAAAACAATAAAACCATTTTTCAATATTTTTATTAACTTTTCTCACTTACAACTGTATATATAATCATAAATGAGTATAACATATACACTACTTCATTATTTAGCACAAAATGTGGCAATCTTATATACATAACGAAATAAATAAATACCACTTATTAACAATATATATAATATAATAATACTAAAAATACATTTAATGATCACAAAATATATCAAAATTCTGCAAGTACGTTTACTTTCCAACTTAAATTTACTAGATATCGCGCAGAATTCAAACTTCACTTTGCATACAGTGCATTGTGGATTCTTGGGAGAGTTCGTCTAATGATGATTCTGAAAAAAAAATTATATATTAATAATTGATCAATATATCAGCACTCAGAGTAAAAATGCAGCTTCGATGATAATCAAGGATTGTTAGCATTTTTAATTATTCTGCAAGAACTCACCAGACTGAGAAAACAAGCTTGTCTTAGTGTTGTTATTTTGATGCTGAAGTGAGTACGTAAGATGTAGGTTTATGTGCCTTCCGAAGGAGTTGTCATCTCTAGGGTTGTGTACTGAAAATACAAATTGGCATTATATAATGTGATAAATCTCTCAACTTGATTGAATTGATGTTGGAAATATACTGATGTGGATCTCCCACCTCTTGTTTAGAATGAAAAATTTTATAAAAATTGCAGGCAACGACTCTGATGTTCTTTTCGCAATTTAATATGATTTTCTTCATATATTTGTGTTCTGTGGCTATGATTGTTTTCATGAGATGAGCAGTTTAATACAAACAATTTAATACTAAAATATGTATGTATTTGTGAGAAAACTAGGAAAATATCAGGGATTATACTAGATGAGTGATAACATTTTTTAAATGTATTATAAACAATACAAAATGTGACTTGTAGCCATCTAGCGGTTTTATTTTGTAATTCGAATAAAATTCGAGAAGTTTTCTTTATATCCTCTGCAGATAACTGTGATCAAACCTGAATAGTTTGATAATTATCCAACAGATCGCGCTAGAAGTACCTTCGTTATACAGGGTTTATCTGAATAACACCGAAAAAATTGAAGGGGTGATTTCTCAGATAATTTTGTGAAAAAAGGTTCCCATAAATGTAGGTCCAAGCGCATTGTTTCCAAGATACATGGGGTTGAAGTTTTATTTAATAACTGACTAAAAAAGTGGTAGACCGCTGAGATATTTTAAAATAACAATTATTTTTAAATTCTTCGTTCAATTTATTACAACAAAATCTCTTCTGCCTTTTTTTCGTGTGGGTGTCGTTTCAAATTAAAAATGAAACATATCAACGTAAAGTTCTACTACGAATACGTGTTAATATGTTGTAAGAGATTTTTGTCACAAATTTAAAGACGTATTGAAAAACAATTGTTAGTTTGAAATATCTCAGTAGCGTACCACTTTTTGGTCAGTTTTCAAGTAAAACTTCAGCATAACGAAACCAAATGGTCAAGATTTCTGTCAGTGTTATTGTATTTACAACACCATCTTGTATTCCTTAAATCAAAAGGTAAACTGTATGGGCTATTACCAAGTAAATTTCGATTTTTCACTGCCGCCCAAGATGTCAATTGTTTTTGGATGGACTTATAATATTTGTATTATTTTACATTGAGAATAAAAATTCCTTAGCCCACTTGACGACGCATTTTTTCTTTTAACTCACGTTACAAATTTTCTATGGATATTGCTTAGAAACAATTCATCTTTGAAAGAAAGCCCCGTTTGAAAAGCATGAAATTTCTCAACTTACACTGTGTTTTGACTTTTCCTGTATGCATGTGTTTTTTCTGCCTTGCCCTCGAGTTTTGAAACCATACTTGAGTGACTCGTTTACTCAGTCCCGTAATTTGAGCGATCCTTTCTAAATCCTGACCGTCCGGGTTCGAATCCAATTGGAAATTCGCTTGTAGTACTTGTAGCTGCTCTTCTGTGAAAGTTGTCCGCACCCTTTTCGCCTTATTTTTGTGATAGCCCTCTGCATCACATCCATCTGCAATTTTTCAATTAATTATTTTTAAGTATAGCGTGGGGGTGCATAATGTAAAAAGTTTTTTGTAAAATATGTGTTGTCTATCTAATCAAATCTCATTCTTCCGATCAATGAATACAGAATTATGCTATTAATACGTTTTAGGGTCGCGAAAGGTTTCAAAAGCAAAAAATCATTTCTGGACTGCGTTCGAAAATAAACTCTGTCGAGTGAAATTTGTTCAGTTGCGTTCGAAAATAGAAAAATTGAGTAAAATTTACCCAAAAATTGTCGTTCGACAATTACTCGACTCCGATAGTTTGGTTGTTTTAACTCCACAAAATTGACTTTACTTCGAAAACGGATAATCTGTTTTCTCTATTCCACAATTGTTTATTGATGATACGTGAAACACCATTTTAGATTTATATCTTGCCGTTTTCTTGATTCAGTTCAGCTGCTCCTCAGTTACGGTTTTTCGAATCATTCCAATAAATATGAATAATCTGTATGTGAAAATATTTGAAAAAGCACCGACTAGAAGTTATACTCTCTTGCGTGCTTGTTCATATTGGGTAAATGATAAATCCAATTTGAATATCCTGAGGGATAGCCCTCATTCATTCTATTCTTTCACGAATTCATCTTTCCTTTTCTAATCATAACCTACCTGGAAAATTTCGAATTTTGAAGTACCTACTAGGTAGGTTCAAGATTTGAAGTTGAAAGATGAGTTTTCAACAAGATTGCGCGTCATATTTCTCGTTAGAAAGACTTGACTTGAAAAAAAAATTAATTTTAAATGAGTTCTCGCGTCATTATTCTCCTTCTAATAGCAAACCCCGAAATGATCAGATGTGTGGTTTCTGAAATCACGGGAAAATAATGAAAATTTTATTTTTCTTGAGCGATTAACGAACTTAACAGCGGTATTCGGAACCTGAACCAACTCTCAATAGTTCAGAACCCTAACTTACTCCGTGCGAGAGTTATCGTGTTCATATCAGACAGAATTTTTATTGACCACGGATTCTTCATCAGTTAGTCCAACCAAGTCGTATTAGACCCCAGCCCAAAGTTCGAAAAATACAGACATTTGATCTAAATGAAAGCATGCTGTTCCGCCAGGAAAAAAAGCGTGAATCAATTTAAGCAGCCATTTTTGTTATTTTTGCAACAAAAATAAAAAATTAACCCTCAAGAAGAAGATCTTTCAACATGACGTATATTTTTTGACTAAAAAAAAACTTGATGCGTTCGAATATTACATGAAGAGTACTCGACTCGAAAGCAGTCCTGGCAGGTCCTAGGGTATGAACCTCAGAGGAAGAAGTAAACTTTTTACTTCTTCCTCTGAGGTATGGACCATTCAGCAACCTTATAAGGTTGCTTGCTGAATGTTTTTCGTTGTCTGTTTATAATTAATTACCTATTATTCGATTCATTCGATAGAATTTGTCTTTTTCTTATACCCTATGTGTTTATGCTATATCTTTAATTTTTTAATCCTAAGTATTTGGACTGAAGGGTGTCTTCCAGTAAAATCCAATTGAATAGAATATTCGTCAGAACATTTATTCAATGTCGATTCCTGAATAATTCTTCATTTCTATTTTTTAGAGTATTATGGACCTGACAGACTCATACCTCAAAAGCTCAAGTCATCACTAACACCCAATGCTATTGATCTGTTTATATTTCAATGTTTATGAAAAAATTTAATACTTTTCAGTACCCAATTCGATATCTTACAATGATTGGTAACATCAGATGATAAAACTTACCATCTGAAGACGTTGTGCCACCATCCAACGTTTCCAAGTAGTGTGCCTTGCAGAGAACTCGGTCTTCGTGCAGAGCAAACTCCTCCCCTGTGGAAAGCTGTCGATGACATGCCGCGCATGCAAAACATGCCAAGTGATAAACGTGATCACGCGCCTTCCTAACCCAATCGCTGGATGAGATTCCACGCGAACAAATTGAGCATTTGGCGCCGAAACTTCTGAAACAAACATGGCGAATCATAAAGTGAAAAAAAAGATTCAACCCACTGAAAAGTCAATGTTCTGTAGGTTGCCTAAGCATTTGCCAAAAAAAACGTCCTCTGGAGAAGAGAATGTTTGAATATTTTTCAGAAGTACGAATGAGCCTATATGGAAGCGGGGACAAGGTAACTGTGGGGAGGTCCTAGGCTTACCGTTGTTATACAAGACTATTTATTTAATATATCAAAATAATATTTCTTTCACCAGCAACAATAAAGCTGATTTTTCGTCAAAACAGCCTTCTTAACAGAGCCTTCACAGGTCTTCTAAAAGACCAGGGGCCTATTGCACCAAATACTTTGCAACTTTGTGCAATTGTGCAATTCGAAAAGTCAAGTGCAAAGTTAAAAGCACGTCGCAGAAATTAAATGTTGGGAGAAATTTTGTGCAATATATTTGATTTTCACATTCCAAATTTGTCAGAACGCGAAATGAAAAAAGAAAAGTTGCGAAGTATTTTGTTGCAATAGGTCCCAGGAGAAGGCAACTTTATGGTAGTCCTAGGAAAGGAATAAGTACCTACTAAGCATGAACTTATATTTTGTCCAATCACTTTCATTCAAATCCATCGACTGGCCATGAAAATTGAGTCTATCCAATTTACACAATGAAAAATTAAGGGAAGCTCAGAAGTTGAGAACTTTTGAACGCTCGTTCGTATTGGGAAACGATAATTCAATTTTGAATATCCTAAGACCTATTGGTTAGTTCTACTTAAAAATTTAACTTTTCTATTCAAATTTTAAGAAATAAATTTCCAAATTTGAAGGTGTGCTTCCAGAACTCATTAAGTTAATATGATGTTCATGGTCGACCTTATGACCATCAACAAGAGAAAAAAGTCTCTTGCAAAATTTCGATACAGTCGATACTTTTCTCGGAAAAAATGAAAACTTACAAGCGGTTATGATCACTTTTCATTCCATTTCATCGTATGTTCCATAGAATGAATATTCTAAGATATTGTTTATGCTCAAAATTGGTTTTGTCAATTATGCTTATTGTTTGAAAGAAAATTCTATTTGTGAAATTAAAATATTACGGATATAATTTTCTTCCGGAAATTAGCAATTAAACCTTCAGAAAGATTTATAGACCATCTTTATCTCCTGTCATACAATATCTTAGAATATTAATTCTATGGAACACTTATACGATGAAATGGAATGGACAGTGATCATAACTGCTTGTAAGTTTTTATTTTTTCCGAGCAAAGTATCGACTGTATCGAAATTTTGCACGAGACTTATATTTTTTTCCAGAATTGAATGGGAGACCAGAAGAGAAATTTATTTTTCGAAAATCTATCCCACAAAATAATTTTTGAACGAAAATCATAGGGGGTTCTTATTTTCAACCCCTAATAATAAAGTTATAAGATCTAAAGAATTTGTGTAACATCTACCTAGTTCTTCATATTGCGTATAGTTTTATGACTTAGTGTTTTAAAGAAGCCGTAAAGAAAATTGAAAACTGTCAACTTGTCATCGTCATCTAAGGGGTCGATTTCGAAAAAAAATTATATGAACCACCCCTGCTTATTTTCATCGAGGATTCATCTTCCTAAGTCCCTCGCATTTGTTTACAGATACCCTGTTCACAGGGGTACCATATAAATTAAAACATTTGGGGGTAATTCCGGTTCAACTGGGAGTATTTCACCTAGGCATCAACAAATAATTATATTCATTAGTTGTATTTAGCGCCATTGCATTTACCAGCAAAATATTCCATCCCTGTACCTATATTAATCCCAAAATTTTACTAGATTCAAATAAAGAAAGGAAAAAAAATTCGAATGTGACAGTTCACGATATAATATTTTTAATGCTGAATTATAAATAATTCATAAGCTTAAAAGCTTGATCAAAAATCGAACAACCCCCAAAACAAACAAATGAATACAGCGACGTGCATGATACGAGAAGGCAACAACAATATCCAAGGGAATGCTGAGAACTGTATGGAAGATGACAAGTCAGTTCGATGTCACTGGTGTCGTTCTTATGGATGACAAATGAAAAATTGAAAAGTGCCAGTCATGTTTGATACCAAATGTGCATCGGATGAGTTATGACCATTGTCCGTCTGGGTGTGTGTGGCATGAATTCCTAGATTTTTTTCCCACCGATGCTTTTTACGATTGTGCGGTGGAGTAAACTACTTGAGCATGATCTGTGTAGATGTTACAATTTTATCATACTACGATCTGATCAGGAAACAATCCGAAGAAATCTGGATGTAGTATTGATTTGATCATAATCGATTAATTCTTAACAGACGAGCTACTATTCTGATAAAGATCGGCCACAGAAATCATGAAGCACATATATTGAACCAGACTTTTTTTCTATACTGAGTGCATCCAGAAGATCGAAATCAACTTTGCCAAGGAGGTTACAACCCTGGAAAATATGTAACTCGAGCCTGGAAAGGCAAAAAAGACCTTATTGGTCGTAGTGCAAAAAAGTAATCGCTAATCTATCACAAACTAATAATAAATAATACCGTACTGGAATTCCTTCCTCCCTAGTCTCTACTATAGATCAATTGAGCTATTGTTATGAATGAAGAATTTAATTGTCAAGAGAAGACGTGTCTTGATGATGAAATAAGAAATCACACGGTGAAGCAACACCAGGGGTGGTTCTAAAGTTATAGATTTTGTTTCACCCTGTATTTTGATTATATTTTTTTTTGATTAGATTTTGTTTCACCCTGTGTAAAATGACATACGGCAAGTCTTCTTGAAATAACATATAGTCCGTTCACGAAAGGTTAAGCACATAGTAGGCGTTTCTTTATTTATTCGAAGTTGGCAGTATTTACTGTCATGAAGTAAAATAAAGTCAACGTTGCCGAATGTACCCGGTCTCGTCCGATGAGCTTGCGAGTTATCAGAGAACTCTATGCAATATTGACAACATTGCGTATCAATCTGACAAGAAAATAAACATCATAACCTAAAATTTTAATATACACAGTGGAATATGTCAAATTTCCATGGCCAACCGACGGCTCAACCTTTCGTGAACGGACTATATTTATGAATTAACAAACTTCATCGAATTTTTGATTGGATCGACTATTTTGCCGGTCAGTGTATTATAATATTGTTCTTTCAAGCAATCATATTATACAGGGTTGGGATAAAGTTCGGCACCAAATTAATATCTTTAAAACGAAACGGGCGATATTTTTGAAATTTGGCAGCTGAGTGTAATGGACCACAATGCATCTGATGAGCATATTTTCACTAATGAGATACTTCCGGTTAACCGGAAATGACCAAAAGTTTTTTTATTTAAATGGGACACCCTGTATATTTCTGCAGATTCTGAAAGTGCACCTCGTTTCGGATCTGTCCATATCGGGTTCCATGTAAAAATTCTCTGTAAATGTCTTTTTGTACGTTTGAGAAAAAATCTATTCAAATAAATAAATCGTTGTTATTTGTATCAATAGTGAGAAATAAAACGAAATACTTTGTAGTAGATAACTCTTTCTGCTTTTCATGACGTATTTTTTATGAAAATGTATAAAAGGAAGAAATTACTTTACTAGTAGAAAAAAATTATTAAAAATAATTAAAAAAAAAATCATTTTAATTGTTTGAAGTACTTGCCGTTCACCTCTGACAATATGCCAGTCTATAACAAATTCTTGAGTATTTTTTCAAGACTTCTCCATGTATTAATGCACATTCATCAAGAATCCGTTGTCTCAATTCTTCTTTTTACAGATAATTTTTACATGGAACTTGGTATGGACAGATCCGAAACAAAGTGCTCTTCAGAATCTGCAGAAATATACAGGGTGTCCCATTTAATTAAAAAAAAATTTGGTCGTTTCCGGTTAAACCGGAAGTATCTCATTCATGAAAATATGCTCATTAAATGCATTGTGGTCCATTACACTCAGCTGCCAAATTTCAAAATTATCGTCCGTTCCGTTTTAAAGATATTAATTTGGTGCCGAACTTTATCCCAACCCTGTATGTAAGACTATGAGGTTATCAGCAAGCTGTTACTCTAAGTGAATTATAGCAATATAGCCCATTTTCCATGAATAATTCTAACGACGATTAGATATGATCACATAATGTTTTAAATTTCAATTAGCTAGATAGATGTGAAACTTTCAATGGAACAACCTTAGTAGGTAGGTATCTTCCTATACAAAAAATCTTTACCTAAACACAAAAAGAGCAGGTGAAACATTAAAACGACACATCTATAACAGTAATAAATCGAGCTCAATATAGGTCAGGATTGAAGAAAGTAACTGTTATTGGTCATTTTGATATTAAGTTAAGATTCGAAAAATAACATCATTCATGAAAATATCATCCAAGAAATATTTTTTCGACAGCTCGAAGTGGGCTTTGTAACAAGCAGATTTTTTCAAAGATAATACTTAGGTCAGTCGGTATAAACAGATTAATTCTGAATCTGCTTGGAGTTAATTCAATAAATTATAAGGTATACTGAAACATATTGTACATTAAAACAGTATAGGTGTAGTCCGTTCACGAAAGGTTGAGCCGTCGGTTGGCCATGAAAATTTGGCATATTCCACTGTGTTTATTAAAAGTTTAGGTTATGTTCTCTATTTTCTTGTCAGATTGATACGCAATGTTGTCAATATTGCATAGAGTTCTCTGATAACTCGCAAGCTCGTCGGACGAAGCCGGGTACATTTGGCAATGTTGACTTCATTTTACGTTATGACAGCAAATACTACCAACTTCAGATAAATAAACCAACATCTACTATGCGCTCAAACTTTCGTGAACGGACTATACTTGCGAGTTATCAGAGAACTGCAATATTGCGAATCAATCTGACAAGAAAATAAAGAACATAATCTAAAATTTTTATATAAACAGTGGAATATGCCAAATTGCTCAAACTTTCGTGAACGGACTATGGTAGTTATCAATTTAGATTATCTTCGCCCAAAAAGTTTCTCAAACCGACTGATGAAATACTCTCTTGTAGATTGCCATCGGTATGTTAGCATAACTATCATTGTGCGTTCCATTGTGAAGAAAAAAAGATATGTAAGAATGTCTGGAACGATGTTTACCCGGAGGTATTCCTAGACCTGCAGTGGGTATTCTTTGTTTCTGATGAATAAACGCAATGTCATGTTGATCTGCGAAATGCTTTCTACGATGATATCGATACCCACCATTGTCTCTGGCCGACCATTCAGATTGAATCACGTGCCATGTGTCAGTTCTAGTGTAATTATTTGTTTGATATAGAGGTTATATCCAGGTAGGTTTTGAACAAAAGAAAAATATATACATTCACTTTTTTATGAAAACTGTAGGTGGACTTTGAAATGGAAGGGATGCGGTGCAAAGACGAAATGAATGAAGTTGGTAAGCCTGATGTGTTATCAACGTTAACATGATTTGGCGGGAAGTTGTCAAATCTCCTAT
The DNA here is from genome assembly GCA_013421045.1 of Propylea japonica. Lineage (NCBI taxonomy): Eukaryota > Metazoa > Arthropoda > Insecta > Coleoptera > Coccinellidae > Propylea > Propylea japonica. The sequence continues at coordinate 114,297,469 of CM024239.1, forward strand.
TATTCTCCTGTTCAGAACATTCTTTGAGCAGGATCGCAAGCATTCTGTAACTAAGTGAACAGCATTTTTTTCCCTTTTCCCCACATAATGGGTTGACAAGAAGTTGCAGAGGTAGAAGACTTATATTGAGGTTCTTCGCTGCATGAAGAAAATTAAGGATTATTCAAAGAAAAAAGACTAGCGTGTAAAGAAGCAAAATATACTAGACTAGAGAATTTCTAACAAGCAATTGTCAGCATTTGCATTAGCAAAGTGACAACGTCCTGTTAGAAAACCATTAAGGAGGGGTAATTTATTCCAACTTCTGATCCAAATACTTTTTGGAATGATCCTTTTCTGGAGGATTCCTTTAGAGTGCTCCCCTTTCAGTTTCTTCCTTCTCCAAAAACTTTTTTTCATATGTGAATTTGTCTACACCTGTCACAGAAGGGTTATGGGCCAGTAAGTGCCATACAAGCTTTAAGTGGATGCCATAAGAGTTCATTGCTTTTATAGTATAGCTTGACTATCAGAAAGAATATGCCACACCCTTGATAACTTCTCTTCAGGTCTCTATCTATCATATTTCGATTGCAAGTATTTCTGCCTGAAAAACGATGCCATACACTTGGTTCTTGATCTGTATAATTTAGCGCTGATCACTATAGTGCTTTTAGATTTAGAACCATCTTTACACCATTTGGCGGTATTTCCTTCGAAGTATTGGGTAGTTTATTTCTTTTTCTAGTGTTCCTTCTCACATAGCTTCGAGTTTAAGTTCTTCTCGATGCACACATTTTTAATCATAATATCACTGGGTATCTGCCTTTTGTAGAGTAGGTGTACGACATCTTGCTTTCTGAACATCTACGAAGCACATATATGCAGGTCTGTTATATTCAAGAGATATCTCAACGATTTGTCTCATGGCAAATCCTGCATCACTACAGATACCGCACAACTTAATTAAAGTAAATGAAGATTTATATAGCTCCGACAAAATACTTACACGCTTATAGAATCGATAGAGAACTCTCCAGACCTTTATCGGTGGAGAAGGGAATTCGAGAAGGTGATTCTTTGAGACCATTACTTTTCAACCTGGTCTTGGACGAAATAATAAAGAAAGTTCATCGTCTCAAGTGGTATAAAATGGGCAATAAAAATATTTCGATTCTTTGCTACGCTGATGACGCTGTGCTGATTGCAGAGAACGAGGACGACCTGCAGAAGCTTATATCGCATATATCGCTTCAATGCCATAGCAAAATCCCTGAATATGATTATATCTGCCACAAAAACAAAATGTTTACATCTGAATATCCTCTCAGATGTAAACTCGTTGTCGATGACCAAATTATACAGCAAGAGATGACGTTCAAATACTTGGGAATAGAGCTTTGTGGTTTCGGGGATGTGGAGTCTGAGGTGATACAACAGGTAAATAAGGCAATGGGAACAGCTGGATGCTTGAACGACACCATATCGAATAACAAACACTTGCGAACCGAGACAAAGGCAAAAATCTACAAAGCTACCATAAGACCTATAATGACGTACACAGCAGAAACACGCCCAGACACAACAAAAACTAAGAGGTTGTTGGAAACAAATTAATTGAAAGTCCTAAGGAAAATAGCTGGAAAACGCTATTAGTTAGAGAGCGCAGTGACAACATAAGAAAAGAGGTGAATGAGTGGATCCTGGGGAGAAAGCACGAGTGGAATGCACTCATAGACCGAATGGATTAGGAGAGAATGGCCAGAATCGCACGTGATGAGTCACCAACAGGAAGGAGAAGTATAGGATGACCGCGGAAAAGGTGGAGCGACCAAATAATGCCTGGCAAGGGACACGGAAATATTTTAAAATCACTCGGTTGTGAACTTCCTTTACTACCGAGGGATTCCATGCCAATCGAGTATGACCTTGACGCCAACTACGACGTGATCATAGGTGATCGCCAAGAAAGTGTGGGAGGTTTGTCTCGACTTCGTAAGAACCATCTCATCTGGTACACAGATGGGTCTCTAAGGGAACGAGGAGCAGGTATAGGCATGTACGGTCCCAAATACAAGGAATCGGTGCCTTTGGGAAAGCCAATAACAACGCTCCAAATTGAAATCCTGGCCATCGAAAGATGTGCCCAAGTCTGTCTGTCCAGACAGTACAAGGGAGCCAGAATTTGCATTGCCTCTGATAGTCAGATGGCACTGAGGCAGCTTATGACCGTTGATTGTAGATCAAGGACCATTTTGGAGCTGCAAACGGTCCCTCAAAACACTGGTGGAGTACAACAAGCTAGTTTTAGCTTGGGTACCTGCCCACCAGAACATTGAGGGAAATGAAAGAGCTAATGCCCTTGCAAAAAGAGGAGCAAACACACCCTTCACCGGACCCGTGCCCCCCTGTTGGGTATCACCTACACTGATTAGGGCAGAGGTCGACGTTTGGAAAAAAGAGAGAAACACATCCGGTCAAAGACAAGCAAAGAGACTAATCGAACCTTCCAAAGAGAAGGCTCAACAAGCTCTATCGTTGTCAAAAAACGAGTTAAGGCTGCTAATCGGCCTTCTCACATGGCATTGTCCCGTGAGATATCACCTACACAAGATCGATAAAGAAAACTCCGACATTTGTAGGTTATGTGAATCGACCACTGAAACCACCGAGCACATACTATGCCAATGCACTGCGCTGGCGCAAACCAGACTTACTCTACTAGGTGGCGCGTTATTAACGCCAGCCGACATAAGAGCGAATTCTCCTAAGGAAGTAACCAGCTTTGCTAAGGAGGTTAGATTCCTGGGAAAAACGTAGTTTTAGTATGGTAACGCACAAAAGACCTTATTGGTCGCAGTGCAGAAGGGTAATCAACGTGCCGATCGACCACTATCTAATCAAAGGTGGAGCGATAACCTGACTACCAACTGAACACCGGACAAGTTACGAAGAAGAAACAGACACAAATGCCTATAATGAAGAATTAAGAAGAATAGGATAACTGGGTAGGTTCACTGATGAGATGTACTACTACTGTTTGTTCAGAGAGGAGTAGAGGTCCAGGCTCTCCGACTTTGCGCTTCTAGATAGGACTTGATTCGGAGAAGAATAAGAATCTATCGAATTGAATGATTCCAAAAGCCCGTCTCCATAGAAAATGTAACTACTATTAATTTAATGCCTGGAGAACAAACAGCTACTAAAAACGATTTCGTGGACGTATATTATCTCAAGGCGAGAAGATCAATTCGAATAGTGATCGAAAAAACCGATCAGTCTATATCTTCACCTCTTAATTTGCCCATTTGAATTCAAAGACCGATCCGACCGATATCCGTAGCCGTTGATTTGTGACGGTTCGGCACCGTGTCCGCGTGTGTGTCGCCCGTCACAGCCGACATTAAACTTCAATTTGGAATGTTTTAAACACTTGTCGCCCGCCGACCACCGGCCACTCGTCCGGCCGTAAACAATGTAGGGGCTTCCACATTTTTCACCAGTTCGTCGATAATTGTTTCATTAACATTTTACACAAATTTCGGTGGGCGTTTTATCGATTTTAATTGCCCGAGGGCCGGACGGCTACTGGATTTTTAGAGGGTTTTCGTGTTAGCTTGGCCGGACTGCTCTCTCTGGGACTTTGGTGAAATAAGAAAAATTTTATGTGGTACGTGTAAGCCCGGGAGGTCTGTAAGACGTGTTTTTTCGAAACGTGGAAGATCGTATTGAAATTGTGTCGCCAAAGAGCGTGAAGACAGGTTTTGGAGTTATTTATTTTCGGCGGTTTCAGTTCATTCACGGATTTTTGGTCTTGGTGATAATACATAGAAACCTGTTGAAGTTCAATTCGGGTATCTGGTTAGCTGATTCGTTGGATGAATTAAATTAGTTCATCCACGGAATCCGTCCATTGTACGTCTCTGTGCTCGGCCTTGATAAAACACATTATTCACAAGGGAATAATGAGATTATAACTCAGTGCTGTCAGATGCTTCAAAGATTTAGCTTTGATATAATATTTTTTAAATTGGTATTTCTTTAGTATTCTGAAATTTCTAAAGTGCTCCAACTAACGAATATGCGCATACCTTGTCAATCGAGGGCCAAATCTGCTTTCATTATATCAATAAAAGCTTTTTTATTTCAAAATATAGAATGACCAGTTCTCCAAAAATTTCTCATTTGTCAACTTGACTTTTTTCACACCTGTCGTAGAAGAATCTTGTCTTCAAGAAATACACTGCTCAACAATTGATAGGGATCACTTACTTGTTCTAAATTTATTTCTGAAATATTCGCTCCAAGATTATAAATTTAGTCAGATATCAGAGTATTTTCAGTTGATCATATGGTTCACTTGAGAAAAGAATGAAAAAATGGAAAGTTGGAGAGAAAAGAATACTTTATTAGGAACACTAAAAATTTTGTGTTTGAATAACATAAAAATTTTATGATGAAACCACAAGAAGGCTGAAGTTTCCGTTAAACTAGTACCTAGTTGGTCCCCCACGAGCTCGTCTCAAGCACTCTACCCTACGAGGCATACTTTCGATCGAACGATTTATAAAATTTTGGGGCAAATTCGTCCAAATATCCCGTAAAGCGTTAGAAAGGTCCTCCAGGTTATTGAACGGTTGTTCTAAGGTTGACAATTGTCTAGAGTCTAGACATCTCAGACCAGACATGTTCGATGCAATTCATGTCTGGAGAGCGAGCTGGCCAGTCCATCCTATCAATAGCATGAGTTTCTAGCGCTTCATTAACCAGACGACTACGGTGTGGACTGGCATTATCGTCAATTAAAATGAAATTCTCGCCCACGGCAGCCGCAAGGGGAGAAGCTTCCATAATATAGAAAGAAGAAAAACTAAAACCAAGAAAATTAAAGAAAGCAGCTTTCATGTCAATTTCCGAAAATTCAGTCGGTAAACTGTCTCTCAAAACAATCTGAGCTAAAGATCGCATGAGTTGTTTGACAACTGATTAAATCAAAAATAGATCAAAGTCGTCGATGATTGTTTTCTGAGAACTGTTAAAAATAACAAACATCTTCAAACAAAGACGAAAGTTGCTTTTCTGAAAGTTTCTCAAGTTTTAAAAGTTTTTCTGACGACGGCTGGCCGAAACGTTGAATACAAGAAGCAAAAATGATGGAGCCTCCATAATATTTCAATAAAGATTCAAACTATGGTTATATATTATAAATTGTAAAGTTATGAATAAATGAATAAATCATATATACAGTGGAACTTCTCTATAACGAACGTCTGTATAACGAATTTCTCAGTATAACGAATTACGTACAAGACATTGCACCTTGAATCTAAATTCCATGTTAAAAACACCCTCTACATCGAAGTATTCAAAGAACATCACTCTTTGAATGGGTATGGGTAAAAAGGTATAAGGGTGGGTTTTTTTCCGAAATTTTTCCGGACGTAGGTAATAAATCCCGACCTTAAACTAAATCATTACGGCGGACAGAGAGATCCTTCTGAAACAGTTTTAAATACATCCCTAGCTGTTTGGTTTCAATCTAACCATTACGCTAGTGTAAAAAGTTGTGCGAAAATGTCTAAAAGCAAAGCGCTTCAGTTTGAATGATAAACTCAAATTCATCAGTGAAGTCGACCGCGACATTGTCGACTATAGAAACAAATTTTATGTACAACGAAATTTCTTTATAACGAATTTTCTTAGCGGATTCAGCGCTTTCGTTATAGGGTTCCACTGTATTTACATTTTCACAAAAAAATTCACTGAAAATTCATCGAAGATACTCACTTAGCATAGTCCTGTTTGCAATAAATGGCTCTGTCCCTTATAAAACAAGAAGGTTGTCTATCAAGTTGTAGTTGGCAGACACAACATCGTAGGCAACGTGCATGCCAAGTGCTACCGCTCACTTCTAGAAGAAATTTGTCACAAATCGGTTCACCACACGCTGAACAACTCCTGAATTCAGTCTGGAAAAAATATTAATATTGTAGTTCAATATTGATTAAAAATACGAAAATGAAGGAAAAATAAAAATTCACACAAACAATTTTGAAGACTTCTTTGTCGAATTATATACAAGCATTCTAGAAAGAATATTCAAACAGCAGTTTTTGGTAATGAACAAACACTTTATAGTTTTGATAACATTTTGGTTTGATTAACTTTTACCAAAAATACTCAATTAGTGTCTTCTTGTGATGCTTATTAATATTGCCTCTTATACGGCAAGGTATTGCAGATACTTCGGCTGTTAAATAAATACCTGAGGATCGGACGTAAACACAATAATATATCAGGGTGACTTCCAGTAAAGCAATTGATGGACAGTAAAGTTGCCACTAAGAAACTGATTTCCAACATAATTACTTCAAAAATGATGTGGGAATGTATGGGCAGAGTAATGAACTAGAAAAGCACAACAGAGTCTCATTTATTTGGATTCCAGACTGAGAGAAACGAGTAGGTCGGTCAACACGCTGGCCGTGTTGACGACCAAGTTGAACTTCTGTAGGCTGGTTGGTGGTTGATATTCCAGATTGAAGACTAGGTTGATGCGAGATCATCAACTAGGTTGACAACACCATTTGACGTATTGCAAATGTAAAGTGGAGATAGCATAGCCTTTTCGATTTTCGTCGAACTTATTCGAGGAAAGGTAGTAATTCAACTGTATGTGCAACATTCCAAACATTCAAGTTTGGATAGATTCCTTTGATTGTTTGGAAGATCTACTCGAATTATGGAAAAAAATCCGAGATGTACCGGGTTTTTCACTATAATTTGACCCCCCCTTTAACTTTGTTACTAAAGGAGATAAAAAAAAATTATTTTCGTATAAAAGTTTCACGAAATCAACTGAAGTTTTTGATATGAGTCCAGAAACTGAAATATATACAGGATGGCCAACATATTGATGGCAACTTCATTTTTTCAAATGGAATACCCTGTATATTTTTCCATGTTTGGCTAGCTCTTTTTCCTCTGATTTCGAATATGTAACATATGTTGGTCTATCTCTTTTATTCTGAGAACCACAGAGTTTCAAATTTTAAGAATCACCTGCCAAGATCTGTAATCATTTTACAAGTGGCAGAGTGCGTTTACTGAAAATGCTCATTCTTGGAGTTATAATAACGACAATGGGAAGATATACATGGTATAAATGCGTATGTGGATGTGTCTCTTCAATTTTCAGAGTTTCATAGTTTTGAAATGATGACACCGAATAAAAAAATATGTGAAGTACCTACGAAATTCTTTATATCCAAACAATCTACTTAAATATATTATTTTAGAATGAATACTTAACAATTACTTAACCAATGAAAAATGATAAACTATGGTAGTATGGTAAGAATAACATCAACTAAAGAAATTTCTCAAAATGACCACCTTCATTCAATACACATAGTTCATATAGTTGTCTCAAGTTGTTTAGACTATTTTTGATAGAATTATTATGGCTCTGATTCAAGTCAGAAATTAAAGCTTCAAAATTTGTTTCTAATCATTACAATATTATCATTATTGTTTGTTCGTCGACGGGATTAGTTTCGAATTATGGGTTTAATATTGGTTGATTTTATATCATTAATATTATTCTCCGCTTTCATTGATTGTCATTATTGCTGAAGTGAACTTTTTCCTTCAGGAACGGCTATAAAAACGTGTCCAACGGTGTTAAATCGGGACTAGTTGGTGGCCATAAAATGGGTGCTCCATTACCAATCAAAAGATCAAATTGGCCACTTAAATATTCACGAACTTCCAAAACGCTATGCCAGATGGTTATTGAAATTAAAACTCTGTGGTGCTCAGAATAAGAAAGATAGACCAACATATGTTACATATTAGAAATCAGGGGAAAGAGGGCTAACCAAATATGGAAAAACATACAGGGTGTTCCATTTGAAAAAATGAAGTTGCCATCAATATGTTGGTCACCCTGTATATATTTCAGTTTCTGGACTCATATCAAAAAACCTCAGTTGATTTCGTGAAACTTTTATAGGCAACATTTTTTTGTATCTCCTTCAGTAACAAAGTTAAAGGGGGGGGTCAAACTATAGTGGCCTAGAGACTCTCTAGGCCGCTTTTTAAGAGTCAAGTAAGTGTTTTCTGACGATGACTAGCGAATGCAGGCAGAAAAACCCAAATTATACAGGGTGTCCCGTAATTAGACCAACAAACTTCTAGTGGACATTATAGATCGTATTTCAGGCAGATTCGACCCAAATCATATAATGCAAAATTGCTTCCTTAAGGAGCTAGTGGCCTTTGAAGATGACGTCCTGTCCACACTTTTTGCCACATATTCGCAAAACGGTATCCCATAAAGTGCTGAAAGTTTACACATTGGCTAATATCAAAAATACGCATCGATTAGATTGAGTGCATTTCTTTCATGTCAAGCACAATCGTATCATTTGGGAGGGGGCGAAGGGTATTTTTAGTTGAAACTTTTTTAACTTTCATTATTTCGCGAGATTTACATCATCATATTCATAAACTCTGATGTTTTTCTTGAAAAAAGATGCTCTTGTATAATAACGCCCAGATGCACCATTTCTGAAAAAAATAGATTTGAAATTTTCTCCCTTTTCACTAAGTCTTTAGAGGTAATTAAATGATAAAAATTATTTCTTTCTCAGAAATGTTGCAGCCGGGTGTTATTATACAGAAGCATCTTTTTTCAAGAAAAAACATCAGAGTTTATGAATATGATGTAAAGTTAAAAAAGTTTCAACTAAAAATACCCTCCGCAACCCCCCCTCCCCCAAATGATACGATTGTGCTTGACATGAAAGGAATGCACTCAATCTAATCGATGCGTATTTTTGATATTAACCAATGTATAAACTTTCAGCACTTTATGTGATTCCGTTTTGCGAATATGTGGCAAAAAGTGTGGACAGGACGTCATCTTCAAAGGGCACTAGCTCCTTAACGAAGCAATTTTGCATTATATGATTTGGGTCGAATCTGTCTAAAATATGATCTATAATGTCCACTAGAAGTTTGTCGGTCTAATTACGGGACACCCTGTATATTTTGAAATGACATGTTATCAAAATAGGCAAAATGTGATCACATTTCGCACGGGTACTCTATAGGAACACGACTACATATCGGCGCACCCAACAGTACAAAACGTCGAATACAATGATATCTCGGACCAAATTTCAATATTGTGATAGCGGCATCATAGACAGAATATAAGAATCAATCAAAATATTCACAATGGTTGTCTGATCGGGTGTAGATGACGCAAGAACAAGACCGGCTATCTCAGTACAAAGAGCGCACTGTGCACAGCCACCCACGACGCGACCCTTCACCTTTCTCAGATCGCTACGTGTTCCTTTTTGATGCTGCGAGCTGTGCCGCCGCCTGGGATTGGAGGAATTTGTTTCCGAATGGTAGGACACACCGATAAACGGCATTGATGCTTATCGATCGATATGAATTCACGAGGTAACAAATGTGTACCTTGTACTTATCTCCGGACTAGTTTGATATGAACTGGTTGAGACAGTGACAAATTTAGTTTAGGAAGAAATACCTACATTACTGCAGTGAAAAATATGACTGAAGGCTGGCGGCAAAAACGAAAACTTGAAATTCTCTAGCATTCGCAAGTTTTCGTGAATCATTGGATATGTATTCAGGGCCGGATTAAATTCTTTTCCTCCTCTAGGCCAAAAACAATTTGCCACCCTTCTGACTAAAAAGAATTTAAAAAATCAAAATTTTCGAAACACGAAATTTTCGCTGAAGTTGATGAAGACAATTTTCCATCTGGAAATAAAACAATCCAATGTTTCAGAGTGTATATTTCATAGTAAAAAACTACAGTTTTCATCATCGAATTAATAATGGTTTTCTTCTTGCCTTCTTTTCCGCAAATTGTTGAAACACAACCTCGAAGTCTAATTTTTCTAACAACTCAGCTTCAATGCACAAAACAGCCAGAGAATTCAAACGCTCTTGAGACATGCTAGATCGCAAATACGATAAAATTCGCTTCAATGCTGAAAACGACCTCTCTGCCGAACAGTTCGTTGCAAAAGTGCATAAATACATCCTAATCGTAATATCGATATAGGGAAACACTTGCACTACTTTTGTTTTTATCACTTCTAAAGAAGTTACTCATCTCGTGTAGAGTGTTTGAAGGTTGTTCTAACTGAGCTAAGTAGGATTTGAAGTGCAAACATTCATCGTGAAGTTTTTCTTCTGAATCATCAGGAAAACTTGAAATGAGATTAGTAACCGCTACTCCTAATTCTGCAAAACTAATCGATTGCAATTTTGACAAAATGGAGAACCTTTTAGCAATATTTACTCTCATTCAATTCTCTTGTTAGATAGTCAAGATAAACCCCTACTCTGAAGTTTTCCTCCCAATCAAAAGAGTATGTCCCATTCGAGTTTCATCAGCAGGAACAGTTTTTGTTGTGGTTCTTCTTTCTTTACTTTGATATTTCTCGAATCCAGAATTGATCTTCGCTCTCTCCTCAAATCGAACAAATTGATCTCTTAATCCTATACGATATCACCATTGTCAACTTCCTGTATTGCTTCGTTCACTTCATCAAATCAAATGTGCGAAATTTTCGAAGATGGCTATTTCTACATTTTCGTAGAGTAGTTAAAGAATTTTTTTTATTCACAGAAAATTTGCCGCCCCTAAACCATGGCCTATGTTGGCCTAGGCGATAATAGGACACTGTATGTATATATTTAACATTACTCTTAATGCTGTCAGCTTTTTGTAATCGTATTATATTATGAGAAACTGGGAATAGAACGTATGTAAGCCCGGTTGACATTGGCAGAGTGGTAGAGCATCCCTCTTTTAGCAAACGCTCTATATTCCAACTCATTTAAGTAGAATAGGTAACGCTATTCACGTTGCTAGTTATTTGAGAGGATAGTTCGAAATAAAAATTGACCGATTCACAAAAGGGAGACAAGGAAGAAGCACTATCCTCTACTAAAACCGGGCAAGTGTCTGTTCACACTGGTATAGTCAATCAGTAAATCAGTAGAGTAGAGTAAAATTGTGGAAAAGTAGAATGTACTATTCCACATGTGCTATCCATTCTGTTCTACCATAAACTATCTTTAGCACTCTACTGTCACTAGCAATCTGTTAACATTATGCTAGTAGGGAAATAGCAAGTACTCTCCCATTAACTATTCCAATATTATTCGGGCTATAGTACACATCTGTAAAGGACATTGATGGTTATCGATCGATATGAGAGTGACTTTTGATTCACGAGGTAACAAATGTGTACCTCGTACTTATCTAGGTTTATCTCCGGACTAGTTTGATATGAATCGGTTGAGACAGTGACAAATTTTGGGTTAGCCAGAAATGAATGGGTATTTTTAGCAGTGAAAAATATGACTAAAGGCTGACGGTAAACAAGAAAACTTGATATTCTCTAGCATTTGAAATTTTTCGTGAATCATCAGCAAATGTATTCAACTCTACTCTTGATGCTCTAAGCTAATTATTTTCATTTAATCATATTATGACGAACTGGGAAAATTAAACATGGGTAATCCCGTGATCCGTTGACATTGGTAGAGTAGAGTAAATGGTAGAGTTCACTAGCATACCTTTTAAAGTAGAGTAACTGTATTCACGTTGCTAGTAATTTTAGAGAATAGTAGGAACTAAAAATTGGCCGTATCACAGAAGGGAGACTGGAAAGTCTACCTTCTATAGTCACTATACTCTACTAAAACCGGCAAATATCTGTTCACGTTGGTAATATTGGTATAGTCAACCAGTAAATCATAAGAGTGGAGTAAACTTGTGAAAGTGGGAAAAGTGTACTATTCCACATGTGCTATAAACTCTACTCTATCGTGTACTTTCTTGAGTACTCTACTATCACAAGCACAATCTGTTGACATTCTGCCTTTGGGGGAATATTAGGTTTTCTACCATCTGACTCTACCAATGAAAATCGGGCTGCGAACACACCAATAAACACCAAAAGTTCTGAGATTATTCGAATTAGAATGATCATGATCATGAACAAAAAATGCCAAAGCATCTGACTTGTTGATGTTGTTTTAAATGGAAAATTGATTTGAATAATTTCACGAAAATAATATATCGCGTGCCAAAAAAGTAACGTTACTCGTCAAAAATTCTTGTATGAAGAAATATATAAGAAATTTTTAGCACTCTCTCTCTACTATCCATGGATTTTGTAATTTCAAAACAGGTCTCCCCTAGTGCTTGTTCGAATTTGAAATATCTCAGTCCACAAGCAAATATAAAAAATGGCAGCAATAGTGTTATTCTACACGTTTGTCAAAAAAATATTGTACGCAACACGCCAGAAAATAGCAGACTCCCAGGAGATCATTGTTTGGAAGGCCAAACTTTTTTTTTTAGAAAACCCCCTTTGCAAAAAAGCAAAGAATTGAAGGTATAATATTTTTAGTTTTAATTTTGTAAAAACGCTTTCTACTGAGGTTTTTTCCATAAGCTCTGGTATCATTCTTAAAATAGTTTAGTACACCGTTTTGCAATAACCTCAGCTATGGATTTTTTTCATTTATGTATTGTATTATGTTAGCTCTTGATTCAAAAGAATATATATTTATACTACAACGACTAATCGTTTGGACAATAATAGTAATTTAATCAACTAGGTTATTAAAGACAGCGACTAATGGTCAAGATATTTTAACGCGGAGCGAATGCGTTAATAGTTCGAGAACGTTAGTCGCTCGATTAATAACAAAGTAGATTACAAGATTTTTCTCACAATCTCAATATGAATTGTGTATGAACTCTTTATTGAAATTCATTCTCATCTTGCACAAGACTTATATTGACATTATGAAATTTCTATGTATCTATGTTCCAGTAGACATTTCTCGTAGTGCTTCTGAATACTTTTTGAACGGTTGCCATGAGGATTGCACACTAAAGTAGCCTAAATTGAGCATTAAAATGGGTCATAAATGATCAATTTCGTACACATTAAAATCCCCTTTTATTTTGAGATCGACAGAAATGTCATTTATGATACTTGCACAGTTCTACTATAGTATATAACATTACTAGTAAGGTAAGAGGGTTTTTACTGGCGAATGGAGGATATAATTGACGAGCCGCAGGCGAGTCAGTTACCTCCTTGAGCCAGTAAAACCCGTTACCTTGCGTGTATTCTTTTATATTTTATTTGTTTCTCATTTGTAAAAAGGTTAGATAAATTCCAAAAAATCTCAAGAATATGTCGCAAATGTCGTAGGCTATGCATTATTTATGATTACTTATGGCATCGGAAAATTATGACAACTGTCAGTGGCTTTACGAGAGGGAAGTCCTTCGAGAATATTTGCTCATTTCTGACGAAAAAGGCCAGATCCAAATGAAACAAGGCATGAATATCGTTTTAAATACTTTTATAACGTTTATTACTAAAAATATTTGTTCCAGGAACGATGAATTAGAAGCGAGTACGTGAAACTGTCAGTGAGTTTACAGGTCAAAAAACCTCTAGGATATTTGCAATTTTGAGAAGGAAAACAAATAGATACGAATAAAACAAGGTACGAATATCGTTTTCGAATAGTTTGAGAACGTTTTTGAGAAGTAATTTGTTCCAGGAACTCTGAAATGAGGGATGAATGAAATTAGAACCAAGTACTTGACAACTCTCAATGTAAATAATACTACTAACTTGTAAAAATTTTACAAGTTAACTGTCAGTTTTACAAGTTAGTGACTTGATAAAATAAACTTTCTTGATTAATATCGTGTTTTTGGTAACTGACGTTTACAATAAGAAACAATAACATTTTTTGGCTGTTTATTTTTATTCTGTAGATCTCGTCTACAACTCTGTGGTGGGTTAGTTCCCATAAATCCGTCTTCGATACGAAACCTTTATATTCATTCTTCAACCAATTCAAATAGAACATTCTTCATACATAAATATACCTCGATATGTTGCATGAAAAAATGAAGTAAAATATTGTACGTTGGTCAACAGTGAGAATGAAAACCGATACAAAACATACAAAGAGAATCTCGTCATCTCACGCCCGGTGTAGAACCATTTATCATAACTTTTCATAAAATAATCACACTGGGAATCTTGTATATGACACCTGTCATTCCTATACTACTTTTGACTTATGGACCTCGCTTTATGAGACTGAGAAGAATACCATCAGCCACTGGTACCTAATATTCGAGGCATATAGTATTTCGAAGTGAATGCCACACACCGTACGTGGCGAACAGAATTAAATTTCTGCGAAATTCCTGGAAGTGCTGGACTGCAAATATTAAAGTTTTGATTGATTGATTTTTTATTTCTGTGAGATTTCTTTGAAGTGGCAATAAAACGAAAATATGAATGGTTCTAGGGGAAGAACATGCTTCAATTTTGTCCACGTGTCTGTGTCTGTAAGACTGAAAATTTGAGACGACAGTAGTACTAAACGATTCGGTCCGGTATACTAGTGAAGAATCAAGAATCTGTGGTCAAAAGTAATTCACCCAAATAATATTTCAACGGATTTTTGATGACTTCGTACTTCCTGTTCTCTGTAAACTCTAGCGATGTAGCTGTAGTAAAATTGGTTGTGCCGTTTTATCATTAAAAAACTTGAGAAAGCCCTGAGCAGGTGCTTCTGAGCGTTCGTTCCTTGGTGGAGCAATGAAGCTAATACCTCAAAATTTTGTAAAGGTCTTGAGATTGATACTAAATATATAAATTCTGGAAATTATTCAAAAACTGTAATATGTAAAAACTTGACAATTGGAAAAATTGAATTCTATATAAATATTAATTCACGAAATGAGTTTCACTCGAATCGTACTTCTTCTCATGGAAATATGAGGCTTCTTCTTGTCAATATTCCAATTGAATATTCTATGATTCTGTTGACACTATGACCATTAAATTTTGCATGAGGCTTACTAAGAGCATCTTGCATGTGGCCGCATAATTTCATTTTGATTGGTTTCGTTTTGTCTGAGATATTGAGGAACAAAAATTTTGAATGGCCATATATTTTATGGAATATCCTGTAAGATTATTGTGCAAACGGCCGACCTGACGGCCCCACGGACAGGAAAATATGGATTGTGACATATCAAATGAAATGAGTAGGTAATCATTTCATTTGATGTATATCATAATCCCATTTGAAAAAAAGTTGTAGGGTGTGGCGTAGGGGGTAAAGAAATTTCAAATTCAAAAAAGCATTGTCTATGATGATGCTTGAAAAGCAAATTGGGAACAAACTTTTGGGCCTGGTTTCGGAATTTGTTCTAATAACTTTTCGCTAACTTCACACTTAAACGAGCGCGTATGTGAAACACTGAATATGTTAATATTTCAAAAATCACTGATGATATCGAACCCGTTTCAACAGACCAGATTGGAACTAATTGGGTACTAATTATTGGTGCTGAAAAAGAAAAAAGAAAACGAAACTTTTCACAAAATCTTCACTTCAACGGTAGTGTGTATGAAACTAAACTAACTAAATTGTTAATATTTCAGAAATTACTGGTGATATCGGATTCATTTCAACGGAACAAATTGGGTACTAATTATTGGCATTAAAATTTTTTCGAAATTTGAGAATGTTGGTGCATAGTGTAAAGTTGGCACAAAAGAAATTTTTTCAACAGAACAAATTGGGTACTAATTATTGACACTAAATTTTTTTCGAAATTTGAAAATGTTTGTGCTGAGTGTGAAGTCAACCCCAAATATGTAATAGAAATGCTAATTACTGAAAAACTATAGCGGTGCTTGAAAAGGTTTTAGTAGAACAAATTGGGTACTAAATACTGGGCCTAGTTTCGGAATTTGTTCTATCAACTTTTCGCCAACTTCACGCGGCCATCACAATCCATATACATATTTCCATTTAAAAAAATAGTAGTAGAGAGGTGCCTGGCGTAGTGGGTGAGTAATATTAAATTGAAAAAAGCATAGAATGAGTTACTTTTGAAATTGAAAATCGAGGGGTGAGAGGACTCTCCTTAATAATTCTTCGTATAAGAATTATTGATGAGTTACTTTAGTTTTTTGACACGCTGTATAATCTCACTTACATACATTTTCATAAAATACGAAGACGGGTGAATTATTCTTAATTATCATCAAAGTACACTCACCGGCAAAATAATAGATCCAATCAATGAAGTTTGTCAATTCATGAATATGTTATTTTTCCGATTCGTATGAATTTTTTCAATTGTAGGTATGTTCATCCTTAATCACTTACGTCATTTTATACAGGGTCGAACAAAATCTATTTTATTACCCTAACTTCAGAACCAGCCCTGGTGTGATTCAGTTGTTGCACCGTGTGATTTCTTATTCCAACATCAAGACAAATCTTATCTTGAAAATTCAATTCGTCATTTATAAAAATAGCTCAATTTTGTTAAAGATTTCAGTAAAACCTTAAATTTCGCTAAGGCTACAACAGTACTTCAACAAATTCAACCTTATGAGAATAAACTGAAAACTAAGTCAAAAACATAACGTGTTTTCCGCCCAGACGCAAATAACAAGTGCAATTCGTTTCGGCATGACCGCATAAAGGGTTTGAATCAATTAGAGCGTCATTGAGTTGCTGCAAATTTTTCAGGAGTTAGTATGCGAGATAGTTTTTTTCTCCCAAGATAGCATCCAAACATGCACAATTGGGTTCAAATCTGGGCTTAGAACAGGACAGTTGAATTCTTGGATATCAACTTCTGCTAAATACTTCCTGGCAATCGTAGCCACATGCGGTTAATGCGGTCGGTCATTATAAAGCTTTAGCACGAAATCGTCTCCAATAAAAGGTGCATACGGAACAACATGTCGGGCTAAAACTTCTCTTGTTTTATGTTTTCACTCAGTTTTTAGTTTATTTTCATAACGTTCGGATTTAAGATTGTATCTGTGAAAGAACCTTAATAGCCATAGCAAAATTGTGGAGTTTAATGTTGCTCTGAAAACCCTGTATCTTTAACAAAAATTGAGCAATTGTTATAAATGAAGAATTAAATTGTCAAGAGGAGATGTGTCCTGATGATGAAATGAGAAATCACACGGTGTAACAACTGAAACACACCAGGGGTAGTTCTGAAGTTAGGCTACAAAAACAGATTTTGTTTCACCCTGTAAAAAATTACATATGCCGAGTCTTCTCGAAATTCAAAACTGGCGATTGATCAAGGATGAACATACCTACAATTGAAAAAAAATCATTCAAATCGGACTGGAAATAACATATTTATGAATTAACAAACTTCATGGATTTTTTGAGTGGATCGATTATTTTGCCGGTGAGTGTAGTTGAATACTTAGAAAGTAGAAACTTACGAGATGATACTATATCGTTAAATTTGAGCGCAGAATTTATATATCAGAAACCTTAGAAGACGTCATATTCCACACTGGGTTATTGATGATTTATCACACTAAAATTTCTTCACTCACGCATTTACCAAGATTGAAACGAATCCTTCCCATTTATCGCGTTAAAACCTTTCCAAAAATGCATGTGAAACCCTTCTGGACCAAATTCTTGAAGTAAATGAAACTATCAAACCTCTTAGGCCCGAATAGCGCCACATAAAAGAAGGAAAGATTCAACAATTGGTTCAACCTTCCCGAAATAACAGAAACCAAATCTTGACAACCAAGAATATATTATGAGTTCCGAAAATACAAGAATGAAGAGAAAACACAATAAAAGCTATCGAACACAAAGCAACAATGGGTCAAAGCCTCTCGAAATACAAATGTCGGTTATTTTTCACAAATTCACAAGGTTTGGGGACACGCTTCATGGTTTCCGTAAAAGGTGCTAGGCGTGAAAGCCGATTGTCGACTGTTTGTTCTTTTGTTATGCTCGTGCCTTCTGGATTGTTGTAATAATATTTTAAGTGGCTTCCATGCCTTATGTTAGAGATCTTGGGAAGTTAATCTGCTTTTTCGGATTTTCGAATATCGATTACGGCCTTTAAGGGAATTTTAATAGGCTGGTTTCTACCGACAAAATAGCTGCAGGGGTCGTGTTTAGGGAGGGGGAGATGTGTATTATCAGATTTATCAGGGTTTTCGAGTTGGTTTTTGAGCGCTCTTTCTACAAACGAGTGCTATATCGTTTTCCCCAAATATCAGTAATTTTCCAATTTTCAGCCGAAAATAGTCTCAAACGATAGGGTTAGACTCCCTGATGACGAATTTGTGGTCAAATTTAATTCTCTCCGTGGTGCCGTCCATTAGCACAATAACTTTCGAAGGAATTGTCCTAGCGACTTGAAATTTTCAATCCCCAAATGGCTCGGATGAGTTCGTTAACCAGCGAAATCGTACAGGGAGTTCCTTAAAATATGGCCATTCAGAATGTCTGTTCCTCAATATCTCCAAAAAAACGAAACCAATCGAGATAAAATGTTAGAGCCAAATGCAAGATGCTCTTAACTAGCCTCATACAAAATCTTGTGGACACAGTATGAACAGAACCATAAAAAATTCAATTGGAACATTGAAAAGAAGAAACTTCATATTTCCAGAACAAGATATTCGATTCAAGTGAAATTTATTTTGTGAATGGAGATCGGTTAACTGAACGTTCATTCAAATTTTCGTGGCCATAGTGTTAACAGAACCATAGAAAATTCAATTGGAAGATTGAAAAGAAGAATCTTTATATTTCCATAACAGGATATCCGATTCGAGTGAATTTTTTTTGTGAATGTAAAATTTTGTGACGATAGTGTTAACAGAACCATAGAAAATTCACTTGGAATATTGAAAGGAGAATCTTCATATTTCCATAAGAGAATATTCGATTCAGGTGAAACTCATTTTGTGAATGAAAACTGATATACTGAATGTTCATGCAAAATTTCAAGAGGATGGTATCATCAGAACCATAGAATTTAATTTCTATTTTTTACATATTATTCCATTTCAGATTCTGCATTTATATATAAGGTGTCAATCTCAAGTCTCATATTAAATTTTGAGGTAATAGACTTATCATAGAACAAATCTTTCTCTATGAGTCTTATTGCCTCACCAATGAACGAGCGCTCAAAAGCTCCTGCTCAGGGCTTTCCTTAATTTTTAATTCAAAGGATGATTTGAATAAAATAAAGTTGCTCTTTCAAATGAGCTATTAAAATAAGCCTTTTATCGAGCAAGTATGAATGCTCAAGGAAGATTTCTCAAACCCTAACTAGTGAAAAGAATCAATACGATCAAACAGCTGATGTGAAAAAGTTATCACTTAAATGATCACTATCATTTCATATTTCATTCATTCAGCAATAAATAAGCACTCATTATTCACTAGGGATAAATGGGTATTATTATGGTTAAGCAAACAGACGTATAATTGCTAGATTATACAAGAGTCGCGGATAAAGTTACATTCTTATAATAATCGGGAATTCAAAAACAAGCAACGTCAAAAAAAATATTATCAAATATCAATTTGAATAAATTCTATCTATTTCAATGAATGAGTTTTCTTTATATGTGTACAGTCAGTACGTAATTTTGAACATGTAACACACCTTTATTTTAGTAGTACAGATACTAGAACTAATGCTTCCGAAATGAAAATGTTACTAAGGAATACTTCGATGAATTAATATTTTTGTTGGTATGTATTTATCGACACCTTAGAATATATGAAAAAATGGAGAAATATTGGATTCGTCATATTGTATTCGAAATTTGAAGAACTAGATATAGTCCGTTCATGAAACTTTGAGCTGTCGGTTGGCCATGACAATTTGGCACATTCCACTGTGTATATTAAAATTTTAGGTTATCTTGTTTATTTTCTTGTCAGGTTGATACGCAATGTTGTTAATATTGCATAGAGTTCTCTGATAACTCGGAAGCTCATAAGACGAGGACGGGTACATTTGACAACGTTGACTTTGTTCATCGGTATGACAGCAAATACTGCCAATCTCAGATAATAAACAAACGCCTCTTTTGCGCTCAATAATATGTTAACGGAGTATAGGTATATTAAAGGTATAGGATATAGTACCAATCGGCATATTAACCTAACATATGGATGCGTTCTCAATTCGGTGACGGAAAGAATATTATCATCATTAATAATGTCATAGTTTCGACAGTGCTAAGTCTGTCATCACGGATTTTCACATAATATATTATGATGAAATCAATGAAGCATTGGCTTGCGCTAATCACGCGAAACCATTGCTTAGCTGACTGCGAAACGACAAAGAAATGAATAGCGGTCAAATTGAATCAAATGAGAAGCTCAATGTAGGAAATAATGTCGTTTTGACATTAAGTATATGAAATAGGTTATCTGTATTGGCATATCGTTGGACAATGATTGGTTAAACGTAAAATATTTATGCAATTATATTTTGTTTCCTAACCTAGGGTACCTATTTTGGAGAATATATAATAAGAAGATAAGAAATATTATACTATGTATATTGTTATGATATGACATGACAGATAAACAGTTAAATTGATGATAATTTGTAACTCCAGTTGGTAATTGAATAAGTTTCCGAAAAGGCTTTTTGTAACAATTCAGCTTTGATTGCGTTTTAAAATAATGAACTTGTGTTGATGTGTTCCAAGACAATAAAAAATATTTTATAGAAACGGAAAAATTTTGATGGGAAAATGCTTTTGGCATTAAGTAATTGAATATCGGAGGTAGATATTGAAGATATGGAATTAACAAACAAACTGATTCAAATACATTATTTTCATAATTAGAATAATGATTGAATTATATAGAATAGGCATACAATAGAATGAACTATGAATTGAAGAATGAACTGATTGAAAAAATATTTTTATAATTATGAAATAAAGAGAGTGAATATAATACGGAATAAGATTGAATGAACTGAGAAAAAGTAACGAAAGAAAAATAATATCTCCTAAGTTATTTATGTAATTTTTATAACAATGAAATAAAGAGGGTGATAACAATAGGGTTGAAAATGAAATGAATGAAATGAAATGAAATGAAAACTTGTAAGTCATTCATTATTGTTTCTTGTTTTCCATTTGTTTATTGATGATAATTAATTCACTTGACTCGATTCTTAGTACAATAATTTTATTGAATTTTTCCAAATTAATAGTTAATCATCAATTTCTGAATTAGTACACGGAAAAAAAATAATGTACCTAATATACGAGATTCATATATTGACTTCCTGAATTTCATATACTCGGCGGGACAGAAGAACGCATATTATCTGATCTTATCTGACTGCAGTCACCTATTCGTAACGCGCATCCGAATATTGCAACTAATCTACTTCCAATATTACTATAATGGTAAGGTCTGGAGGATCTGATGATTTTGGCATATTGAACTAGAACCATGGAATACCAATGTAGGATCCTGAGAATATAAAAATTAGACTCTAATCAGATTAACCGTATATCCACGATTTTGAGTACTAGTTAGTCCCGCTTTCGAACTCAGTACTATTGTCATATATGGTTTATATTTCAGTCATTTTAGACTTATGAAGCTGGTAATATTGTTCTATGAATCTTGTAATGTAAAACTTATAACCTTGTCATATGAGTCTAGATTTCTCGTTCATCTGGCAGATGATTTTTTCAAATCATTTTCATCATTCTGTAAGCACATCCAAATACATATAAATGAGATCAATGTCGGCCAGATGAACAAGAAATCTAATACCATCAGAATAGATAGGTATATTGAAAAAAAAAACAATTTAAAACGGTCATGAGAAAATTTATTGATCTTTTTAAAAAAATGAAAATACACATATCCAAAATTCTAACAAAAAAATATTCAATAAAAATGAATAACACTTTTGACAGTCTGTCATATATGCATAACAAAATGAAACATTGTACCTATATCTAGATATCTAGGAACACCCTGTAGAAACATTCTCCGATCCTAATAGTCCAGTAGGCAGAGCAAAATTAGTGGGGTCTGCTGGAAAAAAATCAGAACTTTCAGATTATTCGGGAATGATGTGGAATGACTGTCAATTTATCCAACTCGAGGACCCTGTGCCTACTTGAAGGAGGGCGAAAAACCAAAACTAACGGTTTTAAGCATACCAGAAATCATATTTATGTACAAAAATAATTCATTCTAAGACGGGGGGCCGCACACCAAAGAAATATGAATCGCGAAACAAGAAACATTCTCATTCATAAAAACACCTCGAGGTTGATTTCATATGTTTCGCAGGTATTTCATTTTTCTTTGGTGTGCAGCCCGGCTAAGGGTCTGATGACGTACATATTTACAAATCTCAAAGAAATAACGGAATTATGTCCCCAAATATCATGCACAAACAATAAAGCAATTAATGTTCACTTACCTAGGAATCTTTGAATATATTCTTCTTCTAAATTAAGCTGTTTCAGGAAGGCCTCCATTTATAACAAATCACTCTAGGTCGATTTTTAAACTTCTTTCACAGTGCTCACTGATGCTCGCACAAAATCACAAATGGAAACGGAAATTAATTACGTGCAACTGGCAGACTGAGACGCAGACGCATCAGAGTGGAGAATGCTGCAAGTCTGTGCTTGCAAAAACGAGGCGATGTTTCGTGCCCCTTCGTTTCGTCTCGTCACCGCGCTTCGCGTATTGTCGGGGAGAGATAAAGAAAAGCGGAAGGAAAAAAGTCTGTTCTTGAAGAACAGGTGGTCATTTATATCAGATGAGGATATTCCATTTATACGACGGGAATACGAGGAAGGTCCGAAATTGTATAGAACTACTGAGAATATAATGTGTATAAGATATTTTTTTCGGTGAATAGTCTGGAAATCTGTCATTGGAGAACGATTTCCAGTAAGATTGATTTTTTGATTCGTATCTGAAGGGGTTTCTACGCCAATATAACATAATACGGATAATATATAAATTCATGTTACTGGTATATGTTACATGTTTGTACGACCGTCGTTCAGGATCATTTTTTTCCGTGTATTTTCCTTCACGTATATACCTTACTTTGGAAACATTCTTGATTTCTTTAGAGATAGTTGGGATTCGCGGTTGCTATATCAATTAGGCAGGTGAATTTTTTCTTTCGTAAAAATTAACATAAAATGCAGTTGTTATCAGCCAAAATAAACCTGAAACTAAAAAAAATCAGGAACTATTATACCTTCATTATTTAGTATGAATATAGGTATATATTTTTAGGAAATATGCGTAGGGGAAAACCCGGATGACAAAAAGTGGGGCATCACTTTTTGACATTGCCTCATATTTTTAAAAATATTGATTTTATATGAGTAATTTCTATGAATGTAGGTAGCACCATTATTTGATTCGAAATACTGGGACTTTTCTCTGACAGCAATCCCAAATTTCCCAAAAATTTTATTTTTGTGGAACCCTTTCTCTGGGGATAGATGCTTACTAGTATGAAAATATTGGGACGGATAGATGCATTTCATACTATGTGAACCAAAAACCCAACTAAATACATTGAGATTTTCCATGCCTAAAGCAACAACTTTATCTACGTAACATGGATCGAATTTATAATAATTGTGCATTTTTAATTGAATTCAAAAGCATTAATTAAAAGAAAAGTTGAATTATTCTCATTAGCATAAAGCATTATTACACACATTCATGATAAATAAATAAAATATTAAGTCTCAACATTGAAATAATCAAGAATCAAGTTTAAAATCAAAATAACACAATGAATCGAAAATCAGCTAAGAAGGTAAGGTTTCAGTTCAGATATAGGTACCTCTAAAAATCAGGGCAACTATCCTTTTCGATAAGGATAGATGCCCATGAATTTTTTAAATAAAGTAAGAAGAAATAAGCAACCATTTATACTCGGATGTACACTCAATGAAACACGGTATTGACGTAATAAAAAAATAACTGAATTTATTAACACTTCAAAAGTTACAAATAATTACAAATAGGTACTTACCTCTAAAACTTTGGCGTGTTTGTGAACTTCGCTGCAGAGATGATCGCACACAATAACGAAAAACGACCTCACTTTACAATAACCCTTACAAAACTAAGATCTAGGGTGACTGTACCATCTACTTATAAAATTAATTTTTTGTTACGTGTTTCCGGAGTTATAGGTATTTTGAAAATGGAACATCTATTCGGATTTTCCCCTACATAATTATTGGTATTCTTTAAGTTAGTGTGATTTCCCCAAAACTTGGCCCTCTAACAAGTTGAAGGTTCAGTTTATGGAATTAAATAACGAAATATTGAACTGACTCGCAGATCGTTATTCAAAGTATCAAATTGCTATAACCAGTTTTACCAGCACCTTCGCCATTTTGCATCTAATCTCAAAAGATTATCCTACTTATAAAATTATACATTGATAAAATTTGTATATTCATTAGACATGACGATTTCAGTAGTTTCACTCGTTTTTCAGATTATCAATATGGAATATAACACCTTTTATAATAAGAAAGAATTTTTCCCTCCTGGAAGATCTAGATCTAGTTAAAGTATCGATTTTAAAGATAAGAGATATATTCACTTTTATGATATCTGCTAGATTGCTATCAGCTTCTCATCGGCAAGTAGTAAAACAGGCACTTAATCTGCTTTTCATCTGTAGGTAAGTTACGATACTGCAGCGTACGATTGATCTATCTGTAAGTGGTCGACTAACAGATTTGTAAATAATGCAATTCTGGAAAGGTTCTTGAAACTTTCTTATTTAGTGTCACTTTTGAACTTCTCATCGAAAAACATAACCTTCAATCGTAAGATTTAATCATGGAACTTTATGTAGTATGAGTGAATGGTTTTGATTTGAATTTGAAAATGCATTTATCTGAATGTAGTTTGCGTTTGTTTCGTTCATCTAATAAATTGAAAACAGGAAAGAACAAAAATTGGTTAAAATTGCTGTAGAGCATTTATTAAGTTAATGGTAGACTGGTTCTTCAATCTCAACATTTTCTGGGCATCCGGCATTTCAAATGG
The DNA here is from genome assembly GCA_013421045.1 of Propylea japonica. Classification (NCBI taxonomy): domain Eukaryota; kingdom Metazoa; phylum Arthropoda; class Insecta; order Coleoptera; family Coccinellidae; genus Propylea; species Propylea japonica. The sequence continues at coordinate 114,322,474 of CM024239.1, forward strand.
ATTCATTTGATCATGCAATCTTCTCCTTCCAATTCTCATAAAGTTTCTATTTTAAAAAAGAATGATTTTCAGGTAATGTATATTATTGAACAATATTTTACCTGTTATGATTTTCTTCCGATAACAATCCAATTAACAAAGCCATATTATTTTTATTCATCATGAATTTCTTATGTTAAAACGTTGATGTTCGTCAAAAATAAACAAACCATTCAACGTAACCTCACAATATGTCAGTCGATAATGCTTCCGATCACCCGTCGAGTACTCGTAAATATTAACGATTTCTGTAAGCTACAGATCCCTTAATGAGGTCCAGAATTGCAATTTTCCTGTAAACTTATGAAAATTTACAGATTGGCTTACAGATGAAAGCAGAATACCACCATTAGTCTCTAAGCCTCTTTCAATGGAAAGTATTCGCACGGCAGCACAGCCCGTCCAGACAAGAGTCTAGGGCAAAAACCAAAACTCAATAACGTACGATTTTTTCAACAGAAAAAGTGAATAATCGATAGATACCAAAGTTGCGGTTTTTTCAAGGGCCATATCAAGTTACCTATATCAAAACCAAGTCTACCCCATACCAAAATATGTATCAGAGCAACGGGTTACAATCAGCTCTGACGCCATCAACCCCAGTGGCGTCCTCAGCGACACATCCGTATTTACATATGTCACGTTGGCAGTATGCATATCACCCGAATATTGATTGATACCGCATCCACATCTGTTCCTGCCCTTTGTACCAGACGGATCTACGCTGTTTATTGACGGGGTGTGGCCTGGGTATTTATCCCCTGGCCTGGCTCTGTTAACTATTCAACCCCCGTAGCTCTCGGGTCAGATTTCAATTTGTCACAGTGGTCGGGATTTCTGACTGATCGCGACAAAAAGAGGTGATCTATCACTGGAAAAGTGATAAGCGTGCTAAGCGACGAAACCGTTACGATGGATCGTGTTAGGAAAGTTTCTTAATTTCAAACAGCTTGTGGTATAGAATGATGATTGATATACAGGGTCTCTACTTTTGAAGTGGCAAAAACATCGAGGGGTGATTATACAAGTGATTTGCAACGATAAATGTCATATAACACATGGTCGAAATGTTGACGGTTATTCTTCAATTTAACATTTATTGATTCCACAAAAAAATTCAAATTGTTTCTCTGAAAAGATCATTGTTCAGTTTTTCTTGTAGTCTCATCAAATTTGACCATATATTCGAAAAGGGCAATAAATTTGCTGCAAGATGAGAGAGTCTATGTGCAGGAAACACTCTTAATGCAGGCGTGGTAAGGAGAAGAATATCACGATGTTAACAAAATCAGTCCTATTTTCCAATGGTTTTTACGACGAAGTATCAATAATTATGCACACGCCTTCTTCTCAGTAAAAAATACTCATTAAGTGTACATTAGAATGACAAATCAACTTTTGTGCTGCAAATTCTGCGCCCTAATATCATGGCTAACCTGATAACAGTCCAAAAATTCCTAAACTAAATTTGCTCTATTTCGAAGCTCTTCGTGATCGAATTTTAATGTAGTTCTATGAAAATCATCAATTCATCTTGAATTGAAGTAGTCACGAAGAATTGAACCTTCTTATTCAATACATTTGACACATCGTTTCCGTACTGAACCTACAACTCTACAAAGCTTTTCTGACGCATTTCTGCACAACATATAATGTTATTTTGTTGATGAGATCTTTTCGAGTGTTGAAACGAATTAGATAATATCAAGAGCTCACCTATACATTGTAGTGTGAGAGAGTACTTATAAAGTAGAGTATTTTTTTCCTGAAAGACTATTATAAATAGGTATGCCTGACGAGTCACACATATAGGCAACCTAAGCTAATGTACTCGAATCAAATATTACAGGCAGCCTGACACACTGAATCATTGGTTGTTTAATGTGTCAGAATGATGCCCGTGATACTCAATTCGAGATAGATAGCAACATTATTCGCAGTATATCACGCATTTCGTCATAAACTTAGCTGGTTCAACTGGACGGCGAAGTTATTTCTCTCTGATGCATTGATTAGGTATCGTATGTTTCCGAAACGATTTTTCATACCGTGAAATAAGTTATGAAAAAACACTGATTATTGAATTCGAATTGGCCAAGAATATTTCACACCATATTTATAACGCTAAGGCGAGGAACTGACTGAAATCGATTGAATCAGAATAACAACAAAAAATAATCGAAAACAAATAACATAATAAGGTTGTACTGCAGTATCGATAAATAATGATTTCAGGAAATGATTCATTTCAACAAAATTCTTCCTAATTTCCCAATCATCATTATATCAATTTCAAATTTGAAGACAATAACTACCTAATGATCATTTGTAGTCAGAATCCATTATGGCTCTGTTTCATTTTTGAAACTCTATAGATGTCAATTTTTCCGAGATGCTATACCTAAATGTATTTGATGGAACTCAGAAACATATAATAACGAAGATTCTTTTCAAAACTGTAAAATTTGTATTGCACTTTATCTGTACTTCCTTGGTGGAAAAATATTCATAATAACCGAGGAAAAGCACACTTTTACTGCACTAGATTATGTTCTTAGTGTTCAATTTTTTGCAGCTTAACCTAAAAATGTTAAAGGACTCAATGAAGCGTAGCTATATCGTGATCTGAGATTATAGTAGTGAAGGATGTATATTTGATTACAAAAGCTCATTCAAACAATTCTGAACCCAAGACAGACTTTTTTTAATGTAACTGATGTGAACATATAGTCCGTTCACGAAAGGTTGAGCACATAGTAGGCGTTTCTTTATTTACCCGAAGTTAGCAGTATTTGCTGTCACCACGTAAAATAAATTCAACGTTGCCGAATGTACCCGATCTTGTCCGACGAGCTTGCGAGTTATCACACAACTCTATGCTAAATTGACAACATTGCGTATCAATATGACAAGAAAATAAAGAACGTAACCTAAATTTTTAATATACACAGTGGAATATGCCAAATTTCCATGGCCTACCGACGGCTCAACCTTTCGTGAATAGACTATACATATACCTAGTCCGTTCACGAAAGGTTGAGCACATAGTAGGCGTTTCTTTATTTACCTGAAGTTGGCAGTATTTGCTGTCACCACGTAAAATAAATTCAACGTTGCCGAATGTACCCGATCTTGTCCGACGAGCTTGCGAGTTATCACACAACTCTATGCTAAATTGACAACATTGCGTATCAATATGACAAGAAAATAAAGAACGTAACCTAAATTTTTAATATACACAGTGGAATATGCCAAATTTCCATGGCCTACCGACGGCTCAACCTTCCGTGAATAGACTATACATATAGTCCGTTCACGAAAGGTTGAGCACATAGTAGGCGTTTCTTTATTTATCTGAAGTTGGCAGTATTTCCTGTCATAACGTAAAATAAAGTCAACGTTGCCGAATGTACCCGGTCTCGTCCGACGAGCTTGCGAGTTGTCAGAGAACTCTATGCAATATTGACAACATTGCGTATCAATCTGACAAGAAAATAAAGATCATAACCTAAAATTTTAATATACACAGAGGAATATGCCAAATTTCCATGGCCAACCGACGGCTCAACCTTTCGTGAACGGAGTATATCTACAGTGGAACCTATAACAAACGTCTGTATAACGAATTTCGTACATTGCACCTTGAATCCAAATTCCATGTTAAAAACTCTCAAACAAAGTAAATTCTCTCTATAACGAAAGAACATCAGTCTTGTGGGTATTGGTTAAAAGGTATAAGGTTGTTTTTTTTTCCGAAATTACGTAATAAATCCCGACCTCAAACTAAATCATTACGGCGTTCAGAGAGATCCTTCTGAAACAGTTTTAAATACACCCTTGGCTGTTTGGTTTCAATCTTACCATTACGCTAGTGTGAAAGTGGTGCGAAAATGTCTAAAAGGAAGTGCTTAAGTTGGAATGATAAACTTTTTATCAGTGATGTCGACCACGACATTGCCGACTATAGAAACAAATTTTCTGTATAACGAAATTTCTTTATAACGAATTTTTTTGAGGATTTTGCGCTTTCACTATAGGGAAGTTTCACTGTATTTAAAAACCGCTCGTGCACCTATAAGTACGAGATAACCGTCGCTTCTTAAAAATAATCACGAATTCACGCGACCTACGCAGATCAACTATAAATACATGCTGATTTTCATGCAGCAAACTGTATTGTATTGCAATTTTCACAACCCTTACAGAAGAAAAAATCACATTACATCGCATGGAGTGTGTTTCAAAGGTTCGTTCCCCCGAAAACTAGAATATTTTTGAATATTTGACATTTACATGAATAAGTAGCGTAATCAGCGCAGTCATACACCCCTCAGCCAATCCCATAATAGGCTTTACCGTCTATTTAGCATATATGCATAAAAATTACGCTTTTCATTCATCATAAACAAGAGAAAGACAGCTTCAAAGTGGTAGTAGCTTTCGGTGGAGCGGGAAGGTGACAAACGATCAGCTTGTATCTTGTAAATCTACAAGATCAAAGTGTGAAGTGACAGTCAGCTGGTTGTCCCTTCGACTCCAGATTGGCCGCAGGACTCCCCTTTGTATGTTAACTGCAGGGGCCGAGCCCTCTAGGGCGGGACGCTCTCATACCTATGTACATATGTTAGCTGTTCTATTGCACCATGAATCATTTTAACGTTTTGTGTATTGAGAGGAGGCTTTCCACTTGACATTAGATATTATTTTTCATTTTGTTGTTACGAAACAGGCTTTGTTGAGGCGTTGTTTGGGGTAGAAATGTGGAGACTCGCAAACAATGATTGAATTAGGGGGAAGATTCGGTAGTTTCATACCACCTACCGATTACTTTTTCGGGATGAGTTTTCTGATGCATTGATATTGACCACATATACCACCCATGATGGACCGATTAAGCTTTGTGAAACTCATATTCCATATGAGAAATAAAGAAAAAAAATGGTTTGCCACTTTCATAGTTTATTAGACTTGAAATTTACTTTGGTGTGAAGCTATATTATTGATATTATCATTCTTTATGAGCATTAGTTTGAAGTTATCGCATCACTAGAACTAGAAATTCTACTAGTAATCAATGATTATTTCCTGATATCGAAATGTTTCATCAATATAAAAGATTCAAGTCTTCTTTACCATTTCGACTTGAATGTATACGTTGCCTTCCCAAAACACAGCTTCAAAACTTCAATTTCAAAAGTTAGACTTGAGATTTGAACAGAAAAGTTCATTCATAATCTAACCAAATAAAAGTTTCTGACTTGTATGGTATTTATATTTTTTTTCCGTCGATCTCAAAACAAAGGATGATTTCAATGTGTACGAAATTGATCATTAATGACCCATTTCAATGCTCAATTTCTGCTAATTTAATGTGCAATCCTCATGGCAATCATTCACAAAGTATTCAGAATCACTACGAGAAATGTCAAAACTCTACTGGATCATAGGACATAGATACATAGAAATTTTATTATGTCAAATGACGTAAGCCTTGTGCAGAATGAGAATGTATCTTGAAATACATTTCCTCCCGAAATAAAAAGAATCCAGTGTCGGACAAGGCATTGAAAATGAATTGATACCTTAAAATAAAGAATTCAGCAATAGATCGAACTCTTAGTTAAACTACTCTCCATACCACCAGGGCACCAGGTGAAAAAAAATTTCCTGGTGATGGAAATTGAATGAAAGATGATTTCTTGGAATCATAAAATTCATCCCTAAAAATTAAAATTCAGCGTCAGGCAATACATTGCAAATACAGTTGAACTTCCCTATAGCGAACGTCTGCATAACGAATTTCTCTATATAACGAATTTCGTTCGAGACATTGCACACCTTGAATCCAATTCCATGTTGAAAACACCATCTAAAACGAAGTAAATTCTCTCTATAACGAGATATTCCAAGAACAAGAAAATCACTCTTTGAATGGGCATTGGCAAAAAGGTATAAAGGTGGGGTTTTTCCATAATTATGCCGGACGTAGGTAAACTCCTGACCATTAACTAAATCATTACGGCGGCGGATAGATCCATCCGAAACTTTGGATTCAGCTGGAAATGTTGATAATGACGGTTACTTTAAATGATTCCGTTAATGTGATGTTAATATTGTAAAAAATGAACTTCGAACTGAGAAGGACATGTTAAACAGTGTCAAATGCGGTGTTCGACATTACTACGATAGCAGTGATGATACCGGGCAACCGGCTGAAAACCCAAATCGCCAAGCCTTTAAAACGTGTCGTCTTGCTTTCCGGTCCATTGAAGGGTTACGGAAATTTTTTTGAATCTTTGAGAAAATGCGAATAAAATGTTTTTTTATTGTACCGCACTCCGACAGAAATTACGAATTTTTGCCCCAAAAAATCGTGAATAACTATGTATTGTATACGTACCTACATAAAATGCCTATAAGCTATAATGCACTTAACACACCTTTTGGAGTATGTATATAAATTCACAATAAAAAATGCAATTGCTTGTTTCGATACTTGACACTATAAAAAAAACTCTGTATAACGAAATTTTTTTTGCGGATTTAGCGATTTCGTTATAGGGAAGTTCCACTGTAAATCAATTCTGTGAAATCAAAGCTTAACCAATAGATCGGACTGTTAGTTTTACTACTCCCTACACCAGCCAGTGAAAAAACAGCATATTTTCTGGTGATGGAGATGAAAAAAATGAATACCTTGGAATACATTTCGTCCCTGAAAAGCCAGCGTCGGACAAGATAATGCAAATGAATTACTACTAAGGGTTAAAAATAGACCGGACTACCGGACTGTTAATTGAACTACTTTCTACAATAGCTGAAAAAATCATATTTTCTGGTGATGAACTTTAACTTAAAGATAAATATCTTGGAATATACAGTGGAACTTCCCTATAACGAAAGCGCTAAATCCGCAAAAAAATTCGTTATAAAGAAATTTCGTTATACAGAAAATTTGTTTCTACGGTTGGCCTTATCGCGGTCGACTTCACTGATTAATTCGAGTTTATCATTCAAACTTAAGCTCTTCCTTTTCGATAATTTTGCACAACTTTCACACCAGCGTAATGATAGATTGAACCAAACAGCCAGGAGTGTATTTAAAACTGTTTCAGAAGGATCAGAAGGTATATACGTACGTATACCTTCTTAACAATAGGTACCTATTCAAAAAGTGATGTTCTTTGAATATTTCGTTATGGAGAGAATTTGCTTCGTTTAAGAGGGTGTTTTTAACATGGAATTTGGATTCAAGGTGCAATGTTTTGTACGAAATTCGTAATACAGACGTTCGTTATAAGAAAGTTTCACTGTATTTCATCCCTGAAAACTTAATATTCAGCGTCTGGCAAGACATTACAATGAATCACTTCTGTGAAATAGAGGGTTAACCAATAGATCGGACTTTTGGTTAAACTACTCTCTATAAACCGTCAGATGAATAAGTAGCATATTTTTCTGTGATGGAAACGAAATCAAAAATAAATATCTCGAAATACATTTCATCCCTGAACAATAAAAATCCACCTATGGACAAGACAATGCACCGTCCATCATAACCATAGCCTATCCTAACAATGCAAGCATCGCACGTGCTAACTGCTCCTCGGGAATACCCAAGAATGGGCATTCCAGCCTTCTTCAAACGGTGGGCGTAATAAGGCATTACGAGGGTGAACAAATGGCCTAGAACACAATGGTGACCGGACTCGTGTCCAGCTGAATTTATAGGTCTGGAAGACATCAGCCAGGGACAGGCTGCCACTAAAGGTGCTTTATCGACCGCTTTCGCTGTCTCGGATCTGTTGATACTCTTATAAATCCACAGATTATCGTGCCTTGTCGCAATCTTAATGTGTTTTTATATCGTCGCTGTCTGCGGAACGCGCAATACTTTTGCGGTAATCGGGCGTCGAGTGAGCCGCCCGATGGCTGTACAAGTAAAGGAATGTCAAGGATTTCGTAGGTAGTTTTGAGTAATCGTTGAAGTTTTTGGTTTTTTAAAAACTGAGTGTAGGCGAAAACCTGGATAGTTGCCCAAAATACCTAACTTCGGAAACACGTAAAAAAAATTTATTTATTTATTTTTCTCCAACCATCAAAAAATGTTGAAATTTTTGTACTATTTTCAGGTGCAAAAGTCATAAATTTCCTTACCGTACAAAAATTCACTTGTTACTTAGCAACACTTTTAATCCTTGGATTAAAAGTAATGCATTTGAAGTCTACTTGACAATCACTGTCATGATTCTGTGTTCAAATTCATAACCAAATTATGAACGATTTTTCACTAAAACCATTTTATTGTAATTTTGACTTGGTTGGAGAAAAAATATATATATTATTCGGATTAAAAGTGCCTATTTTAACTAGCAATTTTGCATTCGCTCGGCTGCGCCTAGCAACTGCAAATATTGCTCGTAAAAAAAAGATGCACTTTCAATCCTTATAATATATATATATTTCTCCACATCAAAAAAAATTGTTGACATTTTTGTACTATTTTCAGGTGCAAAAGTCATAAATTCCTTACCGTACACAAATTTCACTCGTTACTTAGCAACACTTTTAATCCTAGGATTAAAAACGCTACTTTTAATCCTTGGATTAAAGTAAATGCATTTGAAGTCTACTTGACAATCACTTCATGATTCTGTGTTCAATTCATAACCAAATTATGAACGATTTTTCACTAAAAACAATTTATTGTAATTTTGACTGGTTGGAGAAAAAATAGTATATATACTGATGGACAAAATTAGCGCACCACCACCTAAAATTTCGTTAAATTTTAACAATTGATATCTTTCCATCTTTAGTCGGATTCATTCATCGTTTTTTTCTTTCAATAGTAGCTCTGTTATTGTGGAATTTCCTTTATTGAACAGAAGTCCAAAAAAAAAATCTTCATGTTGTACAGAGCGTTTAAATAATGTCATGTTTTATAGTCAAATTTTAACGTCTTCTGTGGACAATGCCAGGTTGCTGAGGCAAATAAAAACAATAAGGCTTTGTAGCCCAGTATCTCTTGGGTATTTTGTTTTTTTAAAAACCAATTTATCTTGAAGTCGTCCAGAGATATTCAACTTTTTATCAACTCTTGTATTTATGCATTAGCCATGAATATCTTCGCAACCATTTGTCCGATTTGAATGGTTTTTTTTTAGTTGTAGGTAGCTCTTTTATTGGCGAATATCATACTACAATGAGATGTTCAAAAAAAGAAATGCATCATGCTGTACAGGCGTTTAAATTTTCGGTTTTTTTTTCATTACAGTTTAACGCCTTCTGTGGGCAATGCCAGATATGTGAGGCTTCTAAAAACTATACAGTGATGCAGCCTGATGTTTCCTGAGTATTTTGCTTTTTCAAAAAGCAATTTCACTTGTACCCTTCCAGAGATATTCACATTTTTATAACATCTTGCATTTCATACAATATATTGACAATGAATATTTTCAGTCGAGTGATACTGGGGTTTACAGTTGTCATAATTTTTTCTAATTCATAAAATTCATTCGAAATTAATAATTGTGTTAATTTCTAAAGTTTTCTTTACTTTGCATAAGTCTACGGAGACAACGACCAAAGAAAAATAAATAAGAATTTACTTTCAACACAAAAATGAACGAAAAGAAATAAGAAAAACAGAAAAATGTAGATGTTAAAAAATGTGAGTATCTCTGGAAGGGTACAAGTGAAATTGCTTCTTAAAAATGCAAATACTCAGGAAACATCAGGTTGCATCACTGTATAGTTTTTAGAAGCCTCATATATCTGGTATTGCCCACAGAAGGCGCTAAACTGTAATGAAAAAAACCGAAAAGTTAAACGCCCTGTACAGCATGATGCATTTATTTTTTTTGAACATATCATTGTGGTATGATATTCGCCAATAAAGAGCTACAACAACAAAAAAATTCAAATCGGACAAATGGTTGCTAAGATATTCATGGCTAATGCATAAAAATACAAGAGTTGATAAAAAGTTGAATATCGCCTGGACGACTTCAAGATAAATTGGTTTTTGAAAAAACAAAATACTCAAGAGATACTAGGCTACAGAGCTTTATTGTTTTTATTTGCCTCAGCAACCTGGCATTGTCCACAGAAGACGTAAAATTTTACTATAAAACATGACATTATTTAAACGCCCTGTACAACATGAAGATTTTATTTTTTGGGCTTCTGTTCAATAGAGAGAATTCGACAATAACACGCTACTATTGAAAGAAAAAAACGTTGAAATCCGACTGAAGATTGGGAAGATATCAATGGTTAAAATTTAACGAAATTTTAGGTGGTGCGCTAATTTTGTCCATCAGTATATTATTCGGATTAAAAGTGCCTATTTCAACTCTCGCAATTCTGCATTCGCTCGGCTGCGCCTCGCAACTGCAATATTGCTCGTAAAAAAAATATGCACTTTTAATCCTATAATATAATATACTATATTTCATAAGTAGATGCTACAGTCACCGTGGACCTTAATTTTGTAAGGGTTATTGTAAAATGGGGTCGTTTTTCGCTATTGTGTGCGATCATCTCCGAAGCGAACTTCACAAACACGCCAAAGTTTTAGAGGTGAGAATTTGCCGCTGTATTACTTTTGAAGTGGTAAAAATTCAGTTATTTTTTATTACTCAATACCGTGTTTCATTGAATGTATATCTGAGTATAAATAGTTGCTGTTTTCTCCTAATTTATTCAAAAAAGTCATAGGCATCTATCCCTATCGAAAAGGATAGTTGCCCTGATTTTTCGAGGTATAGTGCCCCTTGGGACATCTAAACTAAAACCTTATCTTCTCAGCTGATTCTCAATTCTTTGTGTTATTTGATTTTGAACTTGAGTCTTGATTATTTTTGTTGAGTCTTAATATTTTATTTATTTATCATGAATGTGGGGAGTAATGCTGTTAATAAGAGAATTCACTTTTCGTTCAATATATGCTTTTCAAATTCAATTGAAAAGCACAATTGTTGTTTATTCGATTCATGTTGCGTAGATAATATTGCTGTTTAGGCATGAAAAATCTCAATGTAAGGGTTTTTCAATAAGGGCGGGTAGATTTTGAAACGAAATTAAACAAGCTGCGTATGAGGTATCAACCATTTTTTTTAATTCATTTAAAAGGCCCATATATGCCATTAAGTATGAAAGATGACATCATTCAAATGCCCGCCTCGGCTTCTCACAGTGGCACGGATCCGAGTGGTCCAATTTTCAATGACTCTTCCGCATAGATCCGCCTGAATTTGAGCGATGGCCAAAATCCACACCAAACCGTAACTTTTTGAGGATGCATTACCACCTGGTGAACCTCGTGTGGGTTTGTGTCGTCCCATATACGGCAATTTTGTAGGTTAACAAAGCCATTCATCCAAAATCGCGCCTCGTCGCTAAAGATAATTTTTCGCCCGAAATTGGGATCCTCTCCCAAACGATTCGATGCCCAGGCAGCGAACAAACGACGATGTCTATGGTCATAAACTTTGAGCCCCTGGGTCAGTTGAATCTTATACGGGTGTAACCCTAAGTCCCGTCGCAAAATTCGCCAAGTTGAAGTTTGCGAAAGACCGAGTTCTTGTGCACAGCGAGAATCGACTGCCTCGGGTTCTGCTGTACACTTTGACGTACCGCCGCGATGTTCTCGGCTGATCTTGCGTTTTCTTGAACGTATAGGTGTAGGTTGATCGATTAACGAACCGGTTGTTTTTCAAATTTTGCCACCAAACGCTGAAGAGTTGACTGTGAAGGCCACCACGTCTACCTTAAAATGGGCGCAATGCACGCAACGTTTGCACTAACGAACACTCATTTTGATAATAAAGTTTTATCATTTGTACGCGCTTTTCAATCGTGTAACCTGCCATGGTGATTTGGCATAAGCAACTGAATAATAAGCAAAAGATTTGACAATTGTCACCAAAACAAAATGGCCACCACGGGCCGCCAAAATCTACCCGCGCCAATTGAAAAACCCTTTATTTAGTTGGGTTTTTGGTTCACATAGTATGAAGGGCATCTATTCTTCCCCATATTTTCATGGTGAGGCAACTATCCATACTTGTAGGCATTTATCCCCAAAGAAGGGTTCCACAAAAATCAAATTTTTGGGAAATTGGGATTGCTATGTCATAGAAAAGTCTCAGTATTTCAAATCAAATAATGGGGCTACCTACTTTCATAGAAATTACTCATATAAAATCAATATTTTCAAAAATATGGGACAATTTCAAAAAGTGGGGCATCTATCCGGTTTTTTCCCTATGCACCATATTCCAAGAACAGAAGTGCGAATGTCAATGAGGGCTTCAAGTTATACAAAGAAGATCGAAAGTAACATTTTCCGGCCTAGTCTGGAGAGGACGTACTTCTTAGACTATTCCGTTTCAGTTGATCATTACTATAGCAACGAAATAACGGCTCATATTTCATATGAATTATTTGTGAAAAATTTTTCTGTTTTCCTATCGCAATTCCAAAAAATATCGAAAGCCGCAGCAATAGTGCCGATAGTGCATCTTCTCATTACCTACAACTCTTCCATTCAACTTTTTCCATAGGACTTGTAGTCTTGCCTGAAAATAGAAATAGACCCTTCAAAATTCGCCCTCTACGATTCCCTACCTCAAGAATGCTTTCAAATTATTTTTCATTTTTTCGTCTTTCTTTTGCAATCGATTCCATATAATATATATTTTTTTTCACTTGTACCATTTTTAGAGGATTCATTCAGCAATGGTCTATAGATCGAGTTGATACGACTGGCCTCATCAATACTTTCAAATAGTATTTGTATAAATTTCATAGTCTTGGAAATCTTTTCTATATGGTGCAATAGGCTTTCGGGAGTGGTTCAATTATACTTATTTGAATGGAATAATTTTGTTATGATTCTGAGGAATTTTGAATACAGCCGTCACAGAATAAACGAATGGCGCATCTCATGATTCTTAATCATAGAAATTTCACATAAAGGGTTTTCCAATAAGAGGTGTTATTTTGATATTCAAAGAAAAATGCCATTTTTCATTATAACTGATCGGATGTTTATTTCATTATAAAGAAGAAGCTATGCCGTTAATAGAGGAAAATAACATCAGGCAAATGACCACTACGACCACGCTTACAGGACCATATCCTTTCAATGAAATTTTCCATAATCAAATCGCAAAGTGGCTGCCCTATGTCCTCGATAGCCTCACGAGTTCCATCTTTGAAATCTTGAATCGACGCTGGGCTATTGGCGTAGACCTTCTCTTTCACGTGACCCCAAGGAAGAAGTTGCAAGGCCAATTGTGATCACCTCTTCGAGAGATAACACGGTCTGGAAACTTTTCCATCAAAAGATCAATGGTTTCGTTGCATGTGTGGCACGTAGCGTAGCACTGAACTTAATACCCAAATCTTTATGCAAAATACGGTGTAATGACGTTTGTGGAATGCCTTATTCCAAAGACCGACGAGGAATGGACAAACCTGGGTTTCCTTCAATAGTTTCGACTATAGCAGCAATATTTTCGGCTGTTCTTGAGTGACGTGCACGGGTTTTATTTTCCACATCATTAACTTGACCCAACAGCTCGAATTTTTCCGCCAATTTCTTTATTGCGGTCCGACAAGGTGCTTCACGACGACTCAAAAATATTAGAGTCCTCTGCATATTTTCACCCTTTTTATAGCGAATTTTAATTTCAATGCGTTCTTGAAGAGTGTATCGTTACATTTTTATTAATGGCGTAGTTTCTACTTGTCAAATGTCAAAAAATGACATCTCTAAACGTGACATCTACCGAAATAGCGGGCTATTCAAAATAACACCTCTTATTGGAAAACCCCTTTATATTCGAAAATTTCAGAACCTTTCTCGCCCTGAACAGTGAACAAACTATTAATGATTCAATCAACTTTTATGAATCTCACTATCCCCATCGCATCAACAGCATGCATATCATCACAACGATTTCCATCTAACACATCGTAATACTTTATCTCGCATACACAATTAGCTTTACCTTTTGTTTTACTTAATCGGTAACCCACACTCGGCGAATACAGCAGGATGTCCGATATTACCGCGACGAAGAGATAAAAGCGGCACACATGTATCTCCCCGAGAAATATTGATTCGTTCTTCCAACTCGTAGAAACAAAAGTAAATCTGTTTAAGTCCGGCATTATTCCTCGCTACGGGTGTCTGATTAGGCGGAGGAACCTCCGGCTTGCACGCTGTAGAAGTGATCGAAAAGAATCGATTTGTTTTTATGCCGAAGATTGATCTTCAGATGCTTTCGAGCTGCGACGTACATCATCGAATATCTACTATGCGTAAAGTTTCCCAGAAAGTGCACCAAAAGGCACTTTGTAGTTTGTCTGTTGTCCCCCATCAATGGGTTTTCGCAACTGCACTACAGCACAGCTCAACCTCCAGTCTCAGAGCCCAAAGAAATCAAGTAGGTATCTGGGAGGACTGCAAGGAGACTATTAGAATTCCGCTCTTCCTATATTTTTCCTGTCCAAGAGAATATTTGAGTAGGCTTGCAATGGCGAGGCACTGTGCAACTAAGTGAAAAGAAGTTTCCTCCTCCTCCTCCCCAGAAGCTACAATTGTCAATTTATGTTCTGTTATGTTAAGAGCCAATTCTCATCATATGCTCACCAAGGCGACTATGTCTTGTGAGAAAAACAGTGAGGAAACGTGACTTGTTCTAGCTGAGATTCAAATACTTTTTGAATCCTACAGTTTCTAAGTTCCAAAGAACTTTTTGGAATGATTCATTCCCAAAAGATTCCTTCAGAGTGCTTTTTTTCAAGGTTCTTCATCCTCCAAAAACTCTTTCTTATAGGTGCATCCTCCTATACCGTAAAAGGGATCTAGGCAAGTAAGTGGCGTTTGTGCTCCTTTCCTGGCTAGTGTGTTAAGCCTCTTAATTTTCTTTACATCCCAGAATGAGACTTTGTTGTTCTTGCCTACTTCATTTCGGTTTTCTTCGGCACTGCCACATTATAATTTTGATTCTATTACATAGTAGTTCAGTACGTTAATAGCAGCTTGACTATCAGAATCAATATGTCATACCCTTGATAGTTTCTTTCCAGGTTTCTATCTATCATCTTTCGATTGCAAGTACCTATTTCTGGCTGTAAAGCGCTCTGTATACCATTTTATAGTATTAACTTTGAAGTTCTGCCTAAAGTGTAATACTGTAGTATAGTATTAAGAATCTTGCTCACAAAAGACACTTTTCTTTACCATTGATATTTAAAAAAAATTCATGTAAATAAGTTTTACTCGGGAATTGATGTGAACCACACAAAATTTGGTCACAGTTGCTCCAAAGCTGCCAAACTTCACAGTCTTGCAAAAAAGCCCAAAACATAATGAAAATGTGGAAATTTCGAACTTTCAACTTGCGTCGAACTGGTCTCATATCGCATACTGCATTTAGAGATTAGAAAAATTGAGTTAGAGGATAATGAATAACTGAACCAGAGTGAACTTATTTTACAGCACATCTGATAAGAATTATTTCAAAGAAGTTTTAAATAACCAATATCAAGAAAAATTCAAATATATATGAACGATGTTGATATTAAAATGACCTAAATTCGATCTGAAATTTTGCATATCGACTACAATGTGATTCTGATTAACGATATATCTTTTTCAGCATCTTTCGAAATTTCTACATTTTCAATATGTTTAAGGTTGTTTTATACAGAACTATCAAGTTAAGCCGCTTCAAACTAACTTCTGGTGACCAAAATTTTGCACACATTCAAATCACCTTTTATACTGAGATCGACGGAAAATATATTTTTCCAAAATAAGAGGTGATTATAATGTGTACGAAATTGATAATTAATGACCCATTGTAATGCTCAATTTCTGCTATTTTATTGTGCAATCCTCATGGCAACCGTTCACAAAGTATTCAGAAGCATAACGAAAAATGTTAAAAACTCAACTGTAACATAGATACCTATAGTCCGTTCACGAAAGGTTGAGCCGTCGGTTGGCCATGATAATTGACATATTCCACTGTGTATATTAACATTTTAGGTTATGTATGTTTATTTTTTGTCAGATTTTACGCAATGTTGTCATTATTGCATAGAGTTGTCTGATAACTCGTAAGCTCGTCGGACGAGGGGCCGGGTACATTGAATTTATTTTACGTTATGACAGCAAATACTGCCAACTTCAGATAAATAAAGAAACGCCTACTATGTGCTCAACCTTTCGTGAACGGACTATACATTGAAATTTTATTATGTCAAATGGAAGCTTGTGCAAAATGAGATTGTATTTCAATTGAGAATTCACATACAATTTATAGTGAGATCGTCAGAAAAATCTGTAATCAACTTGTTTTTAAATCAAATGACTAATGGTCTCGAACTATTGTGATTTGGAATTGATTGATGATATGAGAATTGACGTAATTATAACACTTTTTTTTTAGGTTAAACTTCTTCAAAGAGGTATGGTTGATCTTATGAGGAACCTAAGTTAAAATAGTTTATCGTTTTCCTTTCAATTCACTGCAACTTTCTACTTTCTACAGAATTATCATTATTATTCCAGGACATTTCTGCGAATATTGACGACCGTCCTTCGAAATCCCCTGAATCATTCAAAAGAAACCGATAACATGATCAATGAATATTCCGGCAGACCAGGTCAAGGTGCCAATTCATAAATCAGTAAAAACGACAGAAATAATGCTTCACGTCGGCACAAATAAACAATAAATATATTTATAAACAGTAATGCTAACATATTTAATGCGGATAATCCTCTTAGTGTTCCATACGAATTTGACGGAAAGCAAAAGACGCAAGAAGAAAAAGAAAAGAAGGCAGTACATTAAAGGGAAAATGTGAGATGCATTGCTCTTTATTGAATGATGCTTAAATCTTTACAAATTATATGCTAGTACCCTGTTTAGAGAGGGGGCATTGAACGATGAACAACTATAAGTTTTACTACGATTTGGAGTTTTAGAAGGATCAGAATTGACGTAATTATAACACTTTTAATTAGTGATCTTGCATATTTCGACAATAGCGTCTTAGCCGATTCGAAAAATCCAATGTAAAACTTCTTCAAAGAGGTATGGTTGCTCTTATGAGGAACCTTAGTTATTATAGTTTATCGTTTTCTTTTCTCTTCACTGCTACTTCTTCAAATAAAGAAATTAATTATTATTCCAGTACATTCCCTGCGAATATTGACGAACGTCTTTCGAAATCCCCTAAATCATTCAAAAAGAAACCGATAACATGATCAATGAATATTCCGGCAGACCAGGTCAAGGTGCCAATTCATAAATCACTAAAAACGACAGAAATAATGCTTTACGTCGGCACAAATAAACAATAATATATTTATAAACAGTAATGCTAACATATTTAATGCGGATAATCCTCTTAGTGTTCCATACGAATTTGACGGAAAGAAAAAGACGCGAGAAGAAGAAGAAAAGAAGGCAGTACATTAAAGGGGATAAGCTACGACGTCTGCCGACACATTTTTCACGCTTTCCGCTGTCCCGCGGCCAGTAAGTGTAATAATTATTGAGAGTGAGAGGCGACCTGCAGGGGGCGTCACCTCGGGGGGTCAGGCCAGATAGAGTAGCTTCGGATGACCCCCAGGGGCATATGGCGATTATAGCCATATTACATCTTGTTTCAACACTTTATCCACAAACTACTTAAACAATTTATGCGAAACCGAAAAAATTAACGACCAGTTTGAAATGAAGGTTGGTACCGCTGGTGAGTGAAGTCAACAAGCCGTGGATCTCTTTCCAGGTACCGGGTTTTTCACTATAATTTGACCCCCCCGTTAACTTTGTTACTAAAGAAGATACAAAAAAATGTTTCGTATAAAATTTTCACGAAATCAACTGAGGTTTTTCAATATGAGTTCAGAAACTGAAATATAACAGGGTGGCTAACATATTGATGGGAACTTCATTTTTTCAAATGGAACACCCTGTATATTTTTCCATGTTTGGCTAGCTCTTTTGTCCCTGATTTCGAATATGTAACATATGTTTGTCTATCTCTTATTTTGAGAACCACAGAGTTTTAAATTTTAAGAACTACCTGCCAAGATCTGTAATCATTTTACAAGTGGCAGAGTGCGTTTACTGAAAATGCTCATTTTTGGAGTTATAATAACGTCCATGGGGAGATATACAGGGTGAATAACATTAAATGCAACTATATTTTTTCCAATGGGACACTGTCTCTTCAATTTTCAGAGTTTCTAAGTTTTGAAATGATGACAACGAATAAAAAATATGTGAAATACCTACGAAATTCTTTATATCCAACCAATCTACTTAAAGTTTTATTTACAAAAATGAATACTTAATAATTACTTAACCAATGAAAAATGACAAACTATGGTAGTATGGTAAGAATAACATCAACTAAAGAAATTTCTCAAAACGACCACCTTCTTTCAACCACATAGTTCATATAGTTGTCTCAAGTTGTTTAGACTATTTTTGATAGCATTATTATGGCTCCGATTCAAGTCAGAAACTAAAGCTCCAAAATTTGTTTCTAATCATTACAATATTATCATTATTCTTCGGGCGTTGACGGGATTAGTTCCGAATTATTGGATGATTTTATATCATTAAATTATTCTCCGCTTTCATTGATTGTCATTATTGCTGAAGTAATTCTTTTCCTTCAGGAACGGCTATAAAAACGTGTCCAACGGTGTTAAATCGGGACTATTTGGTGGCCATAAAATGGGTACGCCATTACCAATCCAAAGATCAAATCGGCCACTTAAATAGGTATTCACTAACTTCCAAAACGCTATGTCGGATGGTTATTAAAATTTCAAACTCTGTGGTGCTCAGAATAAGAAAGATAGACCAACATATGTTACATATTCGAAATCAGGGGAAAAAGAGCTAACCAAATATGGAAAGATATACGGGGTGTTCCGTTTGAAAAAATGAAGTTGCCATCAATATATTGGTCATCCTGTATATATTTCAGTTTCTGGACTAATATCAAAAAACCTCAGTTAACTTCGTGAAACTTTTGTATGAAACATTTTTTTGTATCTCCTTCAGTAACAAAGTAATAAGGGGGGTCAAATTATAGTGAAAAACCCGATACATCTAGGATTTGGTGAACGCAGATCTTAAAGAAAATATGATACCTTCTTAAAGTTCTATTCCCGATATTTCTACAATTGTAACTCTGGTGGAGATGAAATTCATCATTTGCCTAAAAATGTATAGGAAAATCTACCGACAGAGGTTTTCTCTCAATTTTTGTGAACCATTGTTGCATATTACACACCAAAATTTAAAAATGGGGGCTCTGAAATATATGAGTTTTGCAATGTTGCTTTTTGGCATGGTGCTCCTTAGAAAACTTCACCTGGAGCCCGAAAAGTTTATAAGTTTCTTTTTTTGTCCTAGTTTATTATTTCGTAGAAAAGCCAGGGTTGTTCCTGATTGTTTTTGCATAAATTAATATCATACATATCGGGGTTTGTACTCAATCGTAAGAGCCACAGATTCAAAATGTATGTAAACCTAGTATCAAGAACACCACTTCAGAAAGATCAGGATGTGTGATGTAAGATCCCTTTTCTTCAGAGGATTTTGATCCAACATAATAATAATCAAACATTATCAGGACATAACATCAGCCGGTTGGATATGGCTCCTACGATTGTCTACAAATAACGATATGCATGCATGATATTACATATTACCATTTTACTGGAAGACGACTTATTCTGCGAAAAAATGTAAAGAGACGAAAAATAAACTTAGAGTAATATTAATATACGCTAACAAAAGTTTTCGGGCTGCAAAGACAAGGAGTTCCAAGGAAAAGTTGTCTAGGGGTGTACAATGTCAAAAAGTAACACTTTCATATTTCAGAACCAATGTGTATGAAATTTGTATGAAGTATGCAACAATGTTCTGAGATATTGAATAACATGAATCTTGAGGGCCGAATTCAGCATCGACATCGGCAAAATGGGGACTCATTTTACAAAAGTGGAAAAACAATATTTTTTCCTTTCAGAATCTACAGTGATTCTATCAATCCAAAGTGGCTTTCAGATTAGACACCTTCTTGTAAAACAATTTATTGTTGCCTTAAAAAAAGTTCCAGTTTTGGCTATGACCTCTTCATTCAACACAAATCATTTCTTGTCAAGCATTTCTTCAGGTCTGCAAACAGAAAGTAGTCGCTAGGGGCTGAATTTGTGTATTTGGCCATATAGTACCTAGCAAATTTTATTATTTTCCTCTTTTCTGGTCGTTTTTGAAGTTTCAAACGCTCCTATAACGATATATAATATTGGCTGTTGATGGTCTTTCTTTTACAAGGTAGTCGATGGAAAAATCCATGCAAATCCTAAAATGCAGACGCCATGACCTTCCAGGTGCCGTTTTCTCAACAAGTCATCTTTCAAAGCGATAGGGCCTTTTTGATTGCATCTATATCTGAAATTCGAAATAATGAAATTGCCTTCATCAAAGAGTTTCGACTAGATAATCAATAGCCCCAAATTTTAGAGAGGGAACAATTTCAAAAGAACGAAAAATATCTAATCAAAATTTCAATTATGATCAGGCACAAACAGAAAACCGTCAAGAACAACCGAATTTGTTGGACGTCATTCCTTATATTCCTGGCTTTTCAGAAAATAAGAAGAATTGGTTCCAAATTCAACATAAGAACTGTCTTTAAAACACAAAATGATTTGAGATCCATTCTAACCAGATCGAAACCAATGAATGAGACACAAAAATGAAAAACTGTGTTTAAAATATTCCCTGTATATGTGGAAAATCTTACACAGGAGAGACATCAGACCTTTAGAGATAAGAAAACGGGAACATAAGAACAACATCTAAATAGAGACATTACAAGATCACAAACCGCTGATCATGTATGTTCAAATACATCTATGATGAACTGGAACAACACAAAGATCCTATTGACGGAACCTGATAATTATTAAAGGAAAATTAAGGAATCCACATGTATTTTGTTAGATGAATTAGATGATTCGGCCAATTGTTCTGTTGGAATAAATCGTATTTGGATTGATTTATTGAAGAAAGAAATGATATCAGGAAATTTCAAAATCAAATGAATCAACATCTCTATGTGTTGACAACTTTCAATGTCAATTAGACTGGCAAAAGAAAAACACACAATTCCGAAGATTTTACAAGTTTGTCTGAAGAAGGTTTCTGGTATACCTAGACACCGAAACGTTACATTATCCTTTTCATTTATTTCCGTTTTTAGTTTTTCTGTTAAGAAACAATTTTTTCAGAACCAATTTGCTGCTGAAAAATAAGTGCAAAGATTTTCGCGGGAGCACTTCATCTCAATTGAAATTTTTTTAATTATTTCTGTTTCAGAGACTGGGAGTGAAAACCTATAAAGTTTTTTAGGAATACGAACTTCATTGCGCGGGTGTGTATTCTTGCATGCAAGAAATCTATAGTCCCTCTTTTACCTGCAGGTAAAAGAGGGACTATAGATTTGACTCTAAAGTGTATTGATGGACAGACAAGCTAATCTCTGACATCATTACTTCAAAAATGGTGTGAAAATGAGAGCTTCAACTGATAACTTCTGTTTTTGTGGAAACAAGCACAGCTATGACATGGGTTAGGTCTTAGACTATCCCCCTTAGTCTAAGGGTTAGGTATACAAAAACGAAAAATAGAAAAATACAGAAGGTTAAACAGCAGAAGACTTGAAGAGACGTTGTTCGAACAGTAGTTTGGTCAAATATGGAAGTTAAACATAATTGTTGAAACAATCTTCATCACAACAAAAACCGATCAATTTAGCTTGCAGCGTATTTCTCCAACTCATGACAGCAGACTACTATTCATAATATTATTGTAAGCTTCAAAATCTCCAGAGACAAAATATCATCGACGACACATCCAAATAAAAAACACGAAAGAAAAATAACCCGATATCAGACAAGTGTTTGAGGGGCTCCCGGACACAAAGCCGAAGAATCCACGTGGAATTTCTGGGTCCATTTATCATAATTCTTGGGACGCGGTCCGGCCGCTGCAAACAGAGAACGCGTTTATCTCTTGTTGGTTTCGGGCCCGATTTTGGCCCCGTATTATTTAAGGTTAGGTCTTTCCGCCTGAATAAATCTCACACACTCACACTCGGAATAATAAATAATATTCTTCTATTCAGCCACGGCTTTTGATTTGGCGAAATCATGGTCTTGTAACTGGCGGTGGACTGGCTATGAAGAAGGTGTTATTGATGGTTTCAATGATGCGAGATGCATGATGATGATTCTCATAGTCACCATTTGGTCATTGATATTTTTTTGACGAGCGACTTGGAGTATTGTTATTGGTATTTTATATTTCTTGGATTGGCTAGTGCATATTGGCTGATTAAAATCATCGTTTCATGAGTGCAATGTGTTATATGCATGTACCATATTCTGATGTCCTGAAGGCTTCATATATTCCACTCTCTCAAAAATCATTACAAGATGCGAAGTGGATGATTTCGCATACCATCTGCCATCAGGTCGGAAGAGAAGTTGAACCATACATATTGATATGAAAATGTTAATACTGTATTCTAAAACTATACAGGATACTCCGAAATGTATACAGCAAAATTTAACGGGAAAATTGTGAAATTTGGAGGTACGTACAGACCTGAATTTGGCCTCCAAGAATTGTTTTATATCAATATCTTAGAGCATTGTTGCATATGTATAGTCCGTTCACGAAAGTTTGAGCGCATAGTAGGCGTTTGTTTATTCATCTGAAGTTGGCAGTATTTGCTGTCATATCGAAATAAAGTCAACGATGACGAATGTACCCGGTCTCGTCCGACGAGCTTGCGAGTTATCAGAGAACTCTATGCAATATTGACAACATTGCGTATCAATCTGACAAGAAAATAACCAACATAACCTAAAATTTTAATATACACAGTGGAATATGCCAAATTGTCATGGCCAACCGACGGCTCAAACTTTCGGGAACAGACTATATGTATATACTGTAGGTAAAACACACAAAAGCACTGGATATTGTTTTAAGGTTACAGATGATACCGAAAAACTTAACCTCTATAGAGAACGCAGCAAAAAGGGATATAGGGAAAAAAATATTAATTCGAAAATTTTAACTAAATGAGTGTGGTCAATAATAAACGCACAACAAAAATAACTCAAATATAAGTGCTTATGTTTTAAATGATAAGTTTTCGACAATTGGTCAAAAAGAACTAGCTCATCAACTAGAAAAAAGAAGGTCATAAATATATTGGAAGAACGTAAACATCGGCCAAACGAGATGCTCATACCATTCATGGGACTACAGAATTCGAGTTCGTTGATATCATTTAGAATTTTGAGAGCAAACATACCACAATTTATACAAGGAGTTTCTGAGATATCATGAATCTGACAGTGTTAACTTCTTTGGCCCGGTGCCCCCTTCTTTTTGGGGCCGACAATTTTGTTTTGTTTTTGTTTGATGAAAAAGCAAGGGTTGTTTGTAGATTTTTCGTCTTTTGCTTTTTTTCGTAGAATCAGTGTTTTTCGAATAAAACGACATACTTAATGTACTATCAAGAATACAGGGATTTATAGTCATCGCATCGGCCTACAATATTTCCTCATTTTCACTTTATGATATATTTATACATTTGTCTCTACTTTAAGTCCCTATACCAAAAATATACACCAGCTCTACCCTTCGTTTCGAAAATGACGAAAATACCAGGGCCATTTCAAATTGTTATGAAACTTCAAGATCAAAATATCACGCATGGACTTTAAAGACTCAACAGATATATTCCATAAAGTTTAACTCATCTAGGTTTTTCCTTGACTTGGATTTTTCATCACTGATCCTAGTTGAATCATTTTCGTCCTAGAATTAAAAGATTGTCGATCCATAGACTAAATTAAAAATCAGGCTACAAATTAGCGTGCATGAATTGGATACCGAATATAACAACAAAATCTTCGGAAAAGAAAAGGATTTCTAATTCATCCTGAATTAATAAGTACGTGTATGTCAGCAATAAAATTAATATTAGGAGATTCGAACGACACCCAACATGCCAAATGCAGGAACCCAATGTTATATAGGCATATCCCTTGGCGTGACTTTATGACCTCAACCTCATAACTCGAAATCCTGAGGTATAATGGACCCTAAAAATATCAACTCACACCCTTGTAACAACAATACACTCGGAACATTGGTGGTAGTTTTATACAATGGGTGTCACTTCTCCCTTTGGAACCTCATTGTCTACAACGTTGGATACTTGGAGTGTTCCATCAAATACATAACATTTTAGTGGTTATGGTTGGTGGTTTGCCACCTTTAGCTCTAACATGTATCCACTCCTGTAGTTGTCATGCATCATTACACTTTAACGGATTTGGGACTTGTATTTTTAACAGATCATTTTAGTATCGTTTCGTTTACTTTCAGATTTCTAACAATAATAAAATAACCGAACATTATTTTGCCTTATATCTAAAACCAAACAATGTTCGGTTGCGAGGGCGGTTTGATAAGTCAGTAACTTTTTGAATTTCCCGATCAGTTCATAGACTAACTAAACGGAGAATAGATGAGACACTAATAGAACAAGCTTCAACGCCATCTGTTTTTGTACAACATTACTAATTCGTGAAAAAAGCTCAATTGAAAAAGGAATCTGTATCGTGAAGTTGCTTCAAAAAGAATTCTGTAGTGCACCTTTTGAATAGGTAGGTACACCCATATACAAGAGGCAAACAGTTTTTTGAAATTCAATTTCCAAAAGGAAATCAGAAATGGATTCGTGCAAGTTATCGATGAGTGAGGAAATTTATTTTCATGAAAATAATACCTGCAACGAACTTTAATCTGATTTTCTTTTGGAATCGAGAAATGAGGATCAATAATCAAATTCTGGATAGAATAAAAATTTATTAACTGAAATAGGTATCACCAATTGAAAATACAGTTTTATTTCATAAATATCTAATCAATAAACTAATATTTGCATTGAAAACATTTTCAAAAACTAACAATAATGAATTCAATAACACAAAATATGAGTATTTACCAACTAAACTTATTCAATACATGAAAAACTTTTTTGAAAACTTAACTTAATTCTTATAGGTAACAGAATATATATAATATATATTGTATAATTACCTTCTTACATCTCGATTTTCACATCCAATAACACAGCACGTCTTCACTCTTGCAGGCATATCGAAATTTATTATATTTCAAAAAGAACTTGTCAAACCACTCCTTGTGTTAGTTGACAATTCAAAGGATTTTTGATAATAATGATTTTACATATAGTCCGTTCACGAAAGGTTGAGCCGTCGGTTGGCCATGGAAATTTGGCATATTCCACTGTGTATATTAAAATTTAGGTTATGTTCTTGTCAGATTGATACGCAATGTTGTCAATATTGCATAGAGTTGTCTGATAACTCGCATTCTCGTCGAACGAGGCCGGTTACATTAGGCAACGTTGACTTCATTTTACGTTATGACAGCAAATACTGGCAACTTCAGATAAATAAAAGAACGCCTACTATGTGCTCAACCTTTCGTGAACGGACTATACCTACTATTTTCTCGATATGATTTCGATGAATGCAACGACATCGAACTATCAAATTGAAAATAATTTTTTCGTGTATTAGTCTCCTCCTCCGACAGATGGCAGATGGCGCCATAGTTTGTCTATGGATCAGTTATTCCAAATGCAACAAAGCTGCCGTCAACTGTAATCTATTAGTGGGCAACTGTCAAATTTCGAGCAAGCTACGTCCTGCAGTTGGTGTTTGATAGCCATTCAGAGCAGACAACCTCGTGAATTTGACGAAAATGCAAAAAAGTGAATTTCGTGTGCTGATTAAGCATTACTTTTTACGTGAAAAAACCATCACTGAAACTAAGAAAAAACTTGATAAATACTACGGGGACACGGCTCCATCCATTTCAATGGTAATGAAGTAAAGTTCAGGTCGCCCAAAAGAAGTGATCACGTCGGAAATCGTCGATAAAATCCATGAAATGATTTTGGCTGATCGGAGAATTAAAGTGCGTGAAATGGCTCACGCTGTAAGTATCTAAACTGAAAGGGTACATCATATTTTACACGAATATTTGGACATGAGAAAACTATCCGTAAGATGGGTTCCGCGATTGCTCACACTCGACCATAAGCGCAATCGTGTGACAAGTTCAAAAGAGTGTTTAGCGATGTTCAACCGTAATTCGGACGAATTTTTTGAACCGTTTTGTTACTGTGGACTAAACATGGATCCATCACAACACGCCAAAGACCAAGTAACAATCGAAACAGTGGGTTGCTCGGGGTGAACGTGGACTAAAGAAGGCCAAACAGAGTCTGTCAGCCAACAAGGTCATGACCACAGTTTTTTGGGATGCACGTGGTGTCATTCACATTGATTACCTCGAGAAAGGTAAAACAATCACCGGCGAATATTATTCAAAGCTTTTGGACAGATTCGACGTTGACTTGAAGCAAAAACGGCCTCATTTGGCGAAGAAAAAATTGCTGTTTCATCAAGACGATGCAAGTGTGCAAACTTGTTTAGTCACGATGGTCAAAATCCACGAATTGAGTTACGAACTGCTACCCCATTCAGCATATTCTCCAGATTTAGCCCCCTGCGACTATTATCTGTTTAAGTGGTAAGAGATTTGAGTCTAATGAAGAAGTAATTACCGAAACAAACGCGTATTTTGAGAGCCTTGACAAAACCTATTATTTGGAGGGAATAAAAAAATTATAAAAACGCTGGACTAAATGTATAGAGCTAAAAGGTGATTATGTAGAAAAATAAAATGTTTATTTGCCGCAAAAATGTTTTATTCAAAAATTCACGGACTTATCAAACTGCCCTCGTATTTTAGTGGACTGTAGAATGTTTTCTTGGGGCTGAACTCACCAGAGGCCTTCTTCTTATCTGCGCCCATGGTTGAACACTCATCCGTCGACCACCAGGTCTCATTACGATACGAAAACGTCCGATTGACGGCGACATTTCAAATTAGTTTGCAATTTGCAATATTAGAGTTTAAGTTACCAATTAATTATATTATGTTTAGCGGAATCAAGAATATTGAGCACAACACAGTGAAAAACGAGAGTTTTTCTTGGCGTATTATCGTCTTCTTTCCGATTATCTTCGTCCAGCCCCATATGGCGCCATATGACCCGTGCAGAGATTTCGCGATTTATTATTTATACAGGGACGAAAATTAATTTATTCCACCACATCGTTTTGGACTAAACAATAATATTTATTTATAATGAAGAAATTATTCAATGATTAATAAAGATTGAATCCCAATGGATGTTAGTACATCCAGATATGGCCATTGATATCAGAGCCATTTTCATCATCAAAGATTTCCTGAATCAAATCATTAAATGAGTACACATACGGTTTTGCTCAGCTTGATCATGCGGCAAATAATACCTAACTTATCACGAAAAAGGTTTTCTAATATAAGTGCAGACTTCGATAATAAAGGACCCCGCACATTTTGTATGAGAATTGGCTCCCGGTGGATTTGGCTGAAAATTTGATATGATGTTCTACTAATCCTTCTGATCAAATGTCTCTACAGTCTGAAAAATGCATACTTCTAGGAGTTTTTAGCGATTTTATGTATCCATTATGGCTTACGTATTACCGTTTACACAGAAATGTTTGACAATATTTCGTGATTATTGAAAACAGATTCTGTCAATTCGAAATATTTTCAAACATCACAGAAATGTTTGAGAATATTTCGTGATTATTGAAAACAGATTCTGTCAATTCGAAATATTTTCAAACATCACAGAAATGTTTGAGAATATTTCGTGATTATTGAAAACAGATTCTGTCAATTCGAAATATTTTCAAACATTTCTGTGTGAACGGTAATACATAAGCCATAATAGATACAAAAAATCGCTAAAAACTCCTAGAAGTATGCATTTTTCAGCTTCGTGACTGTGGAGACATTTGATCAGAAGGATTAGTAGAACATCATATCAAATTTTCAGCCAAATCCACCAGGAGCCAATTCCCATAATACGTAAGCCATAATGGATACAAAAAATCGCTAAAAACTATTAGAAGTATGCATTTTTCAGCTTCGTGACTGTTTAGACATTTGATCAGAAGGATTAGTAGAACATCATATCAAATTTTCAGCCAAATCCACCGGGAGCCAATACCCATACAAAATGTGCGGGGTACTTTACGGAGTGAGTTATTCTCACATGAAGATAACATTAAAATAAAATAATGGTTCAGATCAAAAAATCTATTTAGTTCAATAATTACGTACCAAATTTCAGTTGAATTCCTGAATTGAATTTCTAAGGTAAGTTGAATTTTTAGTATAGAATAACTAATCAGTCTGTATATCCGAAACGAAGGGGTTTTGAACATTCTCAAATGGAATTTTGAAATTATTTAAAGGGGTCATGAAACCACATATAGTCCGTTCACGAAAGTTTGAGGCGCATCGGTTGGCTATGACAATTTGGCATATTCCACTGTGTACTGTGTATATTAAAATTTTAGGTTATTTTGTTTATTTTCTTGTCAAATTGATACGCAATGTTGTCAATATTGCATGGAGTTCTCTGATAACACGCAAGCTCGTCGGACCATTCGGGGTACATTCGGCAACGTTGACTTCATTTTACGTTATGGCAGCAAATACTGCCAATTTCAGATAAACGAACAAACGCTTACTCAAGATTTCTTGAACGGACTATAAACTTGTCGGTTTTATCTCCAGACATTCGGTATATAGTATACGGTTATATGTACAAAACTCACCCTCTAAAATGCATCGTTTTTCGAGATAGTGTGTTGCAATTGAAAAAATCGGATATCTGCTCAACATTTTAGCGTATAGAAACCAGTTTTCGTGAGGATTTCCTAATCATGATAAGCTATGTTTTTTCTGGAATCTTTTCTCTGAAGTCTAAATTGGTGAAGGTTGGTAAATGAAGGATTAGTGGGTGTTTTTCCCTTTTTCCTCGACCGTTTCCGAAATAAATCAACTTTTGTGTTAAAAAACATGGTCAATTTTCGATATTTCAAAAAATTGACCATGTTTTTCAACATAAATGTTTACATTCCTCGAAAATGATAGACTTTTCGGCGTATAACTATAGGAGTAGGTAACCTTTTTATGTAGGCGTCTTAAAACCGTACTTTTTCCATTAGAGTAGAAGTTGAAGAAAAAATGAACCACTAACCCTTCAAAACCTTCAACTATTTATGGACAACTAAAAAAAATGTGGATTCTCATTTTTCACTTCCCTCCTCTCGCAAGTAAAACGTCCGGAAACACTTGACGAAGTTAATTGAAACCAAAAAAATCATTTCCATCTCAAAATGAGAAATTTTCATCTGAATAGACATGTCAACTCTCAAGTACTTATACCCTGTCTATTCTTTCCATGGAATATTTGTTTTGGTGTCGTGGTCGACACAGAAAAAAAAGAGAATGTTAAAACCTCGCTAAGGATAGCTTTGCTGGCCTAGCTGAGTGTTTTGAATGAATGAATCAAATCGGACCTATATTAAATATGTTAAGTTGAATACTTAGTCGAAATCTATAGATATACAGCCTGTATATCTGAAACAAAGCGGTTTGATCATTTTCGAATGCAAATAAAGCAGTCTATAGGCAATTGTAATTTAACTGTTGATTCTCATTTCTCGCTTCCCTCCTCTCACAAGTAAAACTCCCGGAAACACTTGACAAAGTACCTAACTCAATTAAAAAAAAATCATATCCATCTCAAAATGAGAAATTTTCATCTGAATAGACATGTCAACCTTCAAGTACCTATATACCCTTTCTATTCATCGCATGGAATATTTGTTTTGGTGTTGTGGTCGACACGGAGAAGAAAGAGAATGTTAAAACCTCGCTAAGGACAGCTTTGCTGGCCTTACCGAGTATTTTGAATGAGACCCAAAAGAGTTAGAATATACAATCTTTTAATTCATATGTCAGGGTTTGATTGAGTAGCGCTAGTCTCGCATATGTTATGTTTGTGTGTAACCAGACTTACGCCAATCTTTGGATGAAGACTTCATTGTTGTTTTAGATCGAAGGAATTTTTAGAATTTGAAGAGGTGGTGGAAATCTATCACAATATGTTATACTTCTTTTATTCGAATATTTTGATCAGCAAAGATGATATTCAGTTGAACTTCCATCTGATGAAAAACACATTTCATAGGATATTCATGGTAGTATACCCAGTAGTTAAAAAGATGGAAAATGTTGAAAGTATTATAATTTCACAAAATTTGCTGATAAGTTACTGATAGGTATTACCAGTTATCGTTGAAAAAAAATCTGTATTTATCATATGGAAACAATACCAGGTTTTTGATGTGGAAAATCATAAAGTTTATGGAAAGGAAACAATATTTTCCGACCAAAAAATCTGGAAGACTTCAAATATCAATGAATAGCGATATATTCATTTCAATGGAGTTAGCTGCTATGTAGCTATAGCTATCAGTAACTTACCAGCAAGTGGTGAAACAGCCATCTTACATGATAAAGAATGTTGGAAGGTATTCAGGGGGGGGGCAAGGGGCCGGGCTCCCCCTGATGTACCTCTGGCCTCCCCTGAAAGATCCTAATCAGAAACTAGGTACCTATAGGCATCACAAAAAAAAACTTTTACTGCTAGGGGCCGCGGTCCCCCCTAAAAACTGAGGTTAGATACGCCTCAATTCAACTTCTCTTTTCTGAAATAACAAACATTCAAAAAGTACTGCCGAACTGGAGTGAAATTTCAGATACACAAAATTTTGCGTACTGCTTTATATTGGTATTGAACATTTTACAGCAGAATTTTCTGCTCAATCGAATTGTCCTTATTCGAAAAAATGGATGATTTAGTGGGAAAGTGAGTTCTATGGTTCTGATTATGTATCATCATGAAATGTTCAGTACCTATAAGAATTTTCACCATAAAAATATAAATTTCCCTCGGATCGAATATTTTGTTGTGAAAATTTTTCTTTTTAAATTTTCAATTGAATTTGAAAATATGATGGTTACAAAATTTCGTATGAGATATCTTATAGTATCTTACATGTGGCCGCAAAATTTCGTTTGGATAGGTTTTGTTCTGTCTGAGACATGGAGGAACAAAAATTTTGAATGGCCATATTTTATTTTATGGAACACCCTGTACGAGTTTGATGGTTAACGAACTTAACCGCGGCATTTAGGTACTGAACCCACCCTGAAAATTTCAAGTCTCTGGGGCAATCCATTCGAGAGTTATCCTTTTTTGAATTGAATTGAATTTGACCACGGATTCGTCATCCGTGAGTAGAACTTTATCGTTTGAAACCATTTTCGGCTCAAAATACGAAAATTACAGACATTTGGGCAAAACGATATAGTACTCGTGTAGAACGCGCGCTCCCAAAAACTAATCGTAAATTCGACCTAGACTGGTTCTAGCTATTATTAAATTTAGAATTATTATAAAGAAATTCGCTTATATAGATTTTACCAAATTGTTCAATCATCTCTATAGACCCTGTGTTTCAGTTCAATAGGAATACCCAAAAACAGTGAGCCCATATCTGAGTGAAGACCTACAGCTAGCTCTTCTGATTTGCATATATATTAAAGAAGATGCACAGTAAATAACACGTTGAAAAATATCAGTCATTCATCTTGAGACCAAGGAAGAAGGTGTTCCAGGCTTAAAAGGTGGTCCAGCATTCACAAATAAAGTTATTTATCTAAACTATTATCAGAACCATCTACGGTAATAGCGTCAGTGATAGGTATTAATTGACGCTATCTGTCACGTGACCTCCACAATAACGCCATGCATGGGAACATCTAACTTTTCACTTACATTGGAAATTCGACCACCGAGTTATTATTTGAATAATAGTTGTGTCTTCTCTTGAATGGCTCTAGCATTTAGCCCATATTCGATGGAGATAGAGTTGCATGATTATTTGTGCCAATGTGATCCGATTTCATTGAGATATATGACGTGTGGAATTTTCCTGAAGAAATCATTGTAGGCCATTTGAATACTACGTACAGTCGAACATTTTTATATCACTATACCTACAAAGTTCTTTAGTTTTTGTTTTTGTTTATAATATAAGTCCTATATAGGTATCTTTGTGTATGTTGAAAGAGCTTTGTATTTCGAATTCACACATACTGGGCTTAGCGTAAAAAATCTATAGGTATACACGGGGAATTAGCGCTCGTTTGAGTTTTTCACATTACCGTGAAAAACTTTCAGATAAACAATTTTTGTTAGATTATCATTGAAAACCACCTTTTAAGATGATTCTTGGCAACCGCGCAATTGCTTTTTAGCGCTAGATCATTGGTGAAGCAATGAGGCCTCGAATGAGGCTGTTATCCCAAAATTTTGTATGGAACTTAAGATTAATACTGAATAAATACATACAAAATCGCAGCCTTATCGAAATCATTCCAAAACTAAAATATGTAAAAACTTGACATTTAAAAAAATTGAATTCTATGGTTCTTATGATCCGATCCTCTTGAAATTCTGCATGAACCGTCAGTACAATATCAATCAAGAAAGTGTTTGAGAACGAATAGAATGAAATAAATCAAAACAGTGAAAAAGAACAGAAAAATACCTGTGACATTATTGAGACCGAATTATATGCAAATATGCATGAAAAATGCTCGAAATATGCACGAGAATAGGCAAAATAAGCAGAATATGCAATATTGAATAATATATTAAAAAATAAAAAAATTCAATTTAATGTTTTTATAAACGTTTACAATTAAATATTGTTCCAAATGTTCAATTGTAAAATTTTTGTATATGGAAAAGGTTAGCTCCACATCCACGGACGTAACTGGGGAGGATTTGAACCTTGGTGCTATGTTCTTTGGCGTATTTTACTCATTATTTGGATACTTACGTAGCGCGCGGCTACCAATACTGCGTTCCGGAATGCGATAAAAGTGATTCGGAAAATCGGCCGTATGACGAAAGTCACAATTATTAGTATTTTTACCCAATAGACCTCATATTTTGTTGAATTTGGTCGGATTCGGCACTTTTATCGCATTTCGGAACGCAGGGAGGAAAATATGTACTGAAAATATGCATAGGTATAACTGCATTTTAGCTAAAATATGCAAATACCGCTGAAGATGTCTTAAATATGGTAAAGCATATGCAAATATGTAAATGCATATAATCCGGTCTCTAGACATAAATATGGCACTTCTGTGCTAGGAAAAGCTATGCTTTGGATGGAAAAACAAAAATTATAATTTTCTTCCAAAAGTATTACCGGAGATGGTATTCGATATGGACAACGACGAACAGTACAAATTACTCGCTATTTCATCAGTGAGATAGTAATTTATGTGAGAGGTTCAGTACCTAATAGTAATTTACGTAACTTGTCCGGAAAATATGTTTTTTTGAAATTATGGAAGGCCGTAGGTCCAAAAAAAACAATTTTTGGGCATGTTACGTACAATATTTTTTCGGCAACCGTGCAAAATAATAGGTATAGTCCGTTCACGAAAGGTTGAGCAGTCGGTTGGCCATGATAATTTGACATATTCCACTGTGTATATTGAAATTTTAGGTTATGATGTTTATGTTCCTGTCAGATTGATACGCAATGTTGTCAATATTGCATAGAGTTGTCTGATAACTCGCAAGCTCGTCGGACGAGACCGGGTACATTCGGCAACATTGAATTTATTTTACGTTATGACAGCAAATACTACCAACTTCAGATAAATAGAGAAACGCCTACTATGTGCTCAACCTTTCGTGAACGGACTATAGGTACTATCGCTATTGCTTCCCGTCTTTTGGGCAAATTGCCATCAAAAAACATGCAAACTTTCTACAACTAATTTCATATGAATTGTCAGCCGTTATTTCATTGAAATGGTAATGATCAACTGCATTTATCAAAATCATACTTAGGTACTTCCCGGCCCAGTCCTGGAAGTAGATAGGTACGTACTTCCCAAAGAGGAAGCGTTACACTGTATTTTTCGAGAAGATCTCGTTAACCAAAAAGTTTTCAGTTTAATGATGAGGTAAGTACCCGCTGTCATGCAAAATTATGGGTATTTTAATGTTATCATGCGGTCACTCAATAAAATTTCACTGTCAGTCATTGATGAAGCTAGTGTCCTTTTTGATTTGTCTAGGTAATATCATCATATATTCCAAAATTGAATTCGATATTCAGGATGAAATACCACATTTAAATCTACGGGAGATGATTACCCCCCTCAACGGGAGATTCGAAAAATCATCACTTGGAAGGCCAAAGGTAGGAATTTATTCGAATAGTTTTAAGTTTCAATTTTGTAAAAACGGCGAGACAGGGTTTTTTTTACTGAGGTTTTTCCCTGTGCTCTGGTATCATACGCCAGAATCGTATGGTACCCCGTTTTGCACCAACCTCAGCTAGGGACTTTTTTGTTGTTATTGTACTTTGTTAGCTCTCCGTTCAAAAGAACATATTCGTATATAGAGAAACTCTAAGACATTCAAACAATCCAATTAAAGTTCACACTTACCTTCATCTCTAATGCTCCAAGGATCTTCTCATCTATTCGATCACCTTGGAAGTTCCCCTCACTGTAGGACCAAATATTGCACTGCAGTTTCATGTAACTTGTCTAACAGTAGCTATAGTTCACACCGAGTCCAAAAAAGTTTCATAAAAGTAACCTCACTCAACCCAAACGAAAAAAAAAGTCGAAAACCATCGATAGTTGACAACTGGAATTGATTGTTTCTGAGCCCACTACAGTCGTCTTCAGTCACTTGGTAACCACTCACACTACCAACGTGCGCAAACGACTGCCTGATGATGGTGAGTTACGAACGTGGAACGAAACTTTTTGGAGTGGGGAGTGGGTTCGGCCACAAAATAGCGAAGAGCAGCCCACAATGCTCTGTGAGCATGGGAGGTGCTATATTCTTCTGCTCCGCCCCTTGGTATCCAGCTCCAGAGCCTTTTTGTACCTTTTGCAGCCTGCCAACACTTTGCCTTTTTTCATGATATGTGCTGAACCGGCAATTTTGTCATAAAACGCAATAATGCAGAGCCATTCCGGGAATTCGCTGATATCGTAGTTTCGACGGTATCTGTTTTTATTCGAGATATTATAGCTAATCAAAAACGTTAAATTCACTAAGATTATCGTTATTATAATAGGCGTATGCTTACCTCTGAAATTATGGTGTTATAAACGCAATTCAGCTGCAAGCGATAGATGAAAAAGCACGAATCACGGAACAGAGCTTTTCAGCATGAGTTTATGTTTTGAAAATCAAATTTATGATTTCTTCAGATTTAATTACCGTTGGTAGGTAGATAGTGAATAGTGATGGTTGTCAATTAGCCAACATTTTTATCATTCTAGCTCTATCCTTTTTATTACGAGCAAGTGTAGGTATAGGTAGTCCTTAGGTACTTTTGATATAGTTTGAATGGAAAAGATCCTTCGATATGGAACAATGATGGCAACATTCATCGTTGAAAAATTATAAGGGTGATTGGTATTTCAGATTGCGCCTTTTCAATTAAAGAAACAAAATTATTTGCATTCAAAAAAAAATAACCTAACAGTGTCAAATCACTTCTTGGGGGTCATTTTGAATGAAGATTATTCGTCCAGGCAATTAAATTTTTTGACAATCTGACGCTTTTAGTCAGTTATGAGGAGTTGAAGACCATAAAATATTATTTTGTGAGGGTGAGATTGTCAGCTTCAAACAACATTTTTGAAAGTTCAAGCCTTAATTATCGCGGCTAGAGGGCTGCTGATGTCCTTCTTGGTTGAACTATTGCGTGTATTTCTACTCGAATAATAATAATAATAAATCGCCTTTATTTTTCTCTCTCAGAATAGTATACAAAAATATACATGTAATTGAAGATGTTAGACAAAAAACACCAAGCCGAGGCGGAGTTTAGTCTTAAGACTACTCTTACACTCAACCCCCTTTGGTTGTCTTCTATTTATTTCAAAACAAGAAACATTATAACATAGAACGGCATCGAAAAATGAGGGGCAAGCCATATAAAAACCAGCATATTGAGTCCATTAATGATTTTTAGTTAAAAAAACAAATAAAAGAGAGCAAAAAAAAATATACAAACATTTGTAAATACATCAAAAAATCATAATAAAGAAATAAATTATAATAAATATACATAAATCACAACAAAGAAACACCATGGTGTTACTGAACACTCCGTGCGAGAAGAGAGCATCCCCCATACGGCGCCTGAATTGAACATACCCCAGATCTAAAATACCATCCTCCAAACCGTTCAAGAATTTCACAGCATTATAGGTGAAACTTTTTTGAAATTTAGCTGTACGATGTTCCGGAACAGTATAAGAGAATGGACGCCTTATATTAACTGAATGCACCGGACTCCTAGGGACTAACCTCCTACAAAGGGAAACACAATTTAGAGTTTTAAGCAGTTTATAAACGAAACAACCGAAATGTAACCTCCTCCTATCATTCATCCTCAACCAACCCAACTCATGAATTTTTTGCTGAAACATGATCATATTTTCTCAATCCAAATCCCGAAAGTCAAGAATCGCCGACACCCATAAACGACCCTCAATCGATGAAAACGCGTCTTCATTACCCCGCTATATGATGTGAAAAATCAAGCCCGGAATCGAAGACTAGTCAAGATTCCTCACGGTATCACAAAAAAAATAACCTACACAGTATAAAATTTGACGGTGTACACTAATGTAGGTACACCTCAGAGTAGTTTGAACTATTTGTCACTGAATGGTTTAACTCTAACATCATTGGCACTGGTGAATCATATACAGGGTGGCCATTTGAAAACGAAACAGACGAGATTACAGACGAAATAAATTTTTTCGATAGAAATGCTCGGACAGGTCGATTTCTGTTTCGAGGGGACAACTTAAGATGTAGGTTACGGATGCATAGCGCTTCAACCCTTGCTACTACAACCCTCACCACCAATTTTTGAATAGGGAAGATGGGGTGAGTGATACCTCATTTGAAAGGTATTTTTATACTGATTTCAGCAAGGTAATTGTTTTTTCATTTTATGCATTAGTTCTCGAAATATCTTAACTAGGTATTTGAAAAAGAAGTGGTGTTTTCATGGCACTTGTAGTGTTTTTTGTGAAAAATCGACATTTTGAGCTTCAAAACAACCATGCTTATCTAAATGTCGTTGATTGAAGAATTCTGCGGTTCTATTCGCACATTGATTGTCTGCAAAAAAAAGTGAAATTATTTCCACCCGCTCTGCAATTGAATAAACCATGTCGCACAATGAATTAGATTCAAAACTAAGAATAATTCACATGTCAAAGAACCAGTAAGCCAACTTAATGATCTGTTCGTAATAAATAAAAAATTATCGATTCTCATTTTTTTGAAAAGATATGAATTCATAATCACAAAATGAAAACATTATTGAAGCCAACTGAGAAAACACTTCATTATTAAGTCGAAAATCCTTTCACGAATTGGGACTGGAATATTTCTATGGCATCATTAATGATTTGATTTTATTACCTGGTAATCTGATTAGAGATATGTACGTATTTGGACTTTTTGGAGATTTCTATCGATCAAGTGTTACCGCATGTTATTGGAAATACTGCAAATTATATCGAAGTTAATTTAGATTGAGTTTCAGCAAGATTGAGATCCTTCGCAATATGCTTTGTTTGTTCGACATCTTGATTAAAGATTTCTATGTCAGTGGATTGGAGGAAGGAAGCCACAGTCATGGTTGTTTTGAAGCTCAAAATGTCGATTTTTCACAAAAAAACACTACAAGTGCCATGAAAACACCACTTCATTTTCAAATACTTAGTTAAGAATATTTCGAGAACTAATACATAAATGAAAAAACAATTACTGTGCTGAAATCAGTATAAAAATACTTTCAAATGAGGTATCACTCACCCCATCTTCCCTATTCAAAAAATGGGGGTGAGGGGTGTAGTAGCAAGGGTTGAAGCGCTATGCATCCGTAACCTACATCTTAAGTTGTCCCCCTCGAAACAGAAATCGACCTGTCCGAGCATTTCTATCGAAAAAATTTATTTCGTCTGTAATCTCGTCTGTTTCGTTTTCAAATGGCCACCCTGTATATTATGATGTATTATGTTATGATATTATGATATTCATATTTATTCACAAGATTATCAATCGCCGGTGAATCGCTAATATCTTTTAACAGAGTGTGTTTCACTATAAAACGATGAATCGATTAAGGAAGAGTTATATTATGTTGGTGTTCATAAAAATCGAACAGAAACATTAAAAATTGATGTTTTCCATCAAGAATACTGAGATCAAGGATTTTATAGTGATGAGTGACTGAGTGAGTATATAATAATAGTTTCTTTACTTTCAAACGGTCGTTGTGATCTAGATATACCGACTTGGAAATTCACATCGAAAACATACGATATACAAGGCAACAGACAGAGAATTCTTCCCCCCAGTTGCACAGATGAATAGGCGAGATAATCAAGTGCGATAACTGAATGAATTCAACTGTCTTACTGCAATAATCTAGTCTTGTTTCTCTCTTGGTAGGGAACCCGTACTACACCTAAAGAATTTTTAATTTGTCAGGCGGCCCGTAATACTCGATTCAAGTATTTACTGTTGTCTACCATACTAAAGAATTACGCTCCTCTAAACGATAAGAGAGAGACAAGACTTGAATAATGAAGTAAGACAACTGAAATCAGTGTGTTACAGCAAGTGATTGTCTCGACTATTCATCTATGCAACTGGAGGGAAGAATTCTCTGTCTGATGCATTGTATATCGTATATTTCAGATGTGAATTCCAAACCTGTATACGTGTATGTGTTAGAGATCCAAAAAAACTTAGATCACAACAATTAGCAGCTGGAGTGGAGGCCGAAATCTCCAATTTCAGACTGGCTTACTCACCTAACTGGCAGATGAAAGTGGCTGCCTAATTTTTGTTGTAATCTTGCTTGTCTTCACCCCTCTGGTGCATTTTTTTGTGGGCGCTTCCCTATGCCACAAAAGTTCCATTCCTTCAAAAAGAGTCAATGGCCCCCTCTTGGCGATATCATTAGCCTCCTCTTTTCCCTTCATCGAAGTAGGTACTGAACTTCCATATCATCGACTCAAAGTGTATGTGGGAGTAACGATGAAAACTCAAAGAAGAACATCAAGGTCTTCTTCAGTCTGGGTTTCTGGTCACTTAGGAATCGAACGACACGAAGTGACTAACACACTAGCCAAAGCAAGGGCGGATTTACGGGGGGGGGGGTAATGGGGTAATTACCCCCCCCATGAATACGAAAACTTAAATAAAAGTTACGCAACGTGGTGCATATATTTTAATTTGTTCGTTTTTTTACTAATATTACTTTACTTCTATTTTTTCTTATTATATTATTCCTCCTAAATATTTTGATAAATTTTTTTCAGGTTTGAACCTGATCTATCGATCTTGAATCATACTACCCCCCACCTCCCCCCCCCCATATAAAAAGGTATATCCGCCCTTGAGCCAAAGGGAGTATAACGCAATCTTATTCTACAAATACCTTCCTATAGGTTTAAGCAAATGCATCTACAAGAAAGAATGTTTGGAAAGGAAGAAGAACTGGAAAAGGAGCACTGTGGAGGAAGGATAATTCCAAAACTGCCATGTCCAAGAAGCTTTGGATCACCGAAGAATATCTTATGCATCCTCACTGGCTTAAATCAGGACATTGTCGCTTAGGAAGCATATGATGATAATTGGCTCAACAGAAACTGACGGGAATAAATTGTGGGGAAAGGGGGGAAGCTCCTGTTATATTAGTAAAAATGTCTCGCATTGCAAGCCTGCGCAAAGAATGTCTCAGACAGAAGACCATCTCAGACACTGGAGTTCTTTGAAGTCTGGAACTGGAGGGCGAGCTGTAGCGCAGTTGGGAAAACGTTTGGTACAACAAGGTCGCTGTGAAAAGTAACCCCTTAACAATTTCCTAATATTCCTTGATTCCCGAATGTCCTGGAATCCAAATCAAGGATCCTTTGTTGCGCTTTCACTCAGTTGTCTAGGCATTGTCACAACATCTTTGATGATCTACCTCATTATAATATTGAAAACTATAGCTGACACAGCAAACCAGTTTGCAGTTTAAAAATTGTTAAATATTACTTTATTTCTGATTAAATTTTTGATTCACTAGATTTAAATTCACTTATTACCTATAAGACTACTGGATTAGTCGAAAAAAAAGAAAAGCCTTTTTTTATTTTTTCTGACCATTTTTGTGGAATATTCGTTGTATAAACCTTGCCTTGGCAACTATGAACACAAAAAAAGAATTATCCAATTGGTGCAGTCGTTTGAAAGACTGACGGTAATCATATATCCTATTTTATTAATACAGTGGAACTTCCCTACAACGGACGTCTATATAACGAATTTCGTACAAGACATTGCACCTTGAATCCAAATTCCATGTTTAAAAACACCATCCAAAAAGAAGCAAATATCTATAACGAAATATTCAAAGAACATCACTCTTTGAATGGGTATTGGTAAGAAGGTATATCAGTGTGGGTTTTTTCCGAAATTTTTCCGGACGTAGGTAAGTAATAAATTTCGACCTTAAACTAAATCATTATGGTGTGCAGAGAGATCCTTCTGAAACAGTTTTAAATACACCCCTGGCTGTTGGTTTCATTCTAACCATTACGCTAGTGTGAAAGTTGTACGTAAATGTCGAAAAGGAAGTGCTTAAGTTTGAATGATAAGCTTAAATTTATCAGTGAAGTCAGCCGCGACATCGCCTACTATAGAAACAGATGTTCTGTATAACGAAATTTTTTTATAACGAATTTTTTCCGGATATAGCGCATTCGTTATAGCGAAGTTCCACTGTATTTTGAAAATTATCATCTTCATCCTGCTGGAACCCCATGAAAAAATACTCCTATGGGATTCAGAATAAGAAGTAATTAAAACTACTGAGTCTTCCGAAAGATATAGATACGCCGAATAATGTTATAAATCATTTACCTGTTATTGGAATGAAATCGAAGACCGGTCTGACAGTGAATATCCTAGGGATACAATTATTCGCTTTGAGCGGTAATATCATCTTGGCCACCGTTTTATAATGGCAACCGATGAATATTAATAAATAATAAATATGAATAATAATAACTCCAGGGTACGTCTGCTTCTTCTTCGCTGTTATAAATCTCTTAGCAGCCCATGAATCGGGATATAAACATTTTATCGATAAAAGCCCAATGAAAAGCTGTAAGATGAGTAGATTGATGAAATTCCGATACAGGGAAAACCGATAAATTAAGGGTTAAAAAACAGGTGATTTTGTAAAGATGTTTCACATAAAGGGTAAAAGCTATAGTGGTTGATACTTTCAGTAGGCGAATTCTCTTCCTTATTTTACTCTAATACCATGGTTATCATTACGAAACTATAGTTGATCGTTACCATTTTGGCATTACCTACAAACTTTCAATAAATATCGAGCAGACACCAATTTCGTCGAAATTACATATTTGATAGTCATTGACATACACCGATAGTAATTGACACCCAGTATGATAATAAT
The DNA here is from genome assembly GCA_013421045.1 of Propylea japonica. Lineage (NCBI taxonomy): Eukaryota > Metazoa > Arthropoda > Insecta > Coleoptera > Coccinellidae > Propylea > Propylea japonica. Next base: position 114,364,295 of record CM024239.1, read on the forward strand.
CATTGACATCATTTCATCTCACTCTTGCATCAATTTTGGTTTTGATATCATCGTGCTTTCTCTCACCCATACATTCTCATTATATGAGTCATTGAGACATTCATACTAATAATAATAGAGAAATAAGAAGATTTAAACAATTTTATTCCATATAAAAAAAGAAATAACAAAAAGTATTGGTGGTCTTCACTATAATTAACTATTTGTACTATCTAGGGTTTTTAAATGTCTCTACATATTTCATATACAAATATAAATGTTTGAAATCTCTCGGATTCAGATAGAACATAAAAAAATAAGATGACAAGTTCCCATAATTTTTTTCCTAGCGGCCCTCCCTACGAAGTTACGACCTCCTAAATGCCGCTACTAGAAATTCATTTTAGTGGAATAAATTTCAATTACTTACTTCTTTCATTATTTTTTTTCAAAAACGGTTCATTTTATCGACACTGAAAAAAAGTACCTTTTCTTTAGCTTGATGTTCAAGGTATCCAAATTTGTTTTTTTAGCACCTTATCATACAGGCTGTTAAAAATGTAAGCATTAAAATGTACAACCTAGTCCGCCCCTGGTAAACTGAACAAGCTAATTGAAATTTGAGTGCGGTTATTAAAGAGGTCCTCAATGCTATTAATCATATCAAATTTTCATCAAAGTATATCGAGTAGTTTGAAACTTATTCCACTAAAATGGATTTCCAATGGCGTCATTTAGGAGGTCGTATCTTCGTAGGAAAGGCCGCTACGAAAAAAAATTATGGGAACTTGCCATCTTCATTTTTTATGTACTATCTGAATCCGGGAGATTTCTTACAGTTTCCGGGACACCCTGTATATTTATTTCCATTTGTGTCCTCAATTCCTCATTCTGAAAACGGCATCATTAGTTATTTGGAGCAAAATTATGCAGTAGTGTCAAAAGTGTATATGTTAACTTAAGGATAGCGACTGCACACTGGTTAGATAGTGGTTCTTTTAACCTGTTTAGGCTCTTGTATGAAATAAATGAAGAATAAAAAACTAAATTACTGTTTTCATTTCTAAAATTAGGGTATCTTTATTTCAGACAACGAGTATTCATGGAAAGCATCCTTATTACAGGACTAATACTATTTGGGACATTCATTGAAGTCTTCAAGCTAAGGTACCTACCCCAAGGGTTTTTCCAGAACTCTACCTTGATAGAAGAGTGCAATGTGCCACAAAAAGAAGGTGACAAAAAAGTGATAAATGAATTCAATAATGATTTTTGTAATAAGTTTTTGGATGATGAGCTGCTTTTATTATTTTTCCATCAGCCAAGATCGAGTATGAACTAATTTTATTCCTCTCATTTAGTGAAGATTAAGAAAATGATATGAAGGTAGATTTTTATGAGTAATCATTTCATTTGAAAAATTTCTCATAGTTGATATAATATGGTTGTAATTTCAAATGATATCTGGTGAAATTTTCACAAATACAAACTGTGAATTTACGAGTGATTACAAAAACATTGTGAAAAATCTGAAATAACACCAGGTCAATAGTTGTGTAATTTCACAAAATATCTGTTATATACCTACAGGTGAATTTTTAGTAAAAATACATACCTAATTGGAAATTCACAAGAATCATATTGTGAAATTCCACAAAATTACTGCTGTTACTTGTGAATGTACGGAATTAGATGTAATATTAACCTATTACCACAAAAATACAACATTTGCGGGTAAACGGATTACATCCTATTTTGTAAATTAACGAATTACAGTGGAACTTCCCTATAACGAAAGCGCTGTATCCGCGAAATAAATTCGTTATAAAGAAATTTCGTTATACAGAAAATTTGTTTCTATTGTCGGCAATGTCGCGGTCGACTTCTATGGTAAATTTAAGTTTATCATTCAATCATCATTCCTTTTAGACATTTTCGCAAAACTTTTCACACTATCGTAATGGTTAGATGGAAACCAAACTGCCAGGGGTGTATTTAAAACTGTTTCAGAAAGATTCCTCTGCTCAACGTTATGATTTTATCAAGGCCGGGATTTATTACGTCCGGAAAATATCGGAAAAACCCACCCTTATACCGTCTTACCAATACCCATTTAAAGAGTGATGTTCTTTGAATATTTCGTTATAGAGATAATTCACTTCATTTTAGAGGGTGTTCTAACATGGAATTTGGATTCAAAGTGAAATGTCTTATACGAAATTTGTTATAAAGAGAAATTCGTTATACAGAAGTTCGTTATAGGGGAGTTCCACTGTAGAGTGTAATTTTACAATTTGATTGTGAATAACCAAGGATTCTTAGTGTAATCAATTTTTATAGTGTACTGTTTCAATAACTTCCCAGTTCCCAGTAATATATTATCGAAAGAGCGACATATACCGATTTGGAAATTCACATCGAGAACATACGATATACAATGCATCAGACAGAGAATTCTTCCCTACAGTTGCACAGATGAATAGGCGAGATAATGAAGTGCGATAACTGAATGAATTCAACTGTCTTACTGCGATAATCTAGTCTCGTCTCTCTCTTATCGCAGTATGGTAGGGAACCCGAACTACACGTATAGAATTTTTAATTTGTCAGGCTGCCCGTAATACTCGATTCAAGTATTCACTGTTGCCTACCATACTAAAGAATTACGCTCCTCTAAACGATAAGAGAGAGACAAGACTAGAATAAAGAAGTAAGACAACTGAACTCAGTGTGTTACAGCAAGTGATTGACTCGACTATTCATCTGGGCAACTGGACGGAAGAATTCTCTGTCTGGTGCATTGTATATCGTATGTTTCAGATGTGAATTTCCAAACCTGTATACAACCTGTATATTATGACACCATTTCTCGAGCTTTCTGACTTTACTGACTCAAAGTGCTGGCCTATCATATGCCTCTACAATTAGTGTTTCATTAATCCTCCAACTTTCACTCGAAGTACATCGATTTTTAAAATCAATAAGTTGATCAACCATCCCCCAGAAACGTTGAAAACAGAACCACATCAATAAATCAGAAACCGCTCGTTCAGGAACATTTTACCGGCTGCAGGTTCCACCTAAGAGTCGTCAAACAGATGCGTGGGCTTTTTCGCTGAAAGTTATGAACACTTTTCATGCCAATGATTGCCATTAAATCGAACATATAAATATGGTATTATTAAAAATTATTGGCGGTATGTTTTTCTCTCTCTCTTCCACGAATGTTAATAATTCTCATATTATGTCAACCGCCTTAACACCTACGCAGAAGTTCATTCCTTTCTGCATCTGGGGAAGTGTGAATAAATAATCGGGCAGATATATGAATATAAGGGCAGCCAGCTTCGAACATGTTATGTCAGGTCAGTATCTGGAAATATGAGTGGTAGGTATCTATCATTGAATTGTTATTTGGGTAATTTTCATCATTTTCGCCTCTTACTATTCAACACATGCAACATTTCTTGAATTGCAATGTTCCATTTCAGAAATGAAGTTGGACCTAATATCTTATTCACCCTGTATATGTTATATTTCATTTTCTGAAAAAGTCCTGTTAAATTCATATGACTTCGTACAACAATCTTATAAAGAACATATTTCTGTGTTCACTGCTAGAAATTCCATTGTAAAATTACAGCACTTTACATTCCTACATAGTGAAATTACAGCAGAAGCCTAAATGTTCCATTTAAAAATACATGATTTTTCATGTAGATTTCATGATTAACGTTACAAGATTTTATGTATTTCTACATATTATTTTTTACTAGTATTGTAATATTTCATATAAATTTTACTCAGAAATATCACGATATAATTTTTATTGTATGATAAAAATGAAGCACTTCATTTCAGATTGAATTCATTATATACTTACATAACAAACATTTGGTTGGTCAATTATACGTTTTGACTACATCAGGGAAGTACGACGACGTCGTACTCACCCAATGAAGTCGAAATGTAATTGACGAAATAACTGTTATGTAAAAATAAATATAAACTGAAATCAAGTGTTTTATTTTTATCATACAATAAGAATTAGGTACATCGTAATAATTTTGAGTAAAATCTATATAACCAAACATGATGAATAATAATTATTTATGTTTTGTCAACAGACAAGGAATATAGCAAATGATGGCATCAATCGAAAAAGTATCGTACCAAAAGAAAAATTATGTATATCACATTTCTTCATCTTATGGGTCCCTCTACTTGTTCTGTAATGACTCTTCTACTCCACCCTTCTCTGTTGATTTTGTAATGACTGCTCTACCCTTCTTTGTTGAATTTGATTCTGCGTCAGGATGAATCTGGAACGATTGCCACCAGAAAAAAAGGTTTTGAATTTTTATGGCAAATTCACAAACGACAACATAATTATTACGTCACCTCATGTGATCTCAATTGCATGGTATTTTATGTGATTCTACATAATCCATCGGAAAATTATATTATAGATAATATAATCAACTAGAGTTGAATTTTCCATAGGAATGTGTAAATTTACGTTTCCTCAGTTGTACCTTCCGATAAATACCTGAAATATAGTAGTTATACATGAAATTATTTGTAAATATCCGGTTACTAAAGGTTGACGCTCACTTGGGCGAGACGAGACGAAACGAAGCGAAGAGTTGTTTTCCGCAGGGCATGATTTGCACTGAATCAAATGGGTAGACGCTGACTTGGGAGGCGCGAAGCGAAGATCAGTTTCTAACTAACTAACTAACGCGTCGCTTCGTCTCGTCCGAGTGAGCGTCAGACTTTACTCATCAAAATAGCTATAAAACTAGGTACATATAATTTTTTGTGAATCTTATGTAAAATTACCCCCATTTTTTGTAGTGTTCTCATTCGTAACAAAGTTGGAGGGTGGGTCATAATATAGTGGGAAACCCGGTACCTACTATCTTCGAATAAAAAATTTAAAAAAAAACGAGAAGCCTGAAACTATCGTTCACTTGTTCACATTAGGGAAACGATAAATCTAATTTGAATATCCTGAGGGCTATTGGTTTCATTGTATTCATTCATGAATTCATCTTACCCTTTCGAACCTTAGACCTACCCTGAAAATTTGACGAAGTCGAACCAACTCTCAATATTTCAGTACCCTTACTCAATCCGTTCGGGAGTTATCGTGTTCGCGGTCGGACGGGCGGACAGAGTTGTCATCCACCACAGATTCTTCACCAGTGGTTCAACTGAGTCGTTTGAGACAACTCCTGGCCAAAACTCGAAATATACAGACATTTGGGCAAAATGAAAACGAATCTTTTTTTCAATATTCCAATTCAATTTTCTATGGTTCTGATGAAGCGATCCTCTGAAAAATTTGCATGAATATTCAGTACCAGTACATCAACCTTCATTCACAAAATAAATTTCACTCGAATATGATATGTTTTTATGAGAGTATAAAGATTCTTCCTCTCAATATTCCAATTCAATTTTCTATGGTTCTGTTAACAATATGGCCACAAAATTTTGCATGAGGCTTATTATAAGCATCAAGCATGTGCCCGTAAAATTTTATTCCGATTGGTGTCGTTTCGTCTCAGATATTGAAAAACAAAAGTTTTGAATAGCTCTATTTTATGAAACACTCTGTACGATTTGGCTGGTTAACGAACCCATTTGGGAATCGAACTCACCTTGAATTTGACCAAGAATTCGTCATCAGGGAGTCGAACCTTATCGTTTGAGACCATTTTCTGCTCAAAATTTGAATATTACAGACATTTGGACAAAACGTTTAAGTAGAACTAGCGCTGAAAAATGATCGTACCAAAATATTGGATACATCAGAACATTGGATCGAATATATTGAGTGAATTCAATTGTACAAAAATTCAACTCTCTAGTTTGTATGCAAGAAATTAATTTCGGTTCGGAAACATTATGGGTAGGTACATTTTTTCCAAAAATGTAGAAGTAATTTTCTCATATCTGATGGTTCTTGACCTTCATTTCGTTCCAATGTTTAATAATACCTAGTTGACGGAATGTAATGAATAATTTGAAAAACATATAGGTACATAATTTCTACAATAACCATAACAGATAAGCGGTAACTGATATTTTCAGATCAGATTGATTGTATGCTGTTAGCTCCGTTGACAGTTATCGAACTAATTTCTATTGTAAACAAAATACGTCCAAAACTTTTTTACATTCTCAAAATTTTCTCAGATGTAGCCGTTCTTTTCCTTCTAACTGTGGTCCCAACTCGAAGAATTATGGCAAGAAATATGAGAGATTTAGCCTTTTTAGAAGATCGAGCGACTTCCTCCCCTGTGCCGCGACACATTATTCATTGACGACAGACCGAAACCACTTGAACAAAACGTCCGCACCGTGTATCGCTTCGCTATAAAAATTATTAACCAAAAATATAATAAAAGCCATTCATCTGGCCGGTCGAATACATCATCTGGAATGTCACCGAGTTAGGACCGACAAAGATTTTTCACGCTACGTTTGAACCGTGATATAGTGGAGAATACAACACGTATTTTTTTTATTGTAATGTGTGGTAAGGTAGTTTGTGTTAGTAGTCGTCTATAAGATATATCGGAATTTTCTTCATATGGGTCGATGAAAATGATAGGAGCTTGTGAAGATGTTGACGTACCATGAAATATGCTGCCTCTGTGTCTGTGTCGTAGCTCACCCATACGACCGGGTCGAAATTAAAATAAAGGTCCTGAAGGTTCCATATGAATCGCCCTATGACCATTGTTGTGGTAAGCTAATCTCATTTTAATCACATGAAGTTAAAAATACTCAGAGTAGGTACGATGAGAGTTCTATACGATTTGAGTATTAATATTTCGAATCTGACCCAAAGAATATTGTTCATGCTGAACTCCCATTTACTCTCGAAATACCATTCACCCTATGAAAAATATTCAAGAAAATCCTGCTTTTGAGCTTTTGAGGCTTTGAGCACTCGTTCATTGGTGGAGCAATGAGACTATTACCTCGAAATTTTGTATAAGACTTAAAATTGATACTGAATATTTTAAAGCAAAATCTCAGCACGATCAGAATAATATTCTGGAAATTATACAAAAACTGAAATGTATAAAAACTTGACAATTAAAAAATCAAATGCTATAGTTCTGATGATCCGATCCTCTTGAAATTTTGCATAAACATTCAGTATATCAATCTTCATACACAAAATGAATTTCACTCGAATCTGATGTCTTCTTTTGGAAATATAGAGATTTCTCTTCTCAATAATCCGATTGAATTTTCTATAGTTCAGATAATGCGATCTTCTTGAAATTTTGCATGAAAATTCAGTATAACAGTCTTCGTTCAAAAAAAAATCACTTGAATCGGATATCTTGTTATGGAAATTCTTTTTTTCAATATTCCAACTGAATTGTCTATAGTTCTGTTATTACTATGGCCACTGGCGTATTAAGGGGAGGGGCAGGGGGGCCAGGCCCCTCCTGATGTACCTCTGCCCCCCTTGACAGATTTTAATCAAAAACAACGTAAAGTTATCACGAAAAAAACTTCTACTACATACATATACTGAAAACTGAGGCTATAGATACGCCTGTGACTATGACCACAAAATTCTGCACGAATATTCAGTGTATCAATTTTTATTTATAAAATAAGTTTCACTCGAATCGGATATCTTGTTATAGAAATATGAACTTTCTTCTTTTCAATATTCCAATTGAAATTTTATTGTTCTTTTCATACTATGGCCACAATATTTTGCATGAGGAGATGCATAAGCATCTTGTATGTGACCGCAAAATTTAATTTTGGTTGGTTTCGTTTTGTATTGAGGAACAAAAATTTTGAATGGTCAAGAAATTAAAGAAATGGTATTCAGACAAAAAAATCAGAATTAAATGATCTTTCGACTTACACAATAAAAAAAGTAGGTAAGTAATTTTGATAGCCTGGCTAAAAAAAAACAAAATAGAAATAATGAACTGAAGGTAGTATAGGATGAAATGGAAATGGAATAGGAACGCAGGTATAATATAAACAATGAAAGCAGAGAATAATACTAATTGATTAAAATCAACCAATATTAAACCATCTTTGTGCGTTGACGGGATTAGTTCCGAAGTATGGGTTTGATATTGGTTGATTTTAATCAATTAGTATTATTCTCTGCTTTCATTATTTCATTGTTTGTAGTGTAGGATGAAATAAAATTTATTTTCATGAGATTTTAAGGGATACTTGTGTAACTCTAGGGGGGCAACTGCCCCCTGCACCTCCTTGGAGTGTACAAAAAAAGAAGAAAAAAAATTGATAAATTCAAAAATGTATTCAAATTATCCATTAAATTATCAGTTTAGCTGGGAATATATTCACCAGTCGGCTGAAATTTGCCACATTCAAAAGTGACGTTTATATCATTGACAATAGCAATAGCAAATATATTCAGACCCCACAGGTGGGCATTGCTAAGTATGTATATATCTTGATGTAGATGTATGTATATGAAGTGTCGATGAAATCAAGTGTAATTTTGTCACTATAGTTTTCTAATGAAAAATTCGAGTGGATTTTGAATTATATCGACAACTCAAATGTCTTCTCGAAATTAAAATTTATCTTTTCCAAGTTAACTGACGTTCGTAATTTCTACAACGACTACAACCTTCATGCAAAAAAATGTTTCAAACTTACATAGTTACATAGCCAACCGATTAAAATTGTATTAAACCATTAGTTAAATCTTGACTGATGATATCAGTGGTATATCGATTGATATCCATTCAGAAAGTAAAAGATAAGTTCTCTATCGAACAATATACACCTGAAATATTTCATTAAGACCCATTTATACTATCTGTGTTTAATGCGGATACGTGCAAGACGAGAATGTCTGTGGTACAGCACAGTATTCTTAGAATAATAATAACGCAACTTACGATGGTGATCAGCCATAGCAATGGGCTCACTCCATCCAGATTCTCAAGGTGATGGTAAAACTTTCTTGTCATGGTCTGACAGCACCCATTCATTTATCACTCCAGAAACATAATTCTCAATGATATTTCATCTTTGTCAAAATAAAGGAAATCCTTCAGACAATATATTTATTATACAATATCATATATGGATGCAGTATTCAGTTTATTTTTTATGCACGTATGTTTTCTTTATATCCGAGTCTGGCTTTTGATATCATAACAAAAAAGGTGTTCAGGAATGATTAAAGTTCTCTTGGACGTGAAATCGAAAGGGAGAATGAGTCAGTGTTTGCTCGAATGTTGACAACAAGAAAAAGAGTTGAATGTTAATGATCAGTGATGTTAGGTAAAATCGGTCGACAGAAATGCTTTGATTTTTGGTCTATTGAAACTGTGGTTAATCTGTTATGGAAGTGGGATGAGTTATGGGATAGATATTTCGATTGTGGATGAAGAATTCATATCATCAGGTTATACGAGATCAGGAATATTTTATAAGTAGATAAACCATCAACTTCTTTTAAACCGATCTCATACTTTGGAATTTGCTAAATTTCACCTTCCTCTCTGTATAAAAAGCTGAATTCTTGTCGGCGCTTTCTTCATTTGATCAAATTAAAAAAGCATTCAAAATTTTTTGCGTTGTTCATTCTGGAAAACCAATAATTAAAACTCAATCATTCTGATAGCTTTCGATTCTATTGATTCATTAATTCAACTTTCTACAATCCAATTGAACTCACCTTGGAAATGACAAGTTCTGAGTTGCATAATTCTTTCAAACAAACAAACAAACAAAATTCATTTATTTCGAAAAGTTATTCTATACAATCATAAAATAACTGCTCAAATGAAACACGAAACACGTTCAGAAAAAAAAATACATGCAAAGTGAAACATCAGAAAATCAATTTCTCAGATTTAAAAACTCTTTGATATTATAAGGCTCCTTTTCTACTAACAGTTTAGATTTGAAAGTTTTGAAACATGATACTTGTCTTAAATTATGTGGGAGTGAATTGAATAATTTGATCGCCATATATGTACTTACATCTCTTCTCAGTTGAAGATAATTTATGCCTAGGATAAACAAACAAGTTATGTCGAGTATCATAAGTCTGTGAGCTCTTGAACTTAAAAAATGTTTCTGGATTTTTAAAGAAAAATTGCAAAAGCTTATGCACATATAAACCTGCTAAGGTAAAAATATTGTTGTCTTTAAAAATACCCCTACAGGACTGAACATAACTCAATCATTTCAAGAAGATATCGTGTTCACTATCGTCAACTTAAAAGCTTGAGCTTGTCCAGGTAGGCCAAAGTTTCGAACAGGAAAGTTGAGATCATAAATGAGAAGAATGAATCCAACAGCTCAGGATATTCAATTTTAAATTATTATTTTCCCAATACGAAAGAGCTTACAAACATCGATTTGGTTGAAATCAATGACTTGGACGCCATTGAATAATATTACGGGTGTTTGAATCAATCGAACTGTAACTAGAAATTCTACGAAATAATGAATATAATTTTGAATTGATTCATTCTTTTCCTTTCGATATAAAAGAAATTTAAGAAAAGCCCTGAGCAGGAGCTTTTGAGAGCTCGTTCTTTGGTGGAGCAATAAGGCTATCACCTCAAAATTTTGTATGGGATTTGCGATTGATACCAAATGTATAAATGCAGAATCTCAGCACAATCGGAATTATAATCTAGAAAATTATTCAAAAGATGAAATATGTAAAAAAATAATTGAAAAAATTTAATTCTATGGTTTTGATGATGCGATCCTCTTGAAATTTTGCACGAACATTCAATCTTGATTCATAAAATAAATTTTATTTCAATCAGTTATCCTGTTATGGAAATATCTTTTCAATATTCCAATTAAATTTTCTATGTTTCTGTTGGCACTACGGCCACAAAATTTTGCATGAAAATTCAGTATACCTAACCGTCTTCATTCACGAAAAAAATTCACTTGAATCGGATATCCTGTTATTTTAATATAAAGATTCTTCTTTTCAATAATCCAATTGAATTTACTATGGTTCTGTTATTACTATGGCCACAAAATTCTGCATGAACATTCAGTTTATCAATCTTCATTTTTAGAATACATTTTATTCGAATCAGATATTCTTTCATGGAAATATGAAGATTTTCTTCTTTTCAATATTCCAATTGAATTTTCTATGGTTCTGTTTACACTATAGCCACAAAATTTTGTATGAGGCTTATTATGAGCATCTTGCACATGGCCGCAACATTTCATTTCGATGGGTTTCGTTTTGTATGAGATATTGAGGAACAAAAATTTTTATTGACCATATTTCATGGAACACCCTGTACAATTTGGATGGTTAGCGAACTCAACCGAGCCATTTGGGAACCGAACTAACACTGAAAATTTCAAGTCTCTAAGACAATCCTTTCGAAAGTTATTGTGCTAACGGCCAGACGGACGGCCCGAAGGACAGAATTGAATTTGACCACGAATTCGTCATCAGGAAAAAGAACCCTATCGTTTGAGACCATTTCGGCTCAAAATTCGAAAATTACAGACATTTGGGCAAAATGATATAGCACTCGTTCAAGGAAAACGAGCGCTCAAAAACGGATGCGAAGATCAAGAACTTACAGAATAATATTTTAGTACTATTTGACCAGATGTAATATTTTCCAATCAAGAAATAAATACTTAATATCTTCTTGCCAAATATATAGTGATTTGAATTTTTTCAGTATCAATTAAGATACTGACGATACATAAGAGTACTAAATGAAAGCACCTACTAATTCATAACAAAAAATATCCAACTGAAATATTCACCAAATCCACACCGGGTAAAAATGTAAAATTGGCTCGAATTTTCCTCGATTCTTGCCGGAAAAGGAAACAGCAGGAGCAAAAGAAGAAGGTGTATAAAATATGAAAATGACTGGGCCGAATTTAAATTGCTGATAAGTTTATCTTGGTTGGAAGGCTCCGGTCTTTTGTGAAATGCGTTTTTTCACTCCTCTTTTTCCATAATCCCGTCCGGCGAATTACGCTTCGTTTGCCGCTCTTTCAGTGCTTTTTAATAAGTCTATCTTTGAGGGGAACTCTTATAGGGGTTGGGGGGGTTGCGAAAAACCCTGGCGCATGAAAACTGTCGATGGATCGGCTTCCACAGGGAAAATTTGAGGTCAAGAATGTTGCCATTGGTGTAGGGAAAATCTGGAATTTCCGTAGTTCTGATTTTTCATACCATGTTATCAAATTTTTCGAGAGTGAGCAAAATGATTATTTCATCAATTTTTATTCATATAAAAGTGCATAGAAATTAATGAAAAATATAATAATAGAGGATTTTTCAGAAGCCAAAGGGACCTTATTTCAGAAAGAGAAATTCATATCTTCAAACATGGGTCCAAAACTGCTTCGTAACCGAGATGCGAGATGACAAAGTTAAAGGTTCTTTTTTATTTCAAAATTGAATATCGCTATTGAATTGAATTATGGTAAACTACACTACAAACCCATTCCAAATCCTTTGTAAAATTGAAATTAGATTGGAAATTCCAATTCAGGAGCTCAGAATTTGGAGATGTCATTTCATTCAATTGAAAAAATTGTTACGTAAACCTATCATTTATGTTTTTCAATGTAGGTGTATATTTCTTGATAACAGGCAGGATATCAAATTGGTTAAAAACTCATTAGGTTTTTCATTTGTGCAATTTAATGCATAGACTAACTAAACGGAGAATAGATGAGACACTAGTAGAACAAGCTTCAGTGTCATCTTTTTTTGTACAACATTACTAATTCGTGAAAAAAGCTCAATTGAAAAAGGAATCTGTATCGTAAAGCTGCCTCAAAAAGAATTCTGTAGTGCACCTTTTGAATAGGTAGGTACACCCATATACAAGAGGCAAAAAGTTTTTTGAAATTCAATTTCCAAGGAAATCAGAAATGGATTCGTGCAAGTTATCGATGAGTGAGGAAATTTATTTTCATGAAAATAATACCTGCAACGAACTTTCATCTGATTTTCTTTTGGAATCGAGAAATGAGGATCAATAATCAAATTCTGGATAGAATAAAAATTTATTAACCGAAATAGGTATCACCAATTGAAAATACAGATTTATTTCATAAATATCTAATCAATAAACTAATAATTGCATTGAAAACATTCTCAAAAACTAAAAATAATGAATTCAATAATACAAATATGAGTATTTACCGACTAAACTTATTCAATACATGAAAAACTTTTTGAAAACTAAGAGTATCTTAATTCTTATAGTTAACAGAATATACATGTAAATTTTATAATTACCTTCTTGCATCTCGATTTTCACATCCAATAACACAGCATGTCTTCACTCTTGCAGGCATATCGAAATTTATTATATTTCAAAAAGAACGTGTCAAACCACTCCTTGTATCAGTTGACAATTCAAAGGTTTTTTGATAATAATGATTTTACATACTTACTATTTTCTAGATAGGATTTCCATGAATGCAACGACATCTAACTATCAAATTGAAAATAATTTTTTCGTGTATTAGTCTCCTCCTCCGACAGATGTCGCGGAATATACGAGTGGCTCATCTATTTTATTAGTTTGTCTATGATTTAATATACAAAATAGCTCAGAATTTGATATCAAAGAGCGTCTAGCGATGAAAACATGGAAAGTGTGAAAAAAATGGATTCATGTTATGGGAGTTACAGAGGATGTTGGTATGCCAATGGGCTTATGCCATGCAAATTCTTCTAAGTTTTACCACAATTGATAAGATAAAGAAGAATTGAAGAACGAACTGATGGACATACACAAGGCCGCCTGCGTGAAGAATTTGTATGTGCCGTCCCAAAAACAATGAATTGTTTTCTCTTTAGAAAAATATACCTTTTCAAATGTTTTTCAGTGCCATCCAATTCAGGAAAGGAAATGAGATGTAAGGGTCAGGAAAAAAATGGCTAAACCTACCAATACCAAAGAAGGCAAAGCGCCAAGTACTTCTAGAATCCAATGAAACTTCTGTGTTAGATGTAGGCCTGACGAATTATACCAGAAGGATGAAAAAGATGATGTAGAAGATGCTGAAGAAAAATGTCTTGTATGATACGACTTCGGCATCAATAACGAGATATGGTACAGATGCATCTCATGTGGGCTCTGGGCATACACGAAGTCTTGGTGGGACTCAGCTGAGGGTTATGTGTGCGATATACAGATGTGGAAGAAACGGATGGAAACAGGGGAGTTTCAGTGTTAAATTCACGCTGGTTCGGAGTCCAGTGGAGCAGTGGAAGAATCGAAACCTCGGAGCGATGCGATGTTGAATAAGCGGCTGGTCTGTTGGAATTGCAGTCTGTAGTGCCTAGTAGTCTGTAGTGTCTAGAGACACGAATTCTACTTTGGCTTCCGGGCTTCCGCGTTCGCCGCAGTCGCAGTGAGTTGGAAAGCAAATTAACCGCTGACTTTCTGTAGTTTTAAAAATTTAGATTCGTGGCTAAATGGCATAAATCCTCATAATAGAAAGTGAATCGAGTTCTACTTAATTGTAGAAATCAATAAGCCGGTGATATATTCCATTATAATTCAGCAAATTTATGAATGGAAAATATCTTTGCTTGTTTAGAACGTTAAATTGATACAATGGTGCCATAGAGTGAAAACATGAACGTTTTCAGTAAAATCACTAGGCTAATACCGTTTTCCTGTTTAAAATTCGTTTACATAAGAATTTGTATACCGGATTTTATGAAAAATTACTATGCCGGTAACAACTTGATTTTTTTGTCTGACTCATCCGTGAATAAGATATTGCTCAGAAAAGAACTAATCTCATTCTCTTTTTCCATCATCTTTTCCCAGAATTCCATTCTTTTGAAATGGTCTTCTGGAAAAATTTCCTGAAAGGTTTGCACCTTATTACATTTGTAACCATTATTTTCAAAATATTCCGAACAGTTCTATCGCCCAAATCGACTTGCTGGGCAATTTTTCTGCTAGAACAAGGTGCACTGGTTTCAACAGCAGCACACACATCCACTTCTCTTGCCAAACGAATGCTGGGTAATTACATGATAGGGCCACTTTTCATCGATGGTAACCTAAACGCTACAAAATATTTGGATCTATTACAGAATCAAATTATTCCGACAGTTCGACAGCTACCAATTAATTAATTATTTTATTTTCAAACCAGTTATGACGAAAAAGAACCTGAATATTAATTTTCACAGGAAATTATTTGTTTCATTCATTGAGGCAAATAACTTCCGCCCATAAGAGTCATGCGATGTTAGTGCGAGTCCACAACGGCGCACCGACCCTAGCCCATCGCACCGCGATGTCGATATTTGAAGTTTATTACGAACTAAATACGTCATTTGATGACATCGCGGTGCGATGGGCTTGGGTCGGTGCGCCGTTGTGGACTCGTACATATCCATCTCCCGTTTGCAGTGTTACTGATTCGATATTCGATCCTAGATCGTTGCCTGCGCGCTTCCCCACTCACTACAGACTGCCATTCCAACAGACCAGCCGCTTATTCAACATCGCATCGCTCCGAGGTTTCGATTCTTCCACTGCTCCACTGGACTCCGAACCAGCGTGAATTTAACACTGAAACTCCCCTGTTTCCATCCGTTTCTTCCACATCTGTATACTATGCTTTCTTTGACTCCGATTGCCCCCCAGAGTAATTCCCATTACTCACATATTAGTGTAATGGGAGTAAAATCTGTTTTTTTCTAACCTTTATAATTTCCATAATTGATTACCAAAGTGACTAAAAATGATCTCTAATGTTAGTTGATTGAGTAAATTATGTTTGAAGGCTGTTGCGCTCCTTTTACCCTACTGATCCTGGTAAGAAACAATTGCCAATTCGAGAACCTTCCTTCAACCTTCTTACAATTCGAAGCATCAATCTCAATCGATACCCACAACAAACCATCTCTACATTCCCGAACTGAATCCAACGGTGTTTATTCCGTTCATTCGTCACTTGATTAGAAACAACGGGATTTGGAATGCGTGGAATCGGGCAAATAATGAAATTAGCCCTAATGAGGTGGGGGCGATCGTACGAGGTGCCTCCCGGTCCCGGTGCAGCCGAGTGTGAAACGGGGCCGAGCAGTGGGGTTGCTACCCCCGCTGAGCCAGGCGCTGCTAACTCCATTGTCCGAATGACTGCATTCGGCATCGTCGAAGATAATCCGTTTAGGTGGACCTTTACAGGCCCGACCGAAGCTGGATTGATCTCCGAGGATGCTGACAGTCCGATTCGTGCTTCTGTGTTTGCACTTTTCATATTTCAAGAGAAAATTCGATTGGTATATACCGTTCTGATGTACAATTCCGATCGCTGCGTTCGTTATTGGATGTTTGGGGATGGATAGAATTATTCCGGATTTTGGGTATACGTTTCGTGATTTTCTGATTTGTTTCGATTTTATAGGATGGATGAGAAGGCACCAATAATGCAGAATCTGAACTCTGGAAAACAATCACGAAAAGTTAGAAGACTCAGAAGCTCTTAGGCATTTCTGCATTGAAGAAACATAATACTTCCAACTTTAATAACCTGAGAATTGACTCATATTCTGCATTTCTACGTTTTGTTCCAACCAATTGTGATGATTATGAGAGTGCGCCCGGCGCCGAGAGAACACAGAGCTGCAGACGAGCGTTTACAGGACCGACCGAGTCTCGATTGATCACCGAGGATGGTGACAGATTCGTACTACTGTGTTTGCACCTCAGAGGAAGAAGTAAACTTTTTACTTCTTCCTCTGGGGTTTGCATATTCCATATTTTAAGAAAAAAATCGATTGGCTAGGATTTCCAGGGAGTATTTAGCAGAGGTTGATATCCAAGAATTCAACTGGCCTGCTCTAAGCCCAGATTCGAACCCAAGCTTGGATGCTCTTAGGAGGAAAATTCCATCTCGCGTACCAACTCCTGAAAATTTGCAGCAGATCGGTGATGCTCTAATTGATTTAAAAGCTTAGTGAGGACATGCCGAGACGAATTGTACCTGTTATTCCTGTCTGGGCGAAAAACACGTTATCTTTTTGACTTAGTTTTCAGTAGATTTTCATCAGCTGAGAATTTTTGGTTGAATTTATTGAAATGGCCTTAGCAAAATTTAATGTTTTACTGAAAACCCTGTATCTTTAACAAAAATGGAGCTATTGTTTTGAATGAATTGACAAGAGAAGATTTGTCTTGATGATGGAATAAAAAATCACACGGTGGAACAATTGGAACATACCAGGGGTGGTTCTAAAGTTAGGGTAAAAAAAGGGATTTTGTTTCACCCTTATAAAATGACACATTCCAAGTTTTCTTGAAATTCAAAAATGGTGTTTGATTAATAATGAACATACCTAAAATTGGTAAAATCAATCGAATCGGACTTGAAAAACATATTTATGAATTAGCGAACTTAATCGATTTTCTGAGTGGATAGATTATTTTGCCGGTGAGAGTAAAGAAAGGGTTTTCCAATAAGATGTCATGTTTGAAGCTGTCATTTTGACAAGTAGAAACTACGCCATTAATAGAAATGGAACGATACACACTTCAAGAACGCATTGAAATTATTAAAATTCACTATAAAAATGGTTTTGGGTCGTCGTGAAGCACCTTATCAGACTGCAATAAAGAAATTGGTGGAAAAATTCGAGCTGTTGGGACAAGTTAGTGATGTGAAGATTAAAACCCGTGCATGTCGCTCAAGAACAGCCGAGAATATTGCTGCTGCGGAAAATGTTTCCGGACCGTGTTATCTCTCGAAGAGGTGATCACAATTGGCCACCGAGATCTTGTGATTTAACACCTGCGACTTCTTCCTTTGAGACCACGTGATAGAGAAGGTCTACGCCAATAGCCCAGCGTCGATTCAAGACCTCAAAGATGGAATTCGTGAGCCTATCGAGGACATAGAGTAGCCACTCTGCGATTTGGTTATGGAAAATTTCATTAAAAGGATATGGTCCTGTAAGCGTGGTCGTGGTGGTCATTTGCCTGATGTTATTTTCAACTAGTAACGGCATAGCTTCTTCTTTATAATTAAATAAACATTCGATCATTTATAATATTTATATTGAAAAATGGAATATGTCTTTGAATATCAAAATAACACCTCTTCTTGGAAAACCCTCAATATTTTCACCACTTGGGTTTTCGTGGTTTTATTGATTCTCTCGATTATATGTAACATGTCGCTCATCTAATTTATTGCTTTTGCTCTCAATGAGACTCACCAACCTATCAAAAGAAATAGGAACCACCCTAAAAGGATTAGATCGAAAGAGTCGGTGTAATTGTCGGGATGCCGCAACCTGTCAACCGAGGAACTAGGAGAAGAACAAATAAATACACAGGCAGACACAAAGGATGGATGCGATACCGACAGATGCGAAAAGGATTTGCCTCCGTCAAACGGGATTACAATTACACGGCATTACACATGTCGCACCCACTGGATCACGGGGACCCATTTCGCCCCGGTTCTATTTGATTAACAAATATACAAGCCGAATACGAACGAGAGGGAGTTTTCGGTTCTGAGTTATTATGTGTATGTTTTCGATGTTGTTATCAGGAATCTACATGTTTTATGTACAATGTAAAAATTATTCACAGTAACAATCATTGGTTATTTTAGGCCAGTAGGAATCATAGTGAATTTACAATCACACTGTAAAATTACACTCGAATTTGTAAATTCAAAGAACAGAATGTAGTCCGTTTACCCACAAATGTTTGCATTTATTTGGCAATAGGTTATGTAATATTACATCAAATTCCGTACATTCACAAACAACAGCAGTAATTTAGTGGAATTTCACAATATGATTCTAGTGAATCATATTTAATAATCGTATTAATATCCATTTAGATATGTATTCTTACTAAAAATTGACCTGTAGACAAGGGCGTAGCCAGAGGGGTTCAAGCACCCCCCGAAATGTTTCAGAGTTATTTTTTGTTGCAAAAATAATCTTTCATTTTGCACTTGAATCAAGTTATCTCCGAAAATCTAGTTAAAATTTTCAATTCATATCAGCAATATGGGTGATATTAAAGTTTCATAACATCGCATACAAATGGATCCGTCGAACCGATAATTCTATTCTATTTAGTTTCAATGATAGCACACATCCACACTAATTTCATATTGATTCATCCTGTGAGTATTGTTCGGAAAATAAATATTGTTTTTTTAAGTTTTTGTTGAGTGAATAAAAATTAAATTCTGAAGCATATTTGAAAAATAGGTTTACCTAACCTAACCAGGAATATTTATGTTGAATATTCTTTCCGAAGTAGGAAAAGGCTTATTGAATTCTTAAAAACAACACATACTTGCTACAGAAAGCGACCCTCACAATTCCCGGCACCTACAAAGTCAATTGCCAAAATGTCAAAA
Organism: Propylea japonica; assembly: GCA_013421045.1. Taxonomy (NCBI): domain Eukaryota; kingdom Metazoa; phylum Arthropoda; class Insecta; order Coleoptera; family Coccinellidae; genus Propylea; species Propylea japonica. The sequence continues at coordinate 114,383,696 of CM024239.1, forward strand.
CCCCCCCGAAATTAATTCCTGGCTACGCCCTTGCCTGTAGATAGCAGATATTTTGTGAAAATACAACTATTGAGTTGGTGTTATTTCAGATTTTTCACAATCTTTTTGTATTCACTTGTGAATCCACAATTTGTATTTGTGAAATTTTCACCAGATATTATCTGAAATTAGAACCATATATATCAACTAGGGGAAATTTTTCAAATGAAATGATTATTCATAAAAAGTGCTTCATATTATGTATAGTTTTATGACTCAGTGTTTTTAAGAAGCCGTAAAAAAATTAAAAACTGTCATTGCCTTCCAAAGGCCTTATCTTGGAAGGGGGGTCGATTCCGAAAAAAATTTATATGAACTACCCCTGCTTATTTTCATCGAGGAATCATCTCCTAAAGTCCCTCGCATTTGTATATCTCATCATTCGTGTCAGAAAGATTGATTCCAGATTGTGACGCTTATCATTATATTTATTTATGATGATTATAATAATTAGTTTCGCATTGATGTAATTGGTTGAGAGATAAAATCATAAATTGCTACTATTTTCCTTCTAGATTAATTGAACCAAATAAATTTTTTATCGAAATGATCTCTATTGTATGAAGCATGAAGGACAGCGAATAATTGGGTAGAACTGAATATATACCCCTTTTCACTATTATACCTATACTCGTAAAGTGGGGTAATAAACTAGACAACTGAATTAATAAGGATGGCTCATCGAACCGAAAAAAGTTTACTCCCTATTGATTCGATTCAAAAGACACCTGATTTGATGGCACGGTGGTGTACCAAGATAGTTGTAACGCTGTTGCATTTTTTAAGCGATGCTAATAACAAAAAACAAAATGTACACATAATTGTTACATAAATGATTACCTAATTTTGAGGTAAAATAATTCTCCTGATAGGAGAATCATTTATCTATTCAAAAACTGGGGGGATGTAATATGCCAACGGGAAGATCTGATAAAAATAAAATATACATACTTGTAAACGACAATATCACATTTGAATTAAAGGAAACTATCAATGCAAAAGTAAAATGAAGGTTGGAAGTCAGGTAAGGTTAGGTTAGGTAAAATAAAATGAAAGTTAACGAAAAAGATTATAGAATCACTCTTGGATCACTAAATTCAAAATTTGAAGAATATAGCTGAATTTACAAATGAATAGAATAAAACCGATACCTCTCCAGATATACAAATTCGAATGAACATGTTTTAATATGAACGAGCAGCAAAGGTTTCTGATTATCTAGTGGCGTAACATTTTTTCTTCAAAATTGTCCACTCATGTTCTAGTACGAATCCATTGTATATTTCCCGTCATCTGGTAAAAATCAATGAATTATTTTTTGAAACCCGGATGTTATTTCATTGAGAAAGTAGCCTATTAATTAGTGAATATAGCTGAAATGAATCTAATCGAATAGTTATTTGAAAGTTCGAAGGTGATTTATAGATTAAATTGGAGCAGTGAATTTGTAGTTTTATAGTGAAAAAACCGGTGTGAACATGGAACATTTTTGTATCTTTAGGGGTCCATATTTTTTAAACTTAGACAGATCGCCACCTGTTGGTATCAATAATGTTGTTGAGGAAAACTCAATGAATACAATGACACCAAAATCTCGATCGATATTTAACATCTATTATTCTGTGATTTCGTATCATCTGCTGGATTTAACTTCTCGAACTGGACCACCCATCAGTGATTCGGAAAAATGGAACTCCTGTCCAAAAACCCTCCAGAAACAACCGATAGACGTTGACTCACGGCGTCTGTTCCCTCCCTCTCCTCCAGTTCATCCCCTAACTCCCATCACCCCCGGGGAGGGAGATCCGAGCTTTGAGTTTACAATCAGCTCCTCGTCGAAACGGAAACAAGCGTCTGAGACGCCCGGAGTCAGCAATCACGGCTCCGGCACACAAAGGGCCGCGTTTCCGGCTTATGTAACACCGCGTTGTTGCATCCGATCCAGATCCTCCCTGAAATATGGATCGGGCTGTTCCGTAATTATCGAATTCGAATAATCCGCACTTGATTCTTCCTAGCTGGAAACGTCGAATATAATTATGGAATTATTGAGGTTTGCCGGATTGTTCTGTTTGGGGGAGCGAAATGTGTTTCTGCCTTATTTGAATCGGTATTTGGTTGAACTTGGCATACCGATATTATTTTTGATATTCCTTAACGATCTGTTCCCGAATATCCGCTCAGATAGAACATGCTGTTACGCCGATGACACTGGATTTCTTAATAGGTCGAGAGATCGTGTTGCCCTACGAGAGAAATCGGCCGTGGCTGAAAAAGATGCTATCTCGTGGTTCTCAGCAAATTCATTAGTCTACAATGTAGATAAAACACAAAATCTAATTTTCACAACCAAAGATTCAAACGAAGATTGTATTCTCTATCTGGGATTACAATTCCAATCTTCCCTAGGATGGAGCAGCCATAGCGACGTACTTTGTAAAAAGTTATCAACTGCCATATTTATGATCCGTCGAATCAAGGAAGTAGCAGACAACACCACAGCAAAGCATGCTTACTATTCTTCATTCCATTCGCTGGCAGCTTATGGAATCATAATTTGGGGACAGTGTAGAGATGCAGAGAGGGTGCTCCTGAAACAAAACAAAGCCATAAGAACATTATTCAGCATGAGGAGCACTGAAAGCTGTAGGGAGGTTTTTAAACGAGAGGGCATACTTACCATCACATCTGTCTTCATACTCACCTGTGTGAATTATGTCCATGCAAACCAGGAAAAGTACCTAAGACACACGGAGGTTCACTCTCATAAACCAGAGAGAAGAATAAATATATTTTACCCCGTCTACGTATAAAAAAAAGGAGAACAGGGCCCAAATTATACCTGTCTGAGGCTGTATAATAAGTTGCCAGATGAAATAAAAAACCTGGGTAGAGTGCAATTTAGAAAGAAAGTGAAAAATCTATTGCTGATGAATACAATCTACCATGTACACGAGTTCCTTAATGGTTGATATTCTAATCTCAGTTGCAATATATTCATTTGTAAAATTTTATCTATACAATGTATTGTCTGAATTGTAATATTTATATATATATGTCTGTTTATATGGTGTATCGTCCTTTGATTACTGTAATCATTGATTATTTTCTTTGACATGTCATGAAACCTTGATGACAAAATATTTTATACATGTATACTTACTGTATGAAGTTTGATAGTTGATAGTTTACAGAGGGGTTACAGTCCACTGCGACCTTAAGGTCTATTGTGCCCCCTTACAGAGCTGTTCTGGCCAAAAACCTTCACAGCTCGCCTTCCAGTTCCAGACTATCAACTATCAACTACTGTATGAAATAAATTAATATTATTATTATTACTGGATTTTTGAATTTCTCTAGTATTACCTTCTTCTTCTAGTTCCATCTACTACCGAAGGTTGAAAACCATAATAGCTATGCGGATTTTGTTGAAAAATTCAGCCTCACCTCTAGCTATGTGCCTGGACAACAACATTAATTATACAGCAGTTGCAGTTCAATTCTAAGGTGTAATTGAAATATTGCAAAACGTTAAAGGTATCTGTGACCGACTGAAACACGGTGGTTTCAGAAAGAAACAACTCCAAATCATGAAACATGTAATACACTCACCGAAAATCGATGAAGATTGTTCATTCATTAACATGATATTTCAAGTCCGATTCGAATAAATTTTCTTTTCAATTATGAATTATAGGTATGTTCATCCTTGATCGATCACCTGTTTTGAATTTCAAGAAAACACGGCGAACATCATTTTATACAGGGCGAAACAAAATCTGTTTTTACCCTAACTTTAAAACCACTCCTGGTGTGTTCCAGTTGTTCCACAGTGTGATTCCTTATTTCATGACCAAGACACATCTTCTCTTGACAATCTTATTCTTTTCATAACAATAGCTCAATTTTTGTAGAAGATACAGGGTTTTCAGTAAAACATTCGCTGAGGCTACAACATAACGCGTTTTCCGCCCAGACGCGGATAACAGGTGCAATCGTCTTGGCATATCTTCATTAAGCTTTTGAATCAATAAGAGCATCACCGAGCTGCTGCAAAACTTTCAGGAGTTGGTCGCGAGATCGAATTTTCCTCCCAAGAGCATCCAAACATGCCCAATTGAGTTCAAATCTGGTCTTTGAGCAGGCCAGTTGAATTCTTGGATATCAACCTCTGCTAAATACTCCTGGCAATCCTAGAAACATGCGGTGATGCGGTCGGGCCTTATAAATCATTAGCACGAAATCGCCTCCAATAAACGGTGCATACGGAACAACATATCGCGCTAAAACTTCTCTTGTTTTATGTTTTCACTCAGTTTTCAGTTTATTTTCATAACGTTCGGATTTAAGGTTAAATCTGTGAAAGTCAAGGGCGTAGCCAGGGGGGGGTTTTGGGGTTCAACCCCCTCCCCCTTCCCGGAAATGTTTCAGAGTAATTTTTTGTTGCAAAAAATAATCTTTCATTCTGCACTTAAACCAACTTATCATCTAGTTAAAATTATCAATCCCTATCAGTGATGCCATATACATTGTCACTCTTCAAACAACTGCAGGCAGTTAATACTGATCTCATCACAGCATTCATCCACAAATAGAAATTGTGCTTACTGCTTTGCGGGTTTTGAGAATAAGGTGGATGATGAGTTTCAGCTGCTTTATGACGAAACCAAGTGTTTACTAGAAGCAAACGGAGGTACATTACAGATGCCACGTATTGTCAGCAGGCAGAAGAACCGGTCAAATGCTCCAGCCTTAGCTACAACAACGTATTTTAAAATTAATTTCTTCATTCCATTTCTAGAACATACTATACAACAATTAACTGATAGATTTTCTAAACACCGAACATTGATATCAGCCTTATCTGGTCTGCTACCCCAGAATTTTAACATAGAATATGAATTAGAAGACGCATTATCGATGTATTCTACACTACTTCCAGAAAAAAAAAAAACGTAATTAAAGCAGAATTTGAAATATGAAAAATGTCAATGAACTCCATTTCAAAATCGGCATTAGAATGCTTAGATGAGTGCAATCAGAATATGTATCCGAACATCTACATCCTACTACAAGTTTTAGCTACGATTCCAGTATCAACTGCTACTCCAGAAAGAAGTTTTTCCAGCTTGAGGAGAATTAAAGATAACCTGCGCAATTCTTCTAGCGAAACTAGATTGAATGGGTTGGCGCTTATGAATATTCATTATACATAGTGTGAAAATTGATGAAAATGAAGTGGTTGACCAATTCGCTAGAAAAAAAGACGGATAGAATTAACTGAAGGAATTCACCATAAAAAATATTGTTTTGTTTTTTCTCACTGTTCATTTTTAATACCTATTCATATGTTGTTGGCACTATTTTGGAGTAAAACATTAGAAAACTCTATTTAGTCTCAATGAAAGCACAACATCCACACTATTTTCATATTGATTCATCCTGTAAGTATTGTTTGGGAAATAAATATTGTTTTTTAAGTTTCTGTTTGAGTGAACAAAAATTTAATTCTGAAGCATATTTGAAAAAGGTTTACCTAACCTAACCAGGAATATCAATGTTGAATATTGTTTCCGAAGTAGGAAAAGGATTATTGAATTCTTAAAAACAACAATACTTGCTACAGAAAGCGACCCTCACAACAATTTCCGGCACCTACAAAATCAATTGCCAAAATGTCAAAACCACCCCCCCCGAATTAATTCCTGGCTACGCCCTTGGTGAAAGTACTTTCATAGGCATAGCGAAATTGTGGAGTTTAATGTTACTCTGAAAACCCTGTATCTTTCACAAAATTAAAGCTTTTGTTTTAAATGAAGAATTAAATTATCAAGAAGAGATGTCTTGATGATGAAATAAGAAATCACACCGTGGAACAACTGGAACACAACAGGGTTGGTTCTAAATTAGGATAAAAAAACGGATTTTATTTCACCCAGTATAAAATTACGTAAACCGATTTTTGAAATTCAAAACTGAATTTTCGAATTTCAATACATAAAAGTTTAATATCGTGGGCTAAAACTAATAATGACTTTATTACCATAGCTCACTGACTGGAGTTTCATAAAAATCTTCTTCTTCCTCCAAGAGCATACAATCCACTGCTGGGTCAAATATTCTGCGAGGCAGAAAATCTATATCAAATTTCAGTTGAATATCTTGTGAGGAGCAGATACTAGAGGAAACACTGCGGATCGATGTTTATGGAAATGTTCTTATTATTCAAGTAATTTAACCTCTTCATTTTTACCTTCAATTCAAGCACTCTGTATATCGGAACACAACTAGGTATCTTAGCTACTCGGAATAGTGAAAAAATCTGAACCAAAACTTAAAACCATTCAAATACACATCCACAACCTTCATCCTTCAATCCAAACAGCATCAAACACGAAAGGAATAAAATTTCCCGAATCCCGACCCATCCTGTCTTCCATCCAGCTACCGTCGGAGGAGCGTGTAATCTGTTCGTCGTATTGCCATGACAACCCGGATTCCCTCTGCAACAAACACGGTCTCCTTGCCCTCCGTGTGGAGTTGCAGCCTTTCAGCACTTCGTTACCTTTATTCGTTTAGAATCTCGGGAAAGGCACCGTCGAATCCCGGACTAGACGCAACTTTTCCAACTCCGTGTATTTCCCGCTTTCCGTTCTGTTTGCAAACATGACCCGAATGCAGAATGGCTTACCGTTTGTTACTGGAAAAGTGTGGGATGGCCGATCATTGGTCTGAGTAAGGAGTTGGAGGTTTGCTAATATTGAAGTTGATAATGAGGTAACCAATTTGATAGACTTTGGTTGGAAATATTGATAGAGAACTATTCCAGCCACGAGTTGGCTCTTTGATTTTCTTCTGGTTATTGGAATCGCTTGGCGGTTTTATGAAACATAATTGGGAACACATTCTGAACAGAGTTTAGATTTATGTTGGTTAGGAACATAATTCAGAGCGTAACTAAGGCTAGAGTGGGATCTCTGGAGGATACTGAATAAGGCAACAGCCTAGCCGAGAAAACACAATTTTTTTGGCCGAAGTCATTTATTCATCAACATAGTTTCCTTCTAGATCTAGAGTGCTCCAATCAGTCTAACGACGGCATAACATTTCCATCCTTTTTTCGTCGATCGGTTCATCATTTGGTCTAATGGTCAACGAATTTTGACACGAGGTATCGTCTTGGTGAAAGAGCTCCGTGTGGAGTTGTAGCCTTTCAGTACTTCGTTACCATTATTCGTTTAGAATCTAGGGAAAGGCATCGTCGAATCCCGGACTAGACGCAACTTTTCCAACTCCTTGTATTTCCCGCTTTCCGTTCTGTTTGCAAACATGACCCGAATGTAGAATGGCTTACCGTTTGTTACTGGAAAAGTGTGGGATGGCCGATCATTGGTCTGTGTAAGGAGTTGGAGGGTTGCCAATATTGAAGTTGATAATGAGGTAACCAATTTGATAGACTTTGGTTGGAAATATTGATGGAGAACTATTCCAGCCACGACTTGGCTCTTTGATTTTCTTCTGGTTGTTGGAATCGCTTGGCGGTTTTATGAAACATAATTGGGAACACATTCTGAACAGAGTTTAGATTTATGTTGGTTAGAAACATAATTCAGAGCGGAACTAAGGCTAGAGTGGGACCTCTGGAGGATACTGAATAAGGCATCAGCCTAGCCGAGAAAACACAATTTTTTTTGCCGAAATCATTTATTCATCAACATAGTTTCCTTCTAGATCTAGAGTGCTCCAATCAGTCTAACGACGGCATAATATTTCCATCCTTTTTTCGTCGATCGGTTCATCATTTCCAGTCAAATCTTTTTCCGACAATATAATTTTTCAGATCTGCAAACTTGTAATTTCCTGGGAGCTGAATTTGGAGGTTATGATGGATTAGGAAGCAGTTCAAAGCTCATTCGGTCCAATGGTCAACGAATCGTGACACGATTTATCGTCTTGGTGAAAGAGCTCCGTGTGGAGTTGCAGCCTTTCAGCACTTCGTTACCTTTATTCGTTTAGAATCTCGGGAAAGGCACCGTCGAAGACGCAACTTTTCCAACTCCGTGTATTTCCCGCTTTCCATTCTGTTGGCAAACATGACCGGAATGCAGAATTGCTTACCGTTTGTTACTAGCAAAATGTGGGATGGTCGATCATTGGTCTGTGCAAGGAGTTGGAGGGTTGCCAATATTGAAGTTGATAATGAGGTAACCAATTTGATAGACTTTGGTTTCAACCACGAGTTGAGTCTTCGATTTGCTTTTGGTTGTTAGAATGAGTTTGGGGACTTTATCTAAACATATTTAGGAAGACATAATGCACAAAAACCCCGATCACGTTGATTGATGAAGTGTCAATATTTCTGTGCAAATTTCAGTTCATTTTTGACGTAAACCATCGAACTCTTCTCAAAATCATCGATTTGATTGCCAATCATGCTTTGTGAAACCCGCGGGTAGTCCGTTCACGAAAGGTTGAGCACATAGTAGGCGTTTCTTTATTTATCTGAAGTTGGCAGTATTTGCTGTCATAACGTAAAATAAAGTCAACGTTGCCGAATGTACCCGGCCTCGTCCGACGAGCTTGCGAGTTGTCATACAACTCTATGCATTATTGACAACATTGCGTATCAATCTGACAAGAAAATAAAGAACATAACCTGAAATTTTGATATACCCAGTGGAATATGCCAAATTTTCATGGCCAACCGACGGCTCAACCTTTCGTGAATGAACTATAGTTTTGATTTAGGTAATTTATGAACGGAATTCAAAGCGAAACTAGGGCTGGTGGAACCTTTGGACGATATTGATTAACGTATCAGTCTATCGACTCGAAGCTAATATGAGTTTGGCCGAAGAAAACTCAATGAATTAAGCAAGAACAACAATCAAAGGAAATTAAGACCCTGACACACTAGCCAGAAAAAGAGCACAAATGCCACATATTGGCCCAGAACCCTTCTGTAGTATGGAAAAATGGACCTATAAGAAAGAGGTAGGAGGTAAGAAGAAACTGAAAGAGGAGCACTCTGGAGAAATCTTCCGGGAATTCACCATTTCGAAAATATTCTTGGGAACTTTGAAACAGCAAGATACAAAAACTATTAGGATCTTAGTAGGAATAAGTACCGCCTCTTCACTGGCTTTCTTACAGGATACTGTCGCCTTAGCATATATGATGAGAACAGGCTCAATAGAAACTGACGAGTGTAGATTCTGTGAAAAAGAGAAGGAAACTCCTATTCACTTAATTATAGAATACCTCTCCATTGCGAGCCTGCACAAAAATATCATGGACAGGAGATTTATAAGAGAAACGCAGATCTTGCCGCTCTGGAACTGAAGGAATACAAGAGACCTCAAGGTCGCAATGGAATTAAAATCCCTTGATAATCTACAAGGCATCACAGTCTAGCAGAGAATATGTTGAGTTCAAGGGTTATATTGAAACATTCTCCAAACTGTCCCAAAATATATCTATATTTATATTCTAATACAAAAAAGTGGAAGCAGAGAATAATATTAATCGATTGAAATAAACCAATCTTAAACTCATACTTTGGTCCTCGTTCAAGGCAAAATGAAAGGAAGTGGTATCGAACAGAGCACCTATGATGGCCATTTCATCCTTATTTTGACTCATCAATACAGGATAGCTCTGAATGATACAAGGTATTTCTTGGAACTTAAAATGAAATGGCACCTTCTTTCATGTATAAATCTTACCGAAGACGCCATCTCCAGAATCATACAAACAACCTCAAAGTTCATGCTATGGAAGAAGGTTCGTTTCAAGTTCCAAGAAATACCTTGTATCATTCAGAGGTATCCTGTGCTGATGAGTCCTAATAACGACGAAATGGTCATCCATGCATTTTGTCTTGAACGAGGACGAGATGAGCTCCGAAGTATGAGTTCAATATTGGTTGATTTCAATCGATTGATATTATTCTCTTCTTTCATTATTTTTGTATTCATGGCGATGTGACGAGTTAAACCTCTGCTTATTATTTACTACGGTGTCAGCTGACGTTACCCTGAGCCCTCCGCGTCGTGGACTGGAGGACGTAAAATTTGCAAGTACGCTTCGGACAATGCGACAAATGGCAAACATCTCGATACTTCGTTCAAGGTTCATGCTATGGAAGAAGGTTGTTCGTATGGATCTGGAGATGGCGTCTTTAGTATATTTTCACCTGAAAAAAGGTGTCATTTCGCTGTAACTTCCAAAAAATTCCTTGTATCATTCGGAGGTACCTATCTTGTGCTGATGAGTCTTAATACGGACGAAATGGCCATCCATAGGTGCTCTGTTTGATACCACTTCCTTGCATTTGGTCTTGAACGAGGACGAGATTAGCTCCGAAGTATGAGTTTAATATTAGTTGATTTCAATCCATTGATATAATTCTCTGCTTTTTCTTTTTGAAAAAGAAACTTTCTAATTGAATATAAAGCTCAAATAATGCCATCAGTGGCGGCTTGTCCTATGAGGCAGGTGAGGCAGTGCCTCACCAAATAAATTACGGAAATCACAAATAATATCAAGCGAATTAATCCAATATTTTATTAATCAATTTCATCATCCCATTATGTTCTTCAGTCTCAATTTTTTTATACGATACTGCACTCGTCTTCCATAATATCCGAGCTCAATCTCAAGCCGGGTACAGCTACAGACGTCTGTAACATCACGTTACTGATGTTACGATTTTTGTACATTCTTACTCTTCAACGGTGAGGTGAGGCTTGCCTCACGCGCTTCCTTGTCTAGCGCGTTATTCACATCGACGTGACGAGATCATGAACCTCCCCTTCGTTGTGTATCTATTGCGGCTTCTAAGGTGAATTTGAGGCTAGCCTCAGTAACAACTTTTAGAACATTTGAAGCGTTTTATCTCAGAAACGGTGCCTCGTAGGAAAAAAAGTAGTGATACATTTTTTGAAGATAATTTTAACATCTACATTTTTATCTGAATTACTTTTCTGATGAAACTCACCGTTTTGCTGAAAATCGCGAAAAACTCAAACTCATTTTTCGACCTTTGAACTTGAATAAATTTTTGTCCATCCACGGGAATGATTGGGAACTTTTATATATTATTTATTATTATGTTTTGAACAATTTTACCGATTTTCAGCTTGTTGGGATTTTATGTAACTTCACCCTAATTTTTTGGTCTGGATTGACCGGACTATCTGCCCTTGATCCGTGATCGTTTCGTTTCGTTTCATCGGCAAACTGCACATATTCGGGTTAATCGTGAAGCGGAAGATAGTGAAATTTCACTCTGGTTTGGGTTTATTGGGTTTGTGCAGTACTCGTGATATTGCAGAGTTTTCAATAAAACAGAAACATTTTTTGAGTCATTCCTATGAGTATAAAATATGTACAATTGAAGGAGTTATACAACCTATTCTAAATCTTGACTATCGGTGCGGTAGGAAAATCGAATCGGAGGTTTCAAAACGAGAGTAGTACTGGCCTACTGGCAGTGTAACTCTAATCAAATTATTTTTTGGCAGTGTTAATAATACATATTCCGATAGGGTTTAGTGAAAAACTGGTTGAAGCGAGTTGAAAAACTTATCTCAGAGCAATTACCACCCAATAAAACGCTATAGAATCATTGGAGCATGAATACCGATTTTTTCATAATGATAAGTATGCAGCTGACAAAAAAGAGTTTATAAGATTAATATTTTTTTTTGATGTGCCTCATCACTTTATTCTGTCACAAACCGCCACTGAATGCCATGAAGAAATCGAGATCATCACACAGAGCAAAAGCTACCCACTGCGCATCAAAGATTTAACACAGTTACATGAACCAATTGTGAAAAATAAATACATTCACCGTTTCTCTATGGATTTTCGCAGGCGTTTTCGTAGGTCACGTGCTGGTAATTTGGTTTGATCCCCACTGTGGCAATCGCTGAATACTGGAATACTTGACTCATTGGATTACGGGGCATACACACATACGTTATTACATACATACACGTGCTAGGGTCCCTTTGACCGTATCTATTCCGGTCTGATAGAATTTGAAAGCCTGCGTTTTCCAGGCTGTATCGGAAAGGTTTTCCTACGTGATCTAGTATAAAGGTAGAGGGAAGGAGTTGGAATATGAAACTACATTTGGAATCACGCGTAAAAGTGGATATTCGTTACTGTGATTTCGTGCTCTTTTTTTAAGGAGCTATGATATACTATGAGATTCACAGTTTGATTTGGGTCCTTACTAATTGGTGGATCTCTGTTGAATTGATCATAAATAGAGTTGAAAATTTTGAAATAAGATCAAGTTGTCCCTATTTTCAGGACATTTATGTTAATATTTTGGGTGATTTATCATCGTTTAATTCGTTGGGATATGATGGCCATATACATGGATATCTAGATTTCCTTGTGGATACAAGGTTCAGAAGAAAGATCACTTGGAGTAACGAACTCGGTTTTATGAACTCTTTTGTTTATAGAGCAACTTTATTCGAATATTCTAAAGGGCAAGAGATATCTTGACAGTAGTGCGTAAGTGATATTATTCAAATTAATAAGGAGTTGAATTATTATCCGCATGATTTTATTGATGTGTATTGATTGACACCTTAAGGGCATGGATCACTGGCGCAGCTAGGGGGGGGGGCTTTGGGGCTGCAGCCCCCCCCAAAGATTAATTTCTTCGTTATTTTTTTTGCAACTTTCGTTATTTGTTGTATCATCAAAAATTGTTCAGTTCAGCCCCCCCCAAAACAAAATCCTGGCTGCGCCACTGGCATGGATACTTTCAGTAGGAGAATTCGATTCCTTATTTTACTGTAACACCATGATTATTATTACAGTTGAGAATTTATTTTTTCAGTTCCAGTTTATTTACTGATTGTCTCTAGCCTTGTTTGGATTTATTGTACAGGGTGGGCATATTTCGATGTTTTAGCACTACAACTTTTAAACCAGAGGAGATAGACAAAATCTGATACCCACTTCTCGATCTCTTTTTCTGAGAAACTAACGAGAGTAGTATTCATTTTTGGCTACCTTCTTTTGTTTTCGAGGAATAAGCGAAAATTGGAAAAGTGGCAATATCGAAAAACATTCATATCTCCGCTAATACTGATGATAGAGCTCTGAAATTAAAACATTATACAGGCACTTTTTCACGTAGAATCCAGTGGCGTACTCGCCTTTTTTGCACCATTTCTAATTACCCAAAGTTATGATTTTTAAATGGAAATACTAGATTTTTGTGGCATTTTCTGAAAGCTTAATTTTTTCTGATTTCAAAAATATATAACATTGTATGGTTTGTATCAATATGAGTATAGAAAATGATCAAAAACCTATTTTCATCTGAGTCTCAATATTTTCTATGGTTTCAACTGTTGATGAGCATAGAAAAATTTAGCATCGTATAATTACCACAATATCTTTCCAGTATTCTTTTCATTTCTACGCTCTTTACTCAATTTCTCCAAGATGAACTGCTGTGAAACTTGATCCCTCATAGTTATAACTAAGACGTCTAAAATAAGACATCTTAGTTATAACCTACTGACATTTTATTGTAATCACTATTAGGTATTGAAAAATATTTTTCCTTTATTACTTTTCTGATTGAATTGATAACTTCAATCATATCTATATGCGTTATTTCATATGCGATTTGAAATAGACTACTACGCACTTGTGCGTATTTATTCTGGAGTGCAATAAAAATATTCTCTTGCATCCATCTCATTATAACTAAGTATATCGATTGAAACGGAGGATCCTGTGGATCTTTTTGTTATTTCCAAATCCATTTCAAGATATAAGTTTTTATGAAATATATCCATGTTCGAATTTTTTGGAGAAATTAGTTGAAAGCATAATAATAATGAGATTGACGGAAGAGACTGCTCTTGTTATAGGAAGCTCCATTTTTCTGTGCTGGTCAACCATAGAAAATATTGAGACTCAAATGAAAATAGGTTTTTGATCATTTTCTATACTTACTCATATTGGTACAATATTAATTATATATTTTTGAAATCAGAAAAAATTAAGCTTTGAGAAAATTCCACAAAAATCTAGTATTTCCATTTAAAAAAACATAGCTCTGGGTCATAGCTCCGTAATTAGAAATGGTGCAAAAAAGGCGAGTACGCCACTGGATTCTACGTAAAAAAGTGCCTGTATAATGTTTTAATTTCAGAGTATTAGCGGAGATATGAATTTTTTTCGATATTGCCACTTTTCCAATTTTCGCTAATAATTCGAAAACAAAAGAAGGTAGCCAAAAATGAATACTACTCTCGTTAGTTTCTAAGTAAAAGAGATCGAGAAGTGGGTATCAGATTTTGTCTATCTCCTCTGGTTTAAAAGTTGTAGTGCTAAAACATCGAAATATGCCCACCCTGTACATGGAAAACTATAGGCGTTTTCGGAAACTTACTCAGGGTTACTAACTCGATCCTTTGGTCACGTGACGGATCTACTCGGACCCGAGTTGTTCTAAGTTTACGAACATATCAGGTTTAGAATTTGAAGTGACAGTCGTATCAATAACATAACCAAATATTTTATGAATTTATTTTTTCAGTCCGAGCTTATTTTCGTATTTTCTCTAGCTTTGCTTGCATTTATTGGCTTTTGTAAAATATTTCTTATAATTTCTGGTGTGCTCTTTCAGGTTCAATGTTATTTTTGAGTACCTACGTTAAAGAAGTAGGGAATTTATTTTTTCAGTTCGAGTTTATTTACTGACTGTCTCTAGCTTTGCTTGGATTTATTGGCTTCTGTAAAATCTTTCTTAAAATTTCTGGTGTGCCCTCTCATTTTCAATGTTATATTCAGAACTTCCCAATCTAAAGAAAAATTTCCAGCAACTATTGACTCTAACAACACTACAGTCAGTACATCACTATCAACGAAGTTTCTGGGAATTCATGTTAACCGTTTTCTGAACTGTTACCTACATATAGATGAGCTGGGTAAAAGGCTCAACGCAATCGTGTTTTGTTCATGATTAGAGTATTGTCTCGGGCCTCGGCGAGTAGATAATGCGCTTTTGAGATCTATGTATTTTGAAAATTTCGAATCTCTGATGAGATATGGAGTTGTTATTTGGGGTGGTAATTCTGATGCCAGAAAATATTCACTCCAAAAATCTAAATTCCGGAAATCCTGAAATCCTGTAGAGGCAGATTCAGACAAAATAAAATACTCACATATGCGTTATTTTCTTAAAGAAAAATCCACAATACTTCGACGAATTACGCAATAGGAATAGTACACGGCAGATGAATGTTTTTAACTATTCTATACATGGTCTCACATTAACGGAAAAAACACACAGTATATGTGCATAAAACTTAATAATAAAATACCTAAATCTATTTTGAATATAATTAATTATAAGCAATTCAAACGTAAATTCACTGATTTAATCATTGAAATTGAACCTTATTCTATTTCGGAATTTCTAAATTATTCTTTTGAATTTCCTGATTGTAATCTGTATTTTTTTCTCCATGTTTATTTGACGGTTCCTCATTTCCTTGTAAGCAGCAATGATTCTGAGAATAAAGTTTTGTTTATTGTTTGTTTATTGTTATCTAACGCAGAAAGATCTGTATACAAAGTTATGAAGAAATTGTTTCACATTATTTTCTCGGCTCGTGAACCAAACATTTCACACTGAGGCGATTTCTCTTCTCTTTCCATAATTTTTACTAAGAATTACTAAGAAAAGAGTAAGACTTGTTTCCGCCTTCTCCAATTACAAAATTGAACTGCAGTGCGCATGCGGTGATTCTACGACCCTGCTCTCGTGTAGGGTTACGATAGATCAACCTGAGTCAGTGATCGAGTTAATAGCACCGTAATTTCCGAACACGGGTTGGATGTTCGGGTTAGGAAAACGAACGCGAAGGCTAGGGATCGAGTTAACCCGAGTATGTATCCGAAAATGTCTATTATATCTTGGTATGAAAATCATATATGTACAATGTCATACGGGCAAGCATGAGGAAGCTCCTGACTTCACATCATTGAATAATTCCAATCGTATCGTTTCATCCATCGATTTATTGTCATTTTCTCATGTAGCTCAATCATTTGATGCGAAGCTTTCAAGTGAGCGATTGTTTCAGTTCCGTGTGAAGAGGCTCCCTTTTCAGACGATTGATAACGCTTGGCCAGTTCCTAATGGTAATTATCGGGGGCAAATGTAACACCTATTCATGTGCAATAAGTTTATTCAGCTGACAGGAATCGATTGTCGGAATCGGGCTTTCTTAAATGATTCACGTTCGCACGCGCTGGTTTTTCGTGGTCACTGAATCGATTATTTTAATGAACTTTTCATTTGAAATGAATACTTCCTCCGCAATAACTGACTGCATAATGCATTGTTATCCTTCCGAAAGTTCAACATTTTTGAATTCACGAGCAGAAGAATAAACTGTTTCGTCTGCAGGGGAAGTGTGCCCATGTTGGCACCCTTAACGAATTATTTGCATATTTCAATAAAGGAATATTTTTCTATGTCATCGAGTGTACAGATTTACTGCTACTCGTATGTAGAATGCATTCTTATATATAGTTTCAATATAAATTGTTAAAAATTTGGATTATAGCACTTTTAAAATTTGGCCACGGGTGCCATCATAAGATCACGTATGTCCTTTGATGGCATACAACTTAAAATAAAATGATATTATTCATTGAAATGTTTTATTGAAGAAAATAGCAGTCCTATTTCATAAAAATGAAAATATAAGTGTAAAGAAACTAAATTCACATTCTTTGGCATCGTCAAAATATAAAAATATAATTTTTGTACGCACAATTCACAAACGAATATGATTTGCACTAGCACACTCGGCATGGCACCAGCTGGCGCATTTCTGGCAACGCAACCAATTCTCCCTTGGTCGAGACATGGACAACAGCTTATAACAATAAAGACAAGCGGCATCTGAATCATCGTCATAATGTCTTTCTTCATTTTCCTCATTTTCTTCTACGAACTTATCTGTCTTTTGACCTTTCTAGCTAGCTTCTCTCTCTCTTTCTTTGTCTTCTCTTCTTCTTCCAACTTCTTTTCTTTTATGTCAGGGGTTGTATTGAGGATTCCAACTTTTCCTCGTTTTCTTCTTCTGTTCACTGTTGATTCTGCAACGGCAGTTGGCAGTGGTGGGAGTTCTTGTATGATTTTCAATGATCTCGATACTTCACTTGAAACCATTTTCATTATTTTCGGATACCTCTAATATTTCTTGCGAAGTACCAGGCTTTGGAGGAATCGTCTCTTGATCTTGATTCTTTTTCCTATGATGGCACCCTATGCTATCATAGGAACACTCTGGCTATGCCATCATAAGCATAAGTAACATATATTTTTCAACAAAGCGAAAAAAGTACTAAAAAGACGAAAAAACATAAAACTTCCACACTAAAAGCATTGTTATAGAGTGATTAAAGGAAAGTATGATCATTTTTTACACAGAATTTTTGAATATCCAAATAAAATGAAAAAGAATGAAAGAACTATCATACATCAACACTCACCCAAATGATTGAACTCTTATAACAGTCACAAATTGCCACGTATTCAAGGTGTAACTACGTATATCAAGCGTAAATGCCATTTGGCGTACAAACTCAGTAAATATAAGTTTGTTCAGTTGATGTTTACAGACTTCTTTGAAGTGTGCCATCATAAGCAGGATGCCATCATAGGCATACTTCCCCTACGCGTATTATGCATTAATAGTTATTTTCTGCCGATCTCGAAATAAAAGGTGACTTCAATGTGTACTAAATTGATCATTGTTGGCCCGTTTTAATGCTCAATTTCGGCTATTTTATTGTGCAATCCTCATGGCAACCGTTCACAAAGTATTCAGAAGCACTGCGAGAAATGTAAAAATTCTTCTGGAACATAGATACATAGAAATTTTATTATGACAAATTTAAGTATTGTGCAAAAAGGGGAATGTATTTTAATCAAGAATTTATACACAATTCATATTGAGATCGCCAGAAAAATCTTGTAATCTAGTCGGTTATTAATTCAGCGACTTATGGTCTCGAGCTGAAACTGAACTGAAAATATCTTGACCATTAGTCGCTGTCTTTAATTACCTAGTCGTTTTGATAACTATTGATCAACTAGGTTATCAATGACAGCGACATATGGTCGATATATTTTCAGTTCAATTTCAGATCGAGATCATAAGTCGCTAGATTAATATCTCAGTTAATTACAAGATTTTCCCGACGATCTCAATATGAATTGTATATAAATTCTCGATGAAATACATTCCCATTTTCGCACAAGACTTACATTTGACATAATAAAATTTCTATGTATCTATGTTCCAGAAGAGTTTTTACATTTCTCGCAGTGCTTCTGAATACTTTGTGAACGGTTGCCTCATTATGAATTGAGAATCAATTTTTGATTGAAATACATTCTTATTTTGCACAAGAAATGCATTTGACGTAATGAAATTTCTATGTTCCATTAGAGTTTTGACATTACTTGTATTTCTTCTAGATGCTTTGTATTCGGTTTGGTTGCCATGACAATTGCACATCAAAATTGAACTATAAAATGGGTCATTGATCCATTTATGTTCAATTTAGTACACATAAATTCAGAGGGCCAAAATAACTGACACCAAAATCAGATCAATATCTACTGAGCCCCATAATTGAAATGATTTCATATCACTCCGAATAAATATGAGCTCACTCTATTGAAAAACCAAGAATAACACTTCTAAAAACTTTTTAAGGTTTTCACTCCCAATCTCTGTAACAGAAATAATTTAAAAAAATTAATTAAGATAATAAGAATAACGCCATTGTCATATTCCGTTCTATAACACGAAATTCACCAGAGATGGCAAGGTGCTTCATTTCCCACTTTTCATATATGTAAATTGAAAACAAACTAGGACGACCACATTTTCCAAAACTCCATGTAACATCTCCATGCATTAATTCAATAATAATCCCAGTGAATACCATGTTATTCAGCTACATTCCATATTATAACCTAATTTTCTCGAAGAACCCTCCAAAATCAGCAAACCAACTAACTCGAATATTTCTCAAAGCAACCAATAATAGATTTATTTCACCCCTATCTCCAAATCAAATTTTCGGGGCTCTACTTTATATTCTTCGGCCATATTAATTTATATATTCGTAAGAGAAACCAAAAGCTTGTCTTCCTCATGGAATAATATATTTTCACGAGGTTATTCCGTATTCGTATTCAGGGCCATACGGTATGCGGCCTCCTTCGAATCAGGTCGAAATATATTCTGTTTCATATTCCAGCCACTCTATTATTTCTACGGCTGTGGAGCGCTACGAGCACCATTTTCCTCTGCGATTTTATTTACTTATACGAGACGAACGTTCTGCTTTGTCTAACACAATAGCTTTTCCAATAAGGCCTCTCCAGGGGAATGAGCCTCATGCTCCTTCCTTCCTTTTGCAGTAGCGACAACGATTCTCTGGTTGTGACTGGAATAATTTCATTAGTTTTTCGTTCGTACTTGTTTCTTTCATAGAAAAATCGTGAAGAGCATTGAGTTGGGGGGGTCAGGAGCTTTCCAGTCTCAGCACTACATCTCAATACTCTCTTTGAATCCTTGATACTGTGTGGTCAACTAAGGAATTCCGATTTGAAAGAGAAACAAAAAAAAAAACTATCAAGTCAGTTTTATTTTTTTTCTATAAATAATGCTCAGCTCCTTGGGAATTCATTTCTTAAAAATTACGCTGTCCAAATGTCCACCATTTTTCTGCTGGCACTCTTCGAGTCGAACCTCCAAATTCAGGAAAACACGCCGCAAAGTTTCTCGACTGACGAGACGGCTTGAACTTCCTCGCGGATATTTTCCTTCAACGCAATTAGAGTGCGGGGGTTGTTGCAGTAGATTACATTTTTGAAGTATCCCCATGAGTAAAAGTCGCAGTGTCAAGTCCGGGCATCTGGAGGGCCATGGAAAGTCTCCACTCCGACAAATCAATTTTTCAGAAAAAAGCGCCTGAATAACAAGTAAAGACCGATTCGAAGTGTGACAAGTGGCCCCGTCTTGCTGATACCAAGTGTTCTGATTGTATCTATCATCTTCGAAAAAGTGTAGGTCCAATAATGCGTGTATTTCACCACAAACTGTGACCTTCCAGACTATTCAATTGAGTTTCATGTTTCTCTTGGGGTTTTCTGATGACCAATACCGATAATGTTGTTGGTTTGTTGGTTACATAGCCGTTGAGATGAAAATGGGCTTCACGAGGTTATTCCGTATTCGTATTCAGGGCCATACGGTATGCGGCCTCCTTCGAATCAGGTCGAAATATATTCTGTTTCATATTCCAGCCACTCTATTATTTCTACGGCTGTGGAGCGCTACGAGCACCATTTTCCTCTGCGATTTTATTTACTTATACGAGACGAACGTTCTGCTTTGTCTAACACAATAGCTTTTCCAATAAGGCCTCTCCAGGGAATGAGCCTCATGCTCCTTCCTTCCTTTTGCAGTAGCGACAACGATTCTCTGGTTGTGACTGGAATAATTTCATTAGTTTTCGTTCGTACTTGTTTCTTTCATAGAAAAATCGTGAAGAGCATTGAGTTGGGGTCAGGAGCTTTCCAGTCTCAGCACTACATCTCAATACTCTCTTTGAATCCTTGATACTGTGTGGTCAACTAAGGAATTCCGATTTGAAAGAGAAACAAAACAAAACTATCAAGTCAGTTTTATTTTTTTTCTATAAATAATGCTCAGCTCCTTGGGAATTCATTTCTTAAAAATTACGCTGTCCAAATGTCCACCATTTTTCTGCTGGCACTCTTCGAGTCGAACCTCCAAATTCAGGAAAACACGCCGCAAAGTTTCTCGACTGACGAGACGGCTTGAACTTCCTCGCGGATATTTTCCTTCAACGCAATTAGAGTGCGGGGGTTGTTGCAGTAGATTACATTTTTGAAGTTTCCCCATGAGTAAAAGTCGCAGTGTCAAGTCCGGGGATCTGGAGAGCCATGGAAAGTCTCCACGCCGACAAATCAATTTTTCAGGAAATTGCGCCTGAATAACAAGTAAAGACCGATTCGAAGTGTGACAAGTGGCCCCGTCTTGCTGATACCAAGTGTTCTGATTGTATCTATCATCTTCGAAAAAGTGTAAGGTCAAATAATGCGTGCATTTCACACAAACTGTGACCTTCCGACTATTCAATTGAGTTTCATGTTTCTCTTTGGGGTTTTCTGATGACCAATACCGATAATGTTGCTGGTTTGTTGGTTTACATAGCCGTTGAGATGAAAATGGGCTTGATCAGAGAAAAAAAATGTTGTCGTACGCTTCAAATCACAAACACAGAACGAACGCTTCTCACCCGTCCAGAGAACCATGACGACTGAATTTCTATGAACCCATCCCTCCTTCGTTTAAGACCAACTCCACTTCTCTATTCATATTCAACACAATTTTAGAGCGCTTTTAAATCGGAATTCCTTAATTGACCACCCAGTAAAAATATTCAGTCTGATGTAATCCAAATATCAAATGCTACCTACTGTTTGCTTGAAGTTTTGAATTTAAGGGTTTTTCTTTCATATTGAAGCAGCTTATAGTGTTTTTATCGTTCATAATATTCAGAAGACAAATTATTTCGATGCGAATAGCTCATAGCATTCAAAGCAATAGAATAACTCAGATATTACAAAATATAAGCCGAGCAAAGGAAAAATAGTATTATTATATGTTATTTTATATATTTGGCAATGAGTTTACTCTGTTTTTGCTAGCCGCTTCCTAGGCCGCTCCCTAGGGAAATAAGGATAAATGTGTGGTCAGAATATCTTTCTAAACTGGAGTTTGGAAATTTTCAGCGTAGGCGTAGATTCGGAATAACCCGAGGATTGTTAGTGAGTGATTTGAAATTTGAATTTTTGAATATTTTCAATAGTCGAATGTAATCAAATCAAAATGTTATATTGAGCTATTAAATGAAACAATATAAGGACTAGAACAGACAGAACAGTGGATCAAATAATCAACCCTATATCTTTTTACCGAAAAAATTTTTTTCTGTTTTTCGTTTGCTTGTTCCTAAGGCAAACGCGCCTAAAACTTTGTAACTGAATGACATACGCTCAGTTGCAGGAACGTCCATTAAAATTAAAGGTCCATTAACCCTTAATCCTCCATTAGTTCCTTGTAATAATGGAGGATTAAGAGTTTAATGGACCTTTAAATTTTAATGGACGTTCCTGCAACTGACACATAGACACTTTAAATGTTAACGATACATGTGTGAACGAAATTTCGCTGCAAAGTTCATTAATGAACGAAATGAATGAAATGAAATGAAAATTCATGCGTTTAAGAGTAACACAGGTACAATACAGGGTCTCTATAAATGATTATAACAGCGCAGTTGGCGTTGGACTATTATAACTATTTTTGTTCTGATGTAAATCTTAATTTAAAAAAACTATATTGCGAGTAAAAGCTGGTCATTCCAAAAGAAATTGAATAATGTAATTATTTGTAGACTTTTCTTTACAAACGATAAAATATTTCCAAAGCAACCTACGATGTTACAATCATTTATAAAGACCCCTTATAAGCAATGACAGCATTGAATAATATTAATTGATTAAAATCAACCAATATTAAACGTATACTTCGGAACTAATCCCGTCAACGCTGGTAACATCAAACAGAGCATCCATATCTTATATCTATATATGGATGTTATATTTTCCTGATTTACTAATCCCTTGTCGTTCATTTCTATTAAGTCTTTAATTATATTTCCTTATCTTATATACTCACTCTGTATTATATTTATATAGCTTGCTACGGAAGATACAGGTATCCAATACTCATAAAAACTCTAAAACTGTTAACATTAACAGCAACGAATAATGGCGTGTAATCTCTTTCGTCCAAATACCAATCATCTCAAAATGAGTTAATAAAAATGCTAGCATCTCTTAATAGGTGTCCAAGACAAACAGGAAGAAACAAATAAACCTTTTCGGCTTTTCGACATTTAAATAATGCTTCATCCTAGACCGGCCGTTCTTTCTGAATTATATTGGGTACCCTAGACCTGAAAAGGTCGGATGAACTAATTGAATTTCTGTCGTCAAATTAATTTCAGAAATATCTTATTATATTTTGGAATTTATTTATGGAGCATATGTTGGGCTAGCCAGGTTGTTGCTATTTGTGTTGAGATATTACCCGATTTGACATAAATAAATATTTTTTTAATTAATTGATCTTGTGTTTCAGGTGTTCTTGCAGATTGTATCAACGGTTAGGCACCCCATGGATCGATGCTGACGTTTAAAAGATTCTTAAATATTTTGAAGTAACAGTATTTACTCGTGAGAGCATCATCCTCCTAGTTTTCTGGAAAGCTAGGAAAAACAGATACTTACCCGAAATCTTGAGCTTGCACCAGGTGTCCTAAATTCGTTGTCTAGTTATAGTGAGGGGATCTCAGAAACCCGATGAGCTAGAACAAAATGTGATAAGAAAAATTGATTACTTCAATGAACTCTACTGAAAAAAGAGCCTATATAATGTTTTAGTTTCATGTTTATAACTTCAGTTATCAGTAATAAAGAAGTTATGAGAACTTCTCATTTGACGCCATTTTCCAATTTTCTCTGATAGCTCAAAAACAGTTTGACTTAGAAGGTTGCGGTTTCCACCAAATGAATTCTCTCAAAAATCAAGCCCAAAAATGTGCCACTCATTTTGTTCTTATCTAGCTCATCGGGTTTCTGAGATCCCCTCACTAGACAACGAATTTAGGACAGCCGGTACATATGGGATTAATGATATTCAAAATTGAATATCCTGAAACTATCGATTTCATTAGATTTTCTTCAGTTTTTTCAGGTTTTAAGTTTCTTTCTCACGAAAAAAGCCCTAGACTTAGCCCACTGAAGGTTTTTATTCCCCGCTTATATTTATATTGCTTCTTTTGAGGGAACAGAGTAGTATAGTTTCGCTAAAAAGACTATATTTTTTTAATTTTGGGCCTTCTGTGATATCAAAGGACAATGTTGGACTGACTCGTGTGTAAAAAACTAAAATATATTAGGTGTACAAATAAGTTTCCGCGGTTTGTCAAAAGATGGCCCCACCATAAGGTTATGGAAATTTGTCAGATGTAAAACGTAATATCCCAAGTTTAGTCATCTGGCAACACCATAACCTTAAAGTACTAGTGATTCCGTATCAGCATCACGTAATTTTTTTCGTGCAAAAATGTCAAGTTTTATTCCGAATAAACATCATTTGCGGGAACTTTTGATTTACTTCTTTAATGTGAAAAATCTGCAGCTGAGGCGCATCGATTGCTTCTAGAAGCATATGGTGAAGCTGCTTCAAGTGAGAGAAGTTGTCAGGAATGGTTTCAAAAGTTTAAGAACGGTGAGTTTGACGTTAAAGACAAAGAACGCAGTGGAAGGCCGAAAGTGTACGAAGACATGGAATTAGAAGCACTATTGGAGGAAGATTCGTCCCAAACGCAAAAAGAATTTGCACTTACTCTACAAGTGACTCAACAAGCAATTTCACATCGTTTAAAATCGTTAGGAATGATTCAAAAACAAGGAAATTGGGTATTGGGTTTGGTTCCATATGAACTAAAGCCGAGAGACGTTGAACGCCGATTATGCATGAGTGAAATGCTGCTTGCCAGGAATAAAAAAAAAGATTTTTTTGCATCGTATAGTCACTGGTGACGAAAAATGGATTCACTACGATAATCCAAAGAGAGAAAGTCATGGGTTAAGCCCGGCGAACCATCAACATCGACAGTTAAGCCGATATTCATGGAAAAAAACTCATGCTGTGTATTTGGTGGGATCAGCTTGGTGTCGTGTATTATGAATTGCTGAAACCAAGCGAAACCATTACTGGAGCTCTCTACCGAACACATTGATGAGATTGAGTCGGGCACTTAAGGAAAAACGCGCCCATTACTACTCCAGACACGACAAAATTATTCTTTTACACGATAATGCTCGTCCACATGTTGCGGCGCCGGTAAAAAACATACTTGGAAACACTCAACTGGGAAGTTTTACCCCACCCGCCGTATTCACCAGACTTAGCCCCTTCTGATTATCACCTGTTCGGTCGATGGCACATGGTCTGTCTGAGCAGCGCTTCACATCATATGAAGGACACCAAAAATTGGGTAGATTTGTGGATAGCGTCAAAAGATGAAGAGTTTTTTTGACGGGGTATCCGAATGTTGCCAGAAAGATGGGGGAAAGTAGTGGCAAATGATGGAAAAAACTATTCGAATAAAACGTAATGTACTTACACTTACTTATTTGTACACCTAATAGAAAAAAATTAATGACACATTAAGTTCATCTTATTTCGATAAACTAGTTTTGCCGTCTAACGCATTGCTCTAAGGCAGCAAGCCCTACCTGAATTCTTGTGCCCCCTCGGAAATAAGGCATATGCTTAGGAAAATTCGCCAGCTGTCGTCAGAAAATCACTTAAAACTTGCAACTTTTAGAAAAGCAGCTTTGGTCTTTCACTTGTGCAAACCCACTGCACCCAATGAAAAACGCAATTATATTGGTATGTACCTACTTTTTAATCTGATGCCAGAGGAATTCTAAGGACAATATCACCGAATAATTATTTTCTATAGGCGTTTTCGGAAACTTACTCAGGGTTACTAACTAGATCCATTGGCTCACGTGACGGATTTACTCGGATCACGGACCCGAGTTCTAAGTTTACTAACACATCAGGTTTAGGATTTCAAGTGTCAGACGTATCAAAAACATAACCAAATATTTTATGGATTTATATTTTCAGTCTCAGTTTATTTTCGGATTGTCTCTAGCTCTGCTGCCATTAATTGGCCTTTGTAAAATATCCTTATGAGATCTGGTGTGACCTTCCATGCTTAATATTATTTTGAGTAGGTACCTATGTTAAAGAAGTTGATAATTTATTTTTTCAATTCCAGTTTATTCACTGATTGTCTCTACCTTTGCTTGGATTTATGAACTTCTGAAAAATCTTCTTATAAATTTGGTGTGTGCCTCCTCGCATGTTAAATTTTATCTTTGAACTTTGAATACCTACCTATTTTAAAGAAGTAAAGCTTAGCTTTAACGCAGAAATATCTGCATACAAAGTTGAGAAGAAATTGTTTCACATATTTTCTCTGCTCATGGAACCACACATTTTACACACTGAGCTAAATTCTCTTCTCTTTCCATAATTTTTAGAAATAGAATATATGAAATTACTAAGAAAAGAGTAGAAGACTTATTTCCGACTTTTTCATATACAAAATTGTACCGCAGTTTGCATGCGGTGACTCTACGACCCTGCTCTCGTGTAGGGTTACGATAGATCAACCTGAGTCAGTGATGGAGGTATAGTACTGTACTTTCCGAACGCGAAGGTTAAGGATCGAGTTAACCCGAGTAAGTATCCGAAAACGCCTTATGAAACTTGACTATTAATATTCGACATCCTTATCCTACTCTTCCTGATTCGATGTTATTATACACAAAACCGTTCATCTACTGGAATCTGCATTCTAATCATGCAGCAGATAATTTTCCCATTTTACGATGACATAAATCAGGTGGTCGGATATACTATTAAAACACAAGGCAGAAACGACAACGGTCGTAAATTAAAGGAAAATATATTTCATTTACGGGAATAAAACAGAAGTCTTCATATATCTCATCGAGTCATATGTTGATGATTTATCGCAAAAGGTCCACCTTTTGCTTTCATTGGAAGTAAAGTGGTTATTTCTGTGGCGCCACGTATGGTTATTTTGCTGTGAAGGGTTGTCTGAAGTTGAATTTGTTTTTTGTGGTTATTAGATTTTCCATACAATGTTTTAAAATTGGTTGTTACGGCCGGTATTTAATAGAATGATTTTTCATTTTCGTTTAATTAACAATATTTCACGTTTTTTCACATAGAACTATCTGATAGCTCTTTTATTACCGTCGAGGTTCATTATTTTTTATAGGTAGATGATGAGAAATTACTGTATCATCAAATATTAGATTTAGTACTTAAGTTGGTCAATAAACATGAAGGTGAAAGCTGATAAAAAATTATAAAAATAAAATACTATCAGCTCAGCAACAACTTTGAAGAAAACAGCCCAAAACTGAAAAAATTTCACTATAGGCACATTTCTGAAATGGTCATCTTCCTTATTATATTTCCAAAAGTGAAAATAGATCCTTCCTATTCAAGCCGCCAATGTTTTCTACAAAAGGAGACTAGTGGTCATAAGCTTCAAAGTCGAGAATATTCAATTGTTATGTTGAAAAACATGGTAAATTTTTTGACAGTTCATAAAAAAGGTCAAAAAAATTATTGAAAAAATGGATGTAAAAGTTCTCGAAAACGGTCAACCTTACATTGATTGTACAAATGGGCGTCTCAAAAACAGTAGTTTTCCATCAGCATTTAAGTTGGTGGGGTGCAACCTCACCCAATAAGACTTGAGAAGAAAATCCACAAAAATATTAACTTATTATGATAGGAAATGCTCAAGAAATCTGTTTTCTGTACGATAAATGGTTCGGGAACTATTCGCAAAAATCGATTTTTTTCGAGTTCAACCCTGTATATCTCGAAAACGGTGCATTTCACATGGTAAGTTGAAGAATCTTTTGTTCATATTTTTCGACGAGTTATATAACATCCTAAAGTTTGTCACACTTTTTCACAAGCTAACTGTGGTAAATTGAAAACGCTTAACAAATGAGAAATCAATCTGGGGAAGAGAGTCTTAAGAAAAATATGAAATAAAATGTGGAAAACTATGTGAATCTGAGATATCGCTGAATTTTGTTCTACAAGATATGGTACGATGAACGGATTTACCACAGAATAACAGAAATAACTATTATTGAACAAACTTACCTCATTGAAAGTAACTGATGAATATTTCCCCCTGTCAAAAATTAAAATATAAATAGAGTTCAGTTGTTGCCAAATTACTGCGAGAATTCCATTGTAGAAAACGAAAGAGCCCATCGATAATTACACTGCGTAAAAATTGACAGGTAAGTCAGGATTCATAAATTTCCCCAGATTACACTCGTGTATTTAAAACTGATATTTCCGCATTCCTGCTTGTTTTCATTGAAAATGAACTCATGCAGTTTTTTGACAACGAGCTGTTATGCAAAATTAGCATTAATTTTGATGCACTTGTGCAAATACTTTCAAGTATTTCTGCCATGTCAAGAATTCTATGTTAATGAGATTGCATTGTAAAAAGCGAAAGACCCTGTGTGAAAATTGACAGGTAAGTCGGGAAATATTTCCCCGATTTACATTCACGCATCAAAATAACTGAATATTTTCGCATACCATCTTGTTATCATTGAAAAATTTGTAAAAGAGCCCTTCTACTTTGATGTCTGTGAAAATGAACTCGTCCATCAGTTTTTTGACAACATGCTTTGATGCAGAACAAAGATTATATAGTATAAAGATAGGAAACGACCCGACTACAGTGTTTGAGCGCCATCTCTGGGTCAAATGTGAACTAATGTCACTATAGAAGGGTTAAAATTCTGGTTCTATGATTATAAGTTTCGAAATCAATATACATGGGAAATGTCATTGATATAAAAAAGTGCCAA
The DNA here is from genome assembly GCA_013421045.1 of Propylea japonica. Lineage (NCBI taxonomy): Eukaryota > Metazoa > Arthropoda > Insecta > Coleoptera > Coccinellidae > Propylea > Propylea japonica. The sequence goes on from CM024239.1 coordinate 114,412,440, forward strand.
TCAATTCGTTTGCACGAATATTATTTCACTTCGAACGGCTTTTGCCGTTAGTGTCGTCTCGAAAAAAGTGGAAAAAAGATGAGTTTGTACCCTTCAGTAATGCAGATTACGAACGAGATAGTGAAACTGGATGATCAACTGGTGTTTTATGGATGTATGCAGGTAAAGCTATATCTTGGCTTGATCAACGTCACACATCTGTTGCTATTTCCACGATAGAGGCAGAAATAGTGGCTGATAGTGAAGCTGCACGGAAAATGAAATGGTTAAAGTGACTATTCAGGAAAAGTTTTCCGTCAATTCAAACAGTGATGGTGGACAACGAAGCTGCAATTGAACTGAGCCAGAAACTGGAATTCCACAGACGCACTAAGTATATTCATATTCAATCCATGTATAAATCTTACAATATAATACCCTAATATTTCTGTAATATCTTCTATAAATGCATAATAAAAATATTACACATGGAATACTGATTTTTATTGAAAATTATGGATTTAAAATATAAAATTGAAACATCCTGAAGGGAATACGAATTTCGCATCAATTCTTATTACAGTTTTCTTTATATAATTTCTAATCAAAATCACAGATTTTATATAAAAATTGATCTTCAGTGCCATCTCTGGGTCAAATGTGAACTAAAAAATGTAGTCGTTTTTTAGTACTACGAATGCAGGGCCGTTTCCTATCTTTCTATACTCTATAATCTACGATGCAGAATTATCTGTAATTTTATGCTCTTGTCAATAACTACAGGAAACAGGGTTAGAATTTAGGAAATATTATCCAAGGAGCTGAGAAACTAGGAGTGCCCTATCTCATGTATTTGTAAAAATTTAACCAATTGAAAGTGGTACAGAAGACGGCATTCCGGGTCTGTAGGATGATCATTAGCGGTAGATGCAAATCACGGCGTCCTAACAAAAACCAACAAAGCGATCAGTAACGTTTTAATTGCTCCACAGCGATAAATAACAAATAGGTTTCGAAGGCTGAAACGCGAGCCCGTCCGCGCCGAAGACTTTGCCGTTACGCCCAGAGCGTCTTTTAGGCCGCAAATCATTTATAACAGCCTCCTCGATCTCCCTTTATTCTACTTTTTTATTAATATTTATTATTTATTAATTCTTCTCACTGCGGACAGCCGACACAGTATTTCAGTCGAATCGACTACTAAAATCCCCTCAGATGATCGAGCTTTATAGCGTTTATTTTATTATTTAATTCCTTTGGACGCTTCGTAGGTATACGGTGTGGCCCATTTAATCTCGGACGATGAGGGTTTTGGGTCATATCACCATAGGTTGTATTAATGAATTATTATTTCATTCATATGAGAATTTCTAATATGCATTTATTCTTACGGGTAGCGGAGTCCAGGGCTTGTTGTCACAGGGATGACCTAACGGAGAATTAGCTACACTACTACAACAACATGCTTTTAGAAAGCATTTTTCACGAGCTTAACTTTTTTGAGGAGGCGACTTTAATTAATTTCTATGGTATCAAACAATATACAAAGCGTCATGGTCATGGCGTGTATATTTTACAGTACATATTAGCAGAGGAATGAGGAATATGTGAACAGTATATAGCATACTTTTGTGAGTATGACTTAAGAGCTCAGATAAAAATCTCAGTAAAAACATCTCTCCAAGTATACGTGTAGTGCTGGTAAGTTTGAATTTCTTGAAATTTGAAGAATAAGTTGAAATATTTCTATTGTAGACTTTTTTATCCTCCTCGGTCTCTCTTTTTTCCACTTTTTCATTAATATTTATTAATTCGTCTCACTGCGGACAGCCGACACAGTATTTCAGTCGAATGGACTACTAAAATCCCCTCAGATGATCGAGCTTTATAGCGTTTATTTTATTATTTAATTCCTTTGGACGCTTCAGCCTTCAGAGGTATACGGTGTGGCCCATTGAAGCTCGAACGATGATGGGCTTTCGAGTGGCTCAAATTTGAGTTTCTGGGTATTTTACTTCGGGTTGTATCGTTAAAATTAATTAAAATTATCATTTCATTCATAATGGGAATTTTACGAAGCTATACAAATTCAAAACCAAATAAAATACTTGAAAATAAATCTCATTATCATGGTATTGGTCCAATTTGCGATCCACTTTTGGGGCATTTGAGGCAGGTCCGCAGCGAGGGATAAAATATGTACAAATCAATAATTTAAAAAAATTGATTCTTCGGTTCAGATGATGCGATCCTTCTCAAATTTTGCATGAATATTCAGTATATCTTCATTGACTTTGCCGTTTCGAGCAGAGCGTCTTTTAGGCCGCAAATCATTTATAACAGCCTCCTCGATCTCCCTTTATTCTACTTTTTTATTAATATTTATTATTTATTAATTCTTCTCACTGCGGACAGCCGACACAGTATTTCAGTCGAATCGACTACTAAAATCCCCTCAGATGATCGAGCTTTATAGCGTTTATTTTATTATTTAATTCCTTTGGACGCTTCGTAGGTATACGGTGTGGCCCATTTAATCTCGGACGATGAGGGTCTTCACTTTGAGGTTTGGGGTCATATCACTATAGATTGTATTAATGAATTATTATTTCATTCATATGAGAATTTCTAACATGCATTTATTCTTACGGGTAGCTGAGACCAGGGCTAGTTCTCACAGGGATGACATCAACACTACTACAACAACATGCTTTTAGTTAAGAAAGGATTTTTCACGAGCTTCATTTTTTTGAGGACGCGACTTTAAATAATTTCTAGTATATCGAACAATATACATGGCGTCATGGTCATGGCGCGTATATTTTACAGTACATATAAGCGGAGGAATATGTAAACAGAATACTTTTTATCCTCCTCGGTCTCTCTTTATTCCACTTATCACACATATTATTTATTCTTCTCGCCGCGGAGAGCAAAGCCCTATTATTTCACCAATCTCATTTATTTGGTTTAAATATGACAATGGCATGGCTACGTATCGAGATTTTGGTGTTATCTTCATCAGCTCAAAAACCGCAGTATTTTTTGGGCATTTATATTTCTTTTCCGCCGACCTAGAAATAAAAGGTGCTTTTAATGTGTACGAAATTGAGCATTAATGACCCATTTTAATGCTCAATTTTTTTTGCCATTTTAATGTGCAATCCTCATGGCAACCGTACACAAAGTATTCAGAAGCACTACGAGAAATGTCAAAACTGTACTGGAACATAGAAACATAGAAATTTCTTTACGTCAAATGCGTGTCTTGTGCCAATTGAGAATGTATTTTAATCAAGAACTTATACACTATTCATGTTGAGATCGTCGGAAAAATCTTGTAATAAACTCGGTTATTAATCTAGCGACTAATGGTCTCGAACTATTAACGCGTTCGCTCCGCTCACGCATTAAAATATCTTGACCATTAGGCTGTCTTTAATAACCTAGTTTATTATAATAACTTTACCTCATTAATGTGGGATTCGTATTTTTATTTATACACTGTACATTATATTCTGTGTTGTTCTATCCGTATGAGTTATCGATAACGTAGAGAAAGTAGGCGAGAAATAAAAGAAGAAGATAGTTGTCAATCAGATTGAGAATCAGATTTAGACGTGTTTGTTAAGAAGCTGTATTTCCTCCCGATTTTGCTGTTGTTCCGTGAATAAAGTTTTATTAAAATCTCGTGGTAGTTTTACAATAACCCTAGACAACGTAAAAAAGCCTACATTTTGGGAGCTCGTCCGGGATAAAGAAACAAATCGTCCGGGATTGAGAAACAAATCGTCCGGGATAACGAAACAAATCGTCCGGGATAAAGAAACAAATCAACCGGGATAACGAAGTAAATCGTGGGATAACGAAACAAATTGTCGATTTGGATGAACAGGAGATCTGAACTATTGTGAGTTGGATCATTGACGAAGAAGAAGACGAAGATCTGAAGGAAGAAGACGAAGTGGTGCTGCAAGGCGAGGTGTACCCTTTTCACCAAAAGACGTAGATGAAGTGAGGAGACCCACGACGAGGACTTTCAGACAGAAAGCTGGGGCTTGGTTCCGAACGACAGGTGGAATTGGTATTGATAGAGTTCGCAGTATCAAGATAGGAGATTTTGCTGCAAGACGAGGTGTACCCTTTCCACTGATGGACGTAGACGAAGTGAGGAGACCCACGGCGAGAACTTTCAGACGGAAAGCTGGGGCTTGGGTTCCGAACGACAGGTGGAATTGGTATTGGTAGTGTTTTGCAGTATAAAGGTAGGAGACGTACTGACTGAGGGAGGCTTTTCGAAAGGAATTCATCCACATTTGTATTTTTTTTTGAGATTGTCAATTGTGTCATTTTGTAAAGGAGTACAGCCACTTAACAAACAACGGTTATAATATTTTTATATATTATATTATACATATTTATTTTATATAGAGTATTTGAAGCTTTGGATGCAACTCGGAACTGAATCCGAGGCGGATTCTCCGTAGGATGGCCGAGTGTGGGATTCGTATTTTTATTTACACTGTACATTATATTCTGTGTTGTCCTATGACGTTATCGATAACGTAGAGAAAGTAGGCGAGAAATAAAAGAAGAAGATAGTTGCCAATCAGATTGAGAATCAGATTTAGACGTGTTTGTTAAGAAGCTGTATTTCCTCCCGATTTTGCTGTTGTTCCGTGAATAAAGTTTTATTAAAATCTCGTGGTAGTTTTACAATAACCCTAGACAACGTAAAAAAGCCTACATTAATGCTTAAATTGAATCGAGAAGAGTAAGATTTGTGCTTATGGTGTGTTGACCGTGTGAAATGGACGAAGTGTTCCATGAGATGATGTGAAGAAAGCAACTTCAAAACAACCCATCCTCAACAGTAAAACGATAGACAATTTCTCATGCGGATTAAAAAACACATTGTGGATTTTTATGTTATGTATGAATATCTACTTTTCTGAAAAAAAAACTAGTAATTGAATGTTATATCTTATATCAATTATTAGCGTGTTGAGATTTTAAAGAATTCACACTCCAAGGATTTTAAAATGGTTGTAAAATGGCTTGATAGAGATATTTTATTTTTTTTATTTATTTACCTATCTTTTAATTTTCATGAACGAGTTTGAGCCTAAAACATTAATTGAACTCACTGAATTCTAGTTATATTCCTGATGCCGTTAATATTACGGAAGATATACCTAAATATGTTCTTGAAATTATGTTTTCGTTCCTTTTAGAATTATTTAAATTTACCTACCTTTGCACTTTTGGGCCAAATTTTCCATTTCTGAGAGGAAGAAACTGTATTTCGTATCTTCCGAATAACCTTAAGGGTAAAATTTATGTACACTATATTTAACTGACGATCTATACCTAAAATCAATATTTCAACAGAGTTAAGTAATCAAATAGTATAAAATTTTTCGGACTTTTTATTTTTGTTTCTAATCATTATTGCGAAATGTTGAGTCATTTAAGACAGCTCCAGGCTCAAAAACCAAACTCGCAGACATTTAGGCTGAATAAAGGCAGACTTTCACCCTGGAAAAAAAGCGCCAAAAAATGTTATATTCGATTAAAAGCTTCAGGTACAACTTTAAGAAAGATGATGCAAAATGGTGGAATGTATGTCTACTATCAGCACTGCAGTGGCGCAGCCAGGATTTTATTTTGGGGGGGGGGCTGAACTGAAAAATTTTTGATAATACAGTGAATAACGAAAGTTGCAAAAAAATAGAGAAGAAATATATAACGAAGAGATTAATCTTTGGGGGGGGGGCTGCAGCCCCAAAGCCCCCCCCCCTGGCTGCGCCAGTGCAGCACTGTTTTTATTCACTCAATATTTTTTCGGTAATTTGTTCTTATACATCCTTGTCATTCATTTGCCTCGCGTCCTTTTTCTCGTGTTTCAATTTCTTCATCCTGTCATGTCACAATTCCCCAATTTCCTTGTAAGTTCAGTTCCAATTGGTCAATAACATTGTATAAACACCAGAAACAATTAATAAATTGCTTTTGATTTACCTTGTTGTATCCTCGAGCATGATCATTGAATCGTATAAAATGAACCAATAATTACAATGATCGTTTTCAGATTAGCCAGCATCATAAATCACTGATGATGGACTAGTTAGTAGCTAATGAACGATTTTCAAGTAGCTAACGACTTTCGGCTCTGTTTCGCCAACGGCTTATTTAAAATTGACCAGTAGATTTCAACAACGGCATTAGTTTGATCTCACTTACTATAAAGCTATACGTAAAAGTTCACTCCAAGAAAAAAAATCCTGATATCCTAAAATTCAAATCATTGTAGTCATCATACCTACACTCACCTAGCAGCTTTAAAAATGAAAGTGTAAGCAGAAAAAAAAATCAATTTATGCCTAATACTGCACAATAATTGAAACCTTAATGAAATAGAAGAAATCTTCGATAGTTTCAAAAAGGGATTAGAGTTCACTGTGAGCTCAAGATCTATTGTGCCCCCTTACAGAGCTGTTCTGACCACACCTTTTACAGCTTGCCTTTCAGTTCCTGGGATCTGATGAAATCCAATATCTGTGAAGGCACCAGAAATTATAAGACAGATTTCACAAGCCTATAGGCTATAAATGCAAGCAAAGCTAGAGACAATCCGAAAATAACCTGGGACTGAAAAAGCAAATTCTTCACTTCATAGGTATCTACCTACTCAAAAATAACATCAAACATCGAAGGGCACACCAGAAATTATAAGGAAGATTTTACAAAAGTTAGAGACAATACGAAAATGACAGGAAATGAAAAAATAAATCAATAAAATATTTGTTGTGTTGTTATGTTATTGATGGGTCTGACACTCAAATCCTAAACTTGATGTGTTCGTAAACTTGGAACCCGGCTCCGTGATCCGAGTATACTCCGTTCACGAAAGGTTGAGCCGTCGGTTGGCCTTGGAAATTTGGCATATTCCACTGTGTAATTAAAATTTTAGTTTATGTTCTTTCTTTTCTTGTCAGATTGATACGCAATGTTGTTGAGCTCGTCGGACGAGGCCGAGTACATTCGGCAACGTTGACTTTATTTTACTTTATGACAGTAAATACTGCCAACTTCAGATGAATAAAGAAACGCCTACTATGTGCTCAACCTTTCGTGAACGGACTATAGATTCGTCACGTGGTCCAATGGTTCGAGTAAACCTGAGTAAGTTTTCGGAAACGCCTTATGTTATATTGACAACATTGCGTATCAATCTGACAAGAAAATAAATAACATAACCTTAAATTTTAATATACACAGTGGAATATACCAAATTGTCATGGCCAACCGACAGCTCAAAGTTTCGTGAACGGACTATACACCTGTTTTCAAAATTTAATGTCTCTATCTTGTTCAGTAGGTACTTCCGGATGTTGTAATTTTGTTTCGTTTAGCTTTCAAACACTTGCCTCATTCACAGTGTACCGGGTTTTTCACTATAATTTACCCCCCCTTTAACTTTGTTACTGAAGGAGATACAAAAAAGTTTCGTATAAAAGTTTTGACGAAATCAACTGAGGTTTTTTGATATGAGTCCAGAAACTGAAATATATACAGGGTGACCAAAATATGATGTCAACTTCATTTTTTCAAATGGAAAACCCTGTATATTTTCCATATTTGGTTAGCTCTTTTTCCCCTGATTTCGAATATGTAACATATGTTGGTCTATCTTTCTTATTCTGAGCACCACAGAGTTTCTAATTTCAATAACCATCTGGCATAGCGTTTTGGAAGTTCGTGAATAGGTATTTAAGTGCCAATTTCAATTTGATCTTTGGATTGCTAATGGCGTACCCATTTTATGGCCACCAAATAGTGCCGATTCAACACCGTTGGACACATTTTTATAGCCGTTCCTGAAGGAAAAAATTTACTTCAGCAATAATGACAATCAATGAAAGCGGAGAATAATATTAATGATATAAAATCACCCAATATTAAACCCATAATTCGGAACTAATCCCGTCAACGCACAAAGAATAATGATAATATTGTAATGATTAGAAACAATTTTTGAAGCTTTAATTTCTAACTTAAATCAGAGCCATAATAATGCTATCAAAAATAGTCTAAACAACTTGAGACAACTATATGAACTATGTGTATTGAATGAAGGTGGTCATTTTGAGCAATTTCTCTAGTTCATGTTATTCTTACCAAACTACAACAGTTTTATCATTTTTCATTGCTTAAGTAATTGTTAAGTATTCATTCTAAAATAATACTTTTAAGTAGATTGTTTGGATATAAAAAATTTCGTAGGTATTTCACATATTTTTTTATTTTGTGTCATCATTTCAAAACTTTGAAACTCTGAAAATTGAAGAGACACATCCACATACGCATTTATATTCGAGATCAGGAGGAAATATCCTATCAAAATAAAGAAGAATATACAGGACAGGGTGTCCCATTTGAAAAAATATAGTTGCATTCAATGTTGTTCACCCTGTAAATCTTCCCATTGACGTTATTATAACTCCAAAAATGAGCATTTTCAGTAAACGCACTCTGCCACTTGTAATAGTATATAACATTACTAGCAAGGTAAGAGGGTATTTACTGGCGAATGGAGAATATAATTGACGAGCCGCAGGCGAGTCAGTTACCTCCTTGAGCCAGTAAAACCTGTTACCTTGCGTGTATTGTTTTATATTTTATTTGTTTCTCGTTTGTAAAAAGGTGAGATAAAATCCAAAAAAATCTCAATAATTTGTCGCAAATGTCGTAAGCTATTTATGATTATATATGACATCGGAAAATTATGACAACTGTCAGTGGCTTACGAGAGGGAAGTCCTTCGAGAATATTGCTAATTTCTGACGAAGAAGGCCAGATCCAAATGAAACAAGGTATGAATATCGTTTTTTAATACTTTTATAACGTTTATTACTAAAAATATTCGTTCCAGGAACGATGAAATTAGAAGGATAAATGAAATTAGAAGCAAGTACATGAAAAGGATAGCGAATAGATACGAATAAAACAAGGTACGAATATCGTTTTTGAATAGTTTGAGAACGTTTATGGAGAAATACATTTGTTCCAGGAACTCTGAGATTAGAAGAATAAATTAAATTAGAAGCAAGTACTTGACAACTTTCAATGTAAATAATGCTACTAACTTGTAAAAGTTTTACAAGTTAACTGTCAATTTTACAAGTTAGTGACTTGAAAAATAAACTTCCTTGATTAATATTGTGTTTTTGGAAACTGACGTTTACAAATGAGAACAAATAAAATGATTAACAGATCTTGGCAGGTGGTTCTTAAAATTTGAAACCTGTGGTTCTCAGAATTAAAGGGATAGACCAACATATGTTACATATTCGAAATCAGGGATAAAGAGCTAGCCAAACATGAAAAAATATACAGGGTGTTCCATTTGAAAAAATGAAGTTGCCATCAATATGTTGGCCACCCTGTATATATTTCAGTTTCTGGACTCATATCAAAAAACCTCATTGATTTCGTGAAACTTTTATACGAAAATTTTTTTGTATCTCCTTTAGTAACAAAGTTAAAGGGGGGGTCAAATTATAGTGAAAAACCCGGTACCTATTTACGAATTCTACGACGAACATGTTCAGATATCATGCAGCAAGGGAACTGGTGCGTTTAGTGTTTTGCAGATTCACCAGGGACCGTTTAAACCGCCTGGATATTTGCATATTAGCGAAAAATGATGGGGGACTGTTTCCGGCTAGGGTGGCTTAGCTACGTGTTCCATAGAACTTTCATGTGCGAATAGGAGATGAGATTGTGACTGAAATTTGGATTCATTGCTGGGGATTTATGTTCTCAGTTTGAGAAGTACAGTCCATAGACTAACTAAACGGAGAATAGATGAGACACTAATAGAACAAGCTTCAACGACATCTTTTTTTGTACAACATTACTAATTCGTGAAAAAAGCTCAATTGAAAAAGGAATCTGTATCGTAAAGCTGCCTCCAAAATAATTCTGTAGTGCACCTTTTGAATAGGTAGGTACACCCATATACAAGGTGCAAAAAGTTTTTGAAATTCAATTTCCAATTGGAAATCAGAAATGGATTCGTGCAAGTTATCATCGATGAGTGAAAAAATTTATTTTTCATGAAATATATACCTGCAACGAACTTTCATCTGATTTTCTTTTGGATCGAGAAGTGAGGATCAATAATCAAATTCTGGATAGAAAAAAATTTATTAACTGAAATAGATATCACCAATTGAAAATACAGATTCATTTCATAAATATCTAATCAATAAACTAATATTGCATTGAAAACATTCTCAAAAACTAACAATAATGAATTCAATAATACAAAATATGAGTATGTACCTACTAAACTTATTCAATACATGAAAAACTTTTTTGAAAACTATCTTAATTTTTATAGGTAAACAGAATATATATAATATATTTTTTGAAATTACCTTTTTGCATCTCGATTTTCACATCCATAACACAACACATCTTCACTCTTGCAGGCATATCGAAATTCATGATATTTCAAAAGAACGTGTCAAACCACTCCTTGTGTCAGTTGACAATTCAAAGGTTTTTTGATAATAACGATTTTACATTATACTTACTATTTTCCCGATAGGATTTCCATGATGCAACGACATCACGACATCTAACTATCAAATTGAGAATAATTTTTTCGTGTATTAGTATCCTCCTCCGACAGATGGCACATATACGAGTGGCTCATCTATTATTTTAGTTTGTCTATGGTACAGTCTCTTCTGTTGGTAGTGTAGGGAACATACGGGTTTTATGTGTAAATTTTTTTGGAATTTTTACTTGACATAACTTGAAATTGATCAGAATCTTCATCTTTTTAATCGTATAGTTAATAAATAGTTAATTGGAACCTTGAAAGATTTTGTGCAGTGCCATTACCGCCTAAGCCAACATCGGCCATGACCTAGAGGCGGCAAATTTTCGGTGAATAAAAAAAATTCTTCGAAAACTACAAATGGCTGGTTGGCGAGTATGAAGCTTGCAACAGCATGTACCAAAATTGGAAAGAAGTTGTCGCAGCTTTGAGTGAAATTGATGAACGGACAGGTCTAAGACTGGGAACGAAACAAAAGCAAAATCAAGCTAACATCTCTTGAAACCGCAATAATATTCGCTATATGGAGTCCAATTTTGAAAAGATTTGATAAATTGAGCGAAGCAATACAGGAAGTTGACATTGGGATAGATGAAATAGTTTTGTATTATGAGTCATTGGTTGATTATATCGTAGGATTAAGAGATCAATTTGAACGATTTGAGGAGAGCGCGAAGATCAATTCTGGATTTGAGAAATATCAAAGTGAAGAAAGAAAAGCCACAACAAGAACTGTTCCTGCTGATGAAACTCGAGTGGGACACACTGTTTTGAGTGGGAGCGAAAACTTCAGAGTAGGGGTTTATCTTATTATAATTGACTATCAAACAAGAGAATTGAATGAATGTAAAAATTGCTACAAGGGTTGCTGCGAAGTTCTCCTTTTTGTTAGAATTGCAATCGATTAGTTCTGAAGAATAAGGAGTAGTGGTTACTCATCTCATCTCTAGTTTTCCTGACAAGATGAAAAACTTCACGATCAATATTTTCACTTCAAATCCTACTTGGCTCAGTCAGAACAAGCTCCAAAAAGTCTACACGAGATGAGTACCTTCATTAGAAGTGATAAAAGCTTAGTGCAAGTGTTACAATTATTAGAATGTTTTTATGATGCACTATTGCAATGAACTGTTCAGCAGAGAGGTCGTTTTCGGCATCGATGCGAATTTTATCGTATTTGCCATCTAGCATGTCTCAAGAGCATTTGAATTCTCTGGCTGTTTGTGCATTGAAGCTGAGTTGTTAAAAAAATCAGACTTCGACGTAGTGTTGCATCAATTTGCAAAAAAGAAGGCAAGAAGAAAACCATTATTAATTTGAAGATGAAAACTGTAATTTTTATTATGAAAAATACACTCTGAACATTGAATGGTTTTTTTTCAGATAGAAAATTGTCTTCATCAACTTCAGCGAAAATCGCGTATTTAAAAAATTTTAATTTTTTAAATTCTTTTAACTTTTTTGGCCTAGGGGAGGAAAAGAGTTCAGTTCGGCCCTGAGTGAAGGGAACATACGGGTTTTTATGTGTGAATTTTTTTGGAATTTTTATTGTAGGTACATAACCTGAAATTCATCCGAATTTTTCATCTTTTGAATCGTATGGTTTATGAATGGTTTTATTGGAACTTGGAACCTTGAACGTCTTTTGTGTATCAGTGTAGGAGTCGGAGTGGTTTCAAAAATGACTCTGTTGGGCCCATGAAGAATACGAAGTAAAACACAATACAATAGTTTCTGTAGCTACAGAGAAGAAGCATTAGAACTGGGTCCAACAAAACTTCGACCACGTTGCTTCATGAATGTCATTTTTACAAGTTTGTTCTTCGGAAAACCGCGTGCCAAGATTTTGTCCGAATTTCTGTGAATTTTCAAGGAGATCGACCTCAAAACTTTTGAAAGAAAGGAGCGTAATACTTGAATTGAAATTACTAAGGCAGATGCAGAATATTAAATTTCGAAAATTCACTTATCTACATACCAGCTTCAGAAAGATGACATTAACGGAAAACGGGATTTAGAAGGTATTAATATGTTGGTTTCTTGGGTAAGAATTACTGCTGCGTCGATCTAAATGTTTTCAGAGCTGCGGTATTGCTATTTACTATTTGTAAACATTTTTAGATTACTCATAGCTTTCTGAATTCATTTTGTTATACTTGTATCAAGAACGGTTATCGAGTAATTGATTGACGATAACTTCGAACCTACTCAGTGTCCCAGAAAACTGAAATTTGCAGCATATATAACCAATATTTTGTAAATCATTTACGTATGAAAAAAAGGTTCATAGAAGTTCTGATATACTTAAAAAGAATTGAGTCTACTTTCAAATTCCTTGTTTTTATAGGTAACCAAGATTGTGGGAGCACGTTACGTTCATTCAGTACTAGGTATCTATAATTCTATAAAATGTGAAAGAACGTGCTTTTCAATGAATAAGTAAAAATAAACTTGTATAGGTACCTATAAAATACAGGTTGTTTTATATTGAATTAAACGCCGACGCCATCATATTTTTTTTGCCACTATAAAATGAACTCGTGCTTAAATTTTTCTAGGCTTATGCTATAATGACATTTAAAAGCGATTTCTAGCAAGTAAGTAACAGCCCAATATACAGGGTGTCCCATTACTCGACGTCAACCCGGAACCGGGTGAAAAGACAAGTAATGCTGGTTGTCAGAAAAATATAAAAAAAAATCTAAGTTGCATGATTTTAAAATAATGCGCATTTGAAAAAACACTCAAAATTCCACACCCTGTGACAGTCTTTTCGCTCCTGTTGCCACGAATATCAACTTTTTCCAACTTTTTTTTGTTGCTGTGTAACCTTGAATAATGCTTGTCTAAGCTGCAATCAAAATTTTGACACCAGCTGCTCTAGGTTTCATAAAAATAGGGCTTACTTCTCAGAAAAAAAAATCGAAATAAACATTGCCTAGTTTCAAACTGACTGTATTGAAAAAAAAATGTACTACGTAGGTTTGGCATGTTTTTTCAAAAGTTGGCGCATTTAGTAAGGATTCCAAAATGGTATAATACTTGTTTAATTGTAGCTGCCGTAGTTCAAATTTATTTTCGATTGCCTTTGACGGACGTTCAGGTCCAATCTCGTGGCCCGTTCACCGGACTTGAATCCATTGGACTTTTTTACTGGGAGCAGTTAACGAAAAAGTGTATTCAAAGGCAATCGAAAATAAATTTGAACTACGGCAGCTACAATTAAACAGTATTATACATTTTGGAATCCTTACTAAATGCGCCAATTTTTGAAAAAACATGCCAAACCTACGTAGTACATTTTTTTTCAGTACAGTCAGTTGAAACTAGGCAATTGTTTATTTCGAATTTTTTTTCTGAGAAGTAAGCCGCATTTTTATGAAACCTAGAGCAGCTGGTGTCAAAATTTTGATTGCAGTTTAGACAAGCATTATTCAAGGTTACACAGCAACAAAAAAAAGTCGGAAAAAGTTGATATTCGTGGCAACAGGAGCGAAAAGACTGTCACAGGGTGTGGAATTTTGCGTGTTTTTTTTAAATGCCTGTTATTTTAATATCATGCACTCAGATTTTTTTTATATTTTCTGACAACCAGCATTACTTGCCTTTTCACCCGGTTTCGGGTTGACGTCGAGTTTTGGGACACCCTGTATAAACAATATTTCTAGTGCTTTTAGAAATTTTCAAACGAAATAAAATTACCTATTCTTGAATTAGTGGAATTCTGTTTAGAAACTGAAGGGATTTCATCGAGAAAATATCGATAACTTCATAATATGTATTTCATTCGGGAAGGTCGACATATTTCGCCTCATTATTATCAATATTTTTTTCCGTCAACGTCAAAATGAAAGTAGGTTTATAACGTACACGAAATTGATCAATAATGACCCATTTTACTGATCAATTTCTACTATTTCAATGAGCAATTGTCATGAGCAACCGAAAAAAACTATTCAGAAGCAACAACTCAGAAACATAGAAATTTATATTATGTCAAATGTATATATCTCTCATGCGGAATAAAAACGTATTTCAATAAGGACCTTATTCTCAATTCAGAATGAGATAGACGAAAAAGTCTTTTAATCAACTCGTTCGCCATTTTCTGATCAATAAACTAGTTATCGACTAACTATTTCAGTAGACTCGTTCAAGTGAATGCTCTTTACGAACTGAAGATTCTTCATCGAGAAAACATGGACCATAGACTAACTAAACGGAGAATAGATGAGACACTAGTAGAACAAGCTTCGACGCCATCTTTTTTTGTACAACATTACTAATTCGTGAAAAAAGCTCAATTGAAAAAGGAATCTGTATCGTAAAGCTGCCTCAAAAAGAATTCTGTAGTGCACCTTTTGAATAGGTAGGTACACCCATATACAAGAGGCAAAAAGTTTTTTGAAATTCAATTTCCAAAAGGAAATCAGAAATGGATTCGTGCAAGTTATCGATGAGTAATATGAGTATTTCCGACTAAACTTATTCAATACATGAAAAAACTTTTTCGAAAACTACGAGTATCTCATTCTTATAGTTAACAGAATATACATGTAAATTTTATAAATTACCTTCTTGCATCTCGATTTTCACATCCAATAACACAGCACGTCTTCCTCTTGCAGGCATATCGAATTTATTATATTTCAAAAAGAACGTGTCAAACCACTCCTTGTGTCAGTTGACAATTCAAAGGTTTTTTGATAATAATGATTTCACATACTTACTATTTTCTCGATAGGATTTCCATGAATGCAACGACATCTAACTATCAAATTGAAAATAATTTTTTCGTGTATTAGTCTCCTCCTCCGACAGATGTCGCGGAATATACGAGTGACTCATCTATTTTATTAGTTTGTCTATGACATGGACAACTTCATAGTATTTCACTTGGGAAGGTTGACATATTTTACCTAATAAACTTCAGAAACCATGGTATCTACAATCGTTATTGCCACTAATAATAATAATAATAGGAACTAGGTACGATGCACATATGGAGATAAGATTTAAATCTAATAAGATGCGAATAGAGTTGTTATAACTCAATAGAAAAATACTTATCTATCCCCCTATTCCATTTATATTCTATATCGGAATTATAATCAAGATTAATAGAGGAAACATTGATCAGAATTGGAGAAAATCGCTATTTATGTCCAAAGATTACTGCTCGAATATATCATTAAAGGCGATTTTCGGTTTACTGAAAGAATAATATAGAGACAAGAGGAATTAATTTCCTATGTTAATCAGATGAGCAGGTGCTTATTCTCGCGTTTAATGGTGTCGGATTCAATTAATTCCAGAAGTTTAACTATTGAATATTCACGACTTTATGTTCTTATTTTCTGTATATGTTCATTTCGGGAGAATGTTTCCAATGCTAGAAAAACAAAGCTACAGAGATGGTATAGCCGGGTTTCAATGGTAAAACTGCCGCGCGGCATTTTCGATTCATATTGAGGGTATCGATTAGGCATTGAATGAAAATAATTCAGCCAACTTTTCAGATTTTTTATCTAATTTTTGAGATTTCTGTAAAAAACACTTTTTTCGATTTTATTTTTTTTCTCTTGTGAAATCCGAAATTTTTTAATGGTGTTTTTTCTCTTGATTTTTGCTAGTGAAGGAACAGACATAATTTTTTTAAAATATCAGCTGAAAAAATTTCTAGAAAAAAAATTTAGTTTTTCGGTGTTCTTCGAAGATGTCCACCGCCATTTATTGACATAAAATGTATTCTTTCGTCCTTTATACCCTGGAATTTTTTCACATTTTTAAAATTGGTGGAACATTTTGGAAAAAAATTTGAACTGTTTGAATTTTGGGATTCAGCTGATATCCATCAAATTTTGAAGCCGTTGTATTCATATTGGCTCCCTGAACAATATCAGGAAAAAAAACAGTTGGCAATTCGTCTTAGTTTGG
Organism: Propylea japonica; assembly: GCA_013421045.1. Classification (NCBI taxonomy): domain Eukaryota; kingdom Metazoa; phylum Arthropoda; class Insecta; order Coleoptera; family Coccinellidae; genus Propylea; species Propylea japonica. The sequence goes on from CM024239.1 coordinate 114,428,989, forward strand.
AAGATATGCGCCCCCAAAGTCCGAAAAATATTTCACCTGAAAGTCACTTTTCTTACTACAAAAACATTATACGTCCATTCTTTGAAATGAAAGAAACAAGAGAAAAAATTCTCATTAAAAAATTCTTCAAAATTCTGGAAAAAATAAAATCGAAAAAAGTGTTTTTCACAAAAATCTCAAAAATTTCTAGAGATAAAAAGCTGAAGAGTTTTCTGAATTATTTTCATTCAATGCCAAATCGATCCCTTCAATATGAATAGAAAAGGCCGCGGGGGCAGATTTACCATTGAAAACCGGCTATAACTACCCTTTAACTCCTGGCTTAGAAAAATGTCTACTTACATCAGAGCCCTTTGCTACAGCATGATTATATCATGTGAAGTCTTTTTTTTCTTATGCAGAAATTGATGACCGCAATATATTATACTGCAGAAAAGTTTTGGTCGTCAAAAATTTCTTTTCCTCTGATTTTCCTAGGGAAACAACTAGCATGCTATCCTTTTGCAAAATTTTCGTTATTTTCTAATATGAAGCAAGTAATGGTTTCAAAGGACTGGACTGGTCTCAACCATGAAGATTGTTGGTCAAAAAATTATTCTATTGGATGGCCGAGAACAAGACAATTCTCGAAAGGATGAAGTTAATAGTTTTGGAGTTATTGACATTCAAATTTTTCTATTATTTTTCCAATTTTCCGAAACCACACATCGGATCAATTCAAAATCTAGATTTTGAAAACAACAGTGCGCCAACTCTTACAAAAATATTTTGTCTGTGCGATTTGAACCGACAAATTTCTGGTCGATGTAAATCTCGAACGGATGGAGTCACAGACAGGAATTTTTAAGCTAGATTTCAATATTGAAGCTTGATATTTAAAAATGAAACAGCAACGTGTCAATTAAAATAATAATAAAATAAAAATTCTGGCAAATATTGCTTATGGTCTGGATCTAAATTCTAGGTATTCACTCATAACCTGCGAACAAAAAGTGTTACAAACTTGTAATTTTCAGGAAAGGGTTGGGACTTGAATTTGATTATCTCATTTGAACTCGCTAAATTCTACTTATATTCCTGATGAAACTACTACTACTGAAGATCTGAATATGTTTTTGAAAAGTCCATATTTCGTATCTTGCGAATAAGCTGAAGGGTGAACTTATGTAGACTATATTTTATCGACACTCTACAATCAAAATTTCAGCAAAACATAGGTATCAAAAAGTGTAAAATTTTTCGGAATTTTTTATTTTCTTTTTTAATCATTTCTATTAAATGTTGATTAATGTTACCTAAGTCATCAGGCTCAAAACTCACAGACATTTGGCAAAATAATGGAATGTTTCCCAAAGAACGAACTTGCCAAAAAGTATTCTATTCGATTCAAATTTATCTAAGATTTGAAGCATACGTTATTATTAGATAGTAAATAAATAACAATTTCGAATAAAATATCTGTCTGGGAATAAGAGATCCCCATAGTTATTAAGTAATTTGCAATTTTATCTAGTGAACACCGTTGATAACATCCAAATTTTCAAGATCTGGAGAAATATGAACATTAAAGCACCGATTCAAAGTAAAATCATAAGGTACCTAATCGTGTAACTTCAGAGCTTCGTGATGCAAACCAAACGAACAATACAAATGAAGTCCAGCTCCTATACAACTAAACAATCAAAGCGAAAAGTCCAATTATTGATAGAGTGACTCTTTCTGAAATTATTAGTACGAATTCTAGTACAGTCAAATAGGGTTTTAGCAGGAAAGTTTTGGGGTAGTTTTGATTTTTCCGATTTTTATGTTTTTTAGGGTGCTGAATCCGAATCTGAGGTTGCTAACAAAATTTCGTGAGGGAACGTTGAAAAAAATACAAAAAAAGAGAAAAAATCTCATTCTTTGGCAGTATTCTGCTTATAACTCGGAAACTATCAACTTTTCGTGAAAAACCTTTCCATACAGAATGAAAGTACATGAAATTTCCTACAAATTGTATTACCACAGCCTGTTCTGCGACAACCCGTTCTGGCTCAAATTATAGTTGAAAATGAGGTATTTCTATGACTCAATAAATGAAAAGAAATTAAATTCCGTGGTTCCGATAATGCGAACGTCTTGAAATTTTGCATGAACATTCAGTATACCAGTCTCAAAATAAATTTCACTCTAATCGGATATCTTGTTATACAGGGTGGCCATTTGAAAACGAAACAGACGAGATTACAGACGAAATAAATTTTTTCGATAGAAATGCTCGGACAGGTCGATTTCGTTCGAGGGGGACAACTTAAGATGTAGGTTACGGACGCATAGCGCTTCAACCCTTGCTACTACAACCCTCACCCCCAATTTTTGAATAGGGAAGATGGGGTGAGTGATACCTCATTTGAAAGGTATTTTTATACTGATTTCAGCACAGTAATTGTTTTTTCATTTTATGCATTAGTTCTCGAATATTCTTAACTAAGTATTTGAAAATGAAGTGGTGTTTTCATGGCACTTGTAGTGTAAGATTTGGCAAGTAGGTTAACAATATAATATCATTATTCCCTGAAAATTTCATCCACTTGCAAAGGGATCCAGGGGGTTAAAACGCCCCCCTTAACATAGAAAAATTCATATCTCCGAAAATACTCGCCGGCGCATAATAAGATTTGGTACGTAGGTTAAAAGTATTAATAACATTATTCCCTGAAAATTTCATTCACTTGCAAAGGGATCCAGGGGGTTAAAACGCCCCCCTTAACATGGAAAAATCATATCTCCGAAAATATTCGCCGGCTCATAATAAGATTTGGCAAGTAGGTTAACAATATTAATATCATTATTCCCTGAAAATTTCATCCACTTGCAAAGGGATCCAGGGGGTTAAAACGCCCCCCTTAACATAGAAAAATTCATATCTCCGAAAATATTCGCCAACGACAACGACATTTAGATAAACATGGTTGTTTGAAGCTCAAAATGTCGATTTTTCACAAAAAAAACACTACAAGTGCCATGAAAACACCACTTCATTTTCAAATACTTAGTTGAGAATATTCGAGAACAATGCATAAAATGAAAAACAATTACTGTCTGAAATCAGTATAAAAATACCTTTCAAATGAGGTATCACTCACCCCATCTTCCCTATTCAAAATTGGGGGTGAGGGTTGTAGTAGCAAGGGTTGAAGCGCTATGCGTCCGTAACCTACATATTAAGTTGTCCCCCTCGAAACAGAAATCGACCTGTCCGAGCATTTCTATCGAAAAAATTTATTTCGTCTGTAATCTCGTCTGTTTCGTTTTCAATGGCCACCCTGTATATGGTAATATAAAGATTCTTCTTTTCAATATTCCAATTCAATTTCTATGGTTCTGTTCCCACTACGGCCACCAAATTTTGCATGAATCTTCTTATGAGCATCTTGCATATGACCGCAACATTTCATTTCGATGGGTTTCGTTTTGTCTGAGATATTGGGGAACAAAAACTTTGAATGGCCATATTCTGATTCATAAAACATGGCCATTCAAAATTTCTGTTTCTCAATATCCCAGACAAAACTAAACCAATCGAAATGAAATGGTGCGGCCAAATGCAAGATGCTCATGATAAGCCTTATGCAAAATGGTGTGACCATAGTGTGAACAGAACCATAGAAAATTGAATTGGAATATTGAACAGAAGAATCTTTATACATATTTCCATAACAAGATATCCGATTCGAGTTAAATTTTTTTGTGAATCGAGACTGATATACTGAATGTTCATGCAGTATTTCAAGACGTTCGCATTATCGGAACCACGGAATTTAATTTCTTTTCTTTTATTGAGTTATAGAAAATACCTCATTTTCAACTATAATTTGAGCCAGAACGGGTTGTCGCAGAACAAGCTGTGGTAATACATTTTGTAGGAAATTTCATGTACTTTCATTTTGTATGGAAGGGTTTTTCACGAAAAGTTGATAGTTTCCGAATTATAAGCAGAAAACTGCCAAAGAATGAGATTTTTTCTCTTTTTTTGTATTTTTTCAATGTTCCCTCACGAAATTTTGTTAGAAACCTCAGATTCGGATTCAGCACCCCAAAAAACATAAAAAACCGAAAAAATCAAAACTACCCCAAAACTTTCCTGCTAAAACCCTATTTGACTGTACTATGATGAGTTTTACATAATTCGATCGGCCGATCAAAAGGTTGATCCAAAATGACATTGAATTGATCAACGTGACAGGAATTTTGGATTTCGCGATTTCCTGAATATCATTTCATTCGAATCTCGAATCAAAACCCGATGTGGATTCGATGAAAAAACCAGAAAATTGATAAGGAAAAGTAGCAAACTGGGGTTTGAACCTGTCGGAACGATGCCACTTAAATCAATCGCTTTCGCTGGTGTTTTCTTCTCGCCGATTGGCGTAGGTGGAGGGCGTGGTCTCTTTTCATACTATCCTTTCCAATCCCCCCCTCAAACCTCTTCCCTCTCATACAATATTTGTTTTATCACTACCATCTATCGAATAATGTATACAATAGAGATTTATTCAATATTTCAACGTATCTGTACGCGTTATACTATTTCGTTACATGTGTTTGCTCAGTTTTCGAAACAAGAGTTTCATACGAATTGATTGTTGTAAATGTTTTAATGTGATTCTGTAACAAACAGACAAAAATTCAGAACTTTCGTAGTACTGTAAAACGGGGATACTTTGTGACAGTTTTTGAGGTTTTCACACATTTTTAAACACTTCTTGAGCAGATTTGAAGTGGAAAAAATACACAGTAAATATCTGTCCTTTCGGTACACAATGGGAATATAATATAGTTGAAAAAATTATTTTGATATAGTCTTTTCGAATTTGAAATTGTCACAATTTTACCCCGTGCTTCGGGGTAACATTGTGGCAAAGCATTATTCGAATCAGAGCACAATAACACCCCTGCCTTTTGAGTATAAAATTACTAAAAATTCAAAAAAAGTATGTTGAATTAACTTCAACTTTCATTGAAAACAAAAATTAATATTCTGAACAAGAACGAAAACATGTAAAGGGCTGAAATAAGAGTTAATATTAAGATTGAATGAGAGTAGGCATAAAACTACACACTCACAAATTTTACAAACTGCAAAATTTTCCTGGGATTACAAAATTTCTAAGTGATCAGGTAAGCCTTGTAATGAAAATTTTTCCTTTTTTTCTCTTTTCCTTCAAAATTTGTTTTAGTTATTGCCAGTAGTCAATCACGCAAAAATCCCCAACTTGTGGCAAAATGGAATTCTTTATTATTCGTTGCTCTTAAAAGCTTATACTGCTCTTAAATTTTCTGCAGCCTTTTTAAATATCTTGTACCAGCTTTTTCAGCATTCTGTAAGCTCTTGCTCCCAAGCGTCTCTTATATGTTTGAGGCATTCTGGCAAGATTTTGGTCGCAGTCTACATGCAAAAAATTTAAAAAAATCATATGTAATTATTTGGAAAACGTTGTGACATGTGACAATGTTACCCCATGCTGCGAACTTTTTTTTGTTTTCTTCGAAAAAAAGATATTAAAATCAATGATTCTTGACTATATTTCGAATATAATATGATAACTACAGGAGCAAATGAACCTATTTACGATTTTAACTGACAATATTTCAGATTTGGCTGTGCAGACGAAAGTTTCCGGCTTTTGAAAAAATCGACAGAATCGGTATGCTCATCTCATGGCAGTCTACAAGTTACTAGAGAGGCCTACCACCTTATGAAGATATATTTGATTGGGCTGAGATATGTGCTATCGCACGGCGACAAAAAAATTCTCTATGCGCGCGAAACTTGGAAAATATTGGGCAGTTTGTTTCGGTTTGCGTATTGTCATAAAGTTACCCACTAGTCACAAAGTATCCCCAATTTACGGTAGTAAAGGTTTTTCCAATAAGAGGTGTTATTTTGAATAGCCCGCTATTTCGGTAGATGTCACGTTTGGAGCTGTCATTTTTTGACAAGTAGAAACTACGCTATTAGAAAAAATGGAATGATACACGCTTCGAGAACGCATTGAAATTATTAAAATTCACTATAAAAATGGTGAAAATTTGGCAGAGAAGGTTCGTAAAACCCGAACATTTTTGGGTCGTCGTGAAATTGGTGGAAAAATTCGAGCTGTTGGGACATGTTTGTGATGTGAAGAATAAAACCCATGCACGTCGCCCAAGAACAGCCGAGAATATTGCTGCTGTATCCGAAAGTGTTGATGAAAACCCAGATTTGTCCATTTCTCGTCGTTCTTTGGAATTAGGCATTCCACAACCGTCATTACACCGTATTTTGCATACAGATTTGGGTCTTAAGGCTTATAAAATTCAGTTAACACAAGAACTCAAGCCGGCCGATCATCAACAACGTCGTGTCTTTGCTGATTGGGTCGTTGAAATGCATGAAAAGGATCCGTAATTCCATCGAAAAATCATCTTGAGTGATGAGAACCATTTCCACTTCGGTGGCTTCGTCAACAAGCAAAATTGTCGCATCTGGGGCTCGGAAAACCCAAGAGTTATTGTTGAAAAGCCTCTCTATCCTCAACATGTTTGGTGCGGTTTATGGTTATGGTTTATGGTTATGGTTTATGGTTATGGTTTATGGTTATGGTTTATGGTTATGGTTTATGGTTATGGTTTATGGTTATGGTTTATGGTTATGGTTTATGGTTATGGTTTATGGTCCGGCGGCGTCATTGGACCTTACTTTTTCGAAGGCTGGAGCAACAGTTACGGTGAATGGATTGCGTTATCGAGAGATGATTAATGATTTTTTATGACCGAATTTGGATAATATTGATCTGGACCATGTTTACTTTCAATAAGACGGCGCTTCGTGCCACAAAGCAACGAAACCTTAGACAAAGGACCTTTCCTTCGTTTAAAAACGAAACCATTGATCTCTTGCGGGAAAAGTTTCCGGACCGTGTTATCTCTCGAAGAGGTGATCACAATTGGCCACCGAGATCTTGTGATTTAACACCTTTGGACTTCTTCCTTTGGTGCCACGTGAAAGAGAAGGTCTACGCCAATAGCCCAGCGTCGATTCAAGACCTCAAAGAAAATTCAATTAAAAGGATATGGTCCTGTGGGTGTGGTCTTGTTGGTCATTTGCCTGATGTTATTTTTCCACTATAAACGGCATAGCCTCTTCTTTAAAATGAAATAAACATCCGATCATTTATATTGAAAAATGGCATTTTTCTTTGAATATCAAAATAACACCTCTTATCGGAAAACCCTTCAGTAGGATTGCATGACATATGCAAGACTGAAGACTGCCAAATCAAAGTTAGTTACGCAATTACGCATAGGATGCGAATGATTGATCAAGATCTATTACAATAATATTTTTGCATATTTTGACCATTTTCGTGCGAAAAAACTGAACACTTTGTCTTGCGAACAAGCTAGAATAAGGTTGAGAATTTTAAAAAATTTTTCTTTCTAGGGACCTTCACGATGCTTCGCAGCAATCTCTTCACCTACTTATATTATTATCGTAATTGATCAACTTAGTCAAAAAATTCAGCACGGTCGGATTTTTAGTTTGAATAATATTCGCTAGATAAAATCTCGAATCTTTATATTTCACAATCCCTTCAATTTGATCCATTAATGAACTCAGCCGAGATATTCTGAGATGTGTCAGATATGGAACATAACTCTGTATTCATATTAAGACATAACTCTGTATTCATATTATGGCTTTCAGAATGACATAGCAGCCGAAACATGTCAGCCTGTATGAAACATTAAATGAAGAGTTAAAATTATATGGTGTATTAGACTTTTCCTCCCTCCTCCTGGATTCTACACCATGGGTTTTCGCGAATTTATTAAAATAGGCTGCAACTCCTCACAGGGTTCCTCACGGAATACTGCCGTCTCAGAAAACATCTGTTTACACAAGGCGTACTTATGAACGATGATGTGGAGAATAGACGGAATATCTTGTGACAGAATGTCTGACTATCGATTATTATTTATGAATGGAATTCTAGGTGAAGATATTACAGGGTTGAAGACATCGCATACTAGGAAACACTCCAGTTTCTGAAGTTCATTAAGACTCTATAAGAACTGGACGTGTGTATGGCGGGCACAAAAGAGCTTCAAGTAGCAGTACACCGATACTCAAATTTTGTCGCCATAACGTCTGAAACAAATGGGAAACAGTGAAACCACCATTACTTTCAAACATCTAAACCAATTCTTTTGTATTTTGATATATTATAGCAATATATCAAACAAATTTCAATTGTGCCAAGTTGCCATACTTTACCATTCACCATAATATCAGAGTACCAGCTCGCAATATTAGAGATAAGAGCCTATTCTACAACCCTTATCGTAGAACGAATACTCAATACTGGACAGCACTCTCCTATGATAAGTTTGCAGGCCGTTTTTGACTCCTCCAGCCTGAGTCAACTTGTGGACGTTTTTTCCGACGATTGTCGGATTCTTTAAATGTTCTTTAAATATTCTTTTCCGCCGACCTCGTAATAAAAGGTGATTGCAATGTGTACGAAATTGAGCATTAATGACCCATTTTAATGCTCAATTTTTTAGCCATTTTAATGTGCAATCCTCATGGCAACCGTACACAAAGTATTCAGAAGCACTACGTGAAATGTCAAAACTCTACTGGAACATAGAAACATAGAAATTCCATTTGGTCAAATGTATGTCTTGTGCAAAATTAGAATGTATTTCAATCAAGAATTTATACACAATTCATATTTAGATCGTCGGAAAAATCTTGTAATCAACTCGGTTATTAATCAAGCGACTAATGGTCTCAAACGATTAACGCGTTCGCTCCGCTAACGCTTTAAAATATCTCGACCATTAGTCGCTGTCTTTAATAACTTAGTTGATTAAATAACTATTTCTTCTTACTATACGGTAAACCACTGATCGAATGTGTAGTATGAATTGGACTTAATTAACTAATTTGTGGTTGCTTTATTGGTACCTGTGTGCGCAACCTAAATGTTTAAAAAAATAAATGAAGAAATAAATAAATATCTCGAGAGAGGAATAACATCAGCATTTGCATCACTCCATGACATATGTGGCTGAGGACAATATTCGATCGTGTTCGAACTCCATAGAGTTTTCAATGGCCTAAAAACAACCTCGCATCAACCACCCAGTACCGTAAAAATCCCATAATGAAGCGGCATAATTGAGCTGTTTCCAAGCAATATAAACGCCAAAATTCAATTATCGCCCAACATCCTCGTACATAGCACCATAGAATTAGACGACACTGAATTACACGGTTCTTGACAAGTCTTCTATGAAAACATTTCGAAATACGTAATAACATAATTATAGAAGGGAGACCACCGGTTCGGTAATCACATAACCATATCAATTGATGCCTAATAATACACACGGGATATGCGCCCCCAAGGGCGTGGAGTGCCGATAGACGGGGGGCACTTCTGAGCGTCCAGAGAGGGCAGCAGCCCTAACGCAACAGGACTGATCGATCTTTGAAAAGGAATTCGAATGTAGTCAATATAGATGGGTGAATTTGAAGGGAAACTATGCTTAGGTACGGTATACAGAAATAAGATTCCAGAAGGACTAAAAATTTTGTCTGCAAATTGTCTGAAAAATTAATCAAATAGAGATTATTACTAGCCGATAATATCAATAAATAGCAAACACTTCCTCTGGTGCTGATCATGTAGATCGTCCGAAAACCCAACAAGAAAGTTATGCCATTCAGAGTAATTATTGAGTGATGCTGTTTCGAGCTTTTGGCTCTCATCAATGCAGAGAGACTATAAAGAATCAAGGGAAATGAAGAGGCTGAGAGTAATCAACTCCTACTAAAAGAAATTCCTACAAGAAGGGGGGCAGAAAGTAAGGCTCTCTGGAAGCCTTTCAGGCCTGAAAAACTCCAAAATATTTTTCGGAGCGTTCAATACGGAAATATTTAGAACTCTCTTGAAATCACGATACACAAACACCGGTATGCCGACGCGCATCGAGAGTGACGTCACTGGGAACATTTCCATAGCATTTGCGTGATTGAAGAGAGAGAGAGAGAGAGAATTGATTAGAATTTGTTCCTAATATTCTCCCAATGACGTAGATTCTCGCGCCGGACGAGTTTAGACCACGAATCTGGCATACCGGTGTTTGTGTATCGTGCTTGAAATTCAACAAGAATAGGCTGCAGCTTCTTCCAGCATATCTCAGGTATACATAAGGAGACTTAGTGTAGGGCTGCCATAAATGTTGAAGCATCTACCGGGACAAGTGGCACAAAAATAGGTTAATATACCGTGCAAAAAAAGCTCATCTTATAGGTCTATATTTATGTGTTATACATACAGGGTGTTGCATTATAGTGTGTCACAACTGGAGGGGCGAATCTACATATAATTTCAAGAAAAAAAGTTTATATGAACATGGGTCCGTAAAAGCTACGTTACGGACCTACAGGGTGGTGAAATTCAAAAAAATTGTTTTTTCTTCATAACTGCAGTTTTTGAGATATTCAGTCCAAATTTTAAATGCGAGCTATTTTAAACAGTTTTCATCATTGCACGTCCTGAATTTTAACTAGAATCTAGAGGGTGTTTTCTTTTCCGGAGCCATGTTCCTTTTTTTTCCTCTCAAACTTTTTTGCGGTACGCCACTGATCAGCGTTTAATCAATTTTCGATATGTTCGTTCGATTTAAAAACTTTTTTGACTCTTGTTATTTTTTCTTATTTCTAACCGTTTTCGAGTAAACAATTATTGAACGATTTTATGTTGATATTGAATAAGCTTAAGTTGAGTCTCAGATGACGAGCCATCAAAATAAAAGCAAATTTTGAGCATACCTATCCAGTATTTCTATTATTTCTTTCATTTAGCGAATAACATACAATCGTTTGATAATTTTTTCCTCGAAACCGTTAGAGATACGAAAAAATTACAGCATAACAATGATGAGGGCGGATTCTGTGAACGTAAGGGAATGTCTAACCAGCGGTTCCCAACGGAGGGTGTACCTGAATAAAGAAATTATCAGGGATGACTTAGAAGGTTTATCCAGATTCTCTAACTGTCGGCGTACTGTAGGGCGAGTTCCGTTGACAGATCAAAGGGAGTAATAGACCATTAGGTTACAGTGTAATAATGAGCTGTTTCAGAGCTTTGTGATCCTGAATTGAGCAAAATGATTATTAGTGATCGATTCGAAGCATATGATTTGACAGATGGTAAAACAATAACTAAGTATTATACAAATAGAACAAGAAGCTGGGAAAAGAACATCGTCACTGTTACGTAGTAATACGCTATCTTAATAAATGAACACCTTCGATATCATTGACATATCAATCCTAACAAATATGAACTAGACAGCACAGGACCAACGTGAACAAAGATCATATGGTAATTGAGTAACTCAGACACTTGAGACTGTAGACACTGTTTAGAGGTCTTGAGTTGCTCAGGATCAACTCACCAATTGAAACGAATAGTCCCATTCTGCTATTAAAAAATGTTGGCTCAAACTAGACTTACTCTACTTGCCTAGATGAAGTAGAATTAAACTTGATAGCAGTGCAGAAAGGCATTGTGCCAAACGACCACCTGTCTGATCTAATAGGTAAACAGTAAACTAAAAATCATTTTGAGACCTTCTGAGCGCTGGCATAGAAGATAATGGAAAACACTCAATATTTAAAAACATTAAATTCCATGCAAAATCATATTTTGAGCACTCAATTAAGGATCATAGGTGACCATGTTTGGAGTGATTGCATTGCTTAATTCAACTATCACGATATGCTCTTATGAAGGTATTAACGCACTGCATTCATTGAATCTTCCTAGTCTCACTTTTTTCTCTATCTACCTGACTGATATGGGTACTATGCCCTACATCTCGCCATTCAAGTCCAGAGTTTCTATAAACCTCAATAACTAGAATATTTTCAAGGATAAGACATCTCCACTGAGAAGATGTCCCAAGCCAAATATTTTTCGCGCTATTGATCAATGAAAAACCATTGCTTTGCCAATCTGGCATTGCCATCAGCCAATCGCGGGATAATGTGGACACTGCTTAAGGTAAGTGACAATTCACGAAACAGTACCCAGTGAGTATGCCAGTAATTTTTTTCAGTTCTAATTCCAGCTCTAACGAAATTATTTTTGCGTTATTTATGCAAGAATACTTATTTACTGAAATCTGAGTATCGGATAGAAAACTGAAACTATCTCAACATTCGACAAAATTTCCTTCTCCCACCCTGTATACTCCCTGCCCTGGCGGCAAACTTCTCTTTTGAACTCAGATAGGGGACGTAATAATTACACCCCCACGCGTGAGAGGGTGGGCCACGTGGACGTGTACGGATAGACATCAGAGGTCGTGTTGTGACATGCTTAATTCGATAATAATCGGCAATGATAACTGATTTCTCTATTGTTATATTAAGTATATATATCCTGTCTTTTTTTTCACTTCTCAGTTGTGTCCACTTTGATGTAGAGAGAAGAAAACGCACTAATGCGTAATGATGCTTCTTCTGACGAAATGATGTCACAAAAAAGTTCTTGTCTGAATTATTTTGTATTTCAATGTCCGGTTGATACGAAAGTGGATTCGCACAGCAAATAATGTGAAATCATCAACTTCTAGGCACGTGTAGGTACAATATTGAGGCGAAACAATAATTCAAATTTGAACGTCTGCGGCCGACCGTAAACAGAAGAGAATGTTTAAAATAATCAAGAATTTAACTGTTAAGTTGAATTCACAATTGAATAGAGTGCAACCCTTAGCTTACAATACCTAGGTACATGATAAAAAATTTGCATTATTGTACATTTTCTCGAAAATTATGTTTTCACCTGAAACACAGTTGACACTTGGCGCAATATGATATTTCCACACTGCGTCCAATGGAGTCGTTTGTGTGTTACCTTATTAATATTCACTCATCTTCTTTTAACCATATCCTTGGCATCTAAAGCCATCTAGACAGTCTTCAAATCAACACTCATCCACATACTGATCATACTATTCGAGACAATTTTTGTTGTACCTAAAGACAAACTATACGTTATAGGACAACACAAACATCAATACCCGCACCAGGATTCGAACCCGGACTTACAGCTTCGTAGAAACTTTTAGGCGCACGCCTTAGCCCTCAGAGTAGAAAATAAAAATAGAGTTGCCTTCACGCAGCCAAGTAGAATCTGTTAATGTACTCGAACAACATTCCGGCGTTGCGAACTCGTGCCGTATGTTTATCCGTATTTGGATAATGGTTTACCGCTCCCCTACTCTGATACCAACGGCTTGCTTCTATTACAGACAATTCTGTCAGTTTGGCAACATCGTCTGTTAGTGTTTAGTTTCTTGATGATAGTGTATGTATTTCATTTCGATTTGACGTTCATGAACTGAATTATTGTAATTTGGTGGCATTATTGTTGCTTGAGGCTATTCGGTAAATTATAACTAAGGCAAAATTACGAAAATGTTGTATTATACATGCTCAACAATTGATAGGATCACTTACTTGTTCTGAATTTATTTCTGAAATATTCGCGCCAAGATTATAAATTTAGTCAGATATCAGAGTATTTTCAGTTGATAATATGGTTCACTTGAGAAAAGATGAAAAAATGGAAAGTTGGAGAGAAAAAAGACTTTATTAGGAACACTCAAAATTCTGTGTTTGAATAACATAAAATTTTATGATGAAAACTACAAGAAGGATGAAGTTTCGGTTAAGCTAGTACCTAGTTGGTCCCCCACGAGCTCGTCTCAAGCATTCTACCCTACGAGGCATACTTTCGATCAAACGATTTATAAAATTTTGTGGCAAATTCGTCCAAATATCCCGTAAAGCGTTAGAAAGGTCCTCCAGGTTATTGATCGGTTGTTCTAAGGTTGACAATTGTCTAGACATCTCAGACCAGACATGTTCGATGCAATTCATGTCTGGAGAGCAAGCTGGCCAGTGGCCAGTCCATCCTATCAATAGCATGAGTTTCTAGCGCTTCATAACCAGACACTACGGTGTGGACGGGCATTATCGTCAATTAAAATGAAATTCTCGCCCACGGGCAGCCGCAAACGGAACAATTATTATTGGTTCAATAATCATATCGTGATATCTCTGCTAGTCATGGTGGTGTTCTGCAGAACAACAAACTCTGTGCGTTGGTTCAAACAAATGCCTGCCCATACACATATAGAACCTCCGCAAAAGCTGTTGTGGCTACCATAAACTGTTCTGCATACCTTAGACCTCTTCCCTCCAAGCAAGAATACGTCCATCGGAGTTGACCAAAGGAAATCTAGACTCATCAGTAAATAAACATCGGCTCCAATCTTCAAGTGTCCAATTGCGGTGCTCCTCAGCCCATTGCCGTCGATGAACCCGGTGTTCCCTATTCAAACGGGGATGTTGTACCCTCCTACGTGCTCTCAAACCACGAACATGTATGCTTAGTCTGAAAATATGATCTGCGGAGCGAGCAAGATTATCTGTGACGTCAAGACATTTGTTGTAGAGTGAAAATAATAAAAGAACGCTAAGGCGAAAATGCTTGTCAAGTCCAAGAATTCGTAACCTCAAAATTATTATTTGCTGTCTTTCGCTTTGAAACGGTTGTCACTGCTTTCTCGATACCACATATTGTAACAACAAAATTAGTTTCATCTTTCGTTAAAACATCCAGAACATAAATAACTAACCTAAACTGTCCTAAACTAACTCTTAGGTCTTTGGAAGAGCTCTCGCTTCTGAGCGGGAGCGAATATATCTCTGATCTTCTTGCTCGCTCTGATAATGAATGATCACGATGCAGAGTGAAGTGAGCGAAGAGAGCTTAATAAAAGGCCAGGGCCTGTATTCTCGAGAAGTGATATTCGAAAACGTATACGAACTTCATTGCGCGAGTCCTTGTTTTACCTGCAAAAATGCACACGTTTGTATACGTATACGGTTTCGAATATCACTTCTCGAGAACACGGGGCCAGCTGAGCGCAAGAATAGCATATGCAACGTCGCGTCTAGCGACTCTATCACAAAGATATTTTACAACAAGATGGAGCAATCCTTTACTGGATGAACTGAATGTTTTGTTCCCATAATAAACACTGTTTGTTTACAAACAAAGTGTGTTGTCGTAAATAGAAGTCAGTGGCATGGATCTAAAAATTTATCTTATCGTCGTCTTACAGTCTGGTTCGAAATTAGAACTCCTGTTGCAACTCTCAGTGCTCTATTGAGCCGCGACGCCGGGTAAGTGGGATTTCTCCTAGCATTGAGGATCAAAAGACGATCTTGGGCAGCTGTTGTACTGCGCTGCCGACCTCCCCCATGAACATAAGCTACTGAGTCGTTTTGGATGAACCCCGACTCACGACACTTTGAGAAACATTCAACCGCCGGGACACTTCTCGCTGGGACAAACTTCCTGTATCCAACATATGATTTGGTCCAGTTGCACAGGAGCCAAACGTCTTCTCGGCATGATGATAAGCTGATGATATTGTTCTCATTTCTTCAATTATTGTCACCTTATGTGTTGAACGAGAGAAAAAAACAGATTTAATTAATAACAAATACCACATTGTCTTTCACTCCACCTGTAACAGCCTACAGATAATAATCGATTTTGTGAACAAGAGCCGATGAAGTGAGGAAGACTTGATATAATCAACTCTAAACATCTTACTTTTTCCTCAGCGAACATATAATGTATAATGAAAAAAATACAAGTGAAGAGAAGTTCATAAGTGATCCCTAGCAATTGTTGATCAGTGTATTATGAAATTGTAAAAATGAAAACCTAACCTATTGTTTACTTCACCCCAGTGCGGCAGTGAAATGCTTTTCATCTCACTCTAGAGCTTGGTTGATTAAAATGCAGTACATTCACGCGTAGGGGCATCTCTATACTCCGTTCACGAAAGGTTGAGCCGTCGGTTGGCCATGACAATTTGGCATATTCCACTGTGTATATTAGAATTTTAGGTTATGGTGTTAATTTTCTTGTCAGATTGATATGCAATGTTGTCAATATTGCATAGAGTTCTCTGATAACTCGAAAACTCGTCGGACGAGGCCGGGTACATATACGGCAACGTTGAATTTATTTTACGTTGAGACAGCAAATTCTGCCAACTTCAGATAAATAAGAAACGCCTACTATGTGGTCAACCTTTCGTGAAAGGACTATATGTTTATTTCTCATCTGAGACTTAGCCACTACAGCCACCTACAGCGGTTATTGGTAAAATATGTGGTTGGTGGTTTCTGTGAACCATCCACATAACCTACCTACCTACGGAATTTTCCTTGCAGATCTTATGCAGGTGATATCTCATGAAACACTGTCCCGTGAAAAGACCATTAAGCAGCCTTAACACGTTTTTTGACAATGATAGAGCTTGTTGGGCCTTCTCTTTTAAAAATGCACTAAGAGTGCTTTTCTCTTTTTTCAGTTTTTTTCCTATCATCGACCTCCGTTCTAATCAGTGTCAATATCAGTACAGGGGTCCGGTGATGTGAATGTTTGTTCCTCTTTTTGCAAAGGCGTCAGCTTTCTCACTTCCATACCTATTCTGGAGAGCAGATATCCGAACTAGAACTAGGTTGTTGTACTTCATCTGTTTGGTAAGGGATTGTTTACAGTTGCTTGATTCACGATCAACGGACATCAGTTTCCTCAGTGTCATCTGACTATTGGAAGCAATACAAATTATGGCTTCCTTGTACTGTCTCGACAGACAGACTCGGAGTTACCTCTTTAGTCTCTATGGACCAGAATTTCAGTTGGGGGCGTTGCTATCGGTTTTCCCAAAGGCACTGATACCCTGTGTTTGGGGCTGTTCCATCCCTATGCCTGCTCCTTGCACCTTACGGACCCATCTGTATATGACAGGGTTTTTACGAAGTTCAGCTAACCTTTCCATACTTTCTTGACGATCACAAATAATCACTTCGTAATTGGTGTCAAGGTCATACTTGATTAGCATGGAATATCTCGAATTTCAAAATTCTTCCATGTCCATTCCATTTTCACATACATGTGCAGCAGGCTGAGATTCAGCAGAACCTCTACTGCAACTGTAGGAGTTGTAGGTATAATATGCCAGCCTCTGCAAAATTGTCTTTTCTTGAGTTTTGGTCACTTGAAATGCCGGAGAAGTTTTTTCAACTCTACAGATCCAAAAGACTCCACCTTTCTGATAACCAACCATAATTCTATGCATATTGTTTGTAGCATATATTTATGATCCGTAAAATATCTGTATGATTTTCTGATTCTGAGCGACATATAGTATATAACATTACTAGCAAGGTAAGAGGGTTTTACTGGCGAATGGGGCGATATAATTGACGAGCCGCAGGCGAGTTAGTTACCTCCTTGAGCCAGTAAAACCGTTACCTTGCGGTATTGTTTTATATTTATTTGTTTCTCGTTTGTAAAAAGGTGGGATAAATTCCAAAAAAATCTCAATATTTGTCGCAAATGTCGTAAGCTATTTATGATTATTTATGACATCGGAAAATTATGACAAACTGTCGGTGGCTTACGAGAGGGAAGTCCTTTGAGATGAGATATTTGCTGATTTCTGCATAGATTAATTATTATTATATTATGAGTTAATCTATGGATTTCTGACGAAAAAGGCCAGATCAAATGAAACAAGGTATGCATATCGTTTTTTTACTTTATAAACATTTATTACCAAAAATATTTGTTCCAGCCAAGAACGATGAAATTAGAAGGATAAATGAAATTAGAAGCAAGTACGTGAAAAGGAAAGCGAATAGATACGAATATAACAAGGTACGAATATCGTTTTTGAATAGTTTGAGAACGTTTATTGAGAAATACATTGTTCCAGGAACTCTGAAATTAGAAGAATAAATTAAATTAGAAGCAAGTACTGACAACTTTCAATGTAAATAATACTACTAACTTGTAAAGTTTTACAAGTTAACTGTCAATTTTACAAGTTAGTGACTGAAAAAATAAACTTCCTTGATAATATTGTGTTTTGGAATCTGACGTTACAAATGAGAAACAAATAAAATATATTTGCTGTATGTCAAAATTAATGTATCAACTGAAACCTCAAAATGGTGTTTGTGGAGGAACAAACCAGTGTCTACTCAAGTGAAAGTGATTCAACCAACACAAAAGAAGAATCGAAAAGAACGTCTGCGAAGGAGAGGCGCAAAAATAAGTTACTGAAGAAATTGAGGTGCAAGAATCCTAGAATAAACTGGCTCGCACAACCTAGGTATAGAGTGGAGAAATTCAATCCCAAACCTTATGAGCCGATAGATTTGAAACCTCCAGAGCCCTTAGACTCAGATTTGGAAGAAAAACTCGAAGAATTATCGCAACCGAAAGGGAGAGTGCTAAAAGAAAATAAATACATCTACCAAAAGTTATTCGAGGATAAAGAAAAGAAAAGAATGGAACTTCTGAAATCTGGAAGACTTCAGAAATCGAGAAATGTTATTTCAAATCACAATGACATTGGAACCACTACATAATCATATGTTCACTTTTATTCAGTATCATTAATCAATATAATGTTCTTCATTTTCCTGTATAGATTGTTTTCACCTTAATTTCTATAATTGAACTTGAGTATTCCATAGATAGTCATATAGTTTAAAAAAGGGTTACAGTTCACTGTGACCTCAAGGTCTATTGTGCCCCCTTACAAAACTGTTCTGATCACACCCTTCACAGCTCGCCTTCCAGTTCCAGAGATCTGATGAAATACAAGTGAAGGCTTCAACGAGGCTAGTGCCTCACTCTTACAAGTTTCTTTCCCAAGACATTCTCTCCTTAGGCTCGCAATGCCAAAGCATTCCGTGACTAGGTGAATGGAAGTTTCTTCCTCTTCCCCACAGAACCTACACTCGTCAGTGTGCGATAATCCTTTCCTCAACAGGTGCTTCCTGATGCGACAGTGTCCATAGACTACAAGAATACAAATATGCAGGGTGTGCCATTTCAGTCGAGCCACCCTATATATTTTTTATACCATAGTGATTGGAAAGATTTTCCGAAATACCTCAAATGATTCTGTTTGGGGGATATCTTTTGACGTATATTTGTGGTTTAAACGAGTAGCCCCCTGAGAGGGTGAGCTTCAAGTTCAACCCCCAAAATTGAATAGGGAAGAGGGGTTGAGTGATACTTCGTTTGAAACAAATATTAATCTTTGGTTTGAAAGGTCTCGTAACCCTGTTTTCAACGATGTGTGAAAAACGAAATTGTGATGAACCATTTTCGCCAAAAATCAATTTTTCAGCTCAAATAGGCCACATTGAATATTTTGGTTAAATAAAAAAAATAGAATTTTTTATTAATTTAAATATTCTTAAAATTTGAAAAATTCAGCAAAGTAGTAACTCAACAGATTGATTTAAAATAAATGAAAACTTTTAAGAACAAAAAATAAAGGCAACACAATAAAATGTTTTGATTTTTTTATTCATTTTTTGAGAGAATTCTTCTTATTATCTGAGAAAACTAGCAATTCAATATTTTTTAATATAACCGAAATATTCAAGGTGGTATATTTGAGCTGAAAAACTAGTTTTTGGCGAAAACGCTTCATCAAAACTGTTTTTCAATTTTTCATACACCGTTGTATTACGTTTCGCACCTTTCAAATGAAGTATCACTGAAACGCTTTTCAATTTTAAAGGGTTAAATAACCCCTCTTAGGGGGTTGCTCGTTCAAGCCTAAAATATATGTCAGAAGATGTCCCCCAAACACAATCATTCGACGTGTTTCGAGAAATTTTCCAATCACCATGGGATAAGATATACAGGGTGTTACATCATTGTATGTCACAACTTGAGGGGGTGAATCTTCATGTAATTTTAAGAAAAAAAGTTCATATAAACGTGGGTCCGTAAAAGCTTCGTTACGGAGCTACAGGTTTTTTCTTCATAACCTCTGCAGTTTTCGAGATATTCAGTCCAAATTTGGAATGAGAGCTAGTTTCAACAGTCATCACTGCATGTCCTGAATCTTAACTAGAATCAACAGGGTGTGTTCTTTTCCGGAGCCATGTCTCCTTTTTCGCTCTCAAACTTTTTTACGATACGCCACTGGTCAGCGTAAAATCAATCATTGATATCTTCGTTCAATTTAGAATCTTTTTTGACTCCTGTAATTTTTTCGAATCTCCAACCGTTTTAGAGTTTGTCTAAGATCTAAGCATTGTTCAAACAAATAATTAAAATGGTCTACAAATACGAAATTTCAGAGGTGAGAAATTTCGTATCTATAGCGACACCTGTGAGTCAAACCTGGAACTTTTCAACTGATGAAAGGGTTTCCTACTCTGATGATACAGGAAATGATCATTAAAATAAAATTTGAATACACTTGGGAACGATAGATCACCTACGCATTTATGAATTCAAATTTCCTATTTAGGCCTTAAACTTATCTTGAGAAGTTTTCGACTTTCTTCCTTCGCTTTCGTACCCCATGGGGAATTTTTGTTGCATAGTACGAACACTGTTTAAACAATGGTACAAAACAACCTACAGCCGGCTATCGTTTTTGCAATTTCTCAAATTATTTCTTCGATACCATAATATACAGAAATTAAAAAAAAATCAAATTACGTTCTTTAATTCGAAATGCTATTTATATTTTCGAAATACTATATTTATATTTTCAACATTAAGTGAACCATGAACATCTCAGAAATATAAGTAACCGATTATCAGACTTAGGATCTACAATAGTTAAAATAGATTCACATTAAAACAAACCTGGAAATAAACAAATAGCTGGTATACTTATACAAAACCTATTTACTGCATCAATCACACGATGTTTGTTATTTTAATCAATTAACTATTTGTAAGTCCAATCCTATGTCTACTTCACCCTTATATCCGTTATGGGGAATTTTTTGTAGGAACTCCTGATATTCTTGGGGTAAACCAGATTCTTTGGCACCATCTTGTATTGTTTTCAGATACACGTATGATGGTTTTCTTTCATCAGGAAGATCTTCAATTTTTTCTGTACTAGGAATGTTAGTTTGTTCATAAATCCTGCAGGTTCTTATTTCCCCATTGGGGCACTCGACTTGAACAGTCAACGGGTTGTAGAGATTATGCATTACCCCCTCTTGCCTTAAAAAAGTGTATAAGTGAATTGGATTAGAATTATTGAAATTTGTCAAGAGATGTAATTTCTGTTCAATGAAATTTGTGAATTGTTAGGCAATTCAAATAATTCAAACTGAGCTCAAAATACTGTTCAAACGATATGAGTTGAAAACTGATTCAGTTTTTATCCAGAGGATAACGAGAATTAATGAAATAAATACTGCAACAGTATCAAACAGAAATTGAATTACATTTTCAGTTTTTGATCGATTCTTATCAAATGATAGACAACATGCTATATCTTCCAGTACTCCTCAGAATAACCCAAGAAAGTGTGATAATAGAAGACTAATCATCCAGAATGAAATATTATGAAGAAAGTATATTAATTGGAACCTACTCATCCAGTGTTTTCATATGTTCATTATCTAAGGTCCAAAGGGCACCCCAAACATGAGCACCTTTTTTCTTAACTATTGTGGCTGAGGCACCTCTCCATCTTGATGAATATGTATTGAAATCCAAGATATAATCCTGAAATTCAGTACAAATAACTACGTCGAAATTGTGGGAATGTGTGTACAAACATTCAATTTTCCTATACCAGCCCTCACAGCGCTAGGATTATTTATATGTATTCTTTTTTGTAACAAGTTGCTACCATAAGCAAAATATAGAAATTTGCCACTCATATTTAGATTCTATCATCAGACTGATCTTTTCAATGCCATATAAGCTGGATGTCTATTTATTTACTTTCTTATCTTTTGAATTGTACAAAGTATCATCATTGTTTTCTGCTCAAACTTTCTTGACTCGATTTTCGAAATTATGGTGAAACTATTATGACAGATCGTAATATTTTCTACTTTGACTGGATTTTATTGCATTTTTCCTAATTTACACTTTCCAAAATTTGGTATTATAAACATAACCAAAATTCATACATGAGAAAAGAATTTTGATGTCACATGTCAACCTGGAATTTTCCTACCATCCTACCTGAGATGGTTTGGTCCTGGGTTCACATCCCGGTAAAGGATAAAACTTCTGAATTTATAAACAATTTTTCCAAAATAAAATTACACAGATATGATACAACGCGAATAAATGACGGTATTCTCTCATGTAAGCGAATTGCACAAAATTTAACTAAAGATTATAAAAACTTCTTTCAATACAGTAGCGTCAAGAAGATATGAAAAGGGTAGTTTTAGATTACTGAAAATTAAAGAATTAATGCCAGTCATTTTTGCCCTTCAGCCCTAGCACTAATTGAATACAAAATAAAGCAATACATAAATGTTTAGACATCAAAGCCTCCATTCCCCAATAATAAAAATAAGTAATATTGAAGAATTTAATCATAACAATACTACAGGACGAAAACATTGTACATTGAAGTAAAATCGTAAAATAAATATATACAATTAACAAAAATTCAACACAGTAACAATACTGATAATCAGAGAATAATATTTCTAATTGCTTATACCGGCATATTTCACCTAATGCTATAATCTGATAAATCAAGCAGTGAATCTCTTAAATGCAAGTGAATTTTTTCATCAGATTCAGTTAACATGTTGTCGTCTCCTTGCTCTTTGCTTATCGAAACGTAATTCCATTTCCTCTAAAACTTTTGGGGTGTATCTAACTACCAGTTTGACAGATCCATGTGCTTGCTTGAGTAGCTCTACGGCTTTTTCATGGTTTTCTCCTTCAACAGACTAGAAAAAATTAAAAATAGATATATCAGCCATACATGTTCTTTCTAATAATGGACATGAACAATCCCAACAATAAGAATAATGTTCTGTAAATTCCGGATCTTAATCCTCAAAAGATTTTATGATATAAGGTTCCAATGGAACATTTCTGAAATATTTTTGATACCATAAACGATTTTTCTTTGCGTCGTGGTAAGTTATGAGTACGCATTAATAGTTATTTAATCAACTCGGTTATTAAAGATAGCAACTAATGGTCAAGATATTTCAATAATTCGAGACCATTAGTCGCTCGATTAATAACTGAGTTGATTACAAGATTTTTCCGACGATCTCAATATGAATTGTGTATGAATTCTTGATTGGAATACATTCCCATTTTGCACAAAACTTACATTTGACATAATAAAATTTCTATGCATCTATGATCCAATAGAGTTTTGACATTTCTCATAGTGGTTCTGAATATTTTGTGAACGGTTGCCATTAGGATTGCACATTGAAATAGCCAAAATTGAGCATTAAAATGGGTCATTAATGATCAATTTCGTACACATTAAAATCACCTTTTATTTCGAGGTCGGTGGAAAAACACATTTTTTAATTTAAAATTATTTTTGAATTTCACCAGTGGCGCCCATACAGTCTTCTGTCCGATTGAATTGTGTGAAAGAAATGTTACGCCAATGCTTTTTGTCCAATTTGAGATTATTTTCGTAATCATCGCATAATTCACAGTTAGAATGGTATCTTGAGATTTTTACCTGTGACAAATACTTCTGAAATAAAAAATAGAAATGCTTTTTCATCTGAGGGAGTTAGAAAATTCTTCGATGACTTTCAAAATCGTCTTAACACAGATAACGGCAGCTGGATGAATTCATTTTCTAGAATAAAACGTCGTGCATAAACCACATCAAGTCTTTTTATAATGGGGACATCTTCCAACAAAATTGGTTAACTTTCATCCGAAAAGCGCCGATGTGACTCTATTTAATCTACTGGGTAGGAAAAAAGAGGTCCTGAAAATGAGTTACTCCAATCTTGTGTGGATTATGCTCTAATAAAAAAAAATGAAATGAAGACAATGAGCTGCCTTCATCAATGTCTAGACGATTTTGTGAGTAATTAAAGAATTTTGGACCTCTCTTCGATGAAATAGCATTTTATTTTTCATCTCAGGAAGTATTTGTCGCAGGTAAGAAACTCAATATATCAATTTCACTGTGAATTATGTAGTAATTACAAAATAAAGTGACAAATCGGTTAAGGCATGTAAGATGGCGGCGTTTTGTTGACAACGGAATGACGCATGCGCAGAGAGTGCCAAACGTCCTTTTGGTTGCCATAGTCGAATTTTGGCGAGCTGTGGTTACATGTAACTATCTAACTATCACGTGATCATTTGACAGAAAATACGTGTATTAACTGTCAAATGATCACGTGATAGTTAGATAGTTACATGTAACCACAGCTCGCCAAAATTCGACTCATATTGTGCCATATCTTTGGATCGAATGTTGACTTGTAAGTGGGATTTACGAATTCTTTCGAAAAGAAATTATAAAATTAGTTTTAACAATCATTGTCTATTCTGATGATCTGCGCAATTATTACTGAAGGGAAGATTCAATAAGGAAATACACACGACTAGTTGAATCCAAAAATGAATAAATTACGCTATTACTCAGAATTTTCCAATTTTCAGAGAATTCGAAATTTTTTCTTCTTTTTACAACCTGGTTACAAATAATTTTGAATTGAAATACAGGGTGTCCCATTACTCGACGTCAACCCGGAACCGGGTGAAAAGGCAAGTAATGCTGGTTGTCAGAAAAATATAAAAAAAAATCTAAGTTGCATGATTTTAAAATAATGAGCATTTAAAAAAACTCGCAAAATTCCACACCCTGTGACAGTCTTTTCGCTCCTGTTGCCACAAATATCAACTTTTTCCAACTTTTTTCTTTGCTGTGTAACCTTGAATAATGCTTGTCTAAACTGTAATCAAAATTTTGATACCAGCTGATCTGGGTTTCATAAAAATAGGGCTTACTTCTCAGAAAAAAAATTCGAAATAAACAATTGCCTAGTTTCAACTGACTGTATTGAAAAAAAAATGTACTACGTAGGTTTGGCATGTTTTTTCAAAAGTTGGCGCATTTAGTGAGGATTCCAAAATGGTATAATACTTGTTTAATTGCAGCTGCTGTAGTTCAAATTTATTTTCGATTGCCTTTGAATACACTTTTTCGTTAACTGCTTCCCAGTAATAGAGTCCAATGGGTTCAAGTCCGGTGAACGGGCCGGCCACGAGATTGGACCAGAAAGTCCGATCCATCTTCCGGGAAAAAATGTTATCAGAAAAAAAAATTTCGAGAGAAAATAATTTTTCCAAAAAAAATTTTTCCTGAAAAATTTCTCTGAAAATTTTTTTTTCTGGTAACATTTTTTCCCGGAAGATGGATCGGACGTTCTGGTCCAATCTCGTGGCCGGCCCGTTCACCGGACTTGAACCCATTGGACTCTATTACTGGGAAGCAGTTAACGAAAAAGTGTATTCAATTGTAGGCAATTGTTTATTTCGAATTTTTTTTCTGAGAAGTAAGCCCTATTTTTATGAAACCCAGATCAGCTGGTATCAAAATTTTGATTACAGTTTAGACAAGCATTATTCAAGGTTACACAGCAAAGAAAAAAGTTGGAAAAAGTTGATATTTGTGGCAACAGGAGCGAAAAGACTGTCACAGGGTGTGGAATTTTGCGTGTTTTCTTAAAAGCGCATTATTTTAAAATCATGCAACTTAGATTTTTTTTTATATTTTTCTGATAACCAGCATTACTTGCCTTTTCAACCGGTTCCGGGTTGACGTCGAGTAATGGGACACCCTGTATAATCAAGCCACATTTTGAAATATAATGTGAAATTGCACTATATATTTTATATTTTAGTAATATATTATGCAAAGAAAGGAGAGCAAGAAAAACCTACACTCACGCAACTACTTAAAAAAATATATAATCACATTTATGTTCGACAAAAAGTTAAAACAAGCTAACTTACTTGAATTGACTTATTAAAAATTAATTTGAATTGAACTTCGATATAACGAATCAAAAAGGAATTCAATCTATTCTTCAAATTCAAGAATAATCGTCGTACTTGGCAACGTTGCTGACACTTGGCAGACCGCTGCCGTCTTACATGCCTAAACTGATGGATTACCTCATACAATCTTTTTATGATTAAGAAGATCCTGAATTAAGAAAACCTTATCCTGAAACATCCTGTAGACTTAATTTTGTAGATAAGAAAGAAAACTTACCACTCCATTAACACTAAGGAGTTGATCTCCTCTCTTCAAACCCCCGTGTCGATCAGCTACACCACCGGGTATAATTCGAGAAATATAAATCGGGGAGTTCTGTTCTTTTCCTCCCATGACATTGAATCCTAATCCTTCTTCTGTTTTGGGCAATTCAACGACTCTAGGATGAGCATGTCCTTCGCTAGCAGCAAAAGCAGCTACTGTTGCTTTAGCTGTAGCCGAAGCTCGAACATCTTGAGACCCCTGAATATCTACAGTTTCATAAACGTGTTCATACACTTCTCTCACTGCATTTAAAAAATCACTCTGAAGTACTTTTTGTAAAGCAGCTAATTTTGTTGCAGGAACCTCACCACTTTTTTGGAGTTTCTCCAAAAGCTCTATGGATCTTTTGATATCTGAAAATGAAAGAAAATTCTCCTATAGTAGGTATTTAGTGAATAATATCAAACTGAAAGCTTAAAACAATATAAAAGAGGATTTTGGATAAATGTTCATGTCAAATTAACAGGGAACACGTCGAAAACAATTAATGGAATTACAAATTCAGCAACCTCAGAGGAAGAAATTTATCTTGACCTAGAGACATGGAGGACATACCAATAATATTTTCCATTTCAAAATACATAATTTTCGTAAATAATGCGAATATCGTTTACTATTAATACACTATTAATAACAAACATGCCCTATTTTTCAGAAATGGTGGTTTTCAAAACTAAAATTCGTAACAAAAACTTACCTCTTGCTAGAGTCAAAGGTTCGCCCATTTGTGCCATTTTTTCGAAATATTTCTATTTGTATTTAGATCCTCTATCAATATATTTCTAATTTCTTAAGATAATTCGAGGAATATTACCAATTTATCAACAATTATAAAAATTGAAAATTTCACCACCCAATATTTTGGTCACTGAAGTCTGAAAGCGAATGACAAATGACATGACAATGACAAACAAATGACAGTAAAATTCACAATGGAACTACAACCATGACAGTTCTCTTATATATCTCTTATAAAATAATCATCGATTGGAATTAATCAAGTGTTGGATAATTGTTCAATTTATTTAAGCGAGAACATTAGGATTTTCCAATTTGAAAAATTGCCGCAAATACCGAAAACCTGCTCGAAGGTAGTAAATAGTTCAAATGAACTGTAAATGTCAAATCCAACTCATCAACAAGCATGTTCTGTGCTTTCAATTTCCATTAGAAAATAGAAATTTATTTACTCTCATATTTTGAAAATTTTTTGCAGTTTTTTTTTGTTAATTCCATAATTGAAGATGGTTTGACTATTGATGACGATGTTATAAGGGTGGTAATCGGTCAGATCTTAAATTTCCCAGAAATTTGATACAATGAGTGTTTGAAACTGAAGATTTCCCACTACCTTTGAAGAATATCTCCTGGAAAAGTGAACATGAAGACGTGTTATACATTGGTTTTTTTATTATGTTTATTAAAACTAGTATGGGTATGTTACAGTGAACTCTCTGCAGGATGTCTAAACATAAGACTTATTTGTTTTCTAGTCCCAATCTTTATCAGACGATAAACGATGCAAATGCATATGCCCAAAAGTTTCCATTGTCACCAACAATACTGAAATAGTAGATGGTGAACGAATCAGATATGTTGCCAACGTACCACCTAATAAATGGTTAGTACAAACATATGGTGCCCTATGAAGTAATTTCTGAACAAATTTTCCATTACAGCAATTGCATGGATGTTGTTATACCCAAAATTGCAAATCAACTTAATGGAAAGGAGGGAGAATTTTGTCCCAGATGTGAATGCAAATATGAAAATCGGAACACAACAATTATAAAAGTTGTAGTTATCATTGTGATATGGATTATTGCAGCTTTAGTTGTTTACATGGCATTTTTGATTATATTAGATCCATTGTTGAACAAAAGGAAGAAGGGAAGCTATCAAGAACATACAAATGAAGAGGTAAGCAAAAATTGTGTTATATAAAAATTTTACAAACATTATTTTTCAATCATATACTATATTCAGAGGCTTTCTATACCCTGATTTGTTGATAGTTTGAACCTCAATCTTTGTTTCATAAATATTTGCAAATTGGGCTTTGACCTGTCACAAGTAGTAGAGTTATTATATTTGGTAGTCTACATATGAAGTTATAGTGTAAATATACATTAAAATTTATATTCCTTTATGAAGCATTGTGATCAGTATTGATGTACTATTTCACTGATATTATGGAATTAATTCTGATATATATTTATATTGAAACATGCATATAAGCTTCAGGGTAAACCCAATACATGCAATTTCTGAAATAAAAAAATGTGCATCCTTCGTAATAAGGGTACAATACAAAAAGGAAAAATTTATTCTTTTCATATTTTTTGAGCTTGGGTGTATTTTTAATGCATTTTTAAATTCACTTATCCTCCTCTTTACTGATTCCAAAAACTACTTATCTTTAGGCTCTATCATAAAACTTGATTTTTAAATTTTTTGCCGATGTTGATTTTGACAACCAAAAATACAGGGTGTTCTGATTGTTTCCGACAAACTGAAATGGGCAATAGATCACATCGTTTTTAAGCAAAAAAGGTCTTATGAACATGGGTCCGAAATGCTTCGTTTCCGAGATACAGGGTTAAAAGAAAAAATAATTCGCGTTTTCTTTAATGTTTCGAAGATGTAATTTGTGCATTAAACGGAACAGTGGACATTTCGAACACCTACAAAAATTATTATGTTCTTTTTTTTTGTCCCTAATTGTTACTTCTGAAAAATCTTTAATTTAAATTATTACAAATTTGTTTCTACATGTTTTAGAGATTACAATAACTATGGATTTGGCTTTAAATGCATTTTGTCTGAAATGGTTGCTCCTAGCAACTTGAATAAGGTATACCTTTTTTAACTAGGAAAGTCATGGGACTCGATTTTTTTTAGTCCAAAATGACGTACAGGTATCCCATTTTGGGCACTTTTACGGGATATCTCCGTTATTTTTAACGTTAGCGGGATGCGGTTTTCGCGACAGTGTACTACTTTTTTATGAAACTAAAGATGGCGCAATCAGTTTTTGCATAGCCTCTTAGTTTTTGCAATATAGGGCTGAAATGAAAAGTATCACTTTTTAATCACCTCCCGTATCTCAGTTGTGCTTGAACTTGGAGAAATGGTTGAAAACGTATTCCTATAGATTTTTTTCCGTAGAATCCAGTGGCGTAGTCAGTTTTTCAATTAAACTTTTCGTTTTTGAGTTATTGAGCAAACATATGTTTTTTTTAATTGGACACCCTGTATATTATTTTTTATTCTTATTAAGCACAATCTCAGCTCTTCAAAAACATATTATTTATGCATTTATTATCAAAACTAAGCTCAGAATTCAAGATTTTGTAATTCAATTGTCAATAATAAGTAGTAAGCTCCATGACTGTTTATTAAAAACAAAACAAAAATGTCAAAGCTTTGTCGGTTGTTTTAAAAGTTTACAGTTCTCTCAGTTTTTATTATTTATTATATTATATTAATGATTCAGTTTTAAGTTTTTCTCATTACGGCTGCTTACGAAAATAACGAAAAATATGACATGCTTGTTTGTGATCTAGATATTATGTTAACATTATTTTCGATTTCTTACGAAATCGTGACATTTATTTTTTGTTTTTAATAAACAGTCGTAGCTTACCACTTAGTTATTGACAATTGAATTACAAAATCTTGAATTCTGAGCTTGGTTTTGAAAATAAATGCATAAAATAATATGTTTTTGGAAAGCTGAGATTGTGCTCAATAAGATTAAAAAATAATATGCAGGGTGTCCAATTTAAAAAAACATATGTTTGCTTAATAACTCAAAAACGGAAAGTTTAATTGAAAAACTGACTACGCCACTGGATTCTACGGAAAAAAATCTATAGGAATGCGTTCCAACAATTTCTCCCAGTTTAAGCACAACTGAGATACGGGGGGTGATTAAAAAGTGATACTTTTCATTTCAGCCCTGTATAGCAAAAACTAAGAGGGCTATGCAAAAACTGATTGCGCCATCTTTAGTTTCACAAAAAAGTAGCACACTGTCGCGAAAACCGCATCCCGCTAACGTTAAAAATAACGGAGATATCCCGTAAAAGTGCCCAAATGGGATACCCTGTACAGGGTAGCACAAAAAAGTTGCAATGGTTTAAAGGGACGAAATGATTGCCAGTGGCGCCCTCTAGAAAATACAACCAAATCGACCACAAATTTGAATTTCTCACCTCAAAAAAACCCTATGAACCAACTTTCATGCAATTATTTGGAATCAGTCAAAAGATATTAAAGAAAACGCGAATTATTTTATCAACTTTAACACCCCCTGTATCTCGGAAACGAAGCATTTCCGGACCCATGTCATAGGAACTTTTTGGCCTAAAATCTATCACCACAATTTCAGTTTGTCGGAAACAAATCAGAAACACTCTGTATATGGGACCTCAAATTGATTAGTTATCCAAATGGAAGGTATGGAGATCTTATTTGGATGAAAAAGTGATGTTTTTTGGTTTTGAACAACTGTTACAAGCCTTTTCATTTTCAGTTGACGCTTAGGTGATCAATTATGAAGTCTTTGATTTCGCTAAAAAATAGAAACATTACATTAATGATTCTGCTTTGCATGCTTAATACAGTAGTCTTCTTCTGAAGTTTTAGAAAAAATTAATTGATACTCCACAGATTCTGTGAAACATCTATAGGTTGCTAAATTCTGGTGTAAATGATGCTTATTTTAAAATTTATATTTCTGAATAGCATTTGATACATGCTAAAACACAAGATGATAAAAAGCTATAATTCTTATTTTTATCTACTATTTCAGGTTTAATTCTCTGTCAATCTTAACTATTTTTTCACCTTTTTTTATGTTATTTATTTTGTGAAAATATTGAAATTTCAACTTAACTTTCATTTCATGTTTTGCTACAATCTGAATTATAAAACGTATTTTTATTTTTCGCAATTCTGTGTTGATTGGTGAAACTTAATTTGCTATTATGCACAGTAATTCACTGTAGTAGTTGCAAAGTATTTCATTACAGTAGATTGATTTGCACTTTGACCTTCTGGTCTATTTTGCCCAAAGTATTTCATACATTTGAATTCAATATTCCATTAAAAAATTCATACATAACCATTAGACTGGTACAATATTGGCAGATGTATACACCCTGGGAATCTTAACAACGATTAAGAATGTGGATTGATGCATACAGAGTGTTTTGTGAAATAGCGTGGTTGGTGCAATGGATATGACGGAATTACAACAGGTTAGAATGAATTTATTTTCAATAGTTCAACTCATTATTTTTTTCTATTTTAATTCTTGTGTTTTAGTAGTGTATATTATACTATTTTATAGAGAATCATACATGTATCTTTCCTAACAAATTGCTAATTTTAGAAGAGAAGAAGAAGATATAGACAATCACGGTTTAGCAGTGATGATGATGAACTTTTGAATCTGCTGGATAATTCTGATCAAGATGAAGTTATACCAAATGAAGATACGATTGAAATGCGGTACTTACCCCTGGATGATTATAATGCGAATTCAGATGAAGACGAAAGCAATGTGAATTTGCTTGATATAAGAAATGTGATGAATCAAAGTACTGCAATCAACAGAAACCAAATATTAGTACATCGGGATATAGAAATGATGATAGTGATAACTTTTTGATAGATATAGATAAGGTTAAAAAAGCTGATACGAAAATAGACAATGTGCCAAAAGCAGTAAAATATGGTTGAATTTGTTGAATGTTATATTGAATGCTATGGAAAAAAGCCAGAGTACAACGAAATGAAAATATTTGTTTTTTGTATATTTGCAAGTGCCTACATGTAAGATATGAATATGAAGTTATAAAGTTATTTTGAAACAAAACATTATGTGAAATGTGAGAAATTCAAAGAATATATTATATTTTTCATTGTTATTTTGGTTGTTTTATTATTTTATAAAAACTTATGAATTTGACGATAGAATTATAAATGACGGATAAGATATATTGTCTATTCATTATTATGGAAGATACATATTTTGTTTTGATAGAAATAGAAAGATTGAAGAATGAGTTTGATTCACCAGTAATCGGTAGAAACTTCCAATTTCGAAAGTTTTGAAAGATACTTTTCCAACTGGAGCTTTCGGCTTATTGTAAAGTGTTAGGCAAATAAACAATAACTCATTTCCTGGACTTGTCTAGCAAGTATAGTCCGTTCACGAAAGTTTGAGTCAACGATTGGCCATGGAAATTTGGAATATTCCACTGTGTATATTAGAATTTTAGGTTATGTTGTTTATTTTCTTGACAGATTGATACGCAATGTTGTCAATATTGCATAGAGTTATCTGATAACTCGGAAGCTCGTTGGACGAGGCCGGGTACATTCGGCAACGTTGACTTTATTTTATGTTATGATAGCAAATACTGCCAACTTCAGATAAATAAACAAACGCCTACTATGCGCTCAAACTTTCGTGAACGGACTATACGTACGATATAACGCTTGACATTTCATACAAAATTAGAGTTTTCTATTGGGAGAACTGGTTCGCGCCAGTGCCAATTGAGTGCAATTTTATCTTTGAATATTCATTCTATGGAACACTTATACGATGAAATGGAATGAACAGTGATCATAACTTAGACCTTTGTCTAAGGATCATAACTACTTGTACTAAGGCTCTGAAAAGGGGAGTATACCACAGCCATGCTGGGTCCAACCACAGACTCGAAAATTACAGAACAATTCAAATGAAATGAAATCTGTAATCGAATAAATGCTTATGCTTACCTGTCTAGTCTCCAACTTTATTGTTTTTGAATAAAAAATCAATACTTTCTATTAACTATTCTTCAAAAAAAGCACGCAACAACAATAGAGCACAATAACTGAGAAATTGACATTACCATCTGTAATTTTCGAGTCTATGGTTGGACCCAGTCAGCCTGTCTGGCATACCTATCTTTCTAGTGCTCTACTTGTACTAGTAACATTTACTTAGTGCTTCATATACTTTTATGACTCAGTGTTTTCAAGAAGCTGTAAAAAAATTAAAAACTGCAAATCGTCATCTCCTTCCAAAGGCTGTATCTTGGAATTTAAGAAAAAAAAATTATATGAACTGCCCCTGCTTATTTTCACCGAGGAATCATCTCCCTAAGTCCCTCGCATTTTTCTAAAGACGCCCTGTATAATGCAAAATTGAACAATGTCTCCTGAGGAAAATTTAACAGAGAATAATGTGTTATATAATTATTTTTCAGGACGATGGTACACCCTCTACTTCACATGACATGAGTGTTAGGGGTAATGTCTTAAATAGAGTTGGCCATCAGCAAGATAAGTGGAAGAGGCAAGTCAGAGAACAAAGAAGAAACATTTATGATAGACATGCTATGCTAAATTAGGCATTCCTGAAGATTAATTGTATATAGAATAATATAATTCATAATGCATGTATCTTGCTATTTTAATTTAATTTAATCGTGGTATATTGTATCATATAATATATAAAGGTATACATTATTGTATTTTTTTTGTTTTTCAATATTTGTCATACTACATAATAGCATTGTTTAAGAGAAGATAGTTAGTTACTCGCCCTGCTAAGGGCATTGGATGTGCGTATGTGGCGGTACCTATTAGAATTATGTGGCAAACTATGAATTTTTTAGGGTCCATCCTAATACGCCCTCTTGGCGGATACTTGAAAAATTACTTATCGGTAAAGAGGTTTCTATTTCTGCTATGAAACTTTATTTTTATGACGTGAAGTTTGAAGAATCGAAACATTCGAAACTGAGTAAATTCCAACACATGTTCGTCGATGAATAGAGTAAGCCAGGGTTCCAGTTGCCAATTTTATTACTTTGATAATTACAGGGTCTGTTTGTGTTATGCGATTCTAGTTTTTCTATTCTAGGTAGTGAAGGAATAAGTTTGAAATTTGAATCGTAGTTGAAGGCAAAATATGAAATAGAAAAAATTGAATATAAGAATAATTTTTGGTTTTCGCTAAATTAAACGTGTTTTAAATTGAATCGCAAAACGTGAATTTATTTGGTTGGACTTTATTTCGAAGTTTTTTTTTGATAGCCATGAATTCTTCTTCAAACAAATGCGACGAATAATTAGTACCAACGTGAGGTCTTTGCACTCACGAAAACTATGATAAAAACATTACCTATTTAAAAAGTTATCGCAGCGAAATTGAGGCGTTTTCCTTATTATTAAATTATTTCGGTTCAGAAATACGACTGAAGTTTCGAAATACTGACAATACTGAAATGTATTATTATTGGCAATATATTTCTAATCAATGTCATTGGAAAAAAGAAAAAATACCTATGCTTTGTTTCTCTTGTGTTGAATTCTTGAGTCAATATCGACTTTGGCGGCAATAAATCCCTGATGACGATACGTGGTCAAATTCAATATATCCGATTGAAGTGAATTTCATTTCGTGAAGGAAGATTGGTATATTATACTTAATATTCATGCAAAATTTCAAAAAATCGCATTGTGTAAACCATAGAAAATTCAATTGAAATTCGAAAAAAAAATTGCTATATTTCCAAAACAAGATATCCGTTTCAAGTGAAATTTATTTTGTGTATGAACATTGATATAAGGTACTGAATGTTCATTCAAAATTTCAATCAAGAGGTTCGCATCATCCGAACCATAGATTTGGTTTTTTTAATTGTCAATTTTTACATTGTCAATTTTTACATATTCCAGTTTTTTAATAATTTCCAGAATATTATTCCGATCGTGGTGAGATTCAGCATTTATATAGTAGTATCAAGTCCTATACAAATTTTTGGTTAAAGCCTCATTGTTCCGCCAAAGAACGAGCGTTCGAAAGGGCTTTCTTATTTTTTTTATACTCATATTGCAATGGAAATTTCAATTAAACGAGTAGTGATCAGGGTACGAATGTGTCTTTTGAAAATGGCGTTAAAAAAATGCAAGAAAAGCCCCGAACAGGTACTTTCGAGCGCTCGTCTATTAGTAGAGCAATAATACTATCACATCAAAATTGTATGGGACTTGAGATTCATGCTTAGTATATGAATGCAAAATCTAGGCACGACCGGAATTATGTTCTGGAAATGATTGAAAAAATGAAATATGTAAAAATCCAGTAATAACATTAAATTAAATTATATGGTTAAGATTATGGCCACAAAATTTTGCAAAAGGCTTATTATGGGCATCTTGCATGTGGCCGCAAAATTTCATATCGATTGGTTTTGTTTTGTCTGAGATATGGCGGGACGGAAATTTTGGATGGCCATATTTTATGGAACACCCTGTACGATTTGGCTGGTTAACGAACTTCTCAAAAGTCTCTAGAAGAAACAGAACAGAATTGTATTTGACCTCGGATTCGTCATCACGGAGTAGAACCCTATCGTTTGAGGCCGTTTCGGCTCAAAATTCGTTAATTAGAGACACAAACCGAATATTATTATTTTATTTTATAAAGGCTGTCTATCCTCAACGTGTAAGTGTTTAGTGCAGTTTATGGTCCGGCGGAGTCTTTGGGACCTCAACTAATTACTTAACTTGGCGCTATCGAGAGATGATTAACCATTTTTTTATGACCGGAATCTGATTGTATGGATCTGGACAACGTTTACTTCAACAAGACTACGTACCACACAACCATATACGTATAAAATTTAAAAAGTTTATAAGTATATGCACACAACCAACTAAACCGTTGATCGAGCTTTCACAGAAAAGCTTGGTGAAAGAGAAGGACTCCGCCAATAGCCCATTGTCGATTCAATACCTCAAAGACGGAATTCGTGAGGCTATCGAGTACATAGAGTAGCCACACTTTTCGATTTTGTTATGGAAAATTTCATTAAAGAGATATTGTTCTGTGAGCGTGGTCGTGGTGGTCATTTGCATGAAGTTATTTTCCACTATAAATTAACGGCATGAGATAAACATCCGATCATTTATTTATCCCAACCCTAAGGGTCTCAGAGTAATAAAAATTTTTATTACTCTGGACCCTCGGATATTTCATACTACAGGCATACAAGAGATAAGTTGTGGAGCAAGATGCAAGACACGTTGACGTGAAGAAAAATAGCTCGTCACTAGAGACATCTGTTGTTCACCATACCCAAAAATTAATACTCGTCTGAATTTTCAACATTGCACATAGGCAACCCATCATGTTGGTCCTCTTCCGGTGGCGCCCTCTAACGATATTGTCCAATATCCTCCAATGATATTTGAACCGAAGTAACTAACTATCTTCTCCTTAAACAATGATAATAGGTATATCTATAGTCCATTCACAAAAGGTTGAGCCGTCGGTTGGTCATGGAAATTTGGCATATTTCACTGTGTATATTAAAATTTTAGGTTATGTTCTTTATTTTCTTGTCAGATTGATACGCAATGTTGTCAATATTGCATAGAGTTGTCTGACAACTCGCAAGTTCGTCGGACGAGACCGGGTACATTCGACAACGTTGACTTTATTTTACGTAATGACAGCAAATACTGCCAACTTCAGATAAATAAAGAAACGGCTACTATGTGCTCAACCTTTCGCGAACGGACTATACATATTACCACACTATCTAAATCTGTGGGAGATGATTATCCTGTAGCGGTCTCAAAAGAACAAGAGATTCGAAAAATCATCACTTTGAATGCCAGACGTGGTTTAAAACACTCTCCTGGCCCAAGATCATGAATTAAGTATTTTGTATGTGAATATTGAAGGTATTTATTCGAATAGTTTTAAGTTTCAATTTTGTGAAAACGGCGAGACAGGGTTTTTTCTACTTAGGTTTTTCCCTGTGCTCTGGTATCATACGCCAAAATAGTATGGTACCCGGTTTTGCATTTGCACCAACCTCAGCTAGGGACTTTTTTGTTTTATGTAAAGAAAAAAATGTAGAGAAAAAATTCTCGGACTTCATTTGTGCTATTCGTTCACGATAAGAATACTTCCGATGCATTCTGTGGTTGTAACAAGTTATTCTATGATTAAGATAAGAACGTGGGAATTTTGTAGGTTATCTTATCTTTTAAATTTGATGAGTGTTTGATGCTTGTTTGCCATTTACCGATATTTCCTTTCAAAATTCTTCTGTGAAAGGTGAGTTAAACTTCTGATATTTATTTCCAAATAGGAGGCACCCTTGTTTTAAAGAATTAATTTAGTATCAGGAAATATTTCCATGTGAACTCTATTAATTTTCATTGATATTAAATAAATTTGCGTATAATAAAATAAACTTACCCATTTCTATTGCCGAATTCTTAGATTAGATATAGCCTTACGAATCATATCGCCATTATTTCTTGAAATATCGCAACAGTTTATTATTCTGATCACCAAATATTCTCCATAAGAAACAACAAGCGTGTTGAGATCTGCAGATCGAGGAGGCTTTGAAACGGGTCCTCCTTGGCTTTTTCATATAGGTATCGTTGAGGTTATACCTCATTTCCAAACCGAAATGAGGTCTAGCTCCATTGAAAAACCATTTTGAAAATTTCATAAAGCAATAATTGCAGCTGGCTCGGAAGTTTCCTCCACGAGAGACAACTTTGTGTTGTGGTCGATGGTGCGGAGTCTGCACTTCATTCCGTCAACGCCGGTGTACCTCAGGGCTCAATCTTGTCCCCGACTCTGTTCCTAATGCATATTAATGACCTTTTAAATTCAACCAAGAATCAGATTTTAAGCTTTGTAGATGACAGCACTCACACAATAAAACCAACTAATGGACTTAAGCTTCTAGAGGTCAATATCAGTCCAAATGCAACCTGGCATGAGCACGTCTACTCAGTTGCCAAGTCAGCTGCACAGAAGCTTAGCTATCTATTTTGTGCGAGGAAATTGTTCACTCCAAAGCAGCTTTTATTACTTTACAAGGCTCAAGTGCGTCCAGCTATGGAATATTGCTCTCATGCTTGGGGTTCAGCTCCTAAGCACTCGTTACTCCTACTTGATTCCATTC
Source organism: Propylea japonica (assembly GCA_013421045.1). Classification (NCBI taxonomy): domain Eukaryota; kingdom Metazoa; phylum Arthropoda; class Insecta; order Coleoptera; family Coccinellidae; genus Propylea; species Propylea japonica. The sequence goes on from CM024239.1 coordinate 114,467,274, forward strand.
AAAAAAGAGCAGTGCGCCTAAAAGATGATCCAACGTTAACTGCCAACCTTCATAGTCTCGATCACCGTAGGAAGGTTGCAGACTTATGCCTTTCTTACAGATACTACCACGGAAGGTGTTCTGCTGCCATTGCCTCCATGATTCCACCAGAGGCTCAATTCGATCGACAAACAAGGCTAGCCGATAATAGTCACCATTTTGCCGTGCATCTTTCTACAGCTAGGACATCGGTGTATCAGAAGGCTTTCCTTTACCGAACTGCAAGGCTATGGAATACCCTACCTCAAGATGTATTCCCCCCTTGGTTACAACTTACAGCAGTTTAAGACACGCACAAACCGATTTCTTCTAAATTCATCTCGGGGCGCTTGAAAGGGCGCTATAAGCTCAGTCTTTTCCCGAGAGATGCGTAAAAAAAAATATGATAACTTTGACCTGGTGTTGAAGTTTAACTAAGGTTCTTTCTGAAGACTCATCAGAAAGTTAAAGTTATCATATCTACAATTTTAATAATTTTGAAATTCGATATAGAAAGTTATATTTTCACCCTAAACGGGGATTAGTCTTGCCCTGGAATATTGAAACGATTGATATCTCTGACTCGATCTTAACAGGCATCTATAACTTTCTGATATTCAGTAAATTCCGTCCATGAGTTTGACTTTGACGGTGGTCCCATTATTTCCATGAATTTCTCTGATCTCTGATGAGAGTATGTACAGTTACTCCCGAGACACCCTGTAGATAGAAGTTGAGGAGTTCTCAGTAAATTCAAACCTGAATTTACAGTGATTTTTCAGATTTAATGTGTTTTTGTTTTCACATGTGTAGCTTACTCTTACATCATGGATGCCAGTGATCTCAATCCTATCGTACAAAGTTGTGGGTACAATGTTTGCAGAGAGTGTTCCTTATCGAATTACAAGTTTAATCAATTGCTCTTGCAAGGCAAGGCTCGACAATTTCTTATTGAACATGGGGTTTTGTCGTGCCATGCGTTGTGCGAGAAATGTGGTTCTCGCGTTCCATCCGATTTCGTAAGAAATCAGTTCAGATGCCGCAAAGTTGTTGCTGCAGCCAAAAGAAGGAGAAGCATATGCGGAACTTCACGTAGTGTCTTTCAAGGTACTTTTCTGGAACGTTCGCATTTGAGTTTGGAACAAATATGTCTCCTGGTCGACATATTTTTATCAGATCGAAAAGCGAAAGTTTGTGCCGCCATTACTGAGGTAGAGTGCAGTTCTCAAACAGCCACTGATTGGTTTTACTTTTGCCGGGAAGTGGTGGCAGACTACGTCGAAAGATCTACTCAATCCATAGGGGGAATTGGGAAAATCGTCGACATAGACCAAGCCTTGTTTGGAAAAAGGAAAGACAATCGTGGTTGTTTGTTACCTGAACAATTGGTACTCGGTGGAATTGAAAGGGAGGCTCATGGTAAGGGCAGGGCATTCCTCGTTCCTGTAAAGGATCGTACGGCGGAAACTTTAATTGGTCTTATTAAACGTTATGTGATCCCTGGCACAACGATTATAACTGATTCCTGGAAGGCGTACGATACTTTAGAGAGAGAAGGTTACCTCCATTATACCATGAACCATCCTATCAATTTCGTCGATCCTCAAACGGGTACACATACTGAGTCCCTTGAAAGGCTCTGGGTGGAGATTCGTCGCCATGTACCCAAGGCGGGACTCGGGCGCAATCATCTTCGTGGGTATCTGGGCTATGTTCTGTTCCGGCGGATGGAACCGAGCTATGATCGAATGAGGCACATTTTCTGGAAGGCTGCCGCAACTTTGTACCCACCGGATCATCCATTGGCATGAGGTAATCAACATTTTGTGTATTTTTATTCAGTTGGGGATATCTTCCCCTTCAACTCTTGCTAAATGTAACTGAAAGATATTTCAAATGATGTTCACCATGCACCACACTGAGCCTTTTTTGATGACTCAATTTACCACTACCCATTAACTGATATGAATACTCAAATAAAAAGCTTGAAATTCAATTGTTTAACTTGGAATTCAACCAATTTTTTATTTGTTACAGCTAAAAACAGCGATGAAGTTCTGGAAGCATGAAATAATTCCCCAGAGCCTATAGGTAATTTTTTTTTGCTACAAAATTTGTTAATTCTGGAAACATGAAACAATTCCTCACAGCCCTGATAGGTAATTTTTTTTTGCTGCAAAATTTTGTGTATTAAATTTGAGGAGCATATTATTTCAAATGATGTTCACCATGCACCACACTGAGCCTCCCTTGATGACTCAATTACCACTACCCATTAACTGATTATGAATACTCAATGAAATTTTGAAAATTCATTTGTTCTACTCAGTATTCAACAATTCATTATTTGTTACAGCTGAAAACGGCGATGAAGTTCTGGAAACATGAAACAATTCCTCATAGCCCTGATAGGTAATTATTTTTTTTTTTGCTGCAAAATTTTATAATTTTGAGGAGCATATTATTTTGAATGATGTTCACCATGTACCACACTGAGCCTCTCTTGATGACTCAATTTACCACTACCCATTAACTGATTATTAATACTCAAATAAAAAGCTTAAAATTCAATTGTTCAACTTATAATTCAACAAATTTATTATTTGTTACAGCTAAAAACAGCGATGAAGTTCTGGAAGCATGACATAATTCCCCAGAGCCTGATAGGTAATTTTTTTTTGCTACAAAATTTTGTTAATTCTGGAAACATGAAACAATTCCTCATAGCCCTGATAGGTAATTATTTTTTTTGCTACAAAATTTTGTGTATTATAATTTTGAGGAGTATATTATTTCAAATGATGTTCACCATGCACCACACTGAGCCTCCCTTGATGACTCAATTTACCACTACCCATTAACTGATTATGAATACTCAAATGAAATTCTGAAAATTAATTTGTTCTATTCAGTATTCAACAATTTATTATTTGTTACAGCTAAAAACAGTGATGATGTTCTGGAAACATGAAACAATTCCTCATAGCCCTGATAGGTAATTATTTTTTTTGCTACAAAATTTTGTGTATTATAATTTTGAGGAGTATATTATTTCAAATGATGTTCACCATGCACCACACTGAGCCTCTCTTGATGACTCAATTTACCACTACCCATTAACTGATTATGAATACTCAAATGAAATTCTGAAAATTAATTCGTTCTATTCAGTATTCAACAATTTATTATTTGTTACAGCTAAAAACGGCGATGAAGTTCTGGAAACATGAAACAATTCCTCATAGTCCTGATAGGTAATTATTTTTTTTTGCTGCAAAATTTTGTGTATTATAATTTTGAGGAGCATATTATTTCGAATGATGTTCACCATGCACCACACTGAGCCTCCCTTGATGACTCAATTTACCACTACCCATTAAATGATTATGAATACTCAAATGAAATTCTGAAAATTAATTCGTTCTATTCAGTATTCAACAATTTATTATTGTTACAGCTAAAAACGGTTATGAAGTTCTGGAAACATGAAACAAGTCCTCATAGTCCTGATAGGTAATTATTTTTTTTGCTACAAAATTTTGTGTATTATAATTTTGAGGAGTAGTATATTATTTCAAATGATGTTCACCATGCACCACACTGAGCCTCCCTTGATGACTCATTTACCACTACCCATTAACTGACTATGAATACTCAAATGAAATTCTGAAAATTAATTTGTTTTATTCAGTATTCAACAATTTATTATTGTACAGCTAAAAACGGCGTTGAAGTTCTGGAAACATGAAACAATTCCTCATAGCCCTGATAGGTAATTTTTTTTTGCTGCAAAATTTTGTGTATTATAATTTTAGCATATTATTCGAATGATGTTCACCATGCACCACACTGAGCCTCTCTTGATGACTCAATTTACCACTACCCATTACTGATTTATACTACAAATGAAATTCTGAAAATTAATTCGTTCTATTCAGTATTCAACAATTTATTATTTGTTACAGCTAAAAACGGCGATGAAGTTCTGGAAACTGTGATTATGTGTTTTATTTTTAATGAAACAGAAGATACTTTAAGGAATTTATTCTAACACTTAACTATTTACACTGACGGTACTTGTTCATTCAACGGTTAATACAAGAGAGAGTTTAGGGAAGCCAAGCCTAACGGCTTTTTGAGTTGACGCATGTCAACTTGGGATCTACATGTCCATAGAGTATTCACATTCTTTTTCCTTGAACTCAAGTATTTACCATTGATATTTCAACACTCCCCCTCAATGGTAAATCCGCTCTAAGCCTAAATTTTTTCTGTGTTTTTCAAACACGATGGAGCTCAATGGTTTTGTAAATATGTCCGCCAACTGTTCGTTAGACGGAATATTCAATATGTACAATATTTTGTCTGATTTTATCTCTTACAAAATGAAATCTTATGTCTATGTGTTTTAGTCTTTTGTGAAATTCGGGGTTCTTGCTGACTTTAATAGCTGCTTGGTTATCTTCGTAAATCACAATCACTTGAGATTCATTTATTATTTTGAAGTCTTTCAAAAGTGCCTTCAACCAACAGGCTTCACTGACAGCCAAACTGAGGGCTATGTATTCTGCTTCAGTTGACGAAAGAGCAACTGAGGATTGTTTTCGAGATAACCAAGAAACCGTACAATTATTTATCTTGAATATGTATCCCGAGGTGGACTTTCGGTCCAGCCGATCACCGGCCCAATCTGCATCGGCATATCCTATGATAGTCATATCATTTCTATCATAGGTAAGACTATAATTAAGAGTACCCTGAATATATCTGAGCACCCTTTTCAAAGCTTTCCACAAATCATTACTAGCACAACTTTGGTACCTGCTTAAAATATTGATTGTTATACATAAATCAGGTCTTGAACATAACATTGCATACATAAGACAGCCAATTAATTTCCGACATCTATTTTCTATTTCAAGTGTTTCTGAATTATCTCTTTTCAAGCTGTCATGTTGAAAGTTTATCTCCATTGGAGTTGTTATTGGATTACAATTTTGCATATCAAATTTCTTCAACACATTTTTAAGATAGTTTGTTTGATTAATTTTTATTTGGGAATTCTCAGTATCTTGTATGATATCCATACCTAGAAAGTATCTTATCAAGCCTAAATCTTTCATCTTGAAGAAATTTGATAGCGTGTGTTTAATATGTTGTACTTCACCAGTATCGGTACCTGCTATCAATAAGTCATCAACATAAATTAATACAAATAATTTACAGTTCTCTGTACTTTTGACGTAAAGACAATACTCGGACTCTGATCTCTGAAATGACAATGACAACATTGTTTTGTGAAATTTTTCATTCCAATTCTTAGGGGAATTTTTTAAACCATATAAGGATTTCCTCAGCTTGAAAATAGATCCTTGACGTTCCTTAAATCCTTTAGGAATGGATATATACACATCGTCTTTGATATCTCCATACAAAAAGGCGCTACAAACGTCTAATTGGAAAATAGGAATATTCATATGATTACATACCGCTAAGAAATTCTTATAGATGGTAGTTTTGCTACAGGGCTATATAGATCAAAATCTGATAGATCTGTTGTTGGAAGCCCCTAGCGACTAAACGTGCCTTATATTTAACGTCCTCATTTGTTGGTCTACTTTCTTCCTATACACCCACTTACACTGAATGACCTTTTTCACATCACCACTATCACTTTTCACATTGGACCAGGTCTCGTTTCTTCTAGTGCCTTTATTTCGTTGTCCATTGCCTCTTTCCATTTGGATGATTCATTGCTCTGCATGGCCTCTTCATAAGTTTTGGGATCCTCATCTGAACATAAAGCTAGCAGAACTGTATCAGGATCCAGCTCGTAGTCATCAAGGTATGATGGTCTTCTACGATTTCGTTGAGGATAGTGTCTAGGAGCGCTTACCTCTACATTTTCGTCAGGACTTTGAATGTCTTCTGTACCATTATCTTCAGTTACTGTTTCCTCCTCTAGTTGTTCTTGATAGGTTCTGTTTGTTCTATGATATTATTTTCAATAGTATCTTGTGGTAAGAATATGACGTCTCGATGAATTTCCACCTTCTTGTCCTGAAATAATATTCGAAAACCTTTCACATTTTCATCGTATCCAACGAATGTACCTATTGTGTTTTTGTCATCCCATTTTGTACGTTTCGATTTGGGTATATGAACTGATACCTTGGATCCAAATATTTTTAGACCTTTTATATCATATTGCCTCTTGTGCCATAGGTCAAACGGAGTTTTGTTTGGCGTATTGCTGGGACCTGTTCTGTTTATGACAAAAACAGCTGTATTTACTGCTTCTGCCCATAAATTTTTGTTCCAATTCTTGATCATGGATCTTGCTGCCTCAACAATGGTTCGCATTTCTCTTTCTGCCCTGCCATTCTGTTCAGGAGTGTAAACTACTGACTTTTGATGACGAATACCTTTTCTCTCTAGAACATTTTTCAAATAATCATTACAAAATTCTGTTCCGTTATCAGTTCTCAACACTTTGATTTTCTGGTTTGTTTCTCTTTCAGCAAGTGAGATGAACTTTTCGATGTTACTTCTCACTTCTGATTTGTGTTTCAAAAAGAACACGTGCCTATACGAAGAAAAATCGTCTTTAAGGAGCAAAAAGAATCTAGCTCCTCCTAATGATGTGGTGCTGAATGGACCACATACATCTGCATGGATTATTTCCAATAGTTCGGTGGCTCTGGATCCACTTCTCTCAAACTTGAGTCTATGTTGCTTCCCTGCAAAGCAGTGCTCACAAACCGCGTCTTTTGGATTATCTCGGAATTTTATATTCTTATCCATGAGTATTCTTTTTACATGAGAAATACCTTGATGTGCAAGTCTTTCGTGCCAAATATTTACATTTTCAACTGTCTCAACTATCTGACAGTCTGAAACGTCATTATTTTTAGATCTACTAGGGAATGCGACATTTGGGCTACTTTTATGTTCGCCGATCGTAGTTTCTGTGCATGTTTTGAAATTCATTTTATAGAGTTTGCCACTTCGAGTTGCTAACGCCCGAGTGTTACCATTTTTATCGAGGATTTTACAGTGTTCGTTATTCATGGTGATTTTATATCCCTTATCTAAGGCAGTACTCACAGAAAATAGATTAAACTTCAGCTGTGGCACATAGAGAACATCCACTAGAGTTGTTTTTATTGATGTATTATTAACTATGGCAACTAACTCAACTCTTCCTTTCCCTCTTACCTCCAATATATTGCCGTTTCCAACCTTAACGTTCTTGTCTGACTCCTTCACTATCATCCCACTGAATAAAGACTCGTCCCAGCACATGTGTTCACTTGCTCCTGAGTCCATCACCCAGTCTTTTGGTTTCATCTGGCTGCTTAACTCACCAATAAATGCATTGGAGTATTCATCACTTTTGGGTTTCCTATTTCTTTCTTCTTTACCCTTTTTGTACCAGCACGATGACGCTTCATGTCCCACCTTTTTGCAGTACGTGCAGATTTTGGGTTTTCTTGAGTAGCAATTTTTAGCTATGTGTCCTGGCTTGTTACATTTGTGACAAATCATGTTTCCCGCTTTATCCCTTTTTCCGTTTCCTTTGGCACTCACACTGGTTAACGCTGTGGTATTTTCTTCGCTAGACCTAATTCTCTCTTCTTCGATAAGAAGCCTTGAGGTCAGCTCTTTCAAGGTTTGATTTGATTCAGGAACTGATTCCCAGGCAGATCTGAAGTGTTTAAATCTGTCTGGAAGGGACATCAAGACCTTTGTCATTATCATTTTCTCAGATATTTCCTCTTTGGCCTGTTTAAGTTTATTTTTTATGTCTTCTATCTGAGAGATGAACATAGATACAGTGCCATCTCCAAATTCCATGGAGAAGAATCTCTGTTGGAGCAGATGGACGCTAACAACAGATTCCTTTTCATAAACTGATTTTAATTTTTCCCACATCTCATTTGCAGTGTCACATGATAAAATATGAGTAATTGGTTCCTGATCCATTCTTGATACGATCAGTTCTTGGGCTTTCGCATCCTTCCTTTCCCAATCATTTATTTCTTTTGTTCCACTCTCAGGTTTTTTATTTCTCCCGTCAGAGTTTTGTACAGCTCTCGTCCTTTCATCATAACGATGGTCTGAAATTTCCATACAGCCCAATTTTCTTCATTGAGCTTCATCGACGGTATCGTAGTTTGTTCCATTTTGATTATTACTTGACAGTCGAGGGGACGCTTCGATATTTCACAAAATGGCTGTTCCTTGTTAGACGTTAACTCACTATTTTTATTATTTAACACTTTAATTTCTTCTATTTCACTTAGGTGCCTGGGCCCATAACCTGTGATTATGTTTTATTTTTAATGAAACAGAAGATACTTTAAGGAATTATTCTAACACTTAACTATTTACACTGACGGTACTTGTTCATTCAACGGTTAATACAAGAGAGAGTTTAGGGAAGCCAAGCCTAACGGCTTTTTGAGTTGACGCATGTCAACTTGGGATCTACATGTCCATAGAGTATTCACATTCTTTTTCCTTGAACTCAAGTATTTACCATTGATATTTCAACAGAAACATGAAACAATTCCTCATAGCCCTGATAGGTAATTATTTTTTTTGCTACAAAATTTTGTGTATATAATTTTGAGAAGCATATATTTCGAATGATGTTCACCATGCACCACACTGGCCTCTCTTGATGACTCAATTTACCACTACCCATTAATGATATTAATACTCAAATGAAATTCTGAAAATAATTCGTTCTATTCAGTATTCAACAATTTATTATTTGTTACAGCTAAAAACGGCGTTGAAGTTCTGGAAACATGAAACAATTCCTCATAGCCCTGATAGTAATTTTTTTTTGCTGCAAAATTTTGTGTATTATAATTTTGAGAAGCATATTATTTCGAATGATGTTCACCATGCACCACACTGAGCCTCTCTTGATGACTCAATTTACCACTACCATTAACTGATTATTAATACTCAAATGAAATTCTGAAAATTAATTCGTTCTATTCAGTATTAACAATTATTATTTGTTACAGCTAAAAACGGTTATGAAGTTCTGGAAACATGAAACAATTCCTCATAGTCCTGATAGGTAATTTTTTTTTTGCTACAAAATTTTGTGTAGTATAATTTTGAGGAGTATATATTTCAAATGATGTTCACCATGCACCACACTGAGCCTCCCTTGATGACTCAATTTACCACTACCCATTAACTGACTATGAATACTCAAATGAAATTCTGAAAATTAATTAGTTAGTTCGCATCAGGCAACAGACGTGTTCACATCTGCTCTAATAGCACAGACGAAAATCCTTCAAAATTACCGCAAAAAAGTGTGTTGTATAACAGTAATCAGCCACCGACTCCGGGTGGTAAAAACCCGGATTGATCGAGCTATTTGCTAAACAACCGAAATACGGAATTATTTTCGACGAAAATTATAAAATAATCATTATTCAGAAGAATTGAATTAAAATTCCACAAAAACGGATTTTATCAGGCCAGATGTAGATGGATAAGATAAACGTAAATAGTGTTGAACAAAACATGAACTCAAAACCAGTTCCATGTGAATCATCAAATGATAATATACAGGACGTCATAATGAATACACAAGATGATGTTAATTATAGAATGACATCAACAAGTGACGAAGAGTTTTCTGGTTTCAATCAAAATGAGTGGCAATCAGTCAGGACCACCAAAAGAAGAAAAGTAAACTCAAACCACACAGCACCAGTCACAATCACAAACAGATTTCAGCTTTAGGAGAGAACAGTGAAAAATGCAGGCAACTGTGAATAATATTGAGAGCGAAAATAAACCATCTAGACCTCCACCAATATTTGTCTATGATGTAATAAACTATGGAGAAATGATCAAGAAAATTAGTACTGCAGTGGAAAATGGAAAATACACCACAAAGTGTCTTGCGAATAACACAATCAAAATAAACTGTGAGTTGCCAGATACTTATAGAGCCCTGATCAAATACATGCGGGATAAAAACGTGATCCATCACACTTATCAACCAAAAGAAGAACGAGCATTTAGAATCGTCATAAAATATATTCACTACACAACTGACACAAATGAAATTAAGCAAGAACTAGGCGAAAAAGGACACAAAGTCAGGAATATTCTAAACTGCAGGCACAGGGTGACCAAAGACCCCTGAATATTTCTTTGTAGACTTAGAGCCAGCCGAAAACAACAAAGAAGTATACAAAAAAAAACATCTTCGACATAGGACCATCCAGATAGAACCACCCAGAAGAATGAAAGGAATCACACAGTGCATGAGATGTCAACAATATGGGCATCCAAAACCTATTGTAACAGACCACATGTCTGTGTCAAATGTGGAGGGGAACACAGTACACTTAGCTGCAAAAAGACCAAAGAAACACCAGCAAAATGTGCCCTATGTGAAGGTGCCCACCCCGCTAATTATAAAGGATGCCAATATTACCACAGCCTCCTTAAATCAAATAATAACCTAAATAATAGATTAAATATCCACCGTAATAAGTATGAAAATACCAGAATACCAAGTAACACCACAATACAGCACATCATATGAAACATCCACAACAATTGCCACAAAACAACAGGACTTTACAACATCCCAACCCACTAATACCAAGATCCACTTCGCCAGCCACAACAAACCAGAAGTTACGCAAATGTTACAAAAAACACAAACATTGAACCAACAAATGACATCCACAACATATTGAGCACATTCTTGGAAGAATTTAAGAAAATGTTCCAGGAACTGATACATCAAAATACGCTGGTGTTAAACATGCTAACCACACTAATAACAAAAATTCAATAAATACATAAAAATCGCAGAGTGGAATTCCAATGGACTTCTGCAACATAAAAACGAAGTTGAATATTTTCTCCACCAGAACTCCATAGACATCCTATTGATAAGTGAAACTCATTTTACACAAAAATCACACTTCAACATACCAAACTACATTACATATTGCACCAATCACCCAGACAAAACAGCTCATGCTGGTACAGCCATAATAATCAAGAATACCATCAAACATGTGGAATGCCTAAGTATGAAGAAGATTACTTACAAGCTACAGTTATAAAGATCAAAACTCTACCTATGATCTGACAGTTGCTGCAGTCTATTGCCCACCAAGGCATAATATCAAAAAAGAACAATTTCTAGATTTCTTTCAAACACTAGGACATAAATTTATTGCTGGAGGTGACTATAACAGCAAACACACTCTATTTGGATCAAGGCTCACAACGACAAAAGGCAAAGAACTAGCACAGCTGATACAAGATTCAACTACTCCTTCTTGTCCACTGGAAGACCCACTCACTTTCCGTCAGACCCCAATAAATTCCGGACCTGCTAGACTTTTTTATAATAAATGGCTTGTCTACCAACTATATGGATATTATCCCAAGCTATGACCTGTCATCCGACCACTCTCCCATAATAGCCACAATAAGTAGTTTGGTAATACATAAAAAGTCTACTATCAAACTGCATAATAAAAAAACAGACTGGGATGAATATAGAAACATCGTCGAAGAAATGATACATCTTGATATCAGCCTGCGAAATCCAAGTCAAGTGAATCAAGCGTTGGAGGAATTCGCTAGAATCCTCAAACATGCTGTTGAACAAGCTACACCTAAGAACAAAGAGACGAAGCGAACATATATGTACCAGAATGCATAGAAAAACTCTTAGCACAAAAAAGAAAGGCTAGAATGAAATGGCAGCAGACACACTTCCCAGGAGATAAAAATACCCTGAATAGGATAACGAATGAATTAAAATTCAAAATAAAACAAACAAAAGAACAATCATTCAATGACTATGTCACTAAACTTAATAGATATGATAACTCAGTGTGGGAGCCTATAAAAAATATGAAGAAACCTATAAAACAAATACCGCCGCTGCGCAACATAACAGGTTCAACGATACAATGGGCAAGAACCGACCAAGAAAAGCTCAGATATTTGCCGAACATCTAGCCGAAGTTTTCAGCCCAAATGACAACATAGCTGATGCTGAACTGGAAAGAGAACTGCTGGAAATTCCTGCAAGCACTACACATATAAGAAAAATTACCATCAAACAAGTTCAAGATGAAATAAAATACCTGAATATCAGAAAGCTACAGGAAACTGGTGAAGTAACTGCCAAAATGATCAAGGAACTACCAAAGAAAGGAGTGCTGATAATTACTTACATATTCAATGCCATCTTGAAACTGAACTATTGGCCAGAACAACTGAAAACGGCCGAAATCATACTGGTACTTAAACCAGGCAAAGATCCAAACTCCGTCACATCTTATCGTCAATCAGTTTGCTTCCTGTTCTCTCAAAAATTCTAGAAAAACTAGTGCTCAAAAAAATAAATACTGACCCAAATACAGAGGAATGGATACCTGATCATCAGTTTGGATTCCGTTCAACACTCAACAATACAGCAAATTCATAGAATTAACCATGAAATAAGTAAAGCGCTTGAACACAAACAATACTGTACATCAGCTTTTTTGGACGTGAGTCAGGCTTTTGATAAGGTATGGCATACTGGGTTGCTGTATAAAATCAAGACTTATCTGCCGGGATGCTACTACAAATTGTTAAAATCGTATCTTACTGAAAGGCGCGATTCAGAGTGAGAGTGGGTAGTGAAAAAACAAACTACTTCCCAATACGATCAGGAGTCCACAGGGAAGCATCATTGGACCATTATTATATGTGCTGTATACAGCTGACATACCTACACATCCTGATACAATAATGGGTACATTCGCAGATGATACAGGCGTTCTGGCCATGATGACGATCCACAAAGGCCACTGACAAACATGCAGAAACATTTGGATGAATCCAGAAATGAAATGGTATCACAAATGGAAAATCAAAACAAATGAAACAAAATCTGTGCAAGTAAACTTCACCCTACGGAGGGGACAGTGTCCACCTGTATACATGAACAACATCCAAATACCGAGGCCTCAAGCACAAAATACTTAGGATGCATTTGGATAGCAAACATACATGGAAAGAACACGTAGTCAAGAAACGTAAACAAATAGACTTGAAAACACGAGAATTAAAACTGGCTCATAGGAAGGAAATCCAAACTATCACTCGAGAACAAAAATATGATTTATAAAGCAGTCATAAAGCCTATATGGGTATACGGTATTGAGCTCTGGGGATGCGCAAGCAAATCCAATGTATCGATTATACAGAGATGTCAATCCAAGATTCTCAGGATGATAGCGAACGCCCCATGGTATGTCACCAATCAAACACTTCACGAAGATTACATGTCCCTTATGTCCATGAAGTCATCAAGGAAAAAGAGTGAAAAACATCACGTCAAGCTTGAATGTCACTCCAACAACCTACTACACCCATTGACCATGCCTCAATACAGAAGACTGAAAAGGAACTGGCCAGCCGACTTAAAATAGTATTATAGGGGTCTTTCACTGGAAAAGACCTGTAAAGTCATTGAGGGCCTTAAGCTCCATTGTTAACAAATTAGCCTATAGAATGTATATATTCTGATTGCTAATAAATGAATTAAATAAAAAAAAAATGAAAATTAATTTGTTCTATCAGTATTCAACAATTTATTATTTGTTACAGCAAAAACGGCGTTGAAGTTCTGAAACATGAAACAATTCCTCATAGCCCTGATAGGTTATTTTTTTTTGCTGCGCAAATTTTGTTGTATTATAATTTTGAGGAGCATATTATTTCGAATGATGTTCACCATGCACCACACTGAGCCTCTCTTGATGACTCAATTTACCACTACCCATTAACTGATTATGAATACTCAAATGAAATTCTGAAAAATAATTCGTTCTATTCAGTATTCAACAATTTATTATTTGTTACAGCTAAAAACGGCGATGAAGTTCTGGAAACATGAAACAATTCCTCATAGTCCTGATAGGTAATTATTTTTTTTGCTACAAAATTTTGTGTATTATAATTTTGAGGAGCATATTATTTCAAATGATGTTCACCGTGCCCCTCACTGAGCCTTTCTTGATGACTCAATTTACCACTACCCATTAACTGATTATGAATACTCAAATGAAATTCTGAAAATTAATTCGTTCTATTCAGTATTCAACAATTTATTATTTGTTACAGCTAAAAACAGCGATGAAGTTCTGGAAACATGAAACAATTCCTCATAGCCCTGATAGGTAATTATTTTTTTTGCTACAAAATTTTGTGTATTATAATTTTGAGGAGTATATTATTTCAAATGATGTTCACCATGCACCACACTGAGCTCTCTTGATGACTCAATTTACCACTACCCATTAACTGATTATGAATACTCAAATGAAATTCTGAAAATTAATTTGTTCTATTCAGTATTCAACAATTTATTATTTGTTACAGCTAAAAACGGTGATGAAGTTCTGGAAACATGAAACAATTCCTCATAGTCCTGATAGGTAATTATTTTTTTTGCTGCAAAATTTTGTGTATTATAATTTTGAGGAGCATATTATTTCGAATGATGTTCACCATGCACCACACTGAGCCTCTCTTGATGACTCAATTTACCACTACCCATTAACTGATTATGAATACTCAAATGAAATTCTGAAAATTAATTCGTTCTATTCAGTATTCAACAATTTATTATTTGTTACAGCTAAAAACAGCGATGAAGTGCTGGAAGCATGACATAATTCCCCAGAGCCTGATAGGTAATTTTTTTTTCCTACAAAATTTTGTTAATTCTGGAAACATGAAACAAGTCCTCATAGCCCTGATAGGTAATTATTTTTTTTTGCTGCAAAATTTTGTGTATTATAATTTTGAGGAGCTATTATATTCGCATGATGTTCACCATGACCACACTGAGCCTCTCTTGATGACTCAATTTACCACTACCCATTAACTGATTATGAATACTCAAATGAAATTCTGAAAATTAATTCGTTCTATTCAGTATTCAACAATTTATTATTTGTTACAGCTAAAAACGGCGATGAAGTTCTGGAAACATGAAACAATTCCTCATAGCAATGATAGGTAATTTTTTTTTTTTTGCTGCAAAATTTTGTGTATTATAATTTTGAGGAGTATATTATTTCAAATGATGTTCACCATGCACCACACTGAGCCTCCTTTGATGACTCAATTTACCACTACCCATTAACTGATTATGAATACTCAAATGAAATTCTGAAAATTAATTCGTTCTATTCAGTATTCAACAATTTATTATTTGTTACAGCTAAAAACGGCGATGAAGTTCTGGAAACATGAAACAATTCCTCATAGCCCTGATAGGTAATTATTTTTTTTTGCTGCAAAATTTTGTGTATTATAATTTTGAGGAGCATATTATTTCGAATGATGTTCACCATGCACCACACTGAGCCTCTCTTGATGACTCAATTTACCACTACCCATTAACTGATTATGAATACTCAAATGAAATTCTGAAAATTAATTCGTTCTATTCAGTATTCAACAATTTATTATTTGTTACAGCTAAAAACGGCGATGAAGTTCTGGAAACATGAAACAATTCCTCATAGCAATGATAGGTAATTTTTTTTTTTTTGCTGCAAAATTTTGTGTATTATAATTTTGAGGAGTATATATATTTTCAAATGATGTTCACCATGCACCACACTGAGCCTCCTTTGATGACTCAATTTACCACTACCCATTAACTGATTATGAATACTCAAATGAAATTCTGAAAATTAATTCGTTCTATTCAGTATTCAACAATTTATTATTTGTTACAGCTAAAAACGGCGATGAAGTTCTGGAAACATGAAACAATTCCTCATAGCCCTGATAGGTAATTATTTTTTTTGCTGCAAAATTTTGTGTATTATAATTTTGAGGAGCATATTATTTCGAATGATGTTCACCATGCACCACACTGAGCCTCTCTTGATGACTCAATTTACCACTACCCATTAACTGATTATGAATACTCAAATGAAATTCTGAAAATTAATTCGTTCTATTCAGTATTCAACAATTTATTATTTGTTACAGCTAAAAACGGCGATGAAGTTCTGGAAACATGAAACAATTCCTCATAGCCCTGATAGGTAATTATTTTTTTTGCTGCAAAATTTTGTGTATTATAATTTTGAGGAGCATATTATTTCGAATGATGTTCACCATGCACCACACTGAGCCTCTCTTGATGACTCAATTTACCACTACCCATTAACTGATTATGAATACTCAAATGAAATTCTGAAAATTAATTCGTTCTATTCAGTATTCAACAATTTATTATTTGTTACAGCTAAAAACGTCGATGAAGTTCTGGAAACGTGAATCAATTCCTCATAGCCCTGATAGGTAATTATTTTTTTTGCTGCAAAATTTTGTGTATTATAATTTTGAGAAGCATATTATTTCGAATGATGTTCACCATGCACCACACTGAGCCTCTCTTGATGACTCAATTTACCACTACCCATTAACTGATTAGAATACTCAAATGAAATTCTGAAAATTAATTCGTTCTATTCAGTATTCAACAATTCCTCATAGCCTTGATAGGTAATTATTTTTTTTGCTGCAAAATTTTGTGTATTATAATTTTGAGAAGCATATTATTTCGAATGATGTTCACCATGCACCACACTGAGCCTCTCTTGATGACTCAATTTACCACTACCAATTAACTGATTAGAATACTCAAATGAATTCTGAAAATTAATTCGTTCTATTCAGTATTCAACAATTCCTCATAGCCTTGATAGGTAATTATTTTTTTTGCTGCAAAATTTTGTGTATTATAATTTTGAGAAGCATATTATTTCGAATGATGTTCACCATGCACCACACTGAGCCTCTCTTGATGACTCAATTTACCACTACCCATTAACTGATTATTAATACTCAAACAATAAGCTTAAAATTTAATTGTTCTACTTATAATTCAACAAATTTATTATTTGTTACAGCTAAAAACAGCGATGAAGTTCTGGAAGCATGAAATAATTTCTCAAAGCCCTGATAGGTAATAATTTTTTTGCTACAATATTTTGTTAATTATAATTTTGAAGAGAATATTATTTCAAATGATGTTCACGTTGCCCCTCACTGAGCCTTTCTTGATGACTCAATTTACCACTACCCATTAACTGATAATGAATTGTCAAATAAAATGTTGAAAATTCACAATTGTTCAATTTGGAATTCAAAAATTTATTATTTATTACAGCTGAAAACGGCGATGAAATTCTGGAAGCGTGAAACAATTCCTCATAGCCCTTATTGAAGGTAATTATTTTTTTGCTAGAAAATTAGGTGTTTTCTAATATAGTTAGAAAAAGATATATTTATCTCTCACTTTTGTTAATTGTTG
Source organism: Propylea japonica (assembly GCA_013421045.1). Taxonomy (NCBI): domain Eukaryota; kingdom Metazoa; phylum Arthropoda; class Insecta; order Coleoptera; family Coccinellidae; genus Propylea; species Propylea japonica. The sequence goes on from CM024239.1 coordinate 114,484,699, forward strand.
CTTAAATGATGTTTACCATGCACCACACTGAGCCTCTCTTGATGACTCAATTTACCACTACCCATTATCTGATTTGATAGTATTTAAAATGAAAATTTTCAGCTTTCTGATTTCATTTAATATGAAGAACACTTTCTTGCAGCAGACTGGCCAGAAACTTGAAAAATAATCATCACAAGGAACTTGAGGAGTGAACAGAAGTGGAAGAAAAAAATAGAATTCATAGTCTTGTGCAATAATTTTTAGGAATATATAATTACTAATGAAATACAAGTTTTATTTAGTTTGACCCTGTTAGCTTCCATAATCATGCCACAATTGAACGATTAGTTGAAAAATAGGAGTATATTCAAAATTTACGAACACTTGTCAAATTTCAATTGATTGAAACATCCTATTATTCCAAATAGAATTACAAAAAGAAATTTTGCAAATTCACATCGGAAGTATGCGAAATTCAATGCATTGCAGAGGATATTTCCGAACAGTGGTATATTCGGAAGAATTACGAGCCACGTTTGGTACAGGAATGAATTATGCAGTTGTCTTTGTCTTATCGTTGGGAGTGGCCTAAATAATTCAGTATGGTAGACAACTTTTAAAGTACTCAAATCCCGTGTTACTTGGTTTGAGAGATAAGCATATTATTCATTCGTTGGATTGGACCAGAAATATAGCCCGTAAATCTGTCGAATATACAACTACACGGCAAAATACTCTCTCTAATGCACTGAACATATTATGTTTTCGATAGGAATTTCCGAAACTTGATAATTAAATATACTTCTATAAATTTAGAATCAGTTCTGTATGAATTTTCGTTAGAATGTATAATGTTTTTGTTTCCAGTTCCTAGCACAAATATAGGAACGGAGATATTAAAATCGGCCAAATGTCAATTTTGGCTTATAACTAGAAAACAAAAGTATATTGAGCAATGCGGTAAATGCGTAATTTACTCGAAAAAAAAACCACCTTAATGTGCCATTCATTTTTCTCTTAGGGTTAAAAAGTTGTAGTTCGGGGATCACCAATTCTTGTCACCCTGTACTTTGTAACCAGATTGTTCAATTTGAAGAAGTTAATTTCTGCTATCTATCGAGGAATAGCCGAACCAGATAATTTGGTGAACCAGAAGGATCTTAAGAAATCTATAAACTTATCCTTCAACATCACAATTCGCATTCAAAATGTTGTAGATGGATTAATTAAGGATAATCTGTCCTTAAATGCTCAAATCAGAATGATCTAGAAGTTTATTAATGACCAAAAAAAGCAATTATTAATTTACATGAATGGAACGTATTCACAACGTATCCAACGGAAACTTTCGCATTTCTGCCACGATTGCGCAGAAATGGCAATCGTCCAAAATCCAATTTACAAGCCGAAATCCTTCTCTTTTCGTTTGAGGTTGATCAAGTGAGGTTGCCTGTACAGACGTTGAAAATGCCTACCGATCCAAAAGCTTTTATGAAGGATTTCCTCGCCGGAGGAATTTCCGCTGCAGTTGCTAAGACTTCTGTAGCTCCAATTGAAAGAGTAAAATTGATTCTGCAAGTACAGGCAGCTAGCAAACAAATTGAAGCTGGCAAAGAATATAAAGGTAAGTGGTGAAGTCACGTTTTTTTCCAATCGTGTCATGGCGACCATTTTCAATTGGTCATGTTAACGCCTTCGTACTATCTGCATATTTTTCTGATAGTAGATATTCTTTCAATAACATAGTAGGTTTTGTATAAGATCGTAATAATCATAAATTTTCCATTTAATTCTTTGAACCAAATTGGTTCAATTACCATATTATATAACTTCTATGACAACGTCATAGCTTACTGGATCGGCGAATTGAATGTATGTTTTTTCAGGTATTATCGATGCATTCGTCAGAATTCCAAAAGAACAAGGTTTTTTCAGTTTGTGGCGTGGTAACCTCGCTAACGTACTCAGATATTTCCCTACACAAGCTTTGAACTTCGCCTTCAAAGATGTCTACAAACAGATTTTCATGAGCGGTGTTGACAAAAAAACCCAGTTCTGGAGATACTTTGCCGCTAATTTGGCCTCTGGTGGAGCTGCTGGAGCAACTTCACTTTGCTTCGTATATCCCTTAGATTACGCCCGTACCCGGTAAGTATCTATTTTTTTCAAATTAGAATTTTATAACATAGTTTTACTCGTTATACTATGATAGTTTTGTCTGTATTTTGTGAGGGACCGGTATACCTCCTAATTTACAGTAAAGTTGACCAAAAACAGAATCTAAATCTTCTAAATGATGTTTCATGCACCACACTGAGCCTTCTTTGATGACTCCATTTTACCACTACCCATTATCTGATTCAACAATTTAGAAGGCATAATGAATTTGTATTAATTGAATTGATTGAATGAAGACATCTTCCATTTCAGTTTGGGAGCTGACGTAGGAAAAAGCTTAGCTGACAGACAATACACTGGTCTCATTGATTGTATTAGCAAAACTTTCAAATCTGATGGACCTGTTGGTTTATACAGAGGATTCTCTGTCTCTGTTCAGGGTATCATTATCTACAGAGCATCATACTTCGGTCTCTTCGACACTGCTAAGGGAATGTTGCCAGACCCTAAGAACACCCCATTCATCATTTCCTTCATGATTGCTCAAGTAAGTACTTTATCGATAAAATGGAATGATTTAAGAAACATATTATGAAGATTTAAAAAAAATTTGAGTTCTTAACTCATTAATTTCAAAATTGAAATCAAACTCGGTATGTTTTCTGTATGTGTGAATATATAACGTTTCAATTCTAAGTGATCTTTCACGATTCTGGTGTTTGAAGTTCATTTCCATGTTACATTTATAGGTTGATGAACTATTTTCGCATCTCAGAGATTTTTCTCTTATGATTAATCGCAATTGTTTTCATTAGAAAGTACACAATAGATTGTAAAATTACGCCTTGATTCAAATAATCCAATGAATGAAACCAACAAATCATTTATCAGAAAAATTTTTATCATAAATTGATTTTGCTATTCTAGTTCTATTGAATTAATCATCATTTTGTAGGATTAATGTTTCACGATTTCTTGAGATTAGTCCCTTATCATCTGCCTGAGTAATTTCACTCTCTCGACCTTTGAGATCAAAGAGAATTGAGTATTCTCTGGATGTTATCATTAATTTATATGTACATACAAAGTTTTATCAGCAAACCAGTGAAACTATTTGTTTTCAAGGTTGTCTTAATTTGATCAGTATTATAACGTGTATAATTTGGAATCTGCTGTTTATTTTTATTTTGCAAAACCATAGGTGGTATTTAGATTAATTAATTTGCTGTGTCAGCTGCCAAGTCACCATGATTATTCACATTGAGGTCAAAATTAATATTCTTTGGGTCATGATACTTTATATAGATAATCCTTACTTGTATCGCATAAAAAAATTGGGACTATTTATCGACTTCTTATGTATATAGAAAGAGTTAGAAGATTGATATTTTGCAAGGAACCTTTTTTAAGGAATTTGAGAGAGATACATATGTCCGAATTAATTTGAAGTAGAGTTAAAAATTCGAATTTCGAGGTCCAGAATATATCAATCGGGTTTTGGTGTCATTGTGTTCATATTATCTCTAAACCATTTTTAGTGAAACTAACAGAATTGCTTAGAAGATATGAAGTATGAACCCCCGAAATTCTGAAAATGTTCCACCTTCAAGTGATTTTTTTGATTTTATAAACACTGAATTACTGCTTCTTTTTAGGTTATAGAACTTCTTTGAACATTTGCATAAAGATTTGACGCATTTTATTCAATAATTAGTGCAAAATCTCCTAAATTCTCGAGTCACCACATAACCACAAATTCCAGGGAAAGCGAACGGTGGGTTTTCCCTCGAATTTGTGGTTATATGGGAACTTGAAATGTTTTTTTATTAATCATTGAATATACCTGAAATGAATTTCATCAAATCTTCATGTAAATGTCCAAAGAGCATTCATAAACTTGATACAACCATTAATTCTGTGTTTTTATAATGGCAAAAGTGACTTGAAGTTAGAACATGTTGGGAACTTCAGGGGCCCATATCTTCTAAACTAAGACATACCGCCTTATGTTGGTTTCACTTATATTGTTCAGCAAGCAAATATAAACACCAAAATCTGATTGACATCTTCTAGACCCCACAATTCAAATATAATAACCGTGCCTTACTAGAAAATGTAATTTACATTCTTTACATGTTGAAGTGTAGCCACGATACACTCACACCGGTATGCCAGATTCGGAGTCTAAACTCGTCCGACGCGCTCATCAACGTCATTGAGGAGCAGAGATAAAAGTGGAGTTATATTATTATTGTTATAATAACTGCATTCATGCCTAATTGCGCAATTTTGGCTGTAAGAATTACAGAAGAGTTAAAAGGGAACCGAAATAAGGTACTGCTTTCCGAAGTAGGAAGTATCCCGTCAGAACTTCATTATCTGAGGAAAAAATATTTTTAAAGTGTTAGAAGATAACACGGTTGCAAAACTGAAAAATGACATTCAGATTCCATTCGATGTTATTCTTTGCTTGAGAACAATCCGTACAAACCTAAGACAGGGATCTAAATAAGAAGATCAGTTTTCAGACTATGAAGAAAAAAGTGGACAAAAAACTTTCAAATTCATTGAAATTTCCCTAAAAATGATATGAATATTTTCATTTATTCGAAGTTTTTTAATGAACCTTCAATAATTTATTCTGTATTAACAAATAAATACTTTTCACTTACATCCATATTTATACAATTTCATTGATATATTTCAGAATCAACAAAGATACATCGGAAAATAAACTTTTTAGTTAATTGCATTTTCAATGAAACTTGCGATTAATTGCATTATTTCAATCAAACTTGCGATTAATTGCATTATTTCAATCATTCTCTGGAGTTCTAACACTTCCATCCCGCAAATGCAATGGAAATGCTCCGCATTGACGTCCCATCTCGATGCGCGTCGGCATACCGGTGTAAGTGTATCGTGAGTGTAGCTTATACAACTCCACTTAACCCCACTTACACAATCAAAACAATGAACAAAATTAAATGAAATGATGAGTTTACCATGCACCACACTGAGCCTTCTTTGATGACTCAACGTTACCACTACCCATAAACTGATCTATGTGTACTAACTAAAAAATATTCTCAATTAAACTTCATATTTCAAGATTTTCTTCCCTCTTTCAGGCTGTAACCACTGTATCAGGTATTACCTCATATCCATTCGATACCGTCAGAAGGCGTATGATGATGCAGTCTGGCAGAGCTAAGAGCGATATGATGTACAAGAACACTCTTGACTGCTGGATGAAGATCGGCAAAACGGAAGGTCCAACTGCCTTCTTCAAGGGAGCCTTCTCTAACGTTCTCAGAGGAACTGGAGCCGCCCTCGTACTTGTATTCTACGATGAATTGAAAGCTCTACTATAGATTTTGAATTAGGGAAATTAATTTAACTGAGTTCCAACATCATTCATTCCAAATGACCATTCCTCATGATCAGGCTTAAAGTACATTCCTTTAAAGCATTTTAAATTACTTTTGAATCAAAGTAAAATAATTGGAAAATTAGACCGAGAAACAATATTTTAACTGTATACTAATTTTTTTTTGTGAAGTAATGATTCGATTTTATGTTTGAAATTCGTAAAATAAATTGTTATACTAGTTAGAGGATTTATTTCAGTGGAACAACCTCTCAGTATTTTCTAGCTCCAGAATACCAATTCTGAAATTATTTCTGTACCTGTTTAGATATACAATAAACAGTTAAGTCAGAAAAACTTTTATTATTGAATACACTCTGGGAAAATTTCACAGTAGACTAGGAACAAGTATGCTTGTGTGTTATGAGTGGATTTCTGTAGAATATTTAGCACAAAAAACACTCGTCAACTCACGACTACATGACTAATGGTAAAATTTAAAATTCTACTTGAATATATACCATGAAATCTTTCCACAACTCAAAATATAAAGAGAGTTGAAGTGCTGCCAAGGACGTAGACGTAAACGTTACAATTGACATGTGCTCATGCGCACTCGTCAGTTTCTTACGTTCACGCTTGGGTCGGCTTTACGTGCGACGTAAACTAGCGTCCTGTTACGTACGTAACCGAAAGTTGAACGAATCCGACCGATGAAGGGCGAATGATGGAATTTTGAAATGAATTGCTTCTAACCTTAAAAATTTAAAAACAATCTAGTAGCTGAAACTTTGTTTTGAGAACACGATTAATTAACTTTTCACTTAATATCTTCCTTATAATATATAAACTGTGATTTTGCATGTTTCTGAGAAGTGTTTAATTTTTTTCAATGCAATACTTCTGTTACGAGATTGCATATATGTACCAAGAACTAATATATTATTTCGATAAGTTACAAATGTGGCATTTTCCTTTCAAATGAGAGTGATATTTACATACAAGTAACTCATTTGTGATGATTTCCTCTAAAATTCCTGCTTTCGGCAAGAACTCAAGTTATAGAAAAATTATTTTCATTATTATTCATTTTGAAATTCGAATGTAATGAAGTAATCCTACAAATTATATGTTCACATCATCAATTTGTTTATAGGAAACAGACAATCTGAATCGCTAATATCAGAAACTTTCTGTCAGAATACAACAAAAAGAAATAATAGGTTAGCTTTAGTCTCTAATGGTCTGCCGTACGTACGTATGGCAGCACTTCAACTCTATTTTTACTCCAAGACGTAAACGTTATATTTCTCACGTCTACGTCCACGTTCGGGCTTACGTGCTGCGCGCACTTCAACTCTCTAATGCCGACTCGCAAGTACAGTATTATATTCTCGTAAAGTTTCGCATACAAAATAAATTATCTCGTATTTCCGAGTTTTATCCCGAGATTTGTTTTTTAGCGTTAATATAGCAATTTAAATCTAACAAACCATTACCATTATTCGAAACATGTAGCATTCTTCGTATGTGTGTATAACTTTTGGTTCTGACTTTTTTACAGACTGCGTAAAGCTAAAGAAGTTTTACCATTGCTCTTGATACAATGGACAATGGTTTTTATTTTAATTAAATTTTCAATTAGGAAGATTTTTCATTTTCATATTAATGTTAAGGACATCTAGGGTGGAGTAGCTAAAGCTCAAAAGTTAGAAAATGATTTTCTGCCATCTTCTGGACATACAAGGAAGCGAAATATTTATTCAAATGCAGTTTGTGAGCATTGTTTTGACAGATGAAGAGTTGATTACAAGAAACGGAAAATTTCTAAATATTACATTGAATTATGTTGTAATACCCGCATCCACTCTTGTAGCTGCTTTCTCATTTGAAAGCAAAAGTGGTGAAAGAGTAGTCGCTTAGTTGGTGTTGGTCTAGTAATGAATATTGTTTTGTCCTAGTGCTTACTAAATCGGACCGAAAATGGAGAGTGGTGATGGAAACAAAGTAGCCTTCATAACTGGTATTAATGGACAAGTAAGTTCGTTTTTGGGTTGAAAGCTTTTCAAGATTTGGCTAATTTTGTATTTTCAATTAATTTCGATTGTAAGTGTAAACGTAAACACTGAAGTTACCGGCTGTCAAGTTGATCCACGTAGAAAATTTTACAGTATCCTGTATCTTCTTCAGGTCATTTGAAGTATTGGTTAGAATGAATTGCAGTGGATGTCGCTCCGACAATTTACAGTTTCCTTTTTGGAAGGATTATTGATGAAAGATGTGTAGACTAGATGCCGCCACCAATATTATAACTCAGGAGGCAGCACTGTTGCCACATGATGAAATTTCGCAGGCGTGCAGGCATACTGCCAAATTCAGATTAGACTGATTAGAGTGATGAGAGGAAATCATGGACCAATTGTCAATTTAATATTTTTTACTAGAACAAAAAACAACAGAACAGTTTTCCAGGAACATCATAAAGTATACTTCCCGGCTGAATCGAATCATACAATAAATTACAAAATAGATTTGTATATTGAAGAGCTCAAAAATAAAGAACCTAGTGTTTAACAAATTTTATGTTCTGCTCAAATTTGATATATCTATCTATACTGCTCCAAAAGAGTTAGGGATATCGTATTCAATAGTTTTGAAAAGTATGTATAATCTTCGAAAAAATCGCTGTAAAATTATTTAAAACTCAATATAACAACTTGAATCGATCCAATAAAAATCAGTATGAGACTTTTTTCTGAAGTTTGGTTCTTTACATATATGCTTCATGAACGTTCTTATTTTGAAATGGAGTCAGTTTATCAACGGCTTCGATTTGAAACGAGTTTTCTGAAAATGCCAAGACTTAAATTAACAAACGCTGAGGCTAATAGGACTACGGAATGCTATCGGGTGGCCACCGTTTTGGCGAGAAGAAACCCTACATCTATGTCTAGAATGCTACAGAATACCTACTCTTCAAAATGCAGATGAAGTCCAAGTTTCCATTGAAACCATCAGACGACGTTTGAGAGAGGTTAACCTAGGTTCTAGACGTCCATCAAGAGGAGTTCCATTTACACATGACCATGAGCGTCAAATAGCCTATTCGTTTTGAAGAGATTCGTGCTCCTGAGTAACTCAAAAGCTCGAAATACGGGTTGCCATTGGTTGCGCACAAGCACTGGAGTAGCTCAGGAGCACGAAACTGTTTAAAACGAATACTATAAAAAACTGGAATGGGCAAGGCAACATATCAATTGAAACGATCAATGGCGTAGTGTCCTTTTCACTGATAAAATCAGATATGGACTATTTTCAGATTCTCCAAGAATAAGGGTATGGAAAATCCCACGCATAGCCCGTAATCGTCGCTATTTATGTCCAAGAAGTCCATCCATTCCGAGGGGGTTGTGTTATGGTATACGCCGGGATATGTTTCAACGGGCGCACAGATCTACATATTAGTCCTGGGAATATGACTGCCATACACTATAGTCAGCATGTCATTGACAATGTTGTGCCAAATTTTCATGCTATTAGTGAAACTTTTCAAGTTCTAGACGAAAACGCTAGACCGTACCGTGCAGTCATGTAAATTTCAATTTAAACAAACGATATCGTGATTTTAGGCTGGTTATTCCAAACGAAATTGAATAATGTGACTGGAATTATAAATTTGTAGAGAATTTGTAAGAAAAGATAAGATAAAAAATTTCCAAAGCAACCTACGATGTTACAATCATTTATAAAGACCCCGTATACCTCCGCACTCACCAGATTTGAATTGCATAGAACAGGGGTTCCTAATTAAATATTTCCAGGGACCCCTTCATCAAGGTACTACCTTGACGAGGACCCCACTATTTCCTAAAGAACTGAACAAACATAAACTTACCTGAAAAGAGCCAAAATGTGTGAAAAAACTTTATCAATCAAATTTATACTATACAATCTGTGGACCGCGGACCACCAGTTGGGGACCACTGGCAAGAACATGCATGGGACATGCTCCAAAGAAGATTAGATAATCATCAACCTACCCCAGAATCCTTAATTGATCTGAGAGAGCTTCTGCCCCGTTTATGGAACCTCGTGTGTAATGTAAAGAAGATGTCAAACTGTTATTGATGCCCGTGGGGGCCATACATTGTATTGACAGTCTTAAAATGCTTGAATTCTCTGGAAATTGTTCTTAACCACCCTGTATACGCTGCATACCTACATGCTACAATTAATTTTATTTCCTGCAACTTGAAATCATATTACTATGAATTTTTATCACAAAAATCTCATTTAAACTATATTTTTTTGCAATTTAAGTCAATATCCTAACTCATGTGAAACAGTTTATTTTCAAGATATACAGATATGAAAATGCTCATCGAAGACATACGAGAATCAATGTATCAGAGAGAGACTATTGCTGTCAAGTTGAATAGTTGTATATTCGAAAGATTCACGTGCTACGCTACAGACTGACTAAAAAACCAATTGCGAATAGTGTACTATTGTCTTTCTCTTATCGTTGGGAATGGCCTAATTCAAGCAGTATGGTGGGCAACCTAAAATACTTGAATCGAGTATTACGGACAGCCTGACACATAAACTGATTCGATTCGAGTACATCAGGTTGCCTACTACACTGCTTGAATAAGGCACTCTCAATGATTAGAGAAAGACAACACTACGTTATTTGCCATTGGTAATTTATTCAGGCAATAAAGAAGCGCGTTATTCTTTTGAAACAACTGAATGGCAGAATTCTCTCCCAAATACATTGAATATCGTATGTTTCCGATGTGAATTATTTTACCAGTATATCTTGAAAACGGTGAGAGACATCGATTTCGAGCAGCTCATAAAATTTGTCACAAAAGTACTAGGTTTTTTATTTGTGCTCATTAATGTACAAAATAACACCCCGTTAAGAAAAAGTGGTGATAATCCACCCCACATTCTATGACCCTGATATTTTTTCAATTTTTACATAGCACATCTCGCTTTGGAGTTTGATGATTATATTCTGAAACAAACTGTATATGCCGAATAGTTTCAAGAAGAACACATTCGCTCTTGGCATCAGTGAGTCGAATCGAATCGTTAAAGACTTTTCTCGGTTTGAAATGCGAAGCTTACAGACGTTTGGACAAATTGAACACTGATGCCCCAAATACTTGCCGCTAAAATGAAACTCCCATTGAAAAAACTAAGAAAACAATCAAAATAGCGAAAGCAGGGAATAATATTAATCGATTGAAATCAACCATTATTAAACTCATACTTCGGAACTAATCTCGTCCTCGTCCAAGATACAATGCTAAGAAGTGGTATCAAACAGAGCACCTTTGGATGGCCATTTCGTCCTTATTAGGACTCATCAATGCAAAGAACGCTTCGGTCAAGGCGACAAATGGTAAACATCTCGCTACTTCGTTCAAGGTTCATGCTATGGAAGAAGGTTTTCGTATGGAACTAGAGATGGCGTCTTCGGTATATTTATACCTTAAAGAAGATGCCATTTCGCTGTAAGTTCCAAGAAATACCTTGTCCTTGTATCAATCAGAGCTGTCCTGTGCTGATGAGGACGAAATGTCCATCCGTAGGTGCACTGTTCGATACCATTTTCTTGCATTTTGCTTTGAACGAGGGCGAGATTAGCTCCGAAGTATGAGTTCAATACCTATTGGTTGATTTCAATCGATTAATATTATTCTCTGTTTTCACTATTTTGATATTCATGGCGATGTTACGCGTTAAACCTCTTTTTACTGAGAAAACAATTTTTATTTTAGGATGGTTCCTACCTAGCTGAACTACTACTGAGCAAAGGATACGAAGTTCATGGGATCATCAGAAGAGCAAGTTCTTTCAACACCAAAAGAATAGAACATTTACACGCTGACCGATATGCCCACAAAGGGGGAAAACTTCATCTACACTATGGCGATATGACAGACTCAAGCTGCCTCATCAAAATAATTTCTAAGGTCAGACCTTCTGAGATATACAACTTGGCTGCTCAAAGTCATGTTAAGGTGTCCTTCGACCTCAGTGAATACACCGCTGAAGTAGATGCTCTAGGCACATTGAGATTGTTAGACGCCATAAGAACGTGCAACTTGGAAAATAAAGTGAAATTTTATCAAGCTTCCACCTCTGAGATGTTTGGTAAAGTAGCAGAGATACCACAGAATGAGAAAACTCCGTTTTATCCTAGGTCTCCATACGGTACGTTAAATTTTGGAAATTATAGATATAGTCCGTTCACGAAAGTTTGAGCGCATAGTAGGGGTTTGTTTATTTATCTGAAGTTGGCAGTATTTGCTGTCATAATGTAAAATAAAGTCGACGTTGCGAATGTACCCGGCCTCGTCCGACGAGCTTGCGAGTTATCAGAGAACTTTATGCAATATTGACAACATTGCGTATCAATCTGACAAGAAAATAAACAACATAACCCCAAATTTCAATATACACAGTGGAATATGCGAAATTGTCATGGCCAACCGACGGCTTAAACTTTCGTGAACGGACTATACCTATTTGCTGGCATATGCAGTTTTGGAAATTCACATCGAAAACATACGATATACAAGGCATCAGACAGAGAATTGTTCCCTCCAGTTGCACAAATGAATAGGCGAGATAATCAAGTGCGATAACGGAATGAATTCAACTGTCTTACTGCAATAATCTAGTCTTGTCTCTCTCTTATCGCAGTATGGTAGGGAACCCGCACTACACGTATAGAATTTTTAATTCGTCAGGCTGCCCGTAATACTCGATTCAAGTATAGTATTTACCGTTGCCTACCATACTAAAGAATTACGCTCCTCTAAACGATAAGAGAGAGACAAGACTAGAATAATGAAGTAAGACAACTGAATTCAGTGTGTTACAGCAAGTGATTGTCTCGACTATTCATCTGTGCAACTGGAGGGAAGAATTCTCTGTCTGATGCATTGTATATCGTATATTTCAGATGTGAATTTCCAAACCTGTATTATTTCTCATTCATTATTGGCCAGCAGAACACCAGAATATATTGTATTAGGTAATGTGATGACCAAAACAATAAATTTTTACAATAGTTGAGGCACCATTTAGCAACGCTTTCTCAGTTCTCCCTTAGGTCAATTGGTCAGTTTTTTCTATATGAATGGGTTTGGAGTAGTAGTTGTAATAACGGATTCGAGTGTCCTTTTTATTCGTTACAGTGTTTGGTATAATTTTCCCTCATCATTTCATCATTTACATATGCTATTTGAAGGTCATTGTGTAAGGTTGATGCATAAGCTATAAATTGATCTTTGTATTTCAGCTGAGGCTCTTCGAATGATGTTTTTTTTATTTGTTAGCATAGCTCCATAGCTCTATTCTACAGGGTGACTGGTGACGTAAGGGACAACGGCTAACTGGAGATAGAGGACCTCAAACTGAATGAGGATTGGGGGTTTAAATGTCCCATAAGGCTATTAGTTTCAGAGATACAGGGTGTTTTTTGCAAAAGTGCTAAAACTATAAACTCCCATATCTTCGTCATTATGGCTAATTTTTCGCTAATATTTGGCAAGCTTGTTAATATACATATTCTCCATCAGATCGACAAGAAAAAATTCCCAAAAATTGCAGGTCCGTATTCAAAAATTTCAATTTCCGTGTCAGGTGAGAAATATCACTTGGTATATGAAATAAAAAAAATTTAATTGGGCAATTGGAATCTGCAAAAAACACTGAGTAAAAATCTGTTTTTAGTTTTAATGGCACAAATTTTTTAAAGTTTTTATGATATGTTGAAAGTCGAATATTACAATTTTTTCATACTGAATTCAAGAAACATACTATTCCTGATAGAAAAAACACTGAATTTGAGATGCTTGAATAATCCTGACGCATTTTGAATATTCCTTCACATCTTGAACTCCTTTTTTATTAATTGTTCACCAATATTATAAGAAAACTTAAAAAAACAATAGAAATACAAAGAGAGGAACAGTAGCACATATGATTCATAAAAAAATCAAATAAACAAATTCTCGATATGCGAGAGCCATTCCCCTTACACACTTAATGACTCTTTTGAACAATTGAAGTACTTTTCATATCCACAAGATGAAAAATTATACTCTTGATAGAACAGAAACACTGGATTTCAGCTCGAGAAAAGTTTTACTTTCTTCTCAGAACCCCTGAACAATAATCCATCTGGTACTTATGTTTTCAACAAAATTTATTATTCAATGAAATAATATATGAATTTTGAGGACTTATTTTCCTTTAATATGTACTTAGGTGTAGCAACTTCATCTTCTTTTGAGAAGCATATGAATTTCTTTAATGCAAAGAGAATATTAGGGAAACAAGTGATTTTTTAGAATAAGAGGTTTATTATTCATTATAAATAAAATACATCCTACTACACAGAGTAGGATTATTTCAAAAAATGACGTTTATATTCATACATTCATTGATTGTGAATTATTGGGAATTGCGTGGTTTGTTTATCTACTGAAAAATGCCTTCAATATTCACGAATGAAGAATATGTAGATGATACTTGTTTTTGGATTGCGCAAAATGAACGGATATAATATTTGGTCTCAGAATAATCCTCATCTCAAAAAAGAAGAAATCATTAGTTCAAGAGAGCCAATAAATGCGTTGAAGCAAATTGCTCTGATTTCGAGCATTTGCTTTGTTGTTTTCTCATGAATCATTGCATTATTTAATAGAAGAATAAAATTTGTTGAAAGAATAAGTATCAGATGAATTATTGTTCAGGCGTTCTGAGAAGAAAGTCCAACTTTTCTCGAGCTGAAATCCAGTGTTACTGTTCTATTCTATCAAGAGTAATTTTTCATCTTGTGGATATGAAACGTACTTCAATTGTTCAAAAGAGCCAATAAGTGTGTGAGGGGAATGGCTCTCGCATATCGAGCATTTGTTTATTTGATATTTTGATAAACCATATGTGATACTGTTAATCTTTTGTGTTTGTATTGTTTTTCTTATAATATTGATAGAAAATTTAATGAAAAAGTATTTCAAGATGTAAAGGAATATTCAAAATGCGTCAGGATTATTTAAGCATTTCAAATTCAGTGTTTTTTTCTTTCAGGAATAGTGTGTTTCTTGAATTCAATATGAAAAAATTGTAATATTCCACTTTCAACATATCATAAAAACTTTAAAAAATTTGTGCCATCAAAACTAAAAACAGATTTTTACTCAGTGTTTTTTGCAGATTCTAATTGCCCAATTCAATTTTTTTTATTTCATATACCAAGTGATATTTCTCACCTGACACGGAAATTGAAATTTTTGAATACGGACCTGCAATTTTTGGGAATTTCTTCTTGTCGATCTGATGGAGAATATGTATATTAACAAGCTTGCCAAATATCAGCGAAAAATTTGCCATAATGACGAAGATATGGGAGTTTATAGTTTTAGCACTTTTGCAAAAAACACCCTGTATCTCTGAAACTAATAGCCTTATGGGACATTTGAACCCCCAATCCTCATTCAGTTTGAGGTCCTCTATCTCCAGTTAGCCGTTGTCCCTTACGTCACCAGTCACCCTGTATATGTCCAAATAGGTTCAGATTTTTTTATGTATCAGATTTTGTTTTCTTGTGAGAAATGCTCTATCAATAAGCCAGTTGATTCCTCTGGTCTTGAGATTAAAGTTGATTCCTTTTTCGTGCCTATGTGGTGTTTCTAGGAAAATTGTTTCTCCGCTTTGGTGACATTACAGACTTAAGCTGTCTCATCAATATAATCTCTAAGGTCAGACACTCGGAGATTTACAATTTGGCTGCTCAAAGTCACGTGAAGGTGTCCTTCGAGCACACCGCTGAAGTAGATGCTCTAGGCACATAAGAACCTGAAATTTGGAGGATAAAGTGAAATTTTATCAAGTTAGCTGTTTGGTAAAGTTGCAGAGATACTGCAGAATGAGAAAACTCCTTTTTCTCAAATCTCTGGAACTGGAAGGCGAGCTTTGAGGGTATAGCCCGAACAGCTCTGTAAGGGGGCACAATAGACCTTGAGGTCGCAGTGAACTGTAACCCCTTCTTAAACTAAACTAAACTAAACTAGGTCTTCATACGGTATGTTAATATTTGGAAATAATGGATAGTTGCAGGCAGATCTTTTTTCTTATTCTTTATTGCTCAGCAGACTAATATAATACATTCCATTAGCCAATCTGATGGCTGAACCAACCAATTTTACTATTTTATGATAACACACATGTAAGGCTAACATTCAGCAACTTTTACTCTCTTTTTCCTCAGTCATTTGGCCAGTTTATTCGTCTTCCATAGGAAAGTTTTAGGGGCAGTTGCTATTATAATAGCCTTCTGATTTTTTATAGTGCTTGATATTATGTTTCTATGATGACATCACTGATATATGATATTCTAAAATTAAAGTAACAATAACAATAAAGTAGCAGAGAATAACATTCATTGATCAACAAATATAAAAATCATACCCCGAAGCTATTCATGAATATTGCCCAAAGAATCTACATGGAGATTATGTCACCTAGAGAATCTGCAGACAGCTGTTTTTGTCTTTTGGCCATCATCAGAAACATTGTATAAACATTGTTTCCTTAAACAATGGTATAAGGAATTATACAATGTCAGAACATAGGAAAGTATGAATGACCTGAAGTCAGTGGCGCTGCCAGGATTTTGTTTTGGGAGGGGGGCTGAATTATTGATGATACACCAAATACGAAAGTTTAAAAAAAATACAGATGAACGGACTAACGAAGAAATTTAATCTTGGGGGGGGGGCTGCAGCCCCAAAGCCCCCCCCCCCTCCAGCTGCGCCAGTGCCTGAGGTACTCTAGGATCGGCTATACGATTTGGCAGTTGACTAGTGAGACTTAAATCTCGAATTAATCATTGTGATTTCGCTTCATTGAATTAAATTCATGGTTCGCCAAATTCAACAAAGATTGATTTTTTCGTATGCCCATGGTACGAACTAGTCCTGATTAGGCAAAAAGTACATAATAATTATATGCTATATATTTTTCAGCATGTGCCAAAGTTTACGCTTATTGGATAGTCGTGAACTATAGAGAATCTTATAATATTTTCGCTGTAAATGGTATTTTATTCAACCATGAAAGTCCAAGACGAGGAGAAACTTTCGTTACCAGGAAAGTAACAAGAGAAGTGGCAAAAATTCATCTGGGTATCTCGGAATATTTCGAACTTGGCAATTTGGACTGTAAACGTGATTGGGGGCACGCTAAGGACTATGTTGAGGTGAGTTTTTCGTTTTTTTTATACTTCAGCATTAGTTTCGTACAAAAGAGAGATGGAATTCTGGACTCGAACTTTCGTTTTGACCAAATGGCTTCCTTCTGAATATAGGTATAGAAAGATCGACATCCCAGGCAGCTGTGAAAAATCGAAATCAAGCTCATTCAGTAAATCTTCACTTGGGGAATTCAGGTTGGAGTTGGAAATAACACTGACATTCCAGAGGAAAACTGTTTTCAGGGGCCCGATTCTTGAACTTCGTAGAGATGACAACTCTCGTTCGACTATTCCTATACGAGATGTCATCTCACTTCTCTCAAACAAACAACTTAGAACTTAGTTCATTTTCGAATAATTTCAGTCACACTTGACAATAGACACAGAATAGTTGCTCCATTCTGTGATTCTCTCCTATGGAAATAGTCATCTCTCTTACCATTTAGTAGTAGAGAACTCGTTCTCGGACGGGAGAGAATTCGAGAATACAGATTCTCTCGGTCATTGAGAGAGAAATGCAATTCTCGCATGAGAGATTTTTCAAGAATCGGGCCCCAGATAAAGAGTCAAAAACTCACAGACATTTCGATAAATCTATGGTACTTTGTTCCTATAGAAACGAGGCTTCCTTTCGTCTCCAAATTGGAAAATTACAGACATTTGGGCGAAACGATATATCAAGAAAAGCATCGACAGTCGCACCCCAACTAATAATGGAAAATAAAACAATAAAACCAACTAATGGACTTAAGCTTCTAGGGGTCAAAATCAGTCCAAATGCAACATGGCATGAGCACGTCTGCTCAGTTGCCAAGTCAGCTGCACAGAAGCTTAGCTATCTATTTTGTGCGAGGAAATTGATCACTCCAAAGCAGCTTTTATTACTTTACAAGGCTCAAGTGCGTCCAGCTATGGAATATTGCTCTCATGCTTGGGGTTCAGCTCTTAAGCACTTGCTACTCCTATTGATTCCATTCAAAAAAGAGCAGTGCGCCTAAAAGATGATCCAACGTTAACCCTGTCAACCCTGTCCACGAGTGACAACTTTGTGTTGTGGTCGATGGTGCGGAGTCTGCACTTCATTCCGTCAACGCCGGTGTACCTCAGGGCTCAATCTTGTCCCCGAATTGTTCCTAATGCTTATTAATGACCTTTTAAATTCAACCAAGAATCAGATTTTAAGCTTTGTAGATGACAGCACTCACACAATAAAACCAACTAATGGACTTAAGCTTCTAGAGGTCAATATCAGTCCACATGCAACCTGGCATGAGCACGTCTGCTCAGTTGCCAAGTCAGCTGCACAGAAGCTTAGCTATCTATTTTGTGCGAGGAAATTGTTCACTCCAAAGCAGCTCTTATTACTTTACAAGGCTCAAGTGCGTCCAGCTATGGAATATTGCTCTCATGCTTGGGGTTCAGCTCCTAAGCACTCGTTACTCCTACTTGATTCCATTCAAAAAAGAGCAGTGCGCCTAATAGATGATCCAACGTTAACTGCCAACCTTCATAGTCTCGATCACCGTAGGAAGGTTGGAGACTTATGCCTTTTTTAAAGATACTACCACGGAAGGTGTTCTGCTGCCATTGCCTCCATGATTCCACCAGGGGCTCAATTTGATCGAGAAACAAGGCTAGCCGATAATAGTCACCATTTTGCCGTGCATCTTTTTACAGCTAGGACATCGGTGTATCAGAAGGCTTTTCTTTACCGAACTGCAAGACTGTGGAATACCCTACCTCAAGATGTATTCCCCCTTGGTCACAACTTAAAGCAGTTTAAGACACGCAAAAACCGATTTCTTCTAAATTCATCTCGGGGTGCTTGAAAGGGCGCTATAAGCGCAGTCTTTTCCCGAGAGATGCGTATAAAAAAAATCACTCATTTAAGTAGAACGAGAGCTCAAAAATAAATATAGGTACTTATGGTTGTTTGTGTAAAATACCAAATATGTTACAAAACTCATAAAAAATAATGAAATACTTATTTCATTCGGGTTACATCGTAAGCTGTATAGTTACGTAAGTATTGGCTTGAAGTAAATTAATAAATTCATTCTGAATAAACTTTCAAAATAACCATGAAATACAAAATCAAAACATGGAATTGCGTATTGGCTTGAAGTTAATTAATTATTTCGATTCAAATTTTCAGAATAACAAGAAAATATTATTTTAAATCACTTAGTTACACGTATTGGCAAGAAATAAATAAATACATAAATAAATAAATTCGTTCATAATTAAGTACCATAAAAATTTACTTCATTTTGAATTTTCGACATCAACTTGATAATAAATCATATTATGTATAGTTTTACGGAACGGTGTTTTTTGGACTCCTAAAAAAATTAAAAACCGTCAACTCGTCATCGCTTTCCGAAGGCTGTATCTTGGAAGGGGAATCGATTTCGAAAAAAATTTATATGAACTACTCCTGCTTATCTTCATCGGGGAATCATCTCCACAAGTCACTCGCATTAGTTTACAGACGCCCTTTATAGATTATAGCTTCATCATGTTGACATAGTCTTGAAAATCAAAACCTCTTTCCAAGGTGTCGGAAAACAAAGGAATTAACATCCTTGGATAAACTCGAACTCTCCCCCTGGCTACCGTCATTAAAGATGTCTCGGACCGGTTGTGCTCCATATCTATTTACAATTCCAGACAACTTTCAGGATTCCGAATATCCCGGCCGGCAGTAAAACTGGAAAACTATCAGAAAAGTACCCTCATATGACGTGAAACTTGCAAACTCCGGACAAAAACCCGGTCCCCTGCCTCTTGTTGCATTAAATGGTTATTTGCAAGCTGCGCCCCCGCGACCGGCACGGCAATGTAGTGTAACTACTCAAACTGCAGGATGATATCATAATCAAAATTGATGCAAAAGTGAGATGAAATTATGTCAATGACTATCATACTGGGCGACAGTCACTATTAAAGTATGTCAATGACTATCAAATATGTAACTTCGACGAAATTGGTGTCTCCTCGAATATTCAATCGATATTTATTGAAAGTTTGAAGGTAATACCAAAATAGCAACATTCAACTACAGTTCCGTAATAATAATCATGGTGTTATAGTAAAATAAGGAACCGAATTCGCTTACTGAAAGTATCCACGCCCTTAAAGTGTCAATCACTATAGCTTTTACCCTTAGTACCAACAGTGCTAAAAATAAACAGATTTATCGCCAGGGCGTATAAGGTCACTCCACTCACTCCCAGCTCAAAATTCAAATTTTATGAACATTTGAACAAAAGTATGGCAATCATGGTCCGTTTTATAGATTATAGCTTCATCATGTTGACATACTCTACGAAATCAAAACCTCTTCCCAAGGTGTCGGAAAACAAAGTAGAAAACAAAAGAATTAACATCCTCGGATAAACTCGAACTCTCCCCCTGGCTACCGTCATTAAAGATGTCTCGGACCGGTTGTGCTCCATATCTATTTACAATTCCAGCCAACTTTCAGGATTCCGAATATCCCGGCCGGCAGTAAAACTCGAAAACTATCAGAAAAGTACCCTCATATGACGTGAAACTTGCAAACTCCGGACAAAAACCCGGTCCCCTGCCTCTTGTTGCATTAAATGGTTATTTGCAAGCTGCGCCCCCGCGACCGGCACGGCAATGTAGTGTAACTACTCAAACTGCAGGATGATATCATAATCAAAATTGATGCAAAAGTGAGATGAAATTATGTCAATGATTATCATACTTGGTGACAGTATTAAAGTATGTCAATGACTATCAAATATGTAACTTCGACGAAATTGGTGTCTCCTCGAATATACAATCGATATTTATTGAAAGTTTGAAGGTAATACCAAAATAGCAACATTCAACTACAGTTCCGAAATAATAATCATGGCGTTATAGTAAAAAAAGGAACCGAATTCGCCTACTGAAAGTATCCACGCCCTTAAGTGTCAATCACTATAGCTTTTACCCTTAGTACCAACAGTGCTAAAAATAAACAGATTTATCGCCAGGTCACTCCACTCACTTCCAGCTCAAAATTCAATTTTATGAACATTTGAACAAAAGTATGGCAATCATGGTCCGTTTTATAGATTATAGCTTCATCATGTTGACATACTCTACGAAATCAAAACCTCTTCCCAAGGTGTCGGAAAACAAAGTAGAAAACAAAAGAATTAACATCCTCGGATAAACTCGAACTCTCCCCCTGGCTACCGTCATTAAGATGTCTCGGACCGGTTGTGCTCCATATCTATTTACAATTCTAGCCAACTTTCAGGATTCCGAATATCCCGGCCGCAGTAAAACTCGAAAACTATCAGAAAAGTACCCTCATATGACGTGAAACTTGCAAACTCCGGACAAAAACCCGGTCCCCTGCCTCTTGTTGCATTAAATGGTTATTAGGCCAAGCAATAGAGGTTTTTTACGTGACAAAAATATACTACCTGAAATCTGACTGTGCAGTCATGCAATAGGTAGTTTCTACATGTTTTTCATGATAAATTCCACTCCTGAATCGTCTTAGGTTTTTTTGAGAAGCGATAAATAGCCAAAAAAATCCAAAATTTTGCTTTTTCACTTATAAAACGTGAAGTATTGATCTGATCGAAAAGCTGTTAAGGCACTTTTTGTAGAGAATTCAAAAACAAAAAAAAATGAGAGGTGACACGTCTCGAGCGGATAATTAGTTTCCGAGAAAAGTCCAAAAAACTGGAAAAAACATCAATTTTTCGAAAATTCATAACTTGGTCAATTTCTGAGATGAAGCGTAGTTCCTCTGAATTTAAGTAGTTATTTACATATACTTTATTGGTGCACAATTACAAAGCTGTCGGATAAATAGTTTTTGCACAATCGCAGTTTTCCGAATTCGACGTACTTTTTTCAAGAAGGTCGTGATACTCGGCTACTTGTCGGATTTGAATTTTATAAAAACCATTTTGAAGAAGAAATGAAATTCTTCAAATCGTATAGTCTCTCGATACCGACTGATAATGTTTAGTGGGTGAAAAACGGCGTCAAACAGGAGCAAAAAGGCTCGAATGCATCAAACTAGTCGCGGAGTGGGAGTCGCCCGTTTTTTGGACTTTTCTCGGAAACTAATTATCCGCTTGAGACGTATCACCTCTCATTTTTTTTTTTTTTGAATTCTCTACAAAAAGTGGCCTTACAGCTTTTCGATCAGATCAATACTTCACGTTTTATAAGCAAAAGAGCAAAATTTTGGATTCATCAGTTGACATACTCTACGAAATCAAAACCTTTTCCCAAGGTGTCGGAAAACAAAGTAGAAAACAAAAGAATTAACATCCTCGGATAAACTCGAACTCTCCCCCTGGCTACCGTCATTAAAGATGTCTCGGACCGGTTGTGCTCCATATCTATTTACAATTCCAGCCAACTTTCAGGATTCCGAATATCCCGGCCGGCAGTAAAACTCGAAAACTATCAGAAAAGTACCCTCATATGACGTGAAACTTGCAAACTCCGGACAAAAACCCGGTCCCCTGCCTCTTGTTGCATTAAATGGTTATCTGCAAGATGCGCCCCCGCGACCGGCACGGCAATGTAGTGTAACTACTCAAACTGCAAGATGATATCATAATCAAAATTGATGCAAAAGTGAGATGAAATTATGTCAATGACTATCATACTGGGCGACAGTCAGTCAGTTGCAGGAACGTCCATTAAAATTTAAGGGTCCATTAAACTCTTAATCCTCCATTATTACAAGGAACTAATGGAGGATTAAGGGTTTAATGGACCTTTAAATTTTAATGGACGTTCCTGCAACTGAGCAAGTCACTATTAAAGTATATCAATGACTATCAAATATGTAACTTCGACGAAATTGGTGTCTCCTCGAATATTCAATCGATATTTATTGAAAGTTTGAAGGTAATACCAAAATAGCAACATTCAACTACAGTTCCGTAATAATAATCATGGTGTTATAGTAAAATGAGGAACCGAATTCGCCTACTGAAAGTATCCACGCCCTTAAAGTTATTTATTTAGCGTATGGCATACATGGATTTAGTTATAATTAGTTAAAATGGTATACATTCACATTACGCCATAAAACATACAAGTGTATATCCAAAAGTGAAAAAGTAGAAATGAAGTATAAACACAAATATAAATACAAATATAAACACAAATATAGCACGATTTGAGCCCTTAAAGTGTCAATCACTATAGCTTTTACCCTTAGTACCAACAGTGCTAAAAATAAACAGATTTATCGCCAGGGCGTATAAGGTCACTCCACTCACTCCCAGCTCAAAATTCAAATTTTATGAACTTTTGAACAAAAGTATGGCAATCATGGTCCGTTTTATAGATTATAGCTTCATGTTGACATACTCTACGAAATCAAAACCTCTTCCTAAGGTGTCGGAAAACAAAGTAGAAAACAAAAGAATTAACATCCTCGGATAAACTCGAACTCTCCCCCTGGCTACCGTCATTAAAGATGTCTCGGACCGGTTGTGCTCCATATCTATTTACAATTCCAGCCAACTTTCAGGATTCCGAATATCCCGGCCGGCAGTAAAACTGGAAAACTATCAGAAAAGTACCCTCATATGACGTGAAACTTGCAAACTCCGGACAAAAACCCGGTCCCCTGCCCCTTGTTGCATTAAATGGTTATTTGCAAGCTGCGCCACCGCGACCGGCACGGCAATGTAGTGTAACTACTCAAACTTGACTTTGCAACAAGCCGCCCTTAGTTTGAATTTTACGACTTCGTGGGGTGGCGAGGAAGCACATTGACCCAAATGTAGAACGTGGAAGTTTTTCTGATGGGCGTAGCTGTGACGATGGAACCGATACCGGCAAAACATATTTCGCATCCTCGTGATTTATGAACGGACCTATCATAAACAGGACGGCGGGTTGTCTTGAAATGATCACAATATATCATGCCGATCAGATTCCGATTTTCGTTTATGATTATAATACAATTTCGACCAACAGGAATTCGATCGTTCGCATGGATTGCTTTTTGCGTCCTATAGGTTTGCGCAAATAGAGAGTTGAAGTGCGCGCAGCACGTAAGCCCGAACGTGGACGTAGTCGTGAGAAAAACAGTCAAATATAACGTTTACGTCTTGAAGTAAAAATAGAGTTGATGTGCTGCCAAACGTACGTACGGCAGACCATTAGAGACTAAAGCTAACCTATTATTTCTTTTTGTTGTATTCTGACAGAAAGTTTCTGATATTAGCGATTCAGATTGTCTGTTTCCTATAAACAAATTGATGAAGTAAACATATATTTGTAGGAATACTTCATTACATTCGAATTTCAAAATGAATAATAATGAAAATAATTTTTTTATAACTTGAGTTCTTGCCGAAACCAGGAATTTTAGAGGAAATCATCACAAATGAGTTGCTTGTATGTAAATATCGCTCTCATTTGAAAGGAAAATTCCACATTTGTAACTTATCGAAATAATATATTAGTTCTTGGTACTTATATGCAATCTCGTAACAGAAGTATTGCATTGAAAAAAATTCAACACTTCTCAGAAAAATGCAAAATCACAGTTTATAAATAACAAGGAAGATATTAAGTAAAAAGTTAATTAACCGTGTTCTCAAAACAAAGTTTCAGCTACTAGATTATTTTTAAATTTTTAAGGTTAGAAGCAATTCATTTCAAAATTCTAGCATTCTCCCTTCATCGGTCGGATTCGTTCAACTTTCGGTTACGTACGTACGTACGTAACAGGACGCTAGTTTAGTCGCACGTAAAGCCGGCCCAAGCGTGAACGTAAGAAACTGACGAGTGCGCATGAGCACATGTCAATTGTAACGTTCACGTCTACGTCCTTGGCAGCACTTCAACTCTCTAATAAGTGTGAGTTTATAACACCAACTGTGCCAGATTGGTTGGACTTAGGTTCTGAATTTACGAGATAATCGCGAAAAATTCGAAATATGGAGTCATTTTAAATAGTACCAGTTACGCAAGCGATTCAGACAATGTTTTTTGAGTAGACATATTAGCTAGTCCCATAAAGAGGAAAACAATTGAACTCTGGAATGTACAATGTAATGTAATTAATTAAACATCAACTACGAATAATGGTCAAACACTTTCGTATTTCAAATGACACGCACGGTATTTCTTCATCTCGTTGAACTAAAAAATTAATTTCGAAACTTTTTTCATAAGGTTTTTCTATACCTAAACCCTATATTTTCTCAGCAATTCTCGATTTTCAATTCACTACACATTGAACAGGTATTCTCATTAATTAATTCTCTGAGATTAATTCAGAAACTGTCAAATCACACATTATAAAAATTTTTTTTATGATTATCTCTATTTAAAATTGTTGGTTTACTAGTTTTGAATGAAAATCGAAAATTGCTGAGAAATTAGAGGGTTTAGGTATAAGAAAATCCTGTGAAAAAAGTTTCGAAATTAATTTTTGCGTTCAACGAGATGAAGAAATACCGGGCGTGCCATTTGAAATAAGAAAGTTTTTGACCATTATTCGTAGTAGATGTTTGAGAATTAATTAGGATCACTGTGTACATTCCAGAGTTCAATTGTTTACCTCTTTATGGGACTAGCTAATATTTCGACTCAAAAAAACATTGTCTGTATCGCTTGGCTAACTGGTACTACTCAAAATGGCTCCCTATTTAGAATTTTTCGCGATTATCTCGTAAATGGTGCAACAAATGTACAGAGTGATCTGAAGAAACTCATCATAATTTGAGCTTGCCTTTCCTTTTTTGAGGTCACAAACAGGGTGTCAAAGTTAAAACGTTTGTTGTGCGTTCGATTATTCTACCCTTACCATAAAAAAAGATTTTCAAAATATCATCATTTACACCCTCAAAATGACCATCGCGTCAGTTGTGGACCAACCGGTATAGTGAACGTAACAAAGAAAACGAATGATTTTTGTCGAGATTACTATTTATGCTCCAATTTTTCAACACTGTGATGCCTTTTGAATAGTACGATTTGTGGAAGGCCCAAAATATGCCAATCCCCCTCTTCAGCCGTCTCAAATTTCTTTCCTTGGACCAATCTCTTTCAGTTTGGAAACAGATAATAATCGCTTGGGGCTATGATTTGGAGAATACGGAGGATGAGGAAGCAATTCGAAGTGTAGTTCATTGATTTTTGCAATCGTTTTTATTGATTTGTAAGCTGGTGCATTGTCCTGCAGAAAAAAGCATTTTTTCTTCGATATATGTGGCCGTTTTTTTGAGATTTCGGATTTTTATCGTTCCAATAATGCACAGTAATAGTCGCTATTGATTGTTTCTCCTTTTTCCGAAGAGTCTATGAACAATATACCACTGGAATCCCAAAAAAACAGACGCCATAACCTTCCCGGCCGATGGTTGTGTCTTTGCTCGCTTTGGTGCCATTGCCCCCAGTATTACCCATTGTTTTGTCATTTCTTTACATTCTGGTGAATTCATGTTTCATCAGTAGTTACTGATCGGCTCAAAAAATTAGTGCGATTATGGTTTTAAAGGTCCAAAAATGCTGAGAAGTGCGAACACGTTGACGTTTTTGATCGAATTTTAGCAAACGCGGCTTCCGGTTAGCTTTCTCAATTTCTCATGCCCAAAGCGTTGAGAAAAATTAAAACCACCGACCCAGTTGATATGCCTACGGTCTCAGCTATCTCACGCACTTTTATTTTGGGATCGTCCAATACAATATCGTGTATTTTTCCGATTGTATCCTCGGTAGTCAAATCTTTCGTACGACCTGATAGGTCTTCATCAAAAATGCTCGGACGGCCACGTCTAAATTCAGCTGTTCACCATTTAACTATTGCAACTTCATCATCACTGCTCTATTAAAAATGTTCCATTTTTCGAGAAATCACTAATAGCGTTTTCTTTTGGGAAAACTGTTGCGCACCAGAATTGCCCCAGTGCAATTTTTCATGTTCCATTGGTACAAAGAACAATGAAATGCTCATAAAAAATTGCACTCAGGTCGCACTGGAGCAATTCTGGTACGCACCAGTTTTTCCAAAAGAAAACGCTATGAGGTAGTTCGCTTTAAACACTCGAAACGAATTAATTCATTGATAGATTCGGCTCAAACTTTGACTGTAAGTGTTTGAAGGATGACAAATGTTAAATATGAATTCGGTTTTTCGTTTGTGGCTACACCCATTCGAAAGCACATTTTATATTGAACGCCCCGGTAGACTATACACATACAAGTATGGACATTCAAATCGGAAACAATATTGAATACATCAGAGAGAGACTTTTGCCGTCCAATTGAACAGATGTATATTCGAAAGATTCCACCTCAGCGTTATCCGCGAGTATCTACCATAAGTTTCCTTTGTTTTAGGCTATGTGGCTCATGCTTCAACAAGACACACCTGAGGATTTCGTGATAGCTTCAGGAGAAACGCACAGTGTTAGAGAATTCGTCGAAGCAGCGTTTCGACATGTTGGAAAGGAAATAGTATGGGAAGGTAAAGGAATGGAAGAAGTTGGAAAAGAAAAAGACACAGGCATCGTGAGAGTTCGCGTGAATCCTAAGTATTTCAGACCAGCTGAAGTGGTGAGTATTTTTTTTCCATAAAACGCGGCTGTATCTATGCGCATTCCACTTTCGAGATATCAGTTTATACAAGGTCTCTATAAATGATTGTAACAGCGCAGTTGGCTTTGGATTATGCAAACCACAGAATTCTGCGATCATGCTATGCTCTGATTGGTTAGAGATTGGTATTCTGCAATCCAAAGCCAACTGCGCTGTAACAATCATTTATAGAGACCCTGTATTTGAATTATTCCATTTTCTATGATAAAATCAAGGGTTACGATGACAGATAACCATGCAAGGTTGTCTGTTCTAAATGGAACACTGAAAAATTTAAGTCCTGGGCAGGAGTTTTCGAGCGTTATAGTTCATTGGTGAGGCAGTAAGACTATCACCTCAAGTTTTGATATGAGACTTGAGATTGATGCCGAATATTTAAAAAAAGTTTAGCATAATCGGAAATAATTCAGAAAATAAAATATAGTGATGGACAAATTAGCGCACCACCTAAAATTTCGTTAAATTTTAACAATTGATATCTTCCCAATCTTTAGTCGGATTTCAACGTTTTTTTCTTTCAATAGTAGCTCTGTTATTGTCGAATTCCCTCCATCAAACAGAAGTCCAAAAAATGAAATCTTCATGTTGTACAGGGCGTTTGAATAATGTCATGTTTTATGGTCAAATTTTAACGTCTTCTGTGGGCAATGCCAGGTTGCTGAGGCATCTAAAAACAATAAAGCGTTGTAGACTAGTATCTCTTGAGTATTTTGTTCTTTTAAAAACCAATTTATCTTGAAGTTGTCCAGAGATATTCAACTTTTTATCAACTCTTGTATTTTATGCATTAGCTAAGAATATCGTCGCAACCATTTGTCCGATTTGAATGTTTTTTTTTCAGTTAGTAGCTCTTTTATTGGCGAATATCATACTTCAATGAGCTGTTCAAAAAAAAGAATGCATCATGCTGTACAGGGCGTTTAAATTTTCGGGTTTTTTTCATTACAGTTTAACGCCTTCTGTGGGCAATACCAGATATATGAGGCTTCTATACAGTGATGTAGCCTGATGTTTTCTGAGTATTTTGCTTTTTTTGAAAGCAATTTAACTTGTACCATTCCAGAGATATTCACATTTTTATAACCTCTTGCATTTTTCTGTTTTTCTTGATTTGTTTTCGTTTATTTGTGTGTTGAAAGTAAATTCTTATTTATTTTTCTTTGGTTGTTGTCTCCGTAGACTTAGGGAAACAGGCTCCCACGTTAAAAGACCAGATCAAATTAAAAAAACCGCCTTCGAGTTGTCCGAAATGTTACAATGTCATCAAAAACTGCAAAAAAAAGACTCAATGAATATGAATTGAATGCAAGACACCCCGCAAAAGGCTTTTCTCACCTCACTGAAGACTGGAGTAAGCTTGAAATCATCCATGGATGGGTATTTATCTGGAGAAGACAAAGCATTTCCTTGATTTCTCGTATGGATCTTGTAGCGATCCGGGAAGGGACAATAAATCCTGCGAGATACATAGGCGCTAATTTTTTGCTGATAGACGATAATTCCATATCTTGAATACCTTAGAGAGGTTGGGATTCAACATCTACAGTGGCTTTTAGTCCTGACCTGAACGTAATCGAAAACGTTTGGGATCAGCTTAAACTACGTAAACCCCAGTATCACTTGACTGAAAATATTCATTGTCAATATATTGTATGAAATGCAAGATAAAAATGTGAATATCTCTGGAAGGGTACAAGTTAAATTGCTTTCAAAAAGGCAAAATACTCAGGAAACATCAAGCAGCATCACTGTATAGTCAGTAAAGTATAATTAGAAGGCTCAGGTATCTGGTATTGCCCACAGAAGGCGTTAAACTGTAATGAAAAAAATCCGAAAAAATTTAAACGCCCTGTACAGCATGATGCATTTCTTTTTTGAACATCTCATTGTAGTATGATATTCTCGATTTCTCGCCAATAAAAGAGCTTCTACTAAAAAAAAAAACTTCAAATCGGACAAATGGTTGCAAAGATATTCATGGCTAAAATACAAAAGTTGATGAAATGTTGAATATCTCTGAACGATTTCAAGATAAATTGGTTTTTAAAAAAACAAAATACTCAAGAGACACTAGGCTACAACTCTTTATCGTTTTTATATACCTCAGCAAGCTGGCAATGCCCACAGAAGACGTTAAAATTTGAATATGAAACATGATATTATTTAAACGCCCTGTATAACATGAAGATTTCATTTTTTGGACTTCTGTTTGATGAAGGAAATATGACAATAACAGAGTTACAATTGAAAAGAAAAAATATTGAAATCCGATCAAACATTGGAAAGATATCAATTGTTAAAACTTAACGAAATTTTAGGTGGTGCGCTAATTTTGTCCATCAGTATATGTAAAAAATATAAAATTGAAAAAAAATTAATTCTATGGTTCTGATGATGCGATCCTCTTGAATATATTAGTTTTCATTCACAAAATAAATTTCACTCTAATCGGATATCCTGTTATGAAAATATAAAGATTCTTCTCTTCCATATCCCAAATGAATTTTCCATGGTTCTGTTAAAATTATGGCCACGAAATTTTGGATGACCATTCAGTATTATATCGATCTCCATTCACAAGATGAATTTCACTCGAATCGAATATATTTTCATTGGAATATGAAGTTTCTTCTCTTCAATATTTCAATTGAATTTTCCATGATTCTGTTCACACTATGGCCTCTAAATTTTGCATGAGGTTTATTATGAGCATCTTGCATTTGGCCGCAACATTTCATTCCGATTGGTTTCGTTTTGTCTGAAATATTGAGGAACAAAAATTTTGAATGGCCATATTTTATGGAACACCCTGTACGATTTGGCTGGTTAACTAACTCAACCTAGGCATTTGGGAATCGTTATAGATTAATGTCATCGGCTAAACGCTCTAATGATTACATGACATTCTTCTTATTAAATTATAATGAACTTATAAGTAAGTTGACTGTGCATTGAATACTCAAGCACGTTTTCTTGTTGCAGGACCTTCTTCTCGGAGACGCATCTAAGGCAAAAAATAAATTCGGTTGGACTCCAAAAGTATCTTTCGCTGAACTCGTAACGGACATGATGAATTCCGATATAGAACTAATGAAGAGCAACCCCATGGCGTGAAAACGTATTGTATTGATTGAAGTAACAGATGAAACCTCAAAGTAAAAAGTATGTCATAAGTATTTCTTACTCTGAGGATAAAACAGCCGGGATAAACTGTTACCGGGCATTTCAATTTTTAATATTTTATGCAGGATATTGTATTTGTATCATTCCTATGCTTTGAGGTACTACTTTATACTTATTTTATATTGTACTAGAAGAGAATAAAACAGGTTTCTACCAAACGAATTGATTTCATTTTTATCAATTAATATCTCACCAATAACAAAGTGCGGCAAACTTTAGGGGAACTTTTTCCTGTGTTTCAGGTGTATTGAAGTTTTACTCGAAAACTGACTAAAAAAATGGTTAGCCACTAAAATATTTCGAAATAAATGTTTTATATTTTACATGAAAACGGCACCATAGGCCAAAAAAAGGTTGGAGAGATTTTTTGTCACAACTTTGATATCAAATGATTTTACTTTGAAATATATCAGTAAGGCACCACTAAAAAAAATGGGATCATTAACCGTTTTCCCGCCATTGCAGAGCATGAAATTCTTGTTTGAATGTCAGGAAATGCATTGTAACTACGCCTTGAAACCCACCAAATTTCATTCGCATATCTTGACCGCTTTCAGGATAATAAATAAATAGTCAGTTTCCAAATTCCACCTTCTGAAGTTTCTCGCATTGATGCACACCTTGTATATTTAATTGTGTCTCAATGACTCTATACGATATTTTAAATCACATATTTTACTTCGAGTAGCTAGAAGAAATCCCGATCAGCACTTACGTGCACTTATGTAGTTATGTGTGTTTAAGGTTTAATCACTTTTAAGGTAGGTTCAAAATTTAAATAAGAAAAGAATAGTACCTACTCAAAAACTAGCTCTTTCGATCTGCCTTTGCTGAACAAAATTTGCTCAGCTAGACTATTAACGAATATAGGTCGTTCAGAAGCTGAAAAGAATCCACGCTTAGTGATAAGTATTCTATTGATTAATACCTTGAAAAGCTACCAAGATTAAGAGTAGCCAGATGCTTATACGATAGAGCAGCCAAGATATGCTATAATCCAGAAAATCCTGATGATGAATTCAACAACATCACAAAAACCCTCAAGAAAAATGGCTATCCCAAGAAGATTCTCGATGTAGCCAGAGACCCGAGGGAAACAAGAACAGAGCCCAACGAATAGACAATGATCCTACAGAAACAATAACCTCTGTCATACCATATGTGAAGGTATGTCTGAAAAGATTCAAGACCAAAGACACGATCAGGGGAAAACTCACGAAGGTGAAACCTTTCAACGAAAATCAAATAAACAAGAAATGTATTTATGAAATACCCTGTGAATGCGGCAGATTCTTCATTGGGGAAACTCCCAAGATTAGAATCAAGGAACACCAGAGATTGGCTCAACTGGGAAAAACCGAAAAATCCAAACTAGTCCAACATGTCAGGAACGAAGACCACAATATCAGATGGAACGAGGCTTCCATAATATCAAAGGAGAAAGATGGAAAAAGAGAAAATTGAAGGAAGCAGCCTTCATGACTATAACAGCCAACCCGATCAGTGTGCCCTTCATTGAAATAAATTTTGTTTGGAGACCAATACGTTCTGAATTGAGGAGGACGAACTCGAATCAGGGAAGTACCAACTTAATTTAACTACTACACATATCATTCTATAGTCCGTTCACGAAAGGTTGAGCCGTCGCCGTCGGTTGTCCATAGAAATTTGGCATATTTCACTGTGTAAATGTTAGGTTATGTTCTTTATTTTCTTGTCAGATTGATACGCAATGTTGTCAATATTGCATAGAGTTCTCTGATAACTAGCAAGCGAGTCGGACGAGGCCGGGAACGTTCGGCAACGTTGACTTTATTTTACGTTATGACAGCAAATACTGCCAACTTCAGATAAATAAACAAACGCCTACTATGTGCTCAAACTTTCGTGAACGGACTATAGTTGTGAAATGATGTCAGTGATCTCTAACACAGAATTTGTAAAAATTCAATTTTCTGAGAGCTAATGTCAGAAGCTGGTCGCATTAATTTTGCTGAATTTACAATTCGATTTTGCTATTACCCTGAGGACGGCTAGCGAATGCTTCCGAAACGTTGGATGAAAAATCCAAGATAATAGAAACAGCCCAAATAATCTTTCAACCAATGAGCCATTATCAAGAATTTCCCGTTCACAACTACCAAGATATCTCAGTGAAAACATAACTGTGACAGATGGTCTTCCTGAAAGTTTTGCATTATTGTACATTTCGGCATTCACTAGTCATCTTCTAGAACTGCGTCCACAAAGATGGCTAGCTAATGCATGTCAAAACATGGAGCAGAACAATTTAAAATAATTCCTATACAAAGTGTGGTAAATGGTTATTCGATTATCATAAAAAACACCAACTATAGCAGATGTTGGTTCTTCTTTATCAAGTACCTCTTTCCGGTAGTACAATATGCTGTATGACATGAATTTCAGGATGTGTGGCTACTGTTGAGGTCGAACCACCCAAAACTTGCCATTTAACACAGAACTGACTATAAAACTTAACGTGTTATTAAATACATCTTGCCTTTGATAGGTTGCGGTTTTTAAACATTCCCATTTTGTGTCGATTTAACGATTCGTAACATTTAACGAGGTGTCGGACCACACACAGCGAGAATGTTTCAAATGGATTCA
Source organism: Propylea japonica (assembly GCA_013421045.1). Lineage (NCBI taxonomy): Eukaryota > Metazoa > Arthropoda > Insecta > Coleoptera > Coccinellidae > Propylea > Propylea japonica. Next base: position 114,517,878 of record CM024239.1, read on the forward strand.
GTGGCGGAGTCGATCCATTTGTTATGATGTTCATGGATATGATATTTTCTATTCAACGTCCTTCATGTCAGATGGGGACTTTGTATACGTAAAATTCGGGGTGTTTCTGAATTTATGCAAAACATTTAAGAGGTTATTCCGCTTCCACAGGTCATTTTTTGGAAAAAAATGTTCCCATAAATGTAGGTCCGGTAATGCATTGTTTTTGATTTTTTACTTGAAAACTAACTGAAAAAATGTAAGGAAAGCCCTAAGCAGGAGCTTTTGAGCGCTCTTTCTTTGGTGGAGCAATAAGACTATTAACTTGAAATTTATATGGCACTTGAGATTGATACCAAATATATCAAAGCAGAATCTCAGCACAATCGGAACAATATTCTGGAAAATATTCAAAAAATTGAATATAATGTAAAAAATAAGAAATTACAAAAATTAAGTTTTATGGTTCTGATGATGCGATCATTTTGAAATTGCATGAACATTCAGGATATCAGTTTTGATTCACACAATAAATTTCATTTGAATCGGTTATCCTGTTATGGAAATATATGGATTCTTCTTTCCAATATTCTAATTGAATTTTCTATGCTTCTGATGACAATACGGCCACAAAATTTTGCATGAAGATTCAGTGTATCAATCTTCATTCATAAAATAAATTTCATCCTATTCGGATAATTTTTTATGGAAATATGAAGTTCCTTCTTTTCAATATTCCAATTGAATTTTCTATGGTACTGTTTACACTATGGCCACAAAATTTGCAATTAGCTTCTTGTAAATTATCAGTTAATGTCCTAATGTCTTGAAATTCCATATGTATTGGAAGGGAAGTAACTTCACAAGACAAATAATTACTCTTCGTATGAACTCTTTACTGTTGAACTCTACATGTTTCAATCTTTACAAGCTCATCTTCAGGAGTTAGATTCATACAAGTGAAACTGAAAAAATATCAAGCGACTCAGCAACAAAATAAACTGAATAAACAGGTGAATCAACGTGCACACAACAACATCAAAAATTTTAAACTTGAAAGGTAGAATGTCAAAAATTCTCTCCAATGAAATCCAAAAATACCTCTGAAAAAACTTGCTTCATGGAAATCTTATGACCATCTTGCATATGGCCGCAACATTTCATTTTGATGGGTTTCGTTTTGTCTGAGTTATGGAGGAACAAAAATTTTGAATGGCCATATTATATGGAACACCCTGTACGATTTGGATGTTTAACGAACTCGAGCGATCCATTTGGGAACCGAACTCACCCTGAGAATTTCAAGTCTCCAGGACAATTCCTTCGAAAGTTATTGTGCTAACGGACGGCTAGACGGCCGCAAGGACAGAATTGAATTCGTCATCAGGGAGTCTAGCCCTATCGTTTGGAACAATTTTCGTCTCAAAATTAAAAAATTACAGGCATTTGAGCAAAGCGTTTAAGGAGAACGAGTGACCAAAAAAAATGTATCGATATTTCGTCTTCGTTCATGTAATGTTATAGTTAGTGCGGCAAAGCACAAATAACTAAGTAGGCACTCCAAGTTGCCTGCTGTATTTCAAATATACTGTACTCTGCACTTCCTTATCCCTTTTCTTGTTTTCACATACAAAAAGGAATTCGGTGAACAAAAGAGTTAATAATGGGAACAAAGGACCAATCTGAAGGCCAAAGAAGAAATGGAGTCGGTTTCTCACGAATAATTTAATGTACTTTACAATGACTTATGACCAGCATTATTTGAAAAATATGCGAGAACTCACCTTGCCTGAATTATTAACGTCCTCCAGATCTAGAAATACATCATAACCGAATCGAAATCAGACGTAAAACAAATAGGTTAAAGTCGTTAAATGTCAACGAAATTTATCTGTTTGTTTCAACAACATTGAACGTTCACCGAAAATCCCAAAAAAGATTCTTATTACGATCGAACTATTTCACCAAAAATTTAATGGCAGAACACGTTGACATACGATCTTTTAACTACCGTGAAATATATTATTTTTAAATGTGTAACGTATGCCGAGCGCTACCAATAACTCATCTTCTATATTTCTCCCAAGACCACACATGTGTATGGGGCGATGACAATTATAATGGGACAGTTATTGCAATTTCTCGAATCGTTGTGTCGGTGAAAATAACAGAAATTGCACTTTCGGGCTCGTATTTCACCGGATACCGCCATATCGCATCCCGCCGAGGATTTAGGACTGTTGTGGTTAAGGAGCCCCGAGAAAAGTTTTCGAGAAAGACGATTCAAGATTCTATATATTCCGAGCTACATTCATAATTCATGAAGAATTATTATGGCATACTTCTTGGAAATCTAGCAGCAGCATGAATATCTTATGTAAGACGGAATTTTGTGATACTTCCTTCAGCAACAAGTATCGCAGTTTTTACTTTTTGTGCACTTGTTCCAGGTAGCGAGTAGTTTTTATTAATATCCCTTTCAATTGAGTGCCAAATCTACTTTGAATATAGTTAACTTTTATTACCAAAACACAATGACAAGTTAGTCGTAGTTTAGTATAGTATTCTACCCGTGCATAATGGCTATTATTCATTGGGTGATTTAGGCTCATAGCCTAAAATTCACCTTTAGTATAATAGTAATTATTCTACGCTCGCTGCATAATATACTATTTTATCATGACTTGGAAATTATTGAGCAGTTCGAAATTACGTTGGTTCTGTGATAATTGTTCATTATGATTGCTAAACAGACATTCCTCGAGAGGGGAATATTTTTTCAAATTCAACCTTCTATGAATAATAATGTATAATGGGACAGTTATTGTAATTTCTCGAATCGTTGTGTCGGTGAAAATAACAGAAATTGCACTTTCGGGCTCGTATTTCACCGGATACCGAAATATCGCATCCCGCCGAGGATTTAGGACTGATGTGGTTAAGGAGCCCCGAGAAAAGTTTTCGAGAAAGACGATTCAAGATTTTATATATTCCGAGCTACATTCATAATTCATGAAGAATTATTATGGCATACTTCTTGGGAATCTAGCAGCAGCATGAATTTTGACGGAATTTGACGGAATTTTGTGATACTTCCTTCAGCAACAAGTATCGCAGTTTTTACTTTTTGTGCACTTGTTCCAGGTAGGGAGTAGTTTTATTCAATATCCCTTTCAATTGAGTGCCAAATCTACTTTGAATATAGTTAACTTTTATTACCAAACACACAATGACAAGTTACTCTTTCAATTTTACTTTTTCCACACTTGTAATAGAAGAGACTTATTAGCACCGCCAAATTTTAAAATCAAGCTTCAAGAAGAATATTCAGTAAACCGTAGTCGTAGATAAAGTATAGTATTCTACCCGTGCATAATGGCTATTATTCATTGGGTGATTTAGGCTGGTAGCCTAAAATTCACCTTTAGTATAATAGTAATTATTTTACGCTCGTTGCATAATATACTATTATATCATGACTTGGAAATTATTGAGCAGTCCGAAATTACGTTGGTTTTGTGATAATTGATCATTAGGATTGCTAAACAGACTATGAATAATAATGTATAATGGGACAGTTATTGCAATTTCTGGAATCGTTGTGTCGGTGAAAATAACAGAAATTGCACTTTCGGGCTCGTATTTCACCGGATACCGCCATATGGCATCCCGCCGAGGATTTAGGACTGATGTGGTTAAGGAGCCTCGAGAAAAGTTTTCGAGAAAGACGATTCAAGATTCTATATATTCCGAGCTACATTCATAATTCATGAAGAATTATTATGGCATACTTCTTGGGAAATCTAGCAGCAGCATGAATATCTTATGTAAGACGGAATTTTGTGATACTTCCTTCAGCAACAAGTATCGCAGTTTTTACTTTTTGTGCACTTGTTCCAGGTAGCGAGTAGTTTTATTTAATATCCCTTTCAATTGAGTGCCAAATCTACTTTGAATATAGTTAACTTTTATTACCAAACACACAATGACAAGTTACTCTTTCAAATTTACTTTTTCCACACTTGTAATAGAAGAGACTTATTAGCACCGCCAAATTTTAAAATCAAGCTTCAAGAAGAATATTCAGTAAACCGTAGTCGTAGATAAAGTATAGTTCTCTACCCGTGCATAATTGCTATTATTCATTGGCTGATTTAGGCTCGTAGCCTAAAATTCACCTTTAGTATAATAGTAATTATTCTACGCTCGTTGCATAATATACTATTATATCATGACTTGGAAATTATTGAGGAGTCCGAGATTGCCTACATTATGTGATAATTGATCATTAGGATTGCTGAACAGACATTCCCTGAGAGGGGAATATTTTTTCAAATTCAATCTTCTATGGATAATAATGGTTAATGGGACAGTTATTGCAATTTCTCGAATCGTTGTGTCGGTGAAAATAACAGAAATTGCACTTTCGGGCTCGTATTTCACCGGATACCGCCATATCGCATCCCGCCGAGGATTTAGGACTGATGTGGTTAAGGAGCCTCGAGAAAAGTTTTTGAGAAAGACGATTCAAGATTTTATATATTCCGAGCTACATTCATAATTCATGAAGAATTATTATGGCATACTTCTTGGGAAATCTAGCAGCAGCATGAATACCTATCTCATGTAAGACGGAATTTTGTGATACTTCCTTCAGCAACAAGTATCGCAGTTTTTACTTTTTGTGCACTTGTTCCAGGTAGGGAGTAGTTTTATTTAATATCCCTTTCAATTGAGTGCCAAATCTACTTTGAATATAGTTAACTTTTATTACCAAACACACAATGACAAGTTACTCTTTCAAATTGACTTTTTCCACACTTGTAATAGAAGAGACTTATTAGCACCGCCAAATTTTAAAATCAAGCTTCAAGAAGAATATTCAGTAAACCGTAGTCGTAGATAAAGTATAGTATTCTACCCGTGCATAATGGCTATTATTCATTGGGTGATTTAGGCTCGTAGCCTAAAACTCACCTTTAGTATAATAGTAATTATTCTACGATCGTTGCATAATATACTATTATATCATGACTTGGAAATTATTGAGCAGTCCGAAATTACGTTGGTTCTGTGATAATTGTTCATTATGATTGCTAAACAGACATTCCTTGAGAGGGGAATATTTTTTCAAATTCAATCTTCTATGGATAATAATGGTTAATGGGACAGTTATTGCAATTTCTCGAATCGTTGTGTCGGTGAAAATAACAGAAATTGCACTTTCGGGGTCGTATTTCACCGGATACCGCCATATCGCATCCCGCCGAGGATTTAGGACTGATGTGGTTAAGGAGCCTCGAGAAAAGTTTTCGAGAAAGACGATTCAAGATTTTATATATTCCGAGCTACATTCATAATTCATGAAGAATTATTATGGCATACTTCTTGGGAAATCTAGCAGGAGCATGAATATCTTATGTAAGAAGGAATTTTGTGATACTTCCTTCAGCAACAAGTATCGCAGTTTTTACTTTTTGTGCACTTGTTCCAGGTAGGGAGTAGTTTTATTTAATATCCCTTTCAATTGAGTGCCAAATCTACTTTGAATATAGTTAACTTTTATTACCAAACACACAATAACAAGTTACTCTTTCAAATTGACTTTTTCCACACTTGTAATAGAAGAGACTTATTAGCAACGCCAAATTTTAAAATCAAGCTTCAAGAAGAATATTCAGTAAACCGTAGTCGTAGTTTAGTATAGTATTTTACCCGTGCATAATGGCTATTATTCATTGGGTGATTTAGGCTCGTAGCCTAAAATTCACCTTTAGTATAATAGTAATTATTCTACGCTCGTTGCATAATATACTATTATATCATGACTTGGAAATTATTGAGCAGTCCGAAATTACGTTGGTTCTGTGATAATTGTTCATTATGATTGCTAAACAGACATTCCTTGAGAGGGGAATATTTTTTCAAATTCAATCTTCTATGATAATAATGTATAATGGGACAGTTATTGCAATTTCTCGAATCGTTGTGTCGATGAAAATAACAGAAATTGCACTTTCGGGCTCGTATTTCACCGGATACCGCCATATCGCATCCCGCCGAGGATTTAGGACTGATGTGGTTAAGGAGCCTCGAGAAAAGTTTTCGAGAAAGACGATTCAAGATTTTATATATTCCGAGCTACATTCATAATTCATGAAGAATTATTATGGCATACTTCTTGGGAAATCTAGCAGCAGCATGAATATCTCATGTAAGACGGAATTTTGTGATACTTCCTTCAGCAACAAGTATCGCAGTTTTTACTTTTTGTGCACTTGTTCCAGGTAGGGAGTAGTTTTATTTAATATCCCTTTCAATTGAGTGCCAAATCTACTTTGAATATAGTTAACTTTTATTACCAAACACACAATGACAAGTTACTCTTTCAAATTGACTTTTTCCACACTTGTAATAGAAGAGACTTATTAGCACCGCCAAATTTTAAAATCAAGCTTCAAGAAGAATATTCAGTAAACCGTAGTCGTAGTTTAATAAAGTATTCTACCCGTGCATAATGGCTATTATTCATAGGGTGATTTAGGCTCGTAGCCTAAAATTCACCTTTAGTATAATAGTAATTATTCTACGCTCGTTGCATAATATACTATTATATCATGACTTGGAAATTATTGAGCAGTCTGAAATTACGTTGGTTCTGTGATAATTGTTCATTATGATTGCTAAACAGACATTCCTTGAGAGGGGAATATTTTTTCAAATTCAATCTTCTATGAATAATAATGTATAATGGGACTGTTATTGCAATTTCTCAATCGTTGTGTCGGTGAAAATAACAGAAATTGCACTTTCGGGCTCGTATTTCACCGGATACCGCCATATCGCATCCCGTCGAGGATTTAGGACTGATGTGGTTAAGGAGCCTCGAGAAAAGTTTCCGAGAAAGACGATTTGAAGATTTTATATATTCCGAGCTACATTCATAATTCATGAAGAATTATTATGGCATACTTCTGGGGACATCTAGCAGCAGCATGAATTTCTTATGTAAGACGGAATTTTGTGATTCCTTCGGCAACAAGTATGGTAGTTTTTACTTTTTGTGCACTTGTTCCAGGTAGGGAGTAGTTTTATTAAATATCCTTTTCAATTGAGTGCCAAATCTTCTCTGAGTATAGTTTACTTTTATTACAAAAACAACAATGACAAGTTAGTCTTACAACTTGATTTTCCACACTTGTAACAAAAAGGACATATTACGCCCGCCAAATATTAAAAGCTTCAAGAAAAATATTCAGTAATCCGTAGGTACTCGTGGGGTATAAACTATAGTATTCCACCAGTGTATAATGGTCTTTATTCACTGGTAATTTAGGCTCGTAGTCTAAACTTCACCTTAGTAGTACTAGCAATTTTCTACGCTCGTTGCATTAATATACCATTATATCATGACTTGAAAATTATTGAGCGATCCGAGATTACCTTGATTCTGTGATAATCGGTCATAAGGATTGCTAAACAGACATTCCTTGAGAAGGAAATATTTTTTCAAATTCAATTTCTATGGATAATAAGTATAATAGGAGAGTTATTGCAAATTTCTGGAATAGTTGTGTCGGTGAAAATAACAAAAATTGCACTTTCGTGCTCGTATTTCACCGGATACCGCCATATCGCATCCCGCCGAGGATTTAGGACTGATGGGTTAAGGAGCCTCGAGAAAAGTTTCCGAGAAAGACGATTTGAAGATTTTATATTCCGAGCTACATTCATAATTCATGAAGAATTATTATGGCATACTTCTGGGGAAATCTAGCAGCAGCATGAATTTCTTATGTAAGACGGAATTTTGTGATACTTCCTTCGGCAACAAGTATGGCAGTTTTTACTTTTTGTGCACTTGTTCCAGGTAGGGAGTAGTTTTATTGAATATCCTTTTCAATTGAGGGCTAAATCTACTTTGAATATATAACTTTCATTACAAAACACACAATAACAAGTTACTCTTTCAACTTGACTTTCCACACTTGTAATAGAAGGGATATAATACGGCCGCCAAATATTAAAAGCTTCAAGAAAAATATTCAGTAATCCGTAGTCGTGGATAAAGTATAGTATTTTACCCGTGCATAAAGGCTCTTATTCATTGGGTCACTTAGGCTCATAGCCTAAACTTCACCTTTATTATAATAATAATTATTCTACGCTCGTTGCATAATATAGTATTATATAATGACTTGGAAATTATTGAGCAGTACGAGATCACCTTGATTATGTGATAATTGTTCTTCGGGATTCCTAAACAGACATTCCTCGAGATTGGAAATTTTTTCAAACTCAATATTCTATGAATAATAATGTATAATGGGACTGTCATTGTAATTTCTCGAATCGTTGTGTTGGTGAAAATAACAGAAATTGCACTTTCGGGGTCGTATTTCACCGGATACCGCCATATCGCATCCCGCCGAGGATTTAGGACTGATGTGGTTAAGGAGCCTCGAGAAAAGTTTTCGAGAAAGACGATTCAAAGATTTTATATATTCCGAGCTACATTCATAATTCATGAAGAATTATTATGGCATACTTCTTGGGAAATCTAGCAGCAGCATGAATATCTTATGTAAGACGGAATTTTGTGATACTTCCTTCAGCAACAAGTATGGTAGCTTTTACTTTTTGTGCACTTGTAGGGAATAGTTTTATAAACATCCTCAATTGAGTGACAAATCTACTTTGAATGTACCTAGTTTACTTTTATTGCAAAACACACAATGACAAGTTAGTCTTCAATTTGACTTTTTCCACACTTGTAATAGAAGGGACATATTACGGGCCGCTAAATATTAAAAGCTTCAAGAAAAATATTTCATTATCTGTAGTCATGGATAAAGTATAGTATTCTACCCGTGCATAATGGCTATTATTCATTGAGTGATTTAGGCTCGTAGCCTTAACTTCACCTTCAGTATAATAGTAATTATTCTACGCTCGTTGCATAATATACCATTATATCATGACTTGGAAATTATTGAACTGCCTGAAATTACCTTAATTCTGTGATAATTGTTCATTAGGATTCCTAAATAGACATTCCTTGAGAGGGGAATATTTTTTCAAATTCATCTTTTATGGATAATGTATAATGGGACAGTTATTGCAATTTCTCGAATCGTGTGTCGGTGAAAATAACAGAATTGCATTTTCGGGCTCGTATTTCACCGGATACCGTCATATCGAATCCCGCCGAGGATTTAGGACTGATGTGGTTAAGGAGCCTCGACAAAAGTTTTCGAGAAAGACGATTCAAGATTTTATATATTCCGAGCTACATTCATAATTCATGAAGAATTATTGGCATACTTCTTGGGAAATCTAGCAGGAGCATGAATATCTTATGTAAGACGGAATTTTGTGATACTTCCTTCAGCACAAGTATGGTAGTTTTTACTTTTTGTGCATTGTTCCAGGTAGGGAGTAGTTTTATTAAAAACCCTTTTCAATTGAGTGCCAAATCTACTTTGAATATATTTGACTTTTTACAAAACACACAATGACAAGTTACTCTTACAACTTGACTTTTTCCACACTTGTAACAAATGTACTGATATGGTATCGTGTAATTCTTATTTAATTTAATTGTAATTTCAATTGGTTATGAAATTACACAACCCAAACAATCTCTTGAGCTAATTTCACCGGATACCGCCATATCGCATCCCGCCGAAAATTCAGGACTGACTGTGGTTTAAGGTTAAGTTTTCGGGAAAAACGATTCAATTATTTCATTATTCCGAGCTACATAATTCATGAAGAATTATTATGGCATACTTTTTGGAAAATCTAGCAGGAGCATGAATATCTTATGTGAAGGTTGACGCTCACTTGGACGAGACGAGACGAGACGAAGCGTAAGTTTGCCGAGGACAGCGCAGTTGGACGAAGCGATGCGTCGAGCAGGCATCGGAAAAAATTCCCCCTATCTCTAGTCCGCAATAAATTATTATTACCCTTGCTGCATGCCGCCCACCTGCATGAACAAGGGTAGATGATCCAGGCGTCGAACGACTCGCCTCCTCGCTACTCTTCGCTTCGCGCCTCCTAGGTGAGCGTCTACCCATTTGTTTCAATGCTAAACACCCCAACGGAAAACGACGCGTTTCTGCAGAGCGCTTCGCTTCGTCCTAGTGCGCGTCTAACGACTCGGTTCTTCGCTTCGCGCCTCCTAAGTGAGCGTCTACCCATTTGATTCAGTGCAAACCGTTCTGGCGGAAAACAACTCTTCGTCTCGTCTCGTCCAAGTGAGCATCAACCTTTAGACGGAATTTTGTGATACTTCTTTCACCAACAGGTATGGGAGATTCTACATATTGTGCGCTTGTTGCAGGTAGGGAGCAGTTTTATTAAATGTGCTCTTCAATTGAGGGCCACATCTACTTTAAATACAGGGTGTTCCGTAATTAGACCGACAAACTTCTAGTGGACATTATAAATCATATTTTAGAAAGATTCGACCCAAATCATATAATGCAAAATTGCTTCGTTAAGGAGCTAGTGCCCTTTGAGATGACGTCCTGTCCACACTTTTTGGCCACATATTCGCAAATCGGAGTGCTGAAAGTTTACACATTGGCTAATATCAAAAATACGCATCGATTAGATTGAGTGCATTTCTTTCATGTCAAGCACAATCGTATTATTGGGGGGGCGAAGGGTATTTTTAGTTTAAAAACTTTTTTAACTTTCATTATTTCGCGAGATTTACATCATATTCATAAACTCTGATGTTATTTTATGAAAAAAGATGCTCCTGTATAATAACTATCAGATGCAGCATTTCTGAGAAAAAAATTATTTTTATCATTTAACTAACTCTAAAGACTTAATGAAAAGAGAGAAAATTTCAAATCTATTTTTTTCAGAAATGGTGCATCTGGGCGTTGTCATACAAGATCATCTTTTTTCAAGAAAAACATCAGAGTTTATGAATATGATGTAATTCTCTCGAAATAATGAAAGTTAAAAAAGTTTAATCTAAAAATACCTTTCGCCCCCCCAAATGATACTATTGTGCTTGACATGAAAGAAATGCACTCTAACTAATCGATGCGTATTTTTGATATTAGCCAATGTGTAAACTTGCAGCACTTTATGTGACTCCGTTTTGCGAATATGTGGCAAAAAGTGTGGACAGGACGTCGTCTTCAAAGGCCACTAGCTCCTTAACGAAGCAATTTTGCATTATATGATTTGGGCCGAATCTGTCTCAAATATCATCGATAATGTCCACTAGAATTTGTCGGTCTATTTACGGGACACCCTGTATTATCAACATTAATTACAAAATACACAATGACAGGTTCATTAAACATTCCTCTTTCAACTTGACTTTTTCCCTACTAGTAATAGAAGGGTCATATTACGGCCGCCATGCCGCCAAATGTAAAAACTTCTAGAATGTACTTAAGGGTATTCAGTTTTCTTGGATAAAGTATAGTATTCGTATAATCGCTATTATTCACTCGGTGATTTGAGCTCGTAGCCTAAACTTCATCTTGTGAATAATTGCAATCATTATACGCGTGTTGCATAATATACTATCATAACATAGCTGCAAAATTATTAAGCTGTTCGACATTATCTTGATTCTGTTATAATTGTTCCTTAGGATTTCTGAACAGGCATGCCTTGAGATGAGAATTATATTTCAGGTATTCAGCGTTTTTAAAATGATTGGCACTTTTAAGACTGTTTATTCCGTCGAAGTAACAGATATATAGAAGATTTGGAGAGTTTCTAACTTCCGTGAAAATTTCAATATACAGAAACATTTCAATTAAGGTTGCGGTCTCAGCAATACTATACAAGAAGAAACTCAGGGGGTGATATACTGTTTTGAAACCCAAGCAAGCCATTCTAATCTTCCTAAACGCCGCTGTTTATCTTACATGTTGAAAATGTCTTGCATTAATTACGTCAATTTATAACCCAATGAAAGATTTCAGCAAGAGGCAAAGACGGCATTTTTCACTCGACTGGTGGATCGACTAATCCGAATAGCACGACAAAAGCAGACAGGCAGGGACTGATGGTCCAATTATGTTGCCCTCTTTAACATTTTGATCCATCATTTTTTTCGAGGTGAATAATGATCAGCTGTCACTTAGCATTGGCGAGTGGCCCTTGTGTTTTGTAGGTGAAAATTTGTTGACGGTCTATAACTGAATGTTGTAATTTTGAGAATAGATATTATATTAGGTACTTGGTTTGGGTGCCAACAGAATTCATTTTCTCATATTCTCTGAATAGATAATTTAATATGGAACTCGAGATTGATACTTTATATACAGGGTGTCCCGTAAATACCACGCGAAAGTGACACTCAGTAAAAGTCCGCTGGTTTTCGAGATATCACCACTTTTGCAAACAAAAAATGAAAGAGAAAGTGAGATAAAAGAGAAAGAAGAGCAAAAATAATGGTTGTTTGAAACGGTAGCGAGGAAAGAATATCAAGCAACATGTAATTTGGCAAAGGTGATACTTGTGCATTTTTCCTAATTTTTAATTATTTCGGCATAAAACATCTCTCGCGACAAAATTATAATTTCTAAGGTTGACACAAAAAAATTGGAAGTGTTGTGTATCATTTTGAAAAGTGCTGGAAATGGACCAGTTTTTACGATTATTTGTCAATTCAGTCTGATTTTTTCTCACATCAGTCAGTCAAACTTAAGTTAACGTTTTAACTTCGTCATAAAATAAACAAGTTAGACATTTTTTTAAAGGATTTTGTTCTAGTTCTCGGTGAAGTTATTACTTCATTGTTTAAAGCAACTATTCAGGGTAGCCTAGGTAAAAAAAAAAACATGAGTTGAAGACCGAAAATTGGAGATTTTCAAAAAAACACACAAAAGTGGTTATATCTCGAAAACCAGCGGACTTTTACTGAGGTCATGTTGATGCTTTCTGAAAGACCTAATGTCAATCTATCTCCAGTGTCACTTTCGCGTGGTATTTACGGGACACCCTGTATAAATGCAGAATCTTAGCACAATCGGAATTATATTTTGGAAATTATTCAGAAAATGAAATATGGAAAAATATAAATTGAAAAAATTTGATTCTATGGTTCTGATGATGCAATCCACTTGAAATTTTGCATGAACATTCAGTATTTCAGTTTACATTCACAAAAAATTTTCACTCGAATCGGATATCCTGTTATGGAAGTATAAAGATTCTTCTTTCCAATATTCCAATTGAATTTTCTACGGTTCTGTTAACACTATAGCCACAAAATTGCGCATGAAAATTCAGTATATCAATTTACATTAAAAAAAAATTTCACACGAAACGGATATCCTGTTATGGAAATATAAAGATTCTTCATTCAATATTTCGATTGAATTTTCTATGGTTCTGTTAACACTATGACCACAAAATTTCGCATGAAAATTCAGTAATCAGTTAACATTCACAAAAAAATTTCACTCGAATCGGATATACTGTTATGGAAATATAAAAATTTTTCTTTTCAATATTCCAATTGAATTTTCTATGGTTCTGTTCACACTATGGCCACAAAATTCTGCATTAACATTCAGTGTATCAATCTTTATTTAAAAAATGAATTTCATCCGAATCGGATATTTCTTTCATGGAAATATAAAGTTCCTTCTTGTCAATATTTCAATTGAATTTTCTATTGTTCGGTTTACACTATGGCCACAAAATTTTGCAGAAAGCTCATTATATTTCATGAGGCTTGCTATGAGCATCTTGCATTTGGCCGTAACATTTTATTTCGATTGGTTTCGTTTTTTCTGAGATATTGTGGAACAAAAATTTTGAATGGCCATTTTTTATGGAACACCCTGTATGATTTGGCTGGTTAACGAACTCAACCAAGCCATTTGGGACCCGAACTCATCCTGAAAGTTTCAAGTCTCTAGAACAATCCCTTCGAAAGTTATTGTGCTAACGGACGGCCAGACGGCTTCACGGACATAATCAAATTTGACCACGAATTGGTCATCAGAGATTCTAACCCTACCGTTTGATACCATTTTCGGCTCAAAATTCGAAAATTACAGACATTTATAATAGTCACCAGTTTGCCGATAATAGTCACCAGTTTGCCGTGCATCTTTCTACAGCTAGGACAGCGGTGTATCAGAAGGCTTTTCTTTACCGAACTGCAAGGCTATGGAATGGAATACCCTACCTCAAGATGTATTCCCCCTTGGCTACAACTTACAGCAGTTTAAGAGTTTAAGACACGCACAAACCGATTTCTTCTAAATTCATCTCGGGGCGCTTGAAAGGGCGTTATAAGCTCAGTCTTTTCCCGAGAGATGCGTATAAAAAAAAATTGGACAAAACGATATAGCACTCGTGTAAGGAGAACGAACGCTCAAAAACCAAAATTCTGGCCAGTAGGTGGTGTAGATGGTGCTTTGAAACATAAATTCTTATAACCTTCTGAGGGAAAAAGCAAAAATTCGAAATTTCCACGACCGGTTCGGGATGTCATTTGAGTTCGTTAGTGGACCAGATCAGTTGGTTAGTTCTGTAACTTATATAAAAGGTTTTCCAATGGGAGTTGTTATTTTGATATTCTAAGAAAAATGCCAATTTTCAATATAAAAGATCGGATGTTCATTTCATTATAAAGAAAAAGCTATGCCGTTAATAGTGGAAAATAACAACAGGTAAATGACCACCACGACCACGCTTACAGGACCATATCCATAACCAAATCGCAAAGTGGCGGCCTTATGTCCTCGATAGCCTCACGAATTCCATCTTTGAGGTCTTGAATCGACGCTGGGCTATTGGCGTAGACCTTCTCTTTCACTTGGCCCCTAAGGAAGAAGTCACAAGGTGTTAAATCACAAGATCTCGGTGACCAATTGTGATCACCTCTTCGAAAGATAACACGGTCCGGAAACTGTCTTGTTGAAAGTAAACGTTGTCCAGATAAATGAGAAAAATAATGAATTTCTACCACCTTCTTTCGATATTGAAAACATTTGTAAAAATATGACAAGAAACGTAAAATATTACCTTCAACACTAATAAACAGAATGGAATATGTCAAATTTCAACCGACTGCTCTCATGAAACTGAATGGAAAATAACAATCTGACTATAAAATAAGAAACAAAGTCTATAATTTCGATATGCACAGTGAAATTAGTCAAAATTCCATGGCCATGATCGACTGTTTTTGTTAAAGCGAACGCACTATAATTTTTCATTTTTTCATATATCTAATTCATTATAGTACAGAGTGGACTGTGTACTGGTTCAACAGTTGTGACCATAGCAGATACGAGTCTCTGAATCTGCCCCTATTATAGAGCAATCGTTTTATTTTTTCACTGCTCCCCGTACAATTAATCTGAGGCTTCTGAAACTTCATCTGGAGTTTGGTGATTATTTTCGAAGTTCATTGTTTGTTGATAGAGAACGCTAGTGAAAGCCGCCGTAATAACGACAAAGGCACAGCAACATCGTTTCGAAGAATACCAATAAAATGAGCATGGATTAAATAGAGACACGGCTGAAACAACATAATGACTGTCACATCAATCTGATGCCGACGCAACGCAGTTACCGAAATGAGGCGAGGAACAGAACTGAAAACGTGAGTTAAGTTATGAGGAAATTAGGGGAAAGAAGGCATGCCATCGGTGAAATCTTGTTGTGTAAATGTTTTTTAATTTTTTTTTGATTTTAACAAAAACTATTAGGTGTACAAATAAGTTTCCGCGGTTTGTCAAAAGATGGCCCCACCAGAAGGTTATGGAGAAATTGTCAGATGTAAAACGTAATATCCCAAGTTTAGTCATCTGGCAACACCATAACCTTAAAGTACTAGTGATTCCGTATCAGCATCACGTAATTTTTTTCGTGCAAAAATGTCAAGTTTTATTCCGAATAAGCATCATTTGCGGGAACTTTTGATTTACTTCTTTAATGTGAAAAAATCTGCAGCTGAGGCGCATCGATTGCTTCTAGAAGCATATGGTGAAGCTGCTTTAAGTGAGAGAAGTTGTCGACAGTTAAGCCGAATATTCATGGAAAAAAACTCATGCTGTGTATTTGGTGGGATCAGCTTGGTGTCGTGTATTATGAATTGCTGAGAACCAAGCGAAACCATTACTGGAGCTCTCTACCGAACACAATTGATGAGATTGAGTCGGGCACTTAAGGAAAAACGCGCCCATTACTACTCCAGACACGACAAAATTATTCTTTTACACGATAATGCTCGTCCACATGTTGCGGCGCCGGTAAAAAACATACTTGGAAACACTCAACTGGGAAGTTTTACCCCACCCGCCGTATTCACCAGACTTAGCCCCTTCTGATTATCACCTGTTCCGGTCGATGGCACATGGTCTGTCTGAGCAGCGCTTCACATCATATGAAGACACTAAAAATTGGGTAGATTTGTGGATAGCGTCAAAAGATGAAGAGTTTTTTCGACGGGGTATCCGAATGTTGCCAGAAAGATGGGGAAAAGTAGTGGCAAATGATGGAAAATACTTTGAATAAAACGTAATGTACTTTTCCTTACAATAAATTCCTAATTTTTATAAAAAACCGCGGAAACTTATTTGTACACCTAATATTTCTGTTGGATATTCGGCTGATATAAAATTTACAAATAGTATACTATACAACGAGCGTATAATGATAGCTATTATTCGCGAGGTAAATTTTATGTCCAATACACTTCTGTGGAAAGTTAAAATAGATTCATTTCAAAATTACTTATTATTATTTTTTCCAATTGGTCCTAGGTAAACAGCTTGACTCAGTTTGGTCCGAATGTCTGTAAGTTTCGAAGGAAAAGAGCTAGGACTTGGAATTGTTAGGGTAGGTGCAGTATCAAAAAGTTCGTCCAAATAGGTCGAGTACTTCTCCAGTTATAAGGAATAGAATTTTTTCGAAGATGCCCGAAATAGAAAACCGATCAGATTCTAATTCATTATAAAGATGCTTAATGATCACTTGATTGGGTCAGAAATTTAATAGCTATGCAAAATTCGGTAAGCTCTTCAGATTGATATATTACATGAACTATTTTTATCATTTTTACTTCGGCCCGGCCAGTATTCGCCAGCCGTCGTCAGGAAAACACTTAGTTATATAGTTATAGTTTTAGTTTAAAAAGGGGTGACAGTTCACTGCGACCTCAAGGTCTATTGTGCCCCCTTACAGAGCTGTTCTGACTACACCCTTCACAGCTTGCCTTCGAGTTCCAAAGATCTGATGCAATCCAATATCTGTGAAGCTTTAACGAGGCTAGTTCCTCACTCTTACAAGTTTCTTGCCCAAGACATTCTCTCCTTAGGCTCGTAATGGAAAAGCATTTCGTGATTAGGTGAAAGGGTGTTTCATCCTCCTCCCCATAGAACCTACACTCATCAGTGTCCAATAATCCCATCCTCAACAGGTGCTTCCTGAGGCGACAATGTCCTGTAAGAAAGCCAGTGAGAATGTGTAATTGTTTCTTACCAAGATCCAGATATCTTTTAGATCTTGCTGTTTCAAAGCTCCTAAGGAACTTAGTGGAATGGTCCATCCCTGGGAGGTTCCGCCAGAGTTTTTCCTTCTCGGCTTTCTCCTTCTCGAGATACTCCTTCTCATGGGTACATTTACCTATACCATGGAAGGGTTCTGGCCCTCTTTGGCAAGTGTATCGGCCTCTTCGTTTCCTTGATTCCCGAATAGCCGGGGATACATATTAAATAGACCTTATTTTTCTTGTCTACTTCATTGAGTTTGTTCCGGCACTCCTGATCATCATTGAGTCGATGACGTAGGAGCTCAGTGCTTTAATAGCAGCTTGCAGAGCCGGAACTAGGATTCTAGAGCCTGTGGCAAACTTTCAAAATGCGCCCTTGAAGAAATTTATTTTTCAATAAATATATGATTTTTATAATTGACATTTATTGATTATAAGGGGTTTTCCAATAAAAGCTGTTATTTTGATATTAAAAGAAAAATGCCATTTTTCAATAAAAATTATCGGATGTTTATTTCATTATGAAGAAGAAGCTATGCCGTTAATAGTGGAAAATAACATAAAGCAAATGACCACCACGACCACGCTTACAGGACCATATCCTTTTAATGAAATTTTCCATAACCAAATCGCAAAGTGGCTGCCCTATGTCCTCGATAGCCTCACGAATTCCATCTTTGAGGTTTGAATCGACGCTGGGCTATTGGCGTAGATCTTCTCTTTCACGAAGTCGCAAGGTGTTAAATCACAAGATCTCGGTGGCCAATTGTAATCACCTCTTCGAGAGATAACATGGTTCGTAAACTTTTCCCGCAAAAGACCAATGGTTTCGTTGCTTGTGGGGCACGTAACGCCGTCTTGTTGAATGTAAACGTTGTCCAGATCAGTATTATCCAATTTCGGCCATAAAAAATCATTGATCATCTCTCGATAGGGCAATCCATCCACCGTAACTGTTGCTCCCGCCTCATTTTCCGAAAAGTGGTCCAATGACTCCGCCGGACCATGAACAGCACCAAACAGTCACACGTTGCGGATAGAGAGGCTTTTCAACAATAACTCTTGGGTTTTCCTAGCCCCAGATGCGACAATTCTGCTTGTTGACGAGGCCACCGAGGTGGAAATGGGCCTCATCACTCAAGATGATTTTTCGATGGAATTCCGGTTCTTGTGTTAACTGAACTTCATGAGTCATAAGACCCAATCTTTATGCAAAATACGGTGTAATGACGTTTGGTGGAATCCCTATTTTCCAAGAACGACGAGGCATGGACAAATCTGGTGGATTTTCTTTAACACTTTCGGCGGCAGCAGCAATATTTTCGGCTGTTCTCGAGCGACGTGCACGGGTTTTATTCTTCACATCACTAACTTGTCCCAAGATCTCGAATTTTTCCACCAATTTCTTCATTGCGGTCCGACAAGGTTCTTGAAGCGTGTATCGTTTCATTTTTAGTAATGACGTAGTTTCTACTTGTCAAATGTCAAAAAATTACAGCTTCAAACATGATATCTACCGAAATAGTAGGCTTTTCAAAATAACACCTCTTTTTGGAAAACCCTTTATTTTGAAGAACCTTTTATTGACAATAATCTACCATATTTTAAGGTAATGGACCATGCATCTAGAGTCGTGTTTCTCGCCATGTATAATTTTCTAGGGTTTTGTTCCGTTTTGGTAGGGTTCGTTAACTACGTGTTTCTCAATTTTGTAAACTGGTAAATTCGCCGCTTTGAAATATAGAGCTTGTAGTCAATCTTGATGTAAAATGGAATATTTAATATTTCACATTTTGCGCCCCTAGGTCGTTTGCGCCCGTGGCAAATGCCTCCCACGCCACGCCCACGGTCCGGCTCTGGCAGCTTGACTATCTGAGTGTATGGCTCATAGAGATAGAATATTCTATCTCTATGGTATGGCTATATCGAACTTCTTTCTAGATTTATATCTAGACATTTTTCAATATCTAAGATTTCTGCTTGAAACATGCTCATACAGGAGGAGCCTAGCTACAATGCACACTTGGTACATGGCCCGGGTGTCAATTCTCGGGATCACTCGTTCGACGAACGTATTGGATATTGACATATCCTTAATTACTTGTTCCTACGAAAGTGTACGTTCATTTCGAACAGATACTATTTTTTCAATTTCCAGAGATCGACGCTCAAAATATCAAGAACGTATACGTTCGTCGAACTAGTGATCCCGAGAAATGACACCTCGTATATGCCAGCGCCAGCTCCTGTAAAGGTTTTTGGAAAAAAACACTTATGGCCGATTGCAACCGTTCGTCTAAGCAACGTTTAAGCCCTTAAGTGACGTTTATTCCATTGATGAAACGTCATTTCAGGGCTTAAACGTTGCTTAGACGAACGGTGCAATCGGGCATTAGGCTTTGAACTCTTTAGACAACAACTTTCGTTACTTTGTGAAAATGTTAGACAATATTTTTGAGAAGCCTGGCGAATGCTGGTCATTCGAACCATATTCAGCTGGTTCGCAAGAAAACATATTCGGGTCCTTTCGATTCGAAAATGCAACGTACGATCAGAAGGAGCAGATGTTTTATCAAGATATTTTCTAAATCGTATACAAATTGAAATGATATCTACAGAAGGAAAAAATGAATTAATTCAGAAGGTGTCAATACTATTTGTAGAATCATTTTTATTCTAACCATACCAGGAATATATTTACAAATCGACCAAAATATTGCTAAGCAACATAAGACAACTCAAAAACTCTAGCACTATTGATCATATTGGGATAACGATTATTCAAATTTGAATAATTTGAGAGTTATTATACTTCCGTTTTATTTGTTGAAGAATTCAATTTTTCTGTTAATCAACGGCATATGAAAACGAAATCTATTCATGCATTAATTTTGATCAATCATAAACCAGAATGGCTCAACGGTTCAAAATCTGAATTGTGGAGCGGATTTGTAGCTTCGAATCTCAGTGCGGTAAAAATATTTTAATTTTGTTCAAAAGTACATCAGGCCGTACTTGTTTCAGTAAGAATATAATAACCATCGTTCAAAATTGGATATTCACGGGACGATAAATTCTAGCATTGCATGATATTAACATTACCCAAATTAATTCTTAGTGTTAGCAACGTCATACAAGCTAGGAGTTTTACAAAGGGTCCAGTAGTATTGTTTATTCTCGATTACAGTGATTGGTTCCTCATAAAATTATAACCATAATAATAATTCGTGTAATTATTTGAATCCTCATCAAATTATTCAAAAGCTCATTGTTTCTGTTTGTTCTGAACTATGAATATTCAGATGTTAAAACAAAATCTGCTTGATATGCTAGTTTTTCAAAAACTTAGTTCCTCAATACCACCGTTTCAAACATATATTCTACTTTTTAATGAGAAGTTCAGTTTCTTATAATCTGAGCATCACACACATTTATTTTAATAGTTCCTCAATATATTTGTTCAGGGGTTGGTCATGCGTTCTCAGGCTTCAATCCCATTCAATTTCATCAATTCTTACCTTTCTTAGAAAGGAGGAAGAGCAATACATCAGTCTATTTTTCACTGGATTATGCACAATTTTTACGTAACAGCTTTCCACTTTGGGCTTCCGTTATGAGATTTTTGGAAGATAAGAGATTACCGGACATGAAAGTAATGAAATTTTTCCTTAATACAATTGAAATTACCCTCGCATCTTGGAATCTGACAAACTGAAATAATTAAGTATAAAAAACTTAGCAACTAACATGTTACTGTCGTAAGATATTGAAAAACTGATACACTGGAAAAATCAGTAATCAAATAACCAAAAAACTATTCAACTGAGTAATTCAAAAATTCAGACTACAATTCTTAAGAAAGTCATTTTCTTTTTTTCCTTATTGCTCAGCTTCACTGTTCTATATTATATCGGTTTGTTGTTTTTAAGGAACTAGATAACTAGTTCCTTAAATTCTGAATTGTTTTGTTTATTATTGATCCATTTTTATATTTCCTGATTTCCTTACCTAAAGGGTTGGTCTATGGAATTGGAATGATTTTATCTACTCTGTAATTGCAGGATTCTGCTCTTCCGGATGAAAATGTACCCGAATGAATATTAAGTTTAGAAATGGAGCTATCTATCACTCTAAAATCCAAATTCCTTTTCGGAAAGCTCATAAATTAAAACTGAACGACACTCAACTATATAATTTACGATAGAAATAGCTACAAGGAAAACATAATTCTCATTCTGCAATATGTTTTGATAGTGCAAACCCCAGTCGCCATTCCTACCGACATTATTTTTACCTCCATATTCGAAAAGCCTCCCGAAAAGAAATCAAAACACATCATTTTTCCGTAATATCATTTAGCGAAGAATAAAATAACAAACGAATAAACCCCTAACGATGATACATCACATATTTATGAAGGATTTAATGGTATTTTAAGCCCATTTATTGCCGCGGGATGTTTATGGATTGTCAAAATTATTACATGGCTTACTGATGTTTAGTCAGCCTATCGGGACGTCGGGACGTTACTGGGCGTCTCTTAAAGGAGTGGGGATGTATACAAAGTAGACTTAGATGAATGTTGATGATTTTTAGTTAATTTGATGGGATCAAGTGCGGAACATCGTATTAACGACAACATTTTCGGTTTGATTGAAGAAGTGACAATTTAAACGTTGAGGAAGTGTACTAGTGTGATGTAAAATGTATGGTATGCATCAAATCGACCACTGCTTCTACCTGGAGCGCATCCTGGAGTGCTCTACCAACACGATGCACAACCCTTTCCTAGCTCAACGTCTCTTCAACCCTTACCTCCAACAAATGTGGTTTCCTTTTCCAGTGAAGTTTCAACAACCAAGACCAGAAAAACCGCCATATTCCTACATTGCGCTCATAGCCATGGCTATAGGTTCTTCCCCGAAAAAACAGCTTACGTTGAATGGAATATATAAGTACATCATGGACAATTTTCCATACTACAGGGAGAACAAACAGGGTTGGCAGAATTCGATAAGGCACAACTTGAGTTTGAATGACTGTTTTGTTAAGGTTCCAAGGGAAAAAGTGTTAGGTGGTCATGATCAACAGGGGGGTAAGGGGAGCTATTGGATGATGGATCCTCGGGCTACTAATATGTTTGAGAAGGGGAATTATAGACGCAGGAAGACGAAAAGGCAGAGGCTCAATGAATGTACCGTAGATTCGTTGCAGGTGAGAGTCATATATGTATATTCATTTTCTGACAGTTCATCTTATTGGATCAATTTTAGTTAACTGACCAACATATATTTTCGAAACATTACTAGATTACTAACCCAGGTATTTTTGACATAGTTATCACTGATAATAAGTTTAATACTAACACTAGAGTTAGCGATATAGACCATTTAAAATCCTAGTCGAAATATTCCACAAACTTTTCTGAAAAATATTGAAATTAAATCTTTTCATTATTTTTTTTATCTAGTCCTTTGGGCTGTTCTGAGCTCAACAGTCATTACTGAGTCAAACTGTCCTTACCATAAACTCGCAAAAAACATATTTGATCGGAATGATACATTCACAAATGCATTCATTAATAGTTATTTAATCAGGTAAGTAATTAACGACAGCGACTAATGGCCAAGAAATTTTAACGCGTATGCGGAGCAAACGCGTTAATTCTTTGGGGCCAATAAAAATAAAATAAATTTTTGATCGAAGTGAATTCTTATTTTACACAAACATATATTTGCCTTGATAAAATTTCTAGTTTCTATTTTCAAGTAGAGTTGAGACATTACTCGGATTGTTTCTGAATGCTTTGTGTTCGGTTGCCCATAACAATTGCTTATTAAAATGGCAAACATTGAACATTAAAATTGGCCATTAATATTCAATTTCGTGCAAATGAAACTCACCTTTTATTTTGGAGTCCACGAAAATAATCATAAATATACCTATTCCTAGTTGGGAAATAACGGTCTAAGAAACAAACACAGGAAACTATCCTTTCACGACGTTTCGGCACTTCATTGTGCCTTCTTCAGGCTAAAAAATGAAAAAATTATGTTTTAAACAATGACATAGTTAACACAAAAAACACTATGGCATAATATTCATATAAATTACTCAAAATTATCAATCTAATACATTATAAATACAGAATAGAATCTAAAAACAC
Source organism: Propylea japonica (assembly GCA_013421045.1). NCBI lineage: Eukaryota > Metazoa > Arthropoda > Insecta > Coleoptera > Coccinellidae > Propylea > Propylea japonica. The sequence continues at coordinate 114,541,523 of CM024239.1, forward strand.
TGAAAAAACAACATTAAATATCAAAGCAGACTGAAAAAGACAACTGTATAGATAGAAAATTACTCACTGTCAGAATATTAAAAATAACTGTTTTTTGTATTATCAAAGTAATTGTTTAAAACATCATTTTTTAGCATGAAGAAGGCACAATAAAGTGCCGAAACGTCGTGAAAAAATATTTTCCTGTGTTTGTTCTTTGGATCGATATTTTCGAACTGTAACTATTAATTGGAACGAAATTTTTCTGTTTATACCTACTCCTATTTCCACAAATGACCAAATCGTCAATCCAAAATTTATCCGACAGGGATAAATTATGTGAAACCGAAAAAATGAAATGTTTGTAAAGCTTCTGAGAGCTTAAATTCAGATACTTCACCTGTTGATCTACAAACGAATTCTCGCGAAAATTTTACGTTTCAGATGAAGTCGAAGTTATTATTTTAGCTGTCACTTATTAACTTCCGCCAATATAATGTGAAAGTAGCTATCAATACAGAAGGCATTCTATGAAAAAATTTCTGTTCTCTTAAGAATTACAAGAAGTAAACATGAGATATTTGCACACCAATACTTATGAAATTCGCACAATACGTTTCTGAGTTATTGAGGTGTTTCATAGCTTACATTGTTACCAAAATACGAAATACTCTAAAATAATTCGAACTTTGTTAGCAAAATATCAATTTCCTTCAAATGACATTTACAAACCGAGAAAAAACTATGAGACAGTTATTCACAGAAAATATATTTCTACCATGATCTAGCTAACGATCAATGAACAAATATAAATATGCACAATAAATAAATCACATCACTACTTTCATTATTACTAGCTCGTATTTACCAATTTCAGGCCACTCAAGAATACCCAAGATATCATCAACAATCAATTCAACTTTCCATTCAGTATTTTCAGTCAGTTTTCGTTCTTTTTATTCCTGTGAAAATTCGGGAACGAGTCAGTTCCAAAACGCTCAACAGCAATAAAACCCTGTTATCAAACTTTCATTTCATTTTTATTGGAGCATATGGCAGAAAATCCGCCTTTGTGAGTCCCATAAGGAACGAATTCCTATTTCTTTCATATCATAATGAGGTGCAAATATAAAACGGATTACCTTCTTCAGAAAGAACGAAAGCGGTTTCCGCTTTCCTCTCAAGATTTTCCGGAAATGCGGACTGAAGTTACAATATACCGGGTGGCCCACCACTGACGCGATGGTCATTTTGAGGGTGTAAACTGTAAATGATGATATTTTGAAAATCTTTTTTTTTTTGGTAATTTGAAATTATTTTCATGTATACAGGGTTTTCCAATACAAAGATACAGACCAAAGTTACACTTTTTTAAATGTGACACCCTGTTTATGACCTCAAAAAAGGAGAGGCAAGCTCAAATTATGATGAGTTTCTTCAAATTACTCTGCACATTTGTTGCACCATTTACGAGAAAATCGCGAAAAATTTGAAATATGGAGTCATTTTAAATAGTAATTTATCAAGGAATCGGTTATGCAAGCGATACAGACAATGTTTTTTTGAGAAGACATATCAACTAGTTCCATAAGGAAAGAAAATATTGAACTCTGGAATGTACAGAGTGATCCTAATTAATTCTCAAACATTTACTACGAATAGTGGTCAAAACCTTTCTCATTTAAAATTACACGCCCGGTATTCCTTCATCTCTTTGAACGCACAAATTAATTTCGAAACTTTTTCCATAAGATTTTCCTATAAGGTGAAGTGGGGTAATGTGATATAGTATTTGATTAGTTCATAAACAAAGTGTTATAAGTAACAGTTTGAATAAAGCTGAACATTCCAAAAAATGCAAGCATGATCACAATATAGTTCTCTATTGATTGTATTCTGGTTACTCTTTGAAATCTTTTCTGAGAAATGTTGGGTAATTTAAAAAAAAATGATGCCGGTCAATCACAATTGCCCCAGAATTTGGGGTAAATGTGATAAAAGCTTTCAGATTCCTATGACTAAGTTATTTGGAAAGGATTGGGGTAAATGTATAAAAATCTTACATTATCGAATACTTTGTTTTTTACAAAAATAAAATATTTCACTTAATGAAAAATTGATGACCTTATTTCAGTCGACGCCAAAAAATGTGAAATTAACTTCAGCTTCTGAACAAAAAGGAAGTAAAAAAAAATTAGGCATTAACAACTATATAATAATAAACGTTATATTTTAATTAAACTTTATTTTTCCATCATTAAGATAAATTATATCCGTCAAAAGACACTTCAAATATGAAAGAACCACGCCTATTCATATTATCACAATTGCCTCAAATGTATATGTCACATTTACCCCAAAAAGCATTTCGTGCGGGGCAAATGTGATATATACAAAAAGAAATCACCAGCGCAATTTATGAGTTAAAAGTATTTAAAAACACATTATAAAACTGTTAATAATAAGTCTGGAAATAATAAAACAGACTTAACTCATCAATTACAAAATTTACACCAAATAAAGTAGAGACGTACCTACCTGAAATTTAAGGTTACGTTATGAGAAATAATATTCACGTGCCTTACAACCATACTGACAAGTAATTTCGTTCGTTCTAGTGTTTTGGTGGTTCGCTTGCAATTTTGAAGACGTGTTAGATAGATGGCAGCAGTATTAATGAATTTGATCTGAATATATAGTCCGTTATCACAATTGCCCCATTATCACATTACCCCACTTCACCTTACCTAAACTATATAGTTTCTCTGCAATTTTCCAATTGGCGAAGGGTATTTTTAGTTGAAACTTTTTTAACTTTCATCATTTGGCGAGATTTACATCATATTCATAAACTCTAATATTTTGTCTTGAAAATAACGCCCATTTCGGAAAAAAATAGATTTGAAATTTTCTCTCTTTTCACTAAGTACTCAATGTTCACTTTTGTTTGGAGTTTATTTTCACTTGATAATGGTTAGGCACCTTTTTTCAAGAAAAAAACATCAAGGTTAATGAATATGATGTAAATCTTGCGAAATTATGAAAGTTAAAAAAGTTTCAACTAAAAATACCCTTCGCACTCCCCCCCCCCAAATGATACGATGGTGCTTAACATGAAAGAATTAGCTCCTTAACGAAGCAATTTTGCATTGTATGATTTGGGTCGAATCTGTCTAAAATATGATCTATAATGTCCACTAGAAGTTTGTCGGTCTAATTACGGGACACCCCGTATATGGAAATAATTTTAAATTGTGCTTTGGATTACTCTACACTTACCATAAAAAAAGATTTTCAAAATATCATCATTCACACCCTCAAAATGGGTGGTGGGCTAACGAAGGCAGAATACTCTTTACCACAACAATGAGAGATCTCACACTTACTATTCCTGACTTGACACTGAATGACTTCTTTTTATTCACGCACTTTCATGTGAAATATTTTGAGAAACAAAAAGGCGATTTTCGATGATAAAAATCTGTTTTTATTCTTTAATCGTGTAATACAAAAGGTCGTATATTGTTTGATATACGATAAATTTTGTAAAGCTCTAAGAATTCATATTTATATTCAAAGTATAAGGGTTCAAAGAAAGGATCTCCTAAATAACCACACCTTCCATGGTGGTCTAAATTGTATCAACTTTCACATTGTAAGCATTTCGTGTTCGAGCCCTTCCAGAGTAAACAGTCCGTAATCTAACTTTTACGGCGGCTTAAAGGACTTTCCGAAAACATAAAATTACATCCACTTCAAACAGTATCATGTGAAAGGATAATTAATACATAATAGGCCCTCACATAGTAAAAGCAATGTTTATTTTGAAGTTGAACGCCCAATTAGGAACAGGAGCATTTAAAAGATCCGACATAACAAAGTTGGTATCACCGAACTTAATATGTGTGAAATTACAAAGACTCGTTCTCACCTGCAGATGGGGATCAAATATTTCAATGTTTTGCTCTGTCAGGTATTTGGTTAATCCGCTTTAACGTAGAGGTTTCGCAGGAATTCGTTTGTAGATCAACAGGTGAATTATCCGAATTGAAGCTTTTAGGAGCTTTCCAAACATTTCATTTATATGGCTTCGCATTTGTCGGTGTCGGATGAATTTTGGATTGACGGTTTGGTCATTTATGGAAATATGAGTAGAGATATTTTATGATTTTATTTCTGGTCAATGAAGTTTTTTGCGAGCTTATGGTGATATATTGAGTTTAGATCAAAAATAAAATGATTCGTCTCTGAATATTTCCCATACTTTACATACCTTTTTGTTCGGCGGCCCGAAAACATAAAATACATCCACTTAAAACAGTATCATGTGAAAGAATAAACAAAACATAATATACCCTCATATAGTGAAAGCAAATGTTTATTCTGAAGTTGAAAGCACATTTAGAAGTAGGAGCATTTAAAAGATCTGACATAACAATGTTGGTATCGCCTAAAATAATAGAGGAAAGTCGACTCATTTTTGTAACTTTTTTTGATGGTACTTTTTTGCTAGTGATATTTATGTTCTGATTATTTTTTCCTGCCTCAAAGTTGGCATAACCTTAATGATAACATATCAAAAAAAAGTGAACTATTTTTTCCCACCAAAGGTATAAAATAGAGCTTAACTGATGAATGCCATTTTTCGTTATTTCAAAAATAGGTTCCTAATATTGGATACACTATCCAAAATACGAAAACTATTGTCCTTGCAGAAATTATAAACATCAATGGGATTTTTTTTGTTTTCGATATTCCATTTTTCATGACAGAGGCCTTTTTTAGGCATTTCAAAGAAAAAAAATAGGAATTAATATTAGGTTCCATATTATGGATATCCAATTATGGGCTACCTTCCCTATCCAAAATTAGGCAACTTTCATGTTTCAGGTTCTGTGGTTAAATTAGAATAGATCTTTGGCATAAATATTTGTATCAAATGGTAGAGGAATTTAACTTATATTATACCAAATTTCAATATTTCACATCCTCTTCTTACCTATTTTTCATAATTTACAGTTGGAGCAATGAAATGTACCACATGCAAACGCTAAATTTTAAATTGCCATCCTGTTATGACATATTGGGCTTCATTTAGTTCATTCACGAAAGTTTGAGCGCATAGTAGGCGTTTGTTTATTTTTCTAGAGTTGGCAGTATTTGCTGCCATAACGTAAAACAAAGTCAACGTCGCCGAATGTACCGGCCTCGTCCGACGAGCTTGCAAGTGATCAGAGAACTCCTCAGAGTAAGAAGTAAGTTTATTTCTTACTCTGAGGAGAACTCTATGTAACATTGACAATATTGCGTATCAATCTGACAAGAAAATAAACAACATAAACTCAAATTTTAATATAGACAGTGGAATATGCCAAATTGTCATGGTCAACCGACGGCTCAAACTTTCGTGAATGGACTATAGTTTACAGGGGGATGAATTTAGAAACAAATAGTTGGAGGTGATGTATCCAAAATTAGGCGACTTTCCTATGTGAAATTACAAAGACTCGTTCGCACCTGCTGATGTGGATCAAATTTTCAATGTTTCGCTCTGTCAGGTATTTGGTTAATCCGTAAAAAGTTCCGCAGGAATTCGTTTGTAGATCAACAGGTGAATTATCCGAATTGAAGCTTTTAGGAGCTTTCCAAACATTTCATTTAGGTATATGGCTAGCATTTGTCGGTGTCGGATGAATTTTGGATTGATGGTTTGGTCATTTAGGGAAATAGAAGTAGGTAGATATATTTATGGTTTTCCATGAATATATTTATGAATTTGTCATCCTGATCATTGAAGCTTATTGCTAGCCTTAGAGATATATTGAGCATAGAATAGCCGAAAAGGTTAAAAATAAGGATTCAAATAAACTTTGATATTTTTTGGACAAGCTAATGAGGTCTGATTATTTCGAATAAGATTTTTAATGGACTATATCGCTGCTCCTAGTTGTGAAAATAATCATCTTATATTATATTATATTTCTCATATTTTTACATGTTTTTTCAACTTTTTTACGGCGACTTAAAGAACTTTTCGAAATCATAAAATTACATCCACTTCAAGTTTTCAAACAGTATTATGTGGAAGAATAATTAATACACAACAGGCTCTCATATAGTAAAAGCAAATGTTTAATCTGAAGTTAAACCCCAATTAGAAGACATAACATAAGTTGGTATCGCCGAACATAATAGACGAAAGTCGCTTTATTTTGGATACTTTTTTTGATTGGTACTTTTTTGCTAGTGATATGTATTTTTTTGATTATTTTTACTTGCCTCAAATATGGCATAAACTTAACGATAACATATCAAACGAAATGAACTATTCATTTTTCACCAAAAGGATATCAAATAGGGCTTAAATGAAAAATGTCCATTTTCGCCATTTAAAAAAAAGTCCTATTATTGGATACCCTATCCAAAATAAGGAACCTATTGTCCTTGCAGAAATCATAAACATACATTTTTCTTCTCAAGTGGGGTTGATGAGATTTTTCATGTTTTCGGTATTCCATTTTTTATGAAAGAGTCCTTTCTGAGGCGTTTCAAAGATAAAGAATAGGAATTAACACTGGGTTCCAAAAGTATGGATATCCAATTGTGGGTTACCAACATTCCCTATCCAAAAGAGTTAACTTTCATGATTCACGTTCTGTGGTTAAATTAGAATATATCCTTGGTATAAATGTTTGTACCAAATAGTTGTGCTCACTGTAAAGGAATTTAAATTATACTATACCAAAATTCAATATTTCATATCCTCTTCTTACTTATTTTTCATAGTTTACAGTTGGATCAATAAACCACTAGATACCACATGCAAGCGCCAAATTTTAAATTGCCATCTAGTGATGACAGATTGGACTACATACCGATTTGGAAATTCACATCGAGAACATACGATATACAAGGCATCAGACAGAGAATTCTTCCCTACAGTTGCACAGATGAATAGGCGAGATAATGAAGTGCGATAACTGAATGAATTCAACTGTCTTACTGCGATAATCTAGTCTCGTCTCTCTCTTATCGCAGTATGGTAGGGAACCCGAACTACACTAAAGAATTACGCTCCTCTAAACGATAAGAGAGAGACAAGACTAGAATAAAGAAGTAAGACAACTGAACTCAGTGTGTTACAGCAAGTGATTGTCTCGACTATTCATCTGGGCAATGGACGGAAGAATTCTCTGTCTGATGCATTGTATATCGTATGTTTCAGATGTGAATTTCCAAACCTGTATAGTCCGTTCACGAAAGTTTGAACGCAAAGTAGGCGTTTGTTTATTTATCTGAAGTTGGCAATATTTGCTGTCATAACTTAAAATAAAGTCAACGTTGCCGAATGTACCGGGTGTCAATCACTCGTTCGACGAACGTATACGTTCGTGATATTTTGAACTTAGATTTTTGGATATTGAAGTAATTATATCCCTTCGAAATGAAGCTTCACTTTCGTCGGAACCAGTGGTTGACGATATGCTTGATAATATCGGAAATAATTATAACAATTTACAAAAATCTACGGTCAAAATATCACAAACGTATTCGTTCGTCGAACGAGTGATCCCGGCCTCGTCCGACGAGCTTGCGAGTTATCAGAGAAATAAACTTACTTCTTACTCTGAGGAGAACTCTATGCAATATTGACAACGTTGCGTATCAATCTGACAAGAAAATAAATAACATTTAATAACCTAAAATTTTAATATAGACAGTGGAATATGCCAACCGACAGCTCAAACTTTCGTGAACGGACTATAGTTTACAGGGGGATGTATTTAGATAAAAAACAAATAGTTGGAGGTGATGATGTATCCTAAATTGGACAACTGTCCAAAATCAGGCGACTTTGCGATGTGAAATTACAAAGACTCGTTCGCACCTGCTGATGGGGATCAAATTTTTCAATGTTTCGTTCTGTCAGGTTTTTGGTTAATCCGCTTTTACGTAAAAGTTCCGCAGGAATTCGTTTGTAGATCAACAGGTGAATTATCCGAATTGAAGCTTTTAGGAGGTTTCCAAATATTTCATTTATATGGCTTCGCATTTGTCGGTGTCGGATGAATTTTGGATTGACGGTTTGGTCATTAGTGGAAATAGAGAATAGAGGAGTATATATATTTATGATTTCACATGAATGTGTTTATGAATTTATCATTTCGATCAATAACGTTCGTTTTTTGCTTGCCTATGTTGAAGAGAGTTTTCTGCAGCTTTGTCTGTATGTTAAGAATCAAAGTTAAAAATAATGAATCGAATTAACTCATATATTTTATGGACAACTCTGAGGTCTGGCTATTTCAAAGATTTTTATTGTGCGTTAATCGCTGTCCGTAGCTCTGAAAAAATTCATCTTTAAATATTTCTCATATTTTTCCAATTGAAACTTTGAAACTGATTCATCTGAATTTTGTGGTTGGAGAAATCTTTTCACAGAATTTATTCTGAATCTAGAAATAAAATACTCTTCCTTTCTAAACGAATTATCAAAAGACTGATTAGTTCTTTATCTCAAATTATTTATATTTTCTGAACTTTGAATCCAAATGATATAATATGTTATGTTTGATTTGAATTACAACTAAAAATCTGTGAAAAGTCGTGAGAATCTCTTCAATGAACTGACATAAGAGCGATATATGACCATGTTTATTTTTGAGTAAAAATAAATTATTGTTTTTTATAAGAAAAAAATAATTCAGGAAGGAAACCCTTCAGCTGAAATTAAGATTAAATTACTGGATTTCTTTTAACAAAGTACGTATCTGTATAATGTTTTTGTTTCAAGTTTATAGCACAAACAGGAATGAAGATAATTTAACAGCAAAATGAGTTTCTCGAAAAAAAGACTGCAATGTGCGATTAATATTTCTGTATCTCATAGGGTTAAAAGTTGTAGTTCAGGGATCATCAATTATGATCACCCTGTATATATCATTCGCCTATGCTGTCACCATCTGAATGGCATATTAGATTAGATTAATTAGATTAGATAGTGGTCGATCGGCACGTTGATTACCTTCTGCACTGCGACCAATAAGGTCTTTTGTGCGTTACCATACTAAAACTACGTTTTTCCAGGAATCTAACCTCCTTAGCAAAGCTGGTTACTTCCTTAGGAGACTTCGCTCTTATGTCGGCTGGCGTTAATAACGCGCCACCTAGTAGAGTAAGTCTGGCATGCGCCAGCGCAGTGCATTGGCATAGTATGTGCTCGGTGGTTTCAGTGGCCGATTCACATAACCTACAAATGTCGGAGTTTTCTTTACCGATCTTGTGTAGGTGGTATCTCACGGGACAATGCCCTGTGAGAAGGCCGATTAGCAGCCTTAACTCGTTTTTCGACAGCGATAGAGCTTGTTGAGCCTTCTCTCTGGAAGGTTCGATTAGTCTCTTTGCTTGTCTTTGACCGGATGTGTTTATCCAGTAAGAGTGTTTCTCCCTTTTTCCCAAACACCGACCTCTGCCCTAATCAGTGTAGGTGATACCCAACAGGAGGGCACGGGTCCGGTGAAGGGTGTGTTTGCTCCTCTTTTTGCAAGGGCATCAGCTCTCTCATTTCCCTCAATGTTCTGGTGGGCAGGTACCCAAGCCAAAACTAGCTTGTTTGTTGTACTCCGCCAGTGTTTTGAGGGACTGTTTGCAGCTCCAAATGGTCCTTGATCTACAATCAACGGCCATAAGCTGCCTCAGTGCCATCTGACTATCAGAGGCAATGCAAATTCTGGCTCCCTTGTACTGTCTGGACAGACAGACTGGGCGCATCTTTCTATGGCCAGAATTTCAGTTTGGAGCGTTGTTATTGGCTTTCCCAAAGGCACCGATTCCCTGTATTTGGGACCGTATATGCCTATGCCTGCTCCTCGTTCCCTTAGGGACCCATCTGTGTACCAGATGAGATGGTTTTTACGAAGTCGAGACAAACCTTCCACACTTTCTTGGCGATCACCTATGATCACTTCGTAGTTGGCGTCAAGGTCATACTCGATTGGCATGGAATCCCTCGGTAGTAAAGGGACACCACCGAGTGATTTTAAAATATTTCTGTGTCCCTTTCCAAATGGCATAATTAACAACAAAAATTGTTTGTTTACAGGAAAAAGCGATGTCTATGGTGTCGGATAAGATGGACTCAAATGAAGGACAGCTCAGTGAATCATCGAAAAGGAACAGAAATTCTAGTTTATTTACCATTGAGAATTTAATTAAAACCAACGACTAGAGCAATAAAATTGCTTGAACAAATAGTTAACTTCAAACACTCTTTGATGTTACTCCGGTTTTGTGATTCGAATTATTTGTATTAGTTTAAAACATTTCTCAACAAATACGTTCGTTTATTCTTGTAATTTTATGGAATTACTGAGCTATACCCTGTGGATATTTGAAAATATACATTTGTATTTGAAGTTTGAGAGAATGTTGTTGGCAAAACGGAAATATCAAGTTCGTTAACGATTATTTATGTTATCTGAAAAACAGAGGGAGTTGAATATTAGAAAATAGGTCTATCCATTATAGCAGTGTAATATGTATGTGATTGCAGCCACTGATATATGGAGTTTATTCAAAACTGATTATATATTTTCAATTTCACTGACTAAGTTCTTGGAATGAAAAAAAAAACAATACCAAATTAAAAAAGTCATGAACGACCTTAGCAATTTTGGCATTTCTAGGCAATTGGTGTAAAGACGGTTATTCCAAAAACTTAAATAGTACAATTCCACATATGCATAAATTCACAATTCGAAAAAAAATGAATGACCTATCTTAAAATTCTCCCTGAAACTGCCAGTGAGTTAAGTATTTAGATATTTCGATACCAATTCTGTAAATTCTATATTTTTATTTATATGATTATAGATAATGTTAGAGCAATAGAAACCGATTCAACTTTATATTTATGATAAAATCTTGAAAATAAGACTGAATTGAGGTGAATGAGTTTTGCGAATAAAATTTCGCTGATAGAATGATTTTCAATAGAAAATGCACTATTGTTCGAAAACTGTATATTTATCGATAGTGACGCAATTCCAAGAACTTATTGAGTAATGCTATAGTTTTTGATATGGATTGTTATATATGTAAATGCAAGGGCACTAATAAACATCGATAAACTATTATTAGAAGAGGAAGGGAAGACAAAGTTTTCAATAATTATATTGTGTGATTATCGATTTCGGCGCCAGGTCAGCTGAAATAACACAAAGATGTTAACGTAACATGTACAATTTACGAAAACTTTTTTACAATGTTATTGTCTGATATTGATAAAGTTGAAAAACTCTAATATAATTCCCCGCCAGAATTATGTACTATGTACCGGGTTTTTCACTATAATTTGACCCCCCCTTTAACTTCGTTACTGAAGGAGATACAAAAAAACGTTCATATAAAAGTTTCACAGAAATCACCGGACGTTTTTTATTATGAGTCCAGAAACTGAAATATACAGGGTGACCAACATGTTGATGGCAACTTCATTTTTTCAAATGGAACACCCTGTATATTTTTCCATATTTGGTTAGCTCTTTTCCCCCTGATTTCGAATATGTAACACACATTGATCTACCTTTCTAATTCTGAGCACCACAGAGTTTCAGATTTAAATAACCATCTGGCATAGCGTTTTGGAAGTTCATGAATATTTAAGTGGTCAATTTGATTTTTGGATTGTAATGGCGCTCCCATTTTATGACCACCAAATAGTCGCGATTAATAACACCGTTGGCACGTTTTATAGCCGTTTCCCGAAGGAAAAAATTTACTTCAGCCAATAATGACAATCAATGAAGCGGAGAATAATATTAATGATATAAAATCAACCAATATTAAACCCACAATTCGGAACTAATGCCATCAAAGCACAAAGAATAATGATAAGATTGTAATGATCAGAAAAAATTTTGAAGCTTTGATTTCTGACTTGAATCAGAGCCATATAATGCTATCAAATATAGTCTAAACAACTTGAGACAACTATATGAACTATGTGTATTGAATGAAGGTGGTCATTTTGAGCAATTTCTTTAGTTGATGTTATTCTTACCATACTACCATAGTTTATCATTTTTCATTGGTTAAGTAATTGTTGAGTATTCATCATTCTCAAATGATACTCTTAAGAAAATTGTTTGGATATAAAGAATTCCGTAGATAGTTCACATATTTTTTTATTCGGTGTCATCATATCAAAATTTCAAATTCTGAAAATTGAAGAGACACATCCACATACGCATTTATATTCGAGATCAGGAGGAAAGAGCCTATCAAAAAAGGAAGGATATACAGGACAGGGTGTCCCAGTTGAAAAAATATAGTTGCATCCAATGTTTTTTCACCCTGGATATCTCCCATTGACGTTATTCTAACTCAAAAATGAGCATTTTCAGTAAACGCACTCTGCCACTTGTAAAATGATTACAGATCTTGCCAGGTGGTTCTTAAAATTTGAAACTCTGTGGTTCTCAGAATAAAAGAGATAGACCAACATATGTTATATATTCGAAATCAGGGAAAAAAGAGCTAGCCAAATATGGAAAAATATACAGGGTGTTCCATTTGAGAAAATGAAGTTGCCATCAATATGTTGGCCACACTGTATATATTTCAGTTTCTGCACTCATATCAGAAAACCTTAGTTGATTATCTGGAAAATAATTAAACTCTGTGATTCTGATTATGCAATTCTCTTAAAAATTTTCACAATCAAAATAAATTTCACTCCAATCGGATATTTTCTGGTGGAAATATAAGGATTATTCTTTTCAATATTCCGATTGTACTTTCTATGATTCTGATAACACTTTTGCAACAAATATCGTATGAGGCTTCTTATGCGTATCTTGTATGTGGCTGCCAAATTCCATTTCGATCGGTTTTCTTCTGTCTAAAATATTTAGGAACAAAAACTTTGAATGACCATATTTTATGGAATACCCTGTATGATTTGTCTCGTTAACAGCTTAACCGAGGCATTTAGAAACCGAACCTACCCTGAAAATTTCAAGTTCTAAGGCAATCCCTTCGTCATCAATGTGTCGAATCTTATCGGTTGATACCATTTTCGTCTCAAAAATCGAAAATTACAGACATTTGCGCAGAACGATAAAGCACTCGTTCGAGCAGAACGAGCGCTCAAAAAACAAAAAATAACTCAGCGATCTTAATTCAATACCTTTCTTACCGATACACTCATTTTTTCGCCATTGTTCTCTATAAGGTCCTTTTATTAAGCCTTCATGGTTTAACCAAAGATTATATAGTATATACAGGGTGTCCCCGGAAAATGTGGGAATTCTCTCGGATTCAGATAGAACATAAAAAATGAAGATGACAAGTTCCCATAATTTTTTTTCCTAGCGGCCATCCCTTAGGGGCCCCACTCACTTCGTTCTTCTCCGCCGTTTTTAACCGACGGTTAAAAACGGTCGGGTAAAACTGCCGTAAGAACGAAGTGTAGGTATGGGCTAAAAACGGCGCACTTACCCGTCGTTGCAAATTTCAGACGAGGCCTGATTTTCGTCCGTTAACGTTCCAACGCTTCGGGTAACACGAGGTGTGTGGGTAAACAGTTAAATAAACATAACTTTTTAATAGTTTACTGCTGAGTGTTAACTGTTTGAAAACAATGTCGGATCTTCGGCAGTGGAACCGGGACTTTTTGTTGGAATTTTTATTGAAGTGTACAGGTCATTTCCGTATTCATGGAAAGTAATCAGCGGAATACTTTTCTTTTACAGCAACAGCCGCCGCCACTGCTAACAGATACTTACGCTCCATCGTGATTAACTGCCGCGAAAGAAAACTGAAGTGGTGTGGACTTTACCGACAACGTTCTTCTCCTTCCAATGTTTTTAACCGTCGGTTAAAAACGGCGGAGAAGAACGAAGTGAGTGGGGGCCCTAGAAGATACGACCTCCTAAATGACACTGGAATGAAAATTGGATATGATTAATAATATTAAGGACCTCTTAAACCACCGCACTCAAACTTCAATTAGCTTGTTCAGTTTACCAGGGGCGGACTGAGTTGTACATTTCATGCTTACATTTTAACACCCAGTATGATGAGGTGCTAATTAAAACAATTTGGATACCTTCAACATTAAGCTGAAGAAAAGGTACTCCTGTTCAGTGTCGATAAAATGAACCGTTTTCGAAAAAAAGTGATGAAAGAAGTAAGTAATTGAAATTTATTCCACTAAAATGAATTTCCAGTGGCGTCATTTAGAAGGTCGTATCTTCATAGGAAGGGCCGCTAGGAAAAAAAATATGGGAACTTGTTATCTTATTTTTTTATGTTCTATCTGAATCCCAGAGATTTCCCACATTTTCCGGGACATCCTGTATACTCTATAATCTTTGTGTTTAACCTTTATTGAAAAAACCTGTTGTGTCATTGATCCTAGTGGTACTCCACAAATTAAATTGATTGTTTGATATGGAATATTTACCTGCCAAATGTAAATGTCCAACATGCAAATCGGTAATCCATATCAGCATGACATATTTCGTTCTATGCCAGGAAAAGTTCCGAACTAATACGATTCTACGGCATACGAATACACATATTATCCGTCATTCTATTTTTCAATTTCGTGATTTGACATGTGCTTGGGAAATGGAAAAGTGTAGGTGTATACTTAGATGCAAATCGATTATTAGATTATTTTCGTGATATCTGAACACATTTTACTTCAATTTGCGATTGACGCTTTATGATTTTTCAAGGAAAATTCATGTGGGGGAGATTGGGATCTTGCAAAATGATTTCCTACAAACTTTTTGATGTTTGTAGAAGTCAGGTGAACTTTCTGTGGATTTTATACCGGGTGGCTCACCACTGACGCGATGGTCAATTTGAGGGTGTAAATGATGATATTTTGAAATTATTTTTCTATGGTTAGTGAAGGGTAATCAAACGCACAATTTAAAATTACTTTAATATATATCGGGTGTTCCAATACAAAGATACAGACCAAAGTTACACTTTTTCAAATCTGACACCCTGTTTATGACCTCAAAAAAGGTAAGGCAAGCTCAAATTATGATGAGTTTCTTCAGATCACTCTATAAATTTGTTGCACCATTTAAGAGATCATTGCGAGAAATTTTAAATATAGATTCATTTCAAATAGTAGTTTATGAAGGAACCAGTTACGCAAGAGTACCTGTTCAATGTGTAGAGAATTGAAAATCGAGAATTGCTGAGAAACTATAGGGTTCAGGTTTAAGAAAACCTTATGAAAAAAGTTTCGAAATTAATTTTTGCGTTCAACGAGATGAAGGAACACCGGGCGTGCCATTTGAAATAACAAAGTTTTTGACCGTTATTCGTAGTAGATGTTTGAGAATTAATTAGGATCACTCTGTACATTCCAGAGTTCATTTTTTTCTCTTTATGGGACCAGCTAATATGTCTACTCAAAAAAACATTGTATCGCTTGCGTAACTGGTTCCTTGATAAATTACTATTGAAAATGACTCCATATTCAACATTTTTCGCGATTATATCGTAAATGTTGGAACAAATGTACAGTGTGATCTGAAGAAACTCATCATAATTTGAGCTTGCCTTTCCTTTTTTGAGGTCATAAACAGGGTGTCACATTTAAAAAAGTGTAACTTTGGTGTGTATCTTTGTATTGAAACACCATGCATATAGGTATGGAAATAATTTTGAATTGCACGTTTGATTACCTTTCACTAACCATGAAAAAATATTTTCAAAATATCATCATTTACACCTTCAAAATGACCATCGCGTCAATGGTGGGCCACCCGGTATATCAAAACTGCAGAACACGGCAGTACAGAAGATTGACAGAACATACTATTGTTGGCAAATTCAATGATTATGCGAAATTTTACTCTACAACTGATTTATCGAAAATTAAGATCTCTTTAATTTTTCATGGTTTGAATAGGGATGTAAAATTTACAGTGTTAATCTCAACTATCGTCAGTTGAAGATTATGTAAATTTAGAACTTAAAGATCAACATGAATACAGTCCAAAAATTGTTTTATTCGAGAAAGAGAGTATAGAATGCATAGGTAAATTGATGATATTAAATTTCGTTATATATCTGAGCGTTTCGCGCGCTTGTTCCTAATTTTGCCCGAATGTCTGTTTTTTTCTAATTTTGGACAGGAAGTTGTCTGAAGAGACTCAGTTGTACTCACTAATAAAGAATCAATAGTCAATTAACACTCTGTCCGACCGGTCGTGAATACTATAACTCTCGAAGGAATCAAGTAAGGATTCTGAAAATTCGAGCGTTAGTTTGGGTTCCGTATGCCGCAGTTCGAGTAGTTTCGGGGTTATTGACATCGTAAATTTTTTATTATTTTTCCGATATTTCCGAAACTAAACACATGATCATTTCGAAATTAAGTATTTCCAAGAAAAATAATGACGAGCAAACAAGAAATTTAGTGAGGTACGTTCCATTAAAATGTGAAAAATTCCGTTGAAATTTGAAAAATTTATTAGCTGGCACTTAAACATTTCAATCTTTTATCCCTTCAGGATATGATGAAAAAAATTGTGAGTGACCTTAATGTACCAACAGTTAATCTTTGAACCTTTGAGATTTTTTCAATCCCCTTGAGGAGAACCAATGCATCGAAAAATCAAACAATAGTACGAATGCTTCGCGCCTGCAATGAGCTTCGAGAAGTAATTGATATTTTTCACGGTGATGTTTTGAATTCCAAATTGCTCCTCAAAAGAAATTTTCTTTCTATTTAAACAAAAAACGATTTTTTTCTTGTTATTTTCTGCTCATTGCGTTGAATCAAAATTTAGTTAATTAGGTTGAATTGTGAATATTATTCATGGGTAAATCCTGCTTGTATTCCTTATGCAATAAATGAATAAATAAATAAAGAAAACATGATCTGTGTGTGGCGAACCGATAAATTTTTGGTCGCTCTAACTCTCGAACAGAATGAACTAAGGCCTTGAAATTCAATCAATATTTGGGACAACTACATGTGGTTCTATAAATAGTAAAAATCGGTTACACTAAACCCAGTATGTACAAATTTGAAATCCCAAGCTACAGAGCGTAGTAAGTATATTAACAACAAACTGTATATTTGTTGCATTTCATGAATATTTCCATTTCGTTCGAAAGATATTTATTTGGGTTCATCCTTGATCCCAACCCTGTATGCAGGAATCTACATTTAAGATCTAATGAAATTATGTATGGCTCAAGCGTCCATTAGTGTTAATTGCACATAACCTATTCAGTAGTTTTTCGAGGACGAAATACATAATTCCACTTCATACATGTTACCGCAAAATATTACAGTTCAGCACTTCATTATGTAGATTTTTCTCATATTGCATCTTAAATTTCCGGACTTCATTCCATGATACAGATCCTCAATACACCTCTTACGATTCTTCATTTGAAAGACAATAATTAAAGTTCTCTGAAATGAACCCAGGAGAACACAACTAACGAACAATTTGCAGAATGATTCATATTCAGATGAAAATTTTGCACTCTCCCTATAATTAAACGAGTTAACGAAGGAAACTCTCCGCGTAATATTCTGATAAGTCATTTACTTATAAATTCACTGCTTCCAAATGCAGATTATCTGAATTTGCACAGCATTTATTATACGAGACCCCCAGTTTCATAAAATTCAATTCTTACTGCAAGAGCTCCGGAGTTCAAACTTAGATGGGGATTGAGTAATTAATTATTTCCTATTCGTTCATTTTCGTTCTGGATGCGATGGAAGAATGCATGCAAAAATTAATATCAGGAATAAAAACTACAGAACTATATGAAATGGGTAAATTCAGTGATTTCCATGAAAAAACATCTCAGAAATGATAGACTCTCTGGAAAATTCCACTGATTATCTGACTTTTGATTCTCAGCATCTCAGTAAGATTTTCGAAAAAAATATTGATGTCACTAAAAGAGCGAA
Organism: Propylea japonica; assembly: GCA_013421045.1. NCBI lineage: Eukaryota > Metazoa > Arthropoda > Insecta > Coleoptera > Coccinellidae > Propylea > Propylea japonica. The sequence goes on from CM024239.1 coordinate 114,559,470, forward strand.
TTCAAACGATCATAATTGGCGGTTGAGTTTGACGTTTGCGTCAGCTTTCATTTCATTGGCTGTTTAGAGTATCCAAGTTTACAACTATTCCATTCCAGTTGTGAATCGTCATCCCCACTAATTATACTTATTCGTAAGTCATAGAGCAATATTTGAACTTACATGTCTAGAAATCGCATTTTCAATATTTAATAAAAAATAATAACTTTAGATTTTAAGTGAATAATTGGACAGGTATATATGTATTCAACACTTCCCCCAATGCTGTCACATAAAAATAATACATTTTAACATACTCGAAAACCCACTGGCCCACCCAGGGGGGATTAGTAGGTATAACCACGGCCTTCTAAAGAGGTTTAGAAGGCCGTGGTATAACCATGTTTCACCAGACCACAGCCTTCCCTAACTAGAGGCATTGACTTGACGCTTTTTGCTGCAAAGGATGTCTAGTATACAGGGATTTTTAAAATGTTTCAAAAGAAGGTTTCACGGAAAGAATTTTACTCGATAACGGCTAAATTACTGATTTTAAAGACATAAAATTTTTGGAACACTCTAACTAGTTTTTTTGACGATCAATCGATTGGAATCGAAAAATTATATGGTTACCATTTGAAAAAAAAACATTTCACAGTTTTATTGAGGCTCACTTTGAAGCCCTGTTTCAGGCATCCTGTATAATATTTCCTCATAATGTATACAAGATGTATCCGCTTACTTTTTTTGTTCCACTGTCCCTAAAAAACATTTTACAATGATGGATTGCGAAGATATAAACAATAATTTGTGACAATCTTTCTGTAAAAAAATTGACGATCAGGCTATAACTCAACAACCGCTTGAAGTGGTTGCGCATATCATTGGAGAATTGAACGAAAAACCATATCCGTATAAATATTCAGGGTGTAACATTGCATCCTTTTCCGGTAGAACCGGAAAAAAGATTTCGCTTGAAAATATTTTACAATTTCTGTTCATGTATACTTTCAAACGTGAATACAAAATCTTAAATCCGTATTACAATTCCTTCCTCGAAAACTAACTAATAAAACAATTATGAAAATCACCCTGTATACAGGGTGTTTCATCATAAACTGGACATAAAATGAACTACGAACTACCGTTGCCTGGCAACGAATATTAATATCCTTAGAACAGTGCCATTTCCCTATTTAATATCTACGTCGGTTCGAATCCCAAGTAAGTTTCACTGATTTTTCTTGTATACCTTCGTCTAGAATGTTTGGACATGTCATAATTTAATTATTTTGACTCTAGAACTCAAAACAAATTTTTTTTCATTATTTCAGAGGTCTGAACGAAACATTTGAATGACTGTAGTAACGAAACCGTTCAATATTTTACAATTCTGTTTTCATATTTGTGATTGATAATTCAGGAAGTACAATTGTACAAAATTTCATCCATTTAGAGTGAATTTTTTCATCGCTGTAGACATGTAAAAAAAAATTGTGTTCGATTTTTGAAAAAAAATTTTCACAGAAATTCTTAGAAAATTGTGTTCATTCAGAAAATAAAAGTTAATTTGACAACCGCTACAAAAAATTTGGAACATTGCAGGTCTTCCGCCATTTTGTATTTTTTTTCGGAGTTCCCCAACTTTTCTGAATAGGGACCCAAAAATACTGAGATTTGATCAAAAAACCGTACTTTAAGTGTTATACATAACTGACCACACTCGTATGAATCTTGCTCAAAATAAAGTTTGACACCCTGTATCTCGCTTATGCTTCGAAAACGGGATATATTGTATAAGGCAAAAATGATTCTCCCGATGTCCTCTACACGAAAATATATGTTTGTCCAGTTTATGATGAAACACCTGTATATATCCCCTGAAGGATCACGTCGGATTACCAAACACCATGTATAATAAAAAAATAAAATAATTTACATCGTAATGTTGATTCAGCCCCCCTATAAGGAATTTTCTTTCCTGATAATTGTTTTCATGGTTTTCGCAATCTATGCTCAGCATCAATGTTCAAGGCTAGGTTGATGAGTCTCTGGAATGATATGCTATGATATTTTCGTTTCCCATAAAGCATGTTCTTCCAAGCAAAAGCAATAAAGTTTTATAGCATATCCTCCGCTTCTTACGTGAAGTTGATAGCCACATTCCTGTAGAAACAACGAATTATATTTTCTCCCTAAATATACAGGGTGCTCTGAAATATACCCGACAGGAAAAATTAATGTGGCTTCAGCAATTGATGAGGCAAATTTGCAAGCTTTCTCATAACGATACAAGAACTTTTGTGAAATTACAGGAGGAGCAGAATCTTACTTTCGAAAACTGTTTGTCATAAATTGTTGATGGATTTTTGATTATACGGAGAGCATTATAAGGTAGCAATACAAAAAATCGAACTGCCAATTTACTCGGAAAATTATTCATTTGTAAATGCGTAAATGCTACATTCTGTCAAAACGATAGTTTTTGGTCTCTTATTATTATGATAACTGAAGGTAAATAATAGAAAGAAAGAAAATAGTAGAAGGACAAGAAGAGATCAATTCAAGAACATATCAATAATTTCTGTACAATATTCGTTTTATCACAAATATCATCACAAATCTGTGAAAATGTGAGAAATGATTCTCTTCTTATGAAACTCATATTTGAATTGTGCTTTGACAGACAGTTCATTCTTCTCATTATTTCTAGAAGCACTTATTGGCACTAAATATTGGTACATATATTAATTCGATAAAAATTTGAAAATGATGGTACTGAGCATACAGTCAGCACCAAAAATTTCAATTGCCAATTTCTCGAAAACTTGAATGGTAAGATAAAAGTATGAAAGTGTTGAAGAAAACCCAGGTTTGTCCATTACACCGTAATTTGGATAGTGTTGATCTGGACAACGTTTACCTACTTTCAACAAGACGGCGCTACGTGTCACACAAGCAGCGAAGCCATTGATTTTTGCGGGAAAAGTTTCCGGACCGTGTTATCTCTCGAAGAGGTGATCACAATTGGCCACCGAGATCTTGTGATTTAACACCTTGCGACTTCTTCCTTCAGGTTCAGGTGAAAGAGAAGGTCCATGCCAATAGCCGAGCATCGATTCAAGACTTCAAAGATCGAATTCGTGAGGCTATCGAGTACATAGTATATGATCCTGTAAGCGTGGTCGTGGTGGTCATTTGCCTGATGTTATTTTCCACTATTAACTGAATAGCTTTTTTATAATGAAATAAATATCCGATCATTTATATTGAAAATGGCATTTTTCTTTGAATATCAAAACAACACCTCTTATTGGAAAACCCTTTAGTTTCAGAACTAGTGCTTCCAACCTTACGCTAACTTCCAGATTAAATCAGTCAATTGACACTTTTAAATCTGTTTAATCTGTCTAAATCAGTCAATTGACACTTTTAAAATCTGTATTATCTGTCTAAATCGGTCAATTGACAGATAAGAAGTGTTAATTGAAAGATTAAATGTGGGAAATGACGAATTTAATCTGTCGATTGACAATTTAATTAATACACCGCGGCAAGTTTTCATGATGAGCGTTGAGAAATAAAATGAGTTTTTCACGAGCAATGTGTCGAAATTTTTCAACACACTCCTTTCAATTTATCTGGATTTTCATAACATCCTTACTCCAAAGAATCCTTGCGTTTTTATGGGATATTCCCAACAGCTTTAAGAGAAAACGGATCAATATTCCACACATCTAAAATTTCCCTCTCGCAATAGTCCAGAGGGATACTTCCAATATAGGAAAAGTCAGGCGATAAAAACGATAAGCTATCATTTTTAATGGCATTAGCAATCCTATCACGGCACCCTCTCGGTATACTGGCACCGGATAGCCCTAAATAATGCAAACCATCAGTGAGCTAACAGGTGAGATCACGTCATTTCCACGAGAGCGTACGACAGAGCAATGAGGTGAATCGAACGGCTAAACCCTTTAAATTGGCCAATTTCGCCCTTGCCCGCATTGGGATACGAACGGGCGATGGCGCACATTGTTCCATTGATCGGGTTCGATAATGAATTAAGCGGGGAATGGCCCTTGTTTTGTGTTATTGGGAAAACTCATTTAAGTATCCACGTTGTCGGAATTGGATTGCAATGGATATGCCGAAAAGTTTAGAGCAGCTTTGGTGGAGATGAAGAGTTCATCATTTGCATCCGGCTGTTGGCTTTAGATCTGACATGTTCTGTTTCTTTGTTAGGTTGGTTTGAAATGTTTGATTATTGATGAATATAGTCTTTATTTTATGGTTGAGGTCGATACACCATGTAACGATCACAATCATAAAATAACGAGCGGTTTCTATAATGAATTAAGAAGCGAATGGCCCTTGTTTTGTGTTATTGGGAAAACTCATTTAAGTATTCACGTTGTCGGAATTGGATTGCAATGGATATGCCGAAAAGATTCGAGCAGCTTTGGTGGAGATGAAGAGTTTATAATTTGCATCCGGCTGTTGGCTTTCGCTCTGACATGTTCTGTTTTTTTGTTAGGTTGGTTTGGAATGTTTAATTGTTGATGAAGAGACTCGTTATTCCACGGATGAGATCGAAAAATCTTGTAACGATCACAATCATAAAATAACGAACAAAATGTATAATGAATTAAGCGGTGAATGGCTCTTGTTTTGTGTTATTGGAAAACTCATTTAAGTATCCACGTTGTCGGAACTGGATTGCAATGGATATGCCGAAAAGTTTAGAGCAGCTTTGGTTGAGATGAAAAGTTCATGATTTGCATCCGGCTGTTGGCTTTAGCTCTGACATGTTCCATTTCTTTGTTAGGATGGTTTGAAATGTTTAATTGTTGATGAAGAGACTTGTTATTTCATGGATGAGATCGAAAAATCATGTAACGATCACAATCATGAAATAACGAACAAGATGTATAATGAATTAAGCGGCGAATGGCCCTTGTTTTGTGTTATTCGGAAAACTTATTTGAGTATCCACGTTGTCGGAATTGGATTGCAATGGATATGCCGCAAAGTTTAGAGCAGCTTTGAAGGAGATGAAGAGTTGCTTTGCTCTAACATGTTCCGTTTCTTTGTTAGGATGTTTTGGAATGTTTAATTGTTGATGATGAAGAGACTCGTTATTCCACGGATGAGGTCGAAAAATCTTGTAACGATCACAGTCATAAAATAAAGAACAAATTGTATAATGAATTAAGCGGGGAATGGTCCTTGTTTTGTGTTATTGGAAAAATCATTTAAGTATTCACGTTGTCGGAATTGGATTGCAATGGATATTCCGAAAAGTTCAGAGCAGCTTTGGTGGAAATGAAGAGTTCATGATTTGCATCCGGGTATTTGCTTTAGCACTGACATGTTCCGTGTCTTTGTTAGGATGGTTTGAAATGTTTAATTGTTGATGAAGAGACTCGTTATTTCACGGATCAGATCGAAAAATCATGTAACGATCACAATAATAAAATAAAGAACAAATTGTATAATGAATTAAGCGGGGAATGGTCCTTGTTTTGTGTTATTGGAAAACTCATTTAAGTATCCACGTTGTCGGAATTGGATTGAAATGGATATGCCGAAAAGTTTAGAGCAGCTTTGGTTGAGATGAAAAGTTCATGATTTGCATCCGGCTGTTGGCTTTAGCTCTGACATGTTGCTTTTCTTTGTTAGGATGGTTTGTAATGTTTGATTGTTGATGAAGAGACTCGTTATTTCACGAATGAGATCGAAAAATCATGTAACTATCACAATCATGAAATAACGAACAAGATGTATAATGAATTAAGCGGTGAATGGCCCTTGTTTTGTGTTATTGGAAAAATCATTTAAGTATTCACGTTGTCGGAATTGGATTGCAATGGATATTCCGAAAAGTTCAGAGCAGCTTTGGTGGAAATGAAGAGTTCATGATTTGCATCCGGGTATTTGCTTTAGCACTGACATGTTCCGTGTCTTTGTTAGGATGGTTTGAAATGTTTAATTGTTGATGAAGAGACTCGTTATTTCACGGATCAGATCGAAAAATCATGTAACGATCACAATAATAAAATAACGAATAAGATGTATAATGAATTAAGCGGCGAATGGCCCTTGTTTTGTGTTATTGGGAAAACTCATTTAAGTATCCAGGTTGTCGGAATTGGATTGCAATGGATATGCCGAAAAGTTTATAGCAGCTTTGGAGGGGATGAAGAAGTTCATGATTTGCATCCGGCTGTTGGCTTCAGCTCTGATATGTTCCGTTCTTTTGTTAGGATGTTTTGAAATGTTTAATTATTGTTGATGAAGAGACCTGTTATTTTACAGATGAGATAGGAAAATTATGTAATATTGCAATGGATATTTAATGAATAAAGCGGCGAATGGACCTTGTTTTGCGTTAGTGGGAACACTCATTTAATTAAATTATAACAATATTTTGTTAAATAGTTTGTAAATAAATAAATAAATAAATAAATAAATAAATAAATAAATAAAGAAATAAACAAATAAAAAGTATCCACGTTGTCGGAATTGGATTGCAATGGATATGCCGAAAAGTTTAGAGCAGCTTTGGTGGAGATGAAGAGTTCATGATTTGCATCCGGCTGTTGGCTTTAGCTCTGACATGTTCCCTTTTTTTGTTAGGGTGGTTTGAAATGTTTTATTGTTGATGAAGAGACTCGTTATTTCACGGATGAGATCGAAAAATTATGTAATGATCACAATCATAAAACAACGAACAAGATGTATAATTAATTAAGCGGCAAATGGCCCTTGTTTTGTGTTATTGGGAAAACTCATTTAAGTATCCACTTTTCGGAATTGGATTGCAATGGATATGCCGAAAAGTTTAGAGCAGCTTTGGTGGAGATGAAGAGTTGATGATTTGCATCCGGCTGTTGGCTTTCGCTCTGACATGTTCTGTTTCTTTGTTAGGTTGGTTTGAAATGTTTGATTGTTGATGAAGAGACTCGTTATTTCACGGACGAGATCGAAAAATCATGTAACGATCACAATCATAAAATAACGAACAAGATTTATGAAGAATTATGCGGCGAATGGCCCTTGTTTTGTATTTTTGGAAAAACTCATTTGAGTATCCACGTTGTCCTAATTGGATTGCAATGGATTTGCCGAAAAGTTTAGAGCAGCTTTGGTGGAGATGAAGAGTTCATGATTTGCATCCGGCTGTTGGCTTTCGCTCTGACATGTTCTGTTTCTTTGTTATGGTGGTTTGGAATGTTTAATTGTTGTTGATGAAGTGACTCGTTTTTTCACAGATGAGATCGAAAAATCATGTAACGATCACAATCATAAAATAACGAACAAGATGTATAATAAATTAAGCGGCGAATGACCCTTGTTTTGTGTTATTGGGAAAACTCATTTAAGTATCCACGTTGTCGGAATTTGATTGCAATGGATTTGCCGAAAAGTTTCGAACAGCTTTAGTGGAGATGAAGAGTTTATGATTTGCATCCGGCTGTTGGCTTTAGCTCTGATATGTTCCGTTTCTTTGTTAGAGTGGTTTGGAATGTTTAATTGTTGTTGATGAAGTGACTCGTTATTTCACGGATGAGATCGAAAAATCATGTAACGATCACAATCATAAAATAACGAACAAGATTTATGAAGAATTATGCGGCGAATGGCCCTTGTTTTGTATTTTTGGAAAAACTCATTTGAGTATCCACGTTGTCGGAATTGGATTGCAATGGATTTGCCGAAAAGTTTAGAACAGCTTTAGTGGAGATGAAGAGTTCATGATTTGCATCCGGCTGTTGGCTTTAGCTCTGATATGTTCAGTTTCTTTGTTATGGTGGTTTGGAATGTTTAATTGTTGTTGATGAAGTGACTCGTTATTTCACAGATGAGATCGAAAAATCATGTAACGATCACAATCATAAAATAACGAACAAGATGTATATTAAATTAAGCGGCGAATGGCCCTTGTTTTGTGTTATTGGGAAAACTCATTTAAGTATCAACGTTGTCGGAATTGGATTGCAATGGATATGCCGATAAGTTTAGAGCAGCTTTGATGGACATGAAAAGTTCATGATTTGAATCCGGCTATTGGCTTTAGCTCTGACATGTTCCATTTCTTTGTTAGGGTGGTTTGAAATGTTTAATTGCTGATTAAGAGACTCCTTATTTCACGGATGAGATCGAAAAATCATGCAGCGATCACAATAATAAAACATCGAACAATATGTTTAATGAATTAAGCGGCGAGTGGCCCTTGTTTTTTGTTATTGAGAAAATTCATTTAAGTGTCCACGTTGTCGGAATTGGATTGCAATGGATATGCCGAAAAGTTTAGAGCAGCTTTGATGGACATGAAGAGTTCATGATTTGCATCCGGCTGTTGGCTTTCGCTCTGACATGTTTCGTTTCTTTGTTAGGGTGGTTTGAAATGTTTAATTGTTGATGAAGAGACTCGTTATTTCACGGATGAGATCGAAAAATCATGTAACGACCACAATCATAAAATAACCAACAATATGTATAATGAATTAAGCGGCGAATGGCCCTTGTTTTATGTTATTGGAAAAACTCATTTAAGTATTAACGTTGTCGGAATTGGATTGCAATAGGCAGTTGGTCCTAGAGTACCACTCCAAATCTCTTTCTCGAATTTTTTGAGCTTCGCTTCTCCCGCATCCTGTATAAGAAAGTCAGTTGTACTCCATGAGTTACATTTTTTTAAATCTATCCCAGGAGCTTCCACCTAGATAAAATTTTCACCCTAAAAATTCTTACAGGAATAACCGAAACCTGACCCCAAAAGAATGCCCCTCTCTAACTTTTTGAGCATCACTTCTCCCGCATCCTGTATAAGACAGTCATTTAAAGCCTCAGATCGATCAGTAACTCAGCTATGATAGCTCTATTGAGTTAAACCTGTTTGTAGAAGGAGTTTTACTCCATGAGTTACATTTTTTTAAATCTTTCATAGGAGCTTCAACCTAGATAAGGTTCTCACCCTAAAAATTCTTACAGAAATAATCAAAACCTCACCCCAAAAGAATGCCCCTCTCTAACTTTTTGAGCATCACTTCTCCCGCATCCTGTATAAGAAAGTCATTTAAAGCCTCAGATCGATCAGTAACTCAGCTATGATAGCTTTATTGGGGCTGGTCTGACCGCACAGCGTCGGGGCTAATAGCCGCCTCCGAAGACGGCGATAAATAACTGGTTTGCGGCAGAATAACTGACACTTGCTAGTTTGCGGATGACCGCCGGCTATTGCTACTAATATCCCTTGAAATACTGCCCGCTCGTTGGGCAGAGACGATGCCAGGGGGGCTCAGCTCACGGATATATTGTCCGGTGTACTTTGTTATTTATGCTCCTGCGTTCGGTTTGGATGGGTCGAAAAATTATAACCAACTTTGAATGTTTTCTTTACGGTGAAAGGGACCCAAAGCTGGCTTTGCATGGCGTCAGGTGAGATGAATAAATACGCCAAGAGGAAATTGTTCACAGCTTGGAGATTCAGGTATATGCAGGCAGAAACTTGTTCAATTGATATTGATTGGTTATAGACTCTTAGTTTTTAATATTGGGTGGTTTCGGATGAAGGAGTTCTTTAAGGCCTTCCTTATGGTTTTTTTATTGAAATGATTAATCTTTTGCCACTGCTCTGTGTGGCTTCATCAGAGGTTTGAAAATGAAAGCCTTATTTATGATTTCCACTTTATTGAAATGCTTAAGCTTTCGCCACTGCTCTGTGTGTAAAATATAGCGATAAAAATCCAAACAGCATAAACGATGCAGAAGAAAATAATTTCATGTTTTGCAATCTGCTTCGCCTTATAAAACAAAGAAGAATCACCACACCAGTCAACCTTGAGATCTCCTCCCGATTATAGAAAACACCAACTTGAAGATTGTCTATTCAAATTTCGCGCCGCGGTTTTACAGTTTTTTTGTATTGTCAGACGACCAAGCTTTTCACTCTGATCTGTGATATTCTCTTTCTGCTCTGTGTACATAACCTACCCATAGAATCACAAATGTCAAATTTCAATATTCGTAATAACCAATAAAAGAATCCAAACCATCATCGGCAACAAAATTAATAAATGAAGGAAAAATAACAAAATAATAAATCTGGAGCGAAGCCACATAGAGCAGTGGCGAATGCTTAGGCATTTCAATAAAGACAAATCATAAATAAGGCCTTTGATGACTCCTACACCCGAAAACTACCCAATATTGTTCAATTGATTTTTTTCACTTCTCTCAATTTATTGTGGAAGTCTAGGAGGAACTTAAAGTCGTCATGAGCTTGTTACTGGGAGAACAGCGTGCTGTGGATCAGCCAAATGTCTGTTGTTTTCGACTCCGCTAGATTCACTTCTGAAGAATCCGAGGTCAAAAATGATTGTTTCCGGCCGTTCGAAAGCAAACACGATCACCCTCGAACAGACACAGCTAGGGCTTTGGAATTTTGAGGATATGTTCGAACTCCGAGTTCCGCGGTTATGTTCGTTATCGGGCCAATTTGGTCCACTAGTTTAGTAATCCTGAAAGCACAAACCCGATCAATTCGAAATTTTGTACTTTGTATTCTGTTCTGGAAGATAATGATGAGGCACAACTTTCTTTGAAATTTCGTGAAGATAGTGACAATAGAAAAATTTCAGAAAAATGTTTTGTGTATGCAATGTAAAGCGGGAAATTTCTGGTCGCTGCAACTGTCTAAAGGAACGACTCGAAATTTCTGGCCTGCTAGCATGAACTTGAATATTCACCATCGAAAGGAAAGGGTTGAAAATTTGAAAGTTCTAGGATATGAACCTAATTACCCCATTTGAGTTCGTTAGCGGGCCAAATCGATTCTGAACATACCTATTGTCACTGGAAATATCCCTTATGTTTCTTTCACGGCTGATCAGAAACTCGTTAACTGTACGTTGAATGACGTATTGGTATATATTGAATACTATAGGTGCGGTTATATTAAGAACTGGATCTGAGCCTGAAACGAATTCATGGTTTTTCGATTCTTCGGTACGGACTGCGCCTGGCAACCAAATCGCTGACAATTACAAGTGATAAGCGCAATATAATAAATATTATTGAAATTTTCTGAAGTTATCCAAATAGTGATACTAATAGTTGTTATGGTCAACCTGAATACTTTGGCAGACTTTTCAAAAAGTTCCGAGCCTTCAATTTAACAAAAGCTCATTCTAAAAGCAACCATAATAAACATTATGCGGCGTGTGACATAATAAATAGTATTTTTCATGAAAGGAGTCCCTGAAACACCACATGGAAAGCAAAATTTTTTCACAAATCTCATGTGTCGCACTTTTTACGAAATAAGGTATCCAAATATTGATACTATAAATTGTTAGGGTCATCATAAATGCTTCCGCAGAACTGCCTCTTTAACTAGTTCAGAGCCTTAGATTTAATAAGGGCTAACCCTTTAACACCCAGAATAAAAATATATTTTGCGGCGTGATAAATTATAGCTACTAATTTCCATGAAAAGAGTGCTTCAAACAAAAATTTTTCACAATCTCTGTAATCGTGTCAGTTTTTCTGATTTATATCGTCAGAATGTGGGCGAAACTTCGCACCAGACGTGACTCGCTGATAATTAGAAGCGATAAGCGCAATAAATATTATCGAAATGATGGATGTAGGAACGCGCCCGGGCGTCTGCTGCAACATGTGTCAAACGTTTTCCGAAGTTATCCAGTCGGCGCTCCTCCATATCCTGCTTGCAACTTCCAATACGGCACGTGTGGAGTTTTCACGGGTACGTCGCCCTGCCCATAATTCTTCCCCGCTGTTTTCCTGTGAATAATGGCGTATTGTGCGATATTGAAACTTGTTCCGTTCTTTCCCGTTCTTCTACAGGCTGATGAAAAGTTGCAACAATTGCAGATGACCCTAATAAATTGCCCGGATGTCCGAAACTAAGTTACGAATTTTTGGTTCGATTTATTTCCTGTTGTTCCGAAGCTTGCCCGGTTTTATGAAGCGATTTGTCTTCGGTATTCATTTTTCATTTGGATATTATATGGCGGATGCATTCGGTTATGATGTGGAAAGGAAAATTTTGAGACAGAGTGAGGCGATGAAAAACATTGCATTTTGTAGAGGATGTTCATTTGGGAAAAAAAAACTGTCAGACAGGTATCTCAGCAAATTGGAGTTTTTATGATACTGTAGTGTAGGTATATGGTTGCCAGGGGCAGTCGAATATGCAGCATTAATTCGTTTCAAGCTAAGAACCAGCAATAAATACAACCACACCCATATTATTCAGTAAGTATACTAATACATCATTCCGCCTACAGTATGTGTACTGATCGTTAACTTACGCTACTAACATACAGGGTGATCCAAATCGCAACCAAGAAATTTTAACCACGTATTCTACATCAAAAATAAGCCCTGGTTTGTCATATAAACATATGTCGAGAAATGTTTCCTTTCCTGTGTTGAAATTATAGAAAAAAAATGTGCTTATTAATGGCTTTCACACTGCTTGAAATATTTTTATGAAATTTGAGATATAGATTTTGAGCGTCAAGGAGCACTTTTTGCAAAATATCTTTTCTTTTCTATTCTACCAGTGGCGTACATACTGCAGCGAGACTGAATATTTTCAGGTAAAAAAATGATATGACACTGGTTTTTCTGGCAATAAAAATTACTTTTTAAATCCTGATTTAATTTGAAGCAAATTCGGTTTCTTGACATTTTGCTGTACGAGGTGCCGTTTCAGGTTAAAAAAATAAAACACATTCTCATGTATGAAAAAATCGTCATAATTTGATATAGCAATCAAAGAATTATTATTATTATTATTATGTACCTACCCAGTGGCGCAGCCAGAATTTTCGTTTGGGGGGGGCCCGATGCAAATATTCAGGGAGGAAAAAACAAAAAAAATACTGTTATTTTTATCTTTCTCTTTCTGGTTGATGAAAAATGTCAATTATTTGGATTTTTAAAAACTTTGGACAAAGAGGTGAGAATTGAACAAAATGCGGGGGTTTTGTATGATCCAAATATCCTACTCATTTTTAGATTACTTATAGAGGACGCCACATATAGGATTCCACATTTAAATCAACCCTAAATATTTTGCCTCCCACTGTATGTCATTCTGGAGTAGAAAAAGCGATTCCTCTATCTTTTTTCCTTCAAAAATGTATACTTTAATGAAGTCGCTAGGACCAACGGTTTCCGGTTAAAAGCATCGAAAACTTATGATGCACGCAAATTGTCCAGAAGCGCCAAAGTAACCTACTTACAATAACAACCAACAGAAGGAATTAAATCAGAATCTTAATCATAAACACAAAATAATGAAAATGGCAGGCAAAAAAGTTAGGGCTGACCAGTGTAGGTTCTGTAGGGAAGAGGAAGAAACCCCCATTTACCTATTCACGGAATGCTTTGACATTGCGAGCCTAAGGAGAGAAACTTGTAAGAGTGAGGAACTAGCTTCGTTGAAGCCTTCGCGGATATTAGATTTCATTAGATCTCTGCAACAGGAAGGCGAGCTGTGAAGGGTGTGGCCAAAACAGCTCCGTAGGGGGGCACAATAGACCTCTCTGAACTGTAACCCTTTTTTGAACTAAACTAAACTAGGGTTGATCTAACTGTGGAGGAATTATTATGTGGCGCCCCCTATTAGTTATCTAAAATCTAATAGGATATTTGGATTTTGCATTATACAAAACCCCCGCATATCACATTTTGTTCACCTCTTACCTCTTTGTCCAAAGTTATTCAAGAAAACACCAAATAAAAAAATAAACTTTAACACCCTGTATTTCTTAGAAGAAGCAGTTTAGGACATATATTCCTGGGACCCTTTCTCATATTTTATCGCCTTCTATCGCCTGGCACAATGCATGGTACCTAGTCTCATTTTCAAAAGATTAATCATTATGTTTTTGCTGGAAAGCAAAATCAATTAGGTTCTGAAAATTGGCTGTATGCATGAATACGATTTAGCTATTTTAAATAAAATATTGAAAATGTACTTGAATTCAACCGTATCTACAGAGATACAGGTAGAAAAATTCACATGGAGAAAAATTTTGGGGGGGGCCCGGGCCCCGCGGGCCCCCCCCTGGCTGCGCCCTTGTACCTACCTTATCAAATTTTGGCGATTTCTTCATGCATGAAAATGGTTTATTTTTTAACAGGAAACGGTGCCTCGAACAGCAGAAAGTCAAGAGACCGAATTTGCTCCAAATTAAATAAGCATTTGAATAGTAATTTTTATTATGGAAAAACCAGTGGCTTATCATTTTTTTATATGAAAATATTCAGTGCTGCAGTACCGACGCCACTGATGAAATAGAAAAGAAATGATATTATGCAAAATTCTTGACGATCAAAACCTATGTCTCAAATTTCATGAAAATATTTCAAGCAGTGTGGAAGTTATTAATAAAAAAACATTTTTTTTCTATATTTCTAACACCACGTATCTCAGAGAGGAAACATTTTTCGACATATGTTTTTAAGAAAAAGTAGGGCTTATTTTTGAAGTAAAATATGTGGATAAAATTTCTTGGTTAGGATCTGGACCACCCTGTATACAGGTTTGGAAATTCACATTGGAAACATACGATATTCAATGCATTAGAGAGAGTATTCTGCCGTGCAGTTGGACAGTGCTATACTAGACATATTTACTATGTTTTGCTTCCGTTTGAAGCAATTGATGGACCAATGAACATATAATATGGTTGTCCCCCTCAAATCGACTAACACGGGCAGTCCGACGCATTGAGTTAATGCGTCATGCAGCGCGTGATGCTCTACATCTCTATTAAGTCACTCCCAACGATAAGAGAGACCAAACTACAAAATTCCAGTCGGTCATTTATTCAGAGAATTACGAATCAAGTAAACCTTTTCTTTATAGCACTGATCAACTGCACGGAAAAATTCTCTCTCTGATGCATTCCGTTGTGAATATCCAAACCTGTATGTTCAAAAGTGTAGTCGAAATGTGTCAAAAGATCATGTCTATTATTCTCTAACTTATTGGAATTCGAAAAAGAGTAGTTGTCCTGTCGTAAATGGTAAAAATCTGTGTTCATCTAACTCCAGAAAATCTTAATAAAATAACTATTGAAATCTGATAGTAAATATTGCTATTTTGACTTAATAGGGGTAAATTCTAATAAAAACATTCACCAATAATAATTGTGAATTTAATCATTAATCTTGTTGAACTATACCCATTTCATTATTCTTAAATCTGATAAAATGAAAAAGCAACTAATACATGTGTAGGTTAGGAATCTACATTTTCTCATCCACTTATTAATATTTAATTTTTCCACATTATTAGGTCCGGGAGATAAGAATCATTTGATTGCTTTTAGAACCGATTAAACATCCCAAGTTTAAATTCTGTCTTGCCACACACTTACACGGAGTTATTTACCGAGAAAAGTACCTTAAACTTCCTTCCCTCAACTTCAGAAAAGATCGCAATCTTGAAATTGTTTAACTGCTCAGTTAAGTCGAATCCTGTTGAACGGGGATATTCACAAGTTTCGCCTGAACTTTAATGAATGTAAGAAAAACATTATTTGCATATATTAACACGGAAAACTCCTTATAACAGAGCCATGAATCATGCTGGAAGACCTGGAAAATGTGTCGGTAATTTATGGATCAGATCGTAACACTTTGAAAATTTGAACACTTTGTTGGAGAACTCTTTATAAATTTCTTCCGTGGAATAGCATCATGGATCTTTGTCGGTGATATCGCGAATAAATTGGAACGAGAAAGTTATTTCATTTTTAATTTGAAAAATTAATTTTTAAATACTCTGATTTTCTGATCTTGACACCTTCTTCTGTATTGATCGCTATAAGTTCCGAACTGAATATATTACGGCCTAGAAATTCTCAAGGTAGATTTGGGACTATATGTCTGTATGTTTCCATGAAAAACGGGATATTCACAAGTTTTGCCTGAGCTTTAATGAATATAAGAAAAAAACATTATTTGCATATATTAACACGGAAAACTTTTTATAACAGAGCCATGAATCATGCTGGAAGATCTGGAAAATGTTTATTGATCAGATCGAATGATTGAAAATTTGAACACTTTGTTGGAGAACTCTTTATAAATTTCTTTCGTGGAATAGCATCATGGATCTTTCTCGGTGATATCCCGGATAAATTGGAATGAGAAAGTCATTTCATTTTTAATTTGGAAAATTAATTTTCAAACACTCTGATTGTCTGATCCTGTTACATTATTTCGTATCGATTGAATGAATCCCTATGGAAATAGCATGCTATATCATTAAGACCCATTGTCTGTACTTCTCGAATTTTGAACCGGGAGTGATCTCAAACGACTCGGCTGGACTCACTGATGATAATTCCGTGGTCAATGAAAATTCTTTTCGACTTTGAACACAATAACTCTCGAACGAATCAAGTAAGAGATCTGAAATTTTGTGAGTTGGTTCGGGTTCTTTATGCCGCGTTTAAGTTTGTTAACTGGCTGAATCGATCAGGTAGTTTCGGAGTTACTGACATTTGAAATTTTTCATCAGATCATTTCGAAAATTGGTATTTTGGAGGAGAATGATGACGCAAAAATTTCCTCGAAATTTAGTGAGGAACGTACCATTAGAAGTTTTTAAGAGAAATATTTCGTCTATGCGTGGTAAACCGATAAAATTTCTGGTCGCTATAAGCCCCGAACTGAACATGTTACAGCCTTGAAATTTTCACTCTAGATTTGGGACAACTACATGTCAGTACGTTTTTCATGAAAAACGGGATATTCACAAGTTTTGCCAAAACTTTAATGAATGTGAAAAAAAACATTATGTGCATATATTAACACGGAAAACTCCTTATAACAGAACCATGAATCTTGCTGGAAGACCTGAAAAATGTGTCGGTATTTTATGGATTAGATCGTAACACTTAGACCAGCCAGCTCTGGACTTCTGCATATCATAATAACAAAGCTTGCAAATCTCATCTGCTGACTTTCCCATATGGTAAAAATGATGTTGATAGTACCTTGTCAGCAATACCACCATCACCCGAAGCTCAATTCGTGTCAGCTTCAGAAGCTCTTTGGTATCGGTAGGTGAAACCATCACGAATTTTTTGGAATGAGTAAGTCCAAGTATTTTTTCCAGATGGTTATTTTTTTATTCAACCCCACTATGCCCTGATGCCCATAGTTGAGCCACTTTATTGCTTTTTGTCAGTTGCTTCATGGTGTTATATGGGAAAATATCAGTCCTTACTTTTTTCTTTCCATTAAATATACCGTTCATTTCCACATGTCAGTTTTCTACAAGACAAGCAATTCTTCAAGAAATAATCAACGAACTGTCACGTCCAACAGTAGAAACATTTCAAACACGATTTAAGTTCAACTCCGACGACACAAAACGTACATCAAAACCAGCCCATAATTTCCACGTCAGAAAAATTGTTGTGTGTTGTTGTTCACGAAATTAATCGGCGTTAAAACATGCTGCGATCATTAAAAGTCAGTCGGAGGGTGGCACGAAGACCACGAATCTCTTGACAATCCAAAAACTGTTGCTAAGAAACAAAACCGTACCAAGCCGTTCGAATGTTCAACCTGTAATTAACATCGGAGGTGCCTAATACTTGCGTTTTATTGTTTCTTTCCCGTTTATGTTTTCATTCTTCATTCAGATATGACGTGCCGGCTTTTTAAATGCAGGAAACAAATTGATCATCACACTTTAAAAAAATCCCGGTGTAAACTATCAAGAATATTATCGACGTATTTTTCCCTTTTTCAGTCACAATTTTATCATTTTTATCAAATTATGGAATATATATGTAGTGTTAACTAGTGTGATTCATGAAACACACTATCACAAACAGAAACAAAATCAAGAATAAATAGAAAAATATTTAAAAACATACTGTGTTTATCAATCTATAACACTAATTACTTGGTTTACCATCAGGTACATATATCTATCTGTTCATTATGTATTTATATTATTTATATACCTGCACAGTAGACGAATAGACTAAACGACTTTTCAGGAATGAAAATTACAGAACATAAATAATAAACAAAAGATTAACATAACGAGTAAGTAGGTACCTAGCTGAATGATAATTAATAATTTATGGTTCATGATCTGCATTCTTTTAGCTTAGAAAGAATCTGTGTAGCAAATATCTGATATTCAAATTGCTGAATTGCATTTTTTCAATTCAGATAATAAGTGGTCATTTCTCATCTCAAGGGTAGGTATAAAATTAAACTAAGTCAGTGCCAAATAACACCGAACATGTTATTGCAACCTCACTAAGTTAGTGCAAATTAAGACTGAAACGGTGCGATTTCTCACCGAAACCGATCTAACTCGTTAGTATTTCACACTAATAATTTGTGAAAAATAACTGAGTCAGTGTCAAAACACACTGGATGATCAATTGAGATCACACCGCTCTAGTGTGATTTAACACCAAACAACTGCAAAGTCGAAAAGAACCGAATGAAAATCACAATCGCTTCAGTGTCAAAGTTGATTTATTTATATAAAAAAATCAACTCATTTGAAATCATGAAGCACACCAGCAAATTATTGAACTTCGGTGTTATTTTAGAGGGTGCGAAATGACACCAAAATATCCGGACCTCTAAGGAAATACGGCCGGTGTCAGCGGGTGTTACCTAGCTGCTGTTTGAAATTTCTTAGAGTGCATGAAGTTCGATTGAATGAGCTATGATGATACAGATACAGATTCTGAGAATTTCAGAAAAAAATGAGTGAGAGAGCACTGATGTGTAGGGCTATTCATTCCATATTATGCATTAATGAATTCATCTTTCCTTTCCAAATCTTGAACCTACGTTGAAAATTTCGAAATGATCGAATGTGTGGTTTCTGAAATATCGGCAAAAACGTAGTTGATTACAGTTCAGCCATTGTAGAAATCGAGCTCAAATTAATATTATTTAGCTTCGAACTAATGAAATAAATTATTCATCATAATTCATGCAAAAATTTTGATTTAACTAGATTTGTGAAGAAATCCAGGCGCATTCACCATTTTGTTTACGTCCCAATTCAAACTATTTATGTTTTAGTCAAACAATCCGTTGGGGGCTTAAATTCTTGATATTCAAATGAGTATTAAGTTCTTATATAAATAATGGACCTACTTGTAACTGAAGTTGTGCATTTCTTCTTAGGATTCATTATATATCGTCGGTTTACTGCCCAAAACAAGATAAGTACATTTTACCATTTTGCGTTAAGTGCATTTTCCCAACCATATTCGATATAAATGTACTGCATAAACCAGATAACTGTTGCATAATAGAAAAGTGCTAAATTGAAGACTTGTTTTGGAAATAATTCATTTGCTGAAAACTGAACAGCACAAATAAGTGAGTGCACGAAACTACAAAATGTTACTTGTCTGGTTTGGCAGTAAGCCGACGCTTGTACCTTTCGAAAGTGCGTAGATTCATTACAGATAACTAGTTCTCTCATATTGAATTCTGCTGATCAAAAAGCACAATTTTGAATTACAAATGAGTTCTAGATGGAAAAAACTATATGGCAGCAGCAGTCAACAGTTTTTTCAAGTTAACCAGGGCAAAATTAACAGTTGTTGTAAAATCAATATCATGATGTATGTGAATAATCTGTTACTCAAGAAAAAGTTCTTGCCAAATAACATCAGGCATATAATTTTTTCTGTGAAAAAATCGAAAACACAATGCAAGCTATAGTCCGTTCACGACGAAAGATAAGGGCATAGTAGGCGTTTGTTTATTTATCTGAAGTGGCAGTATTTGCTGTCATGGACGATGAACAAAGCCAACGTTGCCAAATGTACCCGGCTTCGTCCGACGAGCTTGCTAGTTATCAGAGAACTCTATGCAATATTGACAACATTGAGTATCAATCTGACAAGAAAATAAACAAAACATAACCTAAAATTTTAATATACACAGTGGAATATGCCAATTTCCATGGCCAACCGACGGCTCAACCTTTTGTGAACGGACTATACCTAATATATTTTAACAAAAAGCATTGGTGCAGGTGCAAAAAATCTTCTTTTCGCTCAGATTTCTGTAGCCATGCTTCTTGTTGAAATATTACTTAGCAAGGTGTTCTAGATTTTTGGAAACTTTAGATGTCCTTTGATATTGCTTCCGATTGATGTGTTAATGAAGTAAGGCGAGTATTAGATGTTCAATGAATAAATAATGATTGAAATTCTGTTTCCTTTGAGTGACTATAAAGCGAGAGGAACTATCTAGAACCGAAGCATCAGCTCTAATCTTGATATGAGCAACTTACCGAGAAAACCCACGGAAAAACGACGAAGATGAACAAGAATAATCGGTATAAAGTACAGCCGTCAATTTGAGATGATGCAGATTTCGCGTCACCAGCTTAGAAACCACATCAAGAATGCATTTGATGAATAATCCCGCAATTTATGCAGCATCATTGTTATTTTGATTCGTTCCTGTCAGGAGGAATGATTTAGAGCCTAAGAAACCGCTTATATGTAAATCTTTCCCATTATTATTCCTTAGACTTATGCTAATCATGGATTGTGATAGTAACTTGACTAGAAGTTAGATTTCAGCTCCTGCGAATGAAATATTCAACCAGTCTTTCGCCTCGATTGAGGATGAAGATCTATTTCCGGAAAAAATACGAAGGAAATCATTATTCGAATTAATATTCGAATGATTTTCCGTTTCTGGAATACTTGAATAATTTCAAATGAAATTGAATTTATTTATGGATTTAACATTGTGCAATATGAACAGTAGGGGAAAGTGAGGTAATACGATCCCTAAGGGTCAAGTGATCCCCCGCCGTAAATCAGAAAATGCTTGTACCATCTATCCAAATACACATGAAACATGTGTATGCATGCTTGGCGTGATTTTATTAAAAAATAATCAAAAAGTGTGGCTCTGATCTAAGGTAAGCAGGTTCTTGGACTTTCGTTTTTTTTACATGTAAGTGTTTACTGAAATGTTGTTTTATTTGCGGGTATTAGTAGCAGTTAGCTAATATTTAAGCCATGTTCGATCATCGCACGCGGTATGTGAAGGTTTTGTTTTGATCGGTATTTTGTAATTTGGTATTTGGGGTGAATTGATCCCTGGAATCATTTTACCCCATTAATAGTTTTTGTTTACAGATCATGCCGAGAATTTATAAACGTAAAACTAATCGCCAAAAGAGGCCTGAAGAACATATGCAAAAGGAATTAGAGATGGTATGGCTTACAAAACCGCGAGAAGAGAATTTGAGGTCCCTGTGATGGTATTAGAAAGAAGAGCCAAAGGTAAAAATGAAATAGCTGCAGGCTCAGCTAAACAGTTAGGTAGCAAACAAACAGTGTTCAACCTGGAACAAGAACTGGAACTTGTTGACATGGAGTCCAGAATAAAATGCGGGCTGACCACTCAGGAATTCTTAACCTCAGCTCACCAAAAATGGCAGAAAAAAATAATTTACCGCATCAATTTTCCGAAGCTAAAGGAAAAGCTGGACTTGAATGGCTTCGTGGATTTAGACGTAGATATCCAGACATTACAATGCGTGCGCGAGGTTTTAATAAGAATGTGGTGGATGAATTTCTCTCGACTTTGAGAAACGCCCAAGAAAAATATTATTTTTTCAACCATCGAATATTTTTGTTTTGTGTGACTTGCTTACATACTTAAATTGTTATGAAATACATATTATCATTCAAATAAACAGCAGAGTTTATTATTTCATTTTTATTTGTTATTTATTAACTCATAGTACAAAATGATCATTTTGCCCCTACCCCAGGGATCATTTTATCCACAGGGGTGTATAAAATGATCCTTTACTAAACTTTTACAAAAATATGTAATACAAAAAAACTACATAGATGAAATGAAAAATAAGTAGGCAGATACAAAGTTAAGTAAATTAACTACCTTCAACAATTGCAATCTTGCGGTTTTGCCTTCAACTTTAGCCACAATTGAAATTTTCCCTTAAGGGGATCATTATACCTCACCTTCCCCTAGTAGTGTTCCATCTCAAGAAAGATACCGAATGATCACCTTGAAAACCATATTCAAGTTCAAATTGGATAGGAGAACAAATGATAAAATTTCTCAATGTTTCTAAATACATTTGTACTTGGGGTTTTCGTAAGAATTTCGAATAAGAAACTATTACAACGATCATGGTCTGCATTTGGATTTGATGATGTTGGAATAAGTTTCGAAACAAGAAAAAAGCTTGTTGAAATCGATTATCTTATTGGAGCCTGAAAACTATCAAGCCAATTCGAAATGGGTTCGTCCATTAGATAATAAAAATTATCGGCATTCGGATTGTTTCAGTAGAGTCGATTGAATTTGCATTCGGTAAGTATATTATGAATACGGAAACTTGTTTTATTGGTTTCTCATTTGTAAAAGTCAGTTTCCAAAAACACAATATTAATCAAGGAAGTTTATTTTTTCAAGTCACTAACTTGTAAAATTGACAGTTAACTTGTAAAACTTTTACAAGTTAGTAGTATTATTTACATTGAAAGTTGTCAAGTACTTGCTTCTAATTTAATTTTTTCTTCTAATCTCAGAGTTCCTGGAACGAATGCATTTCTCAATAAACGTTCTCAAACTATTCAAAAACGATATTCGTACCTTGTTATATTCGTATCTATTCGCTTTCCTTTTCACGTACTTGCTTCTAATTTCATTTATCCTTCTAATTTCATCGTTTCTGGAACGAATATTTTTAGTAATAAATGTTATAAAAGTATTAAAAAACGATATGCATACCTTGTTTCATTTGGATCTGGACTTTTCCGTCAGAAATTAGCAAATATTCTCGAAAGACTTCCCTCTCGAAAAGCCACTGACAGTTGTCATAATTTTCCGATGTCATAAATAATCATAAATAGCTTACGACATTTGCGACAAATTATTGAGATTTTTTTGGAATTTATCTCACCTTTTTACAAACGAGAAACAAATAATAGTATATAACATTACTAGCAAGGTAAGAGGGTTTTTACTGGCGAATGGAGGATATAATTGACGAGCCGCAGGCGAGTCAGTTACCTCCTTGAGCCAGTAAAACCCGTTACCTTGCGTGTATTGTTTTATATTTTATTTGTTTCTCGTTTGTAAAAAGGTGAGATAAATTCCAAAAAAAATCTCAATAATTTGTCGCAAATGTCGTAAGCTATTTATGATTATTTATGACATCGGAAAATTATGACAACTGTCAGTGGCTTTACGAGAGGGAAGTCCTTCGAGAATTTTTGCGAATTTCTGACGGAAAAGGCCAGATCCAAATGAAACAAGGTATGAATATCGTTTTTTAATACTTTTATAACGTTTATTACTAAAAATATCTGTTCCAGGAACGATTAAATTAGAAGGATAAATGAAATTAGAAGCAAGTACGTGAAAAGGAAAGCGAATAGATACGAATAAAGCAAGGTATGAATATCGTTTTTGAACAGTTTGAGAACGTTTATTGAGAAATACATTTGTTCCAGGAACTCTGAGATTAGAAGAATAAATTAAATTAGAAGCAAGTACTTGACAACTTTCAATGTAATAATACTACTAACTTGTAAAAGTTTTACAAGTTAACTGTCAATTTTACAAGTTAGTGACTTGAAAAAATAAACTTCCTTGATTAATAGGTAACGTGGTTTTCCCGGCGAAACTTACCTCGAGCGCCAGCTATTCTTTTTTCTAATAAGGGAGAATAGCAAACCTACCAGGGCAGCTGCTAGTCAGAGACAGAGTTCGTCGTTATCTAAGATATTAGCGATAACAGAGAAAATCAGAAATAGAGCAAATTTACACAGTTTATTCAGATAGCGAAAAATAGTTATACAAAAATACAGTGAAATAAGACGCTATATGAAATCAATACAAAATATAAATTGGTCAGTTTTGTCTGACTGCGAGCACTTTCATAAGAAACAAAGATTTTCCCGGTACGAGTCAGCCAGAATAGAAAGTAAGTTAATTTAAACGGTTAATTCAAATATATGATAAAATCATGAAAACAGGAATAAAAGGGGTCAGTATAAGAGTGCACAACGGTTATACTTGTCCGATATTCTTTCAGTCCTAGAATTCACCACGTAGTCTACCACTTTGCTTGTTTCTCGTATAAACAGGTTGGGGTTTGGCCAGGTGAAATAGAGGGTTGAAAAGGATATGTCGAACTTGCTACAGCATTGGTTCGGTTATGCCCTCAGGTCTGACTATGAGTGACACGCCATAAAGGACAGACTAACTACGGGCACTAAGGAGCAGGACAAAGCAGGAAAGGTATTCGGTTGAACGTACTATAGCATTGGTTTGCATCAGCCCTCCGGTCTGACTATGAGTGACACGCCATAAAGGACAGACTAACTACGGGCACCGGTTATACGGACAAACGTACTATAGTAGGCTAACTACGGATACCTGGACAAACTAGGAAAGGTATTGTTAAGGATCTGACGGAACAGCTATGTAGGTAGACTCAACGAGGTATAAAAATAGGACTGCAATAAATCGGCTCGGTACTTACAATTCAATTGCACTAGCACTCACTGAAGCAAAAAAAAAACGTAAAAGAATTCAGAAAATTTGGAAGCTCAAAAAGAAAACTTAGAAGACGTTTATAGCAGCGAATAATTCGGAACTAATTAAAAAGGTAAACGTCTAAAACAGAAAATATCTCGGAACTCTCAAGCAGAAAATAATTCGGCACACTAATTACCGATGTAGGGAAACCCCGCCTTTTATAATCTTCCGGAGGGGGGTGGAAAAGGTAGGCGCAGAAACGTTAAAATTTTCAGGAGAGTACCTCGGTAAAAACATCTTAAAACTGGCTTATCGTACGTATGTGCAAAAAACGGCGTTATCGGCGATCGGCATTGTTCTTGCGGACGGTTCTACGATGTTTTCTGTATGAAAAACAAAATCAATCGCTAAATGTTCGGTTTTTTCGATTGTTTTGAATTAATTCTGAACGGAATAAAAATTCACGAATTTAAAATGAAAACTCGGATAAATTAAATGAATACTACGGTTTTTTCCTGATTGTTGTGAATTAATTCTGAACGGAATAAAAATTCACGAATTTAAAACGAAAACTTGAATAAATTATTTTAAAATGAAGATCAATTACTCATTAACTCAGTTATAAAATTGAACTTCATTACATTGTGTTTTTGGAAACTGACGTTTACAAATGAGAAACAAATAAAATATAAAACATACACGCAAGGTAACGGGTTTTACTGGCTCAAGAAGGTAACTGACTCGCCTGCGGCTCGTCAATTATATCCTCCATTCGCCAGTAAAACCCTCTTACCTTGCTAGTAATGTTATATACTATTCCATATTCCAACTGCGAAAAAATGTCACAGGTTCAATTTGAAATAAATTTTCAAGGTCAGCGGTTCAAGCCACGAAAATTATTGTATGAATTTCAAATTGGCATGTCTTATAGTCGGCGCAATCAACACATCGGAAAAAAATGAAAAAGCAAATTACTGAAATGGTAATTTGGCGCTGAAAATAATTTTCTTTTTGACATATTTGCACTTATCTCACAACAATGACACACGAGTCTGGATGTTATTGTAGTAAACAACAGCTTACAGTTGACACATCGTCATAGACTCCAATCTTACAACGACCACGACCTGTTCTACTGTTCTTGAATCAACTTGTATTCTGAATAATAATAAAGATAAGTGGAAAAATGGTTGAATTCGAAAATCTCTTTGGAGCTTGAAAACTAACAAGCACGTACGAAATGAGTTCATTCACTAGATCATAAGAATTATTTCGATATTGGGAATGTTTCAGTGGAAAGTCAATTGAATTTGCATTCACCATTTATGTAATGAAAACAAAAACGTGTGTACCATATTTCAACTGCGAACAAATTTCATGGGTTAAATTTCCAATAAATTTTTATGGTCAATGGTTCACACCGAACAGAATATAATTGTACGAATTTCAAATTGGCATGCTTTATAGTTGGTCAAATCAACACTTCGGAAATGAATGAAATAGCACATTACTGAAATGGAAATTTGGCGCGTAAAATAGTTTTTTTTTACTTTTCGACATACTTGCCTTTATCTTACAAAAATCACGCACGAGTCTGGTCTTTATTGCAGATAGTAAACAACACACGACAGATGGCGCACCACTGTCTTCATAATATAGATTCCACAAACTACCTTTTGGAATGCCCAGTTTTCCTACCACCGAGGATATTTTTCAACGTTAGCAGCACCATAAAAGAAGCTCTCAAGATCGACCAACCAGCCTGTCGCTGTCTCAACACATCAGCTTTCACCAGAGTTATCAAAGCTTAAACAAAATAATACAATAGAATACTCGTATACCTTCTTGATTTGTTACCTTATTTCATAACTCTGTTACTGATTCTATGTGCAATCCCGCTAATGACCTAGTTGTCGAGGGGGTTTACTTATAAATAAAATAAAATAATAAAAACTACCTTCATAATTGCCATGACTTGTTACAGTTCTTGGATCAGTTTGTGTTCCGAAAATTTTAGAGATAAGTGGTAAATAAATTGAATTCAAAAATCTCGTGGGAGACTGAAAACTTGCAAGCCAATTCAAAATGAGTTCGTCTACTAGATATTAAAAATTATATCGGTATTCTAATTGTTTCAGTAGAGCGAATGGAATTCGCATTCAGTAATTATTTAATGAAAACCAAATCGTGTTTTCCTTATCCCAACCGCAAATAAATGTGACAGGTTCAATTTCAAATAAATTTTTATGGTCAGCGGTTCACGCCAAACGGAATATTATTGTATGAATTTCAAATTGACATGCTTTACAGTTGGACGAATCAACACTTTGGAAATGAACGAAAGAGCACATTACTGAAATAATTTCTTTACACCGCAATAATGACACAGCAGTCTGAACCTTATTGTAGTAAACAATAGCTGACACTTGACATTCGACGCGTCGCTGTCTTCTTAGGCCCTAAAGTCTACCTTTACAACAGCAAAGACTTATTCTACATGTCTTGGATCAGCTTGTGTGGCGAATGATATTTGAGATGAGAATCAACACTTCGGTAATGAATGAAAGAGCGCATTACTGAAATGGTCATTTTTTGCAGCGGAAAATAGTTTTCTTTTCACTTTTTGATATATTTTCACTTATCCCGCAATAATGACACATGAGTCTGAACGTTATTGTAGTAAACAATAGCTGACAGCTGACATTCGACGCGTCGCTGTTTTCTTAGGCCCTAAAGTCTACCTTTACAACGGCCATGACTTATGCTCAGTTGCAGGAACGTCCAATAAAATTTAAAGGTCCATTAAACCCTTAATCCTCCATTAGTTCCTTGTAATAATGGAGGATTAAGAGTTTAATGGACCTTTAAATTTTAATGGACGTTCCTGCAACTGACACTTAGTCTACATGTCTTGGATCAGCTTGTGTTGCATTTGGGCCTGAAAACAATGAAGCAAATTCAAAATGACTTCGTTCACTAGATCATGAAATGATGATTCGAAATAATTCAAACAAAAACGTGTTTTCCATATAACAAAAGCGAGCAATTTCACAGGTTCAGTTTCGAATAAATTTTCACGGTGAGTGGTTCATGCCGAACCGAATATTATTGTACCTATAAATTTCAAATTGGCATGCTTTAGAGTTGATCGAATCAACACTTCGGAAATGAATGATAAAGCACATTACTGAAATGGTTATTTGGAGCGAAAAATATTTTTTTTTCTATTTTTTAACATACTTGCACTTATCCCACAACAATGACACACGAGTCTGGACGTTAGTGTAGTAAACAACAAACGACAGTTGGCTTATCACTGTCGCCATAATATGGATTCCAAAAACTACCTTTACTGCCTTGACTTGTTCTACAGTTCTTGGATCAGTTCGTGTTCCGAAAATTTTAGAGATAAGTGGTAAATTAATTGAATTCAAAAATCTCGTGGGAGACTGAAAACTTGCAAGCCAATTCAAAATGAGTTCGTCTACTAGATATTAAAAATTATATCAGTATTCTAATTGTTTCAGTAGAGCGAATGGAATTCGCATTCGGTAATTATTTAATGAGAACCAAATCGTGTTTTCCATATCCCAACCGCAAACAAATGTGACAGGTTCAATTTCAAATAAATTTTTATGGTCAGTGGTTGACGCCGAATGGAATATTATTGTATGAATTTCAAATTGGCATGCTTCACAGTTGGCCGAATCAACACTTCGGAAATGAATGAAAGAGTACATTACTGAAAAGGTAATTTGGAACGGAAAATAGTTCTCTTTTCACTTTTTGACATATACGCAGTTATCCTGCAATAATGACACATGAGTCTGAAAGTTATTGTAGTAAACAATAACTGACAGTGGACATTCGACGCGTCGCTGTCTTCTTAGGACCTAAAGTCTACCTTTGCCGACACCCGGTGGCTCAGAGGTAGCGCTCTGGCCTGTGATGACGGTGGTCCCGGGTTCGAATCCCGGCTAGGACATGGATGTCTGTGATCGTCCAACGTACACTTCAAATACGTTGAGATTGGGAGATATAGCCTAAGTTGGCTGTCCCATAAGGGGGAAAAAATAAAAAGTCTACCTCTACAACGGCCATGACTGTCTGGGATCTGCTTGTGTTGCGATTGCGAATGATTCTTGAGATGAGTAAAAATCGATTATATTAAATTATCTCATTTGAGCCTGAAAACTAGCAAGCAAATTCAAAATGTGTTCGTTCACTAGATCATGAAAATTATTTCGGTATTCGAAATGTTTCACTAGAACTAATTGAATTCACATTCATAAAGAAAACAAAAACGTGTTTTCCATATAACAAATGCGAGCAAATTTCACAGGTTTAATATCAAATGAATTTTTATGGTTCTTGTGGTAAACAATAGCTGACATCTGACATTTGACGCGTCGCTGTCTTCTTAGGCCCTAAAGTCTACCTTTATAGAACAGTAAATATTGCATGAAACAATACGAATTTCCCGAGAAATTACCTACAGAAATTAGATTTAATAAATCGATAGGGGGCATAAAAAAAATGTTAACGCCAGATTTCCGAAGTAATCCCCCCCTGGTTTTGAGAAAATCCAAAAACATTTTGAAATCCGTTTTTCTCGGAATCTATGGGTGATGAAGAAAAGTTTATCTAACAAAAAATGTAGATGACATTGTTGTCTACATTTTATCCCATTGGAGCGAAGTCGTCCGACTTGAAATACAGAAAGTAAGTGGCGCTAAAGTATCAAAAAAGTGGTTTTTTGACATTTTCGTTAATTATAATTTTTTTTTGCAGTAATGTGAACGAGGAAGTTGTTTTTTACAAAATCATCTACATTGTTTGTTGTTTCGGTATTCGGAATGTTACAGTAGAACCAATTGAATTCGCACTCAGCATTCAAATAATGAAAACAAAAACGTGTTTTCCATATAACAAATGCGGGCGAATTTCACAGGTTCAATATCAAATAAATTTTTATGGTCAGCGGTTCACGCCAAACCGAATATTATTGTATGAATTTCAAATTGGAATGCTTTACAGTTGGTCGAATCAACACTTCGGAAATGAATGAAAAAGCACATTACTGAAATGGTAATTTGGCGAGGAAAATAGTTTTCTTTTTACTTTTTGACATATTTGCACTTATCCCACAACAATGACACACGAGTTTGGACGTTATTGTGCGAAAACCAATACCATTGTATAAAAGTTTCGTATAACCTATTCCACGGCTGATTCGAATAAATAACATGCCCACTCCACCAGCTCGCACTCGTACAATTGCGGAGGACATCGCAACAAAGAACGGAAAAATGACCATAACAACGATGCCACAGCGTGACAGGATAATAAATGTCCTGGTTCCGGAATGTCAAGTCCTGTATTTATAGTTTGCTGAAAATGCAAAAGACAAGATCGATTGACTGTGGGACCGATTTTAAAAAGCAGTGTACGTGGATTTTTCTTTGTAGTTGGCCTTGAATGTAGGTACGGAGGGATTATTAGAATGGGTAGATAATATTGGAAATTGAGATGTACGGGATGTTCTCTTCTTAATATGATAACCACACTTTCTGAAATCTTTTTAATGATCTCATTTAAATGTGAGTAATACTAATATGCAATTAAAATCCCACGAACACATATATGACATGAATATGTACCTATTTGAAATAGTCCATCATTTCAATTTTGTTAACCAGGGTGTTTCAGAATAACGTCACGAAAGCCGAATAGAGATCTTCAAGCTTATTTTGGAAGTAAGGTTCATAAAACATGGGTCAGAAAAGGCTTCCTCACCGAGAAAATTTCAAGTCAGGGGTGTATTTTCATCTCTTTTTTTTACATTATTATTTTGTATATTAAATCGCACAAATAGAGAATTTGGTAAATTTTTGACAACTTTTATCCTCCGATCCAATTTGACATATCTAACCGTTTTCTAGAATTACACACTCAAAAATGGAAAAATTCAAATAAGCGTAAAATTTTTTTAGATTAAATTGATTCATAATCATAATGAAGTTTTGTTTTCATAAATAAATGACGACCTGCTTCATCGAAAAGATTTAAGAAAATAAAAACCATTGTTGATTCAGATTTATTTAATCATAAAAAATTGTTACGAACACCAGTCAATTTAATTTTTCAATGTTTAACTGTGTATTTTTTGAAAACGATTGAAGATATCGAATTTGAGTAGATTATAATATTTTTCAGAAATTTTCTAGATTTTTCATTTATGCCATTGCATGCATAAAATAGTTACCCTGTTGAGAAAAATAGGATATATTCACTTAGGCACCCCCGAATTCTATGCCCCTGACTTTCTCAATTTGTTTAGAATAATCTAGATGGGTTAAGCATAGAGCCTTTGTTTCCCCGAATGATTGACAATTTTATTTACAGAAAAAGTTGAAATACTCGAAATGGAGCCTTTTCTCATTGAAACAGATTTTCTTATTTCCTTATATCTTATTTGTCATCTTGAAAGTGCATTAAAAAAACGAAACAAAAAAAATTAATAACCTCGAGAAAGTAATAAGTAATATAAATATCCCTGTGCTTCGAAATATAGCCACATTTATCCTTTCCTTGAAATGCTTTACATATTCGAAAGAATATCCAGGAAATTTTGTTAAACCAGATCTGGCACTCCAAGTGATGATTTTTCTGAACCCAATGTTCAAAGAACTTTCTACAGACCCATATAATACTGGATCATCATCTCGCATATATTTGAAAAGTTTTAACAAGTGAATATACTTGTTCAGAGTTTGAACCAATTTGTGATTCTTTGACCACAAACAACAAAGGTTTCCCGTCTTATGGGCTCATAAATGTCGTAACCTTGCACGATTGAAAACCTTTTGGAAACCGCATCATCGGAGATTGGAACCATTGTACGCTACTGACACTGCCTTATTTTTCATCTTGAAATTGTATCTGAAAAATCTAAGGAACAAATAAACTACCAGAACTATCGTCACCTTGACTACTTTTTACCGTCTTATAGCTCTTAAATGCCGTTACCTTGCAAAATTGAAAACCTATTAGGAACCGCATCATAGGAGATTGGAACCAATGTACACTATTGACAGGTGAATTTAGCACGAGAAGCAGCTAGGAGTGTATGCCGTAAAAAGCTATTGAACCTTTTGTCATCTTGAAATTATATCCGAAAAATTTAAGGAACGAAAAACTACGAGAGAATAATAAGTAGGAGGAATATCACCTCAGTGGCTCAAATGACAGCCACATTAATACTACCTCTTGAAATTTCTTCCATATTTGAAACAAGCTTCTATATAACCGAGGTGTTTATCATACCAGGTCTGGATCTCCAAGTGATGATTCTTCTGAACCCAATGTTCTAAGAACTTTCCACAGACCCAAATAATACTGGATCATCATCTCGCATAGATTTAAAAAGTTTTAACAAGTAAATATACTTCTTCAGAGTTTGAACCAATTGTGATTCTTTGACCACAAACAACAGAGCTGTTGCATTGAAAACCTCGAATCAATGAACTAACTGTTGCATCAATCGAATACCCAAAACAAAACAAATATATATTGCAACCGCAAAGAACAAGAAACATGCCACATGCCACCATCGTCAGTGTTTCACCTTGACTGCTATTTCCCGTCTTATGGCTCATAAATGCCGTAACCTTGCACGATTGAAAACCTTTTGGAAACCGCATCATCGGAGATTGGAACCATTGTACGCTACTGACAGGTGAATTTGGCACGAGAAGGAGCAAGGAGTGTATGCCGTAAAAAGTTATTGCCGCATTGCATGTCGGTTATATAGCTGAAAGTTACAAGTGTCTGTACATCGCATATTTCACGAAAGGTCCGCCCTTTTAACAGAAAACAGCCCGAGCGTGGTACGGCCTTCCTTTCGTTTAATAGGGCGACAATAATACTCTTACTATCATTATCATTTACTCTCATGTTTTGCTTCAGTTCACTTAATATTCGGTTAGATCCTTCAGAATTCTGAAGCGTTTCTTGGGAATTTGCGAAAATTCACTCCTTTCCTGAGGATTTAGAGCGGAATGAATTATTTTATATGAAAATTTTATCGTGGGAAATAGAATGAACTGTGGGTGAAATGTGGTTGTTTCCTTGGAATCTGAAAATAATTGCTACAGGAATCGCAAGCGTATGTTCATGAAGTATTATGCTTGTTGGCTGAAGAAATAAAATCAAAACATAATATTACAACAATATGGAATAACTTTTCTATTTTATAAAAGAGTAAAGATACATTTTTTTGAATGAGCTGTGAATAAACCTGCCTACTAGTGGTGTACCTTGCCTGTGTTCGCATCACTGAAGATTTGAGAACGCGCCCGACCGGAGCACTTGAGATCATCACAGATTTCCTTTTCTACGTCTGGTGATCTATAGGGTAGCCCATGAGGCCATCCCTAGAATATCTAAGGAAAGAACAGGATACCGGTAGTGAGATAATTGAAAGTCGAGGATCCTGGTCATCTCTGAACAAGTGAATCTCATCAGCGAATTTATCTTGAGATGTTATGATAAAAAATGTGAGCATTGAGGAGAACTGCCCCTCGGGAAGAAGAAATACAAATGGAAAAAGGACTACGAACAGGAAAAAGAATAAACTACACAAAACTTGAAAGTGAATGCCATCAAATTGTGTACACACTGCTCTAAGACCACGATAGTTGCCGGCGGTGGAGTATAAGGGCCAAGTATAATGGTACACAATCGTTCGGCTGCTATTCGAGTGGAATAATTCAATCGAATGGTGCATACTTGTATATAGAAACCTGGAAAGAAATTATCTAGGGTGTGACATAGTGATCCACTCTGATAGTCATGCTGCTTTTAATGTCACGACTCGAAGCTAATATGGAAATGCTGAAGAAAACTCAAAGAAATAGATAAAAGCAACAAGATCTCTTGAGTCTGAGTCCCTTGTAACTCAGGAATCAAAGCAAATTAAGAGGCTAACTCACTGGCCATAAAAGGAGCACAAACGTTACTTACTGGCCAAGAATCTTCCTGTGGCATACGCAATGCACCTATAAGAAAGAGTTTTTGGAGAGGGAAGAAAGAAGAAACAGAAAAAGCAGCAATATGGAGTATTCATTAGGGAATGAATCATTCTGAGAAGTTCCAATGGTACTTTAAAACTGCAAGGTCTAAAACCTCAATGTAAGTTACGCACCCTTATTGGCGTCCTGACAGGAAATTGTCACCTTAAGAAGCATATGATTATTATTGGCTAAACAGAAACTGACTGGCTTAGATTCTGAGGGAAAGAAGAGAAAACTTCTGTTCACTTAGCTCATTATTATTCATTCTCGCGATGGGAAAACCCAAGCGGAATAAGTGGTTTCAAAATTGTTGTCATAAAATAACATTGATTGATTATGAGTACTTTCATTCAACATTCATTCTCACGATGGAAAAATTTATTTTTCTGAAAAGTCCAATCGTAATGAGTGAATTAATAAATCTTATCATGAATAACATTGATTGATCATGATTATACTAATAACATTTGGGTTTTGACTTTAAGGCACATATAATTAATCTTGTACCAGTATTTTAGGCAGTTTCATATGTGATTAAATTTCCTTATTTCTACATGAACTTCACAACGAGCTTCAACATGTGACCTCTCATGAACTGTCCTGTGTGGTAATTGGGGTCGATCCTACAACATGATAGTTGCTGAAATACCGAACGCATGGCTGGACATGTCAGGTTTGTCTCATTGCCACTGTCCGGACCGTCCGACATCTTTATGGGCCCATAAACCGGACTTAACTTGGCGGGTTTTGGCACTACATAATTATTTCTAGATTAGTGCAACAGGGCTGTGTGGAAGTTGCCGTGTTTTTGCTACGAGGCAGGGAAAGACAGCAAAACTCTAATAAAACAAACACAATCATACGTATTCTACCTCACTTTTTTCCTGCCGGACACCTTCCTGCACACTTCAGCGATGTTATTTCAGTGAATCTGTTCCAGCTTGCCACGGTTCTAAGGAGGGCTTTTGAGAATAGCAGCTTCAGCTCTTTCTCTTGATGACTCCACGCCTCATCAGTTCTTCGACTGAGGTCTCACACCAAACGCCACTCCAGTAGATGGTTGCAGTTGAGGTAAGTATCTCTTCAGATTTATATTTTGTTAATGACTTGTTGCAGTGATTCGTTGTTACCCAAATAATCGATTTTCCTTTTATTCTCCTTCACCAAGTCAGCCTGCTCACCGACTATTGGGCATCGATGAATGTTGCTACGATGTCAGGTTACGAAGGCCGGCTGTGTTCACTAAATGAGTTTGCTCCACGACGTTGAAGCCCTGATTGTCTAGGTTTCTAGCCAGATTAGTTGTAATGGAATTTGTATCTCTATTGTTGTTTCATGTGCATTCGTGGCTAATTTGGGAAATATGATTCATTGTTTCAGGAAGCCTGCCCTACAACACCTGTCGTGAGTCCTAGCTCTTGACATACTCTATTTTGTCGGTAGCACGTTTATCCTCACTTTGTAGATGTTCACAAAGTATCTACCCGAAAGGAACCTTAAGGGGTTAGCAACCCAGCTGTGGCGTCCAGGGACTTCGCATGATCTTCTAAATGGGCCGCCATCAATACTACTAGTTATACAAGTTAAGGTTAAGGTCGCAGTTGAATGCAACCCCCCTAACAACCAACAATCAAGTTGGGTAATTTCAAACTCTAGGGGCGTACATTCATTCTCACGATGGAAAAATTTATTTTTCTGAAAATCCCAATTCAATTAATAAATTTTATTATGAAATAACATATTACGATTGGGATTCTCAGAAAAATAAATTAATTAATAAATTTTATTATGAAATAACATTGATTGGTTATGATTATATTGATTATACTAATAACATTTGGGTTTCGACTTTGAGGCACATATAATTCATCATGTACCAGTATTTTAGGCAGTTTTATATGTAATTGAATATCCTAATTTCCCCATAAAGTTCACAACAAGCTTCAACATGTGACCTCTCATGAACTGTCCTATGTGGTAATTGGGGTCGATTCTACAACATGATAGTTGCTGAAATAACGAACGCATGGCTGGACATGTCAGGTTTGTCTCATTGCCACTGTCCGGACCGTCTGACATCTTTATGGGCCCATAAACCGGACTTAACTTGGCGAGTTTTGGCACTACATAATTATTTCTAGATTAGTGCAAACAGGGCTGTGTGGAAGTTGCCGTGTTTTTGCTACGAGGCAGGGAGAGACAGGAAAACTCTAATAAAACAAACACAATCATACTTATTCTACCTCACTTTTTCCTGCCGGACACCTCCCTGCACAATTCAGCGATGTTGTTTGAGTGAGTGAATCTGTTCCAGCTTGCCACGGGCTTTTGAGAATAGCAGCTTCAGCTCTTTCTTCTTGATGACTCCACGCCTCATCAGTTCTTCGACTGAGGTCTCACACCAAACGCCACTCCAGTAGATGGTTGCAGTTGAGGAAAGTATCTCTTCTGATTTATATTTTGTTTAATGACTTGTTGCAGTGATTCGTTGTTACCCAAATAATCGATTTTCCTTTTATTCTCCTTCACCAAGTCAGCCTGCTGACCGACTATTTGGGCATCGATGAAGAGCGTGGTCTTTTCCAATGTTGCTACGATGTCAGGTTTACGAAGGCCGGCTGTGTTCATTAAATGAGTTTGCTCCACGACGTTGAAGCCCTGATTGTCTAGGTTTCTAGCCAGCTTAGTTGTAATGGAATTTTGAATCTCTATTTTTGTTTCATGTGCATTCGTGGCTAATTTGGGAAATATGATTCATTGTTCAGGAAGCCTGCCCTACAACACCTGTCGTGAGTCCTACCTCTTGACATACTCTATTTTGTCGGTTGCACGTTTATCCTCACGTTGTAGATGTTCACAAAGTATCTACCCGAAAGGAACCTTAAGGGGTTAGCAACCCAGCTGTGGCGTCCAGGGACTTCGCCTGATCTTCTAAATGGGCCGCCATCAATACTACTAGTTATACAAGTTAAGGCCCGTTTACATTAGTCAAGCGAGTTGATCAAGTCAGTTGAATTCAAGTGACTTGCACAAAGTTGAGCATGCTTCTACTCAGAAGCCGTTCAATTCAGCCGATCGAGTGAAACGAAAAGGGCGGTTTACACATTCAATTCGCTTTCAATTCCAACTAAGTTGATCAACTCACCTGACTAATGTAAACGCGGCATTAAGGTTAAGGTCGCAGTTGAATGCAACCCCCCTAGCAACCAACAATCAAGTTGGGTAATTTCAAACTCTAGGGGCGTACATTCATTCTCACGATGGAAAAATTTATTTTTCTGAAAATCCCAATTCAATTAATAAATTTTATTATGAAATAACATATTTCGATTGGGATTCTCAGAAAAATAATTAATTAATGAATTTTATTATGAATAACATTGATTGATTATGATTATATTGATTATACTAATAACATTTTGGGTTTCGACTTTGAGGCACATATAATTAATCTTGTACCAGTATTTTAGGCAGTTTTATGTAATTGAATATCCTTATTTCTCCATGAAGTTCACAACAAGCTTCAACATGTGACCTCTCATGAACTGTCCTGTGTGGTAATTGGGGTCGATCCTACAACATGATAGTTGCTGAAATACCGAACGCATGGCTGGACATGTCAGGTTTGTCTCATTGCCACTGTCCGGACCGTCCGACATCTTTATGGGCCCATAAACCGGACTTAACTTGGCGAGTTTTGGCACTACATAATTATTTCTAGATTAGTGCAACAGGGCTGTGTGGAAGTTGCCGTGTTTTTGCTGAGAGGCAGAGAGGGGCAGATTTAACCCTCGTAAAATATCGGTCACGACTGTCTGCGCGTGGAAGAAAAAGTAATTAAAGATGCTATCTACGGAATGGACTGAGATTAGGGTTGAGAGTCTGAGGAAAAGGGAAGGTTATTTGATATATTTTGCCCTACATTTGCTCGGATATGATGTTGACATGAGGCAGATTTGACAGAGGGCGGCTTCACTGGAAAAATACATCTATGTTACTTCACAGCATCTTTGTCATATTGAACTATTTTAGATATTTCAGCAACCGAAAAAAAATTAAATGAAACCTGATAATGAAAATCAACTAACCGAAAATTGCATAACTGAAGTACCTTGTGAATGTGATAGATCATTACCGTAAACAATTGAAGGAAGCAACTTTCATGTCAATTACCGAAAATCCTATAATCAGTAACTATAAACCTCAAAACAATCAGGGCTCTAATAAAAAGATCAAACGATTTGTTTGACAGCTGACTCAGTCGAAAATAGATTTAACTCAGCGATGATTATTTTCTGAGAACTGTCAAAAATTAGGAAATTTCAAAGTGTGGCGAAAACTGCCTTTTTAAAAGTTGCAGGTTTTAAGAGTTTTTCCGACGACGGCTGGCGGATACTGGCCTAAACGAAGAATACTAGAATCAAAAATGCTGGAAAGAGCCCAAATAATATTTTAACAAAACACGTGTATTTTTCTATTTCGAGTAGTTTTGTATTGATAAGCTGATTGATATTCGATCTCGGAGTAAGAAGTAGGTACTTCTTATTCTGATCTTTTTCATTAATAGGTAGTTCAATCATCAATTATCACTTGTAGGACCAGACCTGATTTTATGATCTCCAATAGAGATAAAAAGCTGTTTTCCAATATCGAAAGAATACCCAACACTCAGTCAGGAAAACATAGTTTTTTTGGGGCTCCTTCAATCTCTAGTTCACTGAGGTACCTACTTTGGCATACAGATTTTCATCAATTTCCATCTATTCGATGAAATTCGGTTATTTAAACAAACATAGCATTGACGAGATGCTCCAAATTAACTTATGATATTCGAAATTTGAACCGAATTTACGAGAGTTTTAACGTAATTAATAAGCAATTATTGGTTAGCACCAGGCAGAAACGGTCTTTACGATCTGATCCTTTGCTTGTATTGTTTGTTGCTTATAACTTGCATGATCTCCATTTGAAATTTGGCTTTTTTAAGAGTAGACACTCTGTATAATAATTCCTTAACCTTCCTAAAGATTCCTCTCTTGCTTCATTGCTCAGTTATCGCTAGAAGCAAAACAACAAAAACCAATAAAAACATTACAGTCGAGTAAGGCTGCACCCTTTCTGCTGACTCAACAGAGTCACCCAAAAATCAATGTACATTTATGTAGGACGGTCGTTACATCGAACTACTTGTAATGTCTATAATATACTATTTTATAAGCTGGTTAAGTGTAATAGAGCCGATTTAGCTATTCATATTCGAACTATAACCAAATTTACGAGAGTTTTAACGTAATTTGATAAGCAATTATTGGTTAGCACTACGCAGAAACGTTCTTTACGATCTGATCCACTGCTTGTATTGTTTGTTGCTTATATAACTTGTATGATCTATATTTAAAGTTTGGCTCTTTTAAGAGAAGACACTCTGTATAATCTTTCCGCAGAGCCTCCTAAAGATCCCCTTTTGCTTCTGGTCTTCACTGCTCAGTTATCTCTAAAATCAAAACAACAAAAACCAATAAAAACATTAAAGTCGAGAAAGGCTGCACCCTTTCTGCTGACTCGACATAATCAACCAAAAATCAATGTACATTTAAGACGGTCGTTACATCGAACTACTTGTAATACCTATAAAATACTACACTACTGAAAAAAATTAAAGGATCAAAAAAAAATTCCAAATTTTTCGGCAATTTTCAACATGCCGTAACTTTGAGAGGAATGGTCGTACAAGAATTTAAAAAGGGAAATTGTAGCTCCAAGTGTCTAGTTTGCGGATCAGAACTTCAAAATGTTTTGGTGTCATCGGTTGTTGAGTAATCTTGAAGAGACCATCATCAAAAAAAATTTTTTTCAGTTTTTTTCCTTGGTCTACGGGCTTGGAAAAATTTTTTTTGCTCAATCACTATGAGGATTGGATAGTTTCTTCATTCTGTTTTAATCTCATATTCTATATCTATCCACTTCTTGTCAAGATATCGGTCTTCAAATGAAAAAGTATCCTTTTGCCTTTGAATATCGATAACTCGGGAACCAATGATTGCACAGAAAGCTAAAGGTGGGTTTCAGGAACTTGAATGAATTCCTTCAACGGTTAGCCATTGCTTTCCGAAAAAAAATTATTCATTCTGTCACATGAATTTGAAAATGCAACAAAAAAAGGTCTTTTCGCGTGGTGTTTTCGGAATATGAGCGCTGGATCGAAAATATTGTGGGAACAGAAAATGTTAAGTGTGCAATTTACAGTTCAATAAGTCCACAAAAATCTCACAAAGAGCCAATTAATCCAGCCAACCGTTTTCGTGTTTCACTCGATCGAATTTCTGAAAAAATTAAAGGATCACGTTTCTTGCCCTTAAAAGCTCATCATCTTTATAATCTTGAAAAAACGAGAAAAAAAAAGTTCACCAATTTTTCTCTACAATTTCATTACAGAAAGTTATTGAACTTTCAAAAAAGAAAAAAAAATTCTCAAAAAAAATAAAAATAAAA
Organism: Propylea japonica; assembly: GCA_013421045.1. Classification (NCBI taxonomy): domain Eukaryota; kingdom Metazoa; phylum Arthropoda; class Insecta; order Coleoptera; family Coccinellidae; genus Propylea; species Propylea japonica. The sequence continues at coordinate 114,599,612 of CM024239.1, forward strand.
AAATTTCCTTATATTTTTTTGGAACAGTAGGAATTTTTTTTTATTTTTTCGAGAATTTTTTTCTATTTTGGAAGTTCATTATCTTTCTGCAATGAAATCGTTGAAAAGGTCGTGAATTTTTTTTCTTGTTTTTCCGAGATAATAAAGGTTTTGAGCTTTTCAGAGCAGGAAACGTGATCCTTTAATTTTTTCAGAAATTTGATGGGGTAGAACACAAAAACGGTTGGCTGGATTAATTTGGCTCTTTGTGAGATTTTGTGGACTTATTGAACTGTAAATTGCACACTTAACATTTACTGTTCCCATAATATTTTCGATCCAGCGATCGTATTCCGAAAACACCACGAAAAGACCTTTTTTGTTGCATTTTCAAATTCATGTGACAGAAAGAATAATTTTTTTTCGGAAAAGCAATGGCTAACCGTTGAAGGGAATTCATTCAAGTTCCTGAAACCCACCTTTAGCTTTCTGTGCAATCATTGGTTGCCGGGTATCGATATTTAAAGGCCAAAGAATCCTTTTTCATTTGAAGGCCGATATCTTGACAAGAAGGATATACCAAAATCTATAGAATAATGAGATTAAAACAGAATGAAGAAACTATCCAATTCTCATAGTGATTGAGCAAAAAAAATTTTTCCAAGTCCGTAGACCAAGGAAAAAATTGAAAAAAATTTCGATTTTTTTTTGATGATGGTCTCTTCAAGATTACTCAACAACCGATGACACCAAAACATTTTGAAGTTCTAATCCAAAAACTAGACACTTGGAGCTACAATTTCCTTTTTTTAAATTTCTTGTACGACCATTCCTCTCAAAGTTACGGCATGTTGAAAATTGCCGAAAAATTTGAAATTTTTTTTTGATCCTTTAATTTTTCCAGTAGTGTATTTTATAAGCTGGTTAAGCGTTATAGGACCGATATTGTCTTTCCAACTTTTCATTGAATTTACGACAGTTTCAACGTATTTAATAAGCAATTATTGGGTAACACCACGCAGAAACAGTTTTGAAGGTGTGATCCACTGCTTGTATTATTGGTTGCTTATAGCTTTTTTGTTCTTCATTCGAAGTTTGGCTTTTTAAGAGTAGACACTCTGTATAATCATTCCTCAGAGCCTCCTAAAGATTCCCCTCTTGCTTTTGGTCTTCATTGCTCAGTTATCTTTCAAAGCAAAACAACAAAAACCAATAAAAACATTGAAGTCGATAAAAGCTGCACCCTTTCTGCTGACTCGACGAAATCAACCCAAAAATCAATGTACATTTAGGACGGTCGTTACAACGAACTACTTGTAATACCTATAAAATACTATTTTATAAGCTGTTAAGTGTAATAGTGCCGATATTGTCTATTTAACTTTTCATATTCGTACTTTAAACCGAATTTACGAGAGTTTTAACGTGATTTAATAAGCAATTATTGGGTAACACCACGCAGAAACAGTTTTGAAGGTCTGATCCACTGCTTGTATTATTGGTTGCTTATAACTTTTATGTTCTTCATTCGAAGTTTGGCTTTTTAAGAGTAGACACTCTGTATAATCATTCCTCAGAGCCTCCTAATGATTCCCTCTTGCTTTTGGTCTTCATTGCTCAGTTATCTTTCAAAGAAAAACAACAAAAACCAATAAAAACATTGAAGTCGATAAAAGCTGCACCCTTTCTGCTGACTCGACGAAATCAACTCAAAAATCAATGTACATTTAGGACGGTCGTTACAACGAACTACTTGTAATACCTATAAAATACTATTTTATAAGCTGGTTGAGTGTAATAGTGCCGACATTGTCTATTTAACTTTTCATATTCGTACTTTAAACCGAATTTACGAGAGTTTCAACGTAATTTAATAAGCAATTATTGGGTAACACACGCAGAAACAGTTTTGAAGGTCTGATCCACTGCTTGTATTATTGGTTGCTTATAACTTTTATGTTCTTCATTCGAAGTTTGGCCTTTTAAGAGTAGACACTCTGTATAATCATTCCTCAGAGCCTCCTAAAGATTCCCCTCTTGCTTTTGGTCTTCATTGCTCAGTTATCTTTCAAAGCAAAACAACAAAAATCAATAGAAACATTGAAGTCGATAAAAGCTGCACCCTTTCTGCTGACTCGACGAAATCAACGCAAAATCAATGTACATTTAGGACGGTCGTTACAACGAACTACTTGCAATACCTATAAAATACTATTACCTATAAAATACTATTTTATAAGCTGGTTAAGTGTAATAGGGCCGATATTGTCTATTTAACTTTTCATATTCGTACTTTAAACCGAATTTACGAGAGTTTTAACGTAATTTAATAAGCAATTATTGGGTAACTCCACGCAGAAACAGTTTTGAAGGTCTGATCCACTGCTTGTATTATTCGTTGCTTATAACTTTTATGTTCTTCATTCGAAGTTTGGCTTTTTAAGAGTAGACACTCTGTATAATCATTCCTCAGAGCCTCCTAAAGATTCCCCTCTTGTTTTTGGTCTTCATTGCTCAGTTATCTTTCAAAGCAAAACAACAAAAACAATAAAACATTGAAGTCGATAAAAGTCTAAAAGCTGCACCCTTTCTGCTGACTCGACGAAATCAACCCAAAAATCAATGTACATTTAGGACGGTCGTTACAACGAACTACTTGTAATACCTATAAAATACTATTTTATAAGCTGGTTAAGTGTAGTAGTGCCGATATTGTCTATTCAACTTTTCATATTCGTACTTTAAACCGTATTTACGAGAGTTTCAGAGTAATTTAATAAGCAATTATTGGGTAACACCACGCAGAAACCAGAAACAGTTTTGAAGGTCTGATCCACTGCTTGTATTATTCGTTGCTTATAACTTTTATGTTCTTCATTCGAAGTTTGGCTTTTTAAGAGTAGACACTCTGTATAATCATTCCTCAGAGCCTCCTAAAGATTCCCCTCTTGCTTTTGGTCTTCATTGCTCAGTTATCTTTCAAAGCAAAACAACAAAAACCAATAGAAACATTGAAGTCGATAAAGCTGCTGCACCCTTTCTGCTGACTCGACGAAAATGACGAAATCAACCCAAAAATCAATGTACATTTAGGACGGTCGTTACAACGAACTACTTGTAATACCTATAAAATACTATTTTATAAGCTGGTTAAGTGTAGTAGTGCCGATATTGTCTATTTAACTTTTCATATTCGTACTTTAAACCGTATTTACGAGAGTTTCAGAGTAATTAATAAGCAATTATTGGGTAACACCACGCAGAAACCAGAAACAGTTTTGAAGGTCTGATCCACTGCTTGTATTATTGGTTTTTATAACTTTTTTGTTCTTCATTCGAAGTTTGGCTTTTTAAGAGTAGACGCTCTGTATAATCTTTCCTCAGAGCCTCCTAAAGATTCCCCTCTTGCTTTTGGTCTTCATTGCTCAGTTATCTTTCAAAGCAAAACAACAAAAACCAATAGAAACATTGAAGTCGATAAAAGCTGCACCCTTTCTGCTGACTCGACGAAAATGACGAAATCAACCCAAAAATCAATGTACATTTAGGACGGTCGTTACAACGAACTACTTGCAATACCTATAAAATACTATTTTATAAGTTGGTTAAGTGTAATAGGGCCGATATTGTCTATTTAACCTTTCATATTCGTACTTTAAACCGAATTTACGAGTTTCAACGTAATTTAATAAGCAATTATTGGTTAACACCACGCAGAAACAGTTTTGAAGGTCTGATCCACTGCTTGTATTATTGGTTGCTTATAACTTTTTTGTTCTTCATTCGAAGTTTGGCTTTTTAAGAGTAGACACTCTGTATAATCATTCCTCAGAGCCTCCTAAAGATTCCCCTCTTGCTTTTGGTCTTCATTGCTCAGTTATCTTTCAAAGCAAAACAACAAAAACCAATAGAAACATTGAAGTCGATAAAAGCTGCACCCTTTCTGCTGACTCGACGAAATCAACCAAAAATCAATGTACATTTAGGACGGTCGTTACAACGAACTACTTGTAATACCTATAAAATACTATTTTATAAGCTGGTTAAGTGTAATAGGGCCGATATTGTCTATTTAACTTTTCATATTCGTACTTTAAACCGAATTTACGAGAGTTTTAACGTAATTTAATAAGCAATTATTGGTTAGCACCACGCAGAAACGGTCTTTACGATCTGATCCACTGCTTGTATTGTTTGTTGAAACTGCGAACTGGGCTGGTTAATGGCCCTAATAACATCAAATCGAAACCGCCGATTCGACATCGAAATTGTACATAAAATCAATTCGATCGCTCTCTTTGCCAGCTTAATTTATTGGTGGTTGAGAGGGTTATCATGAAGTTAATGCTTCTTTATGGGACTTTAGCAACAGTGAATTCGATACCATTATAGAATGATAAAATTGGTGGAAAACACTGTTTTATATCAGCAGTTTTGGAGGCTTCAGTTTTTTTATGCGATGTAATGAGTGGGCCATTTGATAAATCAAATTTGAGAATACAATAAAACAATATCGGTTTGAAATTTTGGTGTGACGGTCAATGTGTGACGGTATATCCATCAGTATGTTAAAATAGTTTTTTTAATGTGACTGCATTGAGAGAAGTATAAATATAGACCTCTCCAATTATCCATTTTTAATTCAAGTAATTAATTTTAAATTGATAATTGAAATTGGCAATTCTGTAGTCGCAAGTTCAAATGTTGCCCCATGATAACGAGCCAAAATAATTATTGGAGATGATGATTCACAAAAAAGTGACCAGTTGGCATCGTTGTGAACTGTGTTTCAATATTCAATTAATGAAATGAATGCTAACGCATACGTCAAACTCAATCACCAATTCGTCTAAATTCACTAGTTTATTTCGGCGATTTTAATGAATTCTTCTCGAAAACCTGACTACGGAAGTTTTCATGCTTACCGTCAGCTTTCAGCCATATTTTAAACTGAAAGAAATATCCATTTGTTTCAAATTCAAATTCAAATTCAAATTTATTCGTTACCCTCAAAATTTTACAGGGAATGTCAACAATCAAGAAATATTAATACATATTTCAAGAAAAAATCATCCATAAATATGGAAGACTAAACAATGTCAATTCTAAAATAAACAATTAATAAAAAACAATACTTTAACATATAGGACAAACTAAAACACAAAAATATATATACAATACACACCATGTACAAAATAAATTAGATAAAATGCAATGTATTTCTGACTAGAACTGGTATGCCATAAATTCATCCATGGAATAGAATGCACCCTCGATGAGAATCGCTTTGACTTGACGTTTGAATGTTATGTCATGCAGGGACGTTAGCCGCTGGGGAAGTCTGTTGTAAAATCTAGTTCCATTGAAAACGTGCGTGTTTTGGGTTTTAGTCAATCTATGCCTTGGGGTTATAAGGTGCCTCCGAACCTGGTGTTATGGTTGTGAATCGCCGAATGTCTTTGGAAAGTGTCCCGATTTTTGTGTACATATAGTAGGCACTCTAAGATATAACAGGACGATAAGGTAAGCACACCATATTTCTTGAAAAGAGGTCTACAGCTTGTGATTTGGCTTACTCCCGCTATCAACCTCAATGCCTGTTTTTGTTTCAGAAACACTTTCTGCTGAAATCCAAAATTTGTCACTGGCTCAACCGGTTCATTTTAAATAAGTCCGGAGATAAACCTACATAAGTACGAGGTACATATTTTGCACTTTTAAAGGTGAACCTTTGCTAAACTGAAATTTTCTGAAATTGAATTATCAATGCCATCTTTTTATAAATGGCGTATTCTATCAAAGGCGCTCACTCTATTGTCGATGTTCCTCATAATAAGCTAGATGGCGTTGTTACAAAACTGATCTTGAATGTACCACTCATGTTGCGGAGTGGTGACGAGAATTTAAAAGAAAAGTGTGTTTATTTCAATTAAACCTCGCTGCCTCATAAAGAATTCGAGTTTTTCGCTTATAATAATTGGCAAACGGTTTCATTTTGTTAAGCCATATTTGAAAAGTTTGATTAGTAAAAATATATTATATAATATTATCTTTTTATAACAACATTTCAAATTAATAAGTAACTGGTAAATGATTGATATTAGTTTGTTTTTCATATCGTTAAAACTTGAAAATGTGTAAATTTTTTTGAATAGATCTTTCTTTTTGGAAGTTGTTCTGTAAATTGGTTTACTACAATATAAAATCGAATAATAACTCAAATTCCTTCATAATTCTATACAATTCATTATCAGTGAAAACGAATATCCAGATGTTTTTTATTGCCCATATTAAAAAAACACATGAAAAAAATACCAATTCAATGTTCGATTAGCAATTCATGTTGACCTCATTGGATTATTGATATATTTTGTTAGGTGAGTTTTTTACATTGCGATTTCATACGAATCTATTGAATTGAACAAAAATTAGTGGTAAAGTGTTACTAGAAATTCAAAAGTTATTTAAAATAATTATGTAATTATCATAAGAGAAAAGTATCTGTTGCATTCCATGACATGCATAATAAGAAGCATCATATTTAGCCCGAAAATAAGTTTTTCAACCCGTGGATTTAAATCTTACAGCAAAATGAAAAATATATCTTCGTTTTTTCGGCCTCTTGAAAAATTGGATACTTTTTCTTGGTAACCGTCTACTTTTAAAGGTGCAATTTGTTACCTCTTAAATATAAAAACTAATAATCTTAATTGAAAAAAAATAATAATCACTATGATTATCTGATTGTTTTTTATTTCTCAAATGATTTTTCGTGACATCACTGGAGGTACCCACTGTTTCACCACTTCTGATCTGATAGGTAAGAGAAAAATTAGATACCATACAGATAATTTGGAAGTTGAAGAACGAAACGAATTAGATATTACTTTTTTTGTATTATATCAGTTTTAATTAACATTATTCTAATATGACTAATGACGTGTTTGGAATGATAAATTATATTCATTACATCGAAAGATAATTTGTGAAGGTTACTGAAGAATATTTTGTAAATTGCATTATAGACTACAGGCCCGTGTTGAAAAAATTAAGGGTCATTTCAACCACCAGTGACCTATCTAGAACGATATGAGAGCATAAAATAATAAGATTCTGCACCATGCCGTCACTTGTAAGCTGTCCAACTGAGTGCAGGTGAGAATTCGAAAGTACAGGTAGAGTGGGTACATTTTGGTCACATATTTTTGTACGGCATTCTTACCATCGATAGATCCGTGAAAAATAATAAGAAAACGCGTAGCGCCGTAAAAATGTGGAGCCACAAAGTCGAAATTTTTTTTAATTTTTCGACAATTACCAGGGTAAATTTGGTCATTTGATTTTGTACGGCATCTGTATCATATTATTTCAATACTGCTTCTAATCCATTATTCCGCAAAGCCGTACAAAAATCATGCGACAAGGGGAAAAATCTAGGGTTGCAATCCCCTCTCTTTCTGTAGTCCAGGGGGTGATTTGACACAATATGAAATAAATTATTTTGAAAGTATTTTATGCAAAGATAATAATTTTATTTGTTTCTCATTTGTAAACGTCAGTTTCCAAAAACACAATATTAATCAAGGAAGTTTATTTTATCAAGTCACTAACTTGTAAAATTGACAGTTAACTTGTAAAATTTTTACAAGTTAGTAGTATTATTTACATTGAAAGTTGTCAAGTATTTGCTTTTAATTTCATTCATCCTTCTAATCTCAGAGTTCCTGGAACAATGTATTTCTCAATAAACGTTCTCAAACTATTCAAAAACGATATTCGTACCTTGTTTTATTCGTATCTATTTGTTTTCTTTTTCACGTACTTGCTTCTAATTTCATTTATCCTTCTAATTTCATCGTTCCTGAAACAAATATTTTTAGTAATAAACGTTATAAAAGTATTAAAAAAAGATATTCATACCTTGTTTCATTTGGATCTGGCTTTTTTCGTCGTCAGAAATAGCAAATATTCTCGAACGACTTCCCTCTCGTAAAGCCACTGACAGTTGTCATAATTTTCCGATGTCATAAATAATCATAAATAGCTTACGACATTTGCGACAAATTATTGAGATTTTTTGGAATTTATCTAACCTTTTTACAAATGAGAAACAAATAAAATATAAAACAATACACGCAAGGTAACGGGTTTTACTGGCTCAAGGAGGTAACTGACTCGCCTGCGGCTCGTCAATTATATCCTCCATTCGCCAGTAAAAACCCTCTTACCTTGCTAGTAATGTTATATACTATTTCACATGCTGTACATTTTCGTTAGCTCAAAGGAAAAAAAGAAAAAATCCATGTCTAGGTTCCTAGTTAGAAACTATGTTGAATATTGCTTTGTATACTATCCATTTATACCAAATATAAAGATATTGTCACTGATAATTCCAAAAACAACATATTTTGAGAAGTACTCATGACACTGAAGTTTGCAGTACAAAATTATGCCACAAGGGGGTCTGCTAACTTCAGTGTCATGAGTAAATCTCAAAATATGTTGTTTTTTGGAATATCAGTGACATATGTTTATATTTTGGTGTAAATGGATATTATACAAACCCATATTCAACATAGTTTCTAACTAGGAACCTAGAATCACGAAAATACTATGAAAATCAGTACAAATAAATGGATTTTTTCTTTTTTTTCCCTTTGAACTAACGAAAAAATGTACGGCATGTGAAAAATTATTATCTTTGCATAAAATTTTCAAAATAAATTTATTTCATATTGTGTCAAATCACCCCCTGGACTACAGAAAGAGAGGGGATTGCAACCCTAGATTTTTCCCCTTGTCGCATGATTTTTGTACGGCGTTGCGGAATAATGGATTAGAAGCAGTATTGAAATAGTATGACACAGATGCCGTACAAAATCAAATGACCAAATTTACCCTGGTAATTGTCGGAAAATTAAAAAAAATTTCGACTTTGTGGCTCCACATTTTTTTACGGCGCTACGCGTTTTCTTATTATTTTTCACGGATCTATCGATGGTAAGAATGCCGTACAAAAATATGTGACCAAAATGTACCCACTCTACCTGTACTTTCGAATTCTCACCTGCACTCATTTGGACAGCTTACAAGTGACGCATGGTGCAGAATCTTATTATTTTGTGCTCTCATATCGTTCTAGATAGGTCACATGGTGGTTCAAATGACCCATAATTTTTTCAACACGGGCCTGTAGTCTATTATACATATGTTCATAATCAATTCCTTCACCTAGTGAAACCTACCCAAATTTAATAATTAGTGTTTCTAAGTCGAATGTTATCGATAGCAACAGTGTGAATACCATCTCCTAATTATAAGTGATAAAGTTTCAATGGAAAAATCATAAACCTGCTCGTACCTCAGTTTCGTAGAAATTGTCTATTCAACAAGGTGCAACCTCTACTATCCTAGCATTTTCTATTTCAACCCTCCAGAGTTATAGTTTTGTTTCCTCCTGCCTCTTCGAATTCCATATAAGCCCGCATGATCTCCGACTCTGCAGTTAGCATTTTGATAATTAGAGCTCTAGTCATAATTAGTCACCTCCTCCTCATGCATGGCTTCATATTTCAGCAAAGTGTCAACGCAATGTGGCGAGCCCAGAAACCACTTGGGCTAACAAATGGTGAATACTTGATATTCAAGGTTTGTAATATGAACTAGGCAGTTGTAGCATAGTTTTGAAAGGGTGTTCAAGTCGGATTTTCAATCTGAAAGTGACAAAGCTGCATGGAAATGAGAAGGGAATTATAATTACTAACTTTTGCCTAATCTGATATGTTGGATACATGAGAAAATTAAAATGTTATGTGCGTGACTACAATGAAAACTAGCGGTTTAATGGAAATGTCCATATAAGTAACTGATGTATCATGTTTCATTTTTTATTTCACATTCTCCATGTTTATATGAACAAGATGGTATAGTTTTCTACCAGTTAGTTTCTATTGCCATTCATTTTAATTTAGGGAAAAATATTTATTCCTTTCTGAGCGTTCTTTCTACTTGAACGAGTGCTATATATCGTTTTGCCCCAATATCTGTTAATCTTGAAATTGAGCCGAAAAGGGTCTCAAACGATTAGGTTCGACTAACCGATAACAAATCTGTGTTCAAATTCAATTCTGTCCGTGCGGCCGTGAGTCTGTAAACACGATAACATTCGGAAGGATTGTCCTAGAGACTTAAAATTTTCAGAGTAGGTTCGGTTCTTGAATGTCGCGGTTGAGTGCGTTATTCAGTGTTCCATAAAGTATGGGCATTCGAAATTTTATTCCTCGATACCTCAGGTAGAACAAAACCAATCGAAATGAAATTTTGCGGCCACATGCGAGATACATATGAGAAGCCTTATACGAAATTTTGTGGCCATAATGTTAACAGAAAATTCAATCGGACTGTTGAAAAAAAAATCCTTATGAGTATTTCCCCAGCAAAATACTGGATTCTAGTGAAAAATTTCAGAGGATCGCATTATCAGTATAACTGAATTTGATTTCTTTATAATTATCTATTTTTTTATAATTGAGAAATTGTCAATCGATTCGAGCAAAGCAGCCATGAAAAGGTCTATTGTAATATCGAAAAAAATTCAATATTTCCAGGGGGATTGTGAAAATCAAGGAAATAGAAAGTTGGAATTTTCAGTTGTCGATTTATTTCTATTTAATTTTTGAATACTTTTCAGAAAATTTTTCGATCATGCTGCGATAAAGATTCATATACATACTTCCTGTCAATCTTTTTTAACAATTCGATAAATATGATTAATTTTTCCATTCAAGTGAATTCAACATAAGGTTGAGTAAAAGTTATAAACCACTTTCCGTGACAATAAACTATTTTATAGCTTCAAAAAAAAAATATCTCTCAATATTTGAATGCGAAAATTGTACACAATTAGATATTCACTGTGAATCGCAGATAATGTTCTGGAAGATATATGTTTTTATTTTCCCGAATGTTTATGATGTTGTACCTACGTGAAAAATCAATCGTCATGAAAAAATTCTAATGTATAAACAACATAGTGTGTTTAAACTCAATCTGAATAATACTGTTAGATAAATGAAACGATAGGCACAAATGAATCTTGGGAATCCTGGGAACTTTTTCATCAGAGAAGTTAATATATCTTCTTAATTTTCACAGTTTTTTATTTATTTAGCGTATGGCTATATCACAGGTACCTAAGTAAGTACGTAATTTTCACAGTATTGAAATATCTTTCATTCATTATCGTTAATCAACAACCAATTAATGAAAAGCAAAAACATCGTCCTTCCAAACCGACACTACCATAATTTATTTCATCCACTTCATGACAAAGGGAAAGCACAAAAAATATATCCTTCCGAGCTTCCAATAACATTCACCAAGCTCAATAATCCTCCTACTGCTATCGAAATCATGCTTAGTCATAATTCTAGATGATGAATAGATAAAACTACCCTCCGCCTTAAATCATAAAAAAGACATCGGTAATATTCATCGCTTCCGTAACGCATCATATTCTCATCGAACCCAATGATCTCAGAAAACCTAATGAATCGTGCGAAAATTCATATTGTCGCAGTCGCGACCCAGACAATGGCGAACGGGCGATTCCCGATCTGTATCCCCCAGGAAGCCAGGACATCATCGCTGCCACTGCGTATTGTGAAAATTGAAGGGTTGGACCATAGATTTATAATACTATTAGTATTATAGGTCCATGGGTTGGACTACTCATAATATAGGGTGACCCATGGTCAGTAGTACGATAGATGTTTATGGAGGACACGAAGTGGGAAGTTATTAAAAATGGTTATTTTTATTTGGCAAGTGTTACGGCTGATCATATTTGAAATATTTTCAAAGCTGTGGTGTTGCCATTTACTATGTCTAAAAAATTCAAGAAGAGCCCTGAGCAGGAGCTTTTGAGCACTCGTTCTTTGGAGCAATAAAACTATTACCTCAGAATTTTATATGGGATTCGAAATTGATACCAAATATATGTTATGCAGAATCTCACATTCGGAATTATATTCTGGAAATTTTTCAAAAAATTAACTACTTAAATAAAAAATAAATAATTACAAAATCAATTTCTATATGGTTCTGATGATGCAATCCTCTTGAAATTTTGCATAAATATTTTTTGATTCACAAAATAAATTTCACTTGAATCAGTTATCTTGTATTGGAAATATAGGTATTCTTATTTTCAATATTCAAATTGAATTTTCTATGGTTTTGTTGACACTATGACCACGAAATTTTGAATAAACCTTCAGTATATCAATCTCCATTCACAAAATAGATTTTACTCGAATCGGATATCCTGTTATGGAAATATGAAATTTCTTCTTCTCAATATTCCAATTGAATTTTCTATAGTTATGTTCACACTATGCCCACAAAAATTTGCATGAGGCTTCTAGCATTTGGCTGTAACATTTCATTTGGATTGGTTTTGTTTACTCTGAGATATTGCGAGCCATTTGGGACTCGAACTCATTATGAAAATTTCAAATCTCTAGGACAATCCTTTCGTGCTAACGGACTGCCGGACGGCCCTACGGAAAAAATTGAATTTGACCACGAATTCGTCATCAGTTCAAAATTTGGAAAATCAGACATTTGGGCAAAACGATAAAGCACTTGTTTAAGTAGAACGAGCGCTCAAAAATCAAACACTTGGAAATTTAACATAAGATTTTATGGAAGCTTGTTCTTTGACATTTAGTACATTAACTAATATTAGAGCACTTACTAATATTATTAGTATGTAAATTTCCAATACGTAACAATTGTAGAATAGGAATGGTACTGTATCATTCGAAAGAAATCAGTTTTCTTTCAGTATATCGCGAAATATAATAGGCATTTCAGTTGAGTAATCACATTTATTATGTTTTTTGTATTTCTTTGTGTTGCTTCGGATTTTTGAATATCCTCTATGATTGGTGACATTGTGACATATTTATTGGACGTAAATGATACACCAAATAGTGGTAATTGAAACAGAAGAATATCAGCTTTCTGGAATACCGAGTACTTTTCGTGAACGTCAAGGGTACCATCAGCACCGTGGCCTCCAAGTAGAAATGCAGTCGTTTTCTGAGAACAGCCCTGGAACAGCTATCTTGAGTATTTTTTAATCATAATAAGCTATGTTTTTTGTTATGAGTTGTAAAGCTAAGATCATTTGTATATTTCTATGTGCATTAAGTGTCACTGTTTAATGTCACCTAACGAACGATTAAGCGCCATAGACTAACTAAACGGAGAATAGATGAGTAGAACAAGCTTCAACGCCATCTTTTTTTTTACAACACTACTAATTCATGAAAAAAGCTCAACTGAAAAAGGAATCTGTATCGTAAAGCTGCCTCAAAAAGAATTCTGTAGTGCACCTTTTGAATAGGTAGGTACATACACCCATATACAAGAGGCAAAAAGTTTTTTGAAATTCAATTTCCAAAGGAAATCAGAAATGGATTCGTGCAAGTTATCGATGAGTGAGGAAATTTATTTTCATGAAAATAATACCTGCAAAGAACTTTCATCTGAATTTCTTTTGGAATCGAGAAATGAGGATCAATAATCAAATTCTGGATAGAAAAAATTTATTAACTAAAATAGGTATCACCAATTGAAAATACAGATTTATTTCATAAATATCTAGTCAATAAACTAATAATTGCATTGAAAACATTCTCAAAAACTAAAAATAATGAATTCAATAATACAAAATATGAGTATTTACCGACAAAACTTAATCAATAGATGAAAACTTTTTTGAAAACTACGAGTATCTTAATTCTTATAGTTAACAGAATATACATGTAAATTTTATAATAATTACCTTCTTGCATCTCGATTTTCACATCCAATAACACAGCACGTCTTCACTCTTGCAGGAATATCGAAATTTATTATATTTCAAAAAGGAAGTGTCAAACCACTCCTTGTGTCAGTTGACAATTCAGTTTCAGTTTTTTGATAATAATGATTTTACATACTTACTATTTTCTCGATAGGATTTCCATGAATGCAACGACATCTAACTATCAATTGAAAATAATTTTTTCGTGTATTTGTCTCCTCCTCCGACAGATGTCGCGGAATATACGAGTGGCTCATCTATTTTATTAGTTTGTCTATGTTAAGCGCCTCTTGGACCATAGGTTCGTTTGTTCGTTAGTCTCTACGCTCCACATGTAACTTACGAAATATAGTGGAAACAGTGACGTGAAGATGTGACATTTCTGGAACTTCTGGAGGCCGCCGCCGCTCAACCCACCAACCTCGACGCAGCTGACGTTCACGAGGCTTCTTCTTACTACCCTTTGATCCATCTTACCAATTATCTCTCGAGAGAAAATGACTGACCAAATTCGCACCTGGCTCCAGGACTATTCTGATGAAAACCATACCGCATTTCAAAATACGCATCTTTTTCTGCCGCCACCAGGAAGCCAGGATGGCAGTAACGTCGCCAGCACCCGCCGTTTCACATAAAAGCGATAGGAAAACGTCCGGTGATATATGAGGATGGCGGGGATTAAGCGATAAGCTACACACTGCTCTCAGTCGCCTCCTGTTGAATAGGACCAAGGAGATGATGAGATTGGTTTCAGGGATGGACAGGCCAAGTCGGCTTTCTTACTTCAAAAGTTCATGTATAGCTGAAAAGTTTCCTTCTGATTGATTCTATACGTTACCAGTATTGATTAGAATCCGACTCAGACTCTATTCAGCTGTTGAATCATTTTGAGAGCATTGGATCGATTTGTTAGAGTTTGGTTAAAGAATTTTATTGTTTCTCAATTGTAAACGTCAGTTTCCAAAAACACAATATAAACTAAGGAAGTTTATTTTTTCAGTCACTAACTTGTAAAATTGACAGTTAACTTGTAAAACTTTTACAAGTTAGTAGTATTATTTACATTGAAAGTTGTCAAGTACTTGCTTCTAATTTAATTTATTCTTCTAATCTCAGAGTTCCTGGAACAAATGTATTTCTCAATAAACGTTCTCAAACTATTAAAAAACGATATTCGTACCTTGTTATATTCGTATCTATTCGCTTTCCTTTTCACGTACTTGCTTCTAATTTCATTTATCCTTCTAATTTCATCGTTCCTGGAACAAATATTTTAGTAATAAATGTTATAAAAGTATTAAAAAACGATATGTATACCTTGTTTCATTTGGATCTGGCCTTTTTCGTCAGAAATTAGCAAATATTCTCGAAGGACTTCCCTCTCGTAAAGCCACTGACAGTTGTCATAATTTTCCGATGTCATAAATAATCATAAATAGCTTACGACATTTGCGACAAATATTGAGATTTTTTTGGAATTTATCTCACCTTTTTCCAAACGAGAAACAAATAAAATATAAAACAATACACGCAAGGTAACGGGTTTTACTGGCTCAAGGAGGTAACTGACTCGCCTGCGGCTCGTCAATTATATCCTCCATTCGCCAGTAAAAAACCCTCTTACCTTGCTAGTAATGTTATATACTATAGGTGTTAGATCTAAATACTAAGCAGATGTTTTTGAATACATTTTTAACTTATACAGGATGTTTCCTAAACATGCGCAAAAATTCAGGGGGTTGTTCCTGGACTATTTTAAGCATGTTTTGTCCTTTGATGATTTTTGAAAAACCTCTTTGTTTCGAAGATACAGGGCGAACAACATTTTTCATATTTTAAAATTAATAATGTTTAAATAAAAATGCGTACCGCACTGATGTGTTTACTAAGTAGGTACAATTTATTTTTAAATTTGTTTAACAACATTCCAATTAGTAAAAACGGCAGTTTTCTGACTTAAAATTGATAAGTTCAGATGGTAAGGAATACAGATTAAACACGGTTTTCATTTGAATTCGTTTTTTTGGCTAGAGGTGGTCATTTTCAACAGTTTTTGTAGGTTAAGTTAAATTTTCATGTAATGTTTCATAATAAAATGTTATTATCTAAAATATTGTTTTCCTGTATCTTCAAAACAGAAAGGTTTTTAAAAATCATCAAAGGACAAAATTCTTAGAATAGTCCAAGGAACAATCCCCTGAATTTTTGCCGCATGTTTAGGAAACACCCTGTATATAATTCAAAGACAAAGAGAGCTACTTACTGCTCTCAGTCGCCTCCTGTTGAATAGTTCACGTATAGCTGAAAAGTTCGATTCCAGTGTCGATCTACTGGAATATTGAAAATGTTAGGCAGATGTTGTCAAGCCTATTGTTCACTTCTAAATAATTCACAGGCGAAGTACGCTACCCAGTTCATGTATAGCTGAAAAGTTCGATTATGATTGATTCTTTACGTTTCCAGTATTGACTAGAATCCGGGTAGTGCAAAGTGAACTCTATTCAGTCTGTTGAATCGTTTTGAGACCATTGCATTGATTTTGATAAGATGATTGAGGTAGTTAGATGTATAGAAATATTCGAAATGTTAAGGGCCCACACTCACTAAGAAGGAAGAATGCGCAGTTAAGTATCTGCACGTTTGCTGTAAAGCAACGTGTGCATTCATATTTCCCACACACATACACTTTTGCGTGTTGGTTTGGATGTGCGACAAGCGTGAGATGACGTCGAAAAAAGATCTGATGTTAATGGCAGTGGCGTGTGTTGTTATTTAGGAAAAAATGTTCAATGTATAAATAGGGAACCCGACACTGTATTGCTAAAAATATGAAACGTGCACAGACTTGTTGCCCATACACGATCGTTTTTGGTCATTCTTCCACGTACGGTGAAGATGCACACACGCCACACGACGGAGATAATTGCGCATTCCAAATTTACGCCATACCACACTGTTTTACTGTACGTACCCCGTACAACGCGCATTCAAGTCTTCGCGCTTCCCTCTTAGTGAGTGGGCCCTTTTAAGCAGATGTTGTTTAATCTATTGTTAACTTCTACATAATCCAAGGGCGAAAAAAGCTACCCACTGCTCTCAGTCACCTCCTTTTGAATAGAGCCAAGGAGATGATGAGATTGGTTTCAGGGATGGACAGGCCAAGTCGGCTTTCTTACTTCAAAAGTTCATGTATAGCTGAAAAGTTTACTTCTGATTGATTCTATACCTTTCCAGTATGGATTAGAATCAGGATAGTGCAGAGTGAACTCTATTCAGTCCGTTGAATCATTTTTAGAGCATTGGATTGATTTTGTTAAGATTTGGTTAGGAGAATTGAGGTGGTTAGATATACTGGAATAATAGAAATATCAGGCAGTAATTGTTAAATCTAATGTTCATATCTACATAATCCAAGGGCGAAGAAAGCTACCCACTGCTCTCAGTCACCTCCTTTTGAATAGGACCAAGGAGATGATGGGATTGGTTTCAGGGATGGACAGGCCAAGTCGACTTTCTTACTTCAAAAGTTCATGTATAGCTGAAAAGTTCGATTCTAATTGATTCTGTACGTTTCGAGTATTGATTAGAATTCGGGTAGTGCACAGTGAACTTTATTCAGAATCGTTTTGAGAGCATTGGATTGATTTTGTTGAGTTTTGCCACAAGAGTTTTTGTGGGTTAGATCTACTCGAATATTGAAAAATGTTAGGCAGATGTTGTCAAGTCTACCATTGTTCTCAGTCTTCTCCTGTTGAATAGGAATAAGGCGGTGATGAGATTGGTTTCACAAATGAAAAGGGCCAAGTCAGCATTCTTGCTTCAAAAGTTCATGTTTAGCTGGAAAAGTTCGATTCTGATTAATTAGATTCCGGGTAGTGCAGAGTATACTTTATTCAATGTAAGAGGTGAAATAAATTAGTCTTATACTCACTTATTGTTCGTTCAAATAACTACATGTTTCGGCAATATGCCATCTACAGGTTATAAAATTGATCCGAACGTTGAAGCTTAGTCATATCAAGAAAATTAGTCTAGGTGTTAAAACGAAGTTCTCACATTGAAAGTTAGGAATCAAAACAATAAATTATGTTGGACAAATCATAATCCAGAGGAGAGGAGAGCTACCCACTGCTCTCAGTCACCTCCTGTTGAATAGAACCAAGGAGTCGATGAGATTGGTTTCAGGAATGGACAGGCCAAGTCGGTTTTCTTACTTCAGAAGTCCATGTTCAGCTGAAACGTTCGCTTCGGATAGATTATATACGTTTCCAGTATTGATAAGAATCCGGGTAGTGAACAGTAAACTCTATTCAGTTTGTTGAATCATTTTGAGGTCCCTTGGTTTGCGTTATGTTTTTGTCAAAAGAATTGAGGTATTAAGATAATTGTAAAATCGTCAATATTGAGCAGAAGTTGATAAATTTTGTGTTTAATTCAGAGACCAGGATGGTAGGGTAAGATGTAGGTGTATAGGTATCCCGATCATCCTAAGAATTAAATTTGTCTTCGAAGATAATGATACACTCTTCACTCAAATAAACAAAATATGAAACAAACCTCGAAAGTAAGTTATGTATGGAAGAGAATGGGGGATTGCAAATTTGATAACCTACTTGCACCTAGCTATAGGGTATAAAAAGGAATACTTTTCGAAAACCTCGACGGGAATACCGTTAATTGGTATAGTTCTCAAGCCATAATGAAGACCAACGCTGGAGTAAACGGAATCAAGTTAGGTCGCTAGGATGCTATTAGAGTGTTAGTGAACTCAAAGAAGCAAAATCAACAAGGTCTCTTAAGTTATGGTCCAGATCATTCAGGAGTCATAGGAAACGAAAAGGCTAACACTTAAGCCAAAAAAGAAATACAAATGCCACTTACTGGCCCAGAGTTTTTTTGTGATGAAGGCATATGCAACTTCAAGAGTTTTTGGAGAATTAAGAAACTCAAGAAGACCTAGCATTCTGAGGGAATCTTCCGGAAATGGATAAATTCCCAAAAGTTCCTTCGGGAATTCAAGACCTGCAAAGTTATTTGGATCTCAGTAAGAATGGGTTACCTACGCCTTTCTAGCAGGAAGCTTATGATGAGAATTGGCTTAACGGAAACTGATAAGTGTAAATTCTGAGGAGAAGAGTAGAAAATTGCTTTTCACTCAGTTACAGAATGTCCCGCTATTGTGAGCCTGCGCAAAAAATGTCTTGGACGGAAAAATTAAAGGAAGAACGCGGATTTAGCGACCTTGAGGCCATCGTAGAAACTGAAGGGACCTCTGAAGCAATTTCTCTTGAAATTGCTTATAAATTATTTATAGGAAGCGAATATGATTTATTTCAAATTCAAAAGCTACTTGAAAAATAAATCACCACGAATTTCGTTGGTTACTGTTATCGCATGTTATTTATGTCATGTCTTACCCAAAAACTAATATTCCAGTTCCCAGTTCGAAAGGAAATTTTTTCGGATATTTGAATTATAAATACAAGTGTTTTTTCTCGATTCTTATTCATTTTTACCATTTTCAAGGGGCGGTAATAATTTCC
Organism: Propylea japonica; assembly: GCA_013421045.1. NCBI lineage: Eukaryota > Metazoa > Arthropoda > Insecta > Coleoptera > Coccinellidae > Propylea > Propylea japonica. Next base: position 114,619,007 of record CM024239.1, read on the forward strand.
AAAGAGTCTTTTAATTTTGAAAAATGTTTTATTGACTATTTACATATAAGGTACTATATTTATATTTACAGAGCAAACACAGAATAAATACTCAAATCTGTCAAATCATACAAATATGGAATGTATTTAATGCACTAAATACAGTTTTTTACCTGACATCGAATTGATTGATTATTTCAAATAGAAGTCGATTATTTTGTGTTCTGTTTTATGTTTTTACTGAATACAACTTCTATAAAGCATTCCAACGAATTGTCATTATCAGTTGTAGATGGGCGTTTAAATATTGGAAAAAAGTTAAATAAACTATATGAATGAAGGCACTTTAAAATATCCCACCAGATGTCCTCGTTCTGTAGTGATCATACGTTTTGTGGAACGCTTTATAGATTTGACTGCATTACCTTTGTGACCAATTGGCCGAATATTTTACAGGTATCTACATTCATAGGTTTTGAACTAGTGATATTTATAAATATTGGTATCGAATCCTAATTTTTTCATGTGAGCATCAATCCAACCGCTGAAGAGTGCTATGTTCACGTACACTCCTGGAGTATTCCTCAAGCCGCATTTCAAGCCCCAAGATACGATACCAACTTGTTCGTATCGGTCGTCTTCGTTTTGTATAGGGCACACCAGAGGGCTGCCACCATCTCCTTTGCACGTGTCCTTGTTTTCTTCTCCACCTGCACAAATGAAGCTTTTATCTAGGATGAAATATGGACCTAGTCGTGCTTCTTGTAGGGCTCTGGTACATTTTCCTGAAAATGATTGAATATAATAAAATTTTCTTTATTTCTACATTTTTTTTTTGAAGATGAATATGGAAAGGCTCCAAGTTGTTCCATACAGCCTCTTTATTGACCATCATACATGAAAATGAAATTTCGAACTAAAATCATTTTAAATGCTGGTAAAAACTCTATCATAATCAATCCGTCTTTAAAAGTTAGTTAAACTACCCTGGATATTTTTTAATTACCCGTTATATTTTTTCCTTCAGATTTCAAACAATTTCCCAGTTAAATGAAAATATGCAATTTTTAAACATTTTACGTGGATTCGTGAATTCACCTTGTTTTATTTTGACATCTTCTTTAATTTAATTGATTTAATTAGTTACTGATTTTATTTTGTTTCATGGTACCTTCATGTGCTTTTTGTTTGATGTACCTATGTATTGAATATCTTGGGCCACCAAAAATATTTCACCGTAAATCGCCAATGCTGTTTAATTCACGTTAAATGATGAAGAATTATTAATATTAATTATTTTTTAGGAAATGGTTTCAAGAAAAAAATTATGAGGGTTCATTTGAAAAAAAATGAGAATTTTTTGAGGAACAGATCTTCAACGACAGATTCTCATGAAGTTTTTGCTGTCATTGAAAATACATTTTTTTGAACTTTCTACCTTGTCTGGGAGTCGGGATATTAGCTGTATGCAATTCCTTGGGATACCTGAATGACAGGTATTAAACCGTGGAAATTGATACTTTTCAGTAAGCTGGGTTGATAATACAAAAGAGTTGTGCTTGATAATTATTCCATAACTTAATTCAGTGGTGCCCAATACAATATATTGAATTGATATCTAGATTTCGTATTAAGTTGCCTTGGTGAAATTTAGCTCTCTAGTAAGGGTATAGAAGTTTTTAATTTATTCAGAAGATCAAAAAAATATATGTAAAACTATAGGATGACATTTATTTTGGAAGTTCCAATCTGAAGTGTATTTTCTGACGTCAACTGGCCAAAAGTTGAATAGTTAAGGTACCTTCATGTTGCTTTTTGTTTGATGTATATGTATATGTATTGAATATCTTGGGCCACCAAAAATATTTCACCGTAAATCACCAATGCTGTTTAATTCACGTTAATGATGAAGAATTATTATAATATATTTTTTGGGAAATGTTTTCAAAGAAAAAATATAAGGTTCATTTGAAGAAAAATGAGAATGTTTTTTAAGAAACAGATCTTCAACGACAGATTCTCATGAAGTTCTTGCTGTATTGAAAATACATTTGTTTGAACTATCTACCTGTCTGAGAGTCGGGTTATTAGTTGTATGCAATTTTTTGGGATACCTGAATGTCCTGGATCATTTTTAGGTTGACACGTATTACACCGTGGAAATCAAATTGATACTTTCCAGGAAGGATTGATCATTCAAAAGAATTCTGCTTGATCATTATTCAGTAGTGTCCAAAACATATGCTGAATTGATATCTAAATTTCGTTGCCTTGGTTAAACTGGCAAGAGTACATATAGAAGTTTTTAATTTATTCAGAAGATCGAAAAAAGAAATATGTGAAACTAGTGGATCACATTTATTTTGGAAGAACCAATCTGAAGTGCATTCCTGACGTCAACTGGCCAAAAGTTGAATAGTTAAGGCGAAAATGATGGAAATAGTTGAAAAAATATTCCAAAAAGTTTTCTATCATCAAGAATTTCAAGTCAACAAATATCTTATATGTAATACAGTGGAACTCCCCATAAAAAAGCGCTAAATCCGCAAAAAAAATTCGTTATAAAGAAATTTCGTATACAGAAAATTTGTGTCCATAGTCAATGTCGCGGTCGACTTCATCAATAAATTTAAGATTACCATTCAAACTTAAGCACTTCTTTTAGACATTTTTGCACAACTTTAACACTAGCGTAAGGGTTTCAGAAGAACCTCTCTGCCCGCCGTAACGATTTAGTTTAAGTCGTGATTCATTACGTACGTCCAGAAAAGTTTCGGAAAAAAACCCACACTTATACTTACCAATATCCATTCAAAGAGTGATGTTCTTTGAATATTTCGTTATAGAGAGAATTTACTTCGTTTTAGAGGGTGTTTTTAACATGGATTTTGTATTCAAGGTGTATTCAAGGTCTTGTACGAAATTCGTTATACAGAGAAATTGGTTATACAGACGTTCGTTATAGGGAAGTTCCAGTGTATTTAATAATTTTCTATACATATATATCACTCACCTCTGTCGATCAAAGGAAGGTCTGTCTTCTTCAAAATGGTCTGAAATGTACCACCATGGTATGAGTTCATACCCCACCGGATGCAGTACATTGACATTGCCATATCCAACATTTGGGGGTGGAATGCACACTACCCCGACTGTATGGGACAGTTGAAATGGTTGGTCTACTATTAGTAGTGCGATATCATTCTTAACTGAAGCTGGCTCGAAATGTTGGTGCAGGACCATCTGAAAATTCAAAGATATTCTCATTCAGTTCAGATGTCATAACTATTTTAAAGTAGTTTTTCAATCAACAAGAGAATTTGAATTAGAGTTGTAATCAGTGCAACAATTCTAAAGATGCTGAAGATTAAGCTTTCATTGCCTTCTTAGGGCATTTTTTCATAGTTTGAATGCTAAAATTCATGATATATTATGGTAACATATCTTTCTCGACATAAATCGTTCATACACCGTGAATGAATCCTGCAATTAATAGACTCAGTTAATCTAGAAGAGATACATTAAAGCTAGGGTTTCCTAGGAAAGCGGTACCGCAATTTAACCACCGACATATACCGGTACATGACGTCACTAAAACGTTGTCTGTGCAAACCAATGGTGTTGGTTTCTTAGAGAGCGATGATCCTTTCCTTTCCTAGGAAACCATAGCTTAAGAAAGAATTTAATTCGTTGTCAATGTGGTATATTCATTTCGAAAAAAGGACGATAACAGTTCCAAAAAAGGTTCTGAACATGAACAAATGAAAATGAAAAAGTAATGGTTATTCAATCAACTAGTTTATTGATAAGCGAGTTGATTACAAGATTTTTCCATCGACCGCATTAAGAATTAACTGAATTGAGTATGCATTGTGTATAAATTCCTGATTGAATTACATTTTTATTTTGCACATACATTTAACATATAACGAATAAAAATAGATTTCCAGTTCCAGTGGAGTTGTAACTTTACTATAGTCCGTTCACGAGAGTTTGAGCACATAGTAGGCGTTTATTTATTTATCTGAAGTTTTCAGTATTTGCTGTCATAACGTAAAATAAAGTACCTGGTCTCGTCCGACAAGCTTGCGAGTTATCAGAGAACTCTATGCAATATTGACAACATTGCATATCAATATGACAAGAAAAAAAACAACATAGCCTAAAATTTTAATATACACAGTGGAATATGCCAAACTTTTATGGCCAACCGACGGCTCAACCTTCGTGAACGGACTATAGTATTGCTCCTGAATACTTTATTCGGTAGTCTTTAACGATTGCACATCAAAATAGTCGAAATTAAGCCATAAAATGGGTCATTATTGATCAATTTCATATACGTTGAACCCACCTTTCATGTTGTGATCGATGGATGATCGCGTGAGCGAAGCGAACGCGTTAATAGTTCAAAACCATTAGTCGCTCGTTTAATACCCAGTTGATTCAAGATTTTTCCGACGATCTCAATATGAGTGGTTTATATTTCTGATTTGAATTACATTCACATTTTGCGCAAGACTCACATTTGACATAATGAATTTATATGTATATCTAAGTTCCAGTAGAGTTTTGACATTTCTCGTAGTGCATCTGAATACCTCGTGAACGGTTGCCATGAGGATTGCACATCAAAATAGCAGAAATTGAGCATTAAAACGGGCCATTTATGATCAATTTCGTACACATTAAAATCAACTTTTATTTTGAGTTCTTTCTTTTGTTTGTATACAGGGTGTCCCATTACTCGACGTCAACCCGGAACCGGGTGAAAAGGCAAGTAATGCTGGTTGTCAGAAAAATATAAAAAAAAATCTAAGTTGCATGATTTTAAAATAATGCGCATTTAAAAAAACACGCAAAATTCCACACCCTGTGACACTCTTTTCGCTCCTGTTGCCACAAATATCAACTTTTTCCAACTTTTTTCTTTGCTGTGTAACCTTGAATAATGCTTGTCTACTCTGTAATCAAAATTTTGATACCAGCTGCTCTATGTTTTCATAAAAATAGGGCTTACTTCTCAGAAAAAAATTTCGAAATAAACAATTGCCTAGTTTCAACTGACTCTATTGAAAAAAAATTGTACTACGTAGGTTTGGCATGTTTTTTCAAAAGTTGGCGCATTTAGTGAGGATTCCAAAATGGTATAATACTTGTTTAATTGTAGCTGCAGTAGTTCAAATTTATTTTCGATTGCCTTTCAATACACTTTTTCGTTAACTGCTTCCCAGTAATAAAGTCCAATGGATTCAAGTCCGGTGAACGGGCCGGCCACGAGATTGGACCAGACGTCCGATCCATCTTCGGGAAAAATGTTACCAGAAAAAAAATTTCCAGAGAAAATAATTTTTCCAGAAAAAATTTTTCGGAGAAATTTCTCTGAAAATTTTTTTTCTGGTAACATTTTTTCCCGGAAGATGGATCGGACGTTCTGGTCCAATCTCGTGGCCGGCCCGTTCACTGGACTTGAATCCATTGGACTTTATTACTGGGAAGCAGTTAACGAAAAAGTGTATTGAAAGGCAATCGAAAATAAATTTGAACTACGCAGCTACAATTAAACAAGTATTATACCATTTTGGAATCCTCACTAAATGCGCCAACTTTTGAAAAAACATGCCAAACCTACGTAGTACAATTTTTTTTCAATACAGTCAGTTGAAACTAGGCAATTGTTTATTTCGAATTTTTTTTCTGAGAAGTTAGCCCTATTTTATGAAACATAGAGCAGCTGGTATCAAAATTTTGATTACAGTTAGACAAGCATTATTCAAGGTTACACAGCAAAGAAAAAAGTTGGAAAAAGTTGATATTTGTGGCAACAGGAGCGAAAAGACTGTCACAGGGTGTGGAATTTTGCGTGTTTTTTCAAATGCGCATTATTTCAAAATCATGCAACTTAGATTTTTTTCATATTTTTCTGACAACCAGCATTACTTGCCTTTTCACCCGGTTCCGGGTTGACGTCGAGTAATGGGACACCCTTATAAGTATTGCTATGTCGTAGTTAAATGCAATACATATTCCTTTTCCGAAGCGGTCATACTCACTCGATGAATTACAGCAAAATACATCTGCTATAGTTGTGACCTACATTTTTAATAATAACCTGAAGCGTATTGAAATATAATCTCCACTCACCATTTTGACATATCGATCTTGATGGACAGGGATTTCACTTCTCGATTGCCAGTCCCATTCTCCAGCTCGTACCTTGAAAGATCCAGTCTTCCCGAATACGCAGTGAGCGGCCGTCAAAGCCACCTTAGGATGAATAAGGGAACCTCCACATTCGAAAGCGTCGTTCCTTAGGATCCCTAACATCCAGGGAAATCACACCCGATTCAGCCTCGTTTCCTTCGCCTAGCATTCGAGGTCCGAAGAGGGGAAAGGACGCAGATCTTCCGAAACCATATTTGTCTGCTACGTAGTTGCTAGGCCTTCGTCTGCCACACTCTACCTTACAGCAAACGTCGAATTGTTTCTCACATGAAAACGCGACGCTGTCCTCGAAAAGTGACTCCTCTGGCTCAAGTGATCTGAAACAACACCAGTTGAAGTTATGAAGGATCAGTAAGACAAAAAATTAAGAAATGTACTGGCAGGAACTTTGAGCACTCGTTCTTAGAATTTTCTATGCTTCTGATGTCAACACTATGACCACACAATTTGCATGAGGCTTAATATGAGCATCTTGCATCTGGCCGCAACATTTTATTTCGATAGGTTTCGTTTTGTCTGAGATATTGAGGAACAAAAATTTTAAATGGCCATATTTTATGGAAGACCTTGTACGATTTGGCTGGTTCACGAACGTAACCTAGCCATTTAGGAACCGAATTCACCCTGAAAATTTCAAGTCTCTAGGACAATCCCTTCGAAAGTTATTGTGCTAAAGGACGGACGGTCGGCAGGACGGCATTAGGTAGTCGAACCCTATCGTTTAAGACCATTTTCGGCTCTAAATTCGAAAATGACAGACGTATGGGTAAAACGATATGGCACTCGTTTAAGAAGAACGAGCGCTCAAAAATGAATTTTTATTCAAACTTGGATAATCGTTTTCCCAATATGAACTATTTCCTAATTATCAATTTTTTCAGTTCTGTTAGTATATTCCTAGAAAACTGATAATTTTATGAAATTGCAAATATGTTTTTGCATTTATTCATTGTTTTGTCTACGTTATATATCGGGTGTCACAAATTAGATGTTTAGTGAGGGGATCTCAGAATCCCTTTGAGCTAAAAGAAAAATTAATGACAACTTTTCAGCGTCGATTTGTGAGAAAATCAATTTTGTGAAAACTGCAACCTTATAAGTTCAAGTGTTTTTGAGTTATGGCGTTGAACGAAAGCTACTTATACATCTAAAACTGAAGCTATCGACTTGAAACACCAATCTTTTACAGGCACTTATACGAGAAAAATCCTCTAGTGTCAAAAATTCATTCATATTGGGGTTACTTTTCAAGTAATGATACAAACTTATGTTTTTTTGAATGTAAACCATACACATTCCTCAACCGAATAAATGCGCATTTTCTTCTCATTTAAAAAAATATGATATGAAAAATTTTCATCAAAGTATAAAAAATCACATAACAAAGCATTCATCTATGACAGTCTGCAAACTTGTTATGCAATATTTTTTTTTCATTACCGGTCTGGTTATACTATTTTCACCAATCCCACCCAATATTAATTTTAATAAATCATACATTCTTATTTGTTATAACTTTTCTTAGAATGGTATAGCCCTATGAAAATAGCATTACCAGAAGATCAAAAAGTACTTAGTGTTATTAAAATTCTTTCTATTGTTTATTTGACGTTCCGAAAACTATTTCCAAAATAATAAAAATATAATACGAGTTGACTGACAGCTTACTCACTTCTATTGAAAATAGAAAATGCCATTCAAATTCTTTCTTAACATTAGAGAGAATAACAATGAATTCAAATTAAATTCAAAAGATTGTTGAAATATTGACTTATTTCACTACAGCAGGTATGAATAGGTATCAAAAGTAAGTAGTACACTTAAAGGTTTATGGAGATAAAAGAAGGCTAACAATTAACTTCTGAAACCGATGTACCCTTCGATAACCTTATAATGACGATCCCAGATCTTAGTTGGGGATAAAAGGAAAGATAAATTAGGAATTCATAAAACGGATACTTATAGAAATAGAAAAAAAGATTTATGTATGAACTAGAATTTCTGAAAAATAAGCTTCAATTTTCAGAAATGCTTAGCACAATTACTTTTTGGGTTATATGTTGTTGGTATAAAAACACTTATTTCATTTGCTGCTTTAGATTATATTGTAATCGATGAGCACCACAACTGCTTTCCCGAAATAAGATGGGAGCTAAAATAATACCATGAGTACTTCAAGTTCTCGGAAGATTTATCAAAATCACTTATTTGATTTTTTGGGCTCGAAGTATTTAGAATAACGACATCAAACGCTAAGGGGATATTTCCCAGCTTATTTTAAGGAAAAATGAAAATATGAACATGAATCCAAAATGGTTTCGTTACAGGGATACAGAATGTCAAAGTTCAAGAATTTTTTGAAATATTTTAAAATTGACTATTGCTATTCAATTCAAATATTGTGATCGCTCAACCCACTCGAAGTGCTCTGTAAAAATTGAGAAAATATTAAAATTTTCAAGTCAGGTGCTTTGAATTCGGGGGTGTTTCAGCTTAGAGAATGTTAACCTTTTTTTTAAATAGGGTGGCTATTTTGTACATTGAATAAATTGAACAATTATGATTTTTTTACACACTTTATGTCTTGTTAAAATAAAATACCTCTAACTAGTTTCGAGAAATATATAGAACTTTTGTTTTTTTTTAAGTTTTAAGTGTGTATACTTGAAAACGGTTAGAGTTATCAAATTCGAGCAGGACATAAATTTTGTCAAAAACTGTGTTTTTCAAGTGTGCTATTTAATGTACAAAAAAGCTATCTCGTCAAAAAAAGGGAAAATCTTTAACTAAAATAACGGAAATTGATACATTCAAATCTATTAGTATCTACAATATCCAGATTTTAGAATAACGTCAGAAAATTTGAACAAAAAATAAGATTAAAGCAACAAATATTATTTGAAAAACATTAACCTTATTTTTCTTTTCTTGCGACTAATGAAACCTTCCTAGAGGAATGTTTTTGAATAAACACAACCCACAACGTAACCATTAATTTTTCAATTCTGATAAATGAAGAAATATTATTAACACGATTACCAAATTCGTAACAACGGTTCGAGGGATAATTCTGATATTTTTGAAAATTTTGAAATACGGGGCAAATATTTTTGAAGCTTATAAAAAATCGAAGAGCAATGATTATTTCAAAAGATCAACACCGTATTTCAAAACAATATTTCGGTTTTTCCAATTACCATAATTACAACAGAAAATAAAATATTGGGTATAAGCGGTAAGAATTAATTAACTAACTAATTTTCCACTTACCGAACGTCTGCTACTTTGGTCACAACATCTGACAAACCAGTATAGTTTTCCTGACACTGCCAATAGGGCATACATATACAAAATTCCTGTGCTTTATGTTGAATGAAATTATCCATCGGGCTCAAACAAAAAACGCTGCCAGGCGAACCACATAGCTGTAGAGATACGAAAATAAAAACAACCACTTTCGTGAACATTTCCGTATTATTTACTTCTCGCATGTTGACACCAAGATGCACTGTAAACAAAACTATAACCTTATAATCACTCTTGTACTTGCTGTAGTTCCGTAAGAAATGAAACTGACCTAAAGGTGGTGTTCCGGTCAATGATGTATTGTGGACGACACAGGTAGCTGAGCAAATTTTTGTACCGGTCGTTAGTCATTCATTGCGTTTGTTGTTTTTCTTCGGAAAATATTTAAACAATATCTGATCTTTTGTTAACTACCTGTTTTATTACACACTGGTTTTTTTGGGAATATGAGAGACAAACTTCGGGATTTCATTCTACATGAAAGAATAAGCTCTTGTCCGCAAATGCTTTGTTTTCCGGTATACAGAGTTTTACTGAAAAAAATCTCAAAATGTAGTATTTATCGTCATTTAAACACATTATGTGTAGTGACATGCTAAGATGTTCCATTTCATCACACGGAAAAAGCATGTTGATTTTTCTGTGGAATATTGAACGAAGAATCAAAATAAATGCTAATGCAATATGCTGTAAAACAAAAGTTATATAGCCTATTGTCATTATGTCTTCTTACTGAATCACCTCCTGAAGTTTGTCGTACTTATTCACTTACAACCTGAAGACAAGAAACTTGACAATTTCTGGTCATTTAAATATTCCATAAAATTTTTTATGAGGCCAAATTATAAAACAGAGACAATTATTGGATACTGATGGGGAAAAACTATACATACAAAATTATTTTATCATTTTATTTCTTCTCGTTTAGTTGGCCGAGAAATCCAAATATTACAATGCCTGATACCTACAAGAGATTATATATTTCTACATGTTATTTGCAACAAAACGGCGATATAACACATGCCACCAACGAAATATTGATAGCTATTTATCATTTCAATAGCCCGAAAAATTTATAATTATAATGATGAATGATTCATTTTGGGGTAAATTTTGGTTAAGAATATTAAAACTATTTGTTTTTTCATCTTATTGGTCATGATATCATGGCAGAGGAAAAGCATCTGGCACAAAAATTGAGATGTCATGCGAAAGCTTACACCTACTCCAACGAGGCATTTTTTGCTGAAAAAAGCTGTATCGAATATTTAGAAAAAAATTAAGAAAAGCCCTGAGCAGAAGCTTTTGAGCACTCGTTTTTCGGTGGAGCAATAAGACTATTAGCTCAAAATTTTATAGGGGATTTGAGATTGATACCAAATATTTAAATCTCAGCACAATCGGAATTATATTTTGGAAATAATTCAAGAAATTAAATAGGTACAAAAAATAATTACAAAAATTAAATTATATGATTCTGATGATGCAATCCTCTTGAAACTTTGCATGAACATTCACTATATCAAACTTGATTCGCAAAATAAATTTTACTCGAATCGGTGATCTTGTTATGGAAATAGAGAGATTCTACTTTTCAATATTCCATTTGAATTTTCTATGATTTGGTTGACACTATGGCCACATGAAATGCATGAAAATTCAGTATAACAGTCTTCATTCACAAAAAGAATTAACTTGAAATGTATATCCTGTTGTGTAAATATAAAGATTTTTCTTTTCGATATTTCAATTGAATTTTCTATGGTTCTGTGAGCACTATGGCGGCAAAATTTTGCATGAACATTCAGTTGATCGATCTCCATCCACAAAATCAATTTCACTCTAATCGAATATCTTCTTATGGAAATATGAAGTTTGTTCTTTTCAATATTCCAATTGAATTTTCTATGGTTCTGTTCACACTATGGCCACAAAATTTCGCATCAGGCTTGTTATGAGCATCTTGCATTTAGCTGTTACATTTCATTTCGATTGGTTTCGTTTTGTTTGAGATATCGGGGAACAAAAATTTTGAATTGCCATATTTTATGGAACACCCTCTACGATTTGGCTCGTTAAAAAACTTAACCGAGCCATTTGGGAACCAAACTCACTCTGAAAATTTCAAGTCTCTAGGACAATCCTGTCGAGAGTTATTGTGCTTACGACCGGACGGCCCCACGACAGGATTGAATTTGACCACGAATTCGTCATCAGAGAGACCCTATCGTTTGAGACTATTTTCGGCACAAAATTCGAAAATTACAGACATTGGGGCTAAATGATTTTCTAGGAATTTTCACAAAATCTGTTTTTCTTCGTTATAAAGCTACTCAATATAAAATGTCGCACAGAACTTTATTTTAGTGCTGGAAATATTCGAAAAATGAAATTTTGAACCTGTAATGCTCCAATACAATCTGTCCCTCTAGCGTAACATTTTCTAAGAACTTATAGTTATTGGTTCGTTTACCATTTTTCTTCATTATTGATTAGAAATAAAAATTAAATGCTGTATCATTTAAGAGAGTTACAAAATTTTTCGATTATTTCCAAAATCGTCTAGACATAGATTTAGGCAGCTCAATCCAGGGGCGTAGTGACCGGTGTTCGGCGTGTTCAAAGAACACGGGCCCGGGCTTGGGACGACTATACTATTTTTTCTTGCAGAATAAATCCTTCATTTTGTACTAAAACCAACTTATCTCCGAAACTCTAGTTAAAATTATCAATTCATATCAGAAATATGATTGTTATTAAAATTTACCACATCGCACACAAATGAAAACGTTGAATCAACAATTCCTTATTTATATTCTTCTGGTGAAAATTGCTATCCCCGTAATCAATTTTGCGGCCTGGACAAATCGTACCGAACTCTTTGCATGAAGCGTGTCGGCATTTTGTTTAGGGGATAATTACATTACATTAACGTCACCAGATGATCGCTTTATTGGGGCGGCTTCTTTTTGAGCGGCTTCTTTGATGTAGGATTCTTCATGTTCATAGGGAAATTTTTTTTTGGACTAGGGGGAAAATGCGAAATCATTTCACTTCTATTTCTATTCTAGAGAAATAAGTACCTATTCGAGTTTGAAACGACGTTGTGCTTGTGAGTGTGTTCAGAGTGAAAATTCTCAAAATTCTTGACTTTTTTTAGTGTTTTTGAATTTCTGGACTTTAAGTGTTATTGAAGGTGAGTTCTATAATTCATCACGTGGCTGATTTTTTCGTTAGGCGCCTCTCTTAATATGAAAAAATGCGGTTCAGTCTTTAGGGATTGCTGATAGAAATGAAAACTAAGTGAATTGTGAATTGTATCGTCGAGTTACCAGATTATTATTTTCAGATAATTTTCGGTATACAGGGTGAGTCTTTGACTTGTACATATATTTTAACCGTAGATTCCTGAGGTCAAAAGAAACACTTTTTTCCTCTACCATTTTTTCCGATTCGGCCTGGTTAAAAATATACAGGCTGTTGAAAATCCATGAAAAGCATACATTTTCAGTAATATCTCGCAAACGATTCCTTCAAATGAAATGATTTTTGAAACATAGTTTTTCATTAATATGATTAATCTTTCCCGACTACAAAATTCCGAGTACTTCGATGTTGAAAGAAAAAAAATCTTAGAAATTCGAAAAATTGGGTACCTTGGCTGAATGCAACTCTGTCGAAAATATTCACAGAATTCAATTTTCCCTATGTGGTCACTTTGACAAATTTCAAGAATAATTCGAGAATTTGTTATCTGGAATGATGAATGGTAAGAGAACTAGCGGATTTTCTTTAAAAATGGGGTTTCAATGAATAAGCTCACCTCTATACTTCTTCAGTGTAAATCCTTATCTATTCAAGCAAATTTCCACACCACTTTCGAAGTACCTATTGCAATTTTGTTTCGTTGAGCTTTGACATAGTACGTTGATCCAAATTTACATTACGTTAGAATACGTTCTTTCTCATTTATTCATCATATTTATTACTACTGAAATGGCCTTGATAAGTTATTATTCCCTGAAGTGATGATTTTCAAAAACAAACTAACCACAGAACACCGATGTCAAAGAATTTAGTGTCACGTCTGTGACTTTCACCATGCGGACCACAGAACATAAATATGCGGACACCCCCTGAAATTCAATCGCCCCAACTGGTGTTTATGAACGTGAAATGTCATGCGTGTTATGGTTGAGTTGTTTTTTTTGATTTCGGAAACTCTTTCACGGAAGATTTCAAGAGATATTGGAAATGAATGCTAGAATAGGTGGTTTAAAAGTTAATCCGATATAATCAAAAATGAAGTATACATCAAGAAGAGATTATTCTGCTTTTCACCAATAGCAAAATTTTGGATGAATCAATCATTGCATTAGAAAATATACAACTGGTATTGAAAAAGTGAGTTCATATTTCTTTCTTTAATACAGCAGCTTATTTGAAAATATCGAATGATGGTATATCTACTCGTTTCTTTGATACAATAGCTTATTTCAAAGGTTTGAATGCTATATCTCGTACTTGCAAAAATTCAGTGGTTAGTTTACCAGTGGCGGCATAGCTCATTCTGAAAACAAAAAAGGGCTATATCTTCTTATTTAGGCCGAATCGGAAAAAATTTTTTGTGTTTATTATATTAATAATATATTTATATGTTAATTTTGTTTTAATATTATTTTGTTTTTTGTTTTCATTTTGCTCATAGTTGTTATTTGTTGTAGTTGTTATTTTGTTAGTTGGTTATATTTATATGTGGAAGGTACCCACGCACTTTGTATTGTCACTATTCTAATATAAGTGACAAAGAAAATGTGGTTTTATTTTGTCCTTATCTATTTTTTTTAATTATGTAACCAGCAGGCAGCGCTGCTAGTAAGGATAGGGGCCCGGAAAATATTTTGAACACAGGCCCATGGTGGCGTTACTACGCCACTGGCTCAATCCCTTCATTTTAATTTTTTTGGGCAGAGGAGGATCCAGAAAAGATTGGAGAAACTTATCACCAGAATCATTTTCTGGTAATGTATGGGTTGAAATAATTGGTGATTATTTGATTCGGTCTTTCCTACTACTCAGTAGTAAAAAAAACATTAGCGTACCATCTTTTTCGCTAAATTCATTCGGACGCCACTGGTAAGTTTTAAAAGTACTTTTGAATTGAAAAAATCAATACCTACACCAAAAAGCGGGAAAAAAACGTGAACGGTGTGAAACATATTTTCGAAAAAAAATTTTTCTCTTCAAATTTTATCACCCCGTATCTCAGAACCAATGGGATCCATAGTCCATAAGAACTTTATGTCAAGAAATCATCTGAGGATTAAAATCTCGAGTTTATGTTACCTCATTATAAAACACTCTGTATATCTCCGACAGAAAATATAGAATATTATCAACATCCTTACTCCCTCTTTCGCGATTCATAATAAGAAATGTGATAGTTGTTCCAGAAAATTTCACTTGATGAAATATATCACGAAACTAATTTGAATGAATGTCTCGTCCTGCCTGTGTTAGAGTTCGCAAGAGTTGAATTGAAGTGGTATTTTACTAGGGGGTCATTTTTCATTCGTTTCTTGACAGTTTGCCAATGGCTATTACGTGATAGATTACCAATCTTTTGATTTAGAGTGCAATTTTCCGTGTGTTCCAGAAATATTTGTTTTTAGTTTCGTCCGAAAGATTTACAGGGTTGTTTTAAATGTAGGTTATCGTTTCAAGGTTTCAACTAATAAAAATACACAAGTTTATCAAGAAACTCCAGAAAAAAACGAACGAATTTTTTGAGCTCTTGTTCATATTGAAACACCGATCATTCAAATTTGAATAACCTGTCGACTTCATTTCACCTATTTATCTACTTAGTCAGTTTTTTCATTCAAGTTTCAACACTATCCTGAAAAATCCAGGTTCTGAAGATGTTCATGTTGAAAAATTATCGTATTTACGAATGACTTCATTTTGAGGGTCGAGGTAATCGAGGTTTGTTGCAGACGGTTTCTGGTTTAAATTAAGATATTTCGATTCAGTGTTGCCAAGAATAATTTTTTTCTACAGTTGAAGGTCATTAAAATCTTGATTTTATGGAGGAGCTCATAAAGCTTTCCTAGCACAACTAGGATTCGTCAAACTATGTAATAACTAGGGAAGTAATAAGTAATTGTTCATTTGAAAAAGAAAGGGAATGAAGTTTTCCACCTCAAAGAATGAAGAAAGCTCAGACGTGAAGTGAAAAGCTTTTGCTTGCTTGTTCATTTTTGAGTAAGGTTGAAATTTAAATGGGTGAGTTATATTATTATTATCTCCAGAATAAAATAAATAAAATATTTAACCTCAAATTATCGTCATTAATATATCAACAACAAGCACTCCGAAAAACCTTTCTTAGTCTGTATCATTGGCTTCACAATTGGAGTTTTTCAGGTATTATTGTCGAGCTGAGATTACCATTTTCATATGACGAATTTCGGTTATACAGGGTGTTTGGTAGCTGGGTGCAAACCTTTAAGGGGGTGATACACTAGCCCATGTAGAACATATTCATACAAACATTTTTATTTTCTAGCGCGTTTTTGATTTTTAAGGGATCTTTTACGATTTTTAGTACAAAAACCCAAAATTGGTCAATTAAATGCTGATAACTTCTAATCTTAACAGAAATGTCCGGTTTTTTTCATTTACTTCAGTAGTCTTATGTGTCCCCAATCGTACTAAAGTAGTTTGAAGCACCATTGTATTGTATCCAAAAAAGTTATGTACAGAGCATTTAAACTTTACAAAAAAAGAAAGAAAATAAAAAATCTGACCTTTGATGCCAATTAAAAAAATAAATAAAATACATACAGGTGTTCAGACACTTTCAAAAACATCCGTAGTTATTGCTCTTTCGTTTGAGGTATCATTTATCTAGCTAAGTTCTAAACTTTTTTAATTAGGGTACCTGAACCAGTTGAAGGTCGTAATTATGGATTTTTTGGAATTAAAGAAAAAAATGTTTTGTACTGTAAAAATTTATTGTTGGTATTCAAAATGTCCTTCACCATTGCGTATACACTTTCTACAACGATTTCATACTTCAGTTGTGGTTACTTTCATTTGCATTTCCTGTTTCATAATTTCAAACGCTGCCTCTATTCGCTGAAGTAATTCTTCTCTCGTGGTGATTTCTGTTTTGTATACGAGTTCTTTCGCCTGACCCCACACAAAAAATCCAACGGAGTCAGGTCGGGCGATCTGGCAGGCCAGGGGATGGGTCCGTCTCTCCCGATCCAGTTGCCAGGAAAACAGCGGTTCAGGTGTTCGCGGACGCTTACAGCCCAATGTGCTGGGCATCCATCTAAAAATTGATAAACTCAAAAGCAACTTTATGGCCCCAGCATAAGGTCTAAATCATAACAAAAGAATGCATTCCAATTAATGACTAACTTCAGGTCAAATTCTTTGTTGTAAAATGCCACCGCCACCGGCCTTTGTTCAGTTTTCTCTTCTTTTAAATTGGGCTAAGTTTCTTATTATTCCATGTAAGTCTAAAAATAATATCGCATATTGCTTTAGGATTTCAGTTTAAAGGTTTTCGAGCTAAGATTCATTTAAATTACTTTTTTTTAAATTTTTCAAATATCCATATTTACGACCTTCAACTGGTTCAGGTACCCTAATTAAAAAAGTTTAGGATTTAGCTATATAAATGATACCTCAAACGAAAGAGCAATAACTACGCATGTTTTTAAAAGTCTCTGAACACCTGTATGTATTTTATTTATTTTTTTAATTGGCATCAAAGGTCAGATTTTTTATTTTCTTTCTTTTTTTGTAAAGTTTAAATGCTCTTTACATAACTTTTTTTATTACAATGGTGCTTCAAACTACTTTAGTACGATTGGGGACACATAAGACTACTGAAATAAATGAAAAAAACCATACATTTCTGTTAAGATTAGAAGTTATTAGCATTTAATTGACCAATTTTGGGTTTTTGTACTAAAAATCGTACAAGTTCCCTTAAAAATCAAAAACGGGCTAGAAAAAAAAATGTTTGTATGGATATGTTCTACATGGGCTAGTGTATCACCCCCTTAAAGGTTTGCACCCAGCTACCAAACACCCTGTATAATTGAAAGATTTTCGGTATGGTGATTCATTGGAAAATAGACGGAAGCTGAGGGTAGATAGAAAACACTGAATCAGAATAATCTATACAGGATGTTTCCTAATTGGATGTCAATATTTAGGGGGATGATTTTTGGGCCCATTTAAAAAAATTCTTATGAACATATATTCTAAACCTCTTACCTTTCGAGTAACAGGGTGGTGAAGTTTATAAAAATAAATAATTTTTTTATTGATATCTACAATACCACTTCAGATTTTTAATGAATTTTATCCTACATGTACTATGAATCAAGAAGCATTTTTCAATGTAGGTATCACTGCGTTCGTACGTAATTTGATATTCCTATTTTGATAGACATTGATGGTACGCCATAGATTTTTACTGAAATCAAAATTAATTTTGAAATTCCCAATTATTTCCCACCAAAAATGATCTCTCGACTAAAATAAAAACAGTTTCTCTCTATGATCATAACAATATACATACATTGTGAAGTGTTAACAGGAATTTGGAAAAATAAAATCTGTGTATTGATGTTTAAACCATTTATAACATTGCCAACGTTTTGGACACGATCGGTCCTTTCTCAAGGCTGCAATGACATGAATCAAATAAAAAACACAATAAAAATGGGCAGATCTACCACTCACCTCGTTATAATATTAAAAATATATTTTCCTTTATAATAAATCTTGTCTAGCAGTTTTTAGTCAAAAGTGAGGTTATTTTTTTATCGTGTCAAACTTACGTCTGTTTCCCGGAAAATCTGTTTTCCCATACTAAATGGTCTCGGTATTTATACTCAACATCCACAAAACTGTCACAGTTTACATAAAATGTTTTAAAATTTTTTTTGAAACAAAAATTACAAAAGTAAAGAAAATATAATATTTGTTGGAAGTCGTGAAATAAAATAGGGTAGGTCATAACCTTTTCCATTGAATTGAAGAGGTGGAACAACTACAGTCTGAACCGAATATCCCACATCCTTTACGTAATACTGTCGTTCTGTACTATCAAATTGTTGTATACCACGCTAAGATGTTGAGTGTCTTCTCTGAAATTCACAGTGTTGTTTGTTCTGATGTGGACCATCTCACTTATCAGCCTTCTGTTGTAGTGTGACTCAACGTCCAAAATGCTGACATCCCCAAACTTGAACTTATGTCCCTCCCTATGTGTGTGTGCAGCTAGTGCTGTTTTCTGTGTGTTGTCGAATTTCTTGGTGTCGTACATGTGTTGTCTTAATCTATCCTTTAAAAGCTGTTTTGTCTGTCCAACATAGCATTTCTCATATTCATATTCGGTTCAGACTGTAGTTGTTTCACCTCTTCAATTCAATGGAAAAGGTTATGACCTACCCTATTTTATTTCACGACTTCCAACAAATTTTATATTTCTTTACTTTTGTTATTTTTGTTTAAAAAAAAAATTTAAAACATTTTATGTAAACTGTGACAGTTTTGTGGATGTTGAGTATAAATACCGAGACCATTTAGTATGGGAAAACAGATTTTCCGGGAAACAGACGTAAGTTTGACACGATAAACAAAATAACCTCACTTTTGACTGAAACTGCTAGATAAGATTTATTATAAAGGAAAATATATTTTTAATATTATAACGAGGTGAGTGGTAGATCTGCCCATTTTTATTGTGTTTTTTATTTGATTCATGTCATTGCAGCCTTGAGAAAGGACCAATCGTGTCCAAAACGTTGGCAATGTTATAAATGGTTTAAACATCAATACACAGATTTTATTTTTCCAAATTCCTGTTAACACTTCACAATATTGAATATGGATGCAATTACACAACAGATTATACATACATGTCATATTTATATGACAATATCACCATGCCGAATACAGATTTAATTTTTTTTTATTTTAAGAAAAGTCAGTGGCGTGCCACTCACAGTCTAATAATATTTGGAGCTATGTTAATTGGGTCGGCACTGGTTAACTTTAAACACCCCGAAACTCAAAATGTAAGACGTTTGGGACATATGTGGTTTTTCTTGAAAGGCCGAAAAATCACCCCCATGAATATTGACATTCAATTAGGAAATACACTGTATTTAAAGAGCCTATCTCTATTTATTATGAAGATGTGTGTTTTGTCGATTTATCACTTTTTTCAATTAGGAACCATAACTTTCGAACCATCCTATATGTTTTGATGATATTTGGTACGTTTATTTTCTACAACCAACTAGCTCATACAGATCAATAATATATTTCGGAAGAATATGAAGTGAAGGCAACCTTAGACCCTCCTATTTTTACGACCTCCTTATCTCATTCTCATTCTATCTCCCTTTACTTGTCAAATAAGCGTCCGACACTTTCTGGTCGTGTGCGAATATGGATGACAACTAACGAATATTTCTATAGAGAATGGCATTCAGTTAAATTTTTAATGTATACAAGGTGTAACTTAACTTCATTTTAAATAAAGAAATATTATTATTATTACTGAAATTACGTGTCCTGAGGGGTTTCAAAGCTACAAGAACGGTGATTTCAACGTCGTAGAACGGTATAATGATAGAAGAGAAAAAGCTTTTGGAAATGCAGAATTGGAGACACTGCATTACAATCAATTCACAACTTGAAGGCTTCACTGTTTAGGTAAATGTGAATTATCAATACAATCCTCGGTTCCCCAGGCAATTTCTCTCTAGTCCGTCCCTAGTCATAACCACCGAACTGTACATCAAAATACACAAAATGGCTCCAAATATAATTATATCGAACACAGGCTCCAACTTGAGTACTAAACCAGCAGACACCTTCAATAGTCCATCGAATTAAGTCGGCCATTAGCATCCAACATTTGCGTTTCCACATGACCCAAGAGAAATCACTACAAAGACCGTTCGCAAATCAGGAAATCACGTCGGTGTATAAATTCGGCACGTGAGATGCAAACATATTCGATAACAGCGCATTTACCTCTCTCCTTACACAAATAAACCTAATGCCCCAAGTTGACAAACATCTCTATTTCGCCGGCCTGGATAGGGAGCACTTAAGTTGGTGTCGCATTTCGCCTTGTCGGGACCTAAAAGAGTTGTAATCCGAACCTGCAAAACGTGCCGAATTAAATGGAGAAGCATGTTCGATTCTCTATCCTCCCCTGGCTTCTCCTTGTAATGAATTGCTTGTTGCTGTGTGTAGCACTAGCTGTGCCGCGTGTTGAGCCCGGTACACTGGAATTGGTGCATTGCAGCTGCAGATTGATTTTGGGAAACTTTTTTATCTTTGGATCAGAGAGAGAAATTAATAAAAAAGAACGATTTCATGGCGACTGCCAAAAATGTATGAATAGATATACAGTGGAACTTCCCTATAACGAAATCGCTAAATCCGCAAAAAAATTCGTTTTACCGAAATTTCGCTGTACAGAAAAATTTTTTCTAGTGTCAAGTGTCGAAGCAAGCTAGATTTCCTTGAATTTCTTTATTGCTAATAAATATATATATAACCAAAAAGTGGTGTGAGTTCATTTCTAATACCTTATACCACCTAGCTATTATATGTAGGTACGTATACAGTACATAACTATTCATTATATTCACAATTTTTTGGGCAAATATTTTGTAAGTGGTAACATTGAAAAACTTTCTATACTCATAAAAAACTTCGCATTTTCTCAAAGATTCAAAAATATTTTCAGGAATATGGACCGGAAAGCTAGGTGACACTTTTTGAAGGCTTGAAGTACCTCTTGATGATTTGGTTTTTCGGCGGGTTGCTCCTCTAAATCAACGCTGTCGGTATCATCACTGCTATCCTAGTGATCACCAACACCGCATTTGACACTACCTATAATGTCCTTTTCAGTTGAAAGTTCATTTGTTACAATAGCAACATCGACATTAAGTCACTGTCATTATACTCATTATCAACATTTCCAGCTGATTCCAATATTTCAGAAGGATCTATCCGCCTGACATAAAGGTTTAGTTTATGGTCGAGATTTATTACCTACGTCCGGCATACTCATGGAAAAAACCCACCCTTATACCTTTTCACCAATACGGCAATACCCATTCAAAGAGTGATGTTCTTGTTCTTGAAATATTTCATTAAAGAGAGAATTTACTTCGCTTTAGAGGGTGTTTTCAACATGGAATTTGGATTCAAGGTGCAATGTCTTGAACGAAATTCGTTATACAGACGTTCGCTATAGGGATGTTCCACTGTAATTGAGCAGAGAATAATATTCGTCGATAATATCAACAAATATTAAACTGAGCTATTCGTGCACATATCATCCAAAGAATCTGCATAGAGGTAATGTCCCCCAGAGAATCTGCAGACAGCTGTTTTTGGTTTTTTGGCCGTCATCAGTGAAGGCGAACTCTGAGGTGGGTAGTCGCAAGGATTGGTTCGAGATGGCGCTATATTCTAGTGAGATTCAATTCCCATTAGTTCACTGCTAAAAATCTCATAACCTTATCCTAGAGTAACTTGGGTCATTCAGAAATCGTTGCACTGATGACGGCCAGAAAGCCAGAAACAGCTGTCTGCAGATCATTTTTTAGAGAAATTAATGTTTGTTCTTATAAATGGTGAAGACGCTTATTTCGAATTCGATCTGTCATCTATCATATTCATTAGAGGCTGGATAGTGGATAATGTACTGTTTCAATAAATAATACTTCGAGCAGACACGAAAATATTTCATTCCTATTCGATTATTTCGAAGATTCGAATGGTAAATGGATATATGTTATGCTTAAAAAAAACTTTCTAAGTCAGTTTCCAGGGGTGGGATAGCTCACGATGATATAATAGCTATGTATATCTTTTTATCTAGGTCGAATTCGGAGAATTGGTAGTGGAAAATAGTGTTACTGTTTTTCTGTCCACATTTCATGAAATCAAAGATTGACCCAGTTGTACCTATATGCAATTTTCGAAGATATTGAATGAATCAGTATCTTTATAATGCATATCCAAATAGGTTAAATGATAGGTAACTCAAATTTTACAAATGTAAATAGTGTGTTTTATTTTATTTTTTATTTCTTAATCTGATAACTCAAACTTGTCTTGATGGGTATTGATCACTTTCGACTCATTAACTCAAATGTCTGAAAATCTGAAATAAAGTTCAGGGGTTGAACGGTAAACTTCGTAAGTTAAATTATTGTAACTTTCTCTAGTTTCTATTTTTTTCTATTCGAAAGTTATAGTCCTTACGATTAGTGTCCCAAGAAAAATGTGACAAACGGATACCATGAACCAAGAACATCGAGAAGGATTTGCAACAAGAGGTTTTAATCGTTCGAGGGCCTTCGTTTGGGATATACAGGGTGATATTCATTTTATGGGTGAAATTTCAAAGTTCAATAACTCGAAAACTATTCAGCCAAATAATTCCAAATTTGAAAGTATTGTGACCCTTTACGATTGTCATCTTTCAATATTTCGGAAATTGAATGAATCAAATCTGGATTAGTAAAAATTTTGTACTTTTTCTATTTTCATGAATATTAGAACACCCTGTAGGTGAACATTATGTTTTTTTTTATTTCCGTAACCACAAAAAATCAATTAATGAGAAAATCCAAAATCTCTGCTTGACACGGTCATACAGGGTGATCAAAAAGTGATCAATAAACATTACCTTATAAGTGAAATTTTAAAGTTCAATAACTCTTAAATTGTTCGACCGAATGATTTCAAATTTTAAAGTTTTGACACCGGTTAAGATAACCATCTTCCAATAGTTCTGAAATTGAATAAATCATATCCGGACCAGAAAAATTTCAAACGTTCTCTATTTCAGTAAATATTGGAACACCCTGTTTATTCTTCCCGGGACACCCTGTATAGATACCTCCTACTCAAAAAAGTTAGACAATGCAACCATATTTAGGCTATCTAATAACTCTGAAGTTTTTATGAGCTGGTAATGGGAAAGACAACTGAACAACGAACGGAACAATTCAAATTTGATCACCATTCAGATATTTCGGATGTTAACTCTTACGAATTTCATCTTCAATCCCCAAAATACAATTCCACGAAATCCATCAGAAACGTCGAGATATCTTAGAAATCGAATCCCCAGACCGAATTCTACCCGAATATCTCCATCTTACGAACAGTCGCAATCTGCAATATCTGTCGTTTACCCACAGATAATTTTCTTGGATGAGATGACTCCGCTTCGACCGTCCCGTCCCGTATTGTGTATTAGGCAACTAAGATCTCCCCTAATTCGACAACAAACAATGAAGTTTGTGTTGCGAATTCCAGACAAACATATCTTAATATTCAAACCGATGATTCAACAAATCAAATGTAAGGCACAGAGATCTACGTGAATTTCTGCTACTAGGGGATTTTGCAGCTTATCGAAATCAAGAGCTGCATTACAATTTGAGTAGGTCGAGAAGTAAGAAGATGTAGATGGCTAGATCTACTGAAAACGTGTTTTAATTGAGATGAAAGCCCAAATGGTTGCTTTTCCAGATAGTTTATGTGCAATGAAAATGGAGGCAGTGGGCAAGTATTCTGACCAATTGGTTTATGATATTTTGTGTTCTCTATCTCATTGAACATCATCTAATGACACAACATATTTATTGCTGTTTTCCGAATTAATTTTATACTTAGTAGTGTAGTGACGCAAATGAAAAATTTTCCCATAGAGTTTACATTACATTTATACATTCAATACGTAATTTGAAAAGGTTGCATAGCTCGATTTTGCAGCCTTTTGATCACTATTTCATCCAAAAGCAGTGGGAATTGAGGTTTCAAAATAAAAAGACATAACTTGAAACCATTAAAAATCTCGGCAATAGGCAATAAATTAGATCACAATGAAGTTTGTGTCAAGAATTCCATTCCAACATATCTCAATATTCTAACAGATGATTCAAAAAATCAAATGTAATGCACCGAGATCCACGTGAATTTCTTCTACTGGGGTATTTTGTACCTTATCGAAATAACGAGCTTCTTTACAATTCGAGTAGGGCGAGAGCTAAGATTATGTATATGGCAAGATAAGAGTCTAAAGCGTTACATTTTATTTGCTATGGAAATTGTGGTTAAGGACAAGCATTTTTTTCAATTGGTTTTTGATATTTTGTGTTCTTTTCTTCAGTAAGAACCTTTGGCTAACATTAACCGGCTCGAGAATCATATATTTCAGCAAGATAATGCTCCACCTCATGTTGCCAGAGTTTGAATTTTTTTGCCGTGGTCACCCAGATCCCCCGACCTTTGCCTATAGAGCATATAGAAGTCTTGAAAATTTATCTCAGCCTCTACGGACTTTGGCGGCTCTGAGACAGGTAGCTCGGGATAATAACCCTCAAGATGAAATAGACCATCTTTGTTGCATCAATGCTAAGAAGTATTAGGGAGTGTATAGATTCACAATGGACAAACATGTAACTGATATATTGATTGAAAATAAACACTTCGTTTTTTTTTTCAAATATTATTTCTCATTTCTTTTCATTCACTCTTTATTTATGTTTCACCAAATGAAAATTAAAAGTTCAATCAGCTACTTCTGGATGTTGCAGTTTCTTTGTCAATTAGTAGGTTTTCAAAGATTAACAAAAGTTGCTTCTTTGGGAGTTCAGAATCTGAAGTGTTTTCCTGACTGCTGGTGAATGCTCTTCGAAACGTTGAACAGAAGAAGTGAATAGAATAGCCCAAATAATATATCTATGACAACATCAAGAATTTCACATCAACAGATATGAAAATGTTCGTTTATTTTTCCCCATTTTCACCAAGTCAAATTGACATTGAGGATAACAATTACAGAAATCTAATTGTAGTCAATCGTAAATTATAATATCCGTAAATATTAACCACAAACAAATTCGATTCTGAAATTCAGAAAAATAATATATCTATCCAAATTCCCATCTTGATTGTCCAAATTTTCAGAATAAAATAACCTTTTCAATCTGGGTTAAGTATCGTCCCAACTTTTCTTCCCATAGCCTATTCCTCTTCCGGAAGCCATTCCAACAGATATTCACGCAGCTGAACCAACAACTCCCCACTGTCACCGACACCGCGTTTCAATAGAAATCTAATGTATAAAAAGATCCAGAGAATAAATTACTGGGGTATCTGCCTCCCCCCTTATCCGATACGGCCATAAATCCAGCTCCCTTAAAACTTGCAATCAACATAAGGCCATTAGCGTGGCTCGGACGTAGATATATCTCAGTCCGGGCCTTCAGTGGGAGGAGATCTACCGTTATCTATCGTCCTGCTGGCTTCGTATCGTGCCAATGCGTGTGCTGCTGCTGTTGCTGCTCCTGAAAATCGACATTCACGCTGCTGAAGTGCTTGCTTAATCCGGATTTGAATCCTGAGTATGCTGAATCTAGAAACGGTCACGGATCCAATGAATTTTTTACCATTTTCGTCTTTTATTACGTTTTGTCTGTTTCGGACTAGTGTCGAGCTTATCCATTATGTCAGAGTGCAGATTTTGAATTTGAATCGGTGTTGAATAATATCAGCATATCAACGAAGAGTTGTTTGCAGTTTTGGCTATTCTGTACATAAATGGACGTCTCAAAGATGTCTCTTTAACATCCAAATTATGTCTGTCCATTCAGGGGCATTAAACGGACGTCTTCAAGCCATCTTTCTCAGGATATTTGAAGGACATACAAGAACGTACAACTTTAAGACGTTTTGATATACGTTTTTTTGAGTATAAGAGTCTACGTACCCAGTTGTGACTGGGACGTCCAATACGGAAAGATCTAAATTCAGTGTTGCCAACATCAAACTTCACAATTACACGACTCCAATATTCAACTTACACGTTTCTACACGCAACCAGTGAACACAATACACACAACAGATTTCTTTTTCTTCATTGTTTGTGATTTATTCATAACTCCTCTTCTTTTTCTTTTCAGCCACTTTCCACCCACTCCTGGATATAGGCCTCTTCCAAATTGTGCCATCTTTCTCTGTCTCTAGCCACTTTCCACCAGGCTTGACCTGCCACGTCTCGTAGGTCATCAGCCCAGGTGGTCTTTCTCTGCTCCGGGGTGTCGTCCGCGGCCTCCAGTTGAGGCTTTTTTTCGGCTATCTGTCATGTTATCTTGCAGCGTGCCCCACCCATTGCCACTTAAGCGAGGCTCTACGTTGCATTACGTCCATGACTTGTTCGCACTACGCTAGTAGTTTAGTCGAGTAGCTACAAATTTAGTTACTGAACTTGTGTGAACACCAAGAATTTAGTCTAGTAGATTAGTGAATAGTTTAGTCGAGTCAATCCATTTGGTTCTATTGAGTTGAGTTGAGTACCCCACCACGCGATACTCTTCATTCGCTCACGGACAAGACAGGTCCGAACCGATTGGTTTAGTTGAGTGCATTAGAATTATACCGCCAACATGTTCCATAGATAACCTAAACTCATAGGTAAAATACTTGTTGTATGCCGAAAATGTCTTTCCGTTGGAGCGAAAAAATCACCCTTAAATTCCTAACAAAATACCTCAAACACGAAAGTTTGTGGAATATTAAATCTCAATCATACAAAACAAGCAAATGAAGCAGTACGCATACCAGGATACAAATTTCATCCACTTCTTCTAAAATAGCCATCACGATTAGATTCACAAGTTTATTTATTTTATTACGTTGCAATTTGTCCATCAAACGAATGTTTCGTTTCGCTTCGAAGAAATTACGTGAAAGTGTGTGCGTTGCAAGTTGTTCAGTCGATAAAGTGTGTTGTGAACTCTACTACTCTACCAATGTGCGAATGATTGGATGGACAGTAACTACTAAATTTCTCACTACACGACTAAGCTACTAACGTAGTGCGAACAAGAATTTAGTCTTGCTACGGATATCGGTATTTCTTACCCTGTCTCGCAGGGAAATACCAAGCATACTTCTTTCCATTTCCCTTTGTGTGACAGGCATGATGTTTGCTGTAGCTTTTGTGATTGCTGTTGTTTCGTACGTCGTCACTGGAAGAATGCACGAATCGAACACTTTTATCTTTAGGTTATAGGGATTTCCTTGCTTTTTAATATATTGCCTAGTTTCCCATCCATACTAATATTATAAATGCGAAAGTAACTCTGTCTGTCTGTCTGTCTGTTACTCTTTCACGCCTAAACGGCTGATCGGATTTTGATGAATTTTGGTGATTATATAAGGTGATAAACCTAGAAATAACCTGGGTCATAGGCTATAAATAATCACGCTATCGTTCTTATGGGGTAGGCAGAAGGCAGATAACTGAATTGAGTTAGTGATTTTTAGTCGTTTTTGTTGGGACTTTGGCTCTTTCCCACATAAAACGGCTGAACAGATTTTGATGAAATTTGGTATGGTGATAGATGATAACCTAGAAATGGTCATAGGCTATGAATAATCACGCCATCGTTCTTAGGGGGTAGGCAGTAGGCAGATAACTAAATTGAGTTACTGATTTTTAGTCGTTTTTGTTGGGACTTTTGCTCTTTCACGTCTAAACGGCTGAACAGATTTTGATGAAATTTGGTATGGTCATAAATGATAACCTAGAAATGGTCATAGGCTATAAATAATCACGCCATCGTTTTAAGGGGGTAGGCAGTAGGCAGATAACTAAATTGAGTTAATGATTTTTAGTCATTTTGTTGGGACTTTTGCTCTTTCACGTCTAAACGGCTAAACAGGTTTTGATGAAATTTGGTATGGTGATAGATGATAACCTAGAAATGGTCATCCATACTAATATCATAAATGCGAAAGTAACTCTGTCTGTCTGTCTGTCTGTTATTCTTTCACGCCTAAACGGCTGAACGGATTTTGATGAAATTTGGTATGGTGATAGATGATAACCTAGGAAAGGTCATAGGCTATAAATAATCACGCCATCGTTCTTAGGGGGTAGGCAGTAGGCAGATAACTAAATTGAGTTAGTGACTTTTAGTCATTTTTGTTAGGACATTTGCTCTTTCACGTCTAAACGGCTGAACAGATTTTGATGAAATTTGGTATGGTGATAGATGATAACCTAGAAATGGTCATCCATACTAATATTATAAATGCGAAAGTAACTCTGTCTGTCTGTCTGTTACTCTTTCACGCCTAAACGGCTGAACGGGTTTTGATAAAATTTGGTATGGTGGTAGATGATAACCTAGAAATGGTCATAGGCTATAAATAATCACGCCATTGTTCTTAGGGGGTAGGCAGAAGGTAGATAACTAAATTGAGTTAGTGATTTTTAGTCGTTTTTGTTGCGGCTATTGCTCTTGCTCGTCTAAACGGCTGAACAGATTTTGATGAAATTTGGTATGGTGATAGATGATAATCTAGAAATGGCCATAGGCTATAAATAATCACGCCATCATACTTAGGGGGTAGGCAGTAGGCAGTAGGCGATAACTAAATTGAGTTAATGATTTTCAGTCGTTTTTGTTGGGACTTTTGCTCTTTCACGTCTAAACGGCTGAACAGATTTCGATAAATTTGGTATGGTGATAGATGATAACTAGAAATGGTCATAGGCTATGAATAATCACGCAATCGTTCTTAGGGGGTAGGCAGTAGGCAGATAACTAAATTGAGTTACTGATTTTTAGTCGTTTTTGTTGGGCTTTTGCTCTTTCACGTCTAAACGGCTGACAGATTTTTGATGAAATTGGTTGGTATGATCATAAATGATAACTAAAAATGGTCATAGGCTATAATAATCACGCCATCGTTTTTAGGGGTAGGGAGTAGCCAGATAACTAAATTGAGTTAGTGATTTTTAGTCATTTTGTTGGGACTTTTGCTCTTTCACGTCTAAACGGCTGAACAGATTTTGATGAAATTTAGTAAGGTAATAGATGGTTACCTAAAAACGGATATAAGATCAAAATGGCACGTCATCGTAGGGGGGGTAGGAAGTAGGCAGAAAACTGAATTGAGTTAGTGATTTTTTTTATGGTTTTGCTGGGAGTTTTGCTCTATCATGCCTAAACGGTGGACGGATTTTGATGAAATTTAGTTAGGTGATAGATACTAACCTAGAAAAGGATATGGGCTATTAATATTCATGCTATCGTACTTAATGCATAGGCAGTAGGCAGAAAACTAATTAAGTTAGTGCGGACGAAGTCGCGGGTAAAAGCTAGTAGACATATAAATCTTTTATAAGTCTATGTAGTTTCCCAAATGCAGCCAAGCTAAGTCTGATTCGTCTACTTGCTTCTGTCCCTTGATTTGCCGGTCAACACCGCTTCAATGAAGATTCAGGGAGTAAAAATTCTAGTGATTCAAGTCGAACAATACTTGAATCTTATATAAACAATTTGACAAAGCTATGTCATGTTGTTCTTCAGCGAGCCAACGATGCTAATTTGGGCTGCATCACAGAACGCTGTTCCTCCAGGAGCACGGACCAAATAATGTTGGTTGAAATTTTCTACAGGTGGACCAAAGCAAAAAAGGTTCATTTCCTTATTTCCTCCTGCCGAATCGATTCAATAATCTATTCATTCTTCCATTATGTACGCAATCTTATCGATTTCGGGCTGACTAAAGCTCCTCTTATTCATTCCCTCATTTGCATTCCGAAGTACCCGAACGAAAAACCTAACATCGTAAACATTTCCCGAAAACCGGGACGAAAGCGGGGATTAAACAACCCGAACGCCTTTCCTTACACACTCGTACGGAAAGCAACAGTATAGACCCTCTTATCTCGTCAATGGAAAGCCGAATGGCCTGTGCTCTAGCCGGCTTTCAGGATTAGGAGCCTAAAATATGACTTAATTAAGCCGGTCCTTTCCGTACGCATTCAAATCATTGCCCGAAAGGCACTTCTATCGGGATTGCTCTTTCTCAACCCGTCTTTCCTTCTTTTCCTCGTCGATGTTGAAACTTTTTCAGTAATTCAATTTGTTTCCCGAAAATACATCCAGAACGAATTAATTTTCGGTCTAAATTGGACCGGAATACGGTTGTTTTTTATCTATAAAGTTTCAAGGGGTTTCTATGCGACTAATTGAAATATATCGCGCGGACTTTTTTGATCAGAATGCTCAGAGTGAAATATTTTTCTGCCGACTTCGAAATAAATGGCCATTTTAATTTGTACGAAATTGAACATGAATGCCCCATTTTGATGCTCAATTTATGCTATTTTAATGTGCAATCCTCATGGCAACCGTTCACAAAGTATTCAGAAGCACTACCAGAAATGCAAAACTCTACTGTAACATAGATACATAGAAATTTTATTATGTCAAATGTATGTCTTGTGATAAATGAGAATGTATTTCAATCAAGTATTTATACACAATTCATATTGAGGTCGTCGGAAAAATCTAGTAAACACTCGGTTATTATCGATATCGACTAATGGTCTCGAACTATTAATATCTCGACTTTTAGTCTTTAATAATTTAGTTGATTGAAAAACTATCACTCAATGATATATGTGTTACAAAGAACGGAGTTGTTGCCAAAAGTTGATAAATTGAAAACTAAATGATACACACACCCCTCAATACTCTTGGCTGTCCTTATCAACCCTAAACTTGATTAAACTAACAAGACAATTTTTGTGTGTGAAATCTTCACTATTTCATCAATCATCACTAAAATGAAAACAATCGTATGGTGAGCAACAGTAAAGACCTCTTATCTCATCAATGTTTGTCCAGTTTATGATGGAACATGGTATCAATCTTAAATCCCGTATAATTTTGAGGTATTGTATTATTGATCCACCGCAAGCAAGCGTTCAAAATTTTTATTTATGAATTTGTTAACTTCGAAAGAAAGCCTAGCACGTGAAGAGGATAAAAACGCAATTGCTTTATTTTCGAAATATTGACTACAAGCATTGAGTTTAAAAATATTTTTAAACTCAATGCTACAAGGTAATTCATCTTCGAATATTTCTCATTATCAACATTTCGTTAAACTGCATGTTATCTTTATATGATCACTTTGGGAGTCTTCCTTGCTCGATTCAGTAATATACAGGGTGTTTCATTCGGAAAGAGAAATACTTCACATGGGCATAGGTGGCACCAAGACGGTTCTAGATAGACCCCATTTATTGGGTCTCACTGTCTTCGTAGCCGAGATACAGGGTGTTTTATGAATTTTGCCCGTTTCTTCCTGAGGCCGTACCAGACAAACCACCGGTATATTTTCTTCATATTTGGCAAATATGTTCCTAATTGAGAGCTCAAACATATCATGCAATAACCGCCTCGAGAATCCAGGTCCGGGTTAACAAAAAATTATGAATCGTTTGAATACTCGAAACAACACCCTGTACATCGGAATTTTGAAAATCTGTTTTAATATTTCGAAAACACCACTAAAAACTAAACTGAGACGTAATACTTCAAATTTTCGCGCAGAAAGTTTTACTGGAAAAATTTTCAAGGTAAAAATGGAGTTTTTAGGAACTTGGATACCCGAAAGTGGTTTGAAGTGACTTTAACAATGAATTATCAACAATATTGAATCCATAATTATTTCAACATACTCTGTAATTCATTTTTACATTGGTTTTCTTTTTTATAGCTGTATACTTGAAAATCCAGGTCCGGGTCAACGAAAATTATGAATCGTTTGAATCCTCGAAACAAACCCTGTAACTCGGAATTTTGAAAATCTGTTTTGAAATTCGAAAATACCACTTAAAACTGAACTGAGACGTACACTTCAAATTTTCGCGCAGATAGTTTCACACTGCACAATTTTCATTGTGAAAGTGAAGTTTTTAAGAAATTGGATACCTGAAAGTGGTTGAAGTGACTTTAACAATGAATTATCAAAATATTGAAATCCATAATTATTATACGTTATAATGCAACTCACTTCTCAATAAATGAAAACTAATGTGGAAATGAATCATAAAGTAATGATGAAATAATTATGGATTCAATATTGTTGATAATTCATTGTTAAAAGTCACTTCTAACCACTTTCAGGTATCTTAGTTCTTAAAAACTTCACTTCTACGTTGAAAATTTGTGCATTGAAATTATCTGCGCGAAAATTTGAAGTGTACGTCTCAGTTCAGTTTTTTTTACTGGTTTTTCGAATTTTAAAACAGATTTTCAGAATTCCGATGTACAGGGTGTTGCTTCGAGGATTCCAACGATTCATAATTTTCGTTAACCCGGACCTGGATTTTCAAGTATACGGCTATAAAAAGGAAAACCAATGTTAAAATGAATTACAAAGTAATGTTTAAATAATTATGGATTCAATATTATAAATGGGGTATCTCTAGACCGTCTTGGTGCCACCTATGCACCTGTGAAGTATTTCCCTTTCCCAATGAAACACCCTGTATATCGGCACAAGGAAACAAAAGAAAAACTTTTTATATTTTCAGCGACGTTTTCGGAACTTTTATTTTCTTCTTCAGCCTACAAAGATAGGACAATCAATTGAGCACACAGAAAGAATTATAAGTAATACAAACTTCAAAATATATAAAAAATAACCATGGTTAGTACACATACGCCATAAAAATAAAAATAAACGTCTATTTAAAGTCGAAAATAAAATGAAAAACAATTAGATTTCATAATGACCCAATAAGAAACATGTCGAAGACTCACACTATATAAATATCACAATAAAATATAAAATATAACAAGAAGGTGAACTCATCACATCAGAAGAACAATTTATAAGCATGATATAATGCATGAATACATAATTTACAGGGTAAATGGGGTACTACGCAGCGGTGAACAACAATGAAGACAGGCGCACATTGTATGTTTACTGTCATAGTCTGACTTCTTTGATTAAATTGCAATATATAGCGCTCAATGTATTACATCTGTTCTAAAATTTACTGTACTAGGTGTACGTCTTATGAGAATAATTTCATTAATTAATCTCTTTTGACAAATTTTGATGTGTATACAACAATTCAACATTATCAAAAATTCCTCAAAACCCTAAGAATTCTACTTATGTGGTGATCAATAAAATTGCGATTGTGAATTTCAGAAATCATTATCTTACGAGCAATAATCAAATTTTTATTGCCACATTCCAATTTCACGTCCACACAGACGATAAATTCGTAGTAAATGCCAAAGATGTAACTCACCACGACAGTGGAAACTGTCGTTGAGATTGATATTCTTTATAGGAGTCTAGATAATTTTATGGAACATTCGGTGTCGATAAACCGTCTAGTTTTAGTTCTTTCCTGCTGAATGATGTTCATGGATTATAATCTTTCAGTCGTAGATTCTGCAGAAGAGGCAGCATTCATCGAATCTCTAGAACGAGTTGAGAATTACGTGCTAATGTTGAGAACTTTTCAGAATCGAGTTATACCGTCAGTCTGGCAAATTGTACGAAAAAGGCGAATAATTTTTCTGTTTTGTGAACCTACTGTAGTTACGTTCAGAGATTTGAAATAAAATTATTCAAAAAGAAAACCTTATCGTTTTTTATTGGTACAGTAAACGATACAATGATGACCTGTGCGAATTAAGTGGAGACTCCTAGAATAAAAATTCATGATATATTTTTAAAAAATTAAATTCTTCAGGAACTGCACGCCAACATTTGGAACTCACATATTAAATGCTGATAAAAGCAACAAAAATTTGTTTTTTTTAATGGTACATAATATATGTACTATTCGCATCCAATGCATTAATAAAAAGATTAAAAAAATCTGACTTAGTTCAGAAAAGATACGCAATTATGTAGGTACCTACAGTCGCTATCCTTAAGTAAACATATACAATTATTGACACTACTGCAAAATCTCGCTTCAAATATCTAATGATGCGGTTTTCAGAATGATAACCTCATAACCTGAGGACTCAAATAGAAATAAAACACTCTGAAATATGGAGACACAGATGGAAAAACCTAAATAGCACCAATTAATTTATTACATCGGTATATTTGTGAAGATCACTAATACTTTTTGTTATTTCTTTGTTTATATGGAATAAAATTGTCTAAACCTTATTATTTCTATTATGAATGTCTCAATGACCCCTATAATGAGAATGTATGATCAGAGAAAGCAAGATGATATCATAACCAAAATTGATGCAAAAGTGAGATGAAATTATGTCAATTACTATAAAAGTGAGTCAATGACTATCAAATGTGTAATTTCAACGAAATTGGTGTCTCCTCGAATATTCAATCGGTATTTGCTGAAAGTTTGAAGGTAATACCAAAAAAGCAACATTCAACTATAGTTCCGTAATAATAACCATGGTGTTACAGTGAAATAAGGAATCGAATTACCCTACTGAAAGTGTCTATGCACTTACGGTGCCAATCAATATAGCTTTTACCCTATGTATAATTCGAAATAAATATTTCCATTCCTTCCAGATACTTAACAATTATCCGTAATTGAATGAACAATTACGAATATATACTGATGACAAAATTAGCGCACCACCTAGAATTTCGTTCAGTTTTAACAATGGATATCTTCCCAATCTTTAGTCGGATTTCAATGTTTTTCTTCTTTCAATTGTAGCTCTGTTATTGTCGAATTCCCTCCATTCAACAGAAGTCCAAAAAATAAAATCTACATATTGTACAGGGCGTTTAAATAATGTCATGTTTTATATTCAAATTTTAACGTCTTCTGTGGGCAATGCCAGGTTGCTGAGACATATGAAAACAATAAAGAGTTTGTAGCCTAGTATCTCTTGAGTATTAGGTTTTTTTTAAAAACAATTTATCTTGGAATAGTCCAGAGATGTTCAACATTTTATCAACTCTTGTATTTTATGCATTAGCCATGAATATCTTCGCAACCATTTGTCCGATTTGAATGAAATGCAAGGTGTTATAAAAATGTGAATATCTCTGAAAGGGTACAAGTTAAATTGGTTTTAAAAAAATCGAAATACTCAGGAAACATCAGGCTACAATGCTACATTACTGTATAGTTTTTAGATATCTGGTATTGCCCACAGAAGGCTTTAAAGTGTAATGGAAAAAAAACAGAAAATTTAAACGCCTGTACAGCATGATGCATTTATTTTTTTTAACATCTCATTGTAGTATGATATTCGCCAATAAAAGAGCTACAACTAAAGAAAACCATTCAAATTGGACAAATTGTTGCGAAGATATTCATGGCTAATGCAATAAAATACAATGCTGAATATCTCTGGACGATTCCAAAATAAATTGGTTTTAAAAAAAATAAAATACTCAGAGTTACTAGGCTACAACGCTTCATTGTTTTTGTATGCCTCAGCAACCTGGCATTGCCCACAGAAGACGTTAAACTTTGACTATAAAACATGGACATTATTTAAACGCCTGTACAACATGAAGATTTTATTTTTTGGACTTCTGTTTAATGGAGGAAATTCGACAATAACAGAGCTTCAATTGAAAGAAAAACATTGAAATCCGACCAAAGATTGGGAAGATATCGATTGATGAAATTTAACGAAATTTTAGGTGGTGCGCTAATTTTGCCCTTCAGTATACATTGAAAAAACGTTTTTACTGCATTTCTACTAATTTCTTTAATGAAATTAATATCACAATTTTGTTCATATAATTCGGTTCAATCGTATAATGTTATCTTTAAAATACAGACTGTGGATTTCATATGAACCCATACAAAATTCTGAGGATCTCTCCATCTTGATCTGCAATTGCAAATGAGACGGTTGAATAATAGCTAGGATAAATCACACAAAAGACCCTTTTAAAATCTTAGAGGCTGACAATTCGGATGGCAATCACTAGGAGCCATTATCTGGAAAGCCATTAGTTGTGTTGGATTGAATTACGGCCGTTGAGATGGTCTCCAGAATTTGATTTTTAATTTCCTGCAGGCCCTTTCGAACGTCGCCAAGAAATAAATATTGTTTTCATATAGACATGAGAGAATAGAGGCCTGTGAGAAGAAACATTTCGGAAATCCATCAAGCGATGTGATTCAATTGCGTCATGATTCGTAGTCTAGTGTTAGTGTGATAAACTGAAACTATAACCTCCATTATTCTGACTGAAAATGTAATTGCAAGGGAACTGGGACAAGAAAAAATCTGAAAAAAGTGCTAACTTAGGGCATTTAGTTAATTCGCTCTTGGCCTTCAGTTAGAACTTCTCCCAAATTTTTTAGAATGATATGGTCCGAAATTTTAACTGAAGAAAAAACTTTAATCCTGTTCTGAAACTAAGTCGCAAAGTTTGTCTCAAATATTGTTGCTCAAATATTAATTTAAAAAATTTTTGGATATTTTAATTTGCAATTGTCATGGACAAGCGGACACAGGATATTTAGGAGCAATACAAATAATGTTATAACTCTACTAAAATCATAGACATTAAAAAGAATGGACAGGACGTGTGAGAGAGAATATTGACTTCAAACAAGGATAGAATAATATTAGTGCGAAGCACAGAATATACATATAATAAAAACATTGGATCGCAGATATCCACGCATTAGATATTTTTATGTTCTGTGATTTTTCTAACATCAAAAGAGAGAGAGAGAGATACTGTGAAGGATGGAGGGATATTAGTTTAAGGCAAATTTTGGCGATGTAAGTCTACAGCTTACTATAGTTACATACTTGACAGTTTATACACATATTTTCTGTCAACATGTAACTATGGGTGGTGATTTGACAGAACATACGTGTATTAACTGTCAAGTATGTAACTATGGTAAGCTGTAGTCAAAATGCGACTTTTGTTTAGTCTATGCTCTACACTAATATTATTCCATCCTTCACAGTATCTCTCTCTCTTATATTGGGGGCACGAAACTTTGTGTGAAAGTCACGTGACGCCCTGTCCATTCTGTTATATGTCTATGACTAAAACATAGAATTATGTCAAAAATTGACACTCAAATCAGAATGTGCCTTCGACAAAAAAATCTCATAGTCAAGTCGTTTATTGATGCAGTGATCAATGGTCTTGAATTATTAACGCGCTTGTTCCGCTCACGCTGTCATTAATGAACTAGTCGATTAAATGACAATTGTTTTGTTCTTCGAATTGACTGAAAAATCTTAAAACTTTCATAATGAACTGATGAAAGATTTTCGGCACCAGCCAGCAAGCAAGGAAGTATTCAAAATAGAGTATTTTGTTTCTTCTGTCAAATGAGATTCCTTAGAACGAAGATCTTAGGTTCTAGGTAGGTTTATGAGAATTGAAATCACTTCTACATATGATCCGTTCACGAAAGTTTGAGCGCATAGTAGGCGTTTGTTTATTTATCTGAAGTTGGCAGTATTTGCTGCCATAACGTAAAATAAAGTCAACGTTGCCGAATGAACCGGGCCTCGTACGACGAGCATGCAAGTTATCAGAGAACTCTATGCAATATTGACAACATTGCGTATCAATCTGACAAGAAAATAAATAACATAACCTAAAATATTTGATATAAACAGGGAATATGCAAAATTTCCATGGCCAACCGACGGCTCCAGCTTTCTTGAACGGACTATACACATGCGTAATTTTGAGTTTCTTATGTAAGCATATATTTAATTGAACATTTCAGTACTACAGTAATTCGAATAATTTTCTGACAGACATAATTCTCAACTTAAGTGGCTTTTTTTCAGATAGTTTGATAGTTTACAGAGGGGTTACAGTCCACTGCGACCTAAAGGTCTATTGTGCCCCCTTACAGAGCTGTTCTGGCCAAAAACCTTCACAGCTCGCCTTCCAGTTCCAGAGATCAAATGAAATCTATTAACTGTGAAGGCTTCAACGAGGCTAGTTCCTCACTCTTACAAGTTTCTTGTCCAAGGCATTTCCTCCTCAGGCTCGTAATGCCAAGGCATTCCGTGACTAGGTGAATGGGGGTTTCTTCCTCCTCCCCACAGAACCTACACTCGTCAGTGTCCGACAATCCCATCCTCAACAGGTGCTTCCTGAGGCGACAATGTCCTGTAAGAAAGCCAGTGAGGAGGTGCAATTGCTTCTTACCAAGATCCAGATATCTTTTGGATCCCGCTGTCTCGAAGTTCCGAAGGAACTCAGTGGAATGATCCATCCCTGTGATATTCCGCCAGAGCTTTTCCCTCTCGGCTTCTCCTTCTCCAGAAACTCCTTCTTATAGGTATATTTAGATATACCACAGAAGGGTTCTGGGCCAAAGAGTGACATTTGTGCGCCCTCTTTGGCGAGTGTATTGGCCTCTTCGTTTCCTTCGATTCCCGAGTGGCCGGGAACCCAGATTAAAAAGACCTTATTTTTCTTGCCTACCTCGTTGAGTTTGTTCCGGCACTCCCAGATCATCTTAGAATCGATGACGTAGGAGCTCAGTGCTTTAATAGCAGCTTGACTATCTGAGTGTATGGCTATATCACACTTCTGATAGTTTCTTTCTAGATTTATATCTAGACATCTTTCGATAGCTAAGATTTCCGCTTGAAAGACGCTCATATAGGAGCCCAGCGACAGTGCACACTTAATGCTTGGCCCGTATATCCCGGCGCCTGCTCCTGTAGAGGTTTTGGAACCATCTGTATACCATTATACGGTATTAGATTATAGTCGGTGTATTCCCGTTTCCAATCATCTCTTTTACTTAGCAATGTCATGAAGATTCAGATACTTACATAGTAAAATTTCATGGGACTACAAGGATAACTGGAGTATAATGGATTTTATGGAGCAATTTGAAATTTTTCGTAAATTCGAGAATTGGTGAATTGAAGAATAATCACTCTTGTTGCGCATATCTTGTGTTGTCTTTCCTTGAAGTTAGGCTCTCTACAAAGTGGACATAAAGCATAATACGAAACACTGATTCTTTAATTTATTAAACAGTACACATATTTGTCTCATTTCCCATCGATTATATGCACTCGAATAAAACCAGCAATACCATTTCAGAAGAACCTAGAAAATCGCGACTCAACAGTCGTGTATCTCGCTTAATTTCCAAATGAACTTATTTAAGCCTGAGCCAAAACCACTAGTTCATTTTCCAGGCGAGCGTTTTCTTATTGGACTCTCGCGAGCACATTTGCATTTTAGGATAATTGTTCCATACTACTGAGATTAAGGTAAAGAGAAAATATAGGATAGTTACTTTAAGCTGCGTGATGATGTTAAGCTTTGGATTTCGCTCCTAAGTGGATTGCAATCTCATTCGAATGTGTTCCCTAAACACATTTGGGATAAATAAGATGAAATATGTTTAGTGATTCCACCGAATCTCCTTAATCTTTATCTCGCAAGATACTTGAACAGTTAAATGGTGGAGTCAGGTTACGCTGTTTGGAAATTGTCGTATTTCTTCAGAGGAAATTCAAAGTTACGGTAACTTGTCTCTTTTTGTCTTTTGTTTGTAGCGAACCGTTCAATTTGATGGAAGTTTTGGAATTCTAAAGCGCAAAGAGATACTGAAGATTCATATATTTTTTGGAGTTTTCTTCAGCACTGTCATAATGAATTTTAGTCGATGACATAGAAGTTCAGGGCTTTAATGACAGCTTGACTGTCAGAATGGATCAGTATGTCATATCTGGTACATACACTACCTTACTAGTTAGTTCTAGTAAGGTAGTGGTACATATCGATAGAACCATCTGTATAACATTTGTCATTTGGCAGTATTTATTCTGAAGTTATGGGAGTGTATCTCTTTTTACATTCTTTCTTCTCCCATCGTATAGATTTGAAGTTTTTTCGATGCTCAGGTAGGTTCGCTGATGCATTTGTTCAGAGAAACTCAGGCTTTCTGACTATAAATTCTTTCATTACCTGTACCTTTCTTAGATATTCT
Source organism: Propylea japonica (assembly GCA_013421045.1). Lineage (NCBI taxonomy): Eukaryota > Metazoa > Arthropoda > Insecta > Coleoptera > Coccinellidae > Propylea > Propylea japonica. Next base: position 114,659,397 of record CM024239.1, read on the forward strand.
AGGGATTGCCTCATGATCGACGCTTTTGATAAATAGTTGTAGAGGAGAGATATCATAGCTCCAGTGATACAAACACAGGCAAGCTAAGTCATTAGGTACATCCATCACAGTAGCTTAAAATCACAACCCCAAGTTGTAACACATTCTTCTTCTTCTTCTCTGTGCGGTGCCTTTCCGGCCGAACTGAGGCCTAGTGGCCCATTGTTCACCCGCATCGTTCTATAGAGACTCAGCTCCTCAGACACGAAGACAGAAATGTCGCGAGCCTGCCAGGAGTGGTCCCTCTCACCATAGGGATAGAAGGTGTTGGATTACCTAGGTGTGTTGACCTTAACTCATTTAGGTTCCCACAGTTGAACAAAACATGCTCAACCGTTTCATCAGTACTCCTGCACCACCGGCATAGGGAGCAGCTCGTCAATCCCATTCTCTTCAAATGCTTGTTGAACAGGTGACCAGTCAATGCACCAGTTACCAGACCGAGTTGTTTCCTCTCCAGCAACAGAAGCCTATTGACCTCAGATCGCGAGGACGGTCTCTCAATGAGAATCCTCGACCACCGTAGGCCCACCCCTGCGCTCCATTCCGAGGAAAGTTCCCTGTTCAGCCAGTTCCTGAAGAAACTTCTGACAGATGTGCGACAGATTGGCAGCGCAGGCTCCGGACCAACAAATGCTAATCCGGCTCCCCGCCCAGCCAGTTCATATGCCTTAAAGTTACCAGGTATATCCGCGTGAGCCGGACACCAGATCACTTTCAAAAAGTTATCAGAGCCCAGCCCACGCAGAGCTTTCCTGCATTCTTCTACCAGAAGAGAATCAACTCTAACATCGGATAGAGATTTCAGAGTTCCCTGGCTGTCGCAATATATGTAAATGTGCTGGCCAGAGTATCCCCTGCGAATACATTGTAACACATAGTCTTCTTCTTGCCATTAATGCCTCCTACGCTTCATTCCATAATTATTTTTTATCCAAGTAGTAATATATGTGCACTCCTTTTTATAAAAAATAATTAAACATAAATTGCATTGAAAGAAGAATAAAATTCGCCGATAAATTCAACGGATATACAACTCATACTTAAGAGCTGATAATGTAAGAGTACCTATAGTTCACGAAAGTTTGAGCCGTTGGTTGGCTATGACAATTTGGCATAATTCACTGTGTGAATTGAAATTTTAGGTTGTCAGTATACAAAGAGTTCTCTGATAACTCGAAAAGTCATCGGATGAGGACGGGTACATTCGGCAACGTTGACTTCATTTTACGTTGACAGCAAATACTGCCAACTTCAGATGAATAAACAAACGCCTCCTATGCGCTCATACTTTCGTGAACGGACTATACATCGTGCTTGCAAATCCTTTGAACTATGTACTTAGTATGCTCTGAAAAATGAGTTTGATCTTTGTGGAATTTATCGAATAATAATATTTTCCGCCGACCTCGAAATAAAAGGTGCTTTTAATGTGTACGAAATTGAGCATTAATGACCCATTTTAATGCTCAATTTTTTTAGCCATTTTAATGTGCAATCCTCATGGCAACCGTACACAAAGTATTCAGAAGCACTACGAGAAATGTCAAAACTCTACTGGAACATAGAAACATAGAAATTCCTTTACGTCAAATCTATGTCTTGTGCGAATTGAGAATGTATTTTAATCAAGAATTTATACACTATTCATGTTGAGATCGTCGGAAAAATCTTGTAATAAACTCGGTTATTAATCGAGCGACTAATGGTCTCGAACTATTAACGCGTTCGCTCCGCTCACGCATTAAAATATCTTGACCATTAGTCGCTGTCTTTAATAACCTAGTTTATTAAATAACTATTTATACTCAATGCATGTTTCTTTCTATTCAAATTGCCATTAACCTTTCATATTGAACGAAACCTCAGATGTCTCATTAGAAATTAATCGAATGTAACGTAGATGTCAGAATTTGTGTTTTTCTTCGCAGTTATTTTGTATCTCGACTTATTTGGTGAAGCAATTTTTAACAATGAAAATTTCAGTTTTGGATATCTGTGGATAACAATTCGGTTTATAAACAAATAAATCGTTATTTCACTTACTTGCGCTATAAATACTATGAGAAAATATTGTGAAATTTAATTTAGTGTCATCAAACACAAAAGATATTGAAAAATGGCTCATCCACAAGTATGATCCACAAATATGCTGGAAAAAAACAACGCATCAAGAGTGCTTTTCCGTAAAGCGCATAATCACCAATTTCTTACTAAATCAAGATGAATTTTCCATTCGAGCCGATCGAATGGAAGATATTTCAATAGAAATGTTAGGAAAATTAAATGTATGTAATGTTGGTGTCATCCTTTGTGTTTTTCGTCGCAATTATATTTTTTCTTGATTCGTCCAAAATATGAACTTGAATTTCAATGAACAAGACTAATATTCAATTTTTGGTTACCTGATATGAATTGGCAAATGAAGAAAACGTTGTTCTTTTTGCTCAATAAACACTGAAAATTATTAAAATCTAATTTAGTGCCATCAAACGCAAAAGATCTCGAAGAATGGCTCGTCCACAAGTATGCACGAAAGAAAACAATGAATCTAGAGTGCTTTTCCGTAAAGCGCATCATCACCAATTTCCACATGCTGCTAGCGACGATCCACTTAACTGAAATGTGTGGAGTTCCTCAGCGCACTAAATCAAGATGAATGTCTCATTCGAGCCGATCGATTCGAAGACTCCACTCCTCTCGCCTTATTCGTTTATTGCGGATTTCAACACACATATATCCAAACATAACTCGATCAAATTGTTGACTTGTATATAGTTCGCGCCACTTTGGACCACGCTCTTCTGCTTGTCTGCCACAAGAGCAGTTATTTCCTTTAAGTGGATCGAAGCCCTCGAGCGTACCACTTCCGATCGACCCAAATCCAATTTCGAATGCTTTTTTCTCTAGGTTGATGGCAAACTGAATTAAAAAAACTCGATTTCGGCGGTTTGTTTTTACGTTTACTGCGTATACCTGGAAGTGAAATATTGGTCCTCAAGGAGGTTGTAGGGGCAAGATAAGGACATATCAAAAAATTATTTACTTTTCGAACGAAGAACCAATTGAATACAATGATCAAAAATCTAGACTAGCTCGTGATCTAACCTTGCCAGGATTCTTCTCTGTGCGGTGCCTTACCGGCCGAACTGAGGCCTAGTGGCCCATTGTTCACCCGCATCATTCTACAGAGACTCAGCTCCTCAGACACGAAGACAGAAATGTCGCGAGCCTGCCAGGAGTGGTCCCTCTCACCATAGGAATAGAAGGTGTTGGATTTCCTAGGTGTGTTGACCTTAACTCAGTAAGGTTTTCACAGTTGAACAAAATATGCTCAACCGTTTCATCAGTACTCCTGCACCACCGGCATAGGGAGCAGCTCGTCAATCCCATTCTCTTCAAATGCTTGTTAAACAGGTGACCAGTCAATGCACCAGTCACCAGACTGAGTTGTTTCCTCTCCAGCAGCAGAAGCCTATTGACCTCAGATCGCGAGGACGGTCTCTCAATGAGAATCCTCGACCACCTCAGGCCCACCCATGCGCTCCATTCCGAGGAAAATTCCCTGTTCAGCCAGTTCCTGAAGAAACTTCTGACAGATGTGCGACAGATTGGCAGCGAAGGCTCCGGACCAACAAATGCTAATCCGGCTCCCCTAGCCAGCGCCATCTGCCTTGACGTTACCAGGTATATCCGCATGAGCCGGACACCAGATCACTTTCAAAAAGTTATCAGAGCCCAGCCCACGCAGAGCTTTCCTGCATTCTTCTACCAGAAGAGAATCAACTCTAACATCAGATAGAGATTTCAGAGTTCCCTGGCTGTCGCAACATATATAAATGTGCTGGCCAGAGTATCCCCTGCGAATGTTTTCCAGTGCGCATGCAAGAACCGCAAATAGCTCAGCCTGCACAATGGAACAGTCCTTCCCCAGAGGGATAGCCTGATTAAAGTGAGGACCCACGATTCCGGCCCCAGACCCTGTTGCTGTGACAGAGCCATCAGTGAACCAGGTGGGACCTTCTGGACTAAGAAGCCTGTTTGATGAAGACCATAGGTCTCTGTCGGGAACAATTACCCTGTAGGGTTCGTCGAAGCAGAACCTAGTGCCCGCGCGGTCACCTCTCTGGAGAAGGGGAGCGTGAGCATCCTTGACCATTTTGAGGGCCCTCGCGTGCCCAGTGAAGAATCCTCCATCGCGCCATTGTCCCCGTTCTTAGATTCCTAGAGCTGTCTTCATAGCCACCTCCTTAACAACTAGGTGCAAAGGAGGGAGACCCAGCAGACATTCCATCGCTGCTGTAGGGGTAGACCTCAGAGCGCCTGTAATACTTAAACAAGCTTTCCTCTGGCATTTAGTCATAATGTTCTGGTTGACGGCCCTCTCCATAGAAGGCCACCACACCACAGAGGCATAGGTCAGGATAGGCCTCACCACGGCAGTATACAACCAGTGCATAATGTGCGGTTTGAAGCCCCATCCATTACCCAGCACCCTCCGAGTGGACCAGAATATTACATTGGCTTTATTCGTTTGAGTCTCAACGTGTTTGTTCCACAAAAGTTTGCGGTCCAATATCACCCCGAGATAACAAACTTGTTCGGATAGAGTGAGCCCAACTCCAAACAGACTGGAAAGTCGTAAGTTACTAGGCACCCTCTTTCTAGTAAAGAGAACCATCTCTGTCTTACTAGGATTTACCGAGAGCTCGTTTTTCAAGCACCATCGTTCGACCCGTCGCAGAGCATTCTGCATCAGATCCCCAATGACACTGATCACCTTACCCCTGATTAATATAACAAGGTCGTCCGCATAGGCCACCACAACGAACCCAGCCTTCCTTAACTCCACCAGGAGCTCATCCAGGACGAGATTCCACAGTATCGGAGACAGAACACCGCCCTGCGGACATCCCCTTCCTGGCGAGCCCCCTATGGTCGAGCCGCCCAGCCGAGCCACGATGCTACGTGAACCAAGCAGAGACCCCGTCCACCGACAAAGAGTAGGCGGAACACCATGTCTGGCCAACGCAGATTGCATCACACCAAACGCAGTGTTATGAAGGCACCTTCTATATCAAGAAATACAGCTAGGGTGTACTCCTTGTTATGTATTCCGTCCTCAATACAGTTAACCACTGTGTGAAGAGCAGAATCTACTGATTTGCCCAGCTGATACGCATGCGGAGGGTGCAGTGGTATAGCCACTAAAGCATCGTCCCTGATGTATCTTTCCACCAACCTCTCCAGTGTCTTGACTAAGAACGAGGAGAGGCTAATTGGTCGAAAGTCATTCGCTTTTGTATGCGATGGTTTTCCAGGCTTGGGTATGAAAATTACCTTCACCTTTCTCCAGGACAATGGAATGTGACCTAGAGCCAGACTCGCACGAAGAACGTGAAGCAGTGGGGAGGCCAGCACTTCCAGCCCCTTGGATAGCAGAGCCGGAACAATGCCATCCTCACCAGCTGCTTTATAAGACTCGAAACCGTTGATCGCCCAACGAAGTCGAGAATGTGTGACTACACGTGCAGCCAGCTTCCAGTCCTCGTATGAGGCCAGGATTAGTCTCAAATGTGTTAGTTAGTTAGTTTAAAAAGGGGTTAAATTTCACTGCGACCTCAAGGACTATTATGCTCACTTACAGAGCTGTTCTGACCACACCCTTTACAGCTCGCCTTCCAGTTCCAGAGATCTGATGAAAACCAATATCTGTGAAGGTGAAGGCTTCAACGAAGCTAGTTCCTCACTCTTACAAATCTCGCCCAAGGCATTCTCTCCTTAGGCTCGCAATGCCAAAGCATTCCGTGACTAAGTGAATGGGTGTTTTTTCCTCCTCCCCACAGAACCTACACTCGAAAGAGTGCGATAATCCCATCCTCAACGGGTGCTTCCTGAGGCGAAATTGTCCTGTAAGAAAGCCAGTGAGGAGTTGTAATTGTTTATTACAAAGATTCAGATATCTTTTGGATCTTGCTGTTTCAACGTTCCGATGGAAGGATCCATCCCTGGAAGATTCCGCCAGAGTTTTTCCCTCTCGGCTATCTCCTTCTCCAGAAACTCCTTCTTATAAGTACATTTACTTATACCACAGAAGGGTTCTGGGACAATGAGTGAGATTAAAAAGACCTTATTTTACCTTGATTGACTCAAATCCAATTTATGATGCTTTTTTCTCTAGGTTGATGGCGAACTGAATTAAAGAAACTCGATTTCGGCGGTTTCTTTTCACGTTTACTGCGTATACCAGGAGGTTGTAGGTCAATGGTGGAAGGGGCAAGATAAGGACATATCAAAAAATTAATTACTTTTCGAACGAAGAACTAATAGTCAAAAAATCTAAACAAGCTCGTGATCTTACCTTCAAAAATAATTTTTTTCGTTCGACAGTAAATACTATAAATCTTGAACGGATTGAGTGATAGGCGTTTTCGGAAACTTACTCAGGGTTACTAACTCGATCTATTGGGTCACGTGACGGATCTACTCGGATCACGGACCCGGGTTTTAAGTTTACGAATACATCAGGCTAAGGATTTGAAGGGACAGTCGTATCACATAACCAAATATTTTATGGATTTATTTTTTCAGTATCAGTTTATTTTCGGATTGTATCTAGTTTTGCTTGCTTTCATTAGCTTTTGTAAAATATTTTTATAATTTCTGGTGTGCCTTCCATGTTTTATATTATTTTTGAGTACCTATGTTGAAGAAGTAGATTATATTTTTTTCAGTTTCAATTTATTCACTGATTGTCTCAAGCTTTGCTTGGATTTATTGGCTGTGAAATATTTCTCATGATTTCTAGACTTTCTGGTGTATTTTCGCATGTTCAATGTTATCTTTGAGTACCTATGTTAAAGAAGTAAGGAAGGCTTTAGATATAACGCGGATGGATCTGCATACACAATCAACACATTTTACACTGAGCCAAGTTCTCTTCTTTTTCCATTATTTTTGGGAATAGAATATATAAAATGACAAAGAAAAGAGTAGAAGACTTATTTCCGCCTTTTTCAAATACAAAATTTAACTGAAGTGCGCATGTGGTGACTTTACGATCTTGCTCTCGTGTAGGGTTACGATAGATCAACCTAAGTCAGTGATCGAGTTAATGGCACCGTACTTTCCGAACACGGGTAGGATGTTCGGGTTAAGTAAACGAATGCCAAGGTTAGGGATCGAGTTTACTTGAGTAAGTATCCGAAAACACCTAATCTTTTTGACGTTTTGGAGGGTAGGCACGGGTCCAGAATACCACGGTACCGAGTGGATTGTTTCGAACTTATTGATAAAAAAGAGTCAGGCCTGTATATAAGGTATATTCATTTTAATCTGGAAAGTTTCGAAAATGCTTCAGTTCATACATTCCAATTTCAACCTAGTCAAACTATACGCGAATGTATAATACTAGCACCCAGTAATACCAACATACTGCTCCCAATTTATACTGAAACGAAACCATGAACCACATTATTTCCCATCATGCTCGAACAAGAAAAGTCATCACGGGCAACGAGGCTCGGTGTTCTGGATTAAATTTGAAGCGCAGATCGTCGCGGCAGGCCATGAGATAACGCCGGATACGGATATCATGAATCATGGCGGGCGTTCGGTTGGCAGCGTCCTATGCGTCGTGGCGCCACGTCGTCAATGCCAGGCTGGCCTGCGAGGGACATTTATTTGAGTACGCATTTAGTTTGTTTGTTGTCGTCCCTGCAACGCCTCGTAAAGTTGACATATTTATGTTCTGCGCCGCATTATACACTTTGGGCTCTATGCCGTTCTGTTGTCAATAAATGTACGCGATATGAAAGGACCCTGTTGATGCTGGTCCTCGTTTCTCATGCCGAAATCGTCCTGAAATTTCGCTGGGGCGTACTCTCAACAAGTGGATAATGGCCAGCAATATCATACGTCCATAAATTGCACCGGATACAGCTTTTCATGAAGTGCTTTATTTTGTCCGTTCTCGGCGATTTCCTCCATATCACTGTTTGCTCTATGAGCCGGGCATATTGCGAAAGAAGATTGTTCGTGTTAACGCTGTTATGAACTTTTTTTATTATTCCTTTTGATATGAACGCTTCAATTTTGTATACCTCTATTTGTTGTAAGTTTAAGTTATTCATAGCTACGTGAAATTGGTTTCAATTCTCCTAAACCTACCTAGAACCTAAGATCTTCATTTTTGACATAAAGTTCTTGATAATAGTACATTCATTATTTTATCATTTGGGCTCTCTTCGCCATAACTTCTTTTGTTCAACGTTCCAGCCAGCATTCGCCACCTTTCGACAGGAAAACACTTTAAACTTTGAACCCACAACTTACGTCACTCTTCGAAAATTTTTGTCATATTTGTCAGTTCTCAGAAATTCATTTTATCTTTTATAGGCTGGATCTTATTACTGGAGCCCAGATGTTTTTAATATGAACAGAGGGTTGACTAACGAGGTTTTCGGTTACTGACATGAGAATTGCTTTCTTCAATTTTCGACGTCTCAGTTGTTCTTCTTTCGATATAATGAGAGCTTCTTCTCACAAGATCCTGTGATTTTGATTCGTTGGACAAGCTTTGACTCATCAGTATCTCCAAGTTGAGCTAGTTTTCAAACTCTTCGATTCAAATCATCCTGAAATTTTACTGAGGTGTACTCTCAACAGGTGTATAATGGCCAGCAATATCATACGTCTTTAAATTTCACCGGATATAGTTTTTCATGAAGTGCTTTATTTTGTCCGCTCTCGGGGATATTCTCTATATCACTGTTTGCTCTATGAGCCGGGCATATTGCGAAAGAAGATTGTTCGTGTTAACGCTGTTATGAATATTTCTTCTATTATTCCTTTTGGAATGAACGCTTCAATTTCTTTTATATTTTGTATACCTCTATTTGTTGGAAGTTTAGTGAAATCCGGCTTTAAGCAGGGTTTCACTATCACGTTGATTAATGAAATGTCATCATTTTTGGGCAATTTTCAGTTCATTTTTGACATAAACCATCGACTTAGTTCGAAATCAATGATTTGATTGCCCAATCAACCTTTGTGAAACCCACTGTGAGTTATTCATAGCTTTGTGAAAGTGGTTTTAATTCTCATAAACCTACCTAGAACCTGAGATCTTCGTTGCTGACGTAAAATTTTTGATAATGGAACATTCATTGACATATTATTTGGGCTCTCTTTACCATATTCATCATTGTTCAACGTTTCAGCCAGCAATCGCCACCTGTCGTCGGGAAAACACTTTAAACTGTGAACTCTCGAAAAAGCAGCTTATTTCATTCTTCAAATATGTTTGTCATATTTAGCCGTTCTCTGAAATTCATTTGATTTTTTGTAGGCAGGATCTTATTACTGGAGCTCAGATGTTTTTGACTGATGGGGTTTTCGGTTACTGACATGAGAATTTTTGACGTCTCAGATGTTCTTTTTTCGATTACATGTAAGCTTCTCCTCCCAAGATCCTGTAATTTTCATTTGTTCGACAAGCTTTGATTCATCAGTATCTCCAAGTTGATTCAAGTTATCCTGAAATTTTCTGAGGTGTACTCTCAACAAGTGGATAATGGCCAGCAATATCATACGTCCTTAATGCACCGGATACAGCTTTTCATGAAGTGCGTTATTTTGTCCGCTCTCGGCGGTTTCCTCCATATCACTGTTTGCTCTATGAGTCAGGCATATTGCGAAGGAAGATTGTTCCTGTTAACGCTGTTATTAATATTTCTTCCATCATTCCTTTTGATGGGAACGTCTCAATAACTTTCGTATTCTGTATTTTAGTGCCCTTGAGAGTTTACGTTGTTCATGGTTGCGTGGAATTGATTCCATTTCCCTATAACTGTGTGTATACGGTTGATTTGTGTGATATTGCGAAGATAAACAGCTTCAGAAAAATACGATATACTATGCACCAGACAGAGGACGTTATTCTAGAATCGAAACAATGTAAAAAATATGATATTCCCAAATTAGAATGACCTCTCTTATGGAAAGAGAACAAAAATTGTTCTGAAACTGATGTCTTGAATATACAGATAATATATTGTTGCAGTGTGACAAGTCCCAGAAGACACTGATCTCTTCAGACGACGTGCAAGTTGTTTCACGTCGACAACCGAGATTATAGAGTATCTCGATATCTTCAAAGCAGAACCTTTCAATTATCTAGTTTACTGTAATTTGTGGCTTGTCTTGGGCACAGGTATAGATTTCTGATTGTAAATTAGAAAGTGTAAATACTGCACCACAGAATTCTAATGTGAAATCTCAAATTTTCGAAGCAAGTCTGCTGCAAAATAATACCTTGACGGAGAAAGATTGATGAGTTAGTAAATTTCCGTGGAAGATAGAAGACTAGACGAACTGCCGCAGTTATCCGTGCACTGGAAGAATCACTTCTTATTAAGTGTTGAGTGTTTTTCACTTAGTTTTCAGTTTTTTTCATTACGTTCGGGTTCAAGGTTGAATTTGTGTAAGTATGGTTATTGTCATAGCGGAATTGTGAGATAAAATGTTACACTTAAAACCCTGCATCATGAACAGAAATGGAGCTTTTGAGTAATGAATGAAATCGTCAAGAGAAGATGCGTCTCGATGATGAAATAAGAAACTACATGGTGAATCTTCATCGAATCATTGAGTGTATCGATAATTTTTCCGGTGAATGTAAAATATCTAAAAATAATTAATCTTTAACTTTAAGCTATCTCTCGAATCGAACTCGCCAAAAGGTACCATACATCAACCAAAATCCTTCGTATCAATCCAGGCTTATATATCCACATCACTTCATATTGTTTCATGGTTTGCAGAAATTCCAGTACAAAAGCATTGTTTAATCGTGTAAAAATATCTAGTGCAGATAACGCTAAGCGAAGAAATAACCCTAGATGCGAGATTCCCCCAACGAAATCCCAGACATTACCGAAGAAAGATAAGGCCAAAGAAAGAAATCAAGCTGATTGAAGCCGTTAAGGAATATAATCAAGAAGAGAAGGGACTATAATAAGCCCCCGGAATTGGATTGTTAATCAATCAGATGCCGGCAAGCCGGATACCGCAGGCGGAGGGCAGAATTTTTTAATGCAATTGTAGCGGGGTTTGCGATACTGCGATAGTGGATGGATAATATGAGCCGGAAGTTATGGCTAACCGTGGTTTTGCAGGAAACGAGGTGGATATTCTCTCCAAATTGTGGGATTGCGCTTTGTTTTATTCCGTGCTTCGTACCGGAAGGAATGGGAATGATTCAAGAGGATGTAGAAGTTTCGTATAATTCAATATAAAAATTTTTTGGATTGTATTTTGTAGACGTTCTTTCGGTATGTAAAATGTTCTACGATGTATATTTCTTAAGTCCCAATGGTAATCCATCGGTTTAGGCATGTAAGATGCCGGCAAGCGGATACCACAGGCGGAGGGCAGACTTTTGCAATGCAATTGTAGCGGGGTTTGCGATACTGCGATAGTGGATGGATAATATGAGCCGAAAGTTATGGCTAACCGTGGTTTTGCAGAAAACGAGGTGGATATTCTCTCCAAATTGTGGGATTGCGCTTTGTTTTATTCCGTGCTTCGTACCGGATGGAATGGGAATGATTCAAGAGGATGTAGAAGTTTCGTATAATTCAATATAAAATTTCTGAAGATTGTATTTTATAGACGTTCTTTAGGTATGTAAAATGTTCTACGATGTATATTTCTGAAGTCCCAATGGTTCTCCATCGGTTTAGGCATGTAAGATGCCGGCAAGCGGATACCACAGGCGGAGGGCAGAATTTTTTAATGCAATTGTAGCGGGGTTTGCGACACTGCGATAGTGGATGGATAATATGAGCCGGAAGTTATGGCTAACCGTGGTTTTGCAGGAAACGAGGTGGATATTCTCTCCAAATTGTGGAATGGGAATGATTCAAGAAGATGTAGAAGTTTCGTATAATTCAATATAAAAATTTTTTGGATTGTATTTTGTAGACGTTCTTTCGGTATGTAAAATATTCTACGATGTATATTTCTGAAGTCCCTATGGTAATCCATCGGTTTAGGCATGTAAGATGGCGGCGGTACGTTCTGGTGGCAGCAACGTTGCCAGGTATGACGATTTGTTTTGTATTTGAAGAATCGATTGAATTGCCTTTCGATTTGTTATATCGAGGTTCCATCATGACTATACAATTCAAATTCATTCTCACCAAGTCATTTTAAGGGAAATAGCTTGCTTCGACTCTTTGTCGAACAGAAATGTGCTTATATATATTTTTTTAAATAGTTGCGTGAGTATAGGTTTTGCTTGCTTATTAGTTCTTCCCTTCCATAGCACTTCGAACTAAGCAACTCTTAAATAAATCAATTGAAATTGTTTTATTTCCTTCCATATAGTGAATTTATCCTGAAAGTTCTGATTGAAAAGATGACATTCATTAATTTTTTACACCCATGTGGAGAATAAAATATATAGTCCAATTATACATTATATTTCAAAATGTAGCTTGATTATATTTCAATTTTAAATTATTTGTAAACAGGTTGTAAAAAGAGAAGAAATTCCGAACTCTCTGAAAAATGAAAAATTTTCCGTAATAGCGTGATTTATTCAATTTTGGATACAACTGGTCATGTTTTTACAGGGTGAATCCTGTTGAACTGTACATACTTGACACAGAGATAGAGGACACTTTTCTAGTTCCAAAAAGACCCCACATGAAAGGTCTCAAACGATTCGTTTGAATTATACAGGGTGATTTCCAGTTTTGGGTCATATTTTCAAAATGCTCTATTGGACGAACGAATAATCACAAATTCATCAAATTTGGTACGTAGGAGGACTGTATCGTTCTCCATACAGCTGAGTTAACAGATTATCAGTTTCCAGGACCGGACTCTATTTTTCTGATATTATCGGATTTTATGAAAAAAGAAACACCCTGTAGATGAAAAACTCAATAAACCTGTCATGGCAGTTCAAACTACAATAAATACTCTTCAATAAAGAGTAATAAAATCACGTGGCACACCTACAGACTCAGAGAAAAAAAATTGAATATGGCTACTCAGAGATAAATTTTTTTTGTACGGCCTTATTCACAAAAAAAAACATACCCAAATGTATCAAAAGTTGAAAATTAATGGTTAAGATCTTGTACCCATTCAAGTATTCCAATATTCAGGGACAGACTCCCATTGCAGATTGGGTTTTTCAATAGATGATAGGCCGAAAGATTCGCCCTGAATCCGGTCCTGGAAACTGATAATCTGTAAACTCAGCTGTATGGAGATTGATACAGTCCTCCTACGTACCAAATTTGATGAATTTGTGATTATTCGTTCGTCCAATAGAGCATTTTGAAAATATGACCCAAAACTGGTAATCACCCTGTATAATTCAAACGAATCCTTTGAGACCTTTCATTTGGGGTCTTTTTGAAACCAGAAAAGTGTCCTCTATCTCTGTGTGAATTATGTACAGTTCAACAGGATTCACCCTGTATTTCCTTCTTAAACCCTCACTTCGGTAATAATTGCGTAGAGCATCTGGATGAACAGTATTTGTTGAAACTAATTTAATAATTTATTTTCAGAAGAAATTCGTGAACCCTAGTTACAAGTTAACATTCGATTCCAAAAATATGGCTTTTGCACAATCTGGCAACTAAAACGACGTATCTCACTTACTGCGCATGCGTCATTCCATTGTCAACAAATCGTTGCCATCTTACATGCCTAAACCGATGGTTTACTCTTCATTCTTCGGTATACTTTCATGACTACAAGAAACCAATCTCAAGCAATCAGACTATCGAACTCACTAAGATGTTGAAACAACTCTCCTTCTACTCACATGATGACAAATTGGGGCAAAACTAAGCAACGTACTGTGGATTGAAGTCCCATTTATCTCAACAAATCACAAATGTAAATTTGTCACTGTCCTCGTGGAAAATTTTCCGTTCATCATGTATTCAATCAGTCAATTGCTGACCTATAACACGAAACTCCATTTGAATTATAATTGAATTGCTGTTGAATTCGAACTACCTATGTACAGGGTGGCAAGAATTGGTGATCCCTGAACCACATCTTTTTAACCTTATGAAATAGAGAGAAATGAATAGCACTTCGAGGTCATCTTTTTTTGAAAAACTCATTTTGCCGTCAACCGCATTACTCCATCGTCTCTTTTTGAGTTATAAGTCAAATATAACATTTGAGGAATTTCAATTTTGATCATTATCTCCGTTCCTGTTTGTGCTATAAACTTGAAACAAAAACATTATAGGTACAGACACTTTTTCGATCGATATCCAGTGGCTTGCTCTATTTTTTCTGGAGGGTTTCCTTTCTGATTCAGTCTATAAAATTTGGTTTTTCCCTACGGAAGCAATGAGTTATTTTCACTCAAATAATCACAATTTTCTTCTCGTTTCAAAAATATAAAATATGTCATATATCGCTCTTAGGTCAGTATCGACGCTAGGGAGGGTGCAGAGACGACCCAGAATTTTCAGTGGGGTAGAAGAATGAATCGGTACAATTTTGTTCAGCATACACTCTAAAAAAAATCCCGGTGTAAATGCTAATACCAAACTATCAAGCATATTTTTCCCTTTTTATGTCACAATTTTATCATTTTTATCGAAATTATGAAAATATAGTGTTGAGTGGTGTGATTTATGAAACACATTATCATAAACAGAAACAAAATCAAGAATGAATAAAAAAATATTTGAAAACACACTGTGTTTATCAAGCTATAACACCAATCTAACAAACAAATTGCTCCGTAAATCAAAAAATCATCTCTTGGGTGAAAATATACACTGCATGTTTGAAGTTTCAAATAATAATTTCACAGAAATGATCAGGTGTTACTTCTGAAGCTCGTAGAAACAAAAAAAGCACCTGGAAGTGTTTTTCGGCCAAATCATGTTTCAAAATTTACACCAACTGAATCAAAATACACACCAAAAATATGAAAAACCCATACGTTTACTTTAGTTTGTCTTCAGTATTTTTACATGGTTGCCAGATATTACCAAATTATGAGCGGTCACACAGTTAGAACCATGGTGTCTGATGAACTGATTATTTCAGTCGAATAACTTTGGCAACAATGTTAATAGCAATAGTTCCAATTTTTGGCGGCTCTACAAAGAGTTCTCAGCATAGTCAAAACAGGACTTGAGAATGATTGCACCTTCTTATCTATCTCTGTTTCTTGTATGTGCCTTTGTGATGATGAATCGAAAGTGTGAAACTGAT
Source organism: Propylea japonica (assembly GCA_013421045.1). Lineage (NCBI taxonomy): Eukaryota > Metazoa > Arthropoda > Insecta > Coleoptera > Coccinellidae > Propylea > Propylea japonica. The sequence goes on from CM024239.1 coordinate 114,674,706, forward strand.
TGAGGTGAAAAAAGTGAAATGCGTGAAAATTTGTTTTGGATACAGAGAAAAGTTCATTTTGGCTGATGATTCGAGGAGAAAATCAATACTGTTTGAAAGTAAGTACTACGAATTTGAACTTAAACTGATTCAGGTAACTTCCTTCAGTTTTTACAATCGTTGAAACTTTTCTTTTTGTATAATATACCTGATTAGGTTATACGGTGTAAATAATTATAGTGACTTCTGTTGAGATTATTTACCCATATATTTTCAATTGACGGAAATAGATATTGCTGAATCACTTCAATGCATATGTGAGAAGATACGATGTACAAATTTACATCCATTTATATAAACAAATGCTTATATTTAATCTTTTTTAAGTTAGTTGAAAAACCTTCCCTTTGGGTGTTTTTGGAAGAAACCTCTACTGTCAACCCCTTACTTGGTCTACCATCAGGTACATATCTATCTGTTCATTATGTATTTATCAGTGTAAAGAAAATATATTTCATCAACAGAAAAATGTTTTTTGATTTGGCAACAAATATTGTTGTAATTTTTCATTGTGAATGAATTCAAACGAATTGAATTGTTTCGAAAACCTGCACAGCAAACGAATACACTAAAAAAATTTTAAGGAATAACAATTGCAGAACAAAAGATTGAGGTAGGGAGTAAGTACCTAGCTAAATAATAATTAATAATTTATGGTTCATGATGCATTATGATTTTAGCTTGGACAGAACCTATTTATCAAATATCTGATATTCAGATCACTGAATTGCATTTTTTAATTTAAGATATAAATTTGTCATTTCTCATCTCAACTAATTCAGTGCTAAATAACACCGAACAGGTTATTGCAACCTCACTAAGCTAGTGCAAATTAAGACTGAAACGGTGCGATTTCACACCGAAACCGATCTAACTCGTATAGTATTTCACACTAATAAATTGTTAAAAATAACTGAGTCAGTGTCAAAACACACTGGATGATCGTTTGAGATCACACCGCTCTAGTGTGATTTAACACCAAACAAGTGCAAAGTCGCAAAGAACTGAATGGAAATCACACTCGCTTCAGTGTCAAAGTTGATTTATTTATATGAAAAAAGCAACTCCTTTGAAATCATGAAACACACCAGAAAATTATCGAACGTCGGTGTTGTTTTAGAAAGTGCGAAATAACACTATAAAATCAGGACCTCTGAGGAAATACGGCTGGTGTCAGCGGGTGTTGGCTGGTGTTCAAACATTTCTTAGAGTGTAGACCATGAAAATTTAGATGGGCCAACGTTGCCTCCAATGCGTCGCCACAGTTATTAGAGAGATATACAGGGTATCTGTAAAAAAATGCGAGGGACTTTGGGAGATGATTTCTAGATGAAAATAAGCAGGGGTAGTTCAAATAATTTAGTTCGAAATCGACCCCCCTTTCAAGATACAACAGCCTTTGAAAGGCGATCACGAGTTGACAGTTTCTAAATTTTTTGACGGCTTCTTAAGAACATTGAGTCATAAAATTATACATAATATTATGAAGCACTAACTAAGTAGATGTTACTCACACAATTTTTTTAGATCTCCTGATTTTATTATTAGGGGTTGAAAATTGTTTTCCAAAGATAGATTTCCGAAAAATAAAATTCTCTCATGGTTTTCCATTCAATTATACATTACATAAAAAAGTCTCCTGCAAAATTTCGATACAGTCGATACTTGTTTCGGATAAAATAAGAACTTATAAGAGGAGATAACGATGTTCTATGAATTTTTCTGAAGGTTTAATTACTAATTTCCGGAAGGAAATTATATCCGTAATATTTTAATTTTACAAATAGAACTTTCTTTCTATTAATGAAGATAATTGACAAAACCAATTCTGGGCATAAAAAATATCCTAGACTTAGAATATTCATTCTATGGAACATACGATGAAATTGAATGAACAGTGAACATAACTGATTGTAAGTTTTTATTGTTTCCAAGAAAAGCATCGACTGTATCGAAATTTTGCGAGATATGTTTTTTTCGCCAGAATTGAATGGGAAATCATAAGGGAATTTTATTTTTAGAAAATTTTTCCCATGAAAACAATTTTTGATGGAGAATCGTAAGGGGTTGTTATTTTCAACCCCTAATAATAAAGTTATGGAATCAAAAAATATTGTTTGAGTAACAAACTGTGTCAGTACAAAATTCTATATGAATATAAATTGAATTTCTGTAGAGTTCAAACATCATTACTAAGGTGTATACCAAAGTACAAACAGGCAACAAGCATCAGCCCACTATTCTCATCTCAATTCGTATCAGAATCAAACAGAAGATCTTCATGGCGCAGATTACAAGGGACTGATGTGGAGGCACTCCGGCATGTCGTTCACGTTCTCAAATTTACATTGTTTTGCCTGAGAGTAAATTACAGAGACTTACAAGTCACGGGAGAAGGGGCCTAAGATCCCTGATGTCCCTCGGGAGATGACAGTTTATTGGGATAAGCACTTAATAGAAAGCCAGAGAGATGGGGTCCCGAACCGTACAGGACGCTCTAACTTCGTTACTCGAATGCCTTAATTCATAAAGCTTTTGTTTTCACATCGACGCTGTTTTCTCTTCTGAGAGATATTGAGTGTCGAAACTGAGTGCTTCATTTTAGTCCGGCAAGTTTTTAGAATGGACTGTCGAGAAACTTTATTAGTTTATTGAACTATTATTTGGGGGGGTTTACTTCTTTGTTAGTGACTGAAGAATTATTGAGAATGTAACAGATAAACGAGGATGTGAGAATGATGCGAGAATTTAGTTTTGGTGTACGTTTCCTACAAGAGGGAGTCATAAGGCAGATATTATTTTTCGTACATAAATGTCATACTCATAACTGGTAGGTACTTCAATTATCAATAGAAAGTTTTTGAGAATGAATGCAAATTATGTTTTTATTATTTTTTGAAAGAACCGCTCAATTTGAAACACCCCTTATTCAGTATTTACTGATGGTATCAATTTTTACTCTTTCAAGGGGAAACTGGGGAAAGAAAGTAATAAAATTCAATGAAGTTAGAAGATACTGTGCTTTCAATTTCCATTACAATTTGAAACACACCCTGTATATAATAAACTGGAATTCAAAGATACTACAATTGAGTTATTTCTATAGTCTAATATATCTAGACTATATATCTATAGTCCGTTCACGAAAGGTTGAGCCATAACAATTTGGCATAATCCACTGTGTATATTAAAATTTTACGTTATGTTGTTTAATAATAAAAACTTATCAGGAGTTTGGACAGTGTTTTTTATTTTTTCAAGTGTTCAAATTGCCAACGTTTCGGAGGCGAATTTCTCCTTCTTCAGGGCTCAAGAATACTAAGTTGTTCGAGAAAATATTGTATAGTCACAAAGTTTCATATACTTGAATTGACCAATTTTAAAAAATCTTTTATATAATCTCCCTAGCGTCGTCAGAAAATTAAATCAGAACATTTCTGACGACGCTAGGGAGATTATATAAAAGATTTTTTAAAATTGGTCAATTCAAGCATTATGAAACTTTGTGACTATACAATATTTTCTCGAACAACTTAGTATTCTTGAGCCCTGAAGAAGAAGGAATTCGCCTCCGAAACGTTGGCAAATTGAACACTTGAGAAAATAAAAAACACTGTCCAATTTCCTGATAAGTTTTTATTATTAAATTGCAATCATGGACGAAAATCCAACTGATCAAATACCTGGTTATGTTGTTTATTTTCTTGTCAGATTGATACGCAATGTTGTTAACATAACATAGAGTTTTCTGATAACTCGGAAGCTCGTAGGACACATTCGGCAACGTTGACTTTATTTCACGTTATGACAGCAAATACTGCCAACTTCAGATGAATAAACAAACGCCTACTATGCGCTCAAACTTTCGTGAACGGATTATAGTTATTTTCTGTCACTCATTGAAATGTTTTCTATCTAATCATCTTTTATCTTCAGTTGCGAATTCGATTCCTTTTAACTGCATTAAATAGCAAGAACAATGAGACGATTCATTTCCGATTTCATGAAAGGACCAACCAAATTAGAGGTTATGTTTATGTGTACTACTTTCGGTTTTTTCAGTTTCTATTCGCACAAATATTCGATAAGCATAAGAATTCCAGGTAAATATCGAATTTCGGTGACTAGTAGATATCGACCAGATTTTGATGTCATTGTATTCATTGAGTCTTCCTGATACGGTGGTGTCAATTTGCCACCAAGATCATGTGATTTGATACCGTTGAATTATTTTCTTTGGGGTTATGTGAAAAGCCAGATCTTAAAATAATCCACAATCGATTGCTAAACTAAAGGATTAAATAATTCGTGTCAGTATCGAGATGAGCCTCGATTTTGTCAAAATAAAATTTTTGACAGAGGTGTGTATCGAAAAATGAATTCAACTCATGTGTTTTATTTATTCTCGAAAAAGAGGCAATTTGAAAGACCTTTTTATAAGTTCCTTTTAAGTTGGCCTATTAGACGTTTTAGGAGAACTAGTAAATATTTCTTTCAGAAATTTTAGGTGGAGCCTTGAGGGTGAAGGAACGCTTCGCCTAAAATATTTTCAAGTCGACAGTGTTGCCACGTCTATCTCAAAACATATCTACTTTCTCATTTCAAATGGAACTACTTATATTTTCATTTATGTATCGATTCAATACCAAATTTGCAGTATAACCTACTGAAAAAAATATCTCTGCTTGGCACTGTTGACAAGTATCCACAAACTCCTGGAATTTCTGACATCTGTACACTAATTACTTATTCTGGATAGTTCTCGAACGACATAAAAAATACTGAAATTTTTCAGTATTTATAGTCATGATCTATGGACATAATGCTGTGTTATTATAAAACGAATTAGCAGAATGAATTCTATGGTTGAGGTCATGAACATTGGGCCATGATTACAGAAATCCAAAAAAGTTTTCGGAATTTCTTTTCAGCCATTCTTGATAAATATGGATAACGATTGTTAGAGGTCCTACAGGTCTTTCAATGATTTTTGGCATTCCCCGTGAATTGTGAAACAACCCGAATCTTGTTTGTATAATATGGGTAAACTTTTTTCTATGACATCCATGAACACTTTTTATGATTTCAACCATAGAAGGTACTTCAATAATTTACCTCATAATCATAGAGCCATTTCATCGTGAACACGACCATAGATCATGAATATAAATACTGAAAATTTTCAGTATTTTTCATCTCGTTCGAAAAACTATTCAGAATAAATGATTAGTATGAAAAGAGACTGTCCCTTATTTTTTATTTCGAATTGAATGCTCTAAAATAAATATGGGGTTGCCATTGAAAATCTATAAATATTTTGATTTTGAGTTCCACATTTTCGGAGCAATATCGTCGAAAAACTTAAGATGTATCAAAATACTAAATATACCACATGAATGCATGGATTCTCTACTATGAGACTGCTGAGTTTGGTTCCGTTCGCATAGAAAATAATGAAGATATTGCATTTCCGAACAGGCAATGCAGATGTCAAAATTTCAGGAATTTGTCAATAACTTGGCAACAGTACATAGCAGAGAGAAATTTTTTTAATGGGTTTTACTGCGAATTTAGTTTTGAATCGATACGTAATTGAAAATATAGGTAGTTCCTTTGAAATAAGAAAGTAGATATCTGTTTGAGATAGACGTGGCCAACACTGTCGACTTGAAAATATTTTAGGAGACGAGTTCCTTCACCCTCAAGGCTCCAACTAAAATTTCAGAACGAAATATTCACTAGTTCTCCTAAAACGTCTAATAGGCCAACTTAAAAGGAAAACCCTGTATGTTCTGATGGTAGATATCAATTTTGAAATTTTTCAGGGAAAAAGAAAAGTGATAAAATTCAATTCAAATGTTCGACGAATCGGCTTTGATTTCAGAAAAACTCCTAGATACTACGAATTGGGTTATTTCGGGATTACTTAGATATTTTCTGTCACTCATTGAAATGTTTTCTATCTTATGTGGGACACCCTGTATCTGTAGTTTCCATTCGATTCCTTTCAACTGTATTGAATAACAAGGAAATGATAAGATTAATTTCCGATTTGTTCACTTTTCTGTTTATCCTGTTTTCATGAAAGAATGTACCAAACTGGTGGTTTTGTTTATGTGTGATACTTTCCATTTATTGAGTTTGTATTCTCACCAATATTCAATAAAGCATAACAATCCCACTTTCTAGTAAAATCAAAACAATCAAAAATATTCATTACGTTACCAGGGATGGTCCGAAGCAAAATTTTTTGGGGAGGACGAAGTTTCGAAAGCTTGACAACTGTTCATTGATGGCTTGGAAAACCGATTGTGGAAGGAGGTGAGATTTTGGTTTGCGATTCAATATTTTTTTCTGAGAGTATGAAAAATAATGATTTGAAATTCTGTGGTGATACTATTTTGATTTTGTATTACCAGATCAACACACTCTTCGTCTTCAGAATTTTGAAAAAATATGATGGTTCTTTCGATAGGAATAAAGTGAAAAGACTTTTGACTGTGTATATGATTATACATCAGAAATCTATCAAAGGTTTTAAAGATAATACTTGATAATATCATCGCCATAAAAAATTATCATAGGCAGTTCTGAAGTTATTAGAAGTTTAGATATACAGGGTGTTTCATCATAAACTGGACAAACATATATTTTCGTGTGGAGGACATCGAGAGAATCATTTTTGCCTCATACAATATATTTCGTTATCGAAGCATAAGCGAGAAACGGGGTGTCAAACGTCATTTTTGAGCAGATTCTAATGAGTGTGGTCAGTTTTATATAGGACTTGAAGTAACGCTTTTTAGTCAAATCTCAGTATTTTGAGTCCTCTATTCAGAAAAGTTGACAAACTGCGAAAAAAATTTCAAAATGGCGAAAGACCTGCAATGTTAAAAAAATTTTTTTGCTGTTGTCAAATTGACTTTCATTTTCTGAATGAACAAATTTTCTAAGAATTCTGTGAAAACATTTTTTCAAAAATTGAACACAATTTTTTTTTACATTGTACAGCGATGAAAAAATATCACTCGAAATGGATGAAATTTTGTACAATTGTACTTCTTGAATTATCAATCACGAATATGAAAACAGAATTGTAAAATATCGAACGGTTTCGTTACTACAGTCATTCAAATGTTTCGTTCAGATCTCTGAAATAATGAAAAAAAAATTGTTTTGAGTTCTAGAGTCAAAATGATTGAATTATTGGCATGTCCAAACATTTTAGATGAATTTATACAAAAAAAATCAGTAAAACTTAGTTGACTGTCGAGAAACTTTATTAGTTTATTGAACTATTATTTGGTGGGGTTTACGTTGTTCGTGACTGAAGGAATTATTGAGAATGTAACAGATAAACGAGGAAGAATTATTGTTGAAGTGAGAATTTAGTTTTGGTGCATTAATGGGAAAAGAAAAATCAACTGTGAAAATAAGGGGCAATAACTGTTTTCGGGCAAAGAAAAAAGGAAAACAATATTGTCATCCAATAAATAAAATGCCTTTTCATCTGAGGAATAAGAAAAAATGGGCAAATCATATCATTTTTGACCTTCTATATATTCCTTTCTTTTGGTAAAGAAAAATACATTCTGCTTCACTTTTTATAGGGTACCCATATAGGGTCTCCGATCCTTCCCCAATAAGAATCTATGCATTGTTCTGCACAATCCACGAACAATCATCTACACTGAACTTCAATTATTTGTTTGTGTAATCTAAAAATTATGTGCGGGCAATTTCTAATGTATGATGCCAATCTAAACGGAATGTCTCTGATTTACCTTTCTGTTCGACAAATTTTAACGATGTTGATAAAATATATGGCTTATGGATCACTAGGATATCTCAGCTTTTTCTCCAAGCTGTTTCAGTATTAATTTCTAGAGCTGTGGCAGTGGAGAATGTTCCTGCTATTGTTTTTTTTAGCTGAAGTTGAAGAATGAAATATTAGATAATTCTATTTTTATGAATGATCAGGTGATATAATTATAAATTATGAGATACAAATTATAATTGAAAACTCACATTCAATCTATTCAACAATATATGAAGATGGTATTTCGATATTTCTTTTTGGCGAAAGCAGCAAATTTCCAGTACCTTCAATTATCAAAATCAATAATTGATTCAATTCATCAACTTTTCGGCACAGATATTCAATGAATATTCACAAATAACCAGCTCAAACTTTTCTTGTTTACATGTTTACCTTTCTTCTACGGCTATGTTGACAATGTTGACATTTCTAATGAAAGGAATCCTCAAAATTTAAATGCATAAACTAAATATATGAAACCAGAAAAATCGGCTAGTTGGACATCTATAGAGAGTTCATTTATCTATGAACACAACATTTAATTTTAATATACCCAGTTGAATATTCCAAATTTTCATGGCCAACCGACAGCTCAAACTTTCGTGAACGGACTATACCTTTATCCTACACCCTTTAACGAACTAATACTACCGATGAAGAGAAACACGCTCGCGGTTCCCTAATTTATATTGGAATCGTTTCCTTCCTGTTCTTGTTGCTTTATCACCGTTTTCTCAGGACTTGAGGGAGGAAACCAGACACGTGCGGGTATCTATCAGTCTGTCTCATCTGATCTGAATCCAATAGGTACGAAGGGTGGAAGTAGGACTTGGTTTCTTTGTTTCACAGGGGAAGTTTCTCGCGTGTGTCCCTGAGGGCGTAAATCCTCCTTTTTGTTGCCGCATCCAAGTCTATGCGGGCGCTTCAAACACCTTTCCGCTTCGTACGTAGAATCTCAAATGGCCTCTAACGAACCAGTCACTTTTATCAACTCTAAACGTTTAGACATTCACCGGGAAAATGTGGGATTATCTGATAGACGATTCTGGTCTCCCCTGGAAAGATAGCAATTTTTCTAACTTGCCAACTCGAAATCTGGTTGGACAATGTAGTACAGTTAATAAAGCACGAAAAATGAAGATTTTTTCGAAGAATGACGTACACAAATTTGATTTCATAAGTCGATAGGGGGACATAAAAAATTCCAGATTTCCGGAGAGATGTTTAGTCATAAAAAAATGCGGAGGAAATAGTTATCTACATTTTGTCTCATTGGAGCAAAGTCGCCTGACTTGAAATACAAAAAGTAGGTGGCGCTAAAGTATCAAAAAAGTGTTTTTCTCCAACCATCAAAAAATGTTGACATTGTTGTACTGTTTTCAGGTGCAAAAGTCATAAATTTCCTTACCGTACAAAAATTCACTCGTTACGTAGCAACACTTTCAATCCTAGGATAAAAAACGCTACTTTTAATCTTGGATTAAAGTAATACATTTGAAGTCTACTTGACAATCACTGTCATGATTCTGTGTTCAATTCATAACCAAATTATGAACGATTTTTCACTAAAACCAATTTTATTGTAATTTTGACTTGGTTGGAGAAAAAATAGTATATATTATTCGAAGTGCCTATTTTAACTCGCAATTTTGCATTCGCTCGGCTACGCCTCGCAACTGCAAATATTGCTCGTAAAAAAAGATGCACTTTTAATCCTTATAATATAATATACTATTTTTGTATTTCAAGTCGTACGACTTCGCTCCAATGAGATAAATTGTAGATAACAATGTCCTCTACATTTTTTGTGAAATAAACTCTTCTGTAAAAGAGTTGGAGTTGGATTTTCTCAAAACCAGGGGGGATCACTTCGGAAATCTGGCATTAACATTTTTTTATGACTCTTTATCGATCTATTGAGTCAAATTTCTGTAGGCATTTTTTGAAAAATAAATTCTATATTTACTGTACTAATGTGTAATCGTGGAAAGTCAAGATAACAATGGTTTTGGAGAAGATTTATCGATTCCTGAGTCGAATCTTTATATTTGGTCAAATTAAAATTTTAATTCGAGATGTAGGAACTGTAAGTCCCACTCTAGGAAAATCGTGTAAGCAAATGAGGTGGCTATTCGAATTTGAAAATACCCACTATCGATATAATATGAAGGAGCAGAACAAGTAGGGTAAGTCAGGGTGATATGGCGAATCGGGTGAAATGGTGATTTACTATATTTCTTTTCCGAGTGCACAGATGTCGCTTAATGTCTGAGTACCAGCTGTTTCTGATGATCCGTTCAACGTGCACTAACCTGCAAAAAGTTGGCCGCGTTTCAAAAATCGTACTAAATTTGTACAAAACTATTTGCGATGCTCAATAATTTATACATTGCATGCGTTTATAGAGATTGCTTTCCGTAACGAAGGCCGAGAAGTATTTCTTGATATATTCTGCCTTCTTAGTTATTTATGTAATACATAACCTAGAAAACATGGCCTCTCATATTTCCTTTTTCTTGCTGTGCTATTCACCGTTTCACCCATAGGAATTGGGAGATATTGTGAATCCTGGCATGGGTGAAATGGTGAAGGATAAAAAGCGTATTTTTATAAGTTTTGTCGAGGGTTTTGTGGATGCATATATTTTAAAAATATATAAAAGATATATTTTCTGTTGAAGCGGAAGGGCCTAGGACGAATCGCAGCTTTTTATCTTTCGTGTTTCTTCTGGTTAGGTCTGTTCGAGGGTTTGTCACTATTCCAGCAATCACCATTGTTCCAGGTAAGGATGCCTATATATAGAAGAAAAATTAATGGCTTTAGCTGACGTTTTGAATTCTCCAGAAATCATCGTTAAACTCCAAAACAGAAATCGTCAAAAAAACAATCGAGTCAGTGAGAAGTGGACCAGATGCTAAAGGAAAGCTCAAAGGAAAAACCATAGCAAAAAAAAGCAAACGGAAAATCTTAGATACGTAACCTAAGAAATGAAAAATGTCCATCACTGACGCCGAATCGGATCATCTCTGGATGTCGACTTGCAGGACGAGGATGACGGCATGGACGATGATGAGAGTTGTTGTGTAGGATGTGGTGAACTTGACAGTTGCACTAAAAAGGACGTCGATTGGATGGAATTTATTAGCTGCCAACATTGGCTGCATGAAGATTGCACAAAATATGAATCCATGTGTAATTTGTTCGGTAAAAAGCAAAAGAAGTAAGATCACCATTTCATCCTTGAGCATGGGTGAAATGGCGAATTTGGTTTGAAAAAAAAAATTCACTTTCCAGAGTTTCGTTATGCCTTGAAGAGTTTATGGTACTGTTAAGTTGTTGTTCTATATTTTGCCGAAGAAAAGTGTTTTCATTCTGTTTAAATATGAATTTTTTGTCTTCTACACGGCTCTTTTTTTTTCTTCACCATATCACCCTGACTTACCCTATATTTTCTTATTATCTCAATCTGTGCGGGATTGTTGTAGGAAATCATCTATACTTCAATTTTTGCCTACGTGTTAACGATTTCAGAACATCAACACGAAGATCTAACACCTTCATGTTCGAGATAATCTTTAAACTGAAAACTGGAATTCAATTCTCTAATGAGATCTGAAAAATAAAAATTTACCGATGGACTCAATCACAGGTGCATTTCACAACTTTACTTTCTATTATTAATATACTGATTCCGAAAACTATTCATTAAGTAACTTAAAATCCTCATGAACTTTCATCCCACTTGTTCAATGGTGCAGTTTGAGAAATGGTAAGTCATAAACACGATAACGTAAGGATCGCTCTTCTCTAGGTACGTTTGAGATTTGAAAAAAAAGTTCAATTTAAGAATAGATTGAATCCAAAAGCTCCAAAGGTATTCAAATTTGAATTATTTGTTCCACAATATGACAAATTGTGCAGAAGCAGATCTGAACATTGTTGTTTATGATATAGGATTGGGTAGTGTTGAGTACATTAACATGATACAATATTGACCAAATGTAGAATTTCCAGAGGAAAAGGGCGGAATATTCTTCTTACGAATAAGCTATAATGGACAGCTAACATAAACTCATAAGGAAATCTTATCGATTGTTTCAATAACTCAGTTTATTAATCTTAATGTGGATTATTATTGACAGATAATTTGCTTTTATTCTATTTTCTTTATGACAGAATGTGCCAGGTATAAATTATCGAATTGGAAAATATGGATTTTTCCTTTACTCTTCAATTTAGTGTAATTCAATTCTATGGTTTCGATTATACTGTAGAAAGTCCAAGGATCCCAAGAAGTTGATTACAGGCACATTTCAACATGAATCAGTGTAGAAATCTATATTTGAAACTGTTAAATAGCTAACAATATAATAAAAGGTTTTCCAATAAGAGGTGTTATTTTGAATAGCCCGCTATTTCGGAAGATCACGTTTGAAGCTGTCATTCTTTGACATTTGACAAGTAAAAACTACGCCATTGATAAAAATGAAAAAAAAGACGCTTCAAGAAACTATTGAAAGTTTCCGGACCGTGTTATCTCTCGAAGTGGTGATCACAATTGGCCACCGAGATCTTGTGATTTAACACCTTGCGACTTCTTCCTTTGAGGTCTACGCCAAGAGCCCAGCGTCGATTCAAGACCTCAAATATGGAATTCGTGAGGCGATCGAGGACATAGGGCAGCCACTTTGCGATTTGGTTATGAAAAATTTCATTAAAGGGATATGGTCCTGTGAGCGTGGTCGTGGTGGTCATTTGCCTGATGTTATTTTTCACTATTAACGGCATAGCTTCTTCTTCATAATGAAATAAGCATTCGATCATTCATATTGAAAAATGGTATTTTTCTTTGAATATCAAAATAACACCTCTTATTGGAAAATCCATCATATAAATATGTATATCGTCTTATTCTATCTTTTTATAGTCTATATTATATTATAAAAATAAATGTACCATTCAAAGGTACGTATCATCATCATTTGTATTCAGGTATTGTACCCCACACAAATACAGGGTTTTTCTTTTAAGTTGGCCTAGTAGACGTTTTAGGAGAACTAGTGAATATTCGTTCTGAAATTTATGGTGCAGCCTTGGGTGAAGGAACTCTTCGTCTAAAATATTTTCAAGTCGACAGTGTTGCCACGTCTATCTCAAACGCTTATCTACTTTCTTATTTCAAATGGAACTACCTAATTTTCATTTATGTATCGATTCAATACCGAATTTGCAGTATAACCCACTAAAAAATTTCTCTGCTATGCACTGTTGCCAAGTTATTCACAAATTCCTGAAACTTTTGACATTTGCATTGCCAGATTGGAAATGCAATATCTCGATTTTTTTTATGCGAACGGAACCAAACTCAGCAATCTCATAGTAAAGATTCCATGCATCATGTATATATTCAGTATTTTGATACATCTTAAGGTTTTCCGGAGATATTGCTGCAAAAATGTGAAACTCAAAATTGAAATATTTCGAGATTTTCAAATGGCACACCCCATATTTATTTTACAGCATTCGATTCGAAATGAAAAATGAATGGCACTCTCTTTAACACTAATTATTTATTTTAGATAGTTTTCGAATGAGATGAAAAATACTAAAATTTTTCAATATTTATAGTTCATGATCTATGGTTCTGTTTACGATGAAATGGTTCTATGATTATGGCTTGAATCTTTAAAGTAGATTCTATGGTTGAAATCATAAAAAGTATTCGCTGATCACGGATGTCATAGAAAAAAGTTTTTCCCATATTATTCAAACACGATTCGGGTTGTTTCACCCTCAAGGCTGCACCTAAAATTTCAGAACGAAATATTCACTAGTTCTCCTAAAACGTCTAATAGGCCAACTAAAAGAAAAACCCTGTATCGATCTTACTCTAAGTTCCTACAGAATTCAATTTTCGAATCAGGGAGTTTTCTATATTATATGGTAATATTTATTATAAATATTTTGACTCTATAAATCCTAATTTTTCACGAGAAAGTGTAGATGTAGAGTAAATTTGTGACTCTATAACTGATATTCACATAATAAGTATAAGTAGTTTTCTCCCATGAAAACCAAAATTACATCTCGTACTTTTACATCCGAATTTGCATATTCTGGAATGAAAACGCAGGAATTAAATGAGGATAGCCATTATGGATGGAATGGGAAAAATATAATGAATCCCCGCTGAATTATTCACCTGAAAAGTAAAACCAGACCTCATAAAGCAGAGATAATGTTCTGTTTGATTTTGACGCTCTAATAAAGACGTCAGATGGATAACCGTGAATTCAACGAACCGAGAATTTTAACGACACGACACCAACTGAAAATGAGGAAGGTGTGCAAAAAATATAGAATGATGTTCATTGCAATGTTGATGATGTTTTCGTGAGAGTGAATATTGAAATGAACAAAATTGCAGCAATTTCAATGAGGAAATGATTTGTAGTTACAGTAACGGAAATATTGGAAGCGGATTAAAAAGTGAGGAATCATGTGCAATATTCTTTTTATCCTCAGCATATTTAGGTTCATGTAAAAATTTTCGGTCCTAATGTTAGGGTAAGAATTATTTTTTTGCGAAAACACCTCTATATACTTAATTACAGCGAGTTTAAATGGATCATTTTCGTTATTTCATTCAAAATTGAAGAAATCTTTCACGTGAAGCATTTGGCGGTTTTTTTTATTGGGAAGAAAATGAATCCAATTCGAATATCTTGATGGCATTGGTTTCATTAAATCACTTTCATTCTCAACTTCATATTTATCTCCTAAACCTAAAAGTTTTCAGGAACAGGATTGAAACTTGATCAGGTGAATTGAATTCCTAAGTTGTGAAAATAGCTCTCAAGATATTCAAGTTTGAATGATCATTTTCACAATAAGAAAGAGCGTGCAAAAGCTTCTGAGTTGCATGATACCTATTGTTTTGGTTGTTGTCAATATTGTTCCATTAAAAATATCATATACTATTACAATAATATTTTTGCGCCTATCGACTGAATATAGAGGGTAATTCACTTATCTTGGTAACCTAATTTTTCTCGAGAAGGGATGAATATTTTTTGATTCTGTTGACGGTATTTGGTACAAGTCAATCTGGACTTGAGATTTGCGTTAAAGTCGGAGAAAAGATTTGATACGCCAGGCGTCGCAGCGCTATCATTTTTTTCTCCTGGAACATAACTTTTTTATTGTGTCATTCGAAAGATAATTTAATTCTTCTGTATACCATTTTTTCATTTCTTACCTTCAGTGGCCTGTAGCGTGTTTTATGTTAATTCTATTCCATTTATTTTCTTCTGTATTGTGACAGTATGCCTTGATATAGAGACATAATTGTGTTTCTTAAAATCGAGAAGACTTTGTAGCAAACTATTTCTCAATCATTATTTTCATCAAATATTATATTTTACAACAATAAACATTTTTAATAACAAATATAATTAATTAGATTATATCTCTGGGCTCTCTTCAATCATCAGGATTGCTGAGCTGGTGATCTTTGTAGTTATCGGATTTAAGCAGGCAATATTCATTTGATCTATTGATGTCGTTAGTGCATCAGTTATACCATTGAGTTTAAAAATACATTTTTGAACTCAATGGTTATACAGATGTGGAAGAAACCACGATACACAAACACCGGTATGCCAGATTCGTGGTCTAAACTCGTCCGGCGCGAGCATCTACGTCATTGGGGGAATATTAGGAACAAATTCTAATCAATTTTCTCGAGTTCTAACACTTCTATCACGCAAATGCTATGGAAATGTTCACCAGTGACGTCACTCTCGATGCGCGTCGGCATACCGGTGTTTGTGTATCGTGGAAGAAACGGATGGAAACAGGGGAGTTGCAGTGTTAAATTCAAGAAGGCTCGGACTCCAGTAGAACAGTGGAAAAATCGAAATCTCAGAGCGATGCGATATTGAATAAGCGGCTGGTCTGTTGGAATGGCATTCAGAAAGCACTGATATGGGTAAGATCGGAGCATTGGTTACAGCAAACGCTACGGTCGGCAACGACACAGGCAAAGTCGCGTCTTGCGATTGACCACCGAAAAACCAGCGTTTGCTGTAACCAATGCTCCGATCTTACCCTTATCAGAGCTTTCGGATTGCCATTCCAACAGACCAGCCGCTTATTCAATATCTCATCGCTCTGAGGTTTCGATTCTTCCACTGTTCCACTGGAGCCCGAGCATTCTTAATTTAATACTGAAACTCCCCTGTTTCCATCCGTTCTTCCAAATCTGTATGTATATCAGGTGTCCCAAGGCGAGTGTGCTTTTAGATCAAATCGGCGTGTTGCGAAAATGACTCTAGTTCGCTCAATATTTGAGATTTAAGTCAGAAATCTAGCAAGTCATTAGATAATGATCTAATCTATGTTACTGTTTTTGAATTATAGTTGTCAGTTATACAGGAAGGACCGAAAAAAATATATCAATAGTTGCCATAATAATCTAATAGGCCACTCAGCTTGGGACACCCGATATACCACTACCTTTCCGTACCGTCTTCCACATATACTATAAATAATATAGGACCAAATACGGAATCCTTTGGGATTCCTTGCAAAACTTAGTTTCGTCTTGAGTTTTCACTCCAACAATCAACTTTCTGGTATAAACTCTGCACCTAATACAGATAAGTTGTTGTACCATTCCTCACTCTGATTTCCTAATCATTAAGGAAGTATTAATGGTCTTTTCTGTCAACCTCACATTCTTCTAGCGCCTCAAATATAGTATCCAAGGTTTTCGTCATCGCCGACCAGTAAAAAGTAAATATAGGGCCAAATACAGAATCCTTTGGCACTCCCACCAATCAACTTTCTGGAATAAATTCTGCACCTAAATCAGGAAAGTTGTGGTACCATCCCTCACTCTGATTTCCTATTATTAAGGAAGAATTAAGGTCTAAATAAAATATAATAATATACAGGGTGTTCCTAAATTGAACGTACAAACGAAAAGGGGAGATTCCTTAAGTGAGTTTAAGAAAAAAAGTCCCATAAACATGAGGTCGCAAACGTTTCGTTTTCGAGATACAGGGTGTTAAAGTTTTAATCAAAAACATGTGTTAATTATACGAGTTTATCGAATCTTTATGAATCATCCCTAAGATCAGGAAAATTTCCATAAAAACTGACACTGAATTCATTCACCTCAGCTTACAAAGTGGCCTTCCCATCATAATTTGGATTTTCACGAGGATTTCGAGAGAATCGTTCAACATTTTTTTTCTCGAAATCGTTGGTAGATACGACAAAACTACAAGAGACCAAAAGTTCAGTATAAGAACAAAGCTTCTTTTTACATTTTTTCAAATTAACAGTTGCTCACCAAAAAAAAGTTCTGCAGAAGAACAGGTGGCAGTGTTCCAGAAAAAATATCACCCTGTAGATCTTCTATCGAAATTGCCATGTCACGTGGTGAAAACTCTCAAATGTAATATCTATGCCAAATTTCAGTTGAATATCTTGTGAAGTGTAGATACTATGAGAAAAAAACTTGAAAAAAATTCAAACTTCATCACTCTGTATCTCGAAAACGAACGTTTGCGACCCCATGTTTATGGGACTTTTTTTTCTTAAACTCACTTAAGGAATCTCCCCTTCGTGTGTACGTTCAATTTAGGAACACCCTGTATAAAATAAAGTCATCGCTGATCAGTAAAAAGAAAAAGACCTCTATGTAGTTTGGCTTCGAAGTTCAAATATTTGAGTCTTCACTATCAGTTCACCCTTTGACAAGTGAGTTCTGGGCATAGAAGAAGTGATTTCATAAAGGCATAACAAAAGTAAACTACGAATACCGAATAATGATTTTAAGGCTTCTAGAATCCCAATGAGATCTAATCAATAATTTGATATAATTTCCAAACCCTATGCTTACAAAGTGACAAAACCAATCTCAAAAATCATAAAGCATTATCACACAGGTCCCATTCGCAAATTTAGCCGTGTCCATATTC
This sequence comes from Propylea japonica, assembly GCA_013421045.1. NCBI lineage: Eukaryota > Metazoa > Arthropoda > Insecta > Coleoptera > Coccinellidae > Propylea > Propylea japonica. The sequence continues at coordinate 114,692,553 of CM024239.1, forward strand.
CTCAGGGGATATGGTGAAAACCTGTCAACCTTAATATAAACCCCTATTAATTAAACCGCTGGATTTTCAAACCCGATCGCCTCATAATTTGATATATCTCTGGTCCCTCTTAAATCATCAGGATTGCTGAGCTGGTGCGTGTCCTAGATGGCGCTCACGTCACCCGTCTCCGAGCGAAGCCGCGCTCTCGCTGACTGGATTAACATTGCAGAAAGGATATATGGAGATAATAATTCCAGCCGGTTCCAAAAGAAGATTAATGTTACGTTTTATCTGCAGTAAATTTATGTGGAGAACCTGAGGCATAATTATGCAGGGCAGACGCATACGCGAAGGTGTAAAAAATGGGGGATGATTTTTGCTTCACGGATTTCACACAATGAAAAAGAATTGAGGGTGTGTTCGACGGTGTGGATTTTTGTCGGGATGGAATAGGAACCAATTTCTTAGTTTGGTTGAAATATTTTGTTCAAGGTGGAATAGTGAATAATTTTTTGTTGGTGAATATTAGATTTTCCGAGTTGTGTTAGACGAATGAACGCAACATTTGAAAGTGCAGCTGTGAAAGTGTATAAAACATTCTTTTGCTGCCGAACACATGCTTTTATGTTCAAATTCATGCTCAAAATGTCATGATTCGGAACTAAGTCGAACAAAAATAAATGAATATAAATTTGTATTCGCATTTTAGATCATGTTTAAGGCAACCAACTTTCAAAATGTTACATTTAGTTTCGCCGCCGCAGAGAAGCATTTTCTGAAAACATTCACCATAATACTGTATTATTTGAATACTTCGAGAAAAAGATATTAAAATGAACCAAAATCTCACTGACTTCTTCAGAACAACTGATATCTCCATTCTCCAAGTTAAAAGGTTCGATTGAAAATCAAGTTGTTTGTCAATATGAAGTGAAGAAGTGAGTATTTCGAATAAGAAAATTACAAAACTTTTGGGACAGGAAAAGATGAGTTCTCATCAAATCTAAATTTTTTCTGAGAGATGGATGTAAAATACCAATTATTTTTAATTTCATTTTTCAACTCTCTAGCTTTTTCAATGGGTTTTATGCTACTATAATTCCATAGATTTTGTACAGTTTTCGAATTCAGCACTGTTGTATAAATACTGTATCAATTTAATAATTTCCGGTATTGATTAATAAACTGGATTTACAACAATTGCTGTTCCAATGAAAGTATCACACATAAAGTGAAATTGTTCACAGACTTCTGAAAAATTCAAAATCGCCTGAATAATCTAATGTATGCATCAAAACATTCAAATCTCATTGTATAACGGTAGCCTCACAGTATTTCTTTCGTTTGTTGGAATGTCACAACCTGTTAGCTAAAGTCCTTTTTCCACATTGTATTTGAAACCTCATGTGTTGCAGTGGTGAAGTCGAAAACAGCGAAAAAATGTGTTATGCTCCACTTGGCATCCGATATACTCGTAATATATTATCACCACGAAAACTTTTTTAATAGAAAATCTGTAGTTTCAGGACTCTCAGATCATGGATAAGATATAGGTACCGGGTTTTTCACTATAATTTGACCCCCCCTTTAACTTTGTTACTAAAGGAGATACAAGAAAATGTTTCGTATAAAAGTTTCACGAAATCAACTGAGGTTTTTTGATATGAGTCCAGAAACTAAAATATAAACAGGGTGACCAACATATTGATGGTAACTTAATTTCTTCAAATGGAACACCTTATGTTTTTTTCCATATTTGGTTAGCTCTTTTTCCTCTGATTTCGAATATGTAACATATGTTGGTCTATGTTTCTTATTCTGAGCACCACAGAGTTGCAAATTTCAATAACCACCTGGCATAGCGTTCTGGAAGTTCGTGAATATTTGAGTGGCCAATTTGATCTTTGGATTTGTAATGACGCACCCATTTTGTGGCCGCAAAATAGTCCCTATTTAACACCGTTGGACACGATTTTATAGCCGTTCCTGAAGAAAAAAATTTACTTCAGCAATAATGACAATCAATGAAAGCGTAGAATAATATTAATGATATAAAATCAACCAATATTAAACCCATAATTCGGAACTAATCCCGTCAACGCACAAAGAATGATGATAATATTGTAATGATTATAGAAACAAATTTTGAAGCTTTAATTTCTGACTTGAATCAGAGCAATAATAATGCTATCAAAAATAGTCTAAACAATTTGATACAACTATATGAACTATGTGCATTGAATGAAGGTGGTCATTTTGGGCAATTTCTTTCGTTCTTACCATACTACCATAGTTTATCATTTTTCATTGGTTAAGTTATTGTTAAGTATTCATTCTAAAATAATACTTTTAGGTAGATTGTTTGGTTATAAAGAATTTACTAGGTATTTCACATATTTTTTATTCGGCGTCATCAAATCAAAACTTTGAAACTCTGAAAATTGAAGAGACACATCCACATACGCATTTATATTCGAGATCAGGAGGAAAAAGCCTATCGAAAATAGGAATAATATACAAAAGATAGTTGCATTCAATGTTGTTCATCCTGTATATCTTTCCATTGACGATATTATAACTCCAAAAATGAGCATTTTCAGTAAACGCACTCTGCCATTTGTAAAATGATTACAGATCTTGGCAGGCGGTTCTTAAAATTTGAAACTCAGTGGTTCTCAGAATAAAAGCGATAGACCAACATATGTTACATATTCAGAATCAGGGGAAAAAGAGCTAACCAAATATGGAAAAATATACAGGGTGTTCCATTTGAAAAAATGAAGTTGCCATCAATATGTTGGCCACCCTGTATATATTTCAGTTTTTGGACTCATATCAAAAAACCTCAGTTGATTTCGTTAAACTTTTATACGAAATTTTTTTTGTAGCTCCTTCAGCAACAAAGTTAAAGGGGGGGTCAAATTATAGTGAAAAACCCGGTACATACAGGTTATTCTTCACAAAGTTATTAATTCACCGTAAGACGTAACCAAAGTTGATAACATCAGGAAATCAAAAATCTCATGAAAAGGATTGTGAAGTTCTTCATATGGAACTTTACCCAACCAAAATAAACTTCATGAAAGCATGAAGTGCTTGATATCGAATGAGGGTTTAGAGCCATTTTACTCAACAACCAATAACACATGAATATTTGGAACCCTTATGTGGAGTCAGGGACACCGAAAAGGTGTTATTTTCGGTTGGTCACCCAATATATTATCATCACAGAAACTTCCATATAGTTCTAGGACTCGCAGTTCATGGATTATTATACGTCCACGATATTCTTCACAGAGTTCTCCATTCACCAAAGAACGTAACCAACGTTGACAACCTCACGAAATTAAAAACCTCATTGTGTAACGGTAGCCTCACAGTATCCTCTCGTCTGTTGCAACGTCACAACCTGGCAGCTTAATCCCTTTTCCACATTGTAATTTATCCTATTATTTATGACACTTCCATCTAATATACGGCGCATATATCACGCCAACAGATAATACCCATTTAATTTATCATTCTGGAAAAACTGGTCGTGAACAACTCTGCGCATAGATTGCTGCAATCCGCAATTGAAAATGTATGCATGGGATCTGGGCCAAAATGAACGTGTTTTCTCTCGCAAGGGTCGTATACAGGTTGATTAAAAAAGAATGGACATTTCCACTGATTTAAAGAAAAATTAATTTAGAATGGACTTTCAGAAAATCAAAGCTATTATTCCTTTTTTGTTTGGTTTTGGTTTTGTTTCGGGTTTTCGAGAAAAAATTATTGATAGTGACGTACTCGTTAGCATTCATTTCATTGGTTGAATGTTGAACTACAGTTTAAAACGATGCCAACTGGCCACCCTGCTGTCAATCTTCACTACCGAAAGATTTCATGCCAACGCACCAAATACAAAGTGATCATAGGTGAGCCCCAAAAAAAATGGGGAAAAGCTTGTGAAAAATATCTAATATGGTATACAGATGGGTCCTCCAAAGAGTAAGAGTAGATAGGCAATACCGGTTCTGACCCCATTTGGTCATTTCTACATGTAATAAATTACCATAAGGAATTCGAAGGTCCAATTAGCGAAAATGATACCACCTTGAAATTTTCAAATCGACGTAGATGTTACGAATAAGATGTTTGAAATAGGAAATAGGATGTTTGTAACAGGAAACAGGACTACTGCTGTTACTACTACTGCCACTCGAGCTTCCCTCCGCTCCCTAAATTGGCGGTTTTTCGTACGGAAGTCAAACTCGCAGCGGAAACGGTTGTAGAAGTAGCAGAAGTAGTCCAGTTTCCTGTTACAAACATCCCGTTTCCATTTCTTAAAAACTTTATAGGTTTTCACTCCCAGTCTCTGAAAAAAAAACAGGTATTATAAAAACACTTTATGATAGGGCCTTTTTAATTTCATCTACACCTGAAATTAGAAATAATGAAATTTCTTTCATTAAAGAGTTCCTACTAGATAATCAATACCCCCAAATTTTATAGAAAGAACAATTTCAAATTAGAAGGAAAATATCTAATCGAAATTCTAATGATGATCAGGTACAAACAGAAAACCGTCAAGAACAACCAAAATTGTTGAACGTCATTCATTATATTCCTGGCCTATCAGAGAAAATAAGAAGAATTGGTTCCAAATTCAACATAAGAACTGTTTTCAAAACACAAATGATTTGAGATCCATTCTAACTAGAACAAAACCAATGAATGAGACACAAAAATAAAAAAATTGTGTTTACAATATTTCCTGTATATGTGGAAAATCTTATACAGGGGAGACATCAAGACCTTTAGAAATAAGAAAACGGGAACATAAGAATAACATCAGAATAGAGACATCACAAGATCACAAATTGCTGATCATATATGTTCAAATAGCGGAGATCATATGATGAACTGGAACCACACAAAGATCCTCATGACGGAACCTGATAATTATAAAAGGAAAATTAGGAATCTACATGTATTTTGTTGGATGAAGTGAATAATTTGGCCAATTTTTCTATTGGAATAGATCGTATTTGGATTGATTTATTGAGGAAGGAGTGACATCAGGAAATTTCAAAATCAAATAAATCAACATCTCTATAGATTGACAACTATCAATGTCAATCAGATTACAAAAGAGAAAATACACAATTCTGAAGAATTTTAGAGTTTGTCTGAAGAAGGTGTCTGATATAGCCACCGAAACGTTACAATATCCTTTTAATTTGTTTCATTTTTCAGTTTTACTGTTTCTATTTTTTTCAAGACCAACTTGCTCCTGGCAAATAAGTGCAAAGGTTTTCGCAGGAGCACTTCACCTTAATCAAACATTTTCAATTATTTATGTTTCAGAGACTGGGAGTGAAAACCTATAAAGTTTCTAAGAAATGCAGAGTCCTCCCAGAATATATTTCAATCGATATCCCGTTTCCAGTTACAAACACCCTGTTCCTGTTACAGACATCTTGTTCGTAACGTCTACGTCTATTCAAAAATTTCAAGGTGGTATCATTTTCGCTAATTTGACTTTCGAATTCTTTATGGTAAATTACATGTGAAAATGACCAATTGTGAACCAGTACAGGTGTGCCTATCTACTCGCAAGGGGCAGGCATAGGAATATATGGCCCCGAATACAGGGAACCAGAGAAAACAAATAACAACGCTCCAAACTGAAATTCTTTCCATAGAAAGATGCCCTCTGAGTCTGTCTGTAGATACAATACAAGGCAACCAGAATTTTTATTGCCTCTGATTGTCAGATGGCACTAAGGCAACTGATTGCCGTTGATTATAAATCAAGGACATTCAGAGCTGTCACATTCTTTCAATGCTTTGGCAAAGTACAACGCTTGTTCTTACTTCGGGTAAACTCACCATAACCTTGGTGGAAGTGAGAAAGTTCCTCACGTTGGACACAAACCATACTGATAGGGGCGGAAAATAATGATTGGAAAAAATAGAGGAACATTCTCACTGGATTAACACACCAGATCAAGGGCAAGGTAAGAGACTGACTGTACCTTCGAAAGATCAAACTCAACAAGCTTCATCTAACTCAAAAACGAATCAAGGCTGCTTACCGGGCTCCCTACAGGTCATATTTCCGTGAGATCTGATCGGTATGGAAAACTCCAAAATCTTTAAGTTATGTGGATCGTCACATAATTATTTTGCCAATGCAATGTTTTGGCGCAAACCACACTTACTATACTGGGTGGTGCTACCTTGACGCCAGCCGATATAAGAGCAAAGTGCCCTAATAATCAACATTGTGACAGAGTTTACACTCCAGGACAAATGTAGCTGTAGTATGTAACGCACAAAAGAACAAGTAGTGCAGAAAGATTAGATTAGATTAGATTAGATAGTGGTCGATCGGCACGTTGATTACCCTTCTGCACTGCGACCAATAAGGTCTTTTGTGTGCATTACCATGCTAAAACTACGTTTTTCCCAGGAATCTAACCTACTTAGCAAAGCTGGTTACTTCCTTAGAGACTTCGCTCTTATGTCGGCTGGCGTTAATAACGCGCCACCTAGTAGAGTAAGTCTGGTTTGCGCCAGCGCAGTGCATTGGCATAGTATGTGCTCGGTGGTTTCAGTGGCCGATTCACATAACCTGCAAATGTCGGAGTTTTCTTTACCGATCTTGTGTAGGTGATATCTCACGGGACAATGCCCTGTGAGAAGGCCGATTAGTAGCCTTAACTCGTTTTTTGACAACGATAGAGCTTGTTGAGCCTTCTCTTTGGAAGGTTTGATTAGTCTCTTTGCTTGTCTTTGACCGGATGTGTTTATCCAGTAAGAGTGTTTCTCCCTTTTTTCCAAACGCCTACCTCTGCCCTAATCAGTGTAGGTGATACCCAACAGGAGGGCACGGGTCCGGTGAAGGGTGTGTTTGCTCCTCTTTTGCAAGGGCATCAGCTCTTTCATTTCCCTCATGTTCTGGTGGGCAGGTACCCAAGCTAAACTAGCTTGTTGTACTTCGCCAGTGTTTTGAGGGACTGTTTGCAGCTCCAAATGGTCCTTGATCTACATCAACGGCCATAAGCTGCCTCAGTGCCATCTGACTATCAGAGGCAATGCAAATTCTGGCTCCCTTGTACTGTCTGGACAGACAGACTTGGGCGCATCTTTCTATGGCCAGAATTTCAGTTTGAAGCGTTGTTATTGGCTTTCCCAAGGCTCCGATTCCCTGAGTGCAGAAAGATAGTCATTGTGCCAATCGACTACAATCTAATAATAATAACACCAGAGAGTCAATTTCCGCCATTCCACAAGTCCCAGATCATGTTTAAAACCTGTGGCATATATCGCCATATATTATATCACATCTAATCCACATCGTTATTCTCACGTCCCACACTAACCGACAGCCTTTATTGATTCGAATTAAGCAACAACGTAGCAAAATGTTCGCCGTACGTGCTTTTATCTACTCGAAAAGACTTTCACTCGTCACGATCTAATCAACAAGCAAAAATATATTGCCAATACGAATGAAGGAGAAAAATAATTTCAGCTTGAGTGACTTGGTATCTAGAAAATGTGATTCTGTTGCTCAACCAAAGTCTGTTGACATACTTTTTGCCGTTCCAGTCCGTGTTTGATGTGCAACAGCTAGATTCGAACGTCTTCATCACTGCTATACTATCGCAAAATATTTAGATGTGAAGACAAGATCTGCAAGGAAGAGTTCGATATCTGTAGGTTTTGAGGACCGACCATATAAGTTGTTTTTTTCGACTAAGTTTCTCACAAGCAGATACTTCAAAAGTTGGAAAACCTAGGAGTACACGTAAATCTTTTGCTCTGAATGAAAGCCTCAAAGTGCGTGTTGGTGAATCCTACCGGACTAGAAGCCAGTGACATGTGGTGTCCCTCAGTGTTTGGTCCCTGTATTGTACACATCTGGCCTATCTAGTAAAATTGTATCTCAGCTGGAAAGTTTTGTTTCTCCATTGTAGCCAGGTTCTATAGAATGACCTGAATGAGATTTTAGAGTGGGGATACTCTGGCCAGCACTTTATATATGTTGCGACAGCCAGGGAACTCTGAAATCTCTATCCGATGTTAGAGTTGATTCTCTTTTGTAGAAAAATGCAGCAAAGCTCTGCGTGGGCTGGGCTCTGATAACTTTTTGAAAGTAATCTGGTGTCCGGCTCATGTGGATATACCTGGTAACGTCCAGGCAGATGAACTGGCTAGGCGGGGAGCCGGATTAGCATTTGTTGGTCCGGAGCCTTCGCTGCCAATCTGTCGCAAATCTGTCAGAAGTTGCTTCAGAACTGGCTGAACAGGGAATTTTCCTCGGAATGGAGCGCAGGGGTGGGCCTGAGGTTGTCGAGGATTCTCATTGAGAGACCGTCCTCGCGATCTGAGGTCAATAGGCTTCTGTTGCTGAGAAACAACTCGTTTGGTGACTGTGCATTGACTGGTCACCTTTTAACAAGCATTGAAGAGAATGGGATTGACGAGCTGCTCCCTATGCCGGTGGTGCAGGAGTACTGATGAAACGGTTGAGCATATTTTGTTCAACTGTGGAAACCGTACTGAGTTAAGGTCAACACACCTAGGAAATCCAACACCTTCCATTCCTATGGTGAGAGGGACCACTCCTGGTAGGCTCGCGACATTTCTGTCTTCGTGTCTGAGGAGCTGAGTCTCTATAGAACGACGCGGGTGAACAATGGGCCACTAGGCCTCAGTTCGTCCGGTAAGGCACCGCACAGAGAAGAAGAAGAAGAGTGGTGATGATAAATGGCACCGTTACTGAAGATCTACCGTGATCGAAAAACATAGCAACTACCGATAGCAAAACGAATAGGATTCTTCACATTCTTCTGAAATCGTTTCGAAGATGTTCTCCTACTACTCTCCACTCTGAAAATATGACCTGTTTTGAAATTGGCAGCCCTTTTTTGAAGTGTTGACTTGGTACGTGAAAGTGAGTTGTTTGGATTTAACGTCGACTAACCCGTATTGAATATGGTGTTTGTAACCGTCGTACGAGGAAAGGCTCTCTGTTCCTGGACTAAACCTTGGAAGCAGTGTAGAAAGGCGATCATTGTACTAATCTACCACAATCTGATAATAATAACACCACAGAGTCGAATGTCGTTATTTAACAAATCCCAGGTCACGTTTAAACTGTAGCATATATCGCCAATTATTATTAATCACATCTAAGCCACATCGTTATTCTCACGTACCACACAAACCGACCGCCTTTATTGATTCAAATTAAGCAACAACGTAGCAAATGTTCGCCGTACGTGCTTTATCTACTCGAAAAAGACTCTCAACACGCCACCATCTAATCAACAAGCAAAAAATATCGCAACACGAATGAAGCAGCGGCAGGAAGGAGGAAATCATGTCAGGTAGATCGTGCGGGTAATTTTAGGACGCTACTCGATCCTCATTGCTGAGATGCGTATTTCGAAATTGCTTTATTATACGGTGAATTTTGTGTTACAAGGGAAAAAAATTATGGAGGCACTTACGTTGGTGAAGGTTGAATAAATTTTGGTGCTTTGTTTCCTATGTGTCGGGATAGGAATGGGTTGATGAAAATGTAGCTGAAAATTTCGTATATCATAACTTTTGATGATTAGTTCACTTGATAATTTACAAAATTTATGCTAGTTATCGCTAGATAATTATTAAAATATACTACAACATATTTGTTTCATTAATTCCTTCTTTAGGTTTTCATGACTTTCAGCATCCAGAATGGACTTGAATATCGCCAGATATTTATAATTATTAAAAAAAATTGTTCGTGAAAGAGTTTTGAGATCATGCAATTTTTTATTGAGTTTCCTCGAATCTTTCTTATTTTACATTTAGCAAAGGGAAAATACGAAACTTTGGGAATCTGTTTGTCATGTCAAAAGTTCCTTTCCCAATATCTCTACTCTCAGATAAAATAAAAAAATTATTTCAAGAAGTATCAAAAACCCTATCAAAATCTGTTGTAAGAATTTTGTTTCTGATTATCATTCTTGAAAAAATTACTTCCCGATATTTCTTCGAATTGCACCATTTTACATATATTTTTTTTCACGGTTTCTTAGTAATCGAAAAATGTTGAAATAATTTTTTATCATTAATATTATTCAACGTAAATTCAATCTTCAAAAATGATAGATACTTATAAATTACGACGCATTCGCCATTTTGTGATTTGTGATGAAATATTTTCGGTGACCCAAGATATCCAATAAACATCAATACCAAAAGACAACTTGAGACATAATAATTGAAACAATCGAATTAACCAAGGCGTCGAAATAAAACAAGATGGATAATCCACAGTTTATAATTATTATCTTTAAGCATTGAATATGAGGAAAACAATGAAAAATTGTTTGGTCATATTTTTTGCCAAGGGTGGTATTTAAATGACTGGGTTGAACTCACTGACAAAGGGTATTAGAGGTCTGAAGAAATGCGAAATCAGTCGAATAGTTTTCGAGTTTCTTTAAGTTGCTCAATAATTATGAAATAAACTTGTACACAATTTCGTCAAGATCCTCACCATGGAAAATGAACAAAATTTATTGATTGGGCAATCAAATCGTTGATTCTGAATTGAGTCGATGGCGTACGTCGAAAATGAACTGAAAGTTGCACAGAAATGATATCAACTTCATTTTCGGAATGAAAATGAATAGGTACATTTCGAAAAACTCATCTCATAATTTTGCTATAATTATATAAACTGAAACTTGCTGAAGAAACACTAACTAATGTGGTATAAATAGCAATTTGTAAAACACCCTCTTGCAATTGACTGTTTGAGAATATGTTTATAAAGTTTTATGCTTAATGTAGGACCAAATGAAAAACAAACTCGAATAAATATAATTCTTGTGTGAAAGTTTCAGAATCCTTCTTAACTCCATTACAAAATTGATTCAAAATGAGTAATTTCGCGTATAGTCCGTTCACGAAACTTTGAGCTGTCGGTTGGCCATGGCAATTTGGCATATTCCACTGTGTATATTAAAATTTCAAGTTACGTTGTTCATTTTCTTGTCAGATTAATACTCATATATAGTATTCGTTTTGAAGAAATTCCTGCTCCTGAACTGTTCTAGTGCTTGTGGCAAGCCGTATTTCGAGCTTTTGAGTTACTCAAGAGCACGAAACTCTTCAAAACGAATAGGCTAAATGTTGTCAATATGGCATAGAGTTCTCTGATAACTCGGAAGCTCGTCAGACAAGGCCGGGTACATTCGGCAACGTTGACTTTGTTCATCGTTATGACAGCAAATACTGCCATAAATATAAATAAACAAACGCCTACTGTGCGCTCAATAATATCTAAACGGAGTACAGTCAGCAGTTGCAAGCACACATAAGTGAAGGATGTGGGTACACCAAATTTTCGAAATACGCTCCCTCAATGTGGCGAGGATGCTCCGTAATGACTGTGGTAAGAAAAACCACTCAAAAAAGCAGCACGTCGTCAGCTTCATGTGTCGTTATGGTATATTTCTTGCTGGAGGAATGGAAAATATATCTAGACCGACAAAAAGGCAACTATGCAGGGTTTGTTGATTTTCAGGACTATATGATGATTAACGAGCTCCTCAGATAAGTGAATTCTTTTTGCATGAGGTTATGGAAATGCTCGTGACATCCGAAAGTTTTGGCAGATTGCGGTTCATCAATATACAGTGTGTTTATTTCATTATAGCACATGTGGTAACGGAAATAACTTCACTAAAGCTTGATATTTCCAGGGAAGGCTCAAGGTTTGAATGACAAAATTGAATTCATGAATGATAAGAAGGAATCTAATTGTTAGTTATTATAATAATTAAGTTTGAATAATTGAGTTTTTATGTGTGAGTGAGTGAGAATTAACTTATCTCTAGTATTATGTTTTTTACAATACGAATCGGTTTGCCTTATGTCAAGGCCATTGATATTAAAAAAAAAATACAAATATTTGAATTTTTCTTTCCTACTTTTGAACAAATGTAGTAAATCAAAACTCTTGATTTTCAATTTTTACGAATATTTTCGAGAGTTTTCAGATACCAATAATCGCTTACTATGATCCATTTTTGATTGAAACATTTGTCAAACAATTCTTTCAAGCTGGATCTTATTATTGGAAATCATACGTTTTGTGTTGAGGACAAAAGAAGGTCAACTGATGGTATTTTTGGTAATTGACATGAAGGGCTCCTTTAATTTTCTAAGTTTCATCATTTCTTCTTTTGATATTATGAAAGCTTCGTTCCATAAATTTTATGGCCTTCATCCAAAGCATGCTCGACTAATTTTTAATGTTCTCCAATTCGATCTTTCAGTTTTTCCAATATTCCTTGGCTCTACCACACTCATATTTTCAATTTCTGGTTAATTGATTATTATTATCAGGTTTAACTTTATTAGCCCTGATAGTATCTTGAGTCTTGAATATTTTTCACACATTATACCTATTTCCAATTGTTCTAGTTTCTTCAGATTACCCCGTAACATATGGTAATACTTTGATTCTTGTTTGTGCTGATATGGTTTTACTTGTTGTAGGTTGTTGATTCAAACAATTATTTTTAGTTTAGAAAAACAGAGAAATATCTCATATTTCTTCTGAAAACATCTATTCCAGTTTTAGTACGGATGCCACTGGTAGACAAACAGTATTCTACATCAAGTGGTCACAGTGCATTCCCCAAATTTCATAGGAATATCCAGAACGCTACCAAAATCATTATTGAAACTCACAACGTTTTTTATCCATTTATTTATTGCACAAGGAATACAAACATAATTTACCCATAAATAGAACTCGTTCTCACGAACTGTAAAATTACATTTCCAAATCAAAATATGAGTATTGTAATGAGGACTCCATATTACCGACGCAAAACTGACCCTGCTGAACACATAGGCGTAGTATATAAATATATTCTTTTGAAATCAAGAGCTAACATAATACAATACATAAAACAAAAATAAAAATCCCTAACTGAGGTTGGTGCAAAAACGGGGTACCATACTATTTTTTCGTATGATACCAGAGCTCAGGGAAAAACCCCAGTAGAAAAAACCCTGTCTCGCCGTTTCAACAAAAATAACACTTAAAAACTATTAGAATATTGAAGGTTTTCTTCTTTACTTAGTCCAAATGAACGATAACCCTCTCCAGGATGCCTTCGGAATTCTGAAACTGAAACGAAAAAATCAAAGCAGAAAAAAGAAACAGAAAAAATTAAATGATTAAAACTCTATTAAATCGATTTGAAATTAATAACCCAATTCAAAAACGACTCGGTAATTTCATGTACAGCTCTCAAGCCATCTTGAAATTTATATATTGGACAATTATTTATCAGGTGTTCAATTGTCTCCTCTGCTTCTCCGCATTCGCAACTAGGACTCTCAACTGAATTCCATTTGAAAAGCATACTATTGCAACGTCCATGACCTGTTCTTATACGATTAAGAACAGTCCATATTTTCCTTGGAAGATCAAATCCAGGAACTTTATTCGAGGGATCAGTTATTAAATCTTTGTTCTGTATATTACATGAGTTCCACTCGGATTGCCAAATTGCTTTATCACTTTCATTTGAGTTAAGAAAATGATTTGACCAAAAAGGTTTTCGTGATTTTAATCGAGGAATTTTATTGTCTGGAATAAAGGAGAGTATTGGATATGAATTTATCGAAGAATTGAATTTGTTCCAAATTTTCGAAGTAATGGCCTGCCTGCGGATATGTGGAGGAGTAATGTTTGAAAGAACTGGTAACCATGGAGTTGGTGTTGATTTTATTGTTCCAGTTACTATTCTCATGGAAAAATTTAATTGTGAATCGATCTTTTGTACATGTGCACTATTGAGCCAAACAGGACAACAATATTCGGCAGTAGAGTACACTAAGGCTAGAGCTGCCGTACGAAGAGTTTTTGCGTCCGCACCCCATGAAGTACCTGCCAGTTTTTGAATTATATTATTCCTTGTTTTCAGCTAGTAAACACTGACGATTGACTTATAAATAGTTCTTAAAGATTCTACATTGCCTAAATAAAAATCCGAGCATCCTTTTGGCGTTGTTTACGATAATATCAAGATGTGGGATAAAAGTGAGAGTCTGATCAAGTATTGTACCCAAGTACCTGACATGATCTACTGTGACTAGAATCGAAGTGCCAATATGAAATTGAAAAAGTATAGGAGTTTTACCTCGATGAAAGGAAACTAGTTGACACTTCGACATATCAAGATGAAGTTGGTACGTACCACAGAACACCTAGAAATGCCCCAACTCCCCCTGAGAAGCAGCGCAGTCATCGATAGACCTGATGACAAGAATTTTTTTCATATCGTCCGAATATATGAATATCCTACACCGTTTGAAGGCATTATTGATATTATTATTGTAGATTAAAAAAACCGGCCAAAAGTGGAAACCCTGCGGTACGCCAGTGCAAGGAAATCCCGGAGAATCATGTCCATCAACCGAAACATACTGCAGTCTCTCAGAGACATATGATCTACACCAGCCCTGAAGACTTCCACCCACACCAACAACAGAGATACGTTCAACAAGTACCTCATGAAATTTTTATCTGTTGCTCAAAAGTTGAGAGGTTGATATAATCTTTATATCTTTAAATCGCCCAAAGAATCAGCATCCAGTTAAAAAACACCCTCTATAAATATAAACCATAATAATTCGTTGAAAATAAAGTTCATTTTAATAAGCATAGTTATGGTCCCCAAACTCAGGCGAAAACCAATTTTTTCGCTTTCGTTAAATCACCATAACTCCAATAAAAGGAAATTCCGCATTCAGGATTAAAAACCAACCCTGCAGTCATCTTTTATTTTAATGGTTCCAAAACTGCTCCGAACACCACGCTTTCGGTATTAATTTATTGAACAACTTTTTTAATATATTAAACGAATGGTGAAAGACATTTTAAGATATTATCGGATGAAAACTTCAATGGAGCGCAACATGTTCCCCAGAACTGGGTCAAACTGGATATAAATCAAAGTTGTTTCCAGATGACATCAAGTGACAATAACCCTAGACTGGATTTCCGTTTAGCCTGGTTAGAATATTTGTTACCATGTTGTGGCATAAATAAATACGAAATATCATAGAAACTTTTTCGGAACATGAAAGTTAATGGGTCGGGAAATGTTTTGATGGGTGAAGTAGTAGGAAAAAAATATTAAAATGCGTATTCCACATACCTTCAGCGCGTTTTACATTGAGTAAATTGTACAGTTAGGTGGTAGAGTGCTTGTGACGCTAGAGTACACTGCGAAAAATGGGGGTAATTTAACATAAGATTTATACAAAATTATATGTAGTTTTACAGCTATTTTGATGTAATAAGTGAGTAGTCGGATATACATAGATATATACGTATATATAACTACCATATCTCATGTATTCATCCGAAAGTACAACTGAGGAAACGTCAATTTACACATCCCTATGGAAAATTCAACTAGATATAGTATATAACATTACTAGCAAGGTAAGAGAGTTTTTACTGGCGAATGGAGGATATAATTGACGAGCCGCAGGCGAGTCAGTTACCTCCTTGAGCCAGTAAAACCCGTTACCTTGCGTGTATTGTTTTATATTTTATTTGTTTCTCGTTTGTAAAAAGGTGGGATAAATTCCAAAAAAATCTCAATAATTTGTCGCAAATGTCGTAAGCTATTTATGATTATTTATGACATCGGAAAATTATGACAACTGTCAGTGGCTTCACGAGAGGGAAGTCCTTCGAGAATATTTGCTGATTTCTGACGAAAAAGGCCAGATCCAAATGAAACAAGGTATGCATATCGTTTTTTAATACTTTTATAACATTTATTACTAAAAATATTTGTTCCAGGAACGATAAAATTAGAAGGATAAATGAAATTAGAAGCAAGTACGTGAAAAGGAAAGCGAATAGATACGAATATAACAAGGTACGAATATCGTTTTTGAATAGTTTGAGAACGTTTTTTGAGAAATACATTTGTTCCAGGAACTCTGAGATTAGAAGAATAAATTAAATTAGAAGCAAGTACTTGACAACTTTCAATGTAAATAATACTACTAACTTGTAAAAGTTTTACAAGTTAACTGTCAATTTTACAAGTTAGTGACTTGAAAAAATAAACTTCCTTGATTAATATTGTGTTTTTGGAATCTGACGTTTACAAATGAGAAACAAATAAATATAATTTTCCGATGGATTATGTAAACTCACATAAAATACTATGCAATTCAGATCACGTGAGGTGAGGTAATACCGTCCGATATGCCAGAGATGAGTGAATTGGTCCCTCGCAGTTCAGTTTGATTGAGATTTCGACTAGGTTAGGTAGTCAATAAAGTGAATACGGGTGCGTGCCTTATTACATGAGAGACTAAAGATAAGTGCGTAATTATTTATTGAGATTATATTCCTGTTGAATTTGCAGAACATTTATTCATTCACAGAAATTTAAGAGGTAGGTACTCAGAATATTTACTTATAGAATGGGTTTTCAAATAAGGTTTCTGCAATAAATAGAAATTACATATCTTCATAAAAGCATTGTATATTGTCCTTAAACAATGATAAAAGAAACGGTCTCTGTTTTGAAAAAAAAATCCGAAAAAGTTTGTAAAGGTAGAAATTGTACTTTTCAGGTTGAAGACCATTTATGATCATCTTGGCAGAACTCATTTAATAAATGGAATAATCGTAGCTCTTGCGAATTTGCAATAAAAATTCAGAAACTTCCTCTTTCATCTGCTAATTGTCTCAGATTCATCCTGACCCAGGATCAAAATCAACAAAGAAGGGTAGAGCAGGGGAGTCATAACTGAACAAGTTGAGGAACCTATAAGATGAAGAAATGTGAATTTTACATATTCTGTATTTAGAATAGATTTCGAATAAAGCTGAATTTTTTTTGGCAATACTTTTTCGATTGATGCCATTGGCTATATCCCTTGTCTCTTAACAAAACATAAATAATTGTTATTCATCATGTTCGATTATATAGATTTCACTCAAAATGATAAATTGGCTTATTATTATCATTCACTTGCATTTTGAGCAGAATGATAATAAACCAATTGGATATGACAACAAACAATACAACAAACTTACATTCATTCTTTTCTGAAATATATGAAGATGGCATTTCAATATTTTTTTCTGCCGAAGGTAGCAAATTTTCAGTAGGTAGGTACCTTCAATAATCAATAATTGATTATATTCGCCAACTTTTCGGCACAGATATTCACAAATAACCAGCTAAACTTGTCTGATGACAATATTGACATTTAAAATAAGAAGAATTTTCAAAATTTCTACCCTAGCGATCGGATGCATGAACTAAATATATGAAATCAGAAATATTGACTTATTGGGCATTTAAAGAGTGGCCCTGTTATTGATTTTTCGAGTGTGTTGTAATTTAGTCTATTCAACTAAATTTTCATGGACAAATAGAGCGTTCGACAACGCGCGAATTGATATTAGGTCATAATTGAATGCATTGAATAAGAGTGGCAAAAATAAAAGCAATAGCCCAAATAATATTGAAATAGATCATCCATGATAAACAATTTCACTTCAAATATTATAGTTTTTATTTTTTGCGTTGTTGTGACATTCATCAGAAGAGGCAAAAATGATAGAAAATCTAAATAATACTCGTATTTGAATCACCATCATTGAGAATTTTGGGTCGACCATTCTAGTTATTATTATTTTTTTGAGTTGCTGTGTTCATTTCTGGTCATTCGACTTGATTGATGTGAATTCTTCTTATTTGAAAAACGTTTATTGAAAATACATTTTAATCAATGTAAACGAACTCTGCAAAACTGTAGAATTTTCGGTTTATGAGCTAATGATTTTGTCAACTATTTTATCTCGAATATAATCATAATCGAAGACTAAAGAGTTATCGCTATCCACAATAGATTCAGAACCTCCAATAGATTCAGAACTAATCGAGAACCCACACCAGAATATTCCAATTAAAAGTTTTCTGGTCAAGAGCTTCCTCAAGTATAGATGTAAATCCAGATCAATCGTTTCCTCAATTCAATCAGCCCACCTTTCTTTGTTGAAACTTCGGCAATCACTCGAACTACAAAACTTTCTGGAGCCTCTATCGCATCGTGGAAAATTAAACCATTTAACCCAAAATCCTGACCGGAAAAGTGCGCCGTCATTACGGGCCCTGTCCTCCCTTAACGGCCCATATTTTACTAATTTCACGGCTATATTAGCCCAGAATGTAATGGGTTTTCTTTCTGCCCCCAAATCCGCCACTGCCAGCGTAGTGGGCTTGTTTTTATTTTCACAGACGACAAGCTGAGTCCCTCCGATTTTATCTATTCCTTCGAGCAGAGAGGACACTGAAAGTTTTTCGAAAGCCATTAAGATAAAATCGTTCCTTCGGCTGCAAATTATATCTGGGCGCGGTCAAGTAGATGGCAGGATTGGAGATTGTTTTGATGCGTAAGTTATAGCTGGATACGGTCATTCCAGTAGGATATTAATTTTTTATATAGACTATGATACTTATTATTTTATTCGTGTATATTTGTCAACAACATTCTACATAATTTTATTTATCTTAATTAAACAATAACAAAATATATTATGCTACCAAAAGAATCAGTACTACAGGGTGGTCAAAGGACCCGCACATTTTGTATGAGAATTGGCTCCCGGTGGATTTGGCTGAAAATTTGATACGATGTTCTACTAATCCTTCTGATCAAATGTCTCTACAGTCACGAAGCTAAAAAATGCATTATTCTAGGAGTTTTTAGCAATTTTGTATCCATTATGGCTTACGTATTACCGTTCACACAGAAATGTTTGAGAATATTTCGTGATTATTGAAAGCAGATTCTGTCAATTCGAAATATTTTCAAACATTTCTGTGTGAACGGTAATACGTAAGCCATAATGGATACAAAAAATCGCTAAAAACTCCTAGAAGTATGCATTTTTCAGCTTCGTGACTGTGGAGACATTTGATCAGAAGGATTAGTAGAACATCATATCAAATTTTCAGCCAAATCCACCGGGAGCCAATTCCCATAATACGTAAGCCATAATGGATACAAAAAATCACTAAAAACTCCTAGAAGTATGCATTTTTCAGCTTCGTGACTGTTTAGACATTTGATCAGAAGGATTAGTAGAACATCATATCAAATTTTCAGCCAAATCCACCGGGGTCCTTTGACACCTTCAATTGGGAAGTCTTGAATTTAATTTTTCTGTAACTTTTCTCATTTCTGTGTATATAATAAATCTGGAACTTTCCAATGACTTTAATACTGTTTATTTTCCACTTGTACATTATATGTTTATTTTACCTTAGAAACGGTTGCTATAAATACACTCATTATGCCCGTGGGCATTTTAGCGGGCATTATGGATCATAACGCCCGCTCACAACGAAAACAGTAATGACATTCACTTAATAAAATGATGACAGCAATAACGAACTTCCAAATACATATTACCAAATGCCATGGTTACTACTGAAAGTTAAATGGAAAAAAACATAGGAGCAATCGAATTTTATTGTAATTAAATGATATATTCGTGAAAAATAAAATCTTGTATGCACCACGAGCTTTATTAGATCCTAACGACCATCGGGCACCATTCATCCCTCGGGCCAAAGGCCCTCGGGCCGAATGTTTCCCTCCTGGCGTTAGGATCCATATAACGCACTTGGTACATAAATAACTATTTTTGCAGATCGATAAAATTCATATTAAAATCTGATGAAATGTCAATTTGCAGAAAACATAATTATCGTCATTGGATACTATGTCAAAAGTTTCCGAAATAATTTTTTCACAGAAATTTTTTGAGAATCTAATGGGCCCCACTCACTTCGTTCTTCTACGCCGTTTTTACCCGACGGTTTAAAAACGGTCGGGTAAAAGTGCCGCAAAAATGAAGTGTATGGGCTAAAAACGGCGCACTTACCCGACGTTACAAATTTCAGACGAGGCCTGATATTCATGACGTTTTTAACCGTCGGGTAAAAACGGCGCAGAAGAACGAAGTGAGTGGGGCCCTTAAATCACAGCAGTATTTCGAAAATGCACTATGAAACGGTCATCAATACTGACACCGACATCAGTTCTCATCTCTGCTAGAAAAGGGACTTCAAATCCAGAAAATGTCGAATTTGGCCTACCTGTATAAGGTGGCCTGAATTGAAAATCCCTGAACTACAACTTTTCAACCCAATGAGATGAGGAAAATGAATGTTACTTGTAGCCTATTCGTTTTGAAGAGTTTCGTTCTCCTGAGTAACTCAAAAGCTCGAAATACGGGTTGCCATTGGATGGGCACAAGCACTGGAACAGCTCAGGCGTACGATCCACTCTTCAAAACGAATACTATAATTGTAGTAATCTTTCTTTCAAAAAATTATCTTATTAACAGCCGTTAGTTCACGATGAGTTATCGGTAATGTCATTTAAATACCAAATATTGTCCACTTTTTAATTATTTTCTAGGAGATATTATGATTTTATTAGAAAAAATAAATCCAGGAATGGGTAGAATAGGAATTGTAATCCAAAACTGATCAGGCGAGCTGAAGCCCTTGACATTACTACAGCGATTCATTCAATTTAATGACTACCCAAATAGTCCAGTCAATTTGTGCTCAAAAGAACCCCTAGCAGGAAAGTTCTGGGGTAGTTTTGATTTTTCGATTTTTTATGTTTTTTGGGGTGCTGAATCCGAATCTGAGGTTTGCTAACAAATTTCGTGAGGGAACATTGAAAAAAGTACAAAAAAAGAGAAAAAGTCTCATTCTTTGGCAGTTTTCTGCTTATAACTCGGAAACTATCAACTTTTCGTGAAAAACCTTTCTATACAAAATGAAAGTACGTGAAATTTCCTACAAATTGTATCACCACAACTTGTTCTGCAACCACCCGTTCTGGCTCAAATTATAGTTGAAAATGAGGTATTTTCTATGACTCAATAAATGGAAATAAATTAAATTCCGTGGTTTCGATAATGCGAACGTCTTGAAATTTTGCATGAACATTCAGTATATCAGTCTCGATTCACACAAAAAATTTAACTAGAATCGGATATCTTGTTATGGAAATATAAAGATTCCTCTTTTCAATATTCCAATTCAATTTTCTATGGTTCTCTTCACACTATCGTCACACAATTTTGCATAAGGCTTATTATGAGCATGTTGCATTTGGCCGCACCATTTCATTTCGTTCGGTTTAGTTTTATCTGGGATGTTGAGGAACAGAAATTTTGAATGGCCATGTTTTATGAAACATAGAATATGGCCATTCAAAGTTTGTGTTCCACAATATCTCAGACAAAACGAAACCCATCGAAATGAAATGTTGCGGCCATATGCAAGATGCTCATAAGAAGCTTCATACAAAATTTGGTGGCCATAATGTGAACAGAACCATAGAAAATTCAATTGGAATATTGGAAAGAAGAATCTTTATATTTCCATAACAAGATATCCGATTCGAGTTAATTTTTTTTTGTGAATCGCGACTGATATACTGAATGTTCAAGCAGTATTTCAAGACTTTCGCATTATCGGAACCACGGAATTTAATTAATTTTCATTTATTGAGTCATAGAAAATACCTCATTTTCAACTACAATTTGAGCCAGAACGGGTCGTCGCAGAACAAGCTGTAGTAATACAATTTGTAGGAAATTTCATGTACTTTCATTTTGTATGGAAAGGTTTTTCACGAAAAGTTGATAGTTTCCGAGTTATAAGCAGAAAACTGCCAAAGAATGAGATTTTTTCTCTTTTTTTGTGTTTTTTTCAATGTTCCCTCACGAAATTTTGTTAGCAAACCTCAGATTCGGATTCAGCACCCCAAAAAACAAAAAAAACCGAAAAAATCAAAACTACCCCAAAACTTTCCTGCTAAAAACCCTATTTGACTGTACTAAAAGTTTCAGAGGACGGATAGAATACTCACACAACCGGAATCTGAGTACTGCATAGATCAGAGAGCGGTACTTTGACAGTAAAAACGTGAAAGAATTTTGCATGTTAATGCAAAAAATGGCCGTTAACAATGCAGATAGGAAACAAGCAACAAAAAGCAACAAACAATTTTTTTCGTGTTGAACTGAAATCATAACTGTGTCCATACGTGTATCGCAGAAATAAGAAAAAAAATCTTCCTTAGAAATTCCTTCTTCCCCTCAACTATTGTAATTCTATCGACAATAAAATCCAGTTCTACTTTCTGCCGAGTTCGCAATTCTTTGTTATATGCCCCCGAATGAAAACAACTCAATGTCTTCTCTCCATTCCGTCCGACGTAACCGCACAACAGGCAGGATTTTACTCATTTCACTTAAGTGCTCGGATTGATTTATTGTTTGTTTCACTTTTCTCGTTCTCTCTTAAAACTGTGTCGGTTTCCTCCGACATGAGTTTCCGTATAATCGAAATGACAGAGAATATGGCAGATCCACCCGCTTGCTTTGATGTGGTACAACGAAATAGAACAAATAACATCATAGAGATTTACGTTTGACGTTCGGTATCTTTTGTATGGCACTGGAATCGATTGCTCTGGGTTACTCTTTCGTGTTTGTCAGTTTTATCGTTGCTTTCTCTTGTTCTTCACTGGATACAACAATTCACTTCTAAATCCATTGTGATGCCGTGTTCTTGGATGTTTCTTGCAGTCGAATTCAATAGAGGAAAATATCTAGGTTTACTGCTTGAGATACCGGTATCTAACTGAAAAATCAAAGTACTAGAATACATCAAAGAAATATTGAATATAGCCCTTGGGTACGCGAAGCTTCAGATTTTCGTGCACTCATTTATACTGGGAAATTTTGTATATATTCGCAATTTATTCGTAATTTATATACAGTGCTCAACAATTGATAGGGATCACTTACTTGTTCTGAATTTATTTCTGAAATATCCGCTCCAAGATTATAAATTTAGTCAGATATCAGAGTATTATCAGTTGATAATATGGTTCACTTGAGAAAAGAATGAAAAAATGGAAAGTTGGAGAGAAAAAAAGGCTTTATTGGGAACACTCAAAATTCTGTGTTTGAATAACATAAAAATTTTATGATGAAACCACAAGAAGGCTGAAGTTTCGGTTAAGCTAGTACCTAGTTGGTCCCCCACGAGCTCGTCTCAAGCATTCTACTCTACGAGGCATGCTTTTGGAGCAAATTCGTCCAAATATCCCGTAAAGCGTTAGAAAGGTCCTCCAGGTTATTGATCGGTTGTTCTAAGGTTGACAATTGCCTAGACATCTCAGACCAGACATGTTCGATGCAATTCATGTCTGGAGAGCGAGCTGGCCAGTCCATCCTATCAATAGCATGAGTTTCTAGCGCTTCATTAACCAGACGACTTCGGTGTGGAGGGCATTATCGTTAATTGAAATGAAATTCTCGCCCACGGCAGCCGCAAACGGAACAATTATGGGTTCAATAATCATATCGTGATATCTCTAGCCGGTCATGGTGCATGGTGGTGTTCTGCAGAACAACCAACTCTGTGCGTTGGTTCAAACAAATGCCTCCCCATACACGTATAGAACCTCCGCCAAAAGCTGTAGTGGGTCACATAAACTGTTCTGCATACCTTCGACCTTTTTCCCTCCAAGCAAGAATACGTCCATCGGAGTTGACCAAACGAATTCTAGACTCATCCGTAAATAAACATCGGCTCCAATGTTCAAGTGTCCAATTGCGGTGCTCCTCAGCCCATTGCCGTCGATGAACCCGGTGTTCCCTATTCTAACGGGGATGTTGTACCCTCCTACGTGCTCTCAAACCACGAACATGTAGCCGTCGTCTTACAGTCTGGTTCGAAATTAGAACTCCTGTTGCAACTCTCAGTGATCTATTGAGCCGCGACGCCGGTTAAGTGGGATTTCTCCTAGCATTGAGGATCAAAAGACGATCTTAGGCAGCTGTTGTACTGCGCTGCCGACCTCCCCCATGAACATAAGCTACTGAGTCGTTTTGGATGAACCTATTCCAAGCCCGACTCACGAAACTTTGCGAAACATTCAACCACCGGGACAATTCTCGCTGGGAAAAACCTTCCTGTATCCACCGTATGATTTGGTCCAGTTGCACAGGAGCCAAACGTCTTTTCGGCTTGACTGATAAGCTGATATTGTTCTCATTTCTTCAATTATTGTCACCTTATGTGTTGAATGACAGAAAAAACAGATTTAATAACAAATACCACATTGCTTTTCACTCCACCTGTAACAGCCTACAGATAATAATCGATTTTGTGAACAAGAGCCGATGAAGTGAGGAAGACTTTGATATAATCAACTCAAAACATCTTACTTTTTCCTTAGAGAACATATAATGTACAGACATTCACGAGATAACTTGAAAAAAATACAAATGAAGAGAAGTTCATAAGTGATCCCTAGCAATTGCTGTTTAGTGTAATACTGATTGAAATTATGTCTACCAAAATATAGATATCACATGAGTTTCCGTGTAATCGAAATGACAGATAATATGGCAGATAACCTGAGGTCTCCAATAGAAATAAAACATTC
Organism: Propylea japonica; assembly: GCA_013421045.1. Classification (NCBI taxonomy): domain Eukaryota; kingdom Metazoa; phylum Arthropoda; class Insecta; order Coleoptera; family Coccinellidae; genus Propylea; species Propylea japonica. Next base: position 114,717,138 of record CM024239.1, read on the forward strand.
TGAATTATGGGGACAAAGATGAAAAACCCTAGATAGCACCAATAGTTTGTTACATCGGTATATATGTAAAGATCACTAACACTTTTTGTTATTTCTTTGTTTATAGGGAATAAAATTGTCCAAACCTTCTTATTTCTCTATTATTTTCAGTATGAATGTCTCAATGACACATATAATGAGAATGTATGAGTGAAGGAGAGCAGGATGATATCATGACCAAAATACAAAAGTGAGATGACATTATGTAAATGAATATCATACTGGGTGTCAATTACTATCGAAGTAAGTATGTCAATGACTATCAAATATGTAACGAAATTGGTGTCAAATATTCAATCGATTTTTATTGGAAATTTGAAGGTAATACCAAAATAGCAACATTAATCTATAGTTCCGTAATAATAACCATGGTGTTACAGTAAAATAAGGAACCGAATTCGCCCACTGAAAATATCCATGATCTTAAGGTGTCAATCGCTATAGCTTTTACCCAATCTATTCCACTATTTCAATTACAATAAAATCATTCACCATCTGTCCAAAAATTCTTAAATTATACAGTTTAATTCTGTAGAGTACCCATCAAAACATTTTGACAGAATAATAATTTAGGATAAGATATTTGTTGATTGTATTTCATAAGTTATTAAGGCATTATCCGCTGAAGTTTAATGAAAACTGAAATGGACTGGGAAAAATCTCTTATTTATGTCCTGAATCCGCGTCTTGGGCAAACAATTTTCCGATTTCTCGCAGTTCGACGGGTCTTCGTGTTCCATAATAGTAAGTGATCTGAAAGGTGCTATAATCAAGTTAAAACTGCGAAGTTTCCGGGAGAGCAAATTGAATTTGCTATGAATTCACCTCCGTTAGGAGAGATTGAATAAACAGAACGCCATCGGAAAACTTTGCTTCGATGAAATTGGATGACTACAACTATTTTTACCGAAGAATTTCAGAGAATATGTGATTTTTGTAGTTCTTATTTGTCTTCTATAAGCTACACAAAGTTTCTCTATACAGAGTGTCTGTAAATAAATGCGAGGAAGATGATTCCTCGATGATAATAAGCAGGGGTAGTTCATATAATTTTTTTCGAAATCGACCCCCCTGGAAGGCTATGACGAGTTGACAGTTTTTAATTTTTTTACGGATTCTTGAAAACACTGAGTCATGAAACTATACATAATATGAAGCACTAAGTAAATGTAACTCACACAAATTTTTCAGATCTCATAACTTTATTATTAGGAGTTGAAAATAACAACCATGTGGGTATGATTTTCATTCAAAAATTGTTTTCGTGGGATAGATTTTGGAAAAATAAAATTCACTTATGATTTCCCATTTAATTCTGGAGATAAAAAAATCCCTTGCAGAACGGATACAGTCGATACTTTTCTTGGAAAAAATACAAACTTACAAGCAGTTATGATCATTGTTCATTCCATTTCATCGTATAAGTGTTTCATAGAATTAATATTCTAAGATATTGTATGTCTATGGCAAGAGATAAAGATGTTCTATGAATCTTTCTGAAGGTTTAATTACTATTTTCGGGAAGAAAATTATATTTCTAATATTTTAATTTCACAAATAGAACTTTCTTTGGATTATTAAGCATAATTGACAAAACTAATTTTGCGCATGAACGATATCTCAGAATATTCATTCTATGCAACATACGATGAAATAGAATAAATAGTGATCATAACTTCTTGTAAGTTTTTATTTTTTCCGAGAAAAGTATCGACTGTAAAGAAATTTTGCAGGAGACTTTTTTCACCAGAATTGAATCAGAAACAATAAGAGATTTTTATTTTTCGAAAATCTATCCCACGAAAACAATTTTTGAAGGAAAATCATGAAGGGCTCTTTTTGCCAACACAAAAATTATAAAGTTATGGGATCAAAAAAAATATTATCTTAATGAATCATATTATGTATGGTTTTATGACTCAGTGTTTTTCAGGACTCCTAAAAAAAATTAAAAACTGTCAACTCGTCATCGCCTTCTAAAGGCTGTATCTTGGAAGGGAGGTCGATTTCGAAAAAAATTTATATGAACTACCCCTGCTTATTTTCATCCAGGAATTATCTCACTGAGTGTTTACATCAGTACTGTATAAAGGTTGTTTTTTTCAGCTGGCGTTGCCTGAGGTTCGACAGTTGAGAATGTCAAATTGTTTCGATAATTTGGTTTAATGGGTTTTGTTTTGAACGAAAAGACCCAATTCGAGCCGTAGGCCTAGGCGAGTCCTGGGATCTTGCAATCCAAACAAACCATTTCCGGTCGTGTTGTGTAACTGCAATATTTTTTCTCAGTTGATATTCATATTTTATTGGGAATTGAGGTAAGAAACATGCAAATCTTTGACAGAAATTTTCATATGCGAACTGTCAGCTGTTATTTCGCTGCTGTGGTAATGATCAATTGCAATTATCAAAATCACACAAACTTTTCAGACTACAACAGAAAGTACCCATCATTTTTATTCCCAAAAGAAAATATTGTTACCATGAATTTTGATATACAGGGTGAGTCTTTGACTTGTACATATATTTTAACCGTAGATTCCTGAGGTCGAAAGAAACTCTTTTTTCCTCTACCATTTTTTCCGATTCGGCCTGATTAAAAAGATACAGGCTGTTGAAAATCCATTAAAAATATAAATTTTCAGTAATAGCTCGCAAACGATTTCTTCAAATGAAATTATTTTTGGAACATAGTTTTTCATGAATATAATTAATCTTTCCCGAATACATAATTTCGAGTAATTCGATGTTGAAAGAAAAAAAAATCTTGGAAATCGAAAAATTGGGTACTTTGGCTGAATGCAACTCTGTCGAAAATATTCACAGAATTCAATTCTCCCTACGTTGTCACGTTAACAAATTTAAAGAATAATTCGAGAATTTGTTATCTGGAATGATGAATGGTAAGAGAACTAGCAGATTTTCTTTAAAAATGGGCTTACAATGAATGAGCTCACCTCTATACTTCTTCAGTGTAAATCCTTATCTATTCAAGCAATTTCCACACCACTTTCGAAGTATTGCACGAGAGATACGATACGATATTTCGAATGATTAATTTCATTTCCTGATTTTATTCAGAGTGTTTTCCAATGAATATCTGCAAAAAAGTAGGAAGTATGCCCTGTTCAGTCAATAAATTGGATATAAATGAAAAAAATTGAAAGTAAAACGAATTTTTGATGGTTTAATCCATTTATTTCCAGCAAAATTCACTGGGAGGTGTCCCTCGCCAAGAAACTTTAACTCAGATATAATTCTAAAAATGGAATTAACTCCAATAAAATTATTCCCACAATTTCTATGTGATTATCATTCTTCGTATTCTTCACGAAATTATTGAGAAAAGTTTAAAAAAATGGAACAAAGCAAATTTAGAGTGAACTTCGAATTCAAACCTACCATTTTCTGTGAATTTTGAATAGGTAATAAAAGTCCAATTCATTGCTGTACATAGGCAGTTCACATAAAATTGATTTTTGTACGAAACTCTTCAAAAAAAGTTTCGTTGTCGTTCAAAATATATCCTGAAATAGAGCACATCGGTATGAACGGTAATAAAATTTAATGGGTCAGTTCTTTCAATTTTAGGTGACCAAAATAAAGTGTTCCATCTGCTACTGAATATTTATCGAACTCGAGATCGAACTTAATAATATCGTTGGAATGGAAATGTGTTTTACAAACAAATCTTTTGTTGGAATGAAATTTTGCGTTATGGCCCTCATCCATGAACGCTTATGCTGTTCATATTTCGGCAAACTGAAACGTCCTTAATTTTTTAGACGGATATTACTTCTACAGAAATACAAAACGTTCTTACCATTTTTCGAAGCAGATGAGTTCGATTTATAGGTTAGAGGCACTTACAAAAAGACGAAAGTAGTTATCCCAAGGAAAATTCACTAACACTAATATCACAAACACTTTCACTGTTCACAGCACTCGAACAATCACGATAGTTAACTATGATTCACTTACTTTTCACATTTATGACCACAATCAACACTAAAAGCTTAATAATTTACTACTAGATATTTACTAGCGCTCACGCTTGCGCCTGTAACACAACTGTCCATAGAGACTACTTTAGAAGGCTGTGCTTGTAATCATGTCGGGAGGGTATACCTCTCTACAGCGTTGCCACCCGTGCCTATGACCGGGCCCGGGGGTTTAGGGCCGTATTCATAGTTCGTACTTGAAGGTGAGTGACAGTTGATGTCACCTTTAAAGCTAGTATTCATAAGGGCGATAAAAACTCACACTCACCCTCAAGTACGAACTATGAATACGGCCCTAAGTAGGCAGTGTTAGTAGGCAGCTCGCACTTCTTATATTTATGTTCTGTGGTTTGGACTGTTCAAGTGAATATGTCATTTATTCAAATTTTATGGTTGAGTTGTTGTTTTGATTTCGGAAACTTTTGCACGGAAGATTTCAAGAGATATTGGAAATGAATGCTATAGCTGAAATAGGTGGTTTAAAAGTTAATCCGATATAATCAAAAATGAAGTATACATAAAGAAGAGATTATTATTCTTTTTTCATCACCAGCAAAATTTTGGATGAATCAATCATTGCATTAGAAATACAACTGGTATTGAAAAAGTGAGTTCTTCCTTTAATACAGCTTATTTGAAAATTTCGAATGGTATATCTACTCGTTTCTCTTATACAATAGCTTATTTCAAAGCTTTGAATGCTACATCTCGTACTTGCAAAAATTCAGTGGTCAGTTTACCAGTGGCGGCATAGCTCATTCTGGAAATAAAAAAGGCTATATCTTCTTATTTAGGCCGAATCGGAAAAAATGGTAGAGAAAAAAGTGTTTCTTTTGACCCCAGGAATATACGGTTAAAATATATGTACAAGTCAAAGACTCACCCTGTATATTATTACAGTGTAGGTATAAACCACGAGTGGATATAATATAAAAAGTATTATAAAAATACCCATATACCTAAAATATCTGTTTTCTCTGTTCTATCTATAATGAGAATAGGATAACTTCTATACAGGGTGAGTCTTTGACTTGTACATATATTTTAACCGTAGATTCCTGAGGTCAAAAGAAACACTTTTTTCCTCTACCATTTTTTCCGATTCGGCCTGGTTAAAAAGATACAGGCTGTTGAAAATCCATGAAAAGCATAAATTTTCAATAATATCTCGCAAACGATTCCTTCAAATGAAATGATTTTTGAAACATAGTTTTTCATGAATATGATTAAATTTCCCGACTACAAAATTCCGAGTAATTCGATGTTGAAAAAAAGAAAAAATCTTAAAAATTCGAAAATTGGGTACTTTGGCTGAATGCAACTCTGTCGGAAATATTCACAGAATTCAATTTTTCCTGTGGTCACTTTGACAAATTTCAAGAATAATTCGAGAATTTGTTATCTGTAATGATGAATGGTGAGAGAACTGGCGGATTTTCTTTAAAAATGGGGTTACAATGAATAAGCTCACCTCTATACTTCTTCAGTGTAAATCCTTATCTATTCAAGCAAATTTCCACACCACTTTCGAAGTACCTATTGCAATTTTGTTTCGTTGAGCTTTGACATACGTTGATCCAATTCACATTACGTTAGAATACATTCATTTCTCATTTATTCATCATATTTATTACTACTAAAATGACCTTAATAAGTTATTATTCATGAAGTCGTATGATTTTGAAAAACAAACTGACCACAGAACACCGATGTCAAAGAATCTAGTGTCGTGTTGTGACTTTACCATGCGCCATGCGGACACCCCTTGAAATTCAATCGCCCAAGTGGTGTTTATGAACGTGAAATGTCATGCGTGTTATGGTTGAGTTGTTTTGATTTCGGAAGATTTCAGAGATATTGGAAATGAATGCTATAACTAAAATAGGTGGTTTAAAAGTTAATCCGATATAATCAAAAATGAAGTATACATCAAGAAGAGATTATTCTGCTTTTCATCACTAGCAAAATTTTGGATGAATCAATCATTGCATTAGAATATATACAACTGGTATTAAAAAAGTAAGTTCATATTTCTTTCATTAATACAGCAGCTTATTTGAAAATTTCGAATGGTATATCTACTCGTTTCTTTGATACAATAGCTTATTTCGAAGGTTTGAATGCTATATCACGTACTTGCAAAAATTCAGTGGTTAGTTTACCAGTGGCGGCATAGCTCATTCTGAAAACAAAAAAGGGCTATATCTTCTTATTTAGACCGAATCGGAAAAAATGGTAGAGAAAAAAAGTGTTTCTTTCGACCCCAAGAATATACGGTTAAAATATATGTACAAGTCAAAGACTCACCCTGTATATGTACATCAAGATATATCGTGAAATATCGTGTCAGTTTTCGGGGTCTTTAAAACTTGATTTTCTTTCAGTTATGGACAAGCCAACAGAAACTTCTGCATTTCCAAATTTCATATTTCATTCAGTGATACATACCAGTCTTTCTATCGTTCACTAATATTTTCTGATATAATCAGTTTATATCAGTGGTGCGTGGATTGGAAGGGAAAAAGTAACAAGCGAAAGAATTCAGACTTATTAGTAGGAATGAATTATCTCAGCTACTCGCCCAGCCCTATTTTCTTTATCCAACCCCTACATCAACCCTCGAGAATTAGGCTCGATAATATAATTTTTTCGACAGAGAATCGTTAAGAAAACCGCACTACCCTAATCATAAAAAAACATCTTCCGTTAACAATGCGAGGTGAAATATAGCAGACGTAATGTTTGTTTTTCTTCCGTAATGAAAAGTCAACATCGTAGAATTTACATTTCCGATCGATAAACTGGAGATTAGATACGTTGAATTTATACCTAAATCTTCTAGTGAGGTGAGTATACTTTCTTTTGATTCTGTTCTCCATGCGTACGTGTGTTAGGGGAGATTTCGATAATATGTAGTCTTTGAAGAAGAATGACATTTCTTGAATATAAATGATAATGAGGATTATGGTCGTAGTAAGCTTAAATAAAAAAAAATATGTTCACATTACATTATTACGGATAAAATTTTTAAATCATAGACTTCAAAGCACCGAACCTGCCAAAGCTATACCAGATGATTGAAAATAACCTCCAGATAATTTGAAGATATTCAAAGAAAGCAGTTCCTAGAACGTAGGTCGGTTGTGGAAACGTAAAAAACAAAACACAAAATACACGAATCTACGACGGCGAATTATTGCTTCTACCATAAAATCTATCCATTAACAGATTTAGTTGGTCACTTGACACTTTTCAATCTATCAATCTGCTCTTTCAAATCTGTAAATTGAGAGAATTGATCTGGAGATAAGGGAAAAATTGGCAGCACTTAATCTGAAACTATATGTCCAATATTTAGTAAGTGCCTAATTTGGTCCAATTCAAGTTTTTGGTGCTAACTTCACGCTGCGTATCAGGATTTCAAAATTTCTATGAAATAAATATAAAAACATTTAGTAGGTACCTCAAGCGTTTTCATTATATCAGAAATTATTTACTTTGGTCCTGATTTCCTGGTCTGCAATTATCAATAAAATATTCGAATTTCGTGTAAACAGTTTTTAGTTTTAATTGTCTTCTTCTCAATTGAATTGCGGCGGTCTGTCGAAGTAAAATTCAAATGTGTATGAGTTTTTGGAGAAGAGGATCTATCACCCTTGTAGGCAGACAAAGAGAGGTAAGATTGCGGTTATTCAAACTTGGATCTTATTAAATTGCCAGATTAAATCTGTTGATTGACAGTCTAAAAGTGTAATGTGAAAGTTTTGAAAGTGTAAATTGGCCGATTAAATCTGTCAATAGACACTTCAAAAGCGAACATTCACATAACATTTGCGTAATATGTTCCCGGAGGTTTCTATGGCCGATCCACATAACTCGCAAATATCAGAGTTTTCCTTCTTTTTCCGATCTTGTGTAGGACGCAGGTGAAATATATCATGAAACAGTGACATTTGAGAAGCTCAAGAAGCAACCTTAACTCGTTTTTGACATCGCGAGAGTTTGTTGAGCCCTTTCTTTTGAAGGTGCAGTCAGTCCCTTTGCTTTCAGTATTTCAGTAGGAGTGTTTCTTCATTTTGTCCTTATCATTGACTTTCGTCCTAATCAGTAGGGGTGATACCCAACATGAGAGCATGGGTTTGCGCATATTACGTTTGCTTCTTGAATCAATACCTAGTAACGTAGGTAGGCAAGGTAAAAGAAATTCGATTCAACCCAGTTAATGTTCGTTATCCAGTGAAATGAATTTGAAAATTTTTTCGTTACCAATCCCCATTACCTACCTCAAATTTCGAAGGAAAAACAGACTCCAAAAATGATGATAGCTTCTGCGCACCACCTGAATTGGCTCTCCTCTAGAAGATAGAAATAGAGAAAGTATCGTTCAATGTCTAATTCTCGAGAAAAGTCTGATTTAATATTTTCCTATATATCTGAGTCACAGAAAGAAAAAATACTTTCACTCCTGGCTACTGTGAACCAGAGAAATTCGATAGATCGGTACACCCCGATTACACTCAGCTCGCTGAAACGGCAGGAATCAGGGAATTGAGCAGGAAAGTGATCAGCACGAGAATGTAATCACTACACTTCCCTGCTCCCTGCTCCCTGCCGCTGCTGCTCGTGTTGCCTTACGATCTCTTCATTGGCGGTTTTTCGTACGGAAGTCAAAGGACCGGAAGTATGAACGGCAGTAAGCGATTAAATTTAACTAGGTTGTTGTGGAATTTCTTTGTCCGTCATTGTCGACACTTGGTTACGAAAGAAAAGTTGCAGCTGAGTGTGAATGCTCACTGCTTTCGATACTGCCGCAGAATTATTTCGAGAATTATTGCCGACAACGCGAGTGGCAGTAGGAAGGGCTAAGGTTTAACTCAGTTAGTTCCTTTCGAAAGCGATAATTTTGTCACAAAGTGACCTAAACATGAACAGATTTCCGTTATCTAACAATAATCCCATATTCAGCATTACTTAAGACAAATCGTATCGAAGGAAGACCGTCTAAAAGCGGAATTACTTCTTGTTTCTAGCTGATGTTAGTGTCTGCTATTCCTTACATTACGATATCAAACCTCTGCGGTACATTGCCAGAATATTGGACTGCATAATGCAAGGATTGAACTAGAAAACAGTCAAAGAACACAATACAGCAGCCGTTGTTTGCTCTTCCTCCCTTCTTTATTGCGATAACGAGACGCCGCTGTGTGGAGAATAGGCATCTCCATCCCCAGTTTCCGTTCCGTATATTTCCGCAGGAGAATCAGAGCCGTTGTTTTATACGAGCGCGCCGCTTGCCGCTGTGCGAGAGGCAACAAGTAAATCATGAATTGTTGATTCTGGAGCAGTAACGAACCAACTCTATGCAAACGACAGCAAGTGCACGGACTGAATAACGATGTCTAAACAATACCAAATGCGTTTCGGTCCCTTCTATCTACCCCCAAACCACCCCTAGCTCGGTTAACTCAAATGGGGTTAGGATTTGCGGATTCGACAATCGCCCAGGGCATCGATGTTCTGAGTTTCGAAGTTCAATTCAGATGCATTTATGGAACAATGCGGTGTAATTTGCCTTGCAAAAACATTGCCAGAGGAAATGTTCCATTTTTCATATTCCGATCTGAATTGTTTCAGTTTAATTCATTCTCTGATTCATCCTAGCAAACCATGCTCATAAGATTGTATGCCTGTTGAAGAACTTCTCATGGATTTTCAATACTGAAGGGTATAAAGAGCAATATGAATTCGTTTTGACTACGCCCCTCAATGACTTATACATGCTTGATTTCAAAATCAGGAATTCACAATGCTGAAAATGCACTAAAAGACCTGGAAACGATAAGAAAGTGAATACATTCAAAGAGAACAAGAGAAGCTATAAAATTAAGACTTAGGGCATTTGTACATTATTCCTGATCCACTTGACTGGATCTATACCCTTAAAATCAGAATCCATTTTCATAGATTTGAGGTGAGCTAAAGTACCTAGGATTCCTCTGAAAATGAGGTATCCCCACTGCTCACTTGATACAAATGGTGCAACAATTTGTTAACTGACGCTCAGGAACAAAAATCTGATGTAATCACTCATTTGGCAAACATTAATGAGTTTTATTAGATTATTATACAAACATGATCTGCTCAGGATAACAAACTGTTGATTATAATATTTGCAGATAGATGGGTGGGTTTTTTTCTCAAGCAATGAGGTAAATCTCGAGAAACTCAAATGACAGTAGTGCTCGGGAGATTTATAACCTGCTCAAAAAAATGCTAAGGTCTTGGAGTACATTCATTCAATAGGACTTTTCCTTCTAACCTGAGTCATCCACGATCAAACTATGGATTTCTTCATGATCAACTTGATTTTTCATGACGAGAAGACAGAAGACATACTACAATTAATAACGATGTCTAAACAATACCAAATACGTTTCGGTCCCTTCTATCTACCCCCAAACCACCCCTAGCTCTGTTAACTCAAATGGGGTTAGGATTTGCGGATTCGACAATCGCACAGGGCATCAATGTTCTGAGTTTCGAAGTTCAATTGAGATGCATTTAAGGAACAATGCGATGTAATTTCCTTGCAAAAACATTGCCAAAGGAAATGTATAACTGAATTGTTTCAATTTAATTCATTCTCAGATTCATCCTTGCAAACCATGCTCATAAGATGATATGTCTGTTGAAGAACTTATGGATTTTCAATACTGAAGGGTATAGGATTTCGTTTTGACAACGTCCCTATCAATGATTTATACATGCTTGATCTCAAAATCAGGAATTTACAATGCTGAAAATGCATTAAACGATAAGAAAGTAAATGCAGTATTCAAAAAGAACAACAGAAGCTATCAAATAAAGACTCAGGACATTTGTACATTATTCCGGATCCATTTGACTGGAACTATCTCCTTTAGATCAGAATCTTTTTTTATAGATTTGAGGTAAGTTAATGTACCTAAGATTCCTTTGAAAATAGGATATCCCCATAGACATAGAGAATGGACTGAGCAATAACCGCCTGAAAGTGTCACTAATCCAGACAACCATTGGCCGCGAACTGATTTGATCTCTCCCAACTTTCAGTCATATTTTCCTTAAAGCTGAATAGGGATAGCTCAGTCCATTTATCTATGTCTATGGTATCCCTACTGCTCATTTGATACAAATGATGCAACAGTTTGTTAACAGACGCTCAGGAATAAAAATCTGATGTACTCACTCATTTGGCAAACATTAATGAGTATTGTCAGACTATTCTGCGAACATGATCTGCTCAGGACAAAAAACTGTTGAATATAATATTTGCAAATTGATGGGTGAGGGACTTCTTTCGAACGATAAGGTAAATCTCGAGAAACTCAAATGTCAGTACTGCTCAGGAGACATATTACCTGCTCAACAAAATTCTAAGGTCTTGGAGTACATTCATTCAATGGGACTTTTAATTTCAACCTGAGCGATCCACGATCTTAGCTATGCATTTCATCATGATCAACTTGATTTTTCGTGAAAAGAATAAATACGTCAATTTATAACGATGTCTAAATAATACCAAATTCGTTTCGATCCCTTCTATCTACCCCCAAACCACCCCTAGCTCGGTTAAATCAAATGGGGTTAGGATTTGCGGATTCGACAATCGCCCAGGGCATCGATGTTCTGAGTTTCGAAGTTCAATTCAGATGCATTTATGGAACAATGCGGTGTAATTTGCCTTGCAGAAACATTGCCAGAGGAAATGTACCATTCTTCATATTCGGATTGGTCGGTATAAAGGAATTGTTTCAATTTAATTTTTGCTTTGGAAAAGCGTCCTCATAAGATATTGGGCCTGTTGAAGGACTCTCATTCATTTTCAATCTTGTAGGTAATGAAAGAAGCAAGTTGGACCACGTCCCAATCAATAAATCTAAAGATGCTCGATTTCATACATACTTGGTCTCGAAATCAAAGATTTGCAGCACAAACTTGAACTCAATCACGTGCTAGAAAAGTGGATGTACCCTTCAAAGTGGCCATCGAAAGATATCGGGTATAGGCATTCATGCACTATGAATTTCTTCATGATCAGCTTGATTCTTCATGACGAGAAGAAATACTTCAATTGATAACGATGTCTAAACAATACCATATGTGTTTAGGTTCTTTCTATCTACCCCCAAACCAGACCCCCAAGTTCGGTTAACTCAAATGGGGTTAGGATTTGCGGATTCAACAATCTCCTGAGGCATCGATGTTCTGAGTTTCGAAGTTCAATTCAGATGCATTTATGGAACAATGCGGTGTAATTTGGCTTCCAAAAACATATCCAGAGGAAATGTTTAATTCTTCATATTTGGATCGTTCAATATAAAGGAATTGTTTCAATTTAATTCAGAAAGAGTTTTGTCGTAAGAAAATGTCTTCATAAGATAGTATGTCTGTCGGATGTGTGTATTTGTATGCCTCTTCATGGATGTTCAATACTGAACGGTATAAACTGCTATAAAAATTCGTTTCGACCACTTTTGGATCAATGCGTCCAACGTTGATTAGTATCATATGTATTTGGTCTAAAATCAAAAACTCACAACGCGCAAATAAACTTGCAACCTGACCTGAGGTGAAGAATCAGAAGAATTTGGAGACCATTTATCGAGACTTCTCCCTTCAATCCAAGTGGCCCATAGGTACACAGGTGTGAAGTTTTTCTTATATCGTACTTCTTCATGACGTGTATACATTTCATTTTCCTCATACTAAAATCGTTCAATATGAAGAAATTGTATCAATTGAATTTTTGATAATTTTTATCGAAAAAAACTTAATGAAATATTATATCTGTCCAACTTTTTCCTTTCATGGATCCTCAATTCTGAAAGGGTTCATAGAGAATACTTCTATTGAAAGCGATATCCCCAAACTACCAATTCAGCTCTGGTAAAAAGAATTGAAATTTGCGGATTCGACAATCGAAATGTTGAGTTCCAAAGTTCATCTAAGATGCATTTATAGAGAAATGCACTATTATTTTCTCTAGGAGATACTCCTTCCATCATATTTATGTTCCATTTGTTGAAATAACAATATATTTCGTTTTTCAAGGATAGACCTGCAGAAACTTTCGTTCCTCATAGCAAAATCCCCAACTGACGGAAGTTTACTTCGATATAAATGTTTCAATTTATTTTATGTCGCAATAAGAGAATTTATGGACACTTCCTGTTCGATCGTATAGGTTTTAACATTGGAGTGATGTTACTCCATATATCGGCAGCCATAATTCCATAATATGAGTTCATATTTATTTTAATACCTAATACTGTATCTGCTTCCAATTTCGAGTCGATCTGGGTAGCTGATGGACCTATAACTTTCAGAGGTCAACGAATCACGATGTTCGAAGTAAAAATCGATAGATATACTTTTCTCATTTGGGTGTTTTATGTCGGTCATCTATTCTTGATGTTACAAATTTGAATGTGTGTTTGTCTGGAAAGTTATTTATGGCATTTTGATGTCCGAACGAATTCGCCAATTTTCTTGGATATCGCAGCCGGACGGCTCCACAGGTGAATGAATCGTTTCATATTTTCGTATAGAGCCGTAACGATCGGAAAAAACTTATATTATGTATGTGAATGTGTACAATAAAGATAAGGGTTGATTCTTTTTCATAAAAATAGACGAGCTTTCACTTTCCTGGGTAAAACATGGCGCTTCTTTACAGGTACAGAATTTGCTGTTTTTAGCTATTATAAAAAAAGCATAATCTGAAAATATTGAATCAGTGGGAAACGAAGCATGAAAGAAGAAAGAAGTATAGGTAACAGTCTTACTCCACTGTCAATTTTTATTTTGACCGATAAAAAATATACCTAAAATAGAATTCCACCACAGAATCTTCTGGTACTCAAGGTCTGCATAATACTTTGAAACTTTGATATAGTTACCTCATCAAAAGTTATCAGACTTTCGGAATATTTTTATAAACTAAATATGTAGATTGATACTCATTAAATGACTATGGTGTGATTTTGATCTTTTGAAAATAATTCAAACAAGTTGTAATATAACATTGAATATACCTTTCTTTCATATCTGAAATGAATTAATTATTCCTCGGTGAAAATGTTGAAAAACAATTTGATGCCTCCAGAATAGTATGAAGGTCTTATTATGTTCATCAACTTTCGTTTTTTTTGGGTTCAAGTGTGTGTACTGGACTACTCGTGTCAAATTTTGTTTTTTTATGTTTATCTGTATTTTGGATCATATAGGAATTATTTCTCTATCCAATCATTATTGTAAAAATAATAATAATAAATGTTCAGAATGAAACTTACATGAAAGCTTTTTATTCATCTTGTAACTAACTAGGGCGCGAAACGTGCCGGTTCGAATAATGTTTTAAATAATAATTGTTTCGGGCATCATCTGTGCATAATTTCACTAAATAAAGACGTCCATCATTATTATTATTAAGTCAATGAAAGTTATGAATTTTTGCTTGATTTTGATTGAAACAAAAAAACCTACTTGATAAATTGTATATTTTAAAAATTTCTTCGTTACTAAATACATGTGTTCTGAAAAATAATCAAAGTAATTTTCGAATACTTACTGTCCTCCAATCGAAAATACTTTTTCCGTCGACCTCAAAATGAAATGGTGACTTCAATGTGTACGTACTTGAACATAAATAACCCATTTCAATTTTCAATTTATGCTATTTTAATGTGCAATTGTCATGGACAACCGAAAACAAAGCATTCAGAAGCAATAGGAGTAATGTCATAACTCTATTCGAAAAAAGAAACAAATTAATATTATGTCAAATGTATGTCTTGTGGAAAAGAAGAATGTATTTCGTAATTTTTTTTTTCAATTCCTAATGAGGTCGGCGCAAAAAATTTTGGAATCTAGTCGTTTATTTATCTCGGTCTGAAACTATTAACGCGCTCGCTAACAAGCTAGTGACTTGAATTTTTAGAGCTCAATTTAGATTGATATGTGTGTATAGTCCGTTCACGAAAGTTTGAGCACATAGCAGGCGTTTGTTTATTTATCTGAAGTTGGCAGTGTTTGCTGTCATAACGTAAAATAAAGTCAACGTTGCCGAATGTACCTGGCCTCGTACGACGAGCTTGCTAGTTATCAGAAAACTCTATGCAATAGTGAAAACATTGCGTATCAATCTGACAAGAAAATAAACAACATAACCTAAAATTTTAATATACATAGTGGACTATGCCAAATTTCCATGGCCAACCGACAACTCAAGGATATTTTCTCTGGAAGATGTTGCCAAGGAAAACCAGAAATGAAGGTCCTGAAAAATTATGAAAAAATATAGGTATCTGAGACAAATGTCGATTATTTACAGGTAAAGGGATTCTCTCAATTCGTTGTAACTTCTACTAGAATGAAATTCATTATTTGAATTCGTTTGATTCACCCTTTGCCAATAAATCCGATTTCGTATATCATGAACATGATTACGAGACGCAGTAAACAGCTTTTGAGATGCAGACTCGTTGAAACAATTAGCGTGTAATCGTTATTGCATTCGAAGCCTTTCACTAAACTTTCAATCGAATATAGTTAGTCCTTGCTAATCCTGAGAAACGCTGAGACTGAGCTGAGCTCTTACTCCTGTTCACGAGAACGTCTGCGATAAATAATTAATCAAGATAAATCTAATACGAAAGGAATGTTACTCAAACTCTGCTAATTACTCAAAGCAGAAATATTATCGAGAATCTTTTGCTCTGACTTTCAGACTGACACAGGGCGGATTGTTCATCATTCGCAAATTACGAAAGCGCTGTATCAATTTCGAAGGCACAAATGAAGGCAACGTCAAATAGTTATACTTGATCTGGAATGATGCAGCCAGAGGCAAGATATGCATTTAGGCGTTTCTGCGAGTGACAGGACCGTAGTTTATCGTTGTGGAATGAAAACGTTGATAACAAAGCTTTCTGGAAGGGTTTTTTATCTGTGGGTTTCATTATAAGTTGCTTATTTGTGAGTTTGACGACTCCTCATATTGAGTATCACCCATACTGAACTCTTTCTGGATACACATACCAGGTTGAGGGCAAGCAAGGACACTGATTGCATCTTCAGAAGAGAAGGCTCAACAAGTCTTATCGTTGTCAAAAAACGATTTGAGGCTGTTACGTGTGCTTTTCACAGACTACTGTTTCGTGAGATATCGCCTGCACAAGTTCGACAAGGAAAACTCCGACATCTGTAGGTTATGTCCGGATTATATGCATTTGCATATTGTCATATGCTATTGCATATTTGAGATATCTTCAGCGGTATTTGCATAGTTTAGCTAAAATCCAGTTATTATGCATATTTTCGGTACATATTTCTTCCCTGCGTTCCGAAAAAAGTGCTGAATCTGAAAAAATTCCACAAAATATGAGGTCTTTTGAGAATTAATACTAATAATTGTGACTTTTGTCAGATCACTTTCATCGCATTTGACAACGCAGTATTAGTAGCCGCGAGTAACGAAAGTATTCACATAATGAGAAAAATACGCCGAATGAACTTCAAGTTGCCATTGGCATTTCCAAATAAACTTCAAAAAAATTTGAAAGAATATCGAAAGGAAATCCAGGTTTTGAAGATTTGTCTCTTATCGAGACTTCTATTAATGGGACTGCAGGAGTTTCACCTGAAACTATAACGGAAAACAAAGCACCAAGATTCAAATCCTCCCCAGTTACGTCCATGGATGTGGAGCTAACCTTTTTCAAATACATAAAAATATTCAAAATTTAACAATTGAACTTTTGGAACAATCTTTAATTGTAAACGTTTAAAAAACATTAAATTAAATTGTAATACCATATTATTGAGAGTTATTGATATGTTAATTTTAAATAAAAATTACTTTTCTTGGTTTTTGAGTTCCCAAATGTCATTATTCAATATTGCATAATCTGCAAATTTTCGTGCATATTTCGCCTATTTTCGTGCATATTTCTACCATTTTTTATGTTGCATATAATCCGGTCTCTAGTTATGAGGATGGACCGCAGAAACCACCGAGCACATATTAGGCCAACTTTGCGAAAGATGTGACAGAATGCAGAAAGGTAGTCACTTTGCCAATTGACCACAATCGAATCAATCAATCAAGTTTGATGATATACTTCACAAAGTTCAAACGTTAAATTTTGGAAGCACATGTTATTCTCATATTCAATTATCTATCTGTTTGTTTTCGTTGTTGATTAGGTACTATTCTGTAACAGTCATCATTCAATTTGTTATTTCGAATAAGTGTAACAAACCCATATTACATTGACTGACTAGGTTTGCCAGATGAATAAAAAACAAAAATAAAGAAACCTTTTCGAACCCTATTTAGATTTATTTCCTCAATTTTCTCAATTAAATATACATAGCTTTGACATCCTAGAAACTATGAAGTTCCTGAAATGAAAGTAAGTTGTATAAACTTTTTGTTATAACTGACAACACCGTAGCTCTGAGAATATTTCAGATCGACAGAGCAATTACTTCTGCCTGAAAAACCCACATTTCAATACCTGAGAGGCATTAGGAAAAACTAATTAATGGTTAACATTAAGTTATTGAGTAATCGAAAACAATTCAATTATTTATAAATCGACATATAACCATGTTTGTTCGCCCTGGTTTGTGTTTTCAGCAACTAAAACAGCTACGAGCATTCAGAGCCTGAAAACTTCCTAAACCAACTCTGTTTTCACAGATCCCGAGGCGTTCACAATGTTAATATGATTTTCGTGTAGGGGCGCATTAATCAGGGTACCATTCTTATCTGTCCCCATTACACTGATGTTCTGTTGTTTCCCGATCATCATTAATCAAGAACGCCACGATCATCAACTTCTATAAGGAACAAATTACGTGTATGTGTACGAGGTTTTGATTATTTGCTCCCGACAGATAGATGTTTTGCCACGGGGACGAAATATATCACGGTTTACCGGATTGAGATTCTAATTTGTTAGTGTGGCTCTTCACGTCCCCACTGTCGGAACTTTTCATTTGTTCCCAAGTATGTGACGTTTAATTTATTAGGATTTTCGCTAAGTAATCGAGTGGAATTTTCCGGAAAATCGATGTTGACTGCGTATTACTTAAGCGTATCGGTTCGCGAGTTACAAATTGGAGGATGAAACTTTTGAGTTCCAATCAATCCATGACAAAGGGTTTTCCAATAAGGAAGTTTTGATTTTAAAATGAAGTTAAGTAGGAGTGATATCATATATTACAACATGGACAAAATATATCACGGTTTACCGGATAGATATTCAAATTTGTAAGTGTGGCTCTGCACTGTCGGAACTTTCCATTTAGTTCCCAAGAATGTGCCGTTCAATCCGCTAAGTAATCTGGTTGAATTTTCCGGACAATCGATTATGACATGCATATTACTTAAGCGTATCGGTTCGTGAGTTACAAATTAGTGGAGGAAACTTTTGAGTTCCTATCAATCTATATTAGAGGGTTTTCCAATGAGGAAGTCCAATAATCGAAATGTTATAATATTTCTTGCCACAGGTATGAAAAAGAAAACGATCACGGTTTACCGGATTGAGATCCTGATTTTTTAGTTTGGCTCTTTACACCTCCACTATCGGAACATTTCGTTTATTCCCAAGTTTGTGACTTTTAATTTGTTAGAATGGAGAATTGTGAGTTTTAAATAGTCGGATAAAACTTTTGAGTTTCTATCAACCTATAGTTCAGGGTTTTCCAATAAGGAAGTTATAATTTTGAAATGGAATTGAGTAACAATGGTAGGCATATATTTTGCCGCAGGACGAAATATATTACGGTTTACCGGATTGAGATCCTCATTTATTCGTGTGTCTCTTCAAGTCCCCACTGTCGGAACTTTTCATTTGTTCCCAAGTATGTGACGATTAATTTATTAGGATTTTCGCTAAATAATCTAGTGGAATTGAAACTTTTGAGTTCCAATCAATCTATATTAGAAGGTTTTCCAATAAGAAAGTTATAATTTTACCTAAAATTAAATGAAGTTGAAATGATTAATATGTTTTGCCACAGGGACGAAAAAGAAAAAGATCATGGTTTACCGGATTGATATCCTTATTTGTTAGTTTGGTTTTTTACACCTCCACTATCGGAACCATTCGTTTATTCGCAAGTATGTATATATATATATATATATTGCTTCGTAATACGCTGTCACCTCCGGGTAGTACCGAAGGCGCCCTGACCTCCGGGTGAAGGGGTGGTCGGAGCAGAAAATTTTTTGTTGATATATGTTGAGGGGAAGCTATAGAATCAAGGCATCTAAAGAGGGGAAAACATTTCAGAAAAAAAAATTTCATGAGACAAAGAAGGCTCTCATACCTCCGCGTATATTGGTTATGCGTGATACTTTCTATCCTCCGACAGGGTTGCCATATTTAAGCGAGAACTCGGAGGGCAATATGTACTACGAATCTGCAGTATTTATATATGGAATGAAGGGCGACGAGCTATTTTATAGTTAGTTCATTTCCATGTGGGTTCGATGTTTTTCCAGTATTTCATGCCATAATAAATTTCAATGGAAATTCTTCCACGTATTCTTACTATGTTGAGGTTTACGTGTACTACCATTAAAACTCGTCTTCGCCTTTTTATAGTGATTTTCGGTTTTCACCAAAACCTTCGATTCATCCCAAAATTTGAACGACTGGACCGATTCAACTAATTCTTTCGAGGAGTTCAGTACTAAAGTATCTCCTAAATTTAACATGTTCTTGAGACTTCAGTTGACTTTGTCTTCCGCGAAACCAGTACACTGTTATTTGTTTTTTTCGGTAAATGATAGTGACTACTCAAATCTTAGATGATGTAAATTCAAATTGTTAAATTTATTATTTCTAAATTCAGTAGTTATTTCTACCAAGTATAGAATAACCTAGATTTAACTGATTTATGAACTCTGACGTCGAATGAGAGCCATCTATGGACGTCATGCAGCCAAAAATTTACTCATAACATTGGTTCATAGCTTCGGTATGCACAAAAATTATTATATTGAAGTGACATTATTCTTCATGTCTTCAAAGGAATAAAGAACCAGACGAGATCATTACTAGTGTCATAAACGGGAAAAAAGAAAATATATCAGAATGTTTTCAGAAGGAAACTCTCCAGAATCAGTTGGATGTGAGTATATAAAAACTGAAGTACTTTGCACATTTCGAATTCCCATTAAATCACGAAAATCAATTCCAACATAGACAATCTCCGTTTAGTTAGTCTATATTCCAACTGTTAGTTCATAATGCCGAATCTAATTTCAAACTCAGATAATGTCACTTTTTATTCGTGAATGGATATTGCGGTAGGAGTGAAAGAAGGTCCGAAAGGAAATATCGACGACGTTGTGTATAAATGGAGTTGTTTAACCAAAAAAATTGTGACTTCTCGTAGCTGGACATGATTTTTCAGAATTCTGAATAAATTGAAATGAAGAATCTTCGGGACAATACCCCTTGCAGGAAAGTTCTGGGGTAGTTTTAATTTTTTTATTTTTTATATTTTTTGGGGTGCTGAATCCGAATTTTAGGTTTGCTAACAAAATTTCGTAACGGAGCATAGAATATAATACAAAAATAGAATGAAAATCTTATTCTTGGTCAGTTTTTTGCTTATTTCTGGGAAACTATCAACTTTTCGTGAAAAAGCTTTCCATACAAAATGAAAGTACATTAAATTTCCTACAAATTGTACTGCCACAACTTGTTCTGCGACAACCCGCTCTGGCTCAAATTATAGTTGAAAACGAGGTATTTTCTATGACATATAAATTGAAAAAAAAAATGAATTCTATGATTTCGATGATGCGATTCTCTTGAAATTTTGCATGAACTTTCAGTATATCAGTCTCGATTCACAAAATGAGTTTCACTCAAATCAGATATCTTGTTATGGAAATATAAAGATTCTTCTTTTCATTTTTCCAATTGAATTTTTCATGGTTTTGTTCACACTATGACCACAATATTCTGCATAAGGCTAATTATGAGCATCTTGCATTTGGCCGCAACATTTCATTTCGATTGGTTTTGTTTTGTCTGAGATATTGAGGAACAAGAATTTAGAATGGCCATGTTTTATGAAACAAAATATGGTCATTCAAAATATTTGTTCCTCAATATCTCAAACAAAATGAAACCCACTGAAATGAAATGTTGCGGCCCTATGCGAGTTGGTCATAATAAGCTTCATGCAAAATTGTGTGACCAAAGAGTGAACAGAACCATAGAAAATTCAATTGGAATATTGAAAGAAGAATCTTTATATTTCCATAACAAGATATCCGATTCGAGTGAAATTTTTTTTATGAGTCGAGACTGATATACTGAATGTTCATGCAAAATTTCAAGAGGATCGTATTATCGGAACCATATAATTTAATTTTTTTTCATTTATTGAGTCATAGAAAATATCTCATTTTCAACTATAATTTGAGCCAGAATAGTACTTTCATTTTGTATGGAAAGGTTTATCACGAAAAGTTGATAGTTTCCGAGAAATGAGCAAAAAAACTGACCAAGAATGAGATTTTCATCTTCTTTGTATTTATTTCTATGTTCGGTCACGAAATTTTGTTAGCAAACCTCAGATTCGGATTCAGCACATCAAAAAAGATAAAAAATGGAAGATATCAAAACTACCCGAAAACTTTCCCGCTAGGATTCTTTCAAGCACAAATATACTGTATTACTAGCCATTCAAAAGTTGTAATGAATCGAAATTTCAGTGAAAACCGAAATTCAGCCTGAATACCATCTTCAAAAGGAGGGGGCAATTTTAAATAGGTATTTGATTTTTGGCTGAATATCTCCCCTGTGTGGATGGTATATATATTATGTACTCTTCTTTGTGAGTCTTTGTGAGAGTGTAATGATGGAACTTTGAGTTATGACTGATGGGTAAGAAAAATTTTTTTGACTACATCTTTCATCAAAAATACATGATAAAAATAAATAATAATATCAATATAATTGAAAGGTTGGTGAGCTGGGGTGAATGTACTCAAGATTTATCAAATATTGTTTTATTGTGTATTAATCGGCAAATTCATTGTTTAGTGTCCCTATAATCTTGATTTCTGGATTGATTTTGAACTTGTTTGCGTTCTATATGTTCTAGTTCATGTGATGCAGATGGCGCCTGGGCGGGTGGGTTCGGATGCCTACTCAGATCACAAAACTTGAGAACAGATGAAATAATTGAACATTATTCGATACTTCAACCTAACTTTTTGTTTAACACACGCACGTACTTCTACAATTAAAGAATTTCCTTGTAGCGTTAGAAAGTTGATAACACAATTGAAAGCACAAAGAAAATCAATACATTACAATTAGAAGAACACCTTCCAAAATGATAGATCTTAAAGAATGTCTGTTAGATTGAGATAAATTCGAGATGGATACTTTTTCTGGCTCGCCAGGGCGAACTCTGCAATATTAAACTGTACTTTGTCACTTTTTTAGCCCTGATAAAGGATTTACTGGATCCGAAACGTTGGTAAATTGAAGAAATTCAACCCAAAATATTAAAATCTAAATTCCTGAAAAAATTGTTTTTATTATTGATAACATGGACGAAAATCCTGATACAGATCACCTGGGGGATTATTTAGCCAAATTGAAGAGATCTATGGTAATGAAATATGTTTCCGTTGCAAAAATGAGATCAATAGGAGGTTAGAATCAGTGAAAAACAGAGTCACTTTTCTACTGAGATGTAGATCTAGTTTTCCCTGATCACATAATTAATAACATTAGGAAAATTCATACTTTACAATTGGAAGAACATCCTTATGCTCATTTGGTTGACAGATCAATCAATCAATCAATCAAGTTTATTCGCTCAAATATAAATACATTGAAGCAACTTCAAATAAAAAGAATAAACAATTAGTTCTCGATGAGTGTAGAAACACTTGTTTCGAAATATATAAAGATGCATGAGAAAATTTCGAAAATCCATACTAATGAGAACACATAATAAAAAATTAAAAAGACTAACATCAAAAGATTTGAAAAACTAGTGGAAAACCAAAACCAACCATTCAAAGTTACTAACACAGACCAACGCATAACCAACTATACTTGTTGGAACCTTTTTGATCTAGTTGTGTTAGTGACAGTGGTTGTCAACGGATTGAATTGAAAAAAGTTGAAAGAGAAAAGTCACTCCTTTCCTTTGTATATATAAAGGGGCTCAAAACCTGGCGATGCTGCCAGGATGATGATGTTGAATTGTTCAGAATTCAGAAGACCATGAAGAATGTCAGTCCATTCGACAGCCAGACATGAGGAAATCAATATATGGTAGGCTTTTGAAAGAGAGAATTCCTTAGGCCGGAGTATGTTGGAACCCTTTTTGATCTAGTTGTGATATGACAGTAGTTGTCAATAGATTGAATTAAAAAAGTTGAAAGAGAAAAGCCATTTATTTCCTTTGTACATATAACGGGCCCCAAAACCCAACAGTTGGTCAACAGTTAATCCTTCTTCGGTACTTTTACTATACCTGAAGAAGCGAAGATCGTCTTGGGACTTGGTCCAAAGCATGTACCACAGCGGTTGCCAAAACTTAAGTTGATCAAAGATATTGAAGACTTCACACACACAATCACCAACAACGAGGAAGAAAAAAATTCAATAAGGAACAGATGTGTAGGAGTTGAACAACTTTATAAGACCAAACAAACCAATAAATTATCCTCTGAACAAATATTATAGGACTACATCAAAATTTGTGAGAGACCATCCGAACATCATTATTAGAAACTTGATAATGGTAACACCATCCTATTAATGTTTTATCGTTAAGCGTTACACCGCTGAAACCGAAAAAATGTTAAATAACGAATCAACATATGAAAACCTGAAATCTGATCCTACTAAAAAAACACAAGATAAAATTAATAATTTCTTGAAAAGTCTGAAATCAAACTCTAGTATATCTGAAGTAGAATATAAATCATTAATTTCTCACAATAGTGTTACACCTGAAATTTATTTCCTAAGAAAACTCACTAACGAAATATCAACTTAAGACCAGTAGTAAGTAGCATCAAGTCTCCTAGCTTTAAAATATACTATAGCATCACAGTGGCAGTACATAAAAAACTTCACTTATTCGAATGAAAACGAGTTTTTAACCTTGGCTAACTTATGCTTCAACAATGGTTATTTTTCTTTCAACAATGATCATTACAAACAAATTGATGGTACAGCAATGGGCTCTCCGGGAAGTAACACTTTCACAAATTTGATAATGCAGGCTTTATTTGATTTTGAGTCTCATGATTGTTTCGTGATTCCGCTGATGAAATTATATGTTGAAGATACCTTACTCTTAGTTCCCAAAAACGAAATTGAAAAAACTCTCGATGTATTCAACTCATTTCACAAAAACATTATATTTACCTTAGAAAAAGAAACAAATAATAGCATTTCTTTCTTGGACAAAGTTTTAACCAGAAATGAAAATAAACTCAACACGAACTGGTAGATAGAACCAATAAATTCAAATGGATGTATTAGCTACTTATCCAACCACAGTGCCACACAAAAGGAAAACATTGCAATGAATTTAATAAATAAAGCAGTAGTGTTAAGTAATGAGGAATATCATTTTGAAAATCTATAAAAGGTCACAAAAATACTGATAAGTAATAACTGCCCAATACATTATGTGGAAACATGCAACAATAACTATCGTAAAACAAAACGATCAACTACTGCATCAAATGTTGACACTCAGGATAATACAGACAGATAACACCAACTAATAACATCATCACAGACCATATCGAAAAAATTCTGTAGGTTAGTCTACTTTCCAATTCTGTCATAAAATTAATAAAACTTTCAGAGAACATAATTGTTCAGCTGCGTTCTATAACAAATTTGATAATAAAAGATTGTTTTACACCAAATTAAAGGACAAAACACCTCTTTTGAAACAATCCGAACTGATCCATAAGATTGTAATTGCCAAAAATGCTACATAGGTCAGACAAAGCAACTTCTTCAAGAACGGATCAGACAATACACTAATGACTCGGAGAAATTTGACAATGCACAAAAAACAGTACTGGCGGCACACACTCACACAGAGGGACATAAGTTTGACTTTAAAGGGTTACAATATCAGACATAGAGCAGCAATACAACAGAAGGTTAATGAGCGGAATGATTCATATCACAACCTATAAAACTGTTCACTTCAGAGAGGATTCTGAACACCTAATCAGAATTTATGATAGTTTGATTGACAATAATGATGGAACATTGAGTTATGGCTGATAAGTAAAAAAAAATCTGACTGTATCTTTCATGAATAATACATAATGAAAATAAAAACTTATATCAATATCATTGATAGGTTAGTTAGCTGGGGTGGATATACTCAAGATTTATCAAATATTATTTTATTGTGTTAATCGCCAAATTAATTGTTTAGTGTTCCTATAATCTTGATTTGTAGATTGATTTTAAACTTGTTCACGTTCTATATGTTCTAGTTCATGTGATGCAGATGGCGCCTGGTGGTAGATCACGAAACTTGAGAAAATATAAAATAACTAAAATTATTCGAAACTCCAACCTAACTTTTTGTTCAACACACGCACGAATTTCCTTGTAGCGTTAAAAAGTTGATCACACAATTAAAAACATAAAGAAAATTAATACATTACGATTAGAAGAACACCTTCAAAAATGATGGATTTTATAATGTTTGTTAGATTGATAAAAATTCGAGGTGGGTATCTGTTCTAGGGCGAACTCTGCAATTTTAAAATGTACTTTTCCACTTTTTTAGCCTTGATGAAGGATCAACTGGATCCGAAATGTAAGTGAAGATTTAAAGAAATTTAACCGAAAACATTACAGTACAAACTCCTGAAAAAATTATTTTTATTATTGATAACATGGACGTAAATCCTGATACAAATTCCTCACAAAATTTAATTTCTGCGAAGTGTTTTTCACTATCCGCTTGCGTTTCCACATTGCACTTTCCAATTATGAATGCGTTTCTTGGAACATTATTCATTTGAAAAGTGTAAAGTTCAGAGTAAAGTTACAAAGTATTTGCTGCAATAGGCCCCTGGTCACAAATTATTTTAAAGTCAACCTACTTCATCATTTCAAATACAGTTGGTACAAAATAAAATAATAAGTACAGGGTAATATCATAGCTCATTCGTTTTCATGAACAAGTTCGGAAGCTATCCTAAAAGGCGAAGGAATAAATATTGAAGAATCAAAATACCCTGAGAGTGCAGCTGTTTCTGTTTTTATGATGCATACGTCATTTAACGACCGTAACACGGCCGAGCAATGAGGATTGCAATGTTGCCATTCAAAGAGGTGGTATCGCAGTCTCTTTCTCCTCTGTTTATTCCTTCATATATAAGGCAGCTCACTAGCGCCGGTGATATATACTCGAACTAAAAGATAGTGAGATAGTCAAAAATGGTCGTATATGACCTCCACAAAAACTTTTGATATGTTAATCCTGGCACTCTGCTGATCTCAAAAATGCGAAAAACAAGGCAAAACGTTGTCACCTCCGGTTTCGGAGGTGAGAGGCCTATATATGAGGTGGCAGCGCAACCTGAGTTTCTATTTTGGAGGTGAGAATGACCCTTTATGAATATATATATATATATATATATATATACATCCCGCGTACTTGTTGCGTCCTTTCATAAACCGACATTGTTGCGTCCCAGAAATACGCTATTTAGAAGAAATCTGATTGAAGTATATTAATCTACGTAAAAAATTAGGTAGATCCCCAGTGCCAGATCTCCGATATCTGCAAAAATAAGAAAGCAATATACATGTACAATATGGCGTCCTTCATCTTCCTATCATTATTGCGTCCAGTGAATATACTGCTTTCACTTCTAGTACCATATTGCGTCCAAGCATATATTCTTCTTTCACTCTCAGCATGTTATGACGTCCAGCGATGTTGCCAAATTTATAAATTTTCTTGAATATCCTCATATGAGAATATTCGACCTTAATGACATGATCATTGGTTAGGTATAATATAGATTCTTCATCGGAACTTTACCATTGAACTATATGAAATTAAAGAAAGCCCTGAGCTGGCGCTCTTTACTTGAGGAGCCATGAGGATATTACCCCAAAATTTTTTATAGAACTTAAATTCAATTTTAATTATATAAATGCAAAATCTCAGTACGATTCGAAAACAGAAGTATGTTAAAACTTGACTCTTCACAAAATTCCAAAATTCAATTCTGTGGTTTTGATGATGCGATGCTCTCGAAATTGTGCATAAACATTCAGTATATCAATCTTCATACACACAATGAATTCCACTTGAATCGGATATCTTGTTCGAGAAATATAGAGATTCTTCTTTTCAATATTCCTATTGAGTTTTCCATGGTTCTTTTCTTACTGGCTACAAATTATTGCATGAAGCATTATGAGCATCCTGCATGGGGCCGCAAAATTCCATTCCAATTGGTTTCGTTTGGTCTGAGATATATAGGATCAATAATTTTGAATGGCCATATTGTATGGAACACCCTGTACGATTTGGCTGGTTAACAAACTTGACCAAGGCATTTTTAACCAAACTCGCCCTGCAAATTAAAAATCTCTAGGACAATCCCTTCGAAAGTAATCGTGCTAACGGACAGAATTGAATTTGACCATGAATTCGTCATAAGGAAGTCGAACCCTATTGTTAGAGACCATTTGCGGCCCAAAATTCGAAACAATGTCTTATTTTGCCATCAGGCAATCTAAATCTTGTTGATATCCAAATGTTAAAATAACAGATTAAGTGAATAAATTTCTCTTTATTAACAGAGTCGATATAAATTTAAAATGTAGAGACTATACCGCGTGTTTCACCGGCAGTGACCATTATAAACAATAACCGACTTCTGTAATTTTTTTTGAGAAGCTTTTGTTTCTTTTGCTTTTTTAAATTGGCAATCATTCGTAACTTCCACTTATACTGGAAATGATAATAACTTTTTTATTTCAAATGAGACTTTGAATTGAGTTTGACGATGAAGATTGACGAAGTGAATGTTCTTGCAAAATTTGAAAAGGATTGTGAAATCCAAACCATGGAATTAAAATATTTTTCAGTTATTGAAATGATTTAATGATTATTTAATTTTTCACAACACTTTGAGAATTGATTTGATATTCCAGTGCAGAAGAAATATATGACATTCGGAAATAACTTTTTTATTGGGATTCTCTTTCAGATAGTTTCAGGTAGGATATATCAATTCTAGTTCGAATATTGATGTAGCGCTTTTTTTAATAATTAACTGTTTTGGGTTCTTTGGCGTCATCTATTCTTTGTATTTTTCGTCGCAGCAAATCGAATCGTTGAGAAAATTTGTAGAAAAGGATATCGTCAACAATTTTTGTTCCTAAAAATATTTTCGAAAACAAACCATTTCTGAGATTGATGAAATCCAAAACACTTTAGAGTGTTTTTCGAAAAAGCTGTAGGCTTCAACACCACATATTCCAAAACCATCTGTTTGAACGCTCTCCTAAGGATTACGACAAAAAAATTTCAATAAGAAAAGTCTGCAGTAGGTGCTTTTGAGCGCTCCTTCATTTATGGCTCAATAAGGGTATCCATAAATTTTATGT
Source organism: Propylea japonica (assembly GCA_013421045.1). Lineage (NCBI taxonomy): Eukaryota > Metazoa > Arthropoda > Insecta > Coleoptera > Coccinellidae > Propylea > Propylea japonica. The sequence goes on from CM024239.1 coordinate 114,745,897, forward strand.
GTGGCTTAGAGATTGGTTATAAATATAATATCGAAAAATTCCTTGACTTGACAATACTTTTGAAATTTTGCATGAACATTCGAAAGTTTTTTCAGCAAATATTGGAATTTTTTTCTTGATATTTTGATTGAATTTTGTATGGTTCTCATACAGAAATTTTCCCTAATTTTTGCGTACTGCTCCATATTGATACTGAACATCTGAATGCAAAATGTAGGCACGATTGAATTGACATTTTCGGAATCACCTGAAAAAAAATCTGAAAAAAATGTGGGAAAAATAATGAATTCCCTGAAAATTTCTAGGCTGTATGACAATCTTTTCGGAAGTGATTTGTCATAAGGTAGTCGAACCTTATCGCTTTCGCTTGAGACCATTTTCGGCTCAAAATTGGAAAATTATAGTAATTTGGGAAAAACAATATAGCAGTCTTTCAAGTGGAACCGTAGGACAGCGCTTAAAATGCTGGGAGGTAACGTTCCAGAAAAATTTCACAGATATACTGTACTAAGTACAGGGTTTCTATAAATTATTATAACAGCGCAGTTTGCATTGGACTATTATAAATATTAATGTTCTCATGTAAACTTCAATTAAAACAAACCATACTGTGAGATATTGCTGTTTATTCCGAAGGGAATTGAATAATGTGACTTGAATTATAAGTTTAGTAGACTTTGCATAGAAACCATAAGATTCCAAAGCAACCTACGATGTTACAATCATTTATAAAGACCCCGTATATGTAACAATTGCTTGATTGGAAAATTTCAAGCAAAACTTAAACTGAAATCAATGAAAACTCACCCTCCGTTTTTTTATCGAACTTCTAAGCATCCAGTTACTATCACCTCATTTCGTCATTTCAGGAATTCATGTAGTAAAGAATTTCGTTATCTCTTTTGACAAACCAGCGCTCCAATTGTTCAAAGATGATTGAACGAGACATAAGAAGGCAAATTCATTTTCCACACACGTTGTTCTTAAATTTCGTCTTATCTTAAGATTCCCTGTGATGAAGATCTTTTCGAAATATTTATTGAAACACATATTCCACATGATCGGCAATGGATGAAGCAAAAGAAAATCTATGAGGAAACACTGTTTTTGAAGTACTGTCGATCATATTTATAAGTTTTTTCCGGTCCATATTATTTACCTCGTCCTGAATTTAAAGTTTGGCAAACAAGAGGCCATATCACTCTATTTTGAATTTTGTGATTTCGGTTCAGAAGAATTGACGATTCTTTTCAAAAATGTCTGTGTTCATCGCGAAAGGTAATGTATTTTGATCACATAATTCAAACTACATATTATTGTTAGTTCATCGTCAGGCAATACTAGATTCTTCTCGAGCTATCGTTTTTTTAAACGAGTCCTATATCGTTATGCGCAAATGTATGTAATTTTCGAATTTGAAGACGAAAATGGTCTCAAACGATAGGGTTCGACTCCCTGAAGAAAAATTCGTGGTCAAAATCAATTCTGTTCGTCGGGCCGGCCTTCCTTCGGTCGTTCGCACGATAACTTTCGAGGGGTTTCCTAGAGACTTGAAGATGCTCATAAAAGGCATCATGCAAAATTTTGAAGCCATAGTGTGAACAGAACCATAGAAAATTCAATTGGCAATTCGAAAAGAAGAAAGTTCATTTTTCCATAACAAGATATCCAATTCGAAAAAAAAATCATTTTGTTAATAAAGACTGATTTAATGAATGTTCATGCAGGATTTTGTGGTCATTGTGTTCACAGAGCTATAAAATATTCAATTGGAATATTGGAATCTTTATATTTCCTTAACAGGATATCCTATTCGAGTGAAATTTCTTTTTGAATGAACACTGATATACCGAATTTCCATGCAAAATTTTGTGGCCATAGTCAGAATCACAGAAAATTTGTACTGGATATTGAATAGAACCATTTTATATTTCAATAACCGATTAGAGTGAAATTCATTATGTGAATTTTCAAGAAGATCGCATCATCAGAGCCATAGAATTCAATGTATTTTTATTTATTTTTCACATATGCGAAGGAACATTGGTATACTACATGTTCATGCAAAAATTTGTGGCCATATTGTTAACAGAACCATAGAAAATTCAATTGGAGTATTGAAAGGAAAAATCTCTCCATTTCCATAACAGGATATCCGTTTCGGCTGAAATTCATTTTGTGAATCAAGAGTGATATAGGTACTGAATGTTCATGCAAGTTTTCAAGAGGATAGCATCATCATAGAAATCAATTTTTTTTAATTATTTTTTTGTACATATTTCATTTTTTGAATAATTTCCAAAAGTAATTCCGATTATGCTGAGATTTTGCATTAATATATTTGGTATCAATTTTGAGTCCCATATAAAAGTTTGAGGTAATAGACTTATTGCTCCACCAATGATCAGAGCTTTTCTCAATTTTTTTCAATATATCTTCGCCTGACCGAATGGAATGAATATAAATAATAAATTTTTTTTCCATAATTTGATAGAATTTTTCATTATTCTGATGAAACAATTTATTCTCTCACATTTCTGCGTACTGATTTGAACTGGTATCAAACATGAAAATGCAAACTTTCAGCTAGATCGTATTTAAAGTATCGGAATAGTCTGAAAAAAAAAATTGAAGAATCGATTATTCGAGAAAAAATTTAATTTCATGGTTCTGATGACATCCTTCTCAAATTTTGCATGAACATTCAGTGTGTTAATGGTCATTCTCAAAATAAATTTCATTTCAACCAGTTGTTTTGTTGTAGAAATATTGTCATTTCATGTTTTGTATTCCAAAAGTCAAAAGATCTTTTTATGTTTTTAGTTACACTATTGCCACAATATTTCATACATTGCTTGATATGAATATGCTTTATACGATCACAAAACGATTCGCTTGGTTCTATATTGTTCAAGAAATTTGAAAAGCAAAACTTAGAATGGCCATACTTTATAAAACACACTGTGGGATTTTGGTCATTAACGAACTTAACCGCAGCATAGAGACCCACCCTTAGAATTTCAATTCTCTAGGAAAATTTTTCAGAGTTTTAGTGTTTGGCCTTAGGAACAGAATTCATTTTGACCAAAGATTCGTTAGAGTCGAACTTTACGGTTTGAAATTATTTATGGCTCAAAATTCGATAATTACTGACATTTGGGCGAAACAAAATGTCGTTTAAGTTGAACGAGCTCTCATAAAACATGAAGTTGAAACACTTATTTTTAGTAATCGTAAGCGTTCACATGAAAGAGTTCAATGATTTATGCCATATGCTCATATGAGTTGAATGGTGAACGTTATGGATAATTTTTAACCAATGATCTTTCTGATCATTCGAATAAAGTGTCGTAAATTTTTGGAACAGACATCGAGGAGCAATGAACCGAGAATACTCAATCCTAATATTATAGTCCATGAATGAAAAACAAAAAGAGAGTCTATTCGCAGCCAAGCATCTCGAAATCATGGTACTTTATTTAAATATGAATGAGATGTAGGTGAAATAGAGACTGAGCGACGTTCCAGAAAACAATAGTTTCATTTTGAACATAAAAGCAGATCATAAGAGGAGATTAAGAGAAAATTTTCATCTTGAATATGATAATATAAATGATAAACTCGATGTTTCGGACGAATGAAGAAAGTTTTAAATGACAAAAATGTAATCATGGATGTCTTCAATGTCTGAAATCGAGTCATGTTTTTGATTGATTTCACTAGAAAAAAATTGGACGATCCTCAAACAACAGAAACCTTCAACATTGTAAGGCTACTCTTTTAAACTGACGATGAAAATAATTACTTAACGAATGTATCTTTGACCCTCTTTACATGTACAGCTTCATTTCAGCATTTTCGATTCTAATTCTTATTCCTGTTCGAAGAGTTGTTATGCTTTGAATTTTCCATCCACAATGTGACGAATGTCGATTCATTCAAACAAAAAAAATTCTTCAAGATTTCAATAAGTTCATACATATTTTTTTAACTCTAACAAAAACCCAAAAATATCCAGGACCCGCCAAATGGAATATTTTCATAATTCTAGCCGAGTAGGATTTCAAGGAAGTATTACCAAACAATGTACTAGATTGTGGAACGGAAAGCCGAAGCTTCAATCGAGGAGCGTTAGATTATTTCCAGATGTGTTGCTCGACTTGCAAGATTAGCTATACACTGTTGCCAAACTGGGGACGCAATATTATGCTTCAAGTGAAAGATGTATATTTGGACGTATATCAGCTTTCACCAGTTAAAGCGCCCTCGAAGCAGAATTTGCGTGAACTAAAAATATACTATTGCTTTCATGCAACGCACGTTACTGCGTCCCCAAACAGGATTTTACAAAAGCTATAGCTCATTCATCCGAGATTGGATTGATTTAATAACTTTCTAAAGGTTAGCCCAGACTACGCACTACATTTTGCGGCAACTCCCTTCAATGGGTCCCTTTAAACTTCACAGATATTGTCGAAAAACAATGCTGCGTCCGGTATACGGACGCAGTATCATTCAGGACGCAATAGTGTATGGCGCAATGTCAATGTATGGACGCAATATAGTACGCTGGATATATATATTATATATATATATATATATATATATCCGGGTCTATGGCGTCCTTCGCCTTCCGGTTCCTAATCTCCAAGCCTTCCTATCTTGCCAATCCCCTGGATGTAGGTTTCGTTCGGACATAGCTTTTTATATCCCTCAAACCATGTTTTTTTGGGCCTTCCTCTCTTTCTTCTTTTCGGTGGTGTCCATTTCAAGATCATCTTTGGTAGACGCTCGTCGCACATCCTTTCTACATGCCCGTATCAGATCAGTTGTCTTCTCTGGATTTCGTCTATGATTGTTCTCGCGACTTGCATGACATCTCTGATCCTTTCATTCCTTATTTTGTCCATTCTGGATTTTCCTGCAGATCTTCGCCAAAAATCCATCTCAAGGGCCAGAAGTCGACGTTCTACACCCTTAGTTAATTGCCACGTCTCACACCCGTATAGCACTATACCCTCGAAGATGGAAGTGTATATCTGATGTTTTTTCTCCCGCGATATGTTTTTGGACCACAATATTGAGTTCAAACATCCAATGACCCTTCTACCTTTCAGTATTCTCTGCTCAATCTCAGTTTCTGTTCGGCCGGTGTGATCAATTTGAGCCCCCAAGTAAGTATATTTACTACATGTTCCTATTTCTACGTTGTCGTCTAAGTGTAGATTATCTGCTTCCTGTCCAATGCACAAGTATTTGGTTTTGGTTTTATTCACAGGAGTCCCCACTTTTCGTATTCAGCGAAGAGCCTTGTTGTCATAAACTCTAAATCTTCCTTGTCCTGGGCCACTACCACCTGATCGTCTGCGAAATGGAGAGTGTACAATGTTTTTGTATCGTTTAGTTGTATTCCCATACCACTGCAAGATTTTCTCCATTTTCGTAGCGTTTCGTTCAGATATATTTTGAATAACGTTGTGGACAGACAGCATCCCTGTCGTAGGCCTTTTGATACAGAGAAACTTTCGGACATACTCTTACCTAGCTTTATTCGTGACGTTGCGTTGCCTAACTATAAAGCTGTTTGATGGCTTGTATGACAGTATTATTTATTGGGGACATTTCTGAAACTTGCCATAGCTTTTGGATAGGGACATTGTCGTAGGCTTTTGTAAGATCGACAAAAAGAAGGTGGACCTCCCTGTATGTAGCCAATCCTAGCTTTCTATTTGCCTGAATAATTTCCGAAATCACTTCAGTTGGAAGTGAAGTGATTTTGACAAATAGAACATGCCTTTTTCGGATGACAATCAACAAAACGATAGGGTTTGAAATCAGAGTACCATCGACGATAGTTCGGACGGAAATTCTAAAAGTAATATGTATTATTCATTACTAGAAATGAAAACCGAGGATAATTATTCACTTTCTGTTATGTTAAAAAGTAAATTGTAAACTTTCACCAAAATGTTAGGTTATGTTATTGTTATGATGAACTGAAGTGATTGTGGAAATTAAACTGATTTTGTCAGAAAGCAACATCAGTTGGAAGTGATGCGCATCAGTTCAAAATCACAACATTGTCAAATAGAACGCGCATCAACTGATTTTACATCAGTTTGGAAGTGATGCGGCTTCAAATAGAAAGGGCCTAATTTCTTTTCATTTAGTTGAACCAAACTAAAAATATGATCCACACATGATCGTCCTGTGCGGAAACCTGCCTGCTCTTCTATTTCTTGTGTTGAGTATTTTTGTTCGACTATACTCCGGAGGATTCGACCATAAAGTTTACTCATCGTACTTGTGACTGATATGCATCTATAGTTGGAGCAGTCATCTCTTCTTCCCTTTTTATGGATGGGTATTATCCATGCTTCTTTCCTTGTAGATGGTATCGGTTCTCCGTTAATATATCTGTTCATTAACTCCTTTAAGTACCTTATTATGTGACGTTTAATTTATTAGAATGGAGAATAGTGAGTTTCAAATTGTCGGATAAAACTTTTGAGTTCCTATCAATCTATAGTTCAGGGTTTTCCAGTAAGGAAGTTATAATTTCGACATGAAATTGAGTAAAAATGGTAGGCATATATTTTGCCACAGGACGAAATATGTCACGGTTTAAAGGATTGAGATTCTAATTTGTTAGTGTTTCTCTGCCTGCACGTCCGCACTGTCGGAACTTTCCATTTATTCCCAAGTATGTGACGTTTAGTTTATAAGGATTTTCGATAAATAATCGAGTGGTATTTTCCGGAAAATGGATATACTGCGTATTACTTAAGCGTATCAGTTCGTGAGTTACACATTGGTGGATGAAAGTTTTGAGTTTCTAGCAATCATAGTGAAGGGTTAACCAATGAGGAAATTATGACTTTAAAAAGGAATGAAGTAGAAAAGTTATGTGCTTTGCCAAAGGGACGAAACATATTACGGTTCACTGGATTGATATTTCAACTTCTTAGTGTGACTCTGGACGTCCCCACTGCACTGTATGAACTTTCCATTTGTTCCCAAGTATTTGATGTTTAGTTTATAAGGATTTTCGATAAGTAATCGAGTGGTATTTTTCGGAAAATGGATGTACTGCGTATAACTTAAAAAAATCGGTTGTATAATTCAGCAACGTTGGTAGATGCAACTGTTGTAGCACTTTTGTATCAGTAGTGGAATATCTTGGTCTTCTCGTAGTTTGGGACCTCCAAAACAGATAACTATCCATTGAAACTCCCAATTCTTGAGATGAGCAGAAATCCATTAGAATGCTTTTCATGTAGCAATAACTTTTCGGATTGTTACTATCCAGATGCAAGACTCGACACTCGGAAATATTAAAAGGTAAGTGCTGATTCACAATGGACTTAACCATAACGAACACGTAAACGTACTTTGTCCGTAAACGTCATGGTGTTCAGAATGGACTTTGGGCGCAGTAGCAAATTATAGACTAAAAAGATTTCATAGCTTAAACAAATTGTTACTTTGCGTTTCAAATTATACTCACCCAACTGAAATACAATATAAATGCCCAAACTTGTCGCTGGCCCCAAACTATTATTATTATTGTCTTGTCTTTTTACGTCATTTTGACGTATTGGGCTCACAACTCACAGAATGTGAACAAATTTCTAAAATTAACGTTAGAATTACGGACTACCATAAGCTCAACGTAAACGTAAAAATTACAGAGCCTATTGTGAACAGTTCCATATGATTTGCATTGGTTCAACTTTGCGTTTTTCGTTTACGTTGCGGGAGTTTTATGGTTACGTCCATTGTGAATCCAGCATAACAATCAATACGTCTCCTATTTTTTTATTGTAATACAGTCATTCTGAAGAATATCACCAGATATATGCAACCTGCGTAGAAAACACCAGGTATCGGAAGATACCAACTTAGGTAAATCTCCGACATAGATCAGAAAAAGAAAAGAGTCTACATGGAACCTTGAGGTACTCCAATACTCAGTATGCTCCAAGAAAACCTCTAACTGGAACTCTAACTGGAAAATCACGGCCAGCAAAAAGCTCTAATCCTCTGCAGTAATAGAAGACGTGGGTACACCTCTTCCCCCTTAAGGAGACTCGGAAGATACGAAATGAATCCAGATAGACGACATCTATGTCTTTCTATATCAAAAAATACTGTTATTGTCGTGGTAAAAGTAAAACAGAACAGCATCCCAAATGTGTTCATTTCAGAAATGAGATTCAGTGTGTAATTCCGTTGTTTTTCCATTCGGAAACAACAGATCGACTGTAACTCCATTACAGTTCCACTTAATTATAATCCGTCAGCGAAAACATGTTTCATCGCAAAGAAAACAAGAATGCGGCGGAACTTTCAAGATGTATTATCCTCTTAACGGCTCACGTTTTCCACTCTTACGAAACCCTAACAATGAAGGCCTTAAGTGATGGTGTTCTATAAGCTTCTGTAGTTATTACTAGGAATTTTGTCAAGCAGGAACAGACATGAGGAGCTCTCAACATTCAGTTGTAGGGGAACGGCGAAGATGGCATGCAAGTTCCAAATCCATAATTCCAGCAATAAAATGCCTACGTCTTATATGCTAATGGATCGGCTTCAAGGGTTGCGACCCTCTGTAATATCGAGTCACTCTTCATCTTCAAAGTAAACAAGCGACTGACTGTATATTACATTTGTCACATGCAAATGCGTCAATATGAACTCTTGCTGGCGCCTTAAGAATGTATATAGTACTTGGTAGCATTGTGAAGAAAAAATTTTTTTTATGAAATGGTAGTATTAGCGAAACCAGGAATTGAGGGTGTAATGAAAATGATAATGATTTTTGCACAAAACATTTTCATGGAAACAAACTTCATCACAACAAACTTTCAATATGCCTTTGGAATCTGCTGTGCTGGTATCTCAAAAAAAGGTTGTCTTCGAGGATCGATTTAATGAATTATATATAAAAATGAGCCTTATATCGAAAAATGTCTAAAAAACATCATAAAAGCGGGTATATTATCTTGGAAAGGTGGAGGTGAATGAAAAAAAGAAACACACTGTTACTGGATTAACACGTCAGGTAAAAGGCAAGCAAGGAGACTGACAGCCATCGAAAGAAATGGTTCTATAAGCTCTAACGTTACACAGTAAAATATCGACGGGTATTTGTCACCGAAATAACACCTGGAGGTGTCTATATCTATACACACCATTTTGGTGTCTATTCAACACCATATGTGCAGTGTTCAATAAACACTCCAATGATGAATTTATTTTATACCGCCAGTTGTTGATATTTGTCCTCCTATGGTAGCAATTTTTTCCCGGAAGGTGTAAAAGTTTTTTTTTGTGTGGTTCAAAGAATACCTCCTAGTGTGACAACTTCACCATAATAGTATATTTTCTTCACACCAGATTTCTTCAATGGTTGATATAACGCCAATAATTATTGAAGATTTCTACACCAAATTGAGTGTTGAAATTTTGCATTGGTTATTTTCGCACCGAAAATAGATTGAATTCAAAGGTATTTTGAATATGCCCAATGAGAAACATGATTCAAGGGCTTGCAACATACAATACATAAATAATAATCTTATATAAATATACATTTATGAGGTATTTCTAGTCAAAAATTAAGAATTGTGTATAAATGAACTAACTTACATCACAGTGTGATTGAGTTCTTCCGAAGAAAGAAAAAAAGTTGTTGATTTGGACTTGATCCACATTAATTCTGATCAGCTCACTTAGACAGCCACTTTCATCTGACAGGTAATTTGAGATTGGAGATTTCTGTTTTCACTCCAGCTGCCAATTGTAGTGATGTGAATTTTTTAAGACCTCAAACAAATACACACATTTATCTAACTCACAAAGGCCATTTGAAACTAGATAATAAGATTAGATTAGAGGAGGGGCGACAGATCAAAACCGACCTTGCGAGCACCTTGACCTTTAGATCTATTGTGCATCCCCGCGCTGTTTACCAGTCAGGCAGCAATGTCTCAATTAACTTCACCACCTTTCTGGGGGCCACATCCATTACTTGTTCAGGCTTTAGGAACCTGGAGCCAAGATGCCGTAACCGTTTCTGGTGAACAGCTCCACACTCACATAGCAGGAGTCTTGCTGTCTCGGTGTAGTCTTGACAGAAGCGACATTTACTATCGGGCGCCTTTCCCATGTTTTTTAACTGATACCTCACGAGACAGTGCCCAGTGAGAGCGCCCGTCAGTTTCCTCAGTTCCTATTTGCTGAGTGAGAGGACTTTCTTGGTTCAGCTCTTCGAGTGCCAGGACATAAGCTTCCTCTTTTGTTCCCAGTCCTTAATAGCCATTGCCTGATGGCTGGCTTGGAAGCTGCAAAACGGTTCTAGTCCAGTGAAGGGGGTTGTTCCCCCTTCCCTGGCCAGTTGGTCTGCCGCTTCATTGCCGTGAATCCTGGAGTTACCAGGCACCCTGATGAGATTGACCTGGTTCTTTTCTCCGAGTAGGTTAAGTGACGTTTTGCATTTCCAGACCAACTTTGATTTCACTGGTGTAGAGTCAAGCGCTAGCAGGGCTACTCTACTGTCAGATGCTATTATATTTCCTCTCTTTGGTAGTTGCGTTCCACACAGAGCGCAACGCACTCCCTTATAGCAGGTGTCTCTGCCTGAAAAACCGAAGGACAGTGACCCATTGGTATGGCTAATTGAATTGAGGGACCGTAAATACCGGCTCCGACTCGTCCGTCCTCAGTTTTCGAGCCATAATTATAAAATGCCGTAGACCCTCTGGGGAAAACTAATTCTTTATTAGCCCGCTGGTCACGACCTAGGAATGTCGTAGTAAAGTTTTTCTGAAACTCGTGTCTCAAGGGGAGGTTATCTATGACTACATCCTGAAGCTCCTTACATTCATTTAGAATGCCGAGGTGCCCTGAGTAGTCATCAGTTTTCAGCTCCCGCTTCCTTGCTACCCGGAGAGCCCATCTGGCCGCCTCGCTTTCCAGAAAAATCCCTGGTGGAGGCAGGTCCAGGATGACTTGAATGACAGCAGTTGGGCTGGAGCGAGATGCGCCTGTTATGGACAGACACGCTGTTCTTTGTAGTTTTCCAAGGGCTAGTTGTCCCGAAACTAGTTTTGCTCTTGGCCACCAAATGAGAGCCGCGTAGCTCACGATTGGCCGAACAATGGATTTGTAAATCCAATTCATTAGTTCAGGTTTTAATCCCCACGTACCTCCGACCATCCTCTGGCATATGAAGAGAGCTCTCTGGCCCTTACTGATCACAGTTTTGAGGTGTAGACTCCAGGAGAGTAGTATTTGAAACTAACGAAACTATTACTATACTACTATACTCCGTTCACGAAAGGTTGAGCACATAGTAGGCGTTTCTTTATTTATCTGAAGTTGGCAGTATTTGCTGTCATAACGTAAAATAAATTCAATGTTGCCGAATGTACCCGGCCTCGTCCGACGAGCTTGCGAGTTATCAGACAACTCTATGCAATATTGACAACATTGCGTATAAATCTGACAAGAAAATAAACATCATAACCTAAAATTTTAATATACACAGTGGAATATGTCAAATTATCATGGCCAACCGACGGCTCAACCTTTCGTGAACGGACTGTACTATACTATCCTTGATATCAGTATTCTTGATGATGAACATCCATTTTTTTATGTTTTCATTCGATTTTTATAAACACCGACATAATACTTAATTGGGGCTTGAATAGGTTACCAAAGTCTAGACACTCTGCAAACAATGGAACTTATGGCGGAACCGAAGTGTTAGTTTAGCGTCTTAGTTTCTACGCTTTTATAAACGGTATGGTACGGTGTTGTATTAACCACTTACGGATTCAATGTTGAGCACCAGATGGTGTTATATATTGAAAATGTCTGTGAGCCGGCGTTGAACCATATAAAACGGAGTTTTTCAGATTCACTACTGTCAATGGTGTTAGAGTTAATAGCATTCGGTGACAAATAGTGTGTGTTGTGTTGTGTACAAATTTACAACGTCAAATTTTTTACCGGGTATCAAGAAACGACTGCTACTGGACTTCTAATAGATCATTTTCATGAGATATCTTCTACACAAAAAGGAAAATTACGATATCTGTAGTTTATGTGGATCGGCCACATAACCGACATAAGAGCGAAGTTTCCTAGGACAATAATCAACTTTGCGAATGAGGTTACCTTCCTGGTCAAAATGTAGCTCTAGTATGGTAACACACCATGCCAGTCGACGACGATCTAATCTAATTGTGTAGTGAGCATTAACGAAATATAAATGAATAAAATTTCAGCAACAAAAATGAGAGACCTTTTCTGAATGATTGAATAAGTACCAGATATTCAGTGCAAATCACATTTCACAAGGATTTATACCAGACCAAATTTTTAAAAACACTCTCTATAATCGCATGGAACAAATCAAAGTGAAATTTCCCTCCGATCGCACCCCTCCAAACATCCGGAATCACAGATGCCGAAATTCCTCCACTCATGATGTCTGTTTACAAAAGCACTATTTGTCAAACATTTTATTTTCTTTCGCAGTTCAGTTCGCAGGATAGCGACGATCCTGCGTAACTGGAGGCGAGAATGACATATAGGCTCATTTGGGAAGAAGCGCACTTCTTGTGTACTTTTATAGCAGCAGATTACTTTGTCTACACAACAGATTAAGGCAAATATTTTTCATCCAGAATTTGCGAGGGGATTTGCTCGCTTGACAAATAAATTTGACAAGGTTGTGATATTATGCTCTATGTAGAGAAGGTATGTCTGCCGAAACTTATTTGATTTAACGAATTCGAATAAAAGTTCAGTCTACTGAAGTTTCACGGTAAGATGAATATTCCTGTGCGACAGATCATTTGTCCTTATCTTCGAAATATCTGTTAACCTTCATATTTGTTTTTCTGGAGACTGCAGAATTTCAGCTTGTTGATACAATTCAAAACAGAAATATAAAATGAGCTAGTCGAAGAAATACTGTTCTACCTGGATCGTCCGTGTTTTATCATACGATATGAAATGAAACAAGAGACATTTTAGACCTCAGCTTAAACCTGGCTTACACGGTCAATATTATTGAAGCAATATTATTGACGGCAATACATTTTATTCTATTTATTGTTTCAATGCACTCCTTATACGTTCAGTATATTGATCAATATTCGTTATTGCTTCAATATTATTGACCGTGTAAGGTGGCCCTTAGACAATATCAGTTTGATTTATAGAATGGATAACATAAGTTCAATAGGCCAGTGATATAATGATTCTCAAGTATAAGTCAAACCTTTAATTCGAAGTGTCATTGTTTGACATTTGAACAATTATTATTGTTTGTTAGTAGAAGGTATAAGGTTAATAAAATTGGAGCGCTACACGAATGAACGACGCATTCTCATTGTGAAATTGTTTTACCAAAATTGTGAAAGTTGTGCAGCTACAGCTCGCAAATTGCGATCAATATGGGGTTACAATAATGCTCCAAAAGAGTCAACTGTAAAGCGATTAATGGAAAAATTTGCTGAAACTGGGTCTGTCACTGATGTTAAGACAAAAACGCGCCTTCGACCAGGCTCTATCGACCGAAAAAGCGCATCAGTACGTGATAATGTCGCTCAAACTCCATCCACCTCAATTCGACACCGAGCTCAGCGAATTGGTGTTTCCAAATCCACTTTGCAGCGAATTTTGACGAAAGATTTGCATCTTCATGCATACAATTCAATTGACTCAGGAACTGAAGCCAGCTAACCATGCACAGCGAAGGGAGTTCGTTAATTGGGTATTGGAGAGACAACATGAAAATGCTGATTTTGCCGGTCGTGTTATTTCGCGTTTTGGAGACCAGAATTGGCCGCCTAGATCGTGCGATTTAACACCATTAGACTTTTTTCTTTGGGGTTTTTTGAAGTCGATGGTTTATGCGTATAAGCCGACGACGACTCAAGCCTTAAAAGAGGAAATTGGACGCTGCATTAATGAAATATCGCAGCATTCATGCAAAACGGTCATTGGAAATTTCATTGAAAGATTGCGTATGTACCAGCAAAGCCGCGGCGACCATTTGCCCGATGTGTTGTTCTATACATAACCTTGTCTTATCTACCTTACGATATAATAAAGAATTCGCGATTTTTTTTGAATATCAACGTTTTATTTAAAATTTAAATCTTGCGTTCTTGTTGGGACACCCTTTAGAAGTCCGATGTGTTTGACTTGTCCAGGAAGTATTTCGATAGGTTGGTTGCCTGTTCGTCTGCCAAGTATTGCCTGCCTTGAGTTCAAGGAATAATTGTTCTTTTAGAATGATTCTAGTCCGCCTATGTACAAAGATTTTGCATTTTTGTTGTAGGCGATCTATATCTTGCTCATTCGACTGCCACAACGGGGGAAGCATAGGTGTTTACAGCTTTTGTGAGATTTCTGCTGTTCAGTTTTAAGAAAGCTCCTCATTCTACTGGTGAACTTCGCTATTAGCTCATGCCTCATCAATCGTTAGTCTATTTGTTAATTGCTGCTGCTTGTATCTTAGGTTCTTCCTATGAGGGCTACCGTTCTTTTCCTCGCTAGCTGGCGCCTCTGTTGCGTGAGGTCCTGTCAAAGTTTCTTGTACTGTCATTGATTTATTATATTAAAACAAATTCATATTTATAAGCGTTCGGAGTTATGAGTCGTATGAAAAAAGTTTACATTCTATTCCATGAATACTGTACAATATCGAGCATGCCGCAGGGTTGTGCAGTTCTGTATTGTTCAGAAAAAAAGGGAACGATAAGACTGTCCTAAAGCAGCTGATGTTACCCCTTCAAAACATTCTTATTTTTGTGAAAAACATTTCAACCCTGGTTATAATACGTGACCTAACGATCCTAATACAGAAAACCGTGAGTACCTAATAATCTTTTACATTATGTTGCTTCAGACACTTTTGTTTTACAATAATTGAAACACTGAAGTTATACTTAGTTGTATTACTTGTAATCTACCGTTGAAAATTTTTCAGCTATTCCTAAATGAAAACTGAAAGCAATACCTAGCCAGTTTTGTGGGTACCAGGAAAGTGAGGAGAGATATGTATTAAAATACTAGTAGAGAGAGTTCTTGAACGCAGAAAGAAATTTGAAAATGCAAGAATCAGTTCAACTGTAGGGAGTCTTCTTACGGTACCCGTGAGGTGAACACATGCATTCGCTCGATAATCTTATCGTTTTATCAAGTGAAAATAATAATCTTTCCGATATCAATGAATATAAACACAGTCAACTACCACTGTAAGTAATTATATTTATTCATAAATGGAACCGACCATGAACAATCATCCCTCAAATTCTACTGATCTCAACAGTACTGGTCACAGTACTACAATGGACTCTCAGCAGTCTCAGTTATCTCAACCAACGACCTATTCATCTAAAGTCAGCCAAATTCAATTCCCAACAAGAAAACAAGCAATAGTTTTCAATGCAGTTGAGAATGTTCCAACATTTGAGTACACACTAGCAGTAGGAAAACTAATGGGCCCAAGCAACATCACTATGCTTCAAAAATATCGAATAATAGAGTTTGCATTTATCTTTCGAGCGTTGAATCAGTAGATAAATTCATGTCTGCTCATGGATCAATCAAAATCTCCAACCAGATAATCCCAGCTAGAAGTAATAACCCTTCAATGAGACTTGTACTATCTAATGTATCCCCATCAATTCCACATACTATCCTGGAGAAACAATTACAATCTGTTGGAATAAACATTATTTCTCCAATAAACTTTGTGAAAATGAATATTCCTGACCCTGAATACTCGCATGTCATGAGTTTTCGAAGATATGTTTTCATAAGTCCTCAAACACCAGAAAGCATTCCTGAAAGTATTGTAGTGGAATTCGAGGAGACTCAATATCGTATATTCCTCACTTCTGACGATGCTTCCTGCTTCATATGCAAAAGAAAAGGACATCTTGCATCAAAATGCCCCCAAAAAAGTAGTTCTCCTGATATTCCAACTCCAACATTACATAACACAAGAGATGAAGCGGAGGAATCACATATGGAAGTATTCATACCTCCAAAAGAAACTCTACCAGGGCAAAAACGCTCAATTTCCGAAACCCTAACTCCCAGCCCTGAAAATGAATCACCAGAAAAAATTTTTGTTAAACCTAAACCTCCAAAAAAACCAAAGGCTGAAGTTTCCATAAGTTCAACGAAAGGTCCCCAACTAGACGAAGTACTGAAACCCGTGAAGGAAGTAATAAATAACGGATCATATATTTGACATACGAACAACTCTTGAATTTCTTCGATAATTCGCAAAAATGCACAGATATTTGAGCGTGGCAAAGAGGTACACAGACGATATAGGAGGAGAATCATACACATGCTAACTCTTATTTATCCGTATATAAAGGATAAATCAATGAAATCTAGATGTACGAAGATACGTAACAAGCTAACCAAACAACTAGTAACTCCCGACTGTAATACAACTTCTGATTCTGAAAGCGACATTTCACACATGCAATAAAAATGGCTATTATACTACAGTGGAATATAAACGGATACTACGCTCACCTAGAAATGCTCAAAGTACTCTAAGTGAAACAGATCCTAAAGTTATATGTTTGCAAGAAACTCATTTCAAACAGGAAAGTAAAGGGGAAATAAAAACCAAAATGCCAACACTGCGACTCCAACCTAACAGTACAGCATATTTTGGAAAAATGTCCTCTGCATCTAGACGCTCGAAACCATTACAAGTTGACGTCAATTAATGAGACTTTAGGTTTTAGGTGTGATATAAATTTAGTAAAAACGAGTAACGCCCAGATCTACCTTTCGGGTAGATTCGCCTTTTCGCCCAGATACGCCTAAAACAGTTTAAAGAACCCATAGAAAAAAACCGGGTCAGAAAAAACTCAAATATAACATAGCTCTATGGTCCGTAACCCAATAACTTCCTAAAGGAACAACTTCAATGATTCTACTGAAAGCTACCTGTTATATCGCGGAAATTCAACTTTTTGACTCGCCCCTGTATAAATCCGAAGCATATCATCTATATTTAAACTCCCACCTCCTATAACAAATCATTCGAAATTCAAAAGCCCCTTCAATTTAATTGAAAGCTTTCTGTTATAACGTAGAAATGTGAAATAATTGATAGATTTAAAGAAGCACCCTGTATATATCCAAAACGTACCTATATAAAACATTCATATACAAATTTTCAATCATTTTCATCAACTTATTGTGAACCTGCAAAAAAAACTTTTTATTCGCAAAAAACGGAACACGCCACCATTGGGATTCGAACCCTGGACACCACTGGTATCAATCGGTGAACCGAGTCTCTTAACCGTTGGACCACTCGCCTTGTCACATATAATTGTGAAAATATCAGACTTCAATGGGTTTTCTTAGCAATCAGTACGAAAATTGATCTATATTACTTGAATTATAAGAGAAAAAATCTATGCTGATATAATAAATCACACATCACTTCAATCTTGAGAAATAGCACGCTTTTCAATCGAAATGAATAAGATTAACTCGAGAATTTATCGTTTTTGAAAACTTTCAAGGTCATTCTTCCGTGGTATGAAATGTCAAACAAAGCAAGAAAGGATTTGAAAACGTATCGGGAAATAGAAAAAATGTATTGAATTATCGATAATTATTATCATAATACATACAGTTCAATATCGTTTCCTGTATTTTTCCCTAAAAAACGAATAATCTTCGAATTTTGTTCGCCTTACGTTATTTGTCAATGGGAAGGGAGGTAAAAGTTTGTTGTTCCTAGTTATTTTAAAGTTCCTAAAACAAAAATTCTTATTGATAAACGTTCTAAAACTATTCAAAATTGATATTCATACCTTATTTCATTCAGTTCTGTTCGTTTTCAGTAACAAATTTGCAAAATTCCTAGGATATTCATCACTCGTAAGCTGATCTGACAGTTCTCGTAATTATTCGATGTATTATTTCTGTGCTCTTCCCCTTGTCAAACCCGGTTTTTTCAAAATTCCCGATTTTCTCGATCTTTTTTCGCCAATTTCCGTTTGGATCTCGAAAAAGAGAATATGCCTATGCAACGTGTCGCTTCTTCGGCTTTCTTTATACACCGCTCGCGTTCCTCTCCCCGTAGCGGTTCTCCCTAATAAGGCGACATAGTGAGGGTACTTTTTGCCGAAATCGCGAAAAAGGGTTTCTTCTAGCGCAATTTTCGGGCACTTCCCGTAGGAATAAAAACGCGATCTCGACGTCTACGCGTAGCTCGATCTTTGCGCTTAGAGTTCTATACCCCCCATTTCCCAGATCGCGCCGGTGGCCCCCGTCAGCTCCCTTTTCCCGAACCCCTTTTCCCCGATTTTACGGTACCCCTCCGCCCCCCTACCGGTCACAACTGTGGTCCTTATCACTTTAGTATTATAGACTAGTATGCGCCCAGATCCGCCTTTCGGGTAGATTCGCCTTTTCGCCCAGATACGCCTAAAACAGTTTAAAGAACCCATAGAAAAAAACCGGGTCAGAAAAAACTCAAATATAATATAGCTCTATGGTCCGTAAACCCAATAACTTCCTAAAGGAACAACTTGAATGATTCTACTGAAAGCTACGCAGAAATTTAACTTTTTGACTCGCCCCTGTATAAATCCGAAGCATATCATCTAAATTTAAACTCCCACCTCCTATAACAAATCATTCGAAATTCAAAAGCCACTTCAATTTCATTGAAAGCTTTCTGTTGTAACGTAGAAATGTGAAATAATTGATAGATTTATAGAAGCACCCTGTATATTTCTAAAACGTACCTATATAAAACAATCATTTGAAAACTTCACCGATTTCATTGAAAGCTTCCTGTTATAACGTAAAAATTGAAAATTTTTGACTCGCCCCTGTATAAATCAGAAACATATTTTCGACATTCTTAGGAAAATAGATGAAATTCAAATTAAATGAATACTTTACTCGATTCAATAATTTCATCGATTCCACTGAAAGCTACGCAGAAATTCAACTTTTTGACTCGCCCCTGTATAAATCCGAAGCATATCATCTATATTCAAACTCCCACCTCCTATAACAAATCATTCGAAATTCAAAAGCCCCTTCAATTCGATTGAAAGCTTCCTGCTATAACGTAAAAATTGAAAATTTTTGACTCACCCCTGTATAAATCAGAAACATATTTTCGACATTCTTAGGAAAATAGATGAAATTCAAATTAAATGATTACTTTACTCGATTCAATAATTTCACCGATTTCATTGAAAGCAGAACTTGAAAATTTTTGACTCACCCCGGTACTACTGGATCCACATATCACGTATGCAATGGTGTGACGTCACCACTGTTTATATCAGACTTCAACGGGTTTTATTAGGAATCGAAAGGCATGTAAAACATATCAGGATATCGAAAAAATGTATTGAAATATCGATAATTATCAAAATACATACAGTTTTTATCATTTCCTTGCGTATTCCGATTCAAATAACGCAATAATATTCAAATTCCTTCAACCACGAAGCATTCCTGACCTCTAAATCACCTTGACAGATATCACGTACTGGCTTCAACGATTTCATTGATCTTTCAAATTTTGGAGTTCCTATAACAGATGTGTTACTCAATAAA
The DNA here is from genome assembly GCA_013421045.1 of Propylea japonica. Lineage (NCBI taxonomy): Eukaryota > Metazoa > Arthropoda > Insecta > Coleoptera > Coccinellidae > Propylea > Propylea japonica. The sequence goes on from CM024239.1 coordinate 114,765,550, forward strand.
CGTTCTCAAACTATTCAAAAACGATATTCGTACCTTGTTTTATTTGGATCTCTTCGTATTCCGCTTGAAAATTGCATTTTCCTGAAGCCTTTCTGACTTGAAAACTGGCTCGACAGTTGTAATCTTTTTTGCTTATCCTTTCAATTCATCGTTCCTGGAACGAAAACCTTTAGTGATAAACGTTATAAAACGATTAAAAAACGATATTCGTACCTTTTTTCATTTGTATCTGGCCTTTTTCCTTCTCAAATGAGCAAAAATTCTCCAAACACTTCCGTCCCCGGAACAGATCTGACAGTTGTCATCTAGATAAATAATTTAGGGTCGATGGTCTGGGAAGATTTCGAGAAACGTCAGATTTTGGCTATTTTCATCAGCTTTTTTCGGTACTTTCCGATGGGGCTCCGGAAACAAACAATACTTTAATAAGTGGCCACATCCTTCGAGCTTCGATCCCGACCGTAAGCGAATCTCAATACGCTACCACCACCGAAATCATTCGCGCACTCTGAAGATCCACCCGTCGAAAATCGCGATTTTCCCCAAGTTTGCGATCTTTTTTCGTCAACTTCCCGGGGGCGCAGCCCGACGATCGACCCCTCTACGGAAACGTCCAACTTTCCTCTTTCGACCGCTCGCTTCGCTCGCGGAAAAAACGGCTCGCTTCGCTCGCTAGGGCCCGCTACGCGGGCATCAAAATTGTCAATTTTACGTTACCCTCCCTCCCCTCCTCCGATCACATCTATGCTCCCTTATTCATTTAGTATATGTATAGAAATAGAATTATTTAAGTGATATCAATTTGTTAACAGAATTATTGTAGTCAGTAAAGTGGTCTCTAATAACCCGAGAGGTTGATGAGACTTTAAGCTTGTAAATAAAAAAAAAAAAGTTCAACTGTAGAGGAAAATCAATATGTAGTCAAGAGAGCTCAACTGATACTGCTTTTTTGTCGGAACTTGAGAGTAATAGAAACATACCTACTTCGAATTGAAAATCTAATTGGTACAATTTTACATCTACAAACATTTCATGTTTGTTATCAATCAACTCACTAACTCGAGGAAAACATTTACTGTAAAAATATATATCAAGAACTTGTGTAAATAAATAAATTACCCCATTTTAAAAGAATGATTAGTGATTAGTTAGTATACATTGATCTCTGAGGTTTTCCTTTTCGCTGCACATACTGTTTTCTCTATATATTCACTTATAATGATAAATGAAAGGATTATGTGAGGTTTTATTGTTCTACTCCAAGTTTTAACACTTTTCAGCTATCACAGGTATCATCTAAGTAGGATAAAAAGCAATTTCTCTTGAAATGATAATCTTTTTCTGTAATAAACTTATTTCAAATCATGAAAATGCGTTTCCACTGGAATTATCATTCCTATCATAGTATTTGGATCTGTAAAAAGAAAAACCATAACTCTAAACTCAATAAATAAGCATACTTTCCGCAAGAAATGCGTATTGAAACTCTGAACAAACTCACCTTTGAATTAGTTCTCTTTTTAACCAGCTTAATTGGGCAACTATCTTCTGTAATACCGCTTTCAAAGCAGTGATATTCATTGATCCGTGATTCATATTTGCTGTTATTAATCTGAATATGTATGTGAAACTCCTCACATTCTCGTAAAGATTGAAAATAAACAGAATACAGAATCCCAATTACGTTTGAATATTTGACAATTCAAATTCTCGTGGACCCATAGAATTTATAACTTACAATGGAAGCGGCGAGGGAGAGAGAACTGTTATGCCAAGACAAAGATAGAGCTAGAACAGGCAAAAAGCGCGCCAAAAGCTTTGATTACGAGTAATTACGAGATGTTAGGAGCATTTTAGGAGAGGTTTCGTGGTTTTTTAAGAGTTTTTTGAGTGTTTTTCAGATCATTTGAAATGGTTGGTTCTTGTGCGGCAATAAACTGTACTAACAGGTTTAAAAAAGAGATAGGAATAAAATGATGTACAAATGCCTTTTTATTGATGAAAGTTTCACTATATAGGTAATGGTGGACGCTAGTGGGTTCAGAGATACTAGGTTTAAAAAGGCCTAAATATAAATTTCACAAGTGAGATTTCCTATACATATATATTTTTCTTATCTGGTTTTTATTTACCTGTTATTATCTTTATTTATATTTTACAATTTGTTTGAGTTATGATGAGGCCTTCTGTCATTTCTAGATCTTCAAGGATGAAATTCTTAGAAAAAAATGGTTGCAGGCTGTTCGAAGAGAAAATTTCATTCCAACGAACGCCTCTTTAATTTGCAGCAGGCATTTTGCTGAAGAAGATTATTTTATGAATGTTCATGGAAATAAATACTTGAAAGTAGGATCAGTGCCGTCCATATTGACTTCTCTGAATCAGAACAGAAAATCGCAGAAATATATCGCATTTTTATTGTAAAATATCATAATGAGAGGGATAATAGGCATTCATACGATTATATTTATTAAAAATATAGATTTTCAAATTATTCATGATAGAAACGATCTCGAAAGATAATTCCTTTTTTTCTTTCCGGGAATATTCCTTTTTTTATATATTAATTTTTGTAACTATTAAAGGAAATAACCTATTAGGCCATGTGATCATTGATTATAAATATATATTCATATTTGCCCCAAAAAATTCCAATAAAACGCACTGATAAGAGGTTTTCATACGTATTCAACGCCTTTCAAATGGATTTCGCGGGCTTTTTGCCTTGACTAGCTCTATCTCTGTTTTGGCATCACACCGTTCCAACGGCGGCGAGTGACAGGCCTGATCCATGTTTAGTAAATCTATGCGTGGACCTCACGCAACACTAGCGCCTCTAGCGGAAAATTCATACGCGGTAGCCCTAATTGAGCTGTAGCATTTTGTTCGATGGGGGTCATCATCCTCAGCACCCTGCCTCTGAAGTCACGCATGCTGTAATGTGCAGCGCTAGCTACAGACATGTCCTGTCGATACTCAGGCAGCAACTCAATAGTCCTATTCCTGATAGCAAGTATCAAGCGGATTGAGCACTGAGGTATTCGGTGCTTTTCTTCTCCTGGGTCCTCAGTCGTTCGTCTTTCAATGTTTGGTCCTGGATTTCTCGATTGATATACTAGTTGTCAGTACAGCAATGTTGTTGTTGGTAGCGTCAGTCTTAGATTTTCCCGCTATTTTAGCAGTACAAAGTAGTACACAGGGGTCAGCATCTTCAGCACCCTGCCTCTGAAGTACCGCATGCTCTAATGTCCAGCGCATGTCCTGACAATATTCGGGCAGCGACTCAATAATCCTATTCCTGATAGCAATTATCAGGCAGATTGAGCTCTGAGGTATTCGGTGTTTTTCTTCTCCAGGGTCCTCAGTCGTACGTTTCTCAATGTTTGGTCCTGCATTTCTGGGTTGATATCCTAGTTGTCAGTATAGCAATGTTGTTGTTGGTCGCGCCTTGGATTTTCTCACTATTTTAGCAGTACTAAGTAGTAGTACTTTCTGCATCGCTTCGTAGAATTGTTCATTCAAATCTTGCTCCTTGAGAATGGGGATGGTAAATGTGCCAGACATTCTAAGCTGCCTTCTGAATGTTTTAGATCCAGATACTTTGATTTTTTCCTGGAGTGATTGAAACGTAAATTTCATGTTGTTGTTTGGGATGGCTACTACTACAAGATTTGTTCTCTTCTTCATCTCTCAACTGTGAGTTGAATCCTGAAATCTCTTCAACATTGATGTACAGTGGAACTTCCGAACAACGAAATCGCTAAATCCCCAAAAAATTTCTTTATAAAGAAATTTCGTAATATGGAAGTTTTTTTTATAGGGTCAAGTATCGAAATAAGCAATTGCGTTTTTCATTGTGAATTCATATCATACTCAAAAAGGTGTGTAAGTGCATTTCCAATAGCTTATAGGCATTTTATGTAGGTACATATAGAATACATATTCACGATTATTCGGGCAAATAATTCGTAATTTTTGTCTGAGTGGTAAAATAAGAAAACATTTTGTTCTCACATAAAAATTTCGCATTTTCTCCAAATCTCGAAAATTTTTCCGGAACCCCTTCAATTCACCGGAAAACGAGACGACACGTTTTAAAAGCTTGAAGTATTTCTTCACGATTTGGTTTTTCGGGCGATTGCCCCTCGAAATCAACGCTGTCGGTATCATCACTGCTATCGTAGTGATCTCGAACACCACATTTGACACTGTTCAACATGTCCTTTTCAGTTGGAAGTTAATTTGGTTCAATATTTACATCGACATCATCGAAATCATTTAAAGTTACCGTAATTATCATCATTTCCAGCTGAATCCAACGTTTCGGAAGGATCTATCCTCCCGCCGTAATGGTTTAGTTTATAGTCGGGATTTATTTATTTATGATTGTGGAAAAAACCCACCCTTATACATTTTTATCAATACCCATTTTTGTTATTGGAATATTTCGTTATAGAGAGAATTTACTTCGTTTTATAGGGTGTTTTCAACATGGAATTTGGATTCAAGGTGCAACGTCTTGATCGAAATTCGTTATACAGACGTTCGCTCTAGGGAAGTTCCACTGTATTTCATTTCGGTCAACCTTTGTCTCAAAAATTAATTACCCCCAACAAAACCAGATAACATACGAATAAATCATAGGAACCATTAGCAGAATTTTATCACGACCGAAAATTTCGCACAATCCATGTCGAAGGACCATTATCGCTTCGAGAGCTGTCTTGATCGAGGAAACAGTCCTCATTAGTCATGGGTTCCGCAACGGATGGACCATGTCGACGCACGCAAAACGTCTGCCTCGTAGTGGATTTATATGGACCGGCAGGCCGACACAATGGCATTTGTCAATAGCGAATCTGTTGAACAGGAGGAGTCGGGTGATATGTAGTTTGCACGCGTGACGCCGACATGCTCGAATCCGATCACGAATGGCCCTCCTTATCGGCCCATTAGCACCAGGGCTGTATTCAAATCAGTCCAAACGTGAATTTTCCGACTTGATAAGGAACTTCCTTCTTCGGGAGGTAAGGGTGAAAAATCGATGGTATCGTATCACAATATAAGCTGTACAAGAAACCACCATTGTTTTGTGGTTGATAAATCGCAAGTTGAATGTGGGGTTAGGGGGGTAGCACTTCTTCAGGTAACAAAAATATTGATGATAAGTCTCACCTGCTGGGAGTAATGAAGTGGACTAACACAGATCTCAATAGCCTTCAACTCGAACTATTGAACAAAGGCGAATAATCATTATACTAGGGCAATTCAAATATAAACGAGACTTTTCGATTTTCAGGCACAATAGGGGGGAGGGGGTAGAACATATCTGATTTTTTGTTGTTGAATAGGCTTGTCTAAGTAAGGGGAGCACGTCGGATTATCTCATCAACCCTCTCGGTGTTCACTGTGACGATGTTTGAGCAAGAGGTTTCTGCGTCAATTGCGCAACGTATTGTGCTCTCCACTCCTTACTCGCTCGTTTAGACTCTGGAGTGTAGTGGTGCACCCATTTTTCATCCCAGGTGATAATGTGAGTGAGAAATTTGGTCTCCTTGTTCCTGAGATCGTGCAAGAAGATGCCCACACATCTGAAAACGATGCAATTTCTGGTCAGCTGTGAGAAGGCGAGGAAACCACCTGGCGCATCCCTTACGGTACCCTTGCTCCTCTGTAAGTATGGATTAGGTGCTCCTATAACTTATCCCGACCTAACTTTCTCTTTCAGAAGTGGTACGACGTCTGTCGTCTTCAATAAGCTGTCGAACACTACTGATGTTGTTCGCTGCGATCATGGCTCTTATTTTCAACACAATCAAGACCCTCTATGAACTGTTTTTACCATGCAAACACTCCGGGTCGTGTCTCTTCTCCGAACATGGGTAGTCAATCTCCTCAAGATTTTGTCCAGTTTTACTTCTTCTGCGACGGGAAACTTGATTATACAACGTTGCGCAATGGACGGAGGAGCCTTTTGCTCAAATATCGTCACAGTTGAATTACTCCTGACAAACCTACCCAACAACAAAAAAATCAGGAATATTCTCACCCCACTATTGTGCGTGAAAATCGAAAAGTCTCGTTTATATTTAAATTGCCCTCGTACTAAGTAGAAGATCGACATCTCCTTGAAGTCATGCACAAGTCAAACTCATCGGACTATAAGATGCTGTGCAAGGCAGATGATTAAACGCCTTTCCAGCTATGCGATACGAGATTTCTCATGAAGTGACAATCCAAACGACTAGAGATGCAATTCAAAAATGGTAAGAAAATCATGGGAGGATTATATCGACATTCTGCGTCAAACTGCTGGCTGACTAGTGGAAGATTATTGCTTTTCAAGACTGAGTGATATAAACAAAAATCCATCAGAAATCTGAGACAATCCAACGTATCACAGCAGACTGAATATCGTTGCCATGATGCAATATCTGAAAGACTTCATCAAAGCTTTCCATCCAACTGAAGATTGTGCAACCTGAGAGAACCTCATCAGCTCGAGCCAGTACTGAAAAACCATTAGGATTACAGGCTCTACCTAACAGTGGAACTGCACAGTACTAAGTAACTGTCTGAGTTTTCCTTCAAATCATGCTTTTTGAGCTATCTTGTTTGAGGTTAACCGTATAAAAGTACATTGGAGAATTAAAGAAATGAGCCTTCTAGACAAATTTTCTCGTGAAATAGTCATGCCGAATACCACTCGGGATGAAATTTAAGGAGGTAAAATTTCTATCTTGTAACATTCAAGTCTGTTGCTTATCGGCAATTTCACTCTTGACATTTTTTTCCAAAATCACTCGCCTAACGGCTCGTGATTTTTATACAAATGTCATCCACGAAATCGCCTAAGCAACAAACTTTCATATCACAATCGAGGAAATTTTGTCTCAAAAATTTTTATTATACAATATTTTCAAAGTATAATATTTATTGTTCAGGAAAGAGCGCGTATAAAAAATGTTATCGATCCTCATCTAAAATGGCGAAATCGTTCCTCTCCAAACTAACAGGTAACCAGCTAGGTAGCGCAGCGCACTTATAATCAGAAGTTTCATGGGCTCACACCGAAATATAATCGAAGGAAATCCAGAGTAATTGAAATATAAATCGTATGCAAGTCAGAATATTAATTCAATGGATCTTCTACTCTATTCAAATCAAAATTGAATTTTAATCTACGATCACATTCGTAAGCCCGGAATAATGTAGGTGTTAATAATAGAATCGAAAATGTGAAATTCACAGCTGTAAGCTTATGCAAATGGAGATATTCCAATTCCCAACTTCAGCACTCATATATGGAACATTTCTGGAATGGCTAAAATCGGGCAATTTTATGGTCGCCATCCATGCTATGAGTATTGCGGGTTGATATGAATATGTACGAAATAGATTTTGTTTTAATGTTGGGATTTGGTTTTGGAACTTGAGAACTGCCTGGTGCTGAGGTTGAATTCCGTAGATTAGTTGTGGAACCGAGATTCACACTTATAAACGTGTTGGAAGTTTGTGGATATCATTTAAATCCAATCAAATTTAATCCAGGAAAATTGTTGCTGCATATAGTGAATCTGTTTATGGCTTTTAGCCTTTTCTTATTACCTTGATGCTGTTAGGAAGCGTTGATTTTTGGTCTCACTCAATCTTTAGGAAATGCATTTTTTTTGTAGTCAAGATATGTCTCATTTCGTAACAGATTGACAGAAGTGTTGAACACATTTTTGTTCTCACTGCACCAAATCGTTCCAGAATTATGTAGGGTGTCTACTTTTAAGGTGGATACATTTCGAGAGGTGATTATCCAAGTGATTTGCAACATAACACATGGTCGAAATGTTGACGGTTATTCTTCGAATTAACATTTCTTGATTCAACGAAAAATGTCAAGTTTTTTCCCTATAAAGATCATTATTCAGTTTTCCTCGTTTTCTCATCAAATTCGACCACATATTCGGAAAGGGCAATGCATTTGCTACAAGATGAGAGAGTCTCTGTGCAGAAAACACTCTTATTGCAGGCGCGTTAAGGAGAAGAATATCACGATTCTGAAGTTAACAAAATCAGTCCTATTTTTCCAATGTTTCTTCCTATGAAATATTAACAATTATGCTCATGCCAGTTCTTCCAATGGAAAACGCTATAAGATATTTACAATAGGTATCTGGTTTCATTACAAGCTTTGCATTTCAAAAAAATAACTTCAATAAAACCAAATTCAAGAGAAGCCCTGAGCAGGTAGTTTTGAGCGCTCGTTCATTGATGGAGGAGATTAAGATTGATAATGAACAAATGGATGCAACATCTCAACACAATCTACTAGTCTCGAAATAATTCAAAAAATGAGATATGTAAAAAATCGATAACTAAGAATACCTATAGAAATTCCATGGTTTTGATATCACAATCTTTCAATTTGCATGATCATTCAATCGCCAATTTACATCCTCAAACACGATATCACTTCAATTAAGAGTATTTTCATGGCAATATCGATTTTTTGTTTGATATTACGACATTCTTTCCTATTGTATTAACGCAACTCCCACAAATTTTGAGCAGGTACTGCTTTGAATTGGTATTGAACATTTCACTGCCGAATTTTAGCTCGATCAAATAGCCCCTCGAAATGGATTTCACTCGAATCGAATATTTTTTTGTGAAAGTATTCTGCTTTTCAACGGATTTGTCAGTGGTCGAATCTTATCGTTTGATACTATTTGCGGTTCAGAATTCGAAAATTACAGCACACGTTTAAGTTGAAATAGCGCTCAAAAACTGGTATTTTTAGAACACCATATATATCACTATTGTACTAGATTTCCTTTATCTGGGATTTGGAAGAAATTTCATTCAACGGGTCTTATGAAAGTTCTGATAAATCTTGAGATGTTATTCCCCGATTACTTTGATCCTCAGAGTAAAAAGTAAACCTAGAGTTGCCTTCATGCATTTGTTATACAGCCAAGTAGAATTTGTTTACACGCGCAAATAAAATTCCAGCGTTGCGAAATCGTGCCGTATGTTTATGTCGTATTGGGATAATTGGTTTACCGCTCCCCTATTCTGATACTAACGGCTTGCGTCTGTTACAGATAATTCTGTCAGTTTGGCAACATTGTCTGTCAGTGTTTAGTTTCTTGATGCGATGTGTTTACATTTTCATTTCGATTTGACATTCATAAACTGAATTATTTCAATGATTTGGTGGCAGTTTATTGTTGCTTTAGATAATTATAGCTAGGGCATAATTACGAAAATGTATTGTATTCAGGAATTGGAGAAATGCAAATGTAACCAATTGTTTACTTCACCCTAGTGTGGCAGTTTAATGCTTTCCATCTCATCCTATTGCTTGGTTGATTACACTGCAGTTCTATTCAAGCGTAGGGGCATCTCTATGTTTATTTCTTGCTCTGACCTTCGACCTCATTACCTTGGTAAGGTGAAGGTTTCTGACTAGAGCGCTGTTCTAGTACATGAAGCCAGTTAATGTGGCAATTGACGTCAATTAAACCTTAACATAGAATCTGATAATATTCTGAAAATTATATACACCGTTCACGAAAGGTCGAGCACATAGTAGGCGTTTCTTTATTTATTTGAAGTTGGCAGTATTTACTGTCATAGAGTAAAATAAAGTCAACGTTGCCGAATGTACTCGGCCTCGTCCGTCGAGCTTGCGAGTTATCAGAGAACTCTACATTACGTATCAATCTGACAAGAAAATAAAGAACGTAACCTAAAATTTTAATATACACAGTGGAATATGCCAAATTTCCATGGCCAACCGACGGCTCAACCTTTCGTGAACGGAGTATAGGAACTATTCAAATGTCATTCGACAATTGAAAAATATGGTTTATCCCAATATCAGCCTTCTTTCTGAATCACTAATAATCATTTTATCATCTTCAATTCCATAGAGAATAAAGTCGTGTTCCTCTTATTGACAAAAAATGATTATATAAATTGCACGAGGAAAACCAAATAGAAGTACGAAAAACCTTCGACCTTCGACAACGGTAGCAATTACCCATTGTTTTATCACGAATTCCCCGCCCTGTCACTCCGACGAATCAACATTTAAGTGATACATCCCAGGAGAAAACATGGTGTGACTGCGTCAATCTCAGGTCGATCGGTTCTGTTTTGTTTAAGATATTGAGGAAAAAAATTTTAATGGCCATATTTTATAGGAGACTGTACAATTTTGTGGTGAGCCAACTCAACAATAACATTTAGGTACCCAACCTACCCTGAAAATTTCTTTTGGACAATCTTTTCCAGAGTTATCCTGTTTATGGACGGTCCCGAGGACAGATTTGAATTCGACCACGGATTCGTTATCAATGAGTCGAACCTTATCGTTTGAGACTATTTGCGGTTCAGAATTCGAAAATTACAGACATTGGGACATATAGCACACGTAGAACGAGCGCTCTAAAAGTGGTATTTTCATAACACCATAAATATCACTATTGTACTGGATTTCCTCTATATGGAATTTTGATGAAATTTTTTTTAGTGTTTAGTTTCTTGATGCGATATGTTTACATTTTCATTTCGATTTGACGTTCATCAACTGAATTATTTCAGTGATTTGGTGGCAGTTTATTGTTGACTATTCCGTTAATTATAGCTAGGGCAAAATTGCGAAAATGTTGTATTATATTCAGGAATTGGAGAAATGCAAATCTAACCAATTGTTTCCTTCACCCCAGAGTGGCAGTGAAATGCTTTCCATCTCATCCTAATGCAACCAAGCAGTACCTACTATTCAAGCGTAGGGGCATCTCTATGTTTATTTCTTGCTCTGAGCTTCGACCTCCTCACCTTGATAAGGTTTTTGACTTGAGCGCTGGTCTAGTACAAGAAGCCAGTAAATGTAATTAAACCTTAACATAGAATCTAATAACATTCTGAAAATTGTAGGAACCATTCAAATATTATTCGACAACTGAAAAATATGGTTAATCATCTTTAATTCCATAAAGAACAGTCTCGTTTCTCTTATTGACAAAAAAAATGATTATATAAATTGCACAAGGAAAAGCAAACAGAAGTACGAAAAACCTTCGACATCGGTAGCAACTACCCATTGTTTTATCACGAATTCCCCTCCCTGTCACTCCAACGAATCAACATTTAAGTGATACATCCCAGGAGAAAACATGGTGTGACTGCGTCAATCTCGCCCGAAAGGTCGTAAAATAAAAATTCTCATGAACGGTTCGTCGACAAACCAGTCAAAGGCCACGTAAGAATTTTATTCCCCAGGAGCTTCTTCTCATTCCGGAAAACCATCTGCAGTATCATTTTTTATTGACCCGTTTCCATCTGCTATTCCAGGCCGCATTCCTTTCGTTGGCCCCGCGAGATTCCCCCCGGTAGAGTCCGCCCCTGATGGCGAGTGCTCAGGGCGAGAGCACTATTCATTTTTATAAGGGCTCTATCTGGCTACGGTCCCTGTATACTTCTCACTTCGTTTCCACACAACTGAGTGTGACTTTTATGTTTGTTGTTCCCATCAGGCCTACCTTGGAGAAAGTGGTGAAAAAATATTTCCAAAAAAGCCCCGAGCAGGAGCTTTTAAATGGTCGTTTTTTGGCGGACAAATAAGACTATTATCTCAAAATTCCATATGGGATTTGAGATTGATACCAAATATATAAATGCAGAATATCAGCACAACCGGAATCTTATTCAAAAAAATATTCAAAAAATGAAATATGTAAGAAATAGTACAAAAATTAAAATCTATGGTTTTGATTATGCGATCCCATTGAAATTTTGCTCTAACATTAAGTATAGTAGTTTTTATTCTCAAAATAAATTACACTATACAAGGATATTCTGTTATGGAAATATAAAGATTTTCCTTTCAAAATTCCAATTGAATTTTCAACGGTTTTGTTATCACTATGGCCACAAAATTTTGCATGAAGATTTAGTATATCAATCTTTACTCACAGAAAAAATTTCACTCGGTGATTCGAATTAGATATCCTGTTATAGAAATATAAGGATTTATCTTTTCGATATTCCAATTGAATTGTCTATGGTTCTGTTAATACTATGGCCACAAAATTTTGCATGAAGATTCAGTATATCAATCTTTATTCACAGAAAAAATATATAGAAATATCGATCTCAATTCACAAAAAATATTCCACTCGAATCGGATATCTTTTTATGGAAATATGAAGTTTATTGTTTTGAATATTCCAATTGAATTTTCTATAGTTCTGTCGATACTATGGCCACAAAATTTTGTATGAGGCTTGTTATCAGCATTTTACTTCTGCCCGTAACATTTCATTTCGATTGGTTGCGAGATATTGAGGAACAAAAATATTGAATGGCCATATTTTATGGAACGATTTGGCTGGTTAACAAACTCAACCGAGCCATTTAGGACTCGAACTCATCCTGAAAATTTCAAGTCTCTGGGACAATCCCTTCGGAAGTTATTGTGCTAACGGACGGCCCCACGGACATAATTGCATTCGACCACGAATTCTTCCTCGGGGCTTCTAACCCTATCGTTTGAGACCATTTTTGGCACAAAAGTCAAAAGTAACTGACATTTGGTCAAAAACGATGTAGCACTCGTTTGAGTAGAACGAGCGCTCAAAAAGAAAATGAAAGATAATAAGCTGAATTTTGGTATCAATCTTGGTTTTGTGGTCGTCAATATTGTCTCAAAAGTCTAAATAGCTATCGTGTGCGCGTCTTAAGATATTGAAGGTCAAAGGTCGGTTTTTCTCGAAAATCTCTGTTTCTATTGCTTGAATGGGATTTGTACAAGTGCCGTATTCTCGACAAGTGATATTCGAAAACGAATACGAACTTCATTACGCGAGTCCCTGTTTTACCTGCAAAAATGCACACCGCGCAATGAAGTTCGTATACGTTTTCGAATATCATTTGTCGAGAATACGGCACCTGATTGTGAAACTTGTAGAGTAAAAACTTCTCCACAACTTTTGTTTGTTTGATCTATATGAAGAATCGTGTTCATTTATGAACCAAATCAATCAACAGTCTCTTAGTTATGATGATTTGATATTTGGCAACTGAGAGACGATAGAAAGACTAAGGCAAAATGGAATAATTAAGCACATTTACGTCGTACCGAAATGACTGAGAGAAATTTTCAGGAATAAGACGTTGTTAAAAATCTTCCATTGTTAATTTTGGAAGGAATAAGTCGCTTCATAGGCACTCGAAACATTTTCCTCAATAAATAAAAATTTATACTTGTCCTTCTGTTATCCCAAAAATCTCATAATCACAGTAACGATCAGTTGAACAATTATACAGATCTCCCTGTTTGTGGCCCATAACCTAATCAAACCCACTTCCCAAGACCTTTCAGCTGGCATAAACCCAGTTAACGTCTCAGTTCCGCATCGACATTCTTAAGGAGCACGTAATCTAGGAGGCAGCACTTCTGTGGCATCCTTGCAGTTCGTTAGATTCTGCTTTCCTCTATGAACACCGCTGCAAATATTCACTGCCGAAGTTACGTGACATCACCACGTAATCAAATGCCACTACTCGGATTAACATACAGAAGGCATCCGCTTCATCATCTCTTCTATTCGGATATTTGAATTGTCTGTCTGAGATAGGTTGCTTGCTGGGGCTCAATCTTGTTGGAGTCAGCGTTTGTGACACTTTATTAGATTATTAGTCATCTTGAGATTCATATTATGGCACTCATTTCTTGAATTTAATGTTGTCTAGACAGCCTGCACATAATAAAGTGGATAAATATGGGATTGGAATGAGGAATAAGCTGATATTGGAAAAAGAGAAAAATATGACATTGCAAGACATTTTAGTGTGTTTTGAGGGATTCGTTAATAATAATTAACGATAATAATTCACAATACATAGATTCATCTGGCTACCAACTTCCTCAAACTTTTTTTATCTTCTGATGATTTGAATATCTTTCAACATTAATTCTCAATCCATTTAATTCTTGAATGATATGTTCTCAGTGTGCACTGTTAAACTGTTCGCTATCGAACTGATAATTAGTAGTTCATCTGACCATAATTTTTCCATTTTGAGTGAACTTTGTTGGAAATTACATTTACCTCAATAATAGCTCGTTGAATTCAAACATGGAAAGAAATTTTTCGGCAACCGTCCGGGAAGTACCCACTTTCCGGACGCTTTTCTTTGAGAAAGAAGCCTTTCCCGGCCTAGTCCGGGAAGTACGTACTTCCCGGACGGTTGCCGAATTAATCGTTTTTCAGAAAAAAAAATTAAATATAGTACCTAGTTGTTTATCGGTGTTCTTCAAAACACCGCCTTTTTTTGACATGAAATGTCTTGTCTGTTAATATGTGATATTTTCTGTTCTGTTTAATTTAAATAAGAATTAAAATATAAAAAAGAAAATGTGTCGTCTCATTGATTTGTTATTCTAGACGGTTGCCGAAAAAATATTGTACGCAACACGCCCGAAAATGGTTTTTTTGGACTCATAGACTTCTAGGACTCGCTTGCGCTCGTCCTAGAATTTTGTCTATTCGTCAAAAAAAACCCTATTTTCCGGACTTGTTACGTAAATTACTATTATGAGATATCAGAAAACTAGAGAATCCAAATGTCATACTTCATCAAGTGCCTTAGATGCGTTCCGTGTGTGGTTTGACCTATTAATAATAATATTTACTACTTGGTAGATCAGAAAAAGTAGCAAATCTAATATGAGACATATTCAATATCATGGTAATATAAGTTAATAACTTATATTATCATTGAAGATGCCTCATATCAGATTTGCTACTTTTTCTGATCTACCGAGTGGTAAATATTTCAGCTACAGGCTCTCGAAATCAAATGACAAATACAACAGTCCTCTTCAAAAATTATTAGAAACTGTTGCCACTAAATATTGAGAACCACTGTTGCTATAGAACACCGGACATAACCCACTATATATTACACGAACATGTTCTTCAATACCTATTTACTCTCAAGTGAAATCTAAATTTCAAGAACAAAATTGCTTTCAATGTTTTTGCTGTGTTTTCTATTCACTTATACACACATACGAAGATGACTTAGCTACAAACTCTGTAAAATTATTAATTCAAATGACAAATACAAACCCCTGTTCAACTTAGTGCTGATTCACCGTACTTTGTCCTTGAACGTAATGGTGTTCAGAATGGACTGTGATCGCAGTAGCAAATTATAGACGTTTTTGTAGAGTAAGAAGATGTTTCTGTTCCTTTATAATAAGTGTTCTATGAATTTTTTGACAATTGATTATTGTGAAGTGTTGTCATTAATTAAAAATGTATGAAGTATA
This sequence comes from Propylea japonica, assembly GCA_013421045.1. Classification (NCBI taxonomy): domain Eukaryota; kingdom Metazoa; phylum Arthropoda; class Insecta; order Coleoptera; family Coccinellidae; genus Propylea; species Propylea japonica. The sequence goes on from CM024239.1 coordinate 114,780,890, forward strand.
AAGCCCACCCTACACGGTCAATATTATTGAAGTAATATCGTTATTGATCAATATATTGAACGTATAAGGAGTGCATTGAAACAATAATATTGATGGCAATAATATTGAGAAGAATCAAATCGATTTGATATTTATTGCAGTTCTGCCAATATATTGAGGCGCCGTCAATATTATTGACACCGTGTGAGGGGTAAACACAATATTGTGCAATTAAATTTCAGTAATTCTGGAGACGCCGTAGAGGGTGTTTGCTTAAATTAGGAGTTACCCCCTTTCGAGATGGAAACTGATAGTGGAAAGAAGCGAAAGTGTTTTCAAGATTAAAAAGACGAAGAAAGAAAATTTATTATAATGTGTATAGGGGTAAGTGGTGTGTTTACATCGAGCTGAAGGGGACCGCGCGCGCGATCTGGGAACGCGCGGGGTGTCAAATTCGAGCGCGGGAATCGAGCTACCTGTACACGTCGAGATCGCGTCTTTATTCCGACGGGAAGTGCCCGAAAGTTGAGCTAGACGCAAAAAGTGCCTTCACTATGTCGCCTTATTTGGGAGAAGCGCTACAGTGAACCACACTTTTGTCTGCCTCCTTTTTTTCCTCTTATTCAGAACCAAAGCAGATCCTATTAAAAACGATAGATCCATCCTCCCTGACTTCACAATTGAAAGTGACACCTTATTGGACGATATTATTGAATCGTGTGAGGGCTGCCGTTTTTTACCATATATTGCGTCAATAATATTGAATCAATAATATTGACCGTGTAAGGTGGGCTTTAAGTCTGTTTTTATTGAGACGATGTTTGAAAGAAAAGAAATTGAAGAGAAAATTCTAAAGGAAGAAAAAAAACGTTGGTGAACAAATTTCTATAATTAAACGTTAGAATTACGGACTACCATAAGCTCAACGTAAACGTCAAAGCCTATTGTGAACAGTTCCATATGATTTGCATTGGTTCAACTTTGCGTTTTTCGGTTACGTTTCGGGAGTTTTATGGTTACGTCCATTGTGAATCCAGCATTAGTCTTTCGCCATTGACTTTTGAGAACCACTGTTGCCTACAGAACAACGTTCTATGTCCAACTCTCGTTTCCATAATAACAGTCTACAATTCATAACCCGCCATATATTACAGGCATCTGTTCTTCAGTAGTTCCTCTCAAGCGAATCATTTTCTACTCTCGAAATTTCAAGAACAAAATTGCTTTCAATGTATTTGCTGTGTTCACATATTTGTGCTGTGCTCACGCACTGCATATACGAAGCCACACGCCACTCTTGAGTCTCATCGCACTGCAACCGCACGCATCTAATTGATTTTACTAAACAGAAGGAAGTTCGCGTTTATCCACCACAATTCGAAAAGTTTCTGTTTCCCTGATCCAGGACGAAGTATTTCTCTCTGGGTAGGACTTGAAAATATCCTTAGAAATCTTAGAATATCCAGAAAATGTACAGGTATTAAGAAACATAAAAGTTAGAGGAGAGCCTGGTCTACTCTGACCAAGTACATCTCATCAGCGAACCTACCTAGTGATGTTATGATCAAAAATGTATGCATCGAGAAGAACTTCAACTCGATGCTATGAAAGAAGGAATACACCAACAAAAATTCAAAATGTATGAAGATGGCTCTTAAACCACGCTTGAGTATATAGACCAGGAACTGAGTGTGTACTATCCTTAGGCTCCTATTGGAGTGTTTTTACTATACTATAGCATTCTCCTTCACTACCCTCATCACCCATACGCCAACTGAGGCTCAAATGTCTAAAGATCTTCAGTCAGCTTTGACTGTCTACTTTGGGAACGATGTCTGAGAGAGGATATGATGCTGCGCTATAAGATTTGAAAAGACAAAATGCGAAAATAAATTGAAAAATTCTTAGCTACAAGCTCTGTTGAATTATGAATTCAAATGACAAATACAATCCCCTGTACAACTTAGTCTTTTGCCATTAACTGTTGAGAACCACTGTTGCCTACAGTTCCTAATAACAGTCTACAATTCATAACCCGCCATATATTACAGGCATCTGTTCTTCAGTAGTTCCTCTCAAGCGAATCATCTTTTTATACTCTCGAAATTTCAAGAACAAAATTGCTTTCAATGTATTTGCTGTGTTCCCTATTCACATATTTGTGCTGTGCTCACGCACTGCATATACTAAGCCACACGCCACTTTTGAGTCTCGCCGCACTGTAACCGCACGCATCTAATTGATTTTACTAAACAGAAGGAAGTTCGCGTTGATCCTCCACAATTCGAAAAGTTTCTGTTTCCCTGATCCTGGACGAAGTATGTCGCTCTGGGTAGTGCTTGAAGATATCCTTAGAAATCTTAGAATATCCAGAAAATGTACGTATTGAGAAACATGAAAGTTAGAGAAGAGCCTGGTCTACTCTGACAAAGTACATCTCATGAACGAACCTACCTAGTGATGTTATGATCAAAAAAGTACGCATCAAGAAGAACTTCAACTTGATGCTTCGAAAGAAGGAATACACCACCCAAAATTTCAAAACGTATGAAGATGGCTCTTAAATCACGCGGGAGGAACTAAGTGTGTACTATATTTAGGCTCCTATTCGAGTGTTTTTACTATACCATAGCATTCTCAATCACTACCCTTACAACCCATACGCCAACTGAAGCTCGAATGCCTAAAGATCTTCAGTCAGCTTTGACTACTGTGGGAACGATGTGTGAGAGAGTATATATATGATGCTGCGCCATTAAATTTGATGAGATAAAATGCGAAAATAAATTGACAGATTCTTAGCTACAAACTCTGTGAAATTTAAATTCAAATGAAAAATACAATCCTCTGTACAACTTAGTCTTTTGCCATTAACTGTTGAGAACCAGTGTTGTCTACAGAACACCGTTCTATGTCCAACTCTCTCGTTTCCATAATAACAGTCTACAATTCATAACCCGCCATATATTACAGGCATCTGTTCTTCAGTAGTTCCTCTCAAGCGAATCATTTTCTACTCTCGAAATTTCAAGAACAAAATTGCTTTCAATGTATTTGCTGTGTTCCCTATTCACATATTTGTGCTGTGCTCACGCACTGCATATACGAAGCCACACGCCACTCTTGAGTCTCACCGCACTGTAACCGCACGCATCTAATTGATTTTACTAAACAGAAGGAAGTTCGCGTTGATCCGCCACAATTCGAAAAGTTTCTGTTTCCCTGATCCAGGACGAAGTATTTCTCTCTGGGTAGGACTTGAAAATATCCTTAGAAATCTTAGAATATACAGAAAATGTACAGGTATTGAGGAACATAAAAGTTAGAGGAGAGCCTGGTCTACTCTGACCAAGTACATCTCATCAGCGAACATTCCTAGTGATGTTATGATCAAAAAAGTACACATCGCGAAAAACTTCAACTTGATGCTATGAAAGAAGGAAAACTCTACCCAAAATTTCAAAATATTTGAAGATAGCTCTTAAACCACGCTTGAGTATACAGACCAGGATCTAAGTGTGTACTATCTTTAGGCTTCTATTCGAATGTTTTTACTATACTATAGCATTCTCATTCACTACCGTTATCACCCATATGCCAATTGAGCCTCGATTCTCTAAAGATCTTCAGTCAGCTCTGACTATCTACTGTGGGAACGATGTTTGAGAGATGATATAATGCTGTGCCATGTGATTTGTCGAGATGATATGCGAAAATGAATTGAAAGATTGTTAGCTACAAGATCTGTGAAATTATGAATTCAAATGACAAATACAATCCCCTGTTCAACTTCTTTTGTTTTTTGCCATTTACTGTTGAGAACCACTGTTGCCTACAGTTCCTAATAACAGTCTACATACAATTCATAACCCGCCATATATTACAGGCATCTGTTCTTCAGTAGTTCCTCTCAAGCGAATCATTTTCTACTCTCGAAATTTCAAGAACAAAATTGCTTTCAATGTATTTGCTGTGTTCCCTATTCACATATTTGTGCTGTGCTCACGCACTGCATATACGAAGCCACACGCCACTCTTGCGTCTCACCGCACTGTAACCGCACGCATCTAATTGATTTTACTAAACAGAAGGAAGTTCGCGTTGATCCGCCACAATTCGAAAAGTTTCTGTTTCCCTGATCCAGGACGAAGTATCTCACTCCGATTTTGCGGCTCGGTGTATTAGGCTGGCTGCGTATACCGGAAACGGAGCTGGAATTAAATGTAAAGGATGTAAAGTGTGTCTCTACTTTGTACAGGGTGGTTCACTTATCTTGGTAACCTATTTTTTTTCGAAAGGGGATGAATATTTTTTTATTCTGTTGAAGGTATTTGGTACAAGTCTATGTTGACTTGAGATGTTCGTAAAAGTCTCGGCGATATCAATTTTTTTTTCTTCAGGAACATACCTTCTTTATGGTATTATTCGAAAAATAATTTATTACCGTCAGCGACCTGCAGCGTGTCTTATGTTAATTCTTTTTCATTCATTTTTGTCTATATTGTGACAGTCTGCCTTGATTTAGAGACATAGATATGATTGTGTTTCTTAAAATGAAAAAGACTTTGTAGCAAACTATTTCTCAATCATTATATTCATCAAATATTACATTTTATAACAATAAACGTTTTTTTGCTAACAAACGAAATTCTTTCTGATCATTGTGAATGAATATTTATATATTGAATATTCATGCAAAATTTGGTGGCCATAGTATTCACATAACCATAAAAAATTCAATTAGAATGTTGAAAAAAGAATCTTTATATTACCATACCTGAATATCCGATTCGAGTGAAATTTATTTTGAGAACGAATACTACTATACTGAAAGTTCATGCAAAATTTCAAGGGGATCGCATCATCAGAACAATAGAATTTAATTTTTGTAATTATTGATTTTTCACATATTTCATTTTTTGAATAATTTTCAGAATATGATTCCGATTATACTGAGATTCTGCATTTATATATTTGGTATCAATCTCAAATCTCATATGAAATTTTGAGGTAATAGTCCTATTATTCCACAAAAGAACGAGCGCTCAAACGATTATGGCTTTTTCTGAATTTTTTGTAAGTAGCTTTCCATGCAGATGGAGAAAAATACACTTGGTTAACTATTGTTTTATTAATAAATACGAAAATGGCTTCAAGGTGATTGATTTCTGAGACGGAGAGAGAGAGAGCAGTAAACTGAAAATAATTGAATGAATATTATATTACTAATTGTCTTGATTCTTATGGTTTCATTTTTTTGTCTATACTTTTTGTTTTCAGGTGTTATTGAAGGTAGTTTAAATGAAGTACCTGCGAGAAAGGAAGAAAAGATTTCTTCAGAATGAATAATCTTATTTTACAAATCGATTCAAAATTACAGAACTCTCTCTAGATTTTATTTCTGAAAATGTTTTCATTCCATCCATCCATTTTAACTACGTAGTAAAATCATCGTTTAGGTACTTACGATTTTCGTGGAAATAGGCAACGTCACAAGAACCAGTTCCACAAGTAGTTTGAAAGCTTGTGTCCCCATTCGAACATTATTTTATTATTATTTTATTTTAATTGTATTCACGGATGTGTATCCTTACTACTAATTTTGATTCTATTCAATTTTCGCTTGATAGGTGCCGTTAAAACTGCCCAGGTGGGACATATTTGTCCCAATGTCTATGAGAAACCCCTCTTCAACCAGTCTTCTTGTATCGAGAAGTTTGTTTTCGCTATACGTGAATTCTATACTGTGAATCTTTCTGTGCTGTGTCTCTTCTGAATAATTGCGATATGTGGAATTAATTTTAGTGAAAAAAGAATTGTGACCGCCCTTCTTCTTTTCATAATTTTGATTTTGAAGCCGTTGGGATCGGTACAATGAATTTTAATACGAATTTCATGATTTTTTTTACTGTTGTTTGAAATATTTTTTCTTCAAATATTTTCCTGAATAGAATGAAATGAGAATTTTATTTTCGTTATTTTCATGAAATCGTTTATTTCTTGTTGCTTCTCCAATAAAAATTTTTGGAGCAATTTTTTTTATTATTTTATTACTTATCAGTTATAATTATCATTACTCCGTTTTCCATTCGATAACGTTCAAATATCTCAGGTAATTTAATTGGTGGTGCATTATTGTCCTTATGTTCTTTAAGGGAAAAATTATTCCTGTAACGGTCACTGGGACAAATATGTCCCACCCAAAATTTTGAGTTTGGGTCTATATCGAAAAAAAATTAATACACTTTGGATCACTAGGGACCTTTCACAATATTTCCACAAAATTTCAGGATGATATTCCAAGCCCCACTCTTGTGTCCTATAAAGGTTTAAATTTTTTTAGCTTGGTTTATACTGATTTCAAAATACGCGTCCAACTCCAATTGCTATCCTACAGATTTCAAGGACTCCTCCAGACTGGTAGCTCTCTATTTTAATGCTGTAATCAAATAAACTTGAGTACCCCGTTGCGTTATCGTTTGTGGAACGGCAGCCTAAATGAGATTACATCAAGTGAGAAGTTCTCATCGTAGTTCATTTATTAGGGATCTCTGAAACGTAAAATCTCCTATTGCCTGGAGATAAACAGGAACATTTCGCTGTTTCCCGTTTTCAGTAGTAACGAGAAGTTTCATTTTGGTTTATTTTTTGTCACAAATAATCAACCTTTGAGATTGCATAGGGATGTTGCTTGGCCGTAGCAGCGTGTAGATTGAAATTGAATAAAGAGACAATCTTGGTGCCAAACAAACATTTTGAATGCTTGTTAACCAATTCATTTGAAGCGGATAATGACCTTTCTGAAATCCATTTTTCCACTAATCTTATGTAATACTTTAATTTCGTTTATGGTCGATATTTGAATCCTGTAAACAAATGCGAGCGACTTTGGGAGATGATTCCTCGATGAAAATAAACAGAATAGTTCATATAATTTTTTTCGAAATCGACCCCCCTTCCAAGATACAGCTTTTGGAAGGCGATGACGAGTTGTCAGTTTTAAATTTTTTTTATGTCTTTTTAAAAAGACTGTGTCATAAAATATATAATATGAAGCTCTAAGTAGATATCAGTCACACAAACATTTTCTAGCTCTCATAGCTTTATTATTAGGGGTTGAAAATAACAACCCCTCATGAATTTCCTTCAAAAATTGTTTTCGTGGCATAGATTTCCGCAAAATAAAATTCTCTTATGGTTTCCCATTCAATTCTGGAGAAAAAAGTTTCTTGCAAAATTTCGATACAGTCGATACTTTTCTCGGAAAAAATAAAAACTTACCAGCAGTTATAATCACTATTCATTCCATATCATCGTATACAAGTGTTCCTTAGAATGAATATTCTAAGATATTACTTGTATGTCGATGACAGGAGATGAAGATGTTTTATAAAAGTTTCTGGAGGTTTAATTACTAATTTCTGGAATTATATCCTTGATATTTTAATTTCACAAGAAAAACTTTATTTTGATTGATAGTCATAATTGAGAAAACCAATTTTGAGCATAAACAATATCTCAGAATATTCATTCTATGAAACATACGATTAAATGGTATGAACAGTGATCATAACTGCTTTAAGTTTTTATTTCTTCCGAGAAAAGTATCGACTGTATCGAAATTTTGCCAGAGAGTTTTTTCTCCAGAATTGAATGACAAACTAAAAGAGAACTTTATTTTTCGAAAATCAATCCCAGGAAAACATTTTTTGAAGGAAATTCATTAGGGGTTGTTATTTTCAACCCAGTAACATCTCCTTAATGAATCATATATAGTTTTAAGACTCAGTGTTCTTTAGGACTCATAAAAAAATTAAAACTTTTAACACGTCATCGCCTTCCAAAGACTGTATCTTGGAATGGAGGTCTATAAAAAAGTTTATATGAACTAACCCTGCTCATTTTAATCGAGAAATCAGCTCCTTAAATCCCTCACATTTTTTCACAGAAACCCTTTTAGATTTCTAAACAGAATTTCTAGTTTTGGAAAAAGTGGGAAGCAACTGAAGTACGTGTTGATCTTCTATGAACAACCGCACAATACCGTTATCAATAAATTTTGTAAAATGGAGATGAAAAATTAAGGTAAGCTTTCAAGCGTCCTTCTGTAGTGGAGCAATGAGGATACTGTTAACTAAAAATTTTAGTAAACGACTGGATTCGTCATCAGTGACTCAAACCCTAATAATTGAGACCTTTTTGGGCTCAAAATTCGAAAATTAAAGACATTTGGACAGAACGATATAGCACTTGTTGTTCAATACACTATATTCAATTCGATCAAAAAAATGTGATGTGGTTAAATTCCAATGTGAGATGTTTAAGTGATAAAAGCTAATAGTTAGGACTTAAGATTCAACTAATAATATAATTTGAAAGAAGAAATTACCTTAGTGAATATTTCAAATGAACAGTATATTATGTCGTCAACTATAGATATTGAAACTGTGAATAATGAGGAAATTCAAGATACGATTTTTCTTCAAGAGGCAATTTTTGCACTGAAATATAGATCCCACATACTCAAGATACGGAAGAAAAGCTTACCGGATTTTATTGACAGTAATGTTTTGGAGAATGGGGAATGTGATATTCCTAACTAGTTAACAGAATTTTGGAAAACTGCTTTGGGTGGCATAAGGAAAAAAGGAAGATTGTGGTTGGACACAAATTGGCGACAAATATCACCACCACTGGTTCAATGGACCTCAAAGTCCATCATTTGAAGAAATAACAACTGAATACACAGGAAGGATGTGGAAAATTTGCCATAGCTTTCTAGAATTTATAATCAATAATTTTTCAGATTCAGATGATGACGAGGAGGATGGCCAGACTGACGAATTCGCAGATTCATCGGATACGGATTCTGATGAGGATGACTGTGACTCCGATAGGGATTGAGCTCTCGAATTCGAACCACTGCTTTTTTATTTATTATTTGAATAAAAATGTCATTGAATGATTAGAATGACTTATTTTCAATTAAAATCAATTGTTTCATTTCAATAATAATAATCGAAGAGGGATTCTGAAACGAAACCATACATTTTAAGTAGTTTTTTTGTCTGACTGAGGATTTGCCGCATTTTATATGGTGGACAGTTGTTTTTTCTATGAAACAAATCTCTCTCAAATATAAATTCATTGGTGTCGGAAATATGTTAATAATTTTAAAAACTCAAAATAATCGCCGACTTCCATCTGTCGGACAAGAAGAACGCCACATTTTTTTGTCGGACAATTTCAATTTCATATTTCATATGGTTATATCAACCGATTCTGAAAAAATCAGAAGGATATTAATAATTTAAAAAAATGCGATTTTTAGTCATGTTCATGTTGGTGGACACGCTCAAAGCCACACGATTTTTGTCGGACAATCATGTTTTCTGATTCCTCCTAGATTGTTTTTATGATTGCATTTTACAAGAAAAGTATATGTATGATTTAAATAAATTGAAAATATGGTCCATTTACGAAATGTTTGCTGAAAAAAAGCCGCGACTACAAGAAAAATGACAGAGGAAAAATGTGGTAGACTCAACTTAATCTAGCTATACAGAAAGTAAGAAAAATATATTAATAATTTGTAATTTGGCCCACCGGCACCCAGACTATAACATTCGACATCCAAACACTGCATTTGATATCCATAGGCAAAATAAATTACTTGAAGAAAAACAATCCTGAGTACTTCCCTGTCCAGTTCGCCCCTCGAGCAAGCGGAAAATCCCATGTTGACACCATCTCCTTCACACTCACAAACACACGAACACTACGGAAAAAATAGAAGGAAAATAAGACATCTTGAGGCTTAGCGTGAAAGAAAAGACGCTTTAAAGAAGGGCCCTGTCCCTTAAAGCACTTGGATACGATGAAGCTCCCAGTTTGCCATCGTCTCAATTCACATTATAAGATTCTCTCCGCTAAATAAAAGAAAACCTTCCTTTGAATATTTTATTAGACACGCTTTATTTCAAACACTTCCTAACCTCTTTATGTCGCAAGGGATGCACTCCTTTCTCTCATATCATGGGACTTGGGAGTCCGCTTTGTTTTTCGCCTTTGCGAAGATGTGTACAAGGCAAACCGACTAGCGGAATTGTTTTTGAATTGTAAGAAGTATAGGGTTATCCATTTTGCGGTTTCAAAAGTAAACGTTAATAAAACACATAAAAAATATTTTTTATCATGATATTTCTTTTTTATTATGAAGTTTGAACGTTGACATTTGTGTGAAACACTACATCATTTAAATGACAACCACCCGAATTGTTGCACGCATCGATTCTTTTGAGGTAATTTTCGACCACATTTTGACACATCTTGGGCGGTATCTTAGCCATAACTTGACGAATATTGGTTTTTAACTACTCAAGAGTTGAAGGTTTATCTGCATAAACACGGTCTTTCGCGTAGCCCCACAAAAAAAAGTCAAGCAGTGTCAACTCGCATGATCTTGGTGGCCAGTTGATATCGCCGTCCACCGCCGGTTGTTCAAGCACCCATTCGACGTATCCACGATGTTGATGTGAATGGTCGGCTGGCTTCAGTTGTTGTGTGAGCTGGATTTTATTTGGGTGTAGGTGTAGATCTTAATGCAAAATACGCCATAATGTGCCTTAAGACAGTCCTAATTCCTGAGAATGACGAGGAATCGACAGATTCGGGTCTTCGGCAACACTTTCACTTATAGTAGCGATATTTTCAGTGGTACGAGCAAAACGATGATGCACAGGGCTTACAATATCTGTAACCAATCCAGTCTCTTCAAATTTCTTTACAATTTTACCAATTGCTTGCGTAGCTGGACGATTATGTAAACCAAAATCTGCTCTTAAAGCACGATATGTGGCTGTGGCAGAATCGCCATTTTTGTATTAGGTTTTTACAATTTTCATGCGTTGTGCGATAGTCAAGCGATCCATTTTCATAAATGTCAGACTTTCAACTAAACAAAAAAATTTTTTTTAAAAAACTTCGTTTGACAGATATCGAATTCCAGCCGTATACTTTTGAAACCACGAAATGGATAACCCGTTAGTTTTTTCAAGAACAACGTGAAAATGCGGTTCAATCTATTATGAGGGTAATTTGATCGATGGTTGCCTTCAACTGCTATTTTTCATTGAGAGCACGAAATGATAGATTTACAGGGTGTCCTGGCGATTGACGTCAATAAATTATTCTTAGATTCCTCAGACCTGTGGCAAGAATACCACATGTTTGTAATTCGATTCTTGTAGTTCTCGAGTTATGATTTTTTGATTGTTTTATCAAGGTATTTTGCCAGCCAGGTTTAAATATTTAGCCTTCTGAAATCACTGCAAGCTTCCCAAAAATGGCTTGAAAGCTAGAACTTCAGTTTTCAGTAGAATGTACTCAAATAAAAAAGACGTTTTTCAGGTTTTGGTTAAGTTTAAAAACTTTGCGGTGCCCTAAGCTACGAAAGCCATAGGAAAGAAAAGGTACTTGACCGGACTTTTTTCGTTGTAATCAGCTTTGGAAGGCTGCAAATCATTGAAACTCGATAAAATTTGTTCTTCACCTTTTTTTCATTTTGATGGAAAATTAAACTTAAAAATGGAACTTAAAATTTATATTAATTGAAATTGCTTTGAAACCAATGTAGGTCGTGTTTTTTATACAATAATTGTGGTCTCACCACTGATGGAAAATGCTAACATTCGTCAGAATTGCTAGTTGTGAAATTACCTGTTTTTGGGATAGAAAATAAAAGACACATAATACTAAAAATTACTATGTACTTCAAAATCCGTGCCTCCAATTCAAGTGACGTAGAAATTACCTGAAGCTACTCGAATTTTCTTGTTTTATTTTTCATCTCGCTTCTGAAAGTTTTTCACTCAATCCTGTTTCATTGAGGATTTTTTAATTCCTTTGAGCCTGCAATTTTCACAAGTAAAGAGCTCACGATGGGATATCTTTCCGGCCTCTATCAGAAGTCGCAAGGCGAATATCTTATTTTGTTAACATTCGTGACATCAATGGGATATCGCAATAGGAGTTCGCATAGATATCCGATTGTAACCTCCAGGCGATCTCGAGTTGTAATGCGAATATCTTATTCTGGTTATATTTGTGACAACTATAGGATATATAAGATTCTTTTGAAATTGAGAGCTAATATAATACAATACATAAAACAAAAATAAAAATCCCTAACTGAGGTTGGTGCAAAACGGGGTACCATACTATTTTTTCGCTCAGGGAAAAATCTCAGTAGAAAAACCCTGTCTCACCGTTCCAACGAAAATAACACTTATAAATTGTTCGAATATTGAAGGATTTCTTCTTTATTTAGTCCAACTGATAGCTCTCTCCAAGATGCCTTCGGAATTCTGAATGAATCTAAAACGAAAACGAAGCCGAAAAAAGGAATAGAAAAATGAAATGATTGAAATTCTATTAAATCGATTTTAAATTCACAACCCAATTCAAAAACGACTCTGTTACTTCATGTATAGCCCTTAAGCCGTCCTGAAATTTAAATATTGGACAATTATTTATCATGTATTCTATAGTCTCCTCTGCTTTATAGGATGTCGCAATAGGAGTTCGCATGGATGTCGAATTGTAACCTCTCGGCAATATCGCCGGGAAGTTGTGTTTACTGGGCCGCCTATTGGAAGAAACATGTTCGTGTCTCCTTAATTTCCAATTGTATGCTTGTAATTCACAAATTCGATAGTATGGGACACGATAACTCCGAATGAGCTGAGACTTCTTATCTGTACAACATAGCAAGGAAATTATCTCCACCGAACAACCTCATTCTCTTTGATTGACTTGGAAAAATTTCATGAAAGTCGTTACGAGATGAAGGACGAAAATTGAGCCAAAATTTCGAAAGACAATAATTCAATAGAATTGAGTTAGCAGCATTAGAAGAACAGTCAGTTCTCTTCTTGAATACAATCTACAGGGTCTTTCACGAGGGACCTCACCCATATTTATACGGGAAACAACTGAACGTATTTTCATGAAATTCAGCACTTATAAGTATTTCACGATGCTGATGAAATCTAAAATATTTTTAAGGCATGAGCACCTCCGGTTTTTCCGGAAATGACGTCAACTTCCGTTTTTCAAATTGGAACACCATTTTTTTATTGCAGAAATCGATTCCTTAAAAAATTTCAAGTTATTTTGATGTAACTTTTTTCAGTTTTGGTTGGAAAATTCTCTCTGAGCGGGAAAATACGAAAAAAAAATCGAAAATAGAGCTCTGCTGAAACAAGAATAACTTCGAGGTTTTTGGATGGAAAATTTTCATTTTTGGGATTTTTCAAGATGTAGGATTGATGTATCGACTTTAAAAATCGAAATCGCGATTCATGATACAGGGGGTGAAAAAATGGCTTTCAAAGTTAGGGATGACAAAATCGTGAAAAATCAATTTTTTCAAATTAGAACCCCAATTTTTTATGGCAGATATTGGATCTACGTTAAAAAATAATGTGAGTGTATGCATCACACCCTTGCCCTAAAGTGGATATTTTCTGAGTTATTCACAAAAAACTGTTTTTCGTCTTGAATTTTCAGCTATTTCTTTTGCCTTCACGCCAAAAAGATGAAATTTTCAGGAACTGTTACTTAAACCATGTTTTAGATTTAACTACCCTAATATGCAAGAGAAAAAAGTTACAGGTTGTTCCTAAATAGATGGCAAATTTTGATTCGAATTTGTATCGGAAACCTCTTTATTTCAACTAATCGGCCATCGGTTTTCTCTCCAGTGATAAATAAATAATTCCTTATGAACCATATGCAAAAACTTACCATGTTTTACATTCTCTTTTTTAATGATAGATATCATTAATTACATCTGCCAAATTAATGATATCTATATCTATTACATCTGTCTAATTAATGATATCTATCATTAAAAAGAGAATGTAAAACATGGTAAGTTTTTGCATATGGTTCATAAGGAATTATTTATTTATCACTGGAGAGAAAACCGATGGCCGATTAGTTGAAATAAAGAGGTTTCCGATACAAATTCGAATCAAAATTTGCCATCTATTTAGGAACAACCTGTAACTTTTTTCTCTTGCATATTAGGGTAGTTAAATCTAAAACATGGTTTAAGTAACAGTTCCTGAAAATTTCATCTTTTTGGCGTGAAGGCAAAAGAAATAGCTGAAAATTCAAGACGAAAAACAGTTTTTTGTGAATAACTCAGAAAATATCCACTTTAGGGCAAGGGTGTGATGCATACACTCACATTATTTTTTAACGTAGATCCAATATCTGCCATAAAAAATTGGGGTTCTAATTTGAAAAAATTGATTTTTCACGATTTTGTCATCCCTAACTTTGAAAGCCATTTTTTCACCCCCTGTATCATGAATCGCGATTTCGATTTTTGAAGTCGATACATCAATCCTACATCTTGAAAAATCCCAAAAATGAAAATTTTCCATCCAAAAACCTCGAAGTTATTCTTGTTTCAGCAGAGCTCTATTTTCGATTTTTTTTTCGTATTTTCCCGCTCAGAGAGAATTTTCCAACCAAAACTGAAAAATGTTACATCAAAATAACTTGAAATTTTCTAAGGAATCTATTTCTGCAATAAAAAAATGGTGTTCTAATTTGAAAAACGGAAGTTGACGTCATTTCCGGAAAAACTGGAGGTGCTCATGCCTTGAAAATATTTTAGATTTCATCAGCATCGTGAAATACTTATAAGTGCTGAATTTCATGAAAATACGTTCGATAGTTTCCTGTATAAATATGGGTGAGGTTTCTCGTGAAAGACCCTGTATAATCTAACTTTTTCTCAAAAATTACCATCAAGTTCACAACATTATGTAAATTTGAAGTTTTTTCGGAATAGCTCCGAGAATCGTTTCGTCCAAGTACAAGTGCATCATTTGGAAACATCCTGTATAACTCAACCAATTGTAAGACACAAGTTTGTGTCTCTTTAATTTCCAAATGTATTCCTCCGATTCACGAATTCGTTAGTATTGGACACGATAACCCCAAATGAGCTGAGACTTCTTATCCGTTCGTAGAACATAGCAAGGACATTATCTCCACCGAACAACCTCATTCTCTTTGATTGACTTGGAAAAATTTCATGTAAGTCGTTACGAGATGAAGAACGAAAATTGAGCCAAAATTTCGAACGACAATAATTCAATAGAATTGAGTTAGCAGCATTAGAAGAAAAATCAGTTCTCTTCTTGAATACAATCTATAATCTTACTTTTTCTCAAAAATTACCATCAAGTTCACAACATTATGTTGATAGGAAGTTTTTTCGGAATAACTCCAAGAATCGTTTCGTTTAAGTACCGGGTTTTTCACTATAATTTGACCCCCCCTTTAACTTTGTTACTAAAGGAGAAAAAAAAAATGTTTCGTATAAAAGTTTCACGAAATCAACTGAGGTTTCTTGATATGAGTCCAGAACCTGAAATATATACAGGGTGGCCAACATATTGATGGCAACTTCATTTTTTCAAATGAAACACCCTGTTTATTTTTCCATATTTGGTTAGCTCTTTTTTTCCTGATTTCAAATATGTTACATATGTTAGCCTATCTTTCTTATTTTGAGCACCACAGAGTTTCAAATTTCAATAACCATCTGGCATAGCGTTTTGGAAGTTCGAGAATATTTAAGTGGCTAATTTGATCTTTGGATTGGTAATGGCTCACCCATTTTATGGCCACCAAATAGTCCCGATTTAACACCGGTGGACACGTTTTTATAGCCGTTCCTGAAGGAAAAAATTTACTTCATTTTTCATTGGTTAAGTAATTGTTAAGTATTCATTCTAAAATATACTTTTGAGTAGATTGTTCAGACATAAAGAATTTCGTAGGTATTTCACGTATTTTTTTATTCGGTGTCATCATTTCAAAACTTTGAATCTCTGAAAATTGAAGGGACACATCCACATACGCATTTAACGTGCGTTCGAGAAAATTCGTGGTCCAGTAAGCTGTGGATTCTATTTTTCCCCTCATAGACTCTTAGGAAAAATAGAATCCACAGCTTACTTGACAACGAATTTTTTTGAACGCACAATATATTCGAGATCAGGAGGAAATAGCCTATCAACAAAAGGCAGAATATACAGGACAGGGTATTCCATTTGAAAAAAATATAGTTGCATTCAATGTTGTTCACCCTGTATATCTTCCCGTTGACGTTATTATAACTCCAAAAATGAGCATTTTCAGTAAACGCACTCTACCACTTGTAAAATTATTATAGATCTTGGCAGGTGGTTCTTAAAATTTGAAACTCTGTGGTTCTCAGAATAAAATGGATAGACCAACGTATGTTACATATTCGAAATCAGGGGAAAAGAGCTAGCCAAACATGAAAAAATATACAGGGTGTTCTATTTGAAAAAATGAAGTTGCCATCAATATGTTGGCCGCCCTGTATATATTTCAGGTTCTGGACTCATATCAAAAAACCTCAATTGATTTCGTGAAACTTTTTTACGAAACATTTTTTTTTCTCCTTTAGTAACAAAGTTAAAGGGGGGGTCAAATTATAGTGAAAAACCCGGTACAATCGTATCATCTGGAAACATCCTGTATAACTCAACCTATTGTAAGACACAAGTTTGTGTCTCTTTAATTTCCAAATGTATTCCTCCGATTCACGAATTCGTTAGTATTGGACACGATAACCCCAAATGAGCTGAGACTTCTTATCCGTTCGTACAACATAGCAAGGACATTATCTCCACTGAACAACCTCATTCTCTTTGATTGAGTTGGAAAAATTTCATGAAAGTCGTTACGAGATGCGGAACGAAAATGGAGCCAAAGTTTCGTACGACAATAATTCAAGAAAATTAAGCCAGCAGCGCTAGGAGAACAGTTCAGTCCTTATCTTAAATACAATCTACAATCTTACATTTTGTTTTGTGAAATGACCTAGGAGAAGGCTGTTAAGACTGATCTCAGTTAATTCTGGTGAAGATCTTTCCTGTTTCGGAACAGTCAGTTAATTTATCAGTCGGAATGAAGAAGTGGGTTAAAGAGAATGGGCAGAGCAACCCACATGTTTTGGATGCTTGTAGGAAACATTGGAAGTTTTCTACATTCGTCGAAAAACCGTTGTTACCTGACCAAAACAAATTTGTGCTGGAAACATAAAATGAGGAATCTAATACTTTTCCGACGACCACATTATGAATTGAGTATACCTAAATTCTTAATTGAATCACATTTTGTTTTGCACAAAAGGTACATTTGACATAATATCACTTTCTTTTTTTCAGGGTTGTAGTTAACTTTGTATATTGATTTCGAATACTTTATGTTTGGTTGCCCATAAATATTACACATTAAAATAAAAGAATTCGAATTAATATTTATTTAATCAACTTGGATATTAAAAACAGCGACTTATGGTCAAGATATCCTGATTGTTAATAGTTCGAATCCATTAATCGCTAGATTAATAACAGGGTTGATTACAACATTTTTTTGGCGACCTAAATATGAATTGAGAATAAATTTTTGTTCTGAATACATTCTTATTTTGCACAAGACATACATTCGACATAATGAAATTTCCATGTTACTATGTTCCTGTAGAGTTTTTTGACATTACTCTATTGCTTCTGAGTGCTTTGTATTCGGTTGCTCATAGAAATTGCACATTGAAATGGCATAAATTGAGCATTAAAATTGGTCATTAATACTCAATTTTGTACACATTAAAATTACCTTTTATTTTTAGGTCGAAGGAAATACTTATTTTTCGTCGACCTCAAAATGGAATGGACAATGAAGGACAAAAATTTTGAATGGCCATATTTGACGGAACACCCTGGACGATTCGGCTGGTTAACGAACTGAACCGTGGCATTTGGAAACCAAACTAACCCTTAAAATCTCAAGTCTCTAGGACAATTACTTCGGAAGTTATCGTTCTTACGGCCGGACGGCTTCACTCCACGAAAAGAATTGTATTTGACCACGTCATCAGGAAGTTTATCATTTGACCATTTTCAGCTCAAATTTCGAAAATTACAGATATTCGGGCGAAACGATCTAGCACTCGTTTGAGTAGAATGAGCTCTCAAAAAATGCATCTCGTAACGACTTTCATGAAAATCTGCCAACTCAATCGAAGAGAATGATGTTGTTGTTCGGTGGAGATAATGTCCTTGCTATGTTGTACTAACTCATAATAAGTCTCAGCTCATTCGGAATTATCGTGTCCAATACGAATTGGAAGCATACATTTGGAAATTGAAGAGACACGAACATGTTTCTTCCAATAGGTGAAGCTATACAGGATGTTTCCGGATGATACACTAACATTAAAACGGAACGATTTTTGGAGCTGTTTTCAAAGAGAGCTGCAAACGTGCTAATTTGTGAGATAGATGTGGTAATGTTTACAGAAAAAAAGTTTAACCACAATGATGCTTTTGCTGAAATTTCCATGAAGTTTGGTATACTTTTCATTTTGATATAAAAAAAATTTCCCACTAGTGGCGTCCGTGTAGATTTCCAATTGATTATTTTTCGGTTGAAAAACTTGACACTTATTGCTGTTGTTCTCGAATTTAAAATGGTGAGAGATGAGTAAATTTTTATTTCTGAGACTTTACCAGAAGAAATCAAGAAAAAAGTACGACAAATGCATATGAACGTTTAATGTAGAATATCAGTAACTGTAAGGAAGTCTTGACGTTCTTTCGAAGAAATTTTGCCTGGAATGTTGAAATTCCCTAGCCATTTGCGGAAAAATTAATTCTCATTTATTTCTAATGAACATTTGTAATCCAAAATTGCACCATTTTGATTGGTGGAAATCAAGACGAGGAAAACAGTCATACAGAAATCAGTCTCGTACACCATTGGCAACTTATCCATGAAGTGAAACAATTTTTATGTTTTTTAGAGAAAATAATGCCATATACATCGTTGAATGTTGAATGTAGAAATTGAATCGTCTAAGAAATTGATGAGAATTTCAAATATGTATAATTTTCGATCTGGAAAGAAGCAGTGTTTTACCATATTTGCACTCTTGTTTCTATGTTAACAACGTGCTATTGTTTCGTCCAAATCAAATTTGGTCTGAAACGACTCGGTTGGACTAACTGATGAAAAATATTCTTGGTCAAAATAACACAATAACTGTCGAACTGATGAAGTAAGGGCATTGCATTTCAAAGATACGTTAGTTGAATTTAAATCACTATCATGATAAACTGAATTTATTATGGAAGACACTCATTGTGAAACAATAATAATAATATCAATTGACTTTATTTAGTAGGGAAAGATACAGTGCTGAACATAAATAAATTATGCACATATATACATATTAACCCTACCAAAAAGGCGAAGTCCAGCACAAAGCTAATCAACTTAACCTTGCAAATTTTAATTAATAATTCAAACGATAAATGATGGATATTTGAAAAAAAACAAACAAACAGAAAAAAAAACAAAAAAAAATGTACAGTAAGGTGTGCCACATATTTAGGTTTCAAAACACAGCTGGCTAAAAGGCTCCGAGGTAGGTAAAAGAACCAAAAAATCTATTGCAAGTCCATTAAAAACTTCCTAAAGGCTGATCTGAAAGAGTTCACTCCCAATGTTCTGAATTCAGGTGGAAATGTGTTGAAAGCTGAGACAGCATTATGGGTGAAACTTCTTTTGAACAGAGATGTACTGAAACGTGGCATCGACAGATCATGCCTGTATCTAGTGAAACGAGAGTGCAAAGATGAACTAGGAATCAATTTATCATGAAGTGCCTTAGGATAGTGAGTTCTCTTTATATTGTGCACAAATACAGCAAAGTGAAGGGTGCGTCTATTCCTCATGTTTAGCCAACCGAGCTAGCCAATTTTGGCTCTTATACCAGGATCAAACTTCTTCATGCCAAAAATCAACCTGACACAGCTATTCCGCACAATAGTTCAACATCAATAAAAAATTCCACCTAATCGTAATAAAAAATCATTTTCCAATTCGGCCCTGGCTCCCTTGAAAGACTTCATTTGGAAAATAGCAGGGCGGCCGTCCCGATGAACACATTAACAGCTTTAGACAGCAGCAGAGCGAAGCAGCAGCAGCCGGCGATCTTATGCTAATCAGCCGCGACGGGCTTATATCTGAGATAGAAGTCCGGGCTTCTTTATATATTTCGAAGCTCTTTTCACCCAGAACGTTTCTACCCAATAGAATCATTCGAGTAAGATCTAACGATTTCTATCCCTCGAATAGAATAATTTTCACCGAGCCAGCTTTGAATGTCTCCTTTGAGCTCTGTTTGCGTTTTTCTTTCGAGATTTACTTCGCGTTGCCTTTGCAGAATTTATAACCCAACGCTTCTTCGATACATCACATGATGACTGGGATCCTAAAAAGAATTTATGCGGATTGGAGTGACGTTTGATATTTAGTTGAGTTTATTTTAGTTTAAAAAGGGGTTATAGTTCACTGCAACCTTAAGGTCTATTATGCCCCCTTACAGAGGTGTTCAGACTATACCTCCACAGCCCGCCTTCCAGTTCCAGAGATCTGATGAAAGCCAATATCAGTGAAGGCTCCAACGAGGCAAGTTACTCACTCTTACAAGTTTCTAGCCCAAGGCATTCTCTCCTTAGGCTCATAATGCCAAAGCATTCCGTGACTAAGTGAATGGGGGTTTCTTCCTCCTTCCCACAGGACCTACAATCCGACAATCCCATCCTCAACAGGTGCCTCCTGAGGGGACAGTGTCCTGTAGGAAAGCCAGTAAGGAAGTTTAGTTGTTTCTTACTAAGATCCCGATATCTTTTGGATCTTGCTGTTTCAAAGTTCCGAAGGAACTTAGTGGAATGTTCCATCTCTGGGAGATTCCGTCACAGTTCTTCACTCTCGGCTTTCTCCTTCTCCAGAAACTCCTTTTTATAGGTTCATTTACCAATATAAAAAGATATGTTGCGCGTTAAACCTTTTCTCATTGGTACATTTACCTATACCACAGATGGGTTCTGGGCCAAGGAGTTACATTCGTACGCCCTCTTCGGCAAGTGTATTGGCCTCTTCTTTTCCTTTGATTCCCGAATGTTTGATGATTTTTCCTGATAATAAACTGATTCGAATACTTGCTTCCTGAAAGAAATGGTTCAAATTCTACTAATCATAAGCGGCTTTCAACTTGTTAAAAAAGCGGTGATGCCTGGTTTAAACAAAAACCAAACATGCGACAATCAGGAATGAATTAGGAAACAATAGTATTAGAAGGCGTTCATGAATTCTTGGGAGTGCGTTGCAGTGCACTATAATACAGGGTGTTTCCTAATTGATCGTCAATATTTATGGGGGTGATTTTTGGGCTCATTTCAAGAAAAAAACATATAAACATTATCCTGAAGGTCCTACCTTTTTAGATACAGGTTAGTAAAGTTTTCGAAAATTAAAAAAATGAAATCTGTATTTACTAATCAGCACCTTGGTCGCTTGAATTATTTTATTCCGACGCACAGGTTTCATCTAAAAAAATTAAAATAGTTCCTGTCTCAGCCATGTCATATGTATTACAATCATATCAACGATATTGTTGTGAGAAATGATTGGGAATTTCAAAATTAATTTTTATTTCAGTAAAAATCTGTGGCGTACGACCAATGTCTGCCAAAATAGGTAGGTCAAATTACGTACGAACGCCACTAGTGGTAATTAAAAAAAAGTGATACATTATAAAATGCCTGTTGATTCATAGCACTTGTATGACAAATTTCATTGAAATATATGAAGTGGTATTGTAGATATTGAAGAAAAATGATTTTTTTTATTTGTTTTTGAAAACTTCAGCACCCTGTTAATCAAAAGGTAAAACGTTTAGGAAGATATATTTTCATATGAAGTTTTTTTCCTAAAATGGGTCCAGAAATCACCCCCATAAATATCGACATTTAATTAGGAACCATCCTGTATAATTATAAGAACAGGCATTTCCCTCGTATTCTACGTCTGAAGTTACGGGTGAGAGACAACACAGACGGTGGAATAGGTTTTTAGAATTGAAATCAAATACTTTCAATGTATTCTTCTCATATTTAATTCGATTATTTCGGAAAAATTTATCAGTTGAAATTTTTGGGATATGACTAGCCAAGAGAGAGATTCTTGAATATCGAAGGTTTTCAAAAATCATCGCATTGGAAATACAAACTGCTCAGATAAAACCGATTGGTTATAGAGCACCTTCACTGGTATAACGGAGGAATTTCTGAGGACAAAATCAAAATCTGACCCCTTTTTTTGTGGATTCCTACATTCCCATGTAACTCCTCACATCTTTTTCAATTCGTGTCAGTTATGATTTTTCAAATGATAGCAAAGAATGAATCAGACCCTTTGTGATTGCATGGTCATCCGAATCTTCTGAAGGCAATTGATTAAAATAAGAGAGTTCATGAATAATGACATACATTTAATCTACGAAGGTCTGTAAAAGTTTCAGTGAGATAAGAATTTTGTTTCGGTTACCAGATTCTAAAGGTTTATCTGGTTTATGATTCGAAAATAATAAACCGATAGAAGATAGCCAAAAGGATGGTTCAGTGCTTTGGAGAATGATGAAATGCGTTTTATATCCAGGCAAAACAGAAGGTCCCTTTATATGGCGAGGTGAAGTTGTTGCCCGTGACTCTTTATCGAGTAATAAAAAATTTATCCATTTTCTTTGGAACTAGGGATGTTAAAAATCTCGTAACTTTAGGCCACTCATATGGAAAGAAGAACCAAAATCCCATTTTTCCATGGATCCAAATGTTCTCTCCGCACCTGCCTCCAGATAATATTAAGGTGCAGAGAAAGCAGTAGATCGATAGGAAATTGAAACAGATTTTGAGTAAGAGTTAATATAAGCCTATAATATAGTGTTATTGAGAAGACAAATTCTCAAAATTGATTTGAATCTGTGAAAAAAGGCAGATAGAAAATTATTTTATCGTGGGTTTTATCTATCTCGTTGAATTACTAGCTTTCCCTCACGTTTTTATTTCCAAAACAATAAAATATGTAAGCTGAATACAGCCAATGTTCCTATATAAAAGTGATGTGAAATTATAATTATTGGATAGGATTGCTGCACTGATATTCTCCTAAGAGTTCATCAATAACTTTTTTCATGAATTAACGAACTTCATCAATTTATTGGGTGGATCGATTCTTTTGTCGTTGAGTGTATGTTCTCGAACTATAATACACGTGAATTGTTATTGTTGTTTGGGTTGGATACCTACGTCCATAAATATTGTTCAGAATTTCATACCATAATTGAATGAAATTGTCCAAAAATTGTCAGATAGGGAAACATTTTGAAACTATTTTCAATTATTTCAGGCTTTTTTCAATTATTGATTATAATATATAATATCATTGACTGAATAAATATGCTTGATTGACAATTAAATAATTCAAAAAAGCCTGAAATAATTGAAAACAGTTTTAAAATGTTTCCCTATCTGACAATTTTTGGACAATTTTATTCAACTATTGTATGAAATTCTGAACAATATTTATGGACGTAGGTAGAAGAGTCCACGGAAGAAAGGCGAAATGTCACATTTTTATCGATTTCGAGCTTGACACGGCAACGTGTAGGTTATTAGTAGTACAGTAGCATTCCGTTATCAAAAAACGAAAAAACGCGAAGCATCACATCTAAAAGTTCATTTGAAAATATCCCATACAGTGAAGAAACGCGAAATGTCCATGCGAAAAGTCGAGAAAGGCGAAATGTTCACATTATCAACTGGAAGCTGATGCATGCTGACGCTAACTTGCCCTTTTAAAACGTTTAGTATACGTTTGTCTTTCGTTATTGGTATCTATTGCGATGTTTTTCCTCATCAAACATGATACAAAACAGTATATTGAATCAGTTAGCAAAAATGATCCAAAGTTATCCTTATTTTACTAGGCCAGTACAAGCTTTGAAGTTTGAAATTTGATTTTCACATAACAACAGTTAATAGACGTTCCACCTTTCTTCCGTGGACTCTTCTATACCTATATAATATTATAGACATATGTATGTCAGTGGTAGTTTTAAATAACATAATAATCAGGTAATCATCAGAAAACTAGTATATTTATTTATATTTAGAAAGTTGAAAAGTGTATTATACTGATATCGGGGAAAATTTCAAAAAATTAATAGTACATAAACATTGAAATGTCGAAATCAATCAATTATTCACGAATCTTGAAATGAGCTTATGAGCATCCTATAGTTGGAGCGCAGTATGAAGCTGGGCCGAAAAACGTGCGTCATGAAAAAAAAACATCTGTTACCAATTGTCGCTCTTTCAATTTCTACATTACTCGAGGCCCAAGCCAAGGGTGTTTTTGTGGAAAAATACGCTATTTTGTCCCTTATTTTTAATAGGAATGAGGTTGACTATTGAAAGACTAAATCATGATATTGTAATACCGTTTGCATTTCTTGTTCTCATTTTTGATTGTAGAAGTACAAAAGTAGTTCAGTACAGTTACATTTCAGTAGTGGTTTTCTTATCAGTTCCCACAGCCCACTGAGAATCGTCCTTCTCATTGCTTGGTGCCAGAAAAATCCAATTTCACTTCGGAAGTGTAGCAGATTTTTGTATTCTACCAGCCCATTAAGTGAGTGAGTTTTTGACTTCTGTAAGAAATGAATAAACAAATAAATAAATACAGTGGAACTTCTCTATAACGATTCCATGTTGAAACACCCTCTAAAACGGAGTAAATTCTCTCTATAACGAAATATTCGAAGAACATCACTCTTTGATTGGATTTTTCCGAAATTTTTTCGGACGTACGTAATGAATCCCGACCTTAAACTAAATCATTACGACTGGCAGAGAGATTTTTCTGAAACAATTTTAAATACACCCCTGGCTGGTTGGTTCCAATCTAACCATTACGCTAGTGTGAAAAATTGTGCGAAATATCTAAAAACAAGTGCTTAAGTGTGAACTCAATCGCGACATTGGCGACTATAGAAACAAATTTTTGTGTAAACGAAATTTCTTTTTAACGAATTTTTGCGGATTTAGCACTTTCGTTATAGGGAAGTTCACTGTATACAGGGTGTTTCATCTTAAACTGGACAAACATATATTTTCGTGTAGAGGACATCGGGAGAATCATTTTTGCCTTATACAATATATCCCGTTTTCGAAGCATAAGCGATCATTTTTGAGCGAAATTCTTATGAGTGTGGTCAGTTATGTATAACACTTGGTGTAACGATTTTGGTCAAATCTCAGTATTTTTGGGTCCTCTATTCAGAAAAGTTGACGAACTCCGAAAAAAAACTTACAAAATGGCGGAAAACCTGCAATGTTCCAAATTTTTTTTTGCGGTTGTCAAATTGACTTTTGTTTTCTGAATGAACACAATTTTCTAAGACTTTCTGTGAAAAAATTTTTTCAAAAATCGAACACAATTTTTTTTTACATGTCTACAGCGATGAAAAATTCCACTCGAAATGGATGAAATTTTGTACAATTGTACTTCTTGAATTATCAATCACGAATATGAAAACAGAATCGTAAAATATCGAACGGTTTAGTTACTATAGTCATTCAAATGTTTCGTTCGGACCTCTGCAATATTGAAAATAAAATTGTTTTGGGTTCTAGAATCAAAATAATTAAATTATTGGATGTCTAAACATTTTAGATGAATTTAAACGAAGAAAATCAGTGAAACTTAGTTGGGACTCGAAACGACGTAGGTATTAAATAGGGAAATGGCACTGTTCTAAGGATAATAATATTCGTTGTCAGGCAACGGTAGTTCGTACTTCATAGAGTTTGACTAC
Source organism: Propylea japonica (assembly GCA_013421045.1). NCBI lineage: Eukaryota > Metazoa > Arthropoda > Insecta > Coleoptera > Coccinellidae > Propylea > Propylea japonica. Next base: position 114,806,706 of record CM024239.1, read on the forward strand.
TGGCTAAATTATATTCACTGAAATTCAAATACCAGTCCAACTCTATGAACTACGAACTACTGTTCCTGGCAACGAATATTAATATCCTTAGAACAGTGCCATTTCCCTATTTAATACCTACGTCGTTTCGAATCCCAACTAAGTTTCACTGATTTTTTCTTATAAATTCATCTAGAATGTTTAAACATGCCAATAATTTAATTATTTTGATTCTAGAACCCAAAACAATTTTATTTTCAATATTTCAGAGGTCTGAACGAAACATTTGAATGACTGTAGTAACGAACCGTTCGATATTTCACGATTCTGTTTTCATATTCGTGATTGATAATTCAAGAAGTACAATTGTACAAAATTTCCCCCATTTCGAGTGAAATTTTTTCATCGCTGTAGACATGTAAAAAAAATTGTGTTCGATTTGTGAAAAAATTTTTTCACAGAAATTCTAAGAAAATATGTTCATTCAGAAAATAACAGTCAATTTGACAACCGCAAAAAAAATTTGGAACATTGCAGGTCTTCCGCCATTTTGTAATTTTTTTCGGAGTTCGTCAACTTTTCTGAATAAAGGACCCAAAAATATTGAGATTTGACCAAAAACCATTACACCAAGTGTTAAACATAACTGACCACACTCATAAGAATCTTGCTCAAAAATGACGTTTGACACCCTGTATCTCGCTTATGCTTCGAAAACAGGATATATTGTATAAGGCAAAACTGATTCTCCCGATGTCCTCTACACGAAAATATATGTTTGTCCAGTTTATGATGAAACACCCTGTATATCTAAAAAAATGGATTGGGGAAAAAACGATGAAACACTATTTCTCTAGAAACAAGCTTGCAAAAATTAATTATTTCGAAACAACGTCAACGACAAACCCAAGGTGTGGAAAACAATCCCAATAGACTGCAACATTCCCATGAAAAAGTTATTTTATCCAGAAACATTTCGTTCACTCACCTCACCTTTCCTTCGCTCGCTGGATTTCCGTGCTGGTAAGATCGAAGCAGGCAGAACGAAATTAAATTTCAGAGATTCCACGTACCTTTTTCAATCGTCAACAATGTTAAATGGCCCTAGACGTGTATAAACCTGCTATCCCCCTGTTTATTATTGGATTTGTTTTCGGTGCCGGTGTCGAATTAATTTGGCTGTCGGACTAGACGGAATGAGGGAAAAGCGCGGTTTAATGTTTGTTTTATATCGTAGAAGGGTCAAGTGTTAACATATATTGGATTTCTCTCTTGATATTCAGAGTTGTGCCTCGGTAGAGACCCTTTTCATTTTTGGAATTACTTGTTCAAATGGTGTAGCGTTCAAATTTGTTCAGGATTCTGGCCAGTGTGAACACTTGAAGACAAGAATAAAGTGGTTATGAAGGTAATATGTATTCTTGTGGGTTGTTTGTTCATTTTGGATTTATGTTGTGAAACAAATGCACGGAGTTTGTACGATTTCTTTAGCGAATGTTTTTACTTATTCGTGTTTTTGTGTTGTGGTACTCGGGAAAGGGTGACACCTATAACTCTCGATAGAAGCCTAAAGGTACCAGTACCAATATGGCGAAAAATTCAGAGTAGAATTAAGTTGCTATTTTTTTCTGTTCGCAAATTTCACAAAAAAAAATTAGACGTGTTGGGTCTTTAGGAAAAAGGTTAAATTTAATATCAAATAAACAATTTTTCTTCAGGTGATAATATACTTAGACATATATTAGATTACAAAGATAGACATGCAAACATTTCGAATGCGGATCTGTCCAGTACTCATCCTCACCTTGTGAAATGTTATTCCTGTAATTTTCTTTTATCTTTCCTTTCTATGCTTGAACAAAGTCTAATACCACACGATACCATTTTATTGTATATTATTAGGAGTAAAAAATCACAATTTGACTAGAAAAAGGCGTAAAATTAACAATTCTTACAGAAAATTCAATGATTGTAGAATTTGACGTAATGGTGGTAGTAATATGGCGAATCTGATACCACGTTTGTTTCAATCGTAGCTTTGTATTCGACTGAATAATTTTCGAAATCACTTCAGTTGGAAGTAAAGTGATTTTGACAACCAATGAAACGATAAGGTTTGAAATCAGAGTAGGAAATAGGAATATTGACGATAGTTTGGAAGGAAATTCTAAAAGTATTATGAATTATTCATTCCTAGCAATGAAAACCGATGATAATAATTCACATTCCGTTATGTTTAGGAGTAAATTGCAAAGTTTGACCAAAATGTAAGGTTATATTATTGTTATGATGAACTGAAGTGATTGTGGAAATTAAACTGATTTTGTCAGAAAGCAACATCAGTTGGAAGTGATGCGCATCAGTTCAAAATCACAACATTGTCGAATAGAACGCGCATCAACTGATTTTGCATCAGTTTGGAAGTGATGCAATTTCAAATAGAAAGGGCCTATTGATGGCAAATCTATACTATTCTATCTCTATGAGTTGGAATGAGGGAAAAGCGAGGTTTGTTTGTTTTATATCGTAGAAGGGTCAAGTGTTAACATATATTGGATTTCTCTTGATATTCAGTGTTGTGCATCAGCAGGGACCTTTTCACTTTTGGAATTTCTTGTTCAGATGGTGTAGCGTTCAAATTTGTTTAGGTTTCTCGCCAGTAGGACTTGAAGACAGGAATAAAGTGCGGTTATGAAGGTAATATGTTTTTGTGGGCTGTTTGTTCATTGTGGATTGATGAACAAATGCACTGAGTTTGTTAGAATATTGGGAGGAAATGCTTCTACTAAATCATGGATGTCATAATATATTTTTAGGCGCTTCTTCACAGGAAAACAGAGTGCTATAGTTTTTTCTGAATGTATCTAGTTTTTGACCTCTCGTTCTACTTAAAAGAGTGCTATATCGTTTTATCCAATGTCTGTGTCTGTAGTTTTCGGATTGTGAGCTGAAAATGGTCTCAACGATAGGATTACTCCCTGATGAGGAATTCGGGGTCAAATTCAATTCGTGGGGTCGTCCTTCCAGCCGTTAGCACAATAACTTCGAAGGGATTGTCCTAGAAATTTTTCAGGGTAAGTTCGGTTCCGAACTGGCTCGGTTAAGTTCGTTTACAAGCCAAATCGTACGGGGTGTTCCATAAAATATAGCCATTCAAAAATTTTGTTCCTCAATGTATCAGACAAAACGAAACCAATCGGAATGAAATGTTGCGCCATATGCAAGATGTTCATAATAAGCTCATGCAGAATTTTGTGGCCATAGTGGTTACAGAACCATAAAAAATCTAATTGGAAGCTTGAAAAGAAGAATCTTCATATTTCCATAACAGAATAACCGATTCAAGTGAAATTTATTTTGTTATTTTTTTGCTTGATGTTCGTGTGAAATTTTGAGAGGATCGCATCATCAGAACCATAGAATTTAATTTTTGTAATTATTTATTTCTTACTTATTTCAGTTTCTGAAGAATTTCCAGAATATAATTCCGATTGTGCTGAGATTCTGCGTTGATATAGTTGGTATCAATCAAAGTCCCATTTAAAATTTTAAGTTAATAGTCTTATTTCTCCACCAAAGAAATAGCTCACAAAAGCCCCTGCTCAGGACTATTCCTATTTTCTTCTACTCCTTCGAGTTAAAGGACCCGCACATTTACTATGGGAATGGCTCCCGGTGGATTTGGCTGAAAATTTGATATGATGTTCTACTTATCCTTCTGATCAAATGTCTAAACAGTCACGAAGCTGAAAAATGCATACTTCTAGGGTTTTTAACGATTTTTTGTATTCATTATGGCTTAAGTATTACCGTTCACACAGAAATGTTTGAAGATATTTCGAATTGGCAGAATCTGCTTTCAATAATCACGAAATATTTTCAAACATTTCTGTGTGAACGGTAATACGTAAGCCATAATGGATACAAAAAATCGCTAAAAACTCCTAGAAGTATGCATTTTTCAGCTTCGTGACTGTTTAGACATTTGATCAGAAGGATAAGTAGAACATCATATCAAATTTTCAGCCAAAATCCACCGGGAGCCAATTCCCATAGTAAATGTGCGGGGTCCTTTGTCTGTTCCAACATACGAGGTTATGTATTGATATCGTTTTTTCGATATGAACAAATCCTGACTCCACATCAGCCATTCGAGCTACTGGGGCTCGCAAAGAGTATCGCATAATGAACACCTTCAAGATAGGAGTAGACAAATATTGTTCTCTAATTCGAGTTTTTAAGCAAATTAACAAATAATAGATAGTCGATCTATCACTTTCAAAATCAGAATCTACATCTGAATTCGTCGAATGAATACGGTTCTATAATGAAAATTATCTAGTTTCAATTTCTTTATATCAGGTATTCTAAGATTCCTAAATTCATGTCGCCCAAAATTTCATCAATTCAAAGCGTTCTGTTACAATACAGTTCACTAGTTGTTGCTCGCCCGAAAACAGAAAATAATGAAATGAATTATTAGCAATTTGCCCGTATCCAGTTCAGAGTTCCACTAACGGCGGACTTAACAATAAAACCTGACAATAAAAAGTTTCCGAAAACCATTACCTTCCGTTATTTGCCACACATAACGGAAAACAATAATAATTTAATCATGAAATATCGTACCATAAAGCAAGTGTTCATGTTATAATAATGTTATGTATTGAATGTTTCGTAGACCAACATAAACTGAAATGAGTTTGTGTCAGTATTGGATTTTTCCGACTTTATTTGTTCATGTGCACGATTATTATGGAAATCGCGTCAGAACGTTGATAGCAGCTCATAGAATGTATTACTCGAATCGTTTTGCTTTTGATTAGATTAAATTTTTGTTCTTTTATATTCTCGACCCCAAAATTTTTCATGAATAATTGAAACTTTTTGACTGTGACCAAGGTTTCGCCTGAAGAATTGAAATTGCTGAACGATATCACACATAAATGGTTTTCTAATAAGAGTTAACACAAGAACTCAAGCCAGCCGATCATCATCAACGTCGTGTCATTACTGATTGGGTCGTTGAAATGCATGAAAATGATCCGGAATCAAAGGGGTGATCACAATTGGCCACCGAGATCTTGTGATTTAACACCTTGCGGCTTCGATTCAAGACCTCAAAGATGGAATTCGTGAGGCTATCGAGGACATTGCTCAGCGACTTTGCGATTCGGTTATGGAAAATTTCATTAAAAGGATATGGTTCTGTATAAGCGTGGTCGTGATGGTCATTTGCCTGATGTTATTTTCCACTATTGACGGCATAGCTTCTTCTTTGTAATGAAATAAACAGCCGATCATTTATATAAAAATGGCATTTTTCTTTGAATATCAAAATAACACTATTTATTGCAAAACTCTTTACGTAATAAAAACAAGAGCGAGGATTTTCTGCAAATTTGAGAATTCTGATCTGAAACATTTCAGACAAATGAAAATCTTGTTATTGAAGGCATTGTTTTAAATGATTATTGGGCCATATTTTTTTTCAGTTGATATCGTGAAATTTTTCTATGAAACATTTTTCTATATCTCTTTTAGTAAAATGGAGGGGTCAAATTATAGTGAAAACCCTGTACATTCATAAAATATCAAAAAACAAAACTACTTCCTCTTTCATTGGCCAGACGAACAATCATTCTAAGAGCAATCTCGTGATTGTCATTTTTCCATCAAAAACTGTTTATTTCGATGAAAAACCGGCCACAAAAAACGAAAACAAAAATGGCAAAGGCAGTTCGGCAGCGTATCGGAGGCACTTTGTGAATTATTTGTCGAAAGTTCGACCTTCTGGTGCATAAATGAATGATAACCTCAATTCATCTTTCATATAGGCCAATAGCGATCGATAATATTTCAATCAGACTGATGTGATTCTATGGATATCACATTGCGACGGTGAGTACACGAGTTTAATATGAAATGGAGGAATATATTACCAAAAAGAAAATGATTTATTAATTCCTAGAAAATATTCGATTACTTTTGTAGACTTTTACCTATCCATTAATTTTATATTCACCTCATTCTGAAATACCTAGGTAACTTCAGAATATTATTTGGTTTCCGTATTCAGTTATGTTGATTTTCTGTTCTTATCAGAGCCATATTGAAATCTTTATTCTTGACTCACTGTGGCTTAAGGTGATGAATCATGCCATCAATAAAAGAGTTTAGGTATATTCTCACATTTTCTGCAATATGAAGTTTTCCAGAAAAAAGTGTTCCCGAAATTTCTATTTTCAGTTTCTCAATGAAAGTTTGCACACGTGTTTATGTAGTTATTAAGTAGTTGACTGGATCGAATTCCTAGTATTAGTCCGAGAGCTGGCACGAATTTTAGGGTAGGTATTTGAGGCAAGCTGAAAACTTGTCAGATTACTCTCCTATTATATCCCAACTCGGGATTGCAGACCTGGCTGGTGAGTAGCGGGGCTAAATCAACCCCTACATTTTTAATGGCCTGGCAGGTAAAAAGCCCTACCGAAAATGATCTGTCTTTTTGGGAATCTTATTTTTTAGTTATAAGTAACACTCCATTAAAAATTCAAGCTGCCAAATAATTTAATCGGGGTTTTAACATTGCCAGACGCGTGCAAAATATATTTGCAAAAAATTATAAAAAATGTTTTTGAGGCAGCTTGAAATTTTAATGGAGTGTTACTTATAACTAAAAAATAAGATTCCCAAAAAGACAGATCATTTCGGTAGGGCTTTCTACCTGCTAGGCCATTAAAAATGTAGGGGTTGATTTAGCCCCGCTATCATGGTTGTATTGCTATTTTTCGAAACCACCTCCGAAGTACACATTGCCCCACAAATGGGGCAAATGTGTACGCCGCATGGAAATCCTTTACAATTCAGTGTTTTGCTGTTGGGGCAAATGTGTACAAAAGAGCAGTTGAGGGCAACAAAAAATTCTGTTTAGGATTTTTTTATTTCCGAAATTTCCAGTGGAAGCTATGCACTTTTTTTGTTGACCACCTTCTGTCCTCTCTTAATTGGCAGATTTTATGAAGGTGAAAACAAAGTAAAAAAAAAGCTTTGGGGTAAAAGGTAAAAAACGTCTTTAATAGCACAATTGAAAGAAACAAATGGCGCCACTAGATAGCAGCTAGCTTCAGTTTTTCTTCCTTTTTTCAAATGAGTACACATTTGCCACAAGTACGCAATTACCCCATTTCACCCTACTTCAGTCAAAGTAAAAAATTCTTATGTCTTGGAACTCGATACATTTGGCTTATATCGACTACTGCTGAGCACAACTTGACAGCTGCACAATATATAGTTAGTAGTTATAGTTTAAAAAGGGTTTACAGTTCACTGCTACCTCAAGGTCTATTGTGCCCCCTTAAAGAGCTGTCCTGATAACACCCTTCACAGCTCGCCTTTCAGTTCCAGAGATCTGATAGAATCCAATATCTGTGAAGGCTTCAACGAGGCTAGTTCCTCATTCTTACAAGTTTCTCACCCAAAGCATTCTCTCCTTAGGCTCGCAATGGCAAAGCATTCCGTGACTAGGTGAATGGGGTTTTTTCTCCTCCCCACGAAACTACACTCGTCAGTGTCCAATAATCCCATCCTCAACAGGTACTTCCTGAGGCGACAGTGTCCTGTAAGAAAGCCAGTGAAAAGGTGTAATTGTTTCTTACCAAGATCCAGATATTTATTGGATCTTGCTGTTTCGAGGTTCCGAAGGTCAAATTATTCATCCCTGGGAGATCCCGCCAGAGTTTTTCTCCTCGGCTTTCTCCTTCTCCAGAAACCCCTTCTAATAGCTGCATTAACCTAAACCACAGAAGGGTTCTGGGCCAATGAGTGACAGTCAGCTGAACAATAACTAAAACTTTACCAAAGATAAGGGGGAATATCCCTAATCATTGCTCGATACATTTGGCTTATATCGACTACTGCTGAGAACAAGATGATAGCTGAACAATAACTAAAACATCTTTCTTAATGCAGAATAAAATTTCGAAATCGTTATGATAGTGGTCATTCTGTTGACAATAAAATAAGTTCACAAAATTAAAATTGCAGAAGTTAGCGCTCTCAATGTCAGATATGTTGATGAAATGAATTTTATTCCAAAACGGTAGTTCCTATCAATATTTCTAAGTTGTTTTATACTCTAAGAGCTAGCAACGATTTTGAGAGAGAATTTCAGGTAGGCCAGTTTTTAGATATGCTATCTCTCTCACTCCCCCGGACGTCATACGGGCTATCTGGCTGGCGGTAGTGGTTGCGTTCATTAGTGCGCATCGTACCTGTACAGGTAAAATATCAATTTTTCAAATCATTTCAGAAAGGTTTTTTTCTTTTTATTTTTTTATTGAAAATTTTGCAACATAAATTTGTTATTGCCAGATATTTTTATTGTTGTTTTAACTGTGCCAGACACAAATTTTGAATAAAAAAAAATTTTTTTCGAATTTCAGTAAGGCTGAAATTTTAATATGGTGCTACTTAAATATCTAAAAACCCAAAACTAATTGCCAGACAGTAATTCGATTGTTAAACCTTCCCAGACCGATCTAAAAGTGATAAGTGATTGGGCATGTTGGAAGAGTATAGACAATCTCGTGTTAGTTACGCAAGCGAGATAAACGACAGCAGCTGTTTTTATTCAAGATGGCGTCAGTTCGGTCACATTCGTTGCCGATGTTTTCAATGTTTTTTAACAAAATTGTCTTACAATGTCGAATGAAAAATTAAAATATATTTTGTAAGACAGAAATGGAAAAATAACTTTTGTAGAAGATATTAAAAATAGTGTAAAAAAGTTTCAAATACGTATAAATTTTAAACTTAAATATGATAGTACCCACTACACAGTACCAGAGCAAGTTAATGACACTATGGATATCACAGAAATTGGAACAGCAGTTTTACAGTTCTAATGGCAAAATATCGAAATTTATCTGAAATTAATTTTTTGTCAACAGTAGATCTTCCCAGCTCATCTAGTTCAACTCCGATATCAACTTCAACTCCGAATCAAATATCTGTAAATTTCAGAAGGTTAAAATGACTGAAACTCAAATTTTTTTTACAAGTTTCCATGTCCAGCGGACGGATTTTCCACCAAGTACAGCCAGCGGACGATTTTTTTATTCGAATAATTATTACAAACTACCATCTCTGTAAATTTTTCACAGGGTTAAAATGACGAAACTCAAATTTTTACGTGTTTTCGTTGCTCCCGTTGGCAAACCCACCACTGGTGCGCCAGCTGACGGTCACTATGCTATAAGACAAATACAAATTGAGCTATATACAAATTATGGCCAGAGTTAAAATTGGTCACAAAAACTTTCAGTGGCTCCGGGCCTAATATCCAGAAGATGTTGGCAAAACCCTGCCAGATAATACGTCAAAAATTCAGATACAGAAGTTATCATCCAAGAAACTGAGACTTCTTATGCAATTATGAGCTTGATAGTGTGGCAAATATAGAAACAAATTTAAATGTCAAACGAGTTTGTTTTTTTGTGGAAAAGATCTCAAGCAAGCAAAAAGGAAACAACAAACTACACACTGCTCCAGATGACAGCAGCGAATAAGATGATGATTATCAAAATGCCTCTCATTGTTGTGATACAATTATGGATTGAAAAATCTAACTTCAATGTTTATGTAACCATCCCATTTTTGTTCTTTTTTCATTCTTAGATTGATCATTATCTTATTTTTATACAACAATAAATTATTATTTTGATACATATTAATCCGTATATTAATTCAATAGTTTTTAATCCTTTCTTCGTAATTTATTCGAGAACTATTTCTAGACCAAGCAAATTGATACCACATCACTTATCACTTTAAGATCGGTCTGGCTGAAGGTTTAACAATCGAATTACTGTCTGGCAATCGAAGGAAACGAAGAGGCCAATACACTCGCCAAAGAGGGCGCACAAATGTCACTCTTTGGCCAGAACCCTTCTGTGGTATATCTAAATGTACCTATAAGAAGGAGTTTCTGGAGAAGGAGGAAGCCGAGAGGGAAAGCTCTGGCGGAATCTCCCAGGGATGGATCATTCCACTGAGTTCCTTCGGAACTTCGAGACAGCGGGATCCAAAAGATATCTGGATCTTGTAAGAAGCAATTGCACCTCCTCACTGGCTTTCTTACAGGACATTGTCGCCTTAGGAAGCACCTGTTGAGGATGGGATTGTCGGACACTGACGAGTGTAGGTTCTGTGGGGAGGAGGAAGAAACCCCCATTCACCTAGTCACGGAATGCCTTGGCATTACGAGCCTGAGGAGGAAATGCCTTGGACAAGAAACTTGTAAGAGTGAGGAACTAGCCTCGTTGAAGTCTTCACAGTACTAGATTTCCTTAGATCTCTGGAACTGGAAGGCGAGCTGTGAAGGTTTTTGGCCAGAACAGCTCTGTAAGGGGGCACAATAGACCTTAAGGTCGCAGTGGAATGTAACCCCTCTGTAAACTAATCAACTATCAACTACTGTCTGGCAAATTAATTTTGGTTTTTAGATATTTAAGTAACATCATATTAAAATTTCAGCCTTACTGAAATAATTCGAAAAAAAATTTTTTATTCGAAATTAGTGTCTGGCACAGTTTGAACAACAATAAAAATATCTGGCAATAATAAATTTATGTGCAAAAATTCAACAAAAATAATAAAAAGAAAAAAACTTTCTGAATGATTTGAAAATTGATATTTTACCTGTACAGGTAAGATGCGCACTAATGAACGCAACCACTACCGCCAGCCAGATAGCCCGTATGACGTCCGGGGGAGTGAGAGAGATAGCATATTTAGAGATTCACGACTTGACTTGATATTCAAGCTACTTGACTTGGCTTGACTTGAAATCAAGTCAAGTTCGAGTCAAGTAGTAGTTTTTCAATGTCAAGTCAAGTCAAGTATTAATTTATCGAGTACTTGAAAAATCAATTACTTCTTCTACCAAGCTACTTGATTTTCAATTTAAATTTTTTTTTTGCAGTGTTCACATCAATTGATTATGGAATGAGGATGAACCTTGCAAAAAATACTTTTATTTATTAAACTTGAATATGAGAATCAAAATTTTTTTAGTACAGTGGTTTTTCGTGTGCAAAGCGTGCTTTTTCCTTGCTTATCATTTTTTTTCGTGAACTCTTCGGATCTTGTTCAACTGTAAAATATCTGTGATTTTTTTTCATTACTTTAGATTTTTGTGTGTTGTCTCTTGTAAAAGTTTACGATCTCCGATTGAGCATTTTCCACAATCACATATTCTGACCAGCTGGTTTCTAATTCCATTATTTCTGATGAAATACTCATTATGCACATGTTCAAACTTATTTAATTATGTGACGTAACGACTCACACACTTGGACAAAAATACCTCTCTATTCACCTAGATAAAATTAAGAAGACTGCGCGATCGCTTCATTCAGCTCGGAGCTCGGGAACCCCCTGAACCGCATGAACTTGTAGAAGTAGGTGCAGTACGACTCGTACGTATCGTATCAAGATCAAGTAATACCAATTACTTGATATCAAGTCAAGTAATAAATTCTCATTCAAGTCAAGTCGAGTCAAGTAAAAAATTTATTCGTTACAAGCTTGACTTCCAAGTCAAGTTCTTCTTTAAAAAATCAAGCTACTTGACTTGATGAATCCCTAAGCATATTATCTAAAAACTGGCCTACCTTAAATTCTTCTTTTTTTGACGTTGCTAGCTCTTGTACTATAGTCATACTTCAAATGCCAACACTTCGATTTTGATGAAATATAGTGCTCAAAAAACGCTCAACTGAAATGTTTCGAATTTCCAACACCATGATCGAAATATTCTCCATGTTTCAAAACAATAATTCACCAGAGTTTTTATTGTTCTTGAACTTCAAATCCTTAAATAATAATCCGTTTATTCAATATATTATCTCCGCCGAAAAAAGATAATCGGAGGCTCCATTTTCGATCAATCTTGTTATGAGTGTATAGCAGACAATTCTATCCTCAGTCACGTCACTGCACCGACATGGGAATTTTCGGGTCTCCAGGCAATCAGGATCGTCGAGTATGCTCGTAGGTCTTCGTTCTGATGTGTGTACGTGTGTTGCTTGAATCTCCAGAGACCACCAAGTGCCAGCCTCTGGGATGCAACAGTGTGCTCGGCAGCTGACTCTTGAATTGACCCTAAAATAGGGGAAACTCATTGAGGGTTTCTACTTGATGGTTCCGAGCACAAATACTTCTTATGCGCAATATAAAACGTAGCTTTGAAAACAAAAGTTGAATGCTATTGTATTCTGTCTGATCGATTGGAAAGGAGTAGGTATATCACACCTGTAGGACAAAAATTTGTCACAAGTTTTGGTTTCATTGTATTAATCATCCAATGTTATGGTATATTCGTACAAAATGAAAATTCATGGGTTCAAAGTAAGCAGGTACAATAAAAAATAATAAACAATGGAAGCAGAGAATAAAATTAATTGATTTAAAATCAACCAATTTAACCCATACTTCGGAACTAATCCCGTCAACGCACAAAGAACATGCATAGTGGTAATATCAAACAGAGCATCGATAGATAGCTATTGTGACCTATTTGGGAACCAAGAAAGAACAGAACTTAATAGAAAAATCATCGAAAAGTCAACAAATAGATCAAAATCCGTTTGGAATCTTGTTAATGAACACTGGGGAAACAACGCAAAAATACAAGTGAACTTAAAAATGAATCTGAACCGTGCTAACTGTGAACAATTTTAATAACTTTTTCGTCAATGTTCGGTCATAACTCAATATTGAAAAATAGTCAGATTACGATTCTGATTGTATACAACGTCAAGAAAAATCCTTTTTCGTGTTTGATATCACTGAAGATGAGGTAATAGCTACAGTTAGAAGAATGAAAACTCCAAATCTGCAGGATGGGATGGTGTTCCTATGGAAGTAAACAAGGCATGTATACATCTCATTGCACAACCTTTGGCTATTATAATGAAAAATCATTAAGATGGGGTTTTCAGAAGACCTAAAAATTGCTGTTATAAAGCCAATTTTCAAAAATGGTGATCCTAAAGATCCAGGAGCTATCGCCCGATCAGCATTCTGTCCACATTTTCGAAGATATTCGTGAAAGTTTTGGCAATAGCTTCTGAAATTCTTCAATAAGTTCAAGGTTTTTTTCACAAAGTCAGCATGGATATATTCATGGAAAAGTACCGAGACAGCGATATTCGAGCTGTATAATTCTATAGTAACGGCATTAGACAGGAAGGAGTTGCCAGTTGGATTGTTCTTGGATTTGTCGAAGGATTCGATTGTGTTGATACAGAATAATATTACTGGAGAAATTGGAAAAGTATGGCATAAGGGATAAGCAGCTGAAACTTATCGAGAGCTACTTAAAGAATAGATCTCAGACAATAAAGATGGTGATAAATGGCAGTGAATATCAGTCCTTACAAGAAGTAAACAAGGCAGGTGTGCCTCAGGGTAGTATCCTTGGACCACTGCTTTTTCTGATTTATATAATGATCTTCCATCAGCCCTACGTGATCATATTTTTGGCAGCTTTTTGGAGTGTTTGTTTTTGCTGACGACGCTAATGTTATCTTGAGATCCCCCTCTTTTGGTTCACCTTGGAGATGGTTCAGACAATTCTGGTGATGTTAATAAATGGTGCACGAAGAATCGTCTTGTCCTGAATGTTGCAAGAGTGAGTGTATGGTCTTCAGTACTGATAGATCTACTGTTAGTGTACCTCAGGTTGTTAAAGATTGTGTAACTGTGTCCACAAGTGCAAATTTTTCTGGGTGTTCATCTAGATAACCACTTAAAGTGGAACTTTCACATGGACAATCTTGTAAAGAGGCTAAACTCGTGATATATTCAGTGTGTGTTCTAAACTAGAATGGACTTTCAAACTTTGAAGATGGTATATTTTGCGAACTTTAATAAGTTATAGCATAATTTTCTGGGGAGGTAGTTCGCTGTCTTAATTAGTGTTTTTAAGACAGAAGGTCTATGTTGAAAACATTATTGGGGTAAATTATAGGGAATCGTGTAGAGGACATTTCAAGCAAACAACTCACTAACAGTTTGTGGTTTATTTATATATAAAGTTCTTATCTTCATGTATCTTCATCCCCATTATTTTGAAGTCCACAGAAATGTTAATTTGACAAGAAGAAAAGAAACTTTTTTATCCTAATCATTCTCTGGCAATAACTGAAAAATCTCCACTTTATCTTGGAATGAAATTGTTCAATTGTCTTCCTAGAAATTTAGAATGATCAGAAATGTAAAAATTTTCAAGAAACCCGCATGAACTAGTTATAGAGTGTGAACCATATTCATTGTCCGAATATTTCACTTTTGTAATAATTAATGAATTTGACGATAATCAATTTTATTGTATGTATACAATAACTTTTGAATTTAATAAATCTACTATCTATCTATCTATCTATCTGTCTGAATGGCATTCTAGGTCCCTTAGAAATGTCGTCTATCTCTGAGAATAACAGTAACAAAACGCCGTCCCCTGGGATCCTTACGAACACCTACCTCATATTATTTCAAGTAATTCGAATATTTGAAATCACTATTCTGCGCATAAAATTTCATACTATAATAAACAAAAAATATTATTTTTATTCCTGATTAGGCCAGTATTCGTGTTATGTTGAGGTGAAATTATTTCACCTACATTGAATGTTTTACATCTATCAATGTAGGTAAAATTGAGAATCATATATAAACCTCCCATTAAAGTTCCTCGTATGAATCTTCACAATGATTTAATCAATATGACTTATTGATTTTCAGCGCCTACTTCGATGTCAATCATTCTGGTTGATTGAAAATATTTTCCACTGTGACGTTAATATAAATTCATATGATAAATTGTAATGTACATTAGAATTACCTGTGACCTAAATGCTACAATTATGTTTTCAGTGATAATATAACAAGAGAGTGAGAATGAATTGAAAATAATTAGACAGATTTTTTGAAAACTTGTTGCCAGGCAATAGTCACGGAGGCCTGCAGGGCTTGAGTGGCTATTTCCAAATGGCACCAGGTTTGAACCTGTCAAATTATTCTCTAATTCATGGAACTCGCGAGTTATATTTAACTACAGTCTATCCAAATCCGAGAGGCCAGCGTAAACAAACTAGAAACGCGATTAGGACGCTCTTATTGGTCGAAAGTGGCGTTCCTGAAGCTTCGACCAATAAGAGCGTCCTTATCGCGTTTCTAGTTTGTTTACGCTGGCCTCTCGAATTTGGATAGACTGTAGATTATTTTTTGATTCACAAATTTTTACAATGAGAAAGATCAATATCAATCATAAAATTAGTGAGAAATTTCATTAAAAAAATTTGCAAGAATTCTGTATTAGAAAGAAATTTTGTGCTTTTCAGGATGCTTTTGTGAAATTTTTTTTTGCATCTCTTGCATTTCGAGCATTTTTGAATTCTATATCATGAAAGGATCAGAGGACCTGTTATACATATGAAAGTAAAGTTCTTGAACTATTTTTGCCGTTTAATTCCACATTGCCTTCATTACTGCTTCTTTATAATCAGTTCCGTCCTTTATTTTCATGTTATAAACCCAATATTTAAAAAATCGATGCCAGAGTAGCTGTTGCAGTAGATTGATCTAGAATATAATTTCTTTCTTTGGCGGAGGTCTAAAATTGTCTTTACATAAACTGATTACTTATTAGAGTATTTTTCGAAGTAGTTTCTAAAATATTTCTTGTTATTTCTTAGAAAAGGTGCTGAATCGATAATTTTCACCAATTTTATATATCGCGTTGTCACAATTAGGTTATTATTTTGACAACTATCTGACACTTGCTAGGCAAATGAAAGCCACTGTGCTTATTTCCAAGAATAATCACAAGATATTTATTCCCACTATAATAGTGAGATCAAAGATTATATACTACACTATAATCTTTGAGTGACATAATTGGTTGAAACTTACCCTTGCGACAAATAAAGAAGCATTTCATTGGTTTTAAGAAACTTCAAAAAATCATCAGTTTAATGTCATGTACCTACCGGGTTTTTCACTATAATTTGACCCCCCCTTTAACTTTGTTACTAAAGGAGATACAAAAAAATGTTTCGTATAAAGGTTCACGAAATCAACTGAGGCTTTTTGATATGACTCCACAAACTGAAATATATACAGGGTGGCCAACATATTGATAGCAACCTAATTTTTTCAAATGAAACACCCTGTATATTTTTCCATATTTGGCTAGCTCTTTCTCCCCTGATTTCGAATA
This sequence comes from Propylea japonica, assembly GCA_013421045.1. Classification (NCBI taxonomy): domain Eukaryota; kingdom Metazoa; phylum Arthropoda; class Insecta; order Coleoptera; family Coccinellidae; genus Propylea; species Propylea japonica. The sequence goes on from CM024239.1 coordinate 114,822,967, forward strand.
TGTAAGATAATATGTTGGTCTATCTTTTTTATTCTGAGCACCACAGAGTTTCAAATTTCAAGAACTATCTGGTATTGCGTTTTGGAAGTTCGTGAATATTTAAGTGGCCAATTTGATCTTTGGATTGGTAATGGCTCACTTATTTTATGGCCACCAAATAGTCCCGATTTAACACACCGTAGACACGTTTTCATAGCCGTTCCTGAAGGAAAAAATTTACTTTAGCAATAATGACAATCAATGAAAGCGGAGAATAATATTAATGATATAAAATCAACCAATATCAAACCTTAATTCGGAACTAATCCCGTCAACGCACAAAGAATAATGATAATATTGTAATGATTGGAAACAAATTTTGAAGCTTTAATTTCTAACTTGAATCAGAGCCATAATAATTATGCTATCAAAAATAGTGTGAATAGTTTGAGACAACGATAGGATTGAAACAGGGTGGTCAATTCGAGCAATTTCTTCAGTTGATGTTATTCTTACCATAGGTACTACCATAGTTTATCATTTTTCATTGGTTAAGTAATTGTTAAGTATTCATTCTAAAATAATACTTTTAACTAGATTGTTTGGATATTAAGAATTTCGTAGATATTTCACATATTTTTTTATTCGGTGTCATCATTTCAAAACTTTGAAACTCTGAAAATTGAAGAGACACATCCACATAAGCATTTATATTCGACATCAAGAGGAAATAGCCTCTCAAAAAAAGGAAGAAATACAGGACAGGGATCCCATTTGAAAATGTTGCAGCAGTCAACGTTGTTCACTCCGTATATCTTCACATTGACGTTATTATAACTCCAAAAATGAGCATTTTCAGTAAAAGCACTCTGCCACTTGTAAAATGATTACAGATCTTGGCAGGTGGTTCTTAAAATTTGAAACTCTGTGGTTCTCAGAATAAAAGAGATAGACCAACATATGTTACATATTCGAAATCAGGGGAAAAAGAGCTAGCCAAATATGGAAAAATATATGGGGTGTTCCATTTGAAAAAATGAAGTTGCCATGAATATGTTGGCCACCCTGTATATATTTCAGTTTCTGGACCCATATCGAAAATCTCAGTTGATTTTGTGAAACTTCTTTACGAAACATTTTTTTGTATCTCCTTTAGTAACAAAGTTAAAGGGGGGGTCAAATTATAGTGAAAAACCCGGTACATATTTATGTATTTAAATGAATGATCATCAGAACTATTTTTATAATTTCGCAACAGCTCGTCCTTCTGTTTCAGAGCTTCAGTGGAATCCAGTATCTGAGACGACTTGAAGAGTTATCCTTTTGAAGACATTTTTTCGCAGGCTCGCAATGGTAAGGCATTGTGTAACTTAATAAACATGAGTTTCCTACTCCTCACCACAGAATCTGCACTCCCCAGGTTCTGTTAAGCCAATTCTCACCATATGCTTTCTAAGGCAAAAGTGTCAATCATACTTCGTTCAATCCCTGTAGTGTATAAAATAGTGTTAATAAAGCATCATTCTCAGTTGAAGTGAAACTTCCCATTGCTCACCTACAAGTAGCCGAGCCCGTTAATAAATACCCCTTGAGGGCGAAATCCTGCTAGTGGCTGAGTTGAGAGCGGCTCTCATAGCCCAAAACTGGGATATCTATGTTGAACGCAGAGTAATTGATGACCCTCGTTCAAAATTCTGGCATTCTATTAACTATTTTGACACGGCAGATAAGCGAAACGAATTGGCCTACGAACAATTTGTTTTAGACAATCGGCTGGAATGAATAGGTCGAAAGGCCTGATATTAATATGAGCGAAGTTGAAAGTGTGATTGAGTGTTTTGTGGTATCGATTGGCCCAACTCTCCAACAAATTTAATTATGGATGGATATTGGTAAACCGAGGGGTAAACAATAGTGTACAGTTCGTGTAGGAAAAAATACTTTGGGAGCTAGGATATTAGAGGAAGTGGTCCGAATATGAGCCCTGCACTTATTATGGGCCCCCAACATATTTTTCTTAAGCACGTCGTGTGACATTTATGGATTCCGTACTGAAACACTTCTATTAGAGTCTTAATCATTTCTGTGTATAAGCAGGCAGCCTTATGTGTAACTTTGAGAAACAGGTGGCATTAAACTTATTTGTGTGTTTAAGAAATTGTTTTCTGCTAAGTGCTTTCGTGGTATTTATTAATGTATATGTATAAACCTGGATAGTTGGTGTTTTAGTATCTTAGATTAGTGACCAGTTGTTGATATTCTAAAATAAAACGTACCTAAATACTGAATGGAAAAGAAATTAATGCTTTTAAAAATCACATGGAATGTTGATAATATGGGCCCCTAACGTGGTCTTATTATGGGACAGGGCTCATATCTAAACCAAGTCTCGATAAAGTGTATCTTTTGCAGTTCATCATGCCACGAAGCAAACCGAAGTTTATATCAAAGAACTTGAGACAAACATGGAGACTTGATGATATGGTTAAAGCTATGGAAGGTGTTAATAATAAAATAATGCATTCATACATACATATGTTAAAAAAAGTAAAGTAAATTAAGTTTTCAGGTTGAAATATATTTTAATTTTCATTTTAGGCCTGTCATCCAAAAAAAATTTTCATGATTTAAAACTGTTGGATACCTACCAATTGATTTACTTAGGGGCCCATATTATACGCAGTCTAATCCAAATGTAGATATGTACATTATCTTAAGTTTTTACAGAAATCCTACTCAAATTCCATTTTTTTCATAATGCCTTTTTAATATACCATAGGTAAACCTTTGAGCTTGCAGTGTACCATTTACTGGATATTTATTCGAAAGATCCAAAAATTTAGTGGAAAAAAACAAAAGGGGGGCTCATATTCGGACCACTTCCTCTATGTTCGGAGTTTCGTCATTTCACTCTCCAGTTATGGTGACATTGATGATCGTCACAGCCTAGCATTCGTGAAAATTCTGAAAATCTTTTGAAGGGCTTCAATTGGTTGATGAAGAGATAATAAATTCATTTGGAATCTGTCGGATTGAATATAAGTCATATATAGGTCCACACATCACAGGGTGTTTCTTCATCTCCTAATAATATTCAACGGGCGTTTAATTGAGCCAATTGAAAAACAGAGTTTTAAATGAACAAAAAATTATACCAGACAAAGTGAAATCAGGAAATCAATTTCTATCATTAACGCGAAAACCATACAAATGGCACTGGTTTAAAAAGCTACGAAATTACGTAGAAATATATCCGCAAAAGGAAATCGTTGTGGTTGAAAAATTCACCACTTTGTGTATCAAAACTAAGGACGTTTAGGACAGATCTCCATATCTAATATATGTACCTATAATCCATTCACGAAAGTTTGAGCGCATAGTAGGCGTTCCTTTATTTATCTGAATTTGGCAGTATTTGCTATCATAACGTAATATAAAGTCAACGTTGCCGAATGTACCCGGCCTCGTCCGAAGAGCTTGAGAGTTATCAGAGAACTCTATGCAATATTGACAACATTGTGTATCAATCTGACAGGAAAATAAACAACATAACCTAAAATTCCAATATACAGTGGAATATGCCAAATTTTCATGGCCAACCGACGGCTCAGCCTTTCTTGAACATACTATACTTTCCGTTTGTCACAAGATCAAAGGGCCACAATTGAGTGAGTGCAGACTTTTTTCATTTTATAAAAGCTGGAAAAATTCCTATGGATGTCCCCAACATTAAAAAATATGTAACTTGATCGCAAAACTCTACTGCGCTACGCTTCGCTTCGTCAAAGTGCGCGTTTAATAATATGCCTCGCGTCGATTCGGCTCTTCGCTTCGCGCCTCCTAGATGAGCGTCTAAGCATTTGATTCAGTGCAAACCTATCCGGCGGAAAACAACGCTTCGTCTCGCTTCGCCCCAGTGAGCGTCAAGCTCACTCTACTGGGCGTCACGACACTAACATCAGCTACATGTAGCGAATAATATTCACCTTAAAATGCTCATCATTGGTTCCTAGAAGTACTTGAGTAATACCTTAAACATCAATGGAGTTTTTATAGGGGTTTTTCAGAACATAAAAGAATTAATTTTATCGAAATCACGTTGAGATTGATTTTGAAAGCAATACCTGGTAATCTATGCACACACAAAAAAAATTCCTTTCAAGTGGATTTTGTATTATACTTGAAATAAAAACATATATTGCGGCCTTTATTCCACACCACTCTATATATCAACCTCTAGTCTAAAAACCATATCCAATAAATTGTTAATCATTCAATCCATCCTTCAATATCAAATTATTTCACTCCGAACTGGCATAGCGAAACTCAGCACTAACCGCAATTTTTCACGAAATTTAAGCGTGTCTCGATCTAAAACAGATGCCCTCAATTCCTCGGGGGTTTCTTTATTACACCCTAATTTATGTATTTTGTGAATTACGGCACTCGCTCCCATAGATTGTAGAGCAGAGAAGAAAATAATTCAGGAGGTGCTCTGTCGAAAGTTCTGCTCCATGCAACTTGAATGAGCCCCACTTAAACGAATTTACTGGAGAGCAACAATGTTCGCTTTTACATTCAATATTGATGGTTATTAAAGGATAATATCGTTTTATAGGTTCTCTAGTCTCTGTTGGTTCAGTTCACTCAGGAATTCTGTAGAATTGTGAGCGTTTGTTAATTATGAGAGCGGAATATTTCGTTTGAATAGTTTCTGTCGGGAAAGATGAAAGCAGTTAGGTTTTAATATGAGGTAACTCTGGGGTTCTTTGATTATTCATGTGGTCCTAATACTATAAGGTTTTTACGTTCATGGTATAAAATATTTGATGAAATGTATATATCTACAGCTAATCAATTGTTGAAACTATTACCGAAAGTAGAATATAATGAGAATTGGAATTAACAATATGTTTCAGATGAATTGATCTCGCTATACAAGAACTCACTGCACCAAAGTAGTGATCTTTCAATCAAGAAACCATTATACCATATGATGACTTTTTGCCTATAACGTTGGATATTATACATACTGATCAGGGCGAAGCTTGATGATTGATAAAAACGAGACAAACACTTTTAGTAGATAAACACACCAGGTCATACAAAAGCAGAGAAACTGATTGACCTTCGAAAGAATAGGCTCAACTAACTCTATCATATTAAAAAAACGAGTTATAAGTTGGCTTACTGGGCTACTCACAGGTCATTGTTTCGTGAGATATCACCTGCATAAAATCGGTAAGACGTCATCTATGGGTTATGTGGATCGGTCACAGAAACGAATTTGTTGGAGAGCAACAATGTTCGCTTTTACATTCAATATTGATGGTTATTAAAGGATAATATCGTTTTATAGATTCTCTAGTCTCTGTTGGTTCAGTTAACTCAGGAATTCTGTAGAATTGTGAGCGTTTGTTAATTATGAGCGCGGAATATTTCGTTTGAATAGTTCCTGTCGGGAAAGATGAAAGCAGTTAGGTTTTAATATGAGGTAACTCTGGGGTTCTTTGATTATTCATGTGGTCCTAATACTACAAGGTTTTTATGTTCATGGTATAAAATATTGATGAAATGTATATATCTACAGCTATCAATTGTTGAAATTATTACCGAAAGTAGAATATAATGAGAACGAGAATTTACAATATATTTCTCCTCACTGCACCAAAGTAGTGATCTCATAATCAAGAAACCATATAATGATTTTTGTGCCTATAACGTTGGTTATCATCCATACTGATTAGGACGGAGGTTGATGATTGAGAAACACTTTTATTAGATAAACACCAGGTCATTCACAAGCACAGAATTGATTGCACCTCAAAAGAATCATTCATTCGTGAGATACCACCTACATAAAATCGGTTATTATTATTCGATTATAAATAATCAAATTCATGTTTCGTTTTTTCATGATCTTCATATTCCTCCAACTAACTTATTGATATTTTTTAGGAAATCGAACAACTAGTATTATTCTCAGTTTCGTAAGTTTAAAACCTTCATATAAGTTATATGTTTCCATTACTTTATATTGTAGTTCTCCTGACAAAGAGAAAATATATTCTCGAAAACTCGAGCAAAGAAAAAGAGTTTGATTAAAAACATTGCTGCTACTCCTATTATTAAAACTTAAATAGTAACAATTCAGCAAATAATTGAGGATATAATTTAAATATATATTTCACACTAATGGTCAGAGTAAAATGTTAATAAGGCATCATACAATTCTGCCCATGATTAAGGGCACAAAAAATTCTCGATATAAACCTCTTTCCTTCGCCAGGTGGTCAAAAACTCATTTTCCAGGAACGACCTCTTGATGGATTTTCCTGATGTCGAGTTAATGTTTTTCCTATTTGACGTTTCTCTTTTCGAGCTAGGTTGGATAGAGGTATGTAGTTCATTTTGTGGACAAATTCACGTTTTAGTAATCAGCTTAAGAATGATCATTTCATCATTTAGTAATTAGGTAATAAAACGTGAATTTGTCCAGAAAATAAACTACCTCTATCCAACCAAGCTCGATACCAAGAAATAATAAAACAGAAACGTCAAATAAGAAAGCATTAACTCGACATCAGAAAAATCCATCAAGAAAGGTCGTTCCCGGAAACTCTCCTCAGTTTCTGGCCCTGTCACATCCAATTTCAAGCCAGCCTTCCATACGTACCTCCAAACAAAACATCCACTGTCTTTTTGAAACCCAATTACTTTATTCATGTGTCTGAATCATCCCGCAGTATATAACGTGTCAGAATGATGCGAAATATTGAAAGTGCGGATCTGGATTCTGACATAATTCGAAGGGAAAACTGTTGCACGGCATGTCAGGCACATTTGCTCCCATCAATGTCAGCCACGGTGAGGTACAAGTAAGGGGCGGCTAGCCCCAAACTCTTCCAACAGGGGCGGAACACGGGCTGGGGGGCTGCAGGGCAAATTTTGAACTTAATTATCTTCATTGTAGTAATCGAGTCTCCAATGAACATACTGTTGAAGAGAGAGATTTCGTATTATTTCAGATTAGTTTTCATATTAATTGATTTTAGGAAAAAATATTCCATAATTTATCTTCAAATATTGAAATTTTGAAAATAGGTTGAACTTTAATTTACAATATGTAGAGAATAAATCCGAAATTCTCGAAATATTCAAGTTGAATGTTCCTCTCTACTTCCAAATATTCATAAGTGAGCTCAATCGTGTCGTTTGAGATCAATCTCGGCGAAAATTCCACACTCACAGACATTTGGACAAAACTGAGATGTTGAAAAATAATGGGGTGTTCACTGTTTTTATTTTGTTTCAGATTTAATAACGACAAAACTTGAGATTCAGAAACTTCTTTTTATCTGCCGTTAGGGAATGCTGTGCGAGAATTTTGAAATATATTCTTCTAGTGTCAAAATATGGTTTTGATATAACCTAAAAGGTGTCATTTGGAATAAAAACGATGTGAGCTAAATTAAAAATAGTTTTCCATTGCTGGATACCTACTGAAAACTTGGTTCGACACATGAGGTTATTGACCAATTTTTTTTTTGTAAAATCATAGCATGTTACGCCAACTATCTTCGATTTCAGCCATAGCTAGTGCAATCAGATTCTCAAATCGCCTGATTGAAAATCCATTCATATGGTTTACCGAAAACCTGAATTACACTCAGCCCTTCTTACTGCTACTCGCGTTGTAGACAATAATTTCCAAATACTTATGCTGCAGTATCGAAGGCAGTGAGCATTCATACTCAGCTGCAACATTTCTCTAGTGATCAAGTGTCAGCAATGACGAAAAAAGAAATTCCACAGCAACCTAGTTAAATTAATCACTTACTGCCGTTCCTTTGACTTCCTTCCGAAAAACCGCCAATGTAGGGGGCGTTAGGCAACACGAGCAGCAGCGGCAGGAAGCAGGGAAGTGTAGTGATTACATTCTCGAACTGCATACTTTCCTGCTCCCTGCCGTGGCAGTGAGCTGAGTGTAATCGGGGCGATAGATCAAAATCAGAGAGTCACAAAGTGCACCCCTTATTTTACCGACAAAGATACTGCCCGTCTACATATGCGGTAAGGAGTGTTTTAAACGTAAGGGGGCGCATGTCTACATCGCCACGAACAGACAGGTGTCTGAAAAGCTGGGAGTCCGTAACACAGTAGAAAATCTAGCAAAAGTGAATAAAGTGACTCTACTTTAAAGGCAGGGACATTGTGGTGCTGAAGGATATGAAGAAGTCGATGAACTAGCAAATAGTACCTCAAAGTTAACACCTGCTAGATCTGAGCCTTGGAAAAGACCAGTATAAGACAGCGGTTCAGCAATGGAAGTTGAATAACACAATAACCCGTCGGAGAAACACTCCTGGGCTTACTCAGGCCAAAAATTCGTGATAGTTTCACCTACCTATTACTAAAAAGCTCCTAGGCTGTTACGAATAGACAACCAAGAGGTGAAGGCCAAGGCTCCTAATGAGGTTGTCGGTTTCATCAACGCCATTGACGACCTTCTTGGGTTTCCATTAATGAGAACGTAAGAAACAAAGATCTACATGGTCGCATTTCCCGGAAGGCCAACCCCAGTTCTAATGATAATAATGACTTAGTGTTGATAATTTGTAGGTAGTAGATCTTACAGTTCTTCACGTTATTTCACTTTCATCTACTCTTAGGCATCTTAGGCAAAAGGGCCGCCTCCTATAGGAACAAGCACGCAGAAATGTCAAAAGTTGAGTGGAATGACAGACATGGAAAATATTATCTTATATTATGGGTCGATTACATTGAGATACTTTACAAGCTGCTACTGAGCGGATTTAGTAGCTGATTGTAAATTCGCTTAGTGTAATCCGTGTTCACGAGCCAACAATCTGATTGTAAAAAAGCTGCGACTAAAGTTGAAAGCTGGTCTACTTTTCACGCTAAATCGCTGGTGTTTTGGCTTGTTGGCATGTAAACAAGCCGTATGTAATCACAGTTGCTACTAAAGAATCTGTGACTTCTCATCTACTCGGTGGTCCATGGTTCTTAAATTTGAAAACGTATTAGACATTTTCTTAGATCCTTGACAACGATACAAACATAAACCTCACGTGGATCGCTAGATTGCTACTCAGCGAGTAGATCTCACAAGCTTTTCACTCGCTTCTGAAATCGCTTAGTAGCAGCTTGTAAAGTATCTCAATGTAATCGCCCTATTACACACGGCTTGTTTTACAAGCCAAAACGTCACCGACTAAGCGTATAAAGTAGACCAGCTTTCAACTTTAGTCGCAGCATTTTACAATCAGATTGTAGGCTTCGAACACGATTACTCTGAGCGAACTTACAGTCTAGCTACTATATTCGCTCAGTAGCAGCTTGTATTTTAATTTAATTATGACTGATTCGAAACCAAATATCGAGTTTTCCAGTTTCCTGAGAGTAAGGAGAACAGTAACTGAGCCCTAACTATAGTTTGGTAGTTCCACCCCTGACTTCCAATATTCCATTCAGGCCTCTGTTTCACCCCACCATATAATGCGTATTAGACCGATCGTTTTACTTCCAATCCATTAATTATTTATCGCATAATTATCTCCATCGGATTATGTGTGATAGAATATTCGGAGAGAATTGGGTTCTCGATTGCAGAATTGGAAATATCAATCAAGTACCGATCGCAACAGCAGTCTGTTGCATAATGGGACAGTTTATGATTTAACAGCCTATCTGGCTATTGATAGCATTGATGCAATCAATGAGCTGAAATTCTCAGGGAATTGAGCAATGATCAGGATATTTTGTTGGTTTATTTTTCTTGTTGGCAGAAGGCAGATCTTGTGAACTCGCCCAAATCAATATTTTTTCTATCAGACGACTACAATGTCAATGTGGTCTCTTCTACACGAAAATCGAAGTGCCCACGTATGACTTTCAATGTATAGGTACTGGACAAACTTGGAAGAAATAGTTTCGTTATTGAGTAAACGATTGATCATAATATGTCCTTTTTACTATCAGATATTTAAAGTGAAATTACCAATCATGATCAACTGTTATGTTGTGTTATTTCAAGTGAAAGTGTTGCAATATACGAGTATATTAGTTGTTTCCCAAGTGTTGAAATCATACATCGGGTGTTCCAAGGTGAGTGGCCTATTAGATTGTTATGGAAACTATTGATGGTAAAGATTTCAAATTTTGTTAATCGATATTTAGCCATGTAAAGTAATTTTTGAAATAATTTCACATTTCCAGTGTTGCCAGATGTACGACAATTTGGCAACAACTTTGTTATTTCAAATGGACATCCGATTTTTATATTTTTTATGATACTACATAAAATATTAAATATATTCACTACAACTCTTTCCTACTTTTTTCCTATCTTAAACGATTTTCAAGTTATTAATTATTCTCAGAAATTTCAGATCAAATTGGCGTGTTACGAAAATGACTCTAGTTCGCTCAATATTTGATATTTAAGTCAGAAATTTAGCAAGTCATTAGATATTGATCTCATCTTTGTCAGTGCTTTCGAATTATAATTGTCAGTTGTACAGGATGGACAAAAAGTTATCATCATTTGCCAAGTTACAAAATGGTGAAAAAGTCTTTTTTTTTCAAATTGGACAACCAGTATATTTCTATTCTTGGAATCAGTACAACACACTCTACAACTTTTCTATTCATTTCCTTTTAACTATCTCAACTAAATTCATAGTTATACCCCTTTGTTAGATTTCAGATTGATTCAATAACCGTTAATTTCTTTTGTATTATTATTTTCTCTATGTCGTACATGGATCGAGATATTAATAATCAGTTCAATCCATAATTGAAAAATATACAATTAACTAAAACAGGTGTTTTTTTCTCGAGGTTTTTCTATAAATACAAGTTCGCAAATTCACTTCGGATACATACACTCGCTGGATGCATTCAGTAAAACGACCAAGGTGCACATTGTCTTTGTGTTTGTTATGTACAAGCTCATTGGCTTTTGACAACGTCTTTTTGTGCCAAAAAAGATAATAAGCTGCATGGTCGGCCTTCCTCACACAATATCTTTTAGAAAATTATTTAGAAAACTCAAACAAATAGTGAGTTAGTTAGTTAGTTTAAAAGGGGGTTACAGTTCACTGCGATCTCAAGGTCTATTGTGCCTCCTTACAGAGCTGTTGTGGCCACACCCTTTACAGCTCGCCTTCCAGTTCCAGAGATATGATGAAATCCTATATCTGTGAAGGCTTCAACGAGGCTAGTTCCTCACTCTCACAAGTTTCGCGCCCAAGGCATTCTCTCCTAAGGCTCGCAATGCCAAAGCATTCCGTGACTAGGTGAATGGGGTTTTCTTCATCCTCCCCACAGAACCTACACTCGTTAGTGTCCGATAATTCCATCCTCAACAGGTGCTTCCTGAGGCGACTTTGTCCTGTAGGAAAGCTAGTGAAGAGAAGTGATTGTTTCTCACCAAGATCCAGATATCTTTTGATCTGTTTCAACTGGAATGATCCATCCCTGAGAGATACCGCCAGAGTTTACCCCTTCAGATACTCAAATTAATAACTTCATCATCACTTTCAATACTCGAATTGGCTATTTCAATTTACCAAAACCCGGAACAATTTATTATGTGATCAATACGATACACGTAGTAGAAGCGGCACTATGCACTTTTTCTTTAATTAATTAAGCTCCAAAAATTATTTGGCGAAAAAAATTACAAAAGCATTGATGAGTTTTTGTATGGCGTGAATATTTGAAGTAGATTCTATGGTTGAAATCATAAAAAGTATCGATGATCATAGATGTCATAGAAAAAAGTTTACCCATATTATTCGAACACGATTCGGGTTGTTTCACAATTCACGGGAAATGCCAAAAAATATTGAAAGGACTGTAGGACCTTTCACAATCGTTATTCACATTTAGCAAGAATGAAATTGTTTAGGCTTTCTGTAATCCTGGCCTTATGTTCACTAATTATTTATTTTGGACAGTTTTCAAATGAGATGAAAAATACTGAAATTTTTCAGTTCAGTATATTCAATAATGCTGTGTGATTATAAAGTGAATTATCGGAATGAATCCTGTTGTTGAGGTCATGAACATAGGGCCAGAATTACAGAAAGCCTAAACATTTTGGAATTTCTTTCCGATCATTCGTGCTAAATGTGAATAACGATTGTTAAAGGTCCTACAGGTCCTTTCAATATTTTTTTGGCATTCCCGTGAATTGTGAATCAACCCGAATCGTGTTCGAATAATATGGTTTAAACTTTTTTCTATGACATCCATGATCATCGAATACTTTTTATGATTTCAACCATAGAATCTACTTCAAAGATTCACGCCATAATCATAGAACCGTTTTCATCGTAAACAGAACCATAGATCATGAACTATAAATACTGAAAAATTTCAGTATTTTTCATCTCATTCGAAAACTATCCAAAATAAATAATTAGTGGATAGAGGAGACTGCCATTCATTTTTCATTTCGAATCGAATGCTATAAAATAAATATGGGGTTGCCATTTGAAAATCTCGAAATATTTCAATTTTGAGTTTCACATTTTTGCAGCAATATTTCCGAAAAACCTTACGATGTATCAAAATATTGATACACCACATGAATGCATTGAGTCTTTACTATGAGACTGCTAAGTTTGGTTCCGTTCGCATAACAAATAATCGAGATATTGCATTCCAAACTGGCAATGCAAATGTCAAAATTTCCAGGAATTTGTGAATAATTTGGCAACAGTGCATAGCAAGAGAAATTTTTTTTAAGTGGTTTTATACTGCAAATTCGGTATTGAATCGTACATAAATGAAACATAAAAAATATAGGTAGTTCCATTGAAATAAGAAAGTAAGATATGCGTTTTGAGATAGACGTGGCAACACTGTCGACTTGAAAATATTTTAGGCGAAGAGTTCCTTCAGCCTCAAGGCTGCACCTAAAATTTCAGAACGAAATATTCACTAATTCTCCTAAAACGTCTAATAGGCCACTTAAAGGAAAACCCTATATTTGTTCAGAAGAAATGGAGGAATTGTATTATTATTAGAAAAAGAACAATTTATAGGGTGAATTGATTTTCATGAAGGTATTAAAAGTGAAAACCAAACGAAGGACGAGACTTCTAAGTTAAACACAGGTCTCGTTCACCTCTATGATAAATTATGTTATGGATTGTAAGTTCGAGTACTATTCATAGATTACATTAGTTTTTCATGAGAACTATTTCAGGATGATGATTTGGGCATTGAACCAACAATTTATAGGTTTCATTGATCACATAATGTGTAAGTAATGGGACACAATTCTGATGATTAAATTCTCTGGCCTCCGAATACCAATGAACGATTAGGTATTATTTGTGATTAGACTCCCTCTGTAGTATATGATTCCATATAGGAATCATTATCGTAGGGTTGAATGAATGTGTATGATGAAGAAAATAAACGGAATTGAAAGCAATGCAATGCAGGAACTGATAAAAAATTTTTCGTTAGTCCTTATCACATTACGATATGGTTTGGAAATTCTAACATTGTTCAACTTGCACTGATGCTACAGATGATATTCGTCTTTAATAGAAACCATTTTCGGATGACGATTCCAGCTTTGAATCAACTATTTATAGATTTCATTGATGGTATTTTTTTCAACTAGTGGGCAGGCGATTGAAATGATTGCCTTTTCTGGTGTTCGACTATTATGGAATCATCATTTGTTACTAAGGGAGAACAATTTGGAAGATTACATTTCCTGTGCTCTGAATAATGGTGAATTATCAATTGGTACTGGACCTTTGCAGTGTAAGGTTACTATCGTCTGTAGACCTGTTAACTGCTAAATGACATAAAATATTGTAACAGAGGTTTTAAAGTTTTCGGAAATATGAAAATATATGTGGAATGCCTAATTCCAAAGAACGATGAGAAAGGGACAAACCTGGTTTTCATTAACACTTCGGCTACAGCAGCAATATTCTCGGCTGTTCTTGAGCGACGCGCACGGAATTTATTCTTCACATCACTACTTGTCCCAACAGCTTGAATTTTCCACTAATTTCTTCATTGCGGTCCAACAAGGTGCTTCACGACGACCCAAAAATGTTCGAGTTTTACTAACCGTCTCAGCCAATTTTTCACCATTTTTATAGTGAATTTTAATAATTTCAATGCGTTCTTGAAGGGTGTATCGTTCCATTTTTATTAATGGCGCAGGTTCTACTTGTCAAATGTCAAAAAATGACAGCTTCAAACGGGACATCTACTGAAATAGCGGGCTATTCAAAATAACACTTCTTACTAAAAAACTCTTTATATAAGAACATGAAATAAACATTCTAACTATGCCTTCAAGGTGTTTCGAGCATATTCATATGGGCGATCTCATAGACGTCTTCAAGCTATAACAGGACTTTCTGGATGTCTCGTAGTCTGCTGTTAGCAGCCGGTTAAGGTGAAATATAATAAAACAAACAGCAGTAAAACATTCTTCAGGTTATGAACAATAAACGAAAATCGCTAATCAAGGTGAGGGTAACGCATTCATGTTATTACATTCCCTTGTTTGAATAACAATAAACATGCTAAAATTGCCACCCTTCAACTACCATCGAGAATAACGCTGCCTGAAATATATTGAAACATTAATTCGACGAAACACAAATTATAATCTAGCCGGATTTATGTATTTAAGCAAGCGGTAAACAAGTCTGGCTATCACGTGGGCCAACAAGCCATATCCAGCTATGATTCATGGTATAGCGAACTATGGGATGTTGGATTATTTGTGTTTCAGCCAAGCATAAGTCAACATGAAAGTGTTATTATTAGCGATTACCGCAGGGACCTGGAGCACAGAGCATTGTGCCATTGCCATCAATTCGCTGCCATTAGCGATCATAGCACAAGTTGCCTGGTCTCTAATAAACGACGTTCATTTGTTACAAGGCCTCTTTAATACGTCCGACCACTGGCTGCTTGCTCTAATAAACCGGATACCTCTACAGCTTGATTGCGTCCCTTTAGTGGATTTTTCCAATCAAGCCGGTAAATCAACTTCGCTTCGCTATTTCAGGTAATTTTAACGAGAGAATAGAACGAGATAAAGGATTTTGCAAAGGGAATTCTGGTCTGAAATAATGGTTCAGTAGTATTTGAAGCCCAGGGAATTGAATCTTCGAAATTTGCCCCATGGGCTACGAGTTTTATTATCGATGAAACCTTTGGATTGTTGTTCCATTATTTCCATCGTCATATTAAAATGTTTCCATAAAAAACGAGAATTTCATCTGTTGCATTTGTAATTCTTATGCTCGTTCTTATGTCATGGAGGTGACTGAAAACGAATTATTCATTTGACAAATAAGAGTACTCAAAATTTCAGCGCTCTTCATTTCATTCTCATCCCTTATTGCGTATCTTTCACAGGTTGAACTTTACGATAATGACTATTATCTGAACGCGGGATAAAACAAATGCATTGAACTCCGATAAGAATGGTGGCAGGCCTATTTATGCTTAATTTTGCCATTGAAAGATTTTCGGAACAGTAGAATTTCTAATAGTCTGGGTGCCGGTGGGCCAAATTACAATTATTAATATATTTTTCTTACTTTCTGTATAGCTAGATTAAGTGAGTCTACCACATTTTCCTCTGTCATTTTTCTTGTAGTCGCGGCTTTTTTTCAGCAAACATCTCGTAAATCGACCATATTTTCAATTTCTTTAAATCATACATAATACTTTTCTTGTAAAATGCAATCATAAAAACATCTAGGAGGAATCAGAAAACATGATTGTCCGACAAAAATCGTGTGGCTTTGAGGTGTCCGTGAAGTTAGCACCCACTTTTTCGAAAATGAAAAAAATTTTTCTTGCATTCGTTAGTAACTCGTAGTACTATTTGTAACATCAAATTTTCGTTTGTACCTCAAAGGAACTGGTGAAAAACACACCGCATTCCGCTGGGTGCTAACTTCACGGGCACCCACCTTTTCGAAAATTAAAAAAAAATTATTGCATTCGTTAGTTAATCGTTAGTAACTATTTGTAACGTAAAAACTTTTGTTTGTAACATTACCTGTCATGAGAAAATTACACCCCTAAAATGCGAAGTTAGCACCACTTTTTCGGAAATGAGAAAGATTTTTTTGCATTCGTTAGTAACACGTTAGTAACTATTTGTAACTCAAAAATTTTCGTTTGTAACCTAACCTGTAATGGTAAAATCACACCCCTAAAATACGAAGTTAGCACCCACTTTTTCGAAAATAAAAAAATTTTTTTTGCATTCAAAAGTAAGTCGTTAGTAACTATTTGTTACATCAAAATTTTTGTTTGTACCTCAAAGGAACTGGTGAAATAATACCGCATTTCACTGGGTGCTTACATTACGGGCACCCACATCTTCGAAAATTAAAAAAATGGTTGCTTTCGTTAGTAACTCGTTAGTAACTATTTGTAACGTAAAAAATTTTGTTTGTAACCTTACCTGTCATGAGAAAATTACACCCCTAAAATGCGAAGTTAGCACCCACTTTTTCGAAAATGAGAAAGATTTTTTTGCATTCGTTAGTAACACGTTAGTAACTATTTGTAACTCAAAAATTTTCGTTTGTAACCTAACCTGTAATGGTAAAATCACACACCCCTAAAATACGAAGTTAGCACCCACTTTTTCGAAAATAAAAAAATTTTTTTTGCATTCAATAGTAAGTCGTTAGTAACTATTTGTTACAAATCAAAATTTTTGTTTGTACCTCAAAGGAACTGGTGAAATAATACCGCATTTCACTGGGTGCTTACATTACGGGCACCCACATCTTCGAAAATTAAAAAAATGGTTGCTTTCGTTAGTAACTCGTTAGTAACTATTTGTAACGTAAAAATTTTGTTTGTAACCTTACCTGTCATGAGAAAATTACACCCCTAAAATGCGAAGTTAGCACCCACTTTTTCGAAAATGAGAAAGATTTTTTTTGTATTCGTTAGTAACACGTTAGTAACGATTTGTAACTCTAAAATTTTCTGTTGTAACCTAACCTGTAATGAAAAAATCACACCCCTAAAATGCGAAGTTAGCACCCCTTTTTTAGAAAATAAAAATTTTTTTTTTGCATTCAATAGTAAGTCGTTAGTAACTATTTGTAACAATCAAAATGTTTGTTTGTACCTCAAAGTCACGGGTGAAAATACACCGCATTCCGCTGGGTGCTAACTTCACGGGCACCCACATCTTCGAAAATTAAAAAAAAATTGTTGCCTTCGTTAGTAACTCGTTAGTTACTATTTTCAACAGAAAAATTTCCGTTTGTTACCTAACCTGTAATGAAAAAATGACACCCTCAAAATGTCATATTAGCATCCACATGATGGATTTCAGGTTGAACTAAACCTAAAACGAAATGACGACTTTCCAAAAATCTTGATATCTGCTAGAAGACGGCACCTCTCTTTTAAATGTTAAACTGTTTATGAATTAATTAAGTTATGTGATTTATTAATTCAGACAAGTTATATATTTGTATACTCTAGATTTTACCAATCCATAAGTAACTTTCGATATCTCATAAAATGTTGTATGTTCAACATTCATGAGATAAATTGCATTATATTTTAACAAAAAATATATTTCCAAAACAAAAATAAATTTTTACTACATATTATATAATTAAATACTTTACAATAGTAGGTGGACATCAAGCCCCATTGTTTTTTGTACAAGCTTAATTTTTTTAGTCATAACATCATATAACTCCAAAGCCCCATCATTTCTACGACATACAGCATACAGCTTCTAGTAGAAGACTTCTGGTATGTTACAAGACCACGTAAAAAAAAATGATGTTCACCACATTGAAATTTGTGAGGCAAATCCTCCAACTTCAAATTTTCAGCTTCACTGGTGTCAATGAAAATATGACTGCTGAACTCATTTTCTATGGTGAGTGCATCAGAACAAATCCTGCAATTGAACCATTGCTGAAGCGATGCCATAAACGCACTTTCAAAGTTGTTATAATTGGATCCTAGCTGAATCGTCTTATATAGGTGGGTAAACGTTTTTCTGATAGGAGCATTTCATGCAATTTTGCTTCTGTAATAAGCTATATAATCCCTGTCCAATTTTTTGTAGGGCAGATATAATATTGTCTTGACAATCGACTTTGGTGATTCCGCTGTTTACCGCGAGCTTGTTGCTAGTAGATATCACTCAGAAAGACCGCTCTTTGTTTATAAAATGGGATCCCGTTTTTGTGTTACTAATAGTTACTAGACGTTACTAACGAATGCAAAAAAAATCTTCTTCATTTTCGAAAAAGTGGGTGCTAACTTCGCATTTTTGGGGTGTAATTTTCTCATGCCAAGTAAGGTTTACAACAAAATTTTTTGCGTTACAAATGGTTACTAACGAGTTACTAACGAATGCAACAAATTTCTTTTAATTGTCGAAAATGTGGTTGCTCGTGAAGTTAGCACCCAGCGGAATGCGGTGTATTTTCACCAATTCCTTTGAGGTACAAACAAAAATTTTGATGTTACAAATGTTTACTAACGTTACTAACGAATGCAACAATTTTTTTAATTTTCGAAAATGTGGGTGCCCGTGAAGTTAGCACCCAGCGGAATGCGGTGTATTTTCACCCGTTACTTTGAGTACAAACAAAAATTTTGATGTTACAAATAGTTACTAACGACTTACTATGAATACAAAAAATTTTTTTCATTTTCGAAAAAGTGGGTGCTAACTTCGCATTTAGGGGGTTTATTTTACCATTACAGGTTAGGTTACAAACGAAAATTTTTGAGTTACAAATAGTTACTAACGTGTTACTAACGAATGCAAAAAAAATCTTTCTCATTTTCGAAAAAGTGGGTGCTAACTTCGCATTTTAGGGGTGTAATTTTCTCATGACAGGTAAGGTTACAAACAAAATTTTTTAAGTTACAAATAGTTACTAACGAGTAACTACCGAATGCAATATTTTTTTTTTAATTTTCGAAAATGTGGGTGGCCCGTGAAGTTAGCACCCAGCGGAATGCGGTGTTTTTCCACCAGTTCCTTTGAGGTACAAACGAAAATTTGATGTTACAATAGTTACTAACGAGTTACTAACAACGAATGCAAGAAACATTTTTTTCATTTTCGAAAAAGTGGGTGCTAACTTCACGGACACGGCTTTGAGCGTGTCCACCAACATGAACATGACTAAAAATCGCTTTTTTTTAAATTATTAATATCCTTCTGGTTTTTTCCTAATCGTTGATATAACCATATGAAATATGAAAATGAAATTGTCCGACAAAAAAAATGTGGCGTTTTTTCTTGTCCGACAGATGGAAGTCGGCGATTTTTTTTGAGTTTTTAAAATTATTAATATAATTCCGACACCAATGAATTTATATTTGAGAGAGATTTGTTTCATAGAAAGAAACAACTGTCCACCATATAAAATGCGGCAAATCCTCAGTCGGACAAAAAATCTACTTAAAATTTATGGTTTCGTTTCAGAATCTCTTTCGATTATTATTATTGAATGAAACATTGATTTTAATTGAAAATGTGTAATTCTAATCATTCAATGACATTTTTATTCAAATCTAATAAATAAAAAAAGCAGTGGTTCGAATTCGAGAGCTCAATCCCTATCGGAGTCACAGTCATCCTCATCAGAATCCGTATCCGATGAATCTGCGAATTCGTCAGTCTGGCCATCCTCCTCGTCATCATCTGAATCTGAAAATTCTGTTAACAGTTAGGAATATCACATTCCCCATTCTCCAAAACATTACTGTCAATAAAATCCGGTAAGCTTTTCTTCTTTTCTTGTATCTATATGTGGATCTATATTTCAGTGCAAAAATTCTAGCCTCTTGAAGAAAAATCATATCTTGAATTTCCTCTTCATTATTCACAGTTTCAATATCTATAGTTGACGACATAATATACTGTTCATTTGAAATATTCACTAAGGTAATTTCTTCTTTCAAATTCGTCGAGATGAATTTTTTCAGATTGCTTGTATTAAATAAATTTGTACATTCGAATGACTCAGATTATATAAATCCTGCAAGAAATCTATGTAGCACCTTTCTATGAATGGAATCGATAGAATTTTTCAAATCATTCACTACTTCCTCCTGAACGAATTTTAAGACCTGTTCACAATTGAATGATTGTATTCATCATATCCTTCTTAAATGATCCCCAAAAAATCAAATGTATATTTATAACTAAGCAAAGTTATATCCGATTAATGCATATTATTAATATACCCAAAGTAGAGCATTGAATTCTTAATTTTTGAATGAACGCCACATTTTTTTGTCGGACAACTGGTGCACTACATTGTATTTTCAAGGTGAGAGAGTATAGGAAGAAAAAAAATATATGTATAATTTTTTTTTCTCAAAAAACCGTCGACTTTCATCTGTCGGACAGGAAAAACGCCACATTTTTTTGTCGGACAATTGCATTTCCATATTTCATATGGTTATATCAACCGATTCTGAAAAAAACCAGAAGGATATTAATAATTTAAAAAAATGCGATTTTTAGTCATGTTCATGTTGGTGGACACGCTCAAAGCCACACGATTTTTGTCGGACAATCATGTTTTCTGATTCCTCCTAGATTGTTTTTATGATTGCATTTTACAAGAATAGTATATGTATGATTTAAAGAAATTGAAAATATGGTCGATTTAAGAGATGTTTGCTGAAAAAAAGCCGCGACTACAAGAAAAATGATAGAGGAAAAATGTGGTAGACTCAACTTAATCTAGCTATACAGAAAGTAAGAAAAATATATTAATAATTTGTAATTTGGCCCACCGGCACCCAGACTATAACTTGTATTGCTGCTCTGGTCACTGGTACTCATAACCTTCGAACGGAAAAAGCTGAAAACTTGAAATTTTCAGGATTGGTTTGGTTTGCGACCAAGTCGGTTGATTAGTTTCGTTATCGTCACTGCAATATTTCCTTTATGTTTCCAAAATTTCTGATACTACTTTTTTGGTCGATTTCAATTTAGTATTTCATATTTTCGATAATAATTTTTTTTCATATCTTTCAGTCAAGGTTAATATTTGATGTTTAAAAATATGTCTGTATTAATGGATGAAGAGCCGAAATAAACCAGAAAATTCAAAAGATTAATGTTGAATCATAGTTCACAACGATACCAAATGACCACTCTGTTGTGAATTGTGATCCCACTATACTAATTTCGATTGCTCATTCGTCTGCAGGAAGGAACTTTGAACTAACGAGTGGAGAAATCTCATTTACAATATTTTCCGTCGATCTCAAAATAAAAGGTGATTTAAATATGTACGAAATCGATCATTAATGACCCATTTTGATACTCAATTTCTGCCATTTCAATGTGCAATCCTCATGGCAACCGTACACAAAGTATTCAGAAGCACCATGAGAAATGTCGAAACTCTACAGGAACATAGATAAATAGAAATTTTATTATGTCAAATGTAAGACTTGTGGAAAATGATGATGTATTTCAATTAGGAATTCATACACAATTTACATAAAGATCGTCGGAAAAATATTGTAATCAACTCGGTTATTAATCAAGCAACTAATAGTCACTGTCTTTAATAATCTAGTTGATTAAATTACTATTTCCGCTGACTTCGAATTAAAAATTGATTTTAATGTGTACGAAATTACATTAATGACCCATTTTATGTTTAATTTATGCTTTTTTAATGTGCAATTCTCATGGCATCCGTACACAAAGTATTCAGAAGCACTACGAGAAATATCAAAACTCTATTGGAACATAGAAACATAGAAATTTCGTTATGTCGAATGTATGTTTTGTGCAAAATGAGAATGTAATTCAATCAGAAATTTATACACAATTCATGTTGAGATCGTCGGAAAAATCTTGTAATCAACTCGGTTATTAATCTAGTTGATTAACTAACTATTAATTGAAAATTATCCACTCAGAATTTTGAGTGTGATGATCGATAGGTATGTATTTAATATCTTAATGCTGTCACGTGAAAAAACATATTTATTAAAGATACGGGAATTGTCTATCACTGCTGTCACTTTTCCAGAATTTTTTGACATTGACTTTTTTTCATGAGGGGGGATGGTAATGATTCAAGATCGATAAATCAGGTTCAAAACTTGAAAAAAATGTAATCAACATATTTAGGAGGAATAATATAATAAGAAAAATAGTAGTAAAGTAATATTAGTAAAAAAAAAACAAATGAAAATATGTGCACCAAGTTGCGTAACTTTTCTTTAGGTTTTCGATATTTATGGGGAAGGGGGTAATTACCAAAATTACAACCCCCCCTCCCCCGTAAATCCGCCCCTGCATGAGGGAAATATTCTTAAAAACAAGCGCAGACGAAAAAATCATTTTGAAACCATTAGATATTCCAGCTTTCTTTCTTCCTACTTATAATCAATAAAAAAACATATTAATCTTATTTCAGGTCCGACAATGCAAAGGAAATGGACTTTTCCATAGAGAAAATTCAATATTCCCAACATGCGACGACAGGTTCACTTTTTCTTTATCGTACTTTTATGAAGTGAAAAATCCAAATCAAACCAATTAAACCCAAATTCAATACAAACCAATATGACGTGAAATTATGAAAGAAAACCCTGCAGACGGCCGTCACCAAAGGACGAGAGCCGGTGCGAAACTGTTGCTTGCCGGTCGCCAACTGCGATTTCCAGTATTTATTCGGTAAATACAAAACTCCAACGGGGGGATAATTGCATTTGTAACGATCGCGCAATTAGCGAACACTGCGATTCAGCAGAAAATCAGGGCGAAGCCGGGCCGAGGGGTGACTCTTTCATCTTTAATATCTCTCTATTGGCAATTTTAAATGGTTCAATTTATTCACATAGGATTCGGATGTCGCTGTAGGCCGATTTGCGGTAAAAATTATCGACATCCTCTTTCGACGGATTCCGAGGGGGGATCCATACGTGATTATTGTGTTTCCTCGGATTTCGTCCTCCTCGTCTGGAATTGGGAAGGTTTTTTTTGCGGTTTTGCCCACATTGTGGTTTCGCTGGAATATCCTCGTTTTCTCGGTTTCATATGTATTAATAGAGCAATATTTCAAATTCTGAATTCAATTCGATTTGAAATTATTAGATGATTATTCACATCCGAGGGGGGCAGCAACTCAGCAAAGCATAAATAATGAAGCCATACAAGTTTAAAATGAGGTCTTTGAAGATTTCAGAATAATGGAAAAAAAAGTTGATGAAAGAAGTGAAAACAATTTCAAACAAAAAAGCCTTTTATATAATGAATGAATTTTGGTAGAGTCATTCTGAATAGTTTGTCTTGAATGTAATGTTTGTTTTATATTCAACTGTTTATGTCGTTTGATAATTGGCTCGTTCTTTATTTATTGAATTTAAACTTGTCTTCATAACTGATTAATACAATATTTCATAACCCCTTTATGGCAATTAATATATTGACACCCCATGTAAAATGTTGATGGGTTGAAATTATTCTTTCATGTATTATTTTCTTGTGAAGCGAAAAAATAAATAACATCTTTTGAATTCGCGTCGAGTAAAAATCAAAACAAATTTGGTAACAAGTTTAACTACCAAAAATTCTCAGAAGTTTAACATTATATAAGATCCACATTTACTTCATATTCAGAGAACTACGAACATTTTACAAATTCAGGTACAACAAAGTGGTAATGGAACAAGCAAAAATTCAGTGATACATGGTAACCAGACTTTTTACATAATATGAAGAATAGGTTTCTAAATAGTATCTTCCTGAATGGCAATACATTTTTTCATCTTTAATATCTCTCTATTGGCAATTTTAAATGGTTCAATTTATTCACAAAGGATTCGGATGTCGCTGTAGGCCGAATTTGCGGTAAAAATTATCGACATCCTCTTTCGACGGATTCCGAGGGGGGATTCATACGTGATTATTGTGTTTCCCTCGGATTTCGTCGTCCTTGTCTGGAATTGGGGAGGTTTTTTTTGCGGTTTTGCCCACATTGTGGTTTCGCTGGAATATCCTCGTTTTCTCGGTTCCATATGTATTAATAGAGCAATATTTCAAATTCTGAATTCAATTCGATTTGAAATTATTGGATGATTATTCACATCCTAGGGTGGCAGCAACTCAACAAAGCATAAATAATGAAGCCATACAAGTTTAAAATGAGGTCTTTGAAGCTTTCAGAATAATGGAAAAAAAAACGTTGATGAAAGAAGTGAAAACAATTTCGTACAAAAAAGCCTTTTATATAATGAATGAATTTTGGTAGAGTCTTCTGAATAGTTTGTCTTGAATGTAATGTGTTTTATATTCAACTGTTTATGTCGTTTGATAATTGGCTCGTTCTTTATTCATTGAATTTAAACTTGTCTTCATAACTGATTAATACAATATTACATAACCCCTTTATGGCAATTAATATATTGACACCCCATGTAAAATGTTGATGGGTTGAAATTATTCTTTCATTTATTATTTTCTTGTGAGGCGAAAAATAAATAGAATCTTTTGAATTCGGGTCGAGTAAGAATCAAAACAAATTTGGTAACAAGTTTAACTACCAAAAATTCTCAGAAGTTTAACATTATATAAGATACACATTTTTGCAACTACTTTCATATTCAGAGAACTACGAACATTTTACAAATTCAGGTACAACAAAGTGGTAATGAAACAAGCAAAAATTCAGTGATACATGGTTACCAGACTTTTTACATATATGAAGAATAGGTTTCTAAATAGTATCTTCCTGAATGGCAATACATTTTTTCATCTTTAATATCTCTCTATGGCAATTTTAAATGGTTCAATTTATTCACAAAGGATTCGGATGTCGCTGTAGGCCGAATTGCGGTAAAAATTATCGACATCCTCTTTCGACGGATTCCGAGAGGGGATTCATACGTGATTATTGTTGTTCCCTCGGATTTCGTCTGGAATTGGGGAGGTTTTTTTTGCGGTTTTGCCCACATTGTGGTTTTGCTGGAATATCCTCGTTTTCTCGGTTCCATATGTATTAATAGAGTAATATTTCAATTTCTGAATTCAATTCGATTTGGAATTATCAGATGATTATACAATTTCGGCATTTTTTACATTTAGATCTTTAGAATTCGTATCGAATTAAAATCAAAACGAATTTTTCGGTAACAAAACTACCAATAATTTTCAGGAGTTTAGCATTATGTAAGATCCACACCTACATTGTACACATTCAGGTACAACAAAGTGTTGATTATTGTGTTTTTCTCGAATTTCGTCTTCGCCTGGAATTGAAGAGAATTTTTTTTGCAGTTTTACTCACGTTGTGGTTTTGCTGGAATATCCTCGTTTTCTCGGTTTCATATATATTAATAGGACAATATTTCATTTTCTGATTTGAATTTTATTTGGAATTATTAGATGATTATTCAATTCTCGCACTTTTCACATCAAGATCTTTGGAATTCGTGTCGAGTAAAAATCAGAACAAATTTGGTAACGAGTTTTACTACCAAAAATCCCAGAAGTTAAACATTATATTAGATCCAAATTTTTACAACTACTTTCATATTCAGGGAACTACAAACATTGTACAAATTCAGGTACAACAAATTCGTTATGGAACAAGAAAAAATTCAGTGATACATGATGACCAGAATTTTTTCATAATGTGAAGAAGCGGTTCCTAAAGGTTGACGCTCACTTGGACGAGACGAGACGGGACGAAGCGACGCGTTAGTTCGCCTGGGACCCCGCATTAACGATTGTGATCTTCGCTTCGCGCCTCCTAAGGTAGCGTCTACCCATTTGATTCAGTGCAAATCGTGCCTGCGGAAAACAACTCTTCGCTTCGTCTCGTCCAAGTGAGCGTCAACCTTAAATAGTATCTAATGGACTGCCAAATAATTTTTTCATTTTTAAGATCTCTCTATTGGCCATTTTAAATGGCTCAATTTATACAAAAAAGATTCGGATGTCGCTGTAGGCCGAATTTGCTGGAATTGGGGAGGTTTTTTGCGGTTTTGCCCACATTGTGGTTTTGCTGGAATATCCTCGTTTTCTTGGTTTCATATGCATTAATAGTGCAATATTTCATATCCTAATTTCAATTCGATTTGGAAGTTTTTGATGCTTATAGAATTTTAGCATTTTTCACATCAAGATCTGTTGTATTCGGGCCAAGTAAAAATCAAAACAAATATACTGGTAATAAGTGTCACTACTAAGAATTCTCAGAAATTAACCTCTTGGAAGATTGGCAATTTTAAATTGTTCAATTTATTCACAGAGGATTCGGATGTCGTTGTAAGCCGAATTTGCGATAAAAATTATTGACATCCTGTTTCAACTGATTCCGAGGATGGATTCATACGTGATTATTGAGTTTTCCTCGGATTTGGTTATCGACTGGAATAAAGTTATTTTTGCGGTTTTACTCACATTGTGGTTTTGCTGGAATATCCTTGTTACCTCGATTATGTATTAATAGTGTTATAATTCATTTTTTGATTTCAATTCGATTTGGATTTATGAGATGGTTATTAAGTTGTCTTATTTTTCACATTAAGATCTTTTGAATTCGTGTCGTGAAAAAATCAACAGAAAATTTAATGATTTATCGAGATTATCAGATTTCCCGTTGAAAAGTGATAGTGCCTGTGGACAAGCAGACGATCGGCCAGATAGAATCTTTTTCAATTTCGGATTCTGCATTAGTGATTCTAAATAAATGGTTTAGACTTCAGTACATGTCAAAAATCAATACTAACAATGATTTTTTCAAGGAAAGCAAAAAAAAATTGCAATATTTAAGATATTTTAGTATCTGCTGGCACTATGATAGTCACGAGTCAGAATGAACCATTCAGTAGTCAAAACATTTTCCGCACTAGAAAATCCAATACTCTTCAGATTAATTGCTGAATTTGATTCTACATTCTATTGTGACAATAACGTAACGTTATCCAACGCTTTTCAGTTTAAACAATCAACAGAAATCTTCAGTAGAGCATTTTGAAAACAAACTTCGCCCCGAAATGTCTATTCAACAAAGGACAAAAAAATGATTCAAGACCTGACCTTCTATCTCACATTCGCATTTCGAATAGGGTTGGTTCCGCCTGCACCGCTTCCCAAAGGGGTAATACCGTGTCGCCAACCGCCCCTTCGAAGAAAATCATTAATTTGACACAAAGGATGTCAGTGCCACATGAACATCCATTGTCCGTCCATAATCAATTTGGCCGAATTTGTGGCCTCTCTTTTATTATATTTCAACAATACAAATTTTTTTCGGATCCAAGAAACTTCTCAAGTATTATCGATGTGACGTTCAGCAGAATGGAGGATCTTAGATTGAAGCTATTTTAGATATTCCGAAATTAACAATTAATGAATAATTATAGTTTGGGAACCATTAGTCTGGTTTGCCATTAAAAGACCTTGCTGAGATATTCAGATCCAACATCTATTCTGAATATTTTGAGTGTTTACCTCATTCCCTTGAAAAGTTTACGCAAGGTCAGCTGAACAGTATTACTTCTAACTTCTCTCCTCAGATTCTGCACAAGATATTCCAAACGAACAGTCTGAAACTACTTGCTTGTCAAAACTGAAAACTAACATCTAACATATATTCGTTCCCCTTAGAACGAGCGCGAGAAACTTCTAATATTTAAATAGTTCGAGTATCTGCAGTCACTATGGAAGTTGTGGTAGTATTTCGGGGATAGCCTATCATAAATCAGAATGAATATTCATCAATGAAAACATTTTTCGAACTGAAAAATCGAGTCCTCATGAGAATAATTATTGATGAATTCGTTCCTATAGAATAGAATAGAAAAATCTTTATTTCCCAAATCATTGACATACAATCTAAATCAAAGAAGAAGAAAACAAGTCAAAATTTGAACACAAAAAAAAAATACATGAATAACACCCGAAGGAGAGCATGCATTTTACAATCGATAACAAAATTCTTGAATTCAAGTATTGAATAGGGCTCACATTAACAATAATTGACAATATTGTTTTCTGAAAATTTTAAATTCTTGAATATTCCTTATAACTTTCGGTAAAAAATTAAATAATTTTATGCTCATATATAAGACGCTGTGTTCTGTAATATTATATTTATGGGGGGGGAAAAAAGTCGTTCATTCTAACGAGTACTATTCCTATTCTTAAACTGAAGAAAATATTGCTGATCTTTATGAAAGAATAGCCAAACTCTATAAATGTATAGGCCTGTCAGAGTAAGTACATTGTTACTCCTGAATGCACCTCTACACGATTCTTTGAATTTCATCCTCAATATTGTCCTTATGGCTAGTTTTTGTGTGGTAAATATTTGTTTTGCTGAGGTACTCTCTCCCCAAAAGATAATTCCATAGGACATGATGGAATGAAAATTCGCATAGTAAACATTCATCAGAGTCTTACTGTCAATTTGATTCACTAAGGCTCTCAGCATATAAACTGCGGAATTTATTTATTTGTTCAAAAGTATATCGCAATGTACTGTCCAGTTCAAGTGGCGGTCAATATAAACTCCAAGAAGTTTTGTTGGAATTAGTCTGAACCAATCCAGAACTGAAGGCAATGCCAAGCGGAGGTGTTAATTTTTGATCGACTATAAGAGAAAATCAGTACGTTAGTTTTATCATTATTGAGAACTAGGCCATTTATTGTACACCAGTTCTCGATTAGCGTCATAGATCGCTTTAGGTTTCCAACAACTCCTTCAATATCTTTGGATGACACAATAATATTAGTATCATCAGCGTAAAGGTATAGTTCTATCATTGCCTCAGTCAAGCATTCTACAAGAAACTGGTTGTTCTCCGATGAGTAAAAATCATTCAATAAGATACATTCCGAGAGTCATCATTTAGTTTTGGCGACAAATTATCGATTGTTTCTTCCAACTTTGAACGATCTGTAACTTTGTTGCTCAGATTCTTCTGTCAACATGAAAATCTCCGGCAAATCGTCGACATAGACCAGGAACAAGATTGGTCCTACAATGGTACCCTGTGGCACACCCATTACAATGGTTCCCTCTGATGACATGTCACACCATTATCGTCACATAAGATGACGACCTGTTTCCTATCTTTAAGGTAACTCTCAAAAAGTTTATATGGGATTCCCCTGATACCACTTTTTCTAGTTTCGAGAGCAAGATATCATGGTTAACGCAATCAAATGCTTTTGATAAGTCTATAAAAAGGCCAGCAGGTATCTGACCTTCTTCGAGGGAATATATTATTTCCTGAAGAAACTCAAAAACTGCAGTTTCTGTACTCCTGCCTCGAATAAAACCATGCTGCCTTTCAGATAATACTTTGAATTTGTTGAAAAAAATTTATAAGTCTATTAACTAATATTTTTTCGAAGATCTTTGCGAATGAAGTGATGAGACTGATTGGTCTGTAGTTGGATAGATTGTTGGTGATTGTAACAAGGCCGTACCACCGACTTCTTCAGGCCAACCGAAAAATGCCTGCCCTAAATGAACAATTTATAATGAAACACAGTGCTTTGATAATGTGCAAAATATGGCGTTTAATAACTGTCATTGGGATTTCGTCATACCCAAATGATTTTTTGTTTTTCATTAAATTAACAGTCGATAAAATTTCAGGTTCCAAAACCTCAAATAAACAAAAAGAGTTTGTGAACTTAGATTTACCGTTAGTGGCCAGATCGACATTGAAATTACCAGACAAAGTTTTCGGTATTGATGATGAAGAAATCATTGAATTGATCTGCAAGTTGAGAGCCTTTTAGGTCACTGTTCATAAAACCTGTATTGTTAGGTTTTTACTCCTATTCGTTACCTCTTTAACAATATTCCAAGCTGTTTCGGATTTATTTTCAGAATTATCTATGCGACATGAATTCAACGACTTACTATCAGCGATTAACGCAGCATCATAAAGGCGCTTTACCATTTTATATTTTCCAACTAACTCTGGTTTATATCTAGACATAGTGAGAAGTGAATCTAATTGATTCTTCAATGATGCAGTTTTAGGTGTTAACGTAAATTTTTTTTTGTTTGACAACGAAGCGTTTTAAGATGAAATGCTTCCAGGAAACTATAATTGAACTTCTCTGAGAAAAAATTCCACTTTTCATTTACATCATTCTCAGGTATATTATAAAGTAGGGACCAGTCTAACTTAAAGAAGCTACCCACGTTGCACCAAACGCAAATTTTCCAACTCTTCTCAGTTCAAACAATCAACGAAAAACTTCAGTAGAGAATTTTGGAAACAAACTTCGCCCCAAAATGTCTATTCAACAAAGGACTCGACCTTCTATCTCACATTCGCATTTTGAATCGTAGGTTTGGTTCCGCCTGCACCGTTTCCCAAAGGGGTAATTCAGTGTCGCCAACCGCCGCTTAGTAGAGAATCAATAATTTGACACAAATAATGTCAGTGCCACATGAACATCCATTGTCGGTCCATAATTAATTTGGCCAAATTGTGCCTCCCCATTATTATATTTCAACAAAAAATCAAAAAATCTCTCCGGAACTTTTCAAGTATTTTAATGTGACGTTCAGCAGGATGGAGGATCTTCGATTGAAACTACTATGATTATTCCAAAAATAATAGTTAATGCATTATTATAGTTTGAGAATCAATTAGCTGGTTTGCCCATTAAAAAACCTTAACGAGTTATTGAGATCCAACATCTATTCTGAATATTTTGAGTATTTAGAATTTAGATCATTCCGTTGAAAAGTTTACGGAAGGTCAGCTGAACAGTTTTACTTCCAACTTTCCTCCTCAGATTCTATAGAAGGAATTCCAAACGAACATCTAACATATATTCGTTGCCCTTAGAACGAGCGCGAGAAACCAATATTTAAATAATTCGAGTATCTGTCAGTGGCGGCTCGTGAGATTTCAATCAGAGGAGGCCCAAGACCACGCAAACAAAAATAATTCATTTCGAACTGGGCTTCCTGTCAGCCACTGGCATGTATTATACCATTCTACGCAAACGAACCATTATGAACAGATTAATAATTAAATTTAACATTGCTGGTCGAGGTATCTTAATTACTTGAGTTATGAAAATTTTATCATCGTAAGGCATTCTACTACTGAAATTATTATTCAAAATAAAATGTACAGGATCTTGCGTTCACTACTTGCATTATTTTCTCACTTCTTCTTTCCGTTTCCATCTTTTTAGCTGAAATATTGGAGTCTTACCCCTACATACTTTTCCGAAAAATGTCATGAAAATACAAGCCACACGCTAAAGCCGGGTTTCATAAAACTCCGATCACGGTGATAAATGAAATGTCATTATTTCTGTGCAATTTTCAGTTTTGAGGTAAACCATCGACTTAATTCAAAATCAACGATTTGATTGCCCGATCAAGCTTTATAAAACCCACTGTAAAAGGATAAAGGATTAATATTTCGTTAATAAAATGGGAGGAAATCAAAACAACAGCTGATCTCCATCTACGATGATCGGGGTTGATTCGGGCCGATCGGACGCCAGTTTCGGCTAAGCTCGTTCGCCTAGAAGCGGAAAGAAGGCTGCGGTGCAGACGGGCCTCCGGTCACGTGATCTACAGCTTGAATTTAAGTGGTTCCCGCACCGTTCACTTGAAGAAGTTTGAAATGTTACAGGCTAACGAATCTCGACTCGTGGAGGCGAGCCTCTCCCGCTAAGAGGTTTGCCTGCTATATACGTTACGTATACAGGGTGAGTCTTTGACTTGTACATATATTTTAACCGTAGATTCCTGAGGTCAAAAGAAACACTTTTTTCCTCTACCATTTTTCCGATTCGGCCTGGTTAAAAAGATAGAGGCTGTTGAAAATCCATAAAAAGCATACATTTTTAGCAATATCTCGCAAACGATTTCTTCAAATGAAATGATTTTTGAACATAGTTTTTCATGACTATGATTAATCTTTCCCGACTACAAAATTCCGAGAACTTCGATGTTGAAAGAAAAAAAATCTTAGAAATTCGAAAAATTGGGTACTTTGGCTGAATGCAACTCTGTCGAAAATATTCACAGAATTCAATTTTCCCTATGTGGTCACTTTGACAAATTTCAAGAATAATTCGAGAATTTGTTATCTGGAATGATGAATGGTAAGAGAACTAGCGGATTTTCTTAAAAATGGGGTTACAATGAATAAGCTAACCTCTATACTTCTTCAGTGTGAATCCTTATCTATTCAAGCATATTTCCACACAACTTTCGAAGTACCTATTGCAATTTTGTTTCGTTGAGCTTTGACATACGTTGATCCAAATTTACATACGTTAGAATACGTTCGTTTCTCATTTATTCATCATATTTATCACTACTAAAATGACCTTAATAAGTTATTATTCATGAAGTCGTATGATTTTGAAAAACAAACTAACCACAGAACACCGATGTCAAAGAATCTAGTGTCACGTCTGTGACTTTCACCATGCGGACCACAGAACATAAATATGCGGACACCCCTTGAAATTCAATCGCCCAACTGGTGTTTATGAACGTGAAATGTCATGCGTGTTATGGTTGAGTTGTTTTTTGATTTCGGAAGATTTCAAGAGATATTGGAAATGAATGCTATAGCTAGAATAGGTGGTTTAAAAGTTAATCCGATATAATCAAAAATGAAGTATACATCAAGAAGAGATTATTCTGCTTTTCATCACTAGCAAAATTTTGGAAGTATCAATCATTGCATTAGAAAATATACAACTGGTATTGAAAAAGTGAGTTCATATTTCTTTCTTTAATACAGCAGCTTATTTGAAAATTTCGAATGGTATATCTACTCGTTTTTTTGATACAATAGCTTATTTCAAGGTTTGAATGCTATATCTCGTACTTGCAAAAATTCAGTGGTTAGTTTACCAGTGGCGGCATAGCTCATTCTGAAACAAAAATGGCTATATCTTCTTATTAAGGCCGAATCGGAAAAATGGCAGAGGAAAAAAGTGTTCTTTCGACCCCAGGAATATACGGTTAAAATATATGTACAAGTCAAAGACTCACCCTGTATAGCAGGCACAAAATACACAAAATACGTAGTATACGTATTTTTGTTGCGGATAATGTATGAATGTTTTAGATCGCTGAATAATAAAACAAATGTTTATTAATTTGAGATTTGGATAGTAGATAGAATGATGGATATAATACAGATATAGAAACGTTATTATTTTTCATTTGATATTGAATAAAATGCAGTGAAATTAGGGGAGGCCCGGCCTCCTCTGCCTCCCCTGAGGAGCCGCCACTGGTATCTGTACTATGGTTGCATTTCAGGGATAGCCCATCATAAATCAGAATGAATATTCATCAATGAAAACATTTTTCGAACTGAAAAATCGAGTCCTCATGAGAATAATTATTGATGAATTCGTTTCTATATCCATTGGTACTCCATGTTGTACAACAACGCAACATTTTCCAACGCTTTTCAGTTCAAACAATCAAGAGAAAACTTCAGTAGAGCATTTTGGAAACAAACTTCGCCCCAAAATGTCGATTCGACAAAGGACAAAACAGAAAATGAATCGAGACCCGACCTTCTATTTCACATTCGCATTTCGAATCGTAGAGTTCAGCCTGCTTCCCAAAAGGGTAATCCAGTGTCGCCAAACGCCCCTCAGCAGAGAATCATTAATTTGACACAAAGAATGTCAGTGCCACATGAACATCCATTGTCGGTCCATAATTAATTTGGCCAAACTTGTGGCCTCTCTATTATTATATTTCAACAATACAAATTCTCTTCGGATCCAAGAAACTTCTCAAGTATTTTTAATGTGACGTTCAGCAGGATGAAGGATCTAAGATTGATGATGGAAACCAGGACTTTATTAAAACGTGTTTTATGCTACATCCCGTGATGAATCGCAGTCGAATTAAGGAAGTTTTCGCTGCAAAATTGCGAAAAAAGAGGACTTATTTCCAATTTAGGAGCAGAGTGAAGAATTTGGTATCTCCACCTGCTGGGAAAGCCGAGGCATGGATTTGACTAAACGACAAGTTCTGGAGTTGATGGTGAACTGGGAAAACTAGCTTGAAGTTTGTGTATTTTTTTTAGGCATCAACTACTCGACATTCTACACCTTGTACAGTTGTAATTCAGAAAATCAAAGTTCAATTTCAGGAAAGGGAATTTGTATTTCAGAATAGGAATATGTAATTCAGAAAACAGAAATTGAAATTCAGGAAAACGGAATTGAAATTTCGATTAGGAAGTTGGAAATCAGAAAAACAAAGTTGTAATTCAGAAACGGCAAATTTAATTTCAGAAAAAAGAAATTGTAAATCAGAACTTATCAATTCAATTTCAGAAAATTTATTAGAGGTAGTAATAAAGGGACGAATCTTTTATTGAATCACAAGTTCCTATTTTCTGAACTACATATATTACTATTCTGGAATTCAAATTACCGTTTCTGAAAATAAAGTTGTTATTCTAAAATTCAAATGCCCTATTCTAAAATTCAATTTGCTTCTCTGGATTACAATTGGAAAAGTAGCAGCGATGTATAACCAACAAACAAAAATTTCGTATTTAGGTGAATTTACAGAAAATAATCGTTTCAAATCAAGATATAATTATCCTAAAATAAATAATATTTCGTGTATTATAACTATGATGAATTTTGTTGGGACAAGCGATCGAGTGGCACTCGCTATTCTTCTGCTTCTCGGTCACATGGTTTGCTAGACTGCTAGAGACACGGTATTTTATCGTAATTCTTTTCGCAATTATTC
The DNA here is from genome assembly GCA_013421045.1 of Propylea japonica. Classification (NCBI taxonomy): domain Eukaryota; kingdom Metazoa; phylum Arthropoda; class Insecta; order Coleoptera; family Coccinellidae; genus Propylea; species Propylea japonica. The sequence continues at coordinate 114,857,763 of CM024239.1, forward strand.
TTCAATTCACCGAAGAAAATAACTCCATTCATTTTCGTCCTTTGCCAAATGTAATTTTCGAATTTTCAGCCGAAAATGGTCTAAACTCCCTGATGCCGAATTCGTGGTCAAATTCAATTCTATCAGTGGGACCTTCCGTCCGGCCGGCCGTAAGCACGATACATTTCGAAGGGATTGTCCTAGAGACTTGAAATTTTCAGTTCCCAAATGCCTCGGTTAGGTTAGTTAACCAGCCAAATTGTACAGGGTGTTCCATAAAATATGACCATTCAGAATTTTTGTTCCTCAATATCCCAGACAAAATAGAACCAATCGAAATGAAATTTTTCGGTCACATGCAAGATGCTCATAATAGTTTGAACAGAACCTTAAAAATTCAATTGGAATATTGAAAAGAAGAAGCTTTGAATTTTCATAACAAAATATTCGATTGGAGTGAAATTTATTTCGTGAATGAAAATTGATAAAGTGAATGTTCATGGAAAATTTAATTTAAAGAAGATCGAATTATCTGAACCAGAGAGAGAGAGAGAGAGAGAGAAATAACTTTATTGATACTAGTATCAATTGGCTATCGACCGAAGTCTTCCTGCCAGTTACACTATATACATTTTTTATAAATAAAAGAGTTTTATCTGAACCATAGAAAATCCAATTGGATTTATTGTTATGAAAATATAAAGATTCTTTTTTCCAATATTCCAATTGAACTATAGAAAATCCAATTGGAATATTTGGAAAGAAGAATCTTTATATTTCCATAACAAAAAATCCGATTCCGATTTGAAATAAATTTGCATTATTTCATTCCATTTTTGAGTTGAGCACAAAAAAGTTGGGGGCAGTGACCAGAAACCATTATTTCACATCTAAAACTTTATTGTCTACAATCGATATATTTCTGCTGAGAATTGACTTTTAATCTCGCTTATGCTTCTAAAACAGGGCATATTTAATAAGCAAAATAAACTTCCGTTGCCATTTAGACGCCATATTCGTTTATCTAGTTTATGATGAAACACCCGGTATGTTTCAAAAAAGCACTACATTGATAAAGTATTAACTTATAGCGTTTTCCATTGAATGCAATTTTTGTGTTCAAAGAACAATGAAATGCCCATTCAATTGAGAACCAGTGTAGTGCCACAGCACTGGTGCAATCGATAGAAAAAACTATAATTCGTTTCTTTATTATCATATACCAATCAAATCCCGAAACAACTGTAGTGGTCAAAATAATTCAGGTAAACATCCTTTGAATCGCCATTGTTTCTTATCATGCCTTTTAGAATCACGTTGATTCACCATTTCTTTCTTCAAAAAAAAGTTAAGTGGTCCGCATACTGCATAGAAAATAATACAAATAAACAAAAACGACTAATCATCGGGACAGATGTGAACGAAGTAGTCAGTCGATATCGAGCGGTGAGATCGGTCAGAGTAAACGGTGTTATCATTTCTTTAGCTCTCGCTAGTGATAAAAAGTGAAATACCACGAAGAGGGAACACTGCAGCCCCTACACCTAATGTCTAACTTACAATGGACGTAGGTAAGCAGAACTTAATCGTAATTCGGACGTAATTCTGCAGTTGAATATACGAATTAACTAAAAGTTTATCCACTCCTTTCCACTATTTTATGTGTAATAGTAGCTACAACACACCAACCGTTATGGACATGTCTATTGAAACCGAAAAGCGAGTGTTATAATAACACCCGCCATAAACACCCCGATAATAAAAATACACTAGGGGGAAAAATTAAATTGCTTAAAAAAAAATTAATATAAAAGTAGGATCGATCCGGAAATCTACTTCAGCATCAAATATAAAGTTCTAGCGATTCATTCCACACTGAGAGAAATGGGCTAATAAAAATATTTTGCTGAGAAAATCTGCATAGTCACAATAAAATTTATTTTTATGATTAAAATTTTATCGATCTGGCATAACAAAAATAATTTTGCTAGTACTCCTTTGCTACCACAATACAGATGTTTCCTTGTCTCTATAAAAGAACCTTGCTGTTTTAAAAATTAATATTCTTTTTAATCACAATAAAGGGATCTCATTGCCTCAATAAAGTGAATTTTGCTCATATCCAATTATTAGTGACAATAAAACATTTTTATTACTACAGGCGAGTACATTTTTAGCCATAATAAAGGTCTTTCTAGCCACAAAAACACATCTGTTAGAATTTCTAGTTCTGCGCAAGCGCAGCTGCGCAGATTACAACCACATCTGTGTTCCTATCGCGCACAGGCGGGACGCGGTAGAACAGACTACCGTTGCGTTGCGGTGCCACGTGCCATATTGTCTGTGATTTGTAAGATCACGCTCTTGAGTTTTCCTGCAGAGACATGTATAATTATAAGGATAAATTTAGCATGGGGGCTGGAGGATTATATTCAATCTTTCATTGGTAAGTACCTATACTTGTATAAACGCTTTTAATTTATTTTATTCTTCAAAATTAACCCCATTTTCAACGAACTTCATATTTTATCAAACTACTTCTTTCTCAGACGAGGGCATCACAGATGAGTGCTTCAGTTTACTGGACGAGGAAACAATAAATAAAATATTCACAAAGTGTGGACCTAAGTTGGTGTTCAAACACCATTACAAACAGTTTATTGATGTAAGTTCTTACAAATTAAAATCTTTTACGAGAATTTACGTACCAAAAAAGTTCTCAATGTGTGGACGAAAGATGTATTCATTGTGATTTACACTTTTAGGGATCAAGTGCAAGAAACACGGCTAGTGCAAGTACAGTAAGTGTGTCTTCAGAGGGAGATAGTATTTTATTTGAGCCTGATGCAGAGACACTAAAGGTGATCGAATCTCTGAATACAATTGAAAATCTAACTTTCTTTAAACCACCAAGTCCTTTGAAAAGATCATTGCAAAACTCTGATTCTGAACCTGAGCAATGTTCTTCAAGCAAAATTAAATGTGTAGATAGTGTATTTCCACAAGTGAGTATTAGCTGCTATAATATTTTTGTTAGTATTTACATTTGCATAGATGTGCTTGTCTTGAAATAGTAATAGTTTCTCTTATAGCATGAATTTAACGGATTTCAGGGACTTGAATTAGTGTTGAAAAAATATACAGATGGCCAGATAGCTTTGTCGAATAAATCAAAGTTAACTAATGACTATAGACAAAAATTATGTAAAGTGATAATTAATGAGCTCATAGCATTGTATGGCACAGAGTGAGTATATTATTCTCTCAATTTCCATCTTATTTATATTATCATATATTTTTAGAATTAAGGCAAGTACTCTCTTGCGTATATCAGAAGAAATAGAAACAATCTTTATGAATGAGAAAGCCTGCACATACTATGTGCCATATTGCCCTGGGGGAAAAGACAAAAAATCATATGGACCTAAGGGTAAATTATGGTCTAGGTACGTTAATGTGAAGACAGCATTGCGTCAAGCGAACACATTGAAGAAACTCAATATTCAACCAACTTTCGAGGACAACAATGAAGAAAAGCACGAAGAAGAGAATGAACATTTGGAATATTTGAAAGTTGCCACTGAACCATACTCAAGAATCTTAGATTCGTGGCAAAAGACATGCAAAATAAGAAGACGACTGTATTTAAATAGCAACCTGGAGACTATCTTTAATGATTTTCCATGTTTAAAATTGAATAGTGGAATAGAGTTAGTGAGTATTATTGTATTGATTTTATTCAACGAAGGTATCTTTTATATCCATATTACCTACATTATATTAACATTTTCAGATAGAATCAGATTTTAATAAACGATTCCCAGAAAAGGCAGATGCAATTTATACTTCTTGGCAAAAATTTCTGCTGCAATTTTAAAAGAAGTTAAAGAAAGGAATATAAGTTTGGGACAAACTCAGTATCAAGGTATCAATTTCTCATACTTTTGAATTGTGCTTTATCGTTTTATCTTATCAAGAATGGGAAAGGGTCTTAATACTCACTTCATGAAAAATTTTCATTCTTGGCTAACATGTTTAGGCTACTTCAGTAGCCATCTTTAGAGCCATAACTATAAGAACATACCTATCACTAAAAAAACAATGATAAGTGTCTGAAGAAATGGTGAATTGAAAATCTGAAATCTAGCATAATATTTTTTTTTTTCCTAAAACCTTGAAAAGTATATCAAATAAATATTTGATTGACAAAATGAATTGAAGATGCTTTTTCAGAAGGGTTTCAGTTTTTTAACTTTTAGGAAAAGAAAAATTATGTTAGATTTCAGACTTTTAATTCACCATTTGTTCAGACAACTTATTGTTTTGTGGTGATGGACTCTCACATGGGAAATTGATTAATTGACTGGATTCAGTGATGCTAATTATTTTTGTTCATATAGATAATAGTCATGTCCTTCTGATTCGTATCTGTTTTTACATTCTATCAAGTGTATATATCATGATATAGTCATATATATGATATTTATAGTTGGATTATCCGATATATTGAATACTGTTATGAATTTCAGACATTCATGCGTTCTTTCGTATATTCAATATGGATGTTCAGTATTTGTGATTGGAGATAGATTATCTGCTTCAACATGGTATTTTGAAACAACAATTGACTTTAATGTGGAGAACTGGTTATCATGGGATGCACAATGAATGCAATTATTTTTTGGTCATTTTGTCAGTGAGATATACGATATATTCTGATATATATCCGATATATATCTGTGATATGATATTTATTTAATATCATGATATTTTCGAACCTGTTTTCTACAACAACGATCAAGAAAGCCAGAAACAAGGGGGATATTTGGAGACCAACAAGGTGTGAAGTGCAAGAAGGCTTTTTTATGCATGTTTCAGTAAGTGTCTTAGTTAAAATTATTGTTCAACTTTCAATTGTGATATTCAAGAGCAATATTGTTTCAGAACTTCGACGAATTATTGGAACGAAATGCCAATAGGAGGAGGAAGCATGAAGAATATGGACTTCCTGTGCAGCCTATAGCTTCTGTAGTTGGACCACTAGAACAGCCAGATGCATTTTACATTATAGTTAATGAGCACACCTTCAAACTTGATACAAGTATCAGAACTTTGGAACTGCTCTACAAATTATTTCATGCACTCGATTTGGAGTATCCGGTAGAAAGTGAGGCCATTTGGATTTTTATACAAGAACTTGTTTATGATACAAGGTCAGTCAAAAAAAATCCATCTAGTTCTGCTGTTATCAGTGATATCAAGTATCATTTAGATTAATCAACTTTAACATTATACAAGTGAGGTATATTCATTGCAACTTCAAGAAATTGGTAATCATTATGCCTAAGTGTAACTTTTGCTCCAAATGTTTCACAAATGTAAATTTTCTGATAATGCACATGAAAACTTTTCATAGGTGCCAAGAAATTGGTAAATTTATTTGTGGTGAAAGTCAATGTGGAAGACCTTTTCCAAATTTAAAAGCGTTTAGGAAGCACTACAAAAGTCATATTAGTATTCCTGATGATGATAGTTCAGTAGCTGCTTTAGTATCCCCATCTAATTCAGTTTGCACAGCTTCTTCCTCAAAAATTGAAAATAAGAATAAATTGGACCTTCAAGTTGAAACAAGAGATAGTACTGAAAATTTGTTACAGGAATTCAAAAAACTGCTGACAGAAAATAGTGTTCGTTTTATAACAAGCCTGTATAATGAAAAAACGTTTTGTAGAAAGGATATTGATAAAATTATGTCCGTTGTCAAAAATTTGCTCACTGGTCCAATAACGATGTTCAAGGATCATGTGTTGAATTATGTTGCTTCTAATATGCTTTCTGAAGAGGCACATTTCAACTTACGAAACTATTTCGAAGAATTTGAAAATTTATTTGAGTCATTTGATACAGAGCATTTGCGTTTCAAATATTTAACTGAGTTAGGTTATTATGTTCCCCCCGAACAGTTTGTGATAGGTCAAAAGTTGGAATCTAAATCAAATCTCAGCACCAACTCCAAAAATTATACTTTAGAGTTTATACGTTTGAGGAAAGTTCTTAAAAATTTTTTATCTTTGCCAAATGTTTTAGATGAAATCATTGACTACATTCAAGAATTAAATCGTGAACATTTTATTCATAACATTATTCAAACTAATATTTGGAAAAACAAAATTTCTCATTTTGTGAATACTAGCATTATAGTACTTCCTTTAATCCTTTATCAGGATGATTTTGAATGTGGCAACCCTCTTGGGTCACATGCCGGAATACACAAAATAGGTGCAATTTATTGTACTATAGGATGTTTACCACCTATGGTCCGTGCACATATAGATAACATATTTCTGGCACTTCTGTACCACTCTTCAGATTTTAAAGAATTTGGAGAGGGCGTGATTTTTTCTAAAGTAATTGACGAATTGAATTACTTATTTGATACAGGTATCCAAATAGATTTAGGTAATAGAAAGTACGAGATCCATTTCTGTGTTGCTCTTTTTGTAGGTGACAATTTGGCTTTAAACACAGTTTTAGGGTTTCAGCAAAGTTTTGTGTCCAACTCTTTTTGTAGATTCTGTAAGTTGAACCGTTTAGAAACTCAAAAGGCTGTAAAAGAAGATATCGCATCTTTAAGAACTCTACAAAATTATACTCAAGATGTTTCTATGAATGCACCATTTTTAACAGGTATAAAATATCGGACTTCTCTCAATAATATAAAATGTTTCAATGTGGTTGACAATTTTTCCACAGACATTGCGCATGACATATATGAAGGTGTGGGGGTACAAATAATGAGTTGCCTATTACACCAATATATTTTCATTGACAAATTTTTTTCGTTAGATATTTTGAATCAAAAGATTGCTTACTTCAATTTTAGTCCAAATCACAACAAGCCACCCCTAATTTCATTGGATCAAGTAAAGAAAAAATTACTAAAAATGTCAGCCTCTGAAATGAAGCATTTTATTTTAAATGCTGGATTAATTTTTGGCAGTTTAGTACCACAAAATAATCCTCATTGGGAATTATATACGTTACTGCGAAGAATACTGAGTATTATTTTAGCAAAATACATTACACCAGATATGCCACAAAAGTTATCAGCATTAATCGAAAGGTTTCTTACATTACACTTGAATCATTTTTCGTCAACATTGAAACCCAAATGCCATTTTCTAACTCATTATCCGAATATTATGAATGAAATCGGACCACTTGTACAAGCATCTACCCTAAGATACGAGTCAAAACATCGGCAATTTAAATTAGCAGCAACTGTCGTTATGTCTAGAAAAAATATAACTCATACTTTGGCAATAAAACATCAGCTTGATTTATCCTATAGATTCACTTGTCACAAAGGTTTCAATGTCGCTGTGAAAATCACGAGTATTGGAAATGCTGGGAAAAGTTTTTTTGAAATTGTTCCTGATTTGGAAGAAATCAAGAATGTAGATCAGGATAAGGATGTTGAATCTTTCAGTGGTGATCTTGAAGAAGCATCAAGAGTCTCAGTCAATTCAAAAGTTTTTCATTTGAATGACGTTATCCTGATTTGCAAAGAACCAAAACCGATATTTGGAAAAATAATTAATTTAATAATTAACAAAAATAAAAATATTTGTTTCATTTGTTCTAGAGTACACATTATCAGATTTGATGAACATTCATTTTCTTGGGAAGTTGATTGGACAAATGAAAGATGTATTGCTTTTTTACATAAGCTAGAAATTGTGGACACTATATCTGTAATTCAGAAAAACAAACAAAAATTTTTAACAATTTTTTGAATTTGCAATGAAAACTAATTATAATGCAAAATAGTTTTTTTAGTGTTATGTAAGTGAAGCCAAAGAGTTATTAATTTCGTTTGAGTACACATTTTTTTAGTATTATATATATATAAGTGAAGCCAAAGAATTATTACTTTCGTTTTTTGTTGATTTTGTACCTGATATGTACTATATATAGTTGATGTTCATATATTGGAATGTGTTTTTATATTTGATGATGGAAAATTATACTACATATACTATTCACATCGCAGTTTTCTTGTTAATCCTTTATCCAGTATGAAGAAATTATATATTTCTAACTGTCTCAAATTTTTTTATTATAATGAAAATATTTTATTGGCAATAAAACGAAACTATTGAAGGGAAAACTTATTACAGCGAACAATAGAATTTTTATTATTCACAATAACATAACATATTTCCTACAATAAAATGGATAATATTTAAAAAAAAAATTGCTGTAGCAACAAAAATAATTTATCAATACAAAGAAAATTTTTTTTGTGGTAAGAAAATATTTTATTATGCATACAAATGGTTTTTTGTGTGGCAATAAAAATAATTATAATTATAGAGAATTTTTTTGTGGTTAGAAAATATTTTATTGTGCATAAAAACTATGAGACTTACTTATTAAATATTTTTAAGCATAATAAAATATTTTTATTACCATAAAAAAATATTTTGCTGTAGCAGATATAACTTCTTATTGCACCTACAATATGTTTTTATTGTGTTAGGTATGTGAATTCCAGTAAAATTATTCTTAATGCTAATAAAATCTTTTTAGCAAAACGCTTTTTATTGCAGTAGCAAAGTATCTGCATAGGGGCCTATTTAAAGCAGAATTTTTATTAAGGTAATGCAATTTTTCATTGTGGTGAATAGAAATTTCTCAGTGCAGGTTTATTTTTGGAAAAATGAAATTTTTGAAGTTGCGAAAGTATTGATGATTAGTTACAGACTCTGATTATTCCCGACCACAAGTACAGAGGTTTGACGGTTGGACGAAATGTTGTCAACGCTTTTGAAACTGTTCAAAATTTCTTAAATGCAGATTAATCGAATTGTACTGAAGAAGTCGTGGATAAAGTATAGTATTCAATTCGCGGTAATGCTTAAAACACACTTGATGAATTACACCACTGCTTGACCTGCTTTACCGCTCATCGAATAATATACTATTACAATATGCTACACAAAAATTGAATTTATGTAATTCACACAATACAGGGTGTTTCCTAAACATGCGGCAAAAATTCAGGGGGTTGTTCCTTGGACTATTTGTCCTTTGATGATTTTTGAAAAACCTCTATGTTTCGAAGATACAGGGCGAACAACATTTTTCATATTTTAAAAATTAATAATAGTTTGAATAAAAATGAGTACTCGAGTGCGTACCGCACTGTGTTTACTGAGTAGGTACAATTTATTTTTGAATTTGTTTAACAACATTCCAATTACTAAAAACGGCCAGTTTTTTTACTTAAAATTGATAAGTTCAGATGGTAAAGGAATACAGATTAAACACGGTTTTCATTTGAATTCGTTTTTTTGGCTAGAGGTGGTCATTTTCAACAGTTTTTGTAGGTTAAGTTAAATTTTCATGTAATTTTTCATAATAAAATGTTATTATCTAAAATTCTGTTTCCCCTGTATCTTCGAAACAAAGAGGTTACTCAAAAATCATCAAAGGACAAAATATTTTAAAATACAAGGAACAATCCCCTGAATTTTGCAGCATGTTTAGGAAACACCCTGTATATACTCGACTTAAACATTATTTTTTATGGTAATTCGTATATTTCGACTTTAATATTGAAAATATTTTTTATAGAAGGCTTCACATTTCAAGTGAATATATGACTTTTTATGAAAATGATCGAGCACTTGTGTACCTCTCATCTCTGATTCATCACCTGAAAGTTAACAAACAATTGATAGATTACAATTTAGATTCTATGCAATAAATTGCTTGGAACAAAATTGGAAAATTTATATCTTATTTTCGTTTTCACCTTCCAAATTCAGTTTCTGAAACATATAATTTTTCTCTTGAAATTAGCAATGAGCAACTACTCCATTCGTTGATTTTTTTGCAGGAAATAAGGAATGAAAATCTATTCATCAACAATGATGTTAGTAAGTACAATTCAATTATTTTGAATAATTGATTAACAGAAATATAATAACATACATTATAATCACAATTATGTCAGGTTCCACATTTCAAATAAGTTTCACTAAAATAAATTATTTTTCTTGAAATTGTCAATGTGCAATTACTCCATATTATTGTTTAATCCTTTTGAGAAAATGAAATTATCGAATATTGATAGATTGCACTTCAATTTTGAAAAATAAATGAACTGTCATTGATTCTTATATGAAATTAATCAACTATATCGGGATACACATTTCGAATGAGGTTTCATAGAAAATATGATTTTGATAGAAATTATAAACGCGCAAATTTTTTTTTCGAAAATATTACAAATTAAAATTAATTTCATTTATTAAAATATCGAATTGTAAGAGATAGTAATTATATTTGAGTTCAATTGTTTGTTGTGTAAACGATACACAGGTACCCCCTGTCATGTATTTATTTCAGAAACTAATTAATAAAAATTAATTTTCACTTCTAGTTTTCCTTATATCCGTGAATAAATTCAAAATGATTTCAGTGTTATTATAACATCAATTTTTTTTTCATATTCTTTCGAAAATTCCGAAAATATCATAATTCGAAGTATTTCACTTTTCATGTCGAACAGTATATCGACAAGGGTCAGGAAGACACCGACTTCAAGAAAAGTCACATAATAGAATTACGTAAAATGATGAATAATTTGTCATGGATCAGTTCTATACCGGGATGAATCAGTTTAACGCGAACAGGGATCACGTACGGTAGAATGTACTACCCCCTGTGCTAGAAAAATTTTCGGAAAATCTTTTTGAGTGTTCGTTAAGTTCATAGTGGAATTTTGAAAATAGTTATTTCGTACATTTCGAGTGCGCGATCGAAAAATTTACAGGTGTGATATGGAAAGTGCGCCATCGAAAGTTTAACGGTTGTGATACGAAAAGTGTGCGTGTGGAAATATAAATAGTGAGTGACGATTGTACAGTGTATTGCGGTATTTTTCATAACCAAAACAGAAGAAAAATCAGGTGAGTTAAAATTCATAAAATATGAACAGATGGGTGGAATTTCAATATGAAAAAATTATAATTCCAATATTTTCATTTCGGAAAATATTGATTTTCAGGTCACTAAACAGCGTTTATTACATTACAAATTAAATATTTTTATTATTATGCTCAATATCGACTTCATAGTTAGGTTGATTATGAACTTATGAACTATCACTCAAAATTCATGAAAATCTGGGATTCTATTCTCAATTTTTTCAACTATTCTGATTTGACTTAGCGTTCGGACCCACAATCCACATCGGTCTAAAATAAGTCGAACACAATTTTTTTACCATATTTAGGGTTTTTTGTTGATAGTTTTTCTCCTACGATATCATCGATATATACAGGGTGATTTTTTTAAGTGTTTCATTAGACGTTTTCGAAGAAGGAATTGTAATAGATTCAAGATTTTGGATTTTCATTTTAGAGTACATGAACTTTATTGTAAATATTTTCAAGAAGAATCCACTTCCGGTTTCACCGGAAACGAATGTAACTTCGTTATTCAAATGCAACACCCTTGTATATTTATACATATTCGAATTCTTCGTTCAATTCTACACCGATTTGATGTATGATATGTGCAACCACTCAAGCGGTTCTTGAATTATAGCCTGATTATCAAATTTTTTGAAAAAAAGGTTTTCACAAATTAGTGTCCATATCTTCAGAGTCCCTCATTACAAGAATTTCTTTTTGCGAAAGTGGAACAAAAGAAAGTACGCTGATACTGCTTCTTGTATAACTTATGAGGAAATATTATACAGGGTGTCTGAAAAAGGGCCCCAAATTGAGCCTCAATAAAACTATGAAATCTCACTTTTCTCAAATGGCAACCCTATATTTTGTAATTCCAATCGATGGCTCGTCGAAAACCAGTAAGGGGGGCCCGAACATTTCATGCCTCTAAAATCGGTAGTTTTGCCGTTATTGAACAAAATTCGAATTTCAGGATTGAATCAAGATTTCTTAGTCTAACCATAGATTTATTAGGATAGAATTTTCATGAAGGCTATGTCTGTGATTTATAATGCATTTTAGAGAACTGTCATTTATACTTTTTTGATTAATCGGGCACTATGCAAAATATGAATTACAGTAACAGTGGTGTATGAATATGTTCTTCATTTATGGTGAATGTAACAAAATATTAGAAAGGGCAGTCAGAACTTTTGACGAAAGAAATCCACATTTACCACCTTCAACAAAAAAAGTCAGTAAATGTGAATTTCGTTCGTTGAATTTCTAATTACCTTTTCTAGGAATTGTTACATTTGTCGCAAATAAAGAACATACCTTGATATATCATTCCAGTGAAATTATTATTGCATGTTTTGCTTAGTGCTTGATCTGTAAGAAAAAGTAAGAATGACAGTTCCTTACATAGCCTACTTCAAAAATGCAAGCTCACAAACTGTGCGAAACCTGTCTTTAATCGTGAAATTCGAATTTATTGAATAACGGCAAAAATACTGATTTTAGAGGCATAAAATGTTCGAGAGACCATAATGGTTTTTGACGAGCAAGATTGGAATTACAAAATTATAGGGTTGCTATTTGAAAAAAGTGAGATTTCATAGTTTTATTGAGGCTCACTTTGGGGCCCTTTTTCAGACACCCTGTATAATATTTCCTTTTAAGTTATACAAGAAACAGTATCAGCGTACTTTCTTTTGTTGCACTTTCGCAAAAAAAAAATTCTTGTAATGAGGGATTTTGAAAATATGGACACTTATTTGTGACAACCTTTTTTTCAAAAAATTTGATAATCAGGCTATAATTCAAAAACCGCTTGAGTGGTTGCACATATCATACATCAAATCAGTGTAGAATTGAACGAAGAATTGGAATATGTATAAATATACAGGGTGTTGCATTTGAAATAACGAAGTTACATTCGTTTCCGGTAAAACCGGAAGTAGATTATTTTTGAAAATATTTTACAATAAAAGTTCATGTACTCTAAAACGAAAATCCAAAATCTTGAATCTGTATTACAATTCCTTCTTCGAAAACTTCTAATGAAACACTTAAAAAAATCACCCTGTATACGGAATATTTAATTTATTATCATTAAAAGCGGGAAAATATCACTTTATGATTGGTGTAGGCAGAATTTCATTACCACAGTAAGCAAGTGACACTTTGAAGAAAGGAGTAAGCTCCTGGAGTGCTCAATATTGCAACCGAACTATTCAATGGTGAATAGGTAATCATAGCATAATAAGATACTACAGAGATGCAATGAATTTTTTTTGAGGCTTGCTACATTTTTTATCAATATCGAAAAACATTCTGATAATTTCACCCTCTGAACGATTTCTAAGCAACCGATGAACCACCAACATTAGATCTTAGTGATTCCACAATGAATGGTTCTCGACATTCATGTTTTGTTAGGCACACCTTTCAGTTTCAAAAAATTAGTCTAACTTCCAAATACCTTCTAAAGTTCCATCACTAATGTTTAATATATTTCTGGGATGTAGTTCTTTCATAAGATGTCATTGTCACAATTAGACAATTACTTAATTAAAGTGACACTCGAAACAAAAAAACTTAGCTCCCTTAGTGCTTGAAATTGCAACAGAACCATATATTCACCGTTGAATATGCAACTATAGCAAAAGAGACATTACAGAAATATATTGAAAGTAATCGAGAAACTACCTACAATTTCGGTCAATTTTAAAATGCACTTTGATATTCTCACGATCTGAATGATACCAAACAAGCATAAAGCCTATACTTTGGTATCAGTAAATACACCAATTGAATTTTTCTTGACTTCCATGTATCTGAAGGCCCAAAGGCACATATATGATTAACAGCACACAATCACCTAATGAGATAGGAACCTTTCTGTTGAAGGCGCTGCGCTGACTAAATGTTCTTGTCTCAATAAGTGATCATGTGCGTCAATCATATGTGCTTTTGGGCCTTCAGATACATAAAAGTTGAGAAAAATTCAATTGGTGTAATCACTGATATCAAAGTATAGGCTTTATTGCTTGTTTGGTATCATTTAGATCGTGAAAATATCAGAGTCCTGTTCAAAATTGACCGAAAATGTAGCTAGTTTCACGATGTTTTCCATTTTCCTGTAATGACACTTTTGTTATGGTTGCATATTCAACAGTGAATATATGGTTCTGTTGCACTTTCAAGCACTACAGGAGCTAAGTTCTTTCCTTTCGAGTCTCACTTTAATTAACTAATTGTCTAATTGTAACTATTACTTTAGCAGAACTACCTACAGAAATACTCTGCGCAAAAAAATTAACGTACATTATGGAAATCTCAAATTTATTCTACAACTGAAGGTGTTCTCAATGATTATTATTTTATCAGAATTATGCATAAATATGCTATCCACTTTCAACGTTTTTCTTCAATACAGATGTTTTTTCTCAGCAGGAATAAAAAAAGATAAGATTTTGTTGTTCTCGATCAATTCTAGTGATCAATAGTTTTTCTTTCCTCTGATTTTTTTACACTCGATCGCCATGCAACGCGAAATAAGTAATTTGACTATGAGGAATATGTGCCCAAGCGGTAGTTTTGCGAGAAGAAGGGTGGACATACAACAGAATTGCAGAAAGGTTTGGAGTTTTCCATACAAGTGTGTCCAAAATGTTGCAGAGATTCAGGGAGACAGGTATGAATGTCCGAAGACCAGGACAGGGTAGACCACGGGTAACAACTGCCATTCAAGAACGTTACTTGAGAGTTCTTCGTTGAGACAACGGTTTGCAACCGCTCGCTCCTTCAAAATCAGCTTGAGCAAAACTCATTGGGTGCAAATTAGCACTCAGGCCATAAGAAATCGCTTCAGAGAATATGATTTAAGGCCAGCTCTTACCCCAGCCCATCGAAGGGCGCGTTTGGATTTTGCGAGATAGCATATTATCCATTGGGAAGAAGCTGATTGGGAAAGAGTTCTCTTCACAGATGAGTCTAGATTCTGCCTGAATACTACTGGTTTCGGGGGAGGATCGATTATGGTATGGGGTGGAATATCTTTGACTGATGCTCGCACAGACCTAGCGGTCGTTGATAATGGAGCTATGATTACTGATAGATATATAAGGAACATTCCTGAAGAGCATGTAGTGCCATTTGCCCCATATACACGTGAAAATTTCATTTTTATGGACGATAATGTCAGACCCCATCGTGCGCGCATCGTTCAGCAGTACCTTGAAGAGGTTGAAGTCTTTCGAATGAAATGGCCAGCAAGAAGTCCAGATCTCAATCCGATTGAGCAGTTTGGGACAACCTCAATAGAAGGCTGAGATGTTCAGAAAATCATCCAGCTACTCTTAATGACTTAGGAATCCAACTCAGAGAAATCTGGGAAGGATTAGATCAGAACATTTTAAGATCCCTCACTTGGACTATGAACCGTCGTTGCCGAGCTGTAATTCACGCAAGGGGGGGAAATACCAAGTATTAAATCACTTATCAGCATGCCAGTATTTTGAAAATTGTTATTTCTCTTCTTTCACATAAGATTCGGTGAAATCCTGAATTTTTCTTTCATTTAATGTCTCTTGTTTCGTTCAAAAACCTTCCCGAGAGAACATAAAAAATAGGTTATAAAGACAATGTAGACTTAACTTTCATTTAAATTTACATTTTTAGAATGTGCGTTAATTTTTTTGCGCAGTGTATATTATATATGAGTGATGGAACTAATCTTTATAAGGTGTGTGGAAGTTAGAGTAATTTTTTAAGGTGAAAAGTTGTAAGTAGAAAGTCATAACCGTAATAAGTTGGTTCAACTCACACTTCACAGACGAAAGTTTGGTTTTTGCAGGATATTCAACATTGCAATACAACTATTCAACAGTGAATTAATTAGCAAAACGCATTCGGATTCTTTCAGGTTCAGAATGGTGTGAAACTAACAATAAATCTACAACAACTAATTGGCTCTTGGCTTTTTGCCAATCTCTGCAGTCATCGGCGTTACGCTTATTGGATGTATAACGTTATGGTTGCTGTTTGTTTTCTCCGGTTTGAAAGTTAAAAGAGTTCAATAACCATTTCATTGAAGAAATAACAGATCAGACTTTGTAACTTTCAGCCTGTCCTACGTCAGATTATAGCTATGCTAAAGGATTTTTCGGTAGTTAAATTGACTGCATTTTCCTTTTTTGGTCTTCACCAGTAATATTATATGATGCCTTTATGTTATTTCAACAAACACGATGATGAAATATGTTTTTAATCTATTCATTTTATTTTATGCTCTTCAATATAATTTTGTCAACTCTGCGTAACGTTTTCTCTTTACTTATCTGTATCAGGTTTTTGGAAGTATTGCTTATTTTTCCAGCATACAAGGTGTAGGCAGAATGTCATAATCAGATTTAGTAAATTCAAGAAACACGTTGAAGAAGGAAGTAAGCTCCCGGAATACTTGAAATTGCAGCAGAGCTATTCAACAGTGAATCAGTAATTATAGCATAAGGAGATATTACAGAGATGCAATGAAATTGTTTGTGAGACTTGCTACATTTTCGCTCAATATTGAATAGCATTCTGATATTTCCACCTTCTGAACGATATCTAACAACCAATAACAGCTACAGTTTGATCGCAGTGGTAACACCATTAAATGGGTCTTGACTTTTATGTTTCTCCAGACCAACAGGCACATATGGTTAACAGCACACAATCACTTAATGAGACAAAAACCTTTATGTTGTAGGCGCTTCGCTGACTAAAGGTTCTTGTTTCAGGTGGTCGTGTGCGTTAATCATATGTTCCGTTTGGACTGTAAGTACATAAGAGACTAGAACCATTTTATTGGTCTCATCACTGATATCGAACTGTAGATTTATTGCTTGTTTGATATTATTTAGAGGGAGAAAGTATCAGAATACCTTTCAATATTGACTGCAAATGAAGTCAGTCTCACGAAGCATTTCATTCCTTCTCTTCACAATATGTCCTTATGCTCAAATTATCAATTCACCGTCAAATAGCTCTGTTGCAATTTTAAACACTCCGCAAGATATATTTTTTAATCAAAGTATTACTAAAAATAATATTTTCTGCTTATGACATTCTCCCTACACCTTGGACAGAAAACATTATACTGTAGAGTACAAAATATAGGGATTAGATTATTACATTCATATAGCAATATGTATTTTGATTATTGAAAAATCATTAGATACAGCTAAATTCTGAATTATGAAGAATCAGCTTAGATGCTAAAAAATCAACTTAGTGATTTACAGACATTTGGTCAAAACGATATAGCACTCGTTTAAGTAGAACGAGCGCTCAAAAAAAGAAACGAATTTGTGATTAATAAATGACTGAGTTATCTATAAAAATACTTTTTTCCTTTGCATTCCGAAAGTAAATAATGGAATATTCGATCCAGTCCTATAAATGACTGCACATAAATCCGCAACATTGTGAAATCACAACCAATTACAGAACTAGTTATGTGAATGACAAATCGGCAATATTGTAAAATTCAACCAATCAAGGAACAGCATTCTGCTATTTTTAAGCGTTCGTTCTACTGAAACGAGTGATATATTATCTATAATACATGCAAAAATTCAAATGGATCGAATCATCAGAACCATAGCATTTAATCATTTTAATTGTCAAGTTCTTATATAATTATTTTAGTTTTTGATGAATTTCGAAAATAATTATCTGATCGTGCTGAGATTTTGCACCTATACATGGTGGCCAGACGATTGACGTCCAAAAGAAAAAAGCAGGTCCCTCGTCTCATGGGGTATTCGAATCATCTCCATATATGTTACGCGATTTTCAAGGTTTCCGAGCTATGAATTTTTTTATGAACTTTTGAGAAAGTCAGCGAGGTGGAAAAAATCAAACAACTAGACGTTTACTCAAAAATTATGTTTTGCCATTTTAAGACTTTTCTGATCAAATTATGATAGAAAATGCTGAAAATTTGCTTTAGGAAAAAAGTTTTGGATAAGAAAAAGAAAAAGGTATGGCAATAAATCACATATCATATAGATAATTTTTTTTTAAATCACAATAAAAAAAATAAATGAATAAATAAATTTTACGAAGGTGTAGAATGTGTATTGAGGCTGGAGGTGGCCGTTTTGAAAACCTATTGTAAATTTTATACATAAATTTCTTTTTATCCACATGATGTGTGATTTATGCCAACCTTTTTCTTTTTCTTATCTAAAACGTTTCTTTAATGCGAATTTTCAATAATTTTCAGCATTTTATATCATAACTCGATCAGGAAAATCTTAAAATGGCAAAAAATAATTCTTGAGTAAATGTCTAGTTCATTGATTTTTTTCACCTCGCTGACTTTGAAGGCTAATTCTAGCAGAAGTAGACTGTTGAGTACCATTTTTTATTAATGATTCTGAAAGCTGAGTGTTGAGCGCAGTTTTTAAGCCTACTGAGAAACCATGAAGTAGCCTGTTTACATTTTCAACTTGAATTTGAAAATTAGATCATTATCCAAAATACGTAACTTTTTCACTTGAGACTAACATTTCTATAATTTTTACCAAATTTACGATGCTGGTGGTTATTTTATGTATAGAAGTACATTTCATGGCGATTTATTTACAAAAAAATATATCAGAAATTCTTGTACTTTTTTTTAAATATCATTTTTAATATGGTCAAGTTGAAAATTGTCAAAAGTTCATAAACAAATTCATAACTCGGAAACCGTGAAAAATCGCATAACATTTATGGGGGTGATTCGAATACCCCATGAGACGAGAGACCTGTTTTTTTCTTTTGGGCGTCAATCGTCTGGACACCCTGTATAATTTAGTATGAATCTCAAAATTCAGACGGAATTTTGAGATAATAGCCTCATTGCTCCACCAATAAACGAGCGCTCAAGAGCACCTGCGCAGGGCTTTCCTAAATTTCATAATTCGAAAATGGAACATAACGAAAATCGAAAACGAAATTATGGATCTTTCGGAATACATATTCATTCTCTGAGCGCTCGTTCTACATGTACGAGTGCTATATCGTTTTGCCCAAATATCAGTAATTTGAATTTTGAGCCGAAAATGGTCTCAAACGATAGGGTCCGACTCCCTGATGACAAATCCGTGGTCAAATTCAATTCTGTCTATGGGGCCGGCCGTCCGTTAGCACGATAACTTTCGTAGGGATTGTCCTAGGGACTTAAGATTTTTAGGGTAAGTTTGGTTCCCAAATACCTCGGTTAAGTCCGTTTACCAGCCAAATCGTATAGGATGTTCCATAAAATGTGGCCATTCAAAATTTTTCTTTCTCAATATTTCAGACAAAGCGGAACCAATCAAATTGAAATTTTGCGACCACATTTAAGATGCACTTAATAAGGCTCATGTAAAATTTTGTGGCCACAGTGTACGTAGAACCATAGAAAATTCAATTAGAATATTGGAAAGAAGAAACTTCATATTTTCATAAAAAGAAATCCGCTTCGAATGAAATTTATTGTGTTAATGAAGATTGATAAATTCAATGTTCATGCAAAATTTTGTGGCAATAGTATAAACAGAACAATAGAAAATTCTATTGAAATCTTGAAAAGAAGAATCTTTATATTTCCATAACAAGATTTCCGATTGGAATGGATTTTTTTTGTGAATGAAGATTTATATACTGAATTTTCATGCAAAATTGAAAATAAGAATCTCTGTGTTTTCATAATAAGATGGCCCGTTTTAGTGAAATTTATTATGTGAATCAAGACTGATATACTGAATGTTCATGCAAGATTTTGTGAAGAGGATCGCATCATCAGAATAATAGAATTCAATTTTTCTTACTCATTAATTTTCTACATATTTCATTTTCTGAATAATTTCCAGAATATTATACCGATTGTGCGGAGATTTTGCATTCATATATTTGTTATCAATTTCAAGTCCCATATGCAATTTTGAGGTAATAGTCCCATTACTCCACCAATGAACGAGCGCTCAAAAGCTTTTCCTCGGGGCTTTTCTTAAATAATTTTCATTCCTTGATTGATTAGTTCTATCGAAAATATATTTTGAAATCTGTGACAATTGAAAAGATTGGTGAATTCTCTACGCTGTTCACGGTCTACAGGCAGAGGTTGTTGTTCATTTGGATTTGAAAATTAATAGTTTGTTGGTAAAATTCAAAATTTCACTATGGGTTTCTGCTCGGAGGCTATTCCTTCATTTTCGATAAAGATTCAGCTCCTGAGAAAAAAGGAGCTACAGCAGGTCAGAAGGTACAAATGGAACATGAGAAACCCATAGAGAAATTAATATGAAATATTATTTCAGCACAATACACAAAAAATATGGGATATGATTCAAATGAGCGGTTTTTAATTTTGTGGTTCAGAATTTTTACGCTTTTTTATATACAAAACTTAAAAAGTTGATTTCCAAGAAACAGATGAATCAGATCTCATTATACAAATTTTTGCGGTTATCAATGTTTTATTTTCGGAACGATTCAGCTTAGGAATTCTTAATAACGTACTTAGACATTTATTTTCCGAAAATATTTTTCGATGAACTTTATACATAGGTAATTTTTATATTACTCAGAGTATTTATTCAGTAGGTTTTTAAATTTTGCTTCTCAGTCGATACCCGTAAGTAGTATGTTAAATGGCCTAGGATCCATCCAGAGGAAATAAGACAAAAATTAATCATCTAACACAATACTGCAGCTCTTCTGCTAACCATTCCGTACGACAATTTAAGAGTGCGAGCTAATCATTGCAATTTTTCCATCGACAATAATTTCTGGAATATTATTTCCATCAGTGTTGCGGAATACGCCGCAAGGAACCATAAATAGCCATTTTGTTATTCCTTTTTCTCATCGTCTCTGCGAATTGCTACTGCGAATTCAAATTAGTAATTTCCCGCCGCTTTTATACGAGTATAATTATAATCCACCTGAATGTAAAACGTAAAAATGTAAATATTCCGCATCCGCCCGTTTCTATATTTCTTTCTGTATTTATTTATTTATTTATTTATTTATTTATTTATTTACTTCCACATATACACCTCAAGAAGGTAATTACATATGCAGAACAACACAAAATCATTATCACTACTTAACCTAGGAGAACAATCTTCTCACATTTCCCAAATTAGTATTGAATATATCTAATTCAGATTTCTCAATCAACTCATTACATATAAGCATCATTTTATTAATAGGGGATGAACTACCTGGTGTTACATGAAAAGTTTCCCTATTTCTAAGCCTCAGATATAAATTAGGTACTTTGAACTTGACAAGATTAACAAAATTACAATCTTGATATGATATATTATTTAAAATCTTGAAAATGAAAATAACTGCATTGCACTTGCGTCTGTTATCCAATGTGCACATATCGAAATCTTCCAACATTGAAATATATGACTTCATGAAAGGATACTCATTGTATTTCTTCAGGTATAAATAGCGAAGAAATCTTTTCTGTACTTTTTCAATCATGTCAACATGACTTATGGTTAATGGCATCCAACCACTGAAGCATAATCAAGGTGTGGTCTTACAAGGGTTTTATATAGTAAGATAGTGGTTTTACAATCGAAATCTTTGCTATTTCTAAGAACTAAACCTAGTAACTTGTAAGCTCTGTTGGTGATAAACTCAAAATGGGTGTTAAATTTCAGATTGTTCTGAAAGATTACACCCAAATCCTTAATTTCCGATCTACGTTCTATAATTTCCGATTCAATTTTATAACTGAAATATATCGGGTTGGATCTTCGAGTGTAGGTGACAACATGACACTTCTTTATGTTGAGAGACATTTCATTAAGTTTGAACCATTGCACCACTCTATTCAAGTCTTCCTGCAATAGATAGCAATCAAGTAGACTCAAAATCTTCCTAGATAACTTGAAATCATCCGCGAACAACAATGCCAATGCGAAACGCAAACAGGCAGGAAGGTCGTTTACAAATATCAGAAACAGCAGGGGCCCCAGTATACTGCCCTGAGGAACACCAGAACTTTGTACTATATCATGAGAAAACTCACCCCCAACCATCACAACTTGTTTTCTTTGATGCAAATAAGATCTAATGAAAGCACAAGCACTCTTCGAAAAGTCACTCATAGCCAGCTTATCGACCAGAAGTCTGTGATTGACTCTATCAAAAGCCTTTTCACAGTCGGTATATATCGTGTCGATTGGAAACCTTTTTCTATTGCTTCCACTGCAAGCTCGGTAAAAGAACAAAGATTACTTGTGGTTGATTCCCCTGAACAAAACCATGTTGGCACTTATTGAATTCGATATTGGAGTTGTTAATTATATCATTATATATTATTATTTCAAATAGTTTGGATAGGGCATTCAAAATGCTGATTGGCCTATAGTTTTCAATGACATTTGTTGCCCTTTTTTATGGACGGGAGTTATTATAGATGACTTGAGAAGATCAGGAAAAGTATTTTCTGAAAGTGACAAATTAAAAATGTGAAGTAGTGGAACTATTAGAAAGTCAGTACAGCCTTTGTAGATGTAGGAAGGGATATTATCGGGACCATTAGATTTTTTCGGTTTCAACTTTTTATAGCGTTCCTAAGATGTTCCTCCGAAATGACGGAAAACTTGAAACGTCCCCATGCCGAATTCATCTCACACGGGTCAACTTCACCGGTGTATATTAGATTCAAAGAATGTAGCAAAAGCACAAGAATTTCTTTTGCGTTGTTTAGCAATTCTTGATTGAATTGCATCGATGTTGGAATTTTATTTTGAGATTTCTTTTCACCAATAAACGACCAAAATGATGAAGGATTACTATTGATATTTTTTCGAGTTGTTTTTTTATATCTTGCATATTCGAGTTTTGTTTGATGCTTTACATCCTTTCTGAGAGAGAAAACAAAGCATCATTTTCCTCTCTCAGATTTTTATGTATTTTATTCTTTTTAATTATTTTTTGTTTCAATCCGGGGAAAACCATATGGGAAATTTATGCCCTCTCACAGACGTCGAATTATTATATTTAGGAATAGATTGATCCAGCATAGAGTAAAGTTTTATCATAAAACAGGTTTAAACATTCATTAACACTCACACAACTAATTACGTCTGACCAGTTACATTGAGACATCAGATTGTAAAGTAACATATAGTCACCTCTAGAGTAGTTATAATTGTGTTTTTTGACGAATCCATTTTCTAGTTGTTCATTTTGTTGAACCTGAAAGGAGAGCTCAAGCGCAGATGATATCTATCCTCGCAAAGAAGAGGAACTTGTGATTTCCTCACCAACACATTTAGATCAGAAAATATCAAATCTAACATTCTACCCATAAAGTTTGGAAATTCATTGTGTTGTTTCAAATCAAATAAATTCATGAAGCTGTTGACTAACGTACTGTTTACACAGTTTCCAGATAATGGGGATGTTGATAGAAATCCCCCAAAATCAGTAGATTACCATCATCTAATAAACATTATCGAAAATCTCAAAGTATTTTTCATACAAAGTATGATCTGATTTCGGCGGAAAATATGCAACAGAGATATAGCACTCACGATCTCCGAACAGTAGTTTCAGCACTACACAATCCAATAAACACTCGGTTTCCATCACTTCAAAACTTATATCACTTTTGACTGCAAGAAGAACACCTCCTCCCCTGGTTTGGCCAGTGTTCCTGTCTCTCCTTACTACCACATAACGATCATCAAAAATTTCCTCATTAAGTATTCCATCATTTAACCAAGTTTCGGTAAGGGCGATAATATCAAAATCAGATGATAATACACTTGTGTAAAGGTCCTCCGTCTTGGACCTCAAACCCCGGACATTCTGGTAATATACTGTTACTTGTTTGTGATGTTTAGTTGATAGATTGCCAGTTAAGTTGAGCTTTTCGGTACGTTTTCTTCCGTAAAAATGAGAAACAATCGCTCCATTGGGCCATAAATCTTTATTCCAAGCCCTTTTCAGCTGTTCCCGACAAATTGTGACTTTCATGGAAGCATAGTGGGAAGGATGCTTTGAGGGATTATCTCACAAACAACATCTCCGAGTTTATTCTCCAGCAACTTCTCCATATCTTCCACCTTGGTAGATGGATTCAGTCTAGTACATGAAGTGACGTTAATTTTGGAACAGTTTGAACGATTTTGTCATCATTTCGCCAACAAGAATTTTTCTCCTCTTTTTGTTCCGACTACCTTGAATCCCTCGGAATCAGTTTCAACTCTTCTGACTTAGATATGGGCAAGACCTCAATGGAATCATTTTTTGCCTCTTCGTTAAATTTAGAATTGTTGATCTTTACCCTTGATGAATACTCCATTTTTGATGTGTTCTTGTAAGATCAATCGAATCAATTTTTAACAATTCATTCTGGGTCGACTCTGATGAGTGAATTGTTTCTTACAAATACTTTGTTTATTTGTTTTTCTTCGGGGTCAATAACATCGGTGTTTTGAATTGTTCCGGTATCGATCAGCTGTGCAGCGGACACGGCGTCAACGTTAACATACCGTTCCCGCTGATAACTTTTTGTAGAATTCAACTTTTTATTGAGGTCATCAATCGTTGAATCCCGTTCCATCAATTTCGATTCCAATGTAGAAATTTTAAACTTCAATAATGAGATATTTTCCACTAAAACGGAATTGTTATCCTCCAAACCAGCAATGATCTTACAGAGTAAATCGTATTGTGTCGACTCACTCGTAATTACTGACTTAGATTCTTTCGAAGAATTGACTGATTGAACAAGCGTAGGTGTTGTATTTCCACTTGATCTTATGTCAATCACTATCATGTCAAGTTCACAACACTTTTTATTTTTTGCACAACTTGGATGGTTTGCTTTGGAACAAACTGAACACTTTAATGCACTTTTTGCAATTGATTTCTTACAATTTTCACACTTTAAATAGTCCAATCGCGGAACCGCGAGCGGTTCATCCTTCTTGTTCGCCGACATGGTAACGAATTAACGAACGGCGAATTTATCTTTACAATTTTCAGTTTTTTCACTTGAATGGGAAATTCAAATTGTGGGTGTTGTATGGAAATCTCGTATTCGAATGTGGGTACGGAAGTATTTCGTTCCCTAAGAGCCTGAAATGTTATTCAGTTACGGCTCGATATTGGTAGATAGGTATTCGAATTGAGGGGAAAATGTATTCTGAGCCTAATGGAAATTTTATATTGTAACATTCGGGCTTGGATTCTGTTTCTGGTAACATTATTGCATTACCCATTTTATAACCTTCCATACGGAAATTTAAGTTCAATCTTGGTCAAAATGATGCTCATTTGAAATTTTTCCACATAAGTTCCATGTTTTTCACGAAGAAGAAATGATATTACATTTCCGTATTTGCTATGTGGATTGCACTGGTTTATTCAATTCATAGTCAGCCTCATAAAAGGTTATTAAAGATAGCGATTAATGGTCAAGATATTTTAATCTGGGAGTGTCGAAACAAACCCAATGAGGTAGGCAAGAAAAATAAGGTCTTTTTAATCTGGTTAACGGCCATTCGGGAAGCAAAGGAAACGAAGAGGCCAATACGTTGAAGCCTTCACAGATACTGGATTTCACCAAGAGGGTTTTGATAGTCCCTTAGAATAGATTGATGACCCTTTCCGGTGAAACGTTTGATCTTGTTTGCCTTGATTCTTCAGTGTCCTGGATTCCTTATCAGGGAGACTTTGAACTTGTGGTCTTGGAGCTCGGCAGTTGACTATCTTGATACATACAGGAACAGTCAAACTGCTAAAGTTTTATCATGTGTCCGTAGTTCTCTCTTCAGATTGAACTGATCACATCCTCTCAATTCTTGTATTTCTGCTCGAAATAAGCTTCTCTACGCACTTATCAGTTCCTAGTATCTCATTGTCATTGGAACTATCATTTTATTGTTTCTTATGGTATGCATTCCCAGTCTTAGTAGTTTAGGAAGCTAATATGGATCATAAGTATAGACTAAACCAATTTTTGTTTTGAGAAATTTTCTGGAGTTTACTAAGTCCCAAAGGATCTACCAGAGTGCTTTTGTGTCTTCCTACTACCTTTTCGAGACTTCCTTTTAGTGGGTTTTCCCCCTTGTCACAGGAGGCTTTTGAAAGTCCCATAAAATGGGTTGATGAGCCTTTCCGGTGAAACGTTTGATCTTGTTTGCCTTGATTCTTGAGTGTCCCGGATTCCTTATCAGGTAGACTTTAAACTTATGGTCTTGGAGCTCGACGCCTCAATGGCAGCTTGGCTGTCCTTGTTCATACGAGGACAGTCAAGCAGCTACAGCTATATAACGTTTCCGGAGATCTCTTTTCAGATTGAACTGATCGCATTCTCTGAATGGCTTGTGTTTCTGCTTTGAATGAGTTCCTTCACCAACTTATCAATTCTTTGTATATTATTGTAGGCACTAATAGACCCATTCCGCTTCCAGAGTAGCCTTTGAACCATCATTATTTTATTATGTTTCTTCTGATGTGTTTTTCTAGTCCTTACTCCTACCTATTGATGAGGTAAAATTTCTTCGACAATTAATTTTCTCATTAGTTCAGGAATCTAATGTGGACCCATATTATAGTTTCATCTCGACAACAGCAAAATCTCGCTTCAGCCAACCAAACGCAAAAGAAAAGTTCTCAAAAATCGAACCAGCCGCAAACACTCAACAGTTACCCACCATCACTCCAACATTTCCGAAGAGCAATAACGAAGTTATGCAATAAAAAATTGCAGTTCGAAATTGAGAAGTTTACAATCCTAAAGTTGATATAGCCCTGGAGGAAATTTATGTCGCCGTTATCGTCAGGCGGCGTTGGATATGCGAGGGCTGATGGCAAAGGGGGGGAAGCACGTCCCGGACTGAATCGTGAGGAACTGATCTCTTCCCTCCCGGTCCCCTAGGTGTTGTGATTCTCAAATTACAATCTAGCTACCGCTTGTCGCTCGGAACTGCAAGAATCTGACCAGAATAACATTACTCATTCTTTTCCTAGTTTCCAGTTCGGGAATTTATCGATCGGCAATGCGGCGATTCTGTGCATTGCCCCTCTTCTTCTTCTTATTCTTCTTCTTCCTTCACTCCCCGAGCTCCCTTGGATTACTTGCAGAAATACTTGTTGCACGAAAACTTTTCGGAGTTTTGAATGAGGCGATTAATTTCCCAAAGCGATTTCAATATAGAACTGCGCCATTTCTTTATTTTTCCTTTTGTGGTCGGTGAGACGTAATTCGAAGTTCGGAACGATTTTCTTAGCCACTGCCTGGGGCAGGAATTGATCTGAAAAGGAAGTTAATGAATTGATTCGTTATTTCGAGATTAAACTTGCACTTTGGATATGAGTTGTGCCTTTAGGGATGGAGCTTATTGAAAGCGATATTGCCGATTGAAGAACATTTGCTGTATTAATCTCACTATATTAATTTTTAATAGCATTAAAATGAATATTGAGACTCAAAACTGAAAAAACTCTGGTATTAAGTCGGAAGTTCTAGATACTTTAAAAATTGTTCGACATACCTATATGAAAAATTTAGTCGGATAAATATGAAATTCAATGCATTAGACAGAAGCTTGCTGTAGTTAAACAGTGGAATTATTCGAAAGACTAGAAGAAATACAAGACAACATTATCATTCGTTGTTGATCGTTCATTTTGTCATGATCTTATTGGGTTAGTTCAATTATTTCACTGTTCAACTAGACAGAAAAGTTGACCTGGGGCCTATTGCACCAAAATACTTTGCAATTTGATACTTAATTATATTGCACAACATTTCTCCCAATATTTAATTTCTGCGAAGTGATTCTCACTTTGCACTTGACTTTTCACATTGCACTCTTCAATTATGAATGCGTTTCGTGCAATGCAATTTATTTCAAAAGTGAGAAGTGCAAAGTAAAAAGTTGCAAAGTATTTGGTGCAATAGGCCCCTGATCGGATTTATGCTTTTGCAATTAATTATGGCACACTGCTATCTTACGAACAAGCACTGAAAATTATATTTCATTCTATTTTTATTCAGATACAGGCCAAGAATCAGAAAGCGTTTAGAGACGTTGTGAACTTATATAATATACAGGCTGTTTCAGAATAATGTCATAAAAGGCAAAAAAGAAGATTTTCTAGCTTGTTTTCTGAAGAAAAATTGATGTGAACATGTGTGTGAAACAATTTTTTAACGAGATACGGGATTTCAAAGTGCAAGCGAGTATTTCTCGATATTGAAAAATTAACTATTGCTATTGAATATAAATTTGGTAAAGGTACTCTGAATCCATTCAGAATGCCTTGTAAAAATTTGGAATAAGGAATATGTGTTTGTGTATTTTCATCTTTTCTTCTTGACGAGATAGTTTTTTGTACATTTAATATCACAAATGTAAAAACCTAGTTATTTGTTGATGAATTTGCTCGAATTTGACACTCAAATATAGAAGAACATAAATGACAAGCGTACGTGAAAAACTCTATAAATTGATTCCCCCAAATTCTACGCTCAACACTTGAAATATTAAATCCTTCTTCGATTTTTACACAGCATTTTGAATGGTTTAAGCGTATAAAAAAAATTTTTATTCAATAGCAATTTCCAAATATTGACTACAATTATTTTACTATCTTTCCGTTCCGGACTCATGATTAATAAAATTTATTTCCACGAATAAGCTGAAAAATCTCTCCTGGGCGTTTTATGGCTTTATTCTAAAACAATCAGGTATGATATATGTTCAGCAGAATGAGCAGTCGACAAAACAAGAATTGACGGTCATTGAACTTCAAATTATTGTACAATCTGGAAGTCTTCAGAAAAGAAAAACAAATTCGCACGCAAAACTTTTCGATTAACTACTGATTTTTTCCTTTTGTATTTCACCACCCATTGGAAAATATTAAAACTTATCCATATCGATAACAACGTACAATTCCAGCAGTTCTATTCGTTTCTGTATTAATTCCACAAATTCTAAAATTCAGCATATTAAACAATTATAAACATCGCAAACGAGTGAAACACTCGTGAAATGAATTCAGTTGAGAGTTTCGAGGACTCTACAGAGACCTGAACATAAAGTATGCATTTTGCTCACTGAACAATAAAAAATTGACGCTGAATGTAGGAAACGTTGGGTGGATATTTGAATATTCCGAACGTGAAACGCTGTTGTAGCATAATCAAAAATAGAGAAGAATTTATCGTGGTTTCCGCAATTCTATTTTGGTCTGTACACTTTGCAGGAAAGCGCACAATGCATTGGAGCTCCAGCAACGGGACAAATGTAGACGTTTTATCGAATTTTTCGACTGGAATGAATTGAATCTGCCAATCAAAAAACGTAGAATTTCTACAACGTTTCTGTTTCTAAACGGGTGAAGCTGCATGCCTGATAAGACTTTCTTCGATAACCATGTAAACATTGTAAACTGGCGATATTCGTCGTTTATAAAGTGTCGCGAAGTAGCAAATATACACATATCGTCAAAAATCTTGGTCCTCTTAGGTTTCTCGAGAAATAGGCACTCAATGTTCTAAAATGAGATGAATATTTCTCTCTGTTCTGTGATTCGACAAAGCTTCTTGAGGTAGCTCTACTTCTCTTGTTCGGTCAAACTAATAGTGGTATTCTGCTTTTCATCTGTAAGTGACGATACTGTAGCGTACGATTCATCTGTAACTGTTCGACTTACAGATTCGTAAATAATGCAATTCTGGAATGGTTCCTGTAACTTTCTCATTTACAGTGTCACTTTTGAACTACTCATCGAAAAACATAATCTTCAATCGTAATATTTGATCCTGGAACTTAATGTATTATGAGTAAATGGTTTTGATTTGAATTTAAAACAACATTCACCTGAATGTAGTTCGCGTTTGTATCTTTCTTCTAATGAATTGAAAACAGGAACGAAAAATATTTCTTGGTTAAAATTGTAGTGCATTTATTAAGTTTATAGTAGGTACACTGGTTCTTCAATTTGAACATGTTCTTAAACTGGGCATTCGGCATTTCTTCAATCTGAACATTTTCTGGGCATCCTGCATTTCAAATGGTTTCATTTGATCACGCCATCTATTCCTTACAATTCTCATAAAGTTCCTACTTTGAAGAAGAATCATTTTCAGGTCATGTATATTATTGAACAATGTTTTACTTGTTATGATTTTTTTCCTTTTACAATCCAATGAACAAAGACATATAATTTTTATTCATCATACATTGCTTGTATTTAAACGTTGGTGTTCGTCCTAAAATAAACAAACCATTCAACGTAACCTCACAATATGTCATTCGAAAATGCTTCCGATCACTCGTCGTGTACTCGTAAATATTTAACGATTTCTGTAAGCGACAGAGGGCCTAAAGAAGTCCAGAATTGCAATTTTCCTGTAAGCTTATGAAAAGTTACAGGTTGGCTTTACAGATGAAAGCAGAATATCACCATAAGAAATTGAATTTCCTGCTCCTGTCATGGAATATCAATTCATTGTCATTTTAGCTAATTTTTCACTATAATCCAGCTCAATCTAAAAATTCTCTGAAAAAAATGAATATGTCTATCGAATTTTATTATCTTTTCCTATACCACTGAATTTCATAGAGAATTGAAGATCAAGGACTATTCGAATAAAGGCTCATATCCGCACCAAATTTTCTGATTATCAAACTTATCTCAGCTATTCCGAGCTCAACCTACCTTGAATATTCTGAGTATCCAGATGATTCGGTTCGTAAGTTCTCAGAGTCTTCATCAGGGAGACTAGAAGAGTCGTTTGAAACCACTCTTGGACCGAAACTCCAATTTTACTGTTTAGTCAAAACCATCAAGATATAATAGAGAAGAGACTCTATGACATACAAGTGAGTAAGGAAGAATAGATCTACTGGCCAGGGCTAAGTCGGGGACAAATATGGCGGGAAGTTCAGGGTTGAATTAAGTTGCCAGTTTTTTCTGTTAATGAATTTCACTCGAAAATACAACGTGTTGGATCTTTAGGAATCCTGTTCAAATAAGGTCAATTGAATATCAAATGAACAATTTTTTTCAGGAGATAATATACACATATAAAAAGATATCAGATTACCAAGACAGGCTAGCAAAAATTTCGAATGCGGATCTGTTCAGTACTCATCCCTACCTAAGATATAATTTTCTTCTAATTTTCTTCTTGTTATCTGTCTCTTCTCTGCTTGAAGAAAACCTTACAGTGCACGATACCATTTTATTGTTTATTAGTAAGAAGAAAAAATCAAAATTTAACTAGAAACAGGCGTAAGAATCACAATTCCTAAGGAAATGCGGATCTGTTCAGTACTCATCCTTACCTAAGATATGTTTTTCCTCTAACTTTCTTTTTGTTTTCTGTCTCTTCTCTGCTTGAAGAAAACCTTACAGTGCACGATACTATTTCATTCAATATTATTGAGAAGAAAAATCAAAATTTAACTAGAAACAGGCGCAAGAATCACAATTTCCACAGAAAATTCAACGATTGTCAAATTTGACGTTAGGTGGTAGTAATATGGCGCATCTGATACCATGTTATTTCCTAGGAACAAGCCCGCATAAACGAAACTTTTGACGAGTTGTTCCTCAGAACGACATTATCTCGGAGCCAAAGTCACTACTCAAGATTATAATTCCTGTTTCCAAACTCATAAACCATTTTTATAATAATTTCCCCATTCATACCGTTCATCATCCAAAATTTCTTGCAGCATTCTTGGCGAAAGGGATGTTATTTATTACCACCCCATCGTTGGGGTGTTTCGTTTCTTTCGATCTAATGGCGTGAACGTGAAATATCGATGCGCTTACATGTGAAAATTGATGGATATGTTATGAAAACAAGAATGTGTTTTCCTATCTTGCAGACTCGATTTCCTTGAATTACTCGAGACGCCAAGGGGTCCAGAAATATTTTTCATATTCAAGTTGGAGAAACCCTGCAGAGAAGCGTATGTTATTTCCATTTGTTTTCTTTTCATTGACTTGGTGAATTGAAATCATTTTCGTCTAGGTAAAACGAAATAGATACTCTTTAAGGCATGCAGAATAGTATATTATTCAATGAGCGGTAATGCAGGTCAAAACACACGCGAATTGAATACTATACTTTATCCACGACTCTCCAGTAAAATTCGAATTAATCTGCATTTAAAAAATTTTGAACAGTTGTCAAAAGCGTTGACAACATTTCGTCCAACCGTCAAACCTCTGTACTCTGTGGTCGGTAATCAAATCAGAGTCTCTAACTAATCAAATCAAGTACTTTCGCAACTTCAAAAATTACATTTTCCAAAAATAAGTCTGGAATGAATCGCTGGAACGTTATCTTGATGGCTGAAATAGATTTCCGGATCGATCCTACTTTTTATTAATTTTTTTGTAAGCAATTTCATTTTTCCTAGGTATTTTTATTAGCGGGTGTTATGGGCGGGTGTTATAATAACACTCGCTTTTCGATTCATAGACATGTCTACGGTTGTGTATAGCTACTATTACGCATAGAAATTAGTTTAATAATTGACATATTACTTTATAGGAGTGGATAAAATTCATTAAGTCGATTGCAATAATTGAACATGAATTATAATTTATAACTTAGTGAGTTTTTGATTATAACACACTGGTGAGTTGTGGATTTTAACACACTAGTGTTTATTCGATAGATTATCCACGACTTTTGTATAATTCACCCCTTATACGTCTGTTTGCTCGGTCATAATAATAATTAATCACAAGTGAATAATGAGTTATTATTCACTGCTGTCAGATGCTTAAAAGCTTTAGCTCTAAAATTTTATTCTTTAAATTGACATCATTCATTTTTAAGTATTCTAAAGTACTTAAAATAAATAATATGGGTATCCCTTATCAATCGAGGATCTAATCGAGTTTTATTACATCAATTAAAACAATTTTTTTACAAAATATACAACGACAAGTTCTCCAAAAACTTCTCATGTGTCAACTTGACTATTTCTACACTGGTCGTAGAAGGGTCTTGTCACGGTCGCCAAATGTTAAATCTTCAAGAAATATACCTATTCAGTAGTCGTGGATAAAGTATAGTATGCTACTCGTGTATAATGGCTGTTATTCGCTCGGTGATTTAGACCACTCGCCTACGGCTCGTACCCTAAACTTCACCTCGTGAATAATAGCTATCATTATACTCTCATTGCATAATATAATGAAGGGTTTTCCAATAAGAGGTGTTATTTTGAATGGCCCGCTATTTCCGTAGATGTCTCGTTTGAAGCTGTCATTTTTTGACATTTGACAAGTAGTAACTATGCTATTGATGAAAATGGAACTATACACGCTTCAAGAACGCATTGAAGTTATTAAAATTCACTATTAAAATGATTGAAGTTTGCCATTTTTGGGTCGTCGTGAAGCACCTTGTCGGACCGCAATGAATAAATTGGTGGAAAAATTCTAGTGATGTGACGAATAAAACCCGTGCACGTCGCTCAAGAACAGCCGAGAATATTGCTGCTGTAGCCGAAAGTGTTGAAGAAAAACCAGGTTTGTCCATTCCTCGTCGTCCTTCAGAATTGGGAATTCCACAAACGTCATTATATTACTGGACAACGTTTACTTTCAACAGGACGGCGCTTCATGCCACACAAGCAACGAAACCATTGATCTTTTGCGGGAAGTTTCCGGACCGAGTTATATCTCGAAGAGGTGATCACAATTGGCCACCGAGATCTTGTGATTGAACACCTTGCGACTTCTTCCTTTGGGACCACGTGAAAGAGAAGGTCTACGCCAATAGCCCAGCGTGGATTCAAGACCTCAAAGATGGAATTCGTGAGGCTATCGAGGACATAGGGCAGCCACTTTGCGATTTGGTTATGGAACATTTCATTAAAAGGATATGGTCCTGTAAGCGTGGTCGTGG
Organism: Propylea japonica; assembly: GCA_013421045.1. Taxonomy (NCBI): domain Eukaryota; kingdom Metazoa; phylum Arthropoda; class Insecta; order Coleoptera; family Coccinellidae; genus Propylea; species Propylea japonica. Next base: position 114,891,660 of record CM024239.1, read on the forward strand.
TGGTCATTTGCCTGATGTTATTTTCCACTATTAACGGCATAGCTCCTTCTTTATAATGAAATAAACATCCTATCATTTATATTGAAAAATGGCATTTTTCTTTGAATATCATAATAACTCCTCTTATTGGAAAACCCTTAAGTACGTGTCTCAATGACATCCATTATAACACACTGGGGAGTTGTGGATTATACACATTAGTGTTTTATTTCATAGTTTACTTGTCTCAAATGACATTATCAATGACAGTTATAAGTGTCAAGTGTTAGATAAAATCACTTGATAGAAAAATCGTTCGCTATACTTTCTGTTCATGACCACCTCGTATTTTTCGTAGATGTTAACTCAAGTCGTGCAGTTCTCAACGCAAAAAATGACGAATGGATCCAACCAAACGGGAGAGACTTTTTGTTAGTTGATCCTCCAAACGAAGGCATTTTTCTCTAGTGAAATTATCCCATCCTAAGCACACATTTCTTACCCTAGTTTAGTATTCCGTGAGGCGGACTCACCACCACATTCCTATTCTCCTTGCATTTCCACCGGCATTTGTTCATGACGTGATTTGTGTGTACCACCATTCCGAATGTCACTTGAAACCTTCCCTTACGCCCCCGAACCCCGCCGAAATTCGAGACAAGTACTTATATAAATTGTGTCATCATGTTATTCTCGAGATAATTTCGTGTCTTCTGTATTCTTCTTCGTTTTTATTTCGGCGTTTTCGCAGCTCTTATCATGATGTATGTGGGCTTCTGGCGGTCTGAGAACCCGTCCATGAGATATTTTTCACAGAATTACTTCGGTGTGAACCTGCATGAGGGTGTTAAATCTTGGGGGTTTTCGTAACTCGAGTGAGGTTTAAACTACCTGGGATTGTTGGCGAGCAGCGTTCCCATCTCGACAATGAGAAATGGAAGATAACGAGTGGTAATGTCGTGGGAAGTGTGTTTGGATATTGTTTCCTTGGAAGCCCGTATTCTTGCGGGACTCTGATTTCTATCGGTGAACTAAGCTGAGGATAAGGATTTTGAATTTATTCATTGAATAAGGGGAGAAGGACTATATCTTTATTCGAACTGATCAATGAAATACATTATATTCAGTAGACTCGAGAGTATTCAGTTTTGAACTAGTAGGTTATTCATCCCATTAATTTGTGAATTGTAACAGAAAGAAATTATATACACTATTCGTACAGGATCAACATATTTTTCACCAAATGATTTCATGAAATGAATATGTTAGGATGAACCCCATTTTTGCCTGTAGCCTAATGTTTTCGAATGAAACATTGTATTTTATTCCAAAACTTCAAAATCTGGAACTTTGAAAATACAAAGTAGATACAAACGCATTTATACACATATTCAAAATCGAGAGAAAAAGATACAGTAAACATTGAAACCTGTGAGAAGACCAGTAAGCAGCCTAAACTCGTTTTTTGACAACGATGGGGCCTGGTGAGCGGTCTCTCTTCAAGTTAAGGTTGACGCTCACTTGGACGAGACGAGACGAAGCGTAAATTCGCCTAGGACTGCGCACTTGGACGAAGCGATGCGTCGAGCAGGCATCGGAAGAAATTCCCCCTATCTGTAGGCCGCAATAAATTTTTATTACACTTGGTGCATGCCGCCCACCCGCATGAACAAGGGTAGATGATCCACGCGTCGAACGACTCGCCTCCTCGCTGCTCTTCGCTTCGCGCTTCCTAATTGATCGTCTACCCATTTGTTTCAATGCTAAACACGCCAACGGAAAACAACGCATTCCTTTCGAGCTCTCCGCTTCGTCCAAGTGCGCGTCTAATATGCCTTGCGTCTAACGATTCGGTTCTTCACTTCGCGCCTCCTAAGTGAGCGTCTACCCATTTGATTCAGTGCAAACCGTTCCGGCGGAAAACAACTCTTCGTCTCGTCTCAGTGAGCGTCAACCTTTACGATCAATTCCTTTGCTCCTTTGCTTTTCTCTGATCTTGTGCGTTCATCCAATAAAGGAGTTCCTATATTTGGTACGGCAAAGGAGTTGTTTTCTCTTCTTTTTGTAGGGGCGTCTGAGCTTTCTTATTTCCCTTCCCAATTTGATGGGCAACTAACTTGTAATTCTCCATTATTGTGAGGGATTCCTTACAATTTCAAATGGTGCCAAGAGGCAATGCATATTCTCGATTTCTTATATTGTCTCGATAGATGGACTTTTGCACATCTCTCTATGGTCAGAATTTCAGTTTGAAGCTTTGTATCGGTTCTTCTGAAGGTACAGATTCCCTATATTTGGGGCCATATATGACTATGTCTCAATGCCTGCTCCTTGTTCCTTTAGTAATCCATCTATATATAACAGATGAGATGGTTTTGAGTTGAGCTAACCACTTCGTAATTGGTGTCAAGGTCTTAGTCCTTTGGAATGGAATCTCTTGATAGTGAAGAAAGTGCTATACGAATGATTTGAAATTATTGCATGTCCCTCACTATGCACTTCTATATCCATTCTGAGATTACTCATAAGACCTTATTTTTCCTCATATACTTGCAACCTTTACTTCAGCTGTGGGGTTTGATTATGTCGCAATTCAGCGTTTAAGGTTTATACAGCCTCTGCAAACTTGTCTTTTATTCAATTTTGGTTCACCAAATAAAAGTGACGTTTGTGTTGATAGATCTCACCACCGCGGTACATAGGTCCAGTGAACCATATTAGATTTCATACCTCAATGTATACTACATATTCAGCAGATGATAATCTGGAAAAGTTGCGGCTGAATAAGATATAAAATATTTTCGCATGTGTACTATTCCTATTATTCTTTATTCAGTACTCTGGCATTTCTGAAGCACCATATTCTTATGACTGGAAGCGATCGATCTAAACTATCCATTCGTTTGGAATTGTTTTATTCAAAGTATTTTTGATTCATTATGAAAATTCGAATTGTTAGGAAATTGAATTTTTCTCTTTCTAAATTAAAATGAATTATGAAAGGAAATCCAACCCACATCGAGTTAAATCCGTCTCACTTGTTGCATAGACGTCGTCCGTCCAAATACATCTCACAACGATAAATCCCAACCGCGATTCAGCAGCGAGACCTCGACGAAATTTCGAGGGTCATTGCGAAAATCGTACATGAGAATAAATCAGTTCGTTCTGCCGTGAAAACTACATGCAATTTCATTTAGCGCTTTCGCGTTCGCCGGAAGGCCACTGGGTTTAAATTAAATCTAGTTGGCGAAGTATATAAAAATGTCGTGACATTATGCTGACATTACACAAAGGACCTGCGAGGACGGTAACTGGTGGCGGTTATGCACGACGCTACCGAATTTACCACCGGCTGCATACCGTCAAAATGCGCCTATGGGCGTAATTTATGAAGGGCGAGTTCCGTATTAACGTCCATTGTTCATGTTACACGGCCATGAAGTTGGCTGTGAATGCGGAACGGGGAGATTCATTGCCGGACAAATCAGCGAATTCTGGAGTTTTATCGATGGCGCAAGCACATATTCGACGCGATATGTCTTGGTGTTATGTGTCCGTCAAATCTCCAGTTTATGGACGGATCCGACTGGTGCATGTGGTGCTAGATTCGGGGAATTGATAGGGATTTCTAGAAATACATTGGTCGGCGAATTTGCGTTTCTTTTCGTAATGATGAATGTGTGTAGAATCTGAAAGATCCCTAGGATAAACGCTGGATAAGCTCTAAACCCCAAGTTTTTCCATGGAAACAATTTTTTCTTCTTTCATCTGATTTGATATCTTGAGAAGACATCAAAATGAACGACAAAAACAAAAAACTGAAGGAAAGGAATAAGTAATATGGAGAATACTTTACTAGGAAGAGGGTGCCTAGCAACATACGACTTCCCAGTCTGTGTGGAGTTGGGCTCACTCTATCCGAACAAGTTCGTTATCTCGGGGTGATATTGGACCGCAAACTTTTGTGGAATAAACACGTTGAGACTCAAACGAATAAGGCCAATGTTATATTCTGGTCTACTCGGAGGGTGCTGGGTTATGGATGGGGCTTCAAACCGCACGTTATGCACTGGTTGTATACTGCCGTGGTGAGGCCTATCCTAACCTATGCCTCTATGGTGTGGTGGCGTTCTATGGAGAAGGCCGTCAACCAGAACATTATGACTAAATGCCAGAGGAAAGCTTGTTTAAGTATTACAGGCGCTCTGAGGTCTACCCCTACAGCAGCGATAGAATGTCTGCTAGGTCTCCCTCCTTTGCACCTAGTTGTGAAGGAGGTGGCTATGAAGACAGCTCTAAGAATCTGGGAACAGGGACAATGGCGCGATGGAGGACTCTTCACTGGGCACGCAAGGGCCCTCAAAATGATTAAGGATGCTCACGCTCCCCTTCTCCAAAGAGGTGACCGCGCGGGCACTAAATTCTACTTCGACGAACCCTACAGGGTAATTGTTCCTGACAGAGACCTATGGTCTTCATCAAACAGGCTTCTTAGTCCTGAAGGTCCCACCTGGTTTACTGATGACTCTGTCACAACAACAGGGTCTGGTGCCGGAATCGTGGGTCCTCACTTCAATCAGGCTATCCCTCTGAGGAAGGACTGTTCCATTGTGCAGGCTGAGCTATTTGCGGTTCTTGCTTGCGCACTAGAAAATATTCGCAGGGGATACTTTGCCCAGCTCATTTACATATGTTGCGACAGCCAGGGAACTCTGAAATCTCTATCTGATGTTAGTGTTGACTCTCTTTTGGTAGAAGAATGCAGGAAAGCTCTGCGTAGGCTGGGCTATGATAACTTTTTGAAAGTAATCTGGTGTCCGGCTCATGCGGATATACCTGGTAACGCCAAGGCAGATGAACTGGCTAGGCGGGGAGCCAGATTAGCATTTGTTGGTCCGGAGCCTGCGCTGTCAATCTGTCGCACATCTGTCAGAAGTTTCTTCAGGAACTGGCTGAACAGGGAATTTTCCTCGGAATGGAGCGCGGGGGTGGGCCTGAGGTGGTCGAGGATTCTCATTGAAAGACCGTCCTCGCCACCTGAGGTAAATAGACTTCTGTTGCTGGAGAGAAAACATCTCGGTCTGGTGACTGGTGCATTGACTGGTCACCTGTTTAACAAACATTTGAAGAGAATGGGATTGATGAGCTGCTCCCTATGCCGGTGGTGCAGGAGTACTCATGAAACGGTTGAGCATATTTTGTTCAATTGTGGGAACCTTACTGAGTTAAGGTAAACACACCTAGGAAATCCAACACCTTCTATTCCTATGGTGAGAGGGACCACTCCTGGCAGGCTCGCGACATTTCTGTCGTCGTGTCTGAGGAGCTGAGTCTCTATAGAACGATGCGGGTGAACAATGGGCCACTAGGCCTCAGTTCGGCCGGAAAGGCACCGCACAAAGAAGAAGAAGAATATGGAAAATAACCTGTAACACAAATTACATACTTTCACTTTTCCCTGAAACTGCTTCGATATTCGAAAAAAGCTACTTGCAAACCAACAAACATGATCAAACAAGGTTTGGCTTTCCAAGTGATCATCCATCAGGATGTTCAAAGAACTGGTTACAGTCCCATACATCTGAGTAATCATCTTCCGAAGTGTTGTGAAAACTTAATTCATTAGACCTTAACGCAAACGAGATACGTAACAGTCGAGTCTCCTAGAAAATGAATCAACTTTCTGATTGAAATACCTAACATTGCTGGAAAAAAACGTTGTTTTGGTATGGTAACACACAAAAGACCTTATTGGTCGCAATGCCGAAGGGTAGTCATTGCGCCAATAGGCTATATTCAATCTGAATCTAAAACACATTTTACCTCTTTTTGAACTCATTTTTAAAGGTGTTGATATGACACGAAAAAGGTTCTCTTATGGATGTGGTTAACTATTCGTATTCAGAGAAGTGAAATATATAACATAAAACTTACTTGATAAGTTTCAACCATGAAGAAGGTTGATATTACAGAGAAATAACACGAATATTTTCTGCGTCCTTGTTTCAAGGAACATATACCACCAATCGATACAGTATATTTTCTAGTAATGTCAATAATTTACAAGAATTTCAACTTACGCTTTTCCGAAAACCGAATCTAATACATCTTTCGAAGTTAGTGATTGCAGCACTTTTTTCTTCCCAATCATCGACACATAGGTATCTTTTTCACTGTAAACCTAAAACCTCTCTCTATCCTTATTATTTCAACTGTTACGAAGTAAGACAGAAGTAGACTTGCATTATAGTTTTCTAGAATTCAATGTATGAAATATCAAGAAATAGCCTACTCTATCCAATTTTTAAGTTGAATTGTTATGCTGAAGGTGAAATGGCACTAAAAGTATCAAGCGTACGTTGGTTTTGTGAACTGAAACTCATTATTTCTCGATAATCTTCAATATGATATTATTCTTCGAAGTTTCACAAGAAAACTTCACCCAACACGATATTAGATGTTGATACTCTTCGAAGAATCTAAACCAAAACACGACAAAGTGAGATGAACGTCAATGCTTTGAGTACATGGTGATTCAGCTGGATTGAGGTGTAAGTTTGAAATAATGGTTAGGAGAGAATTATCTAACTTTGAAGGTTAGATGTTGAAAGATCTGGATCAAGATAACTTTCATCTATTATACAGGCTGTCTCGGATAATGTGGAAAATCTCTCGGATTCAGATAGAACATGAAGAATTGAGATGACAAGTTCCCATAATTTTTTTCCTAGCAGCCCTCCCTACAAAGAAACGACCTTCTAAATGACGCCACTAGAAACTTATTTTAGTGGAACAAATTTCAAATACTTACTTCTTTCATATTCTTATCTTACCTTAATCTTTAGCTTAATGTTCAAGGTATCCAAATTTGTTTTTGTAGCACCTTATCATACAGAGTGTCAAAAATGTAAGCATTGAAATGTACAACCCTGTCTGCCTCTGGTAAACTGAACAAGCTAATTGAAATTTGAGTGCCATGATTTAAGAGGTCCTTAATACTATTAATCATATCAAATTTTCATCAAACCATATCGAGTAGTTTGAAACTTATTCCATTAAAATGCATTTCCAGTAGCGTCATTTAGGAGGTGGATTCTTTGTAGGGAGCGCCGCTAGGAAAAAATGGAAAAATGGAATTATGGGAACTTATCATCGTCTTCATTTGTTATGTTATTCTATCTGTATCCGAGAGATTTCCCACATTTTCTGGGACACCTTGTATACTATTTGCTTGGATTTGTTTGAATACTTCTGGGTGTAATTCGGGTCCTTCCCGTTTTGCTATTAGAGTCTGGTGAAACAAAAAAATTGATTATTGATACAATATTTTTCGAATATAGTAACTCACTATCAACTTTAAACCATTGAAAAACATTTCCTACAACCATCTCCGATCGAGTTTATCCCCACCCGGTCGCCACAATGTTTGTGGAAAAACTTTCCGCCAGAACCAACCCTCGAATCCATCCTCATTTTTCCAAATCGCCGTAAAATGGGAGAAAAATCCGCCCAGTAAATATTCAGGCATCAAAATAGCACACGCATCGCTCACCGCAAAAAAATACACATAAAAACCAATCGCCCATAGAGGGTTCGTTCACGGTGGAACGAGCCGAAAACGCAGATGGGGAAAGTGGAGGATCGTTTTAAATCGGATTCGCAACAAGCAACAGTGTTCGGGTCAGAGAAATTGCCTACGTTTGCCAGCCATTCATCAACAGCTAATGGTCGGTCATTCCCGCGGGTGACAGGTGGTGTCGGATGTTCCGTCCGGACTTGTTTAGTTCCTGAGGCTGGCAAGGTCCTGATGCGAAACGCACCCTCTCAAAGGAACTGGGTGTTAGTTCGAATTTAGTATGTAGATTTTGACGCTGCCATGAAATGGTTACGCCATCTGCATAGTCAGAGTAAATGTGTTCATTTGAGAAAGCAGATCGACTAATTTGGGTGATTTGATTCAGAACTCACTAGTCGCTCTGAATAAAGAAATAATTCATGATGAATGCTCAATACGATATAGATATAACTATTGGTAGATTCAGGAAGACCTTTACGAAATTTTTGGTTTATCATACAATAGAACATGTTTATTTCACAATATGAGCATTTGTAAATGTAGACGATGCACCATACCTTCAACATATAATTGATCTGGTTCTCCACTGCAACTCATTATGAGATCTTTTGAAAGTTTCCATACCAGAGCTACATTACAAGAATGTAGCCTTTTTCGCAAGGTTTATAATTTTTCTATGAGACTGTACTCTTAGGTCAGCTTACGTTTAGGCCGCTCTTTTCAGAGAAGTAAATCTGGCTTGCGCCTTGCGCCAAAACATTACATTGGCATAATATGTACTCGGTGGTTTCTGTGGCCGATCTTTACATAACCTACAGATATCGGAGTTTTCCTTACCGATCTTGTGCAGGTGATATCTTTCGAAGCAGTGACCTGTGTAAAGTCCAAAAAGAGTCCTTAGCACGTTTTTGGTCATCGATAGATTGTTGAGCCTTTTTAGTCCGAGAGCTGGCACGAATTTTAGGGTAGGTATTTGAGGCAAACTGAAAACTTGTCAGATTACTCTCCTATTATATCCCAACTCGGGATTGCAGACCTGGCTGGTGAGTAGCGGGCTAAATCAACCCCTACATTTTTAATGGCCTGGCAGGTAGAAAGCCCTACCGAAATGATATGTCTTTTTGGGAATCTTATTTTTTAGTTATAAGTAACACTCCATTAAAATTTCAAGCTGCCAAATAATTTAATCGGGGTTTTAACATTGCCAGACGCGTGCAAAAATATTTTGCGAATAATTATAGAAAATGTTTTTGAGGCAGCTTGAAATTTTAATGGAGTGTTACTTATAACTAAAAAATAAGACTCCCAAAAAGACAGATCATTTCGGTAGGGCTTTCTACCTGCCAGGCCATTAAAAATGTAGGGGTTGATTTAGCCCCGCTACTCACCAGCCAGATCTGCAATCCCGAGTTGGGATATAATAGGAGAGGCATCTGAAAAGTTTTCAGCTTGCCTCAAATACCTACCCAAAAATTCGTGCCAGCTCTCCTACTATTTCTTTCAAAGGTGAAATCAATTTCTTTTTTTGTCTTTGACCTGGTGTGTTGATATAGAAAGAGGTTTTCCATCATTGAAATCGACCTAAATCAGTATGGATCATACTCAACATGAGGGCACGGGTTTGGTGAAGGGAGTCTTTGCTCCTGTTTTTGCAAAGGCATTAGCTTTCTCATTTCCCTCGATGTCCTATTGGGTGGGTACCCAACATAGAACTAACTTGAACGGTCTCGACAGACTTGAACAAATGGAGAGAGGAGGATCGTGTTAAATCGGATTCGCAACAAGCAACAGTGTTCGGGTCAGAGAAATTGCCTACGTTTGCCAGCCATTCATCAACAGCTAATGGTCGGTCATTCCCGCGGGTGACAGGTGGTGTCGGATGTTCCGTCCGGACTTGTTTAGTTCCTGAGGCTGGCAAGGTCCTGATGCGAAACGCACCCTCTCAAAGGAACTGGGTGTTAGTTCGAATTTAGTATGTAGATTTTGACGCTGCCATGAAATGGTTATGCCGTCTGCATAGTCAGAGTAAATTTGTTCATTTGAGAAAGCGGATCGACTAATTTGGGTGATTTGATTCGGAACTCACTAGCTGCTCCGAATAAAGAAATAATTCATGATGAATGCTCAATACGATATATGAGTATTGGTGGAAATTTTCTGCTTATCATACAATAAAACATGTTTATTTCACAATATGCGCATTTGTAAATGTAGACGATGCACCATACCTTTCAAGATATAATTGTTCTGGTTCTGCACTACAACAAATGAGTTTTTTTGTGCGTTACCATACCAGAGCTACATTTTGCACAAGAATGTAGCCTCCTTCGCAAGGTTGATAATTTTCTTATGAGACTGTACTCTTAGGTCAGCTGGCGTTAAGGTCGCTCTATACAGAGAAGTCAATCTGGCTTGCGCCATTACATTGCATTGGCATAATATGTACTCGGTGGTCTCTGTGGCCGATCTACTTACCTACAAATATCAGAGTTTTCCTTACCGATCTTGTGCAGGTGATAGATCTCGAAACAGTGACCTGTTAAAAGTTCAGTAAGAGGCCTTAGCACGTTTTTGAACATCGATAGATTCATGAGCCTTTTCTTTCAAAGGTGCAATCAATTTCTTTGTTCGTTTTTGACCTGGTGTGTTAATCCAGGAAGAGTTTTCTCATCATTGATTTCGAGCCAAATCAGTATGGGTCATACTCAACATGAGTTCTCGGGTTCGGTGGATGGAGTCTTCTCTTGTTTTCGCAAAGGCATCATCTTTCTCATTTCTCTCGATATTCTACTGGGTGGTTACCCAAAAGAACTTGAACTGTCTCGACAGACTTGAACAAATGGAGAGAGGAGGATCGTTTCAAATCGGATTCGCAACAAGCAACAGTGTTCGGGTCAGAGAAATTGCCTACGTTTGCCAGCCATTCATCAACAGCTAATGGTCGGTCATTCCCGCGGGTGACAGGTGGTGTCGGATGTTCCGTCCGGACTTGTTTAGTTCCTGAGGCTGGCAAGGTCCTGATGCGAAACGCACCCTCTCAAAGGAACTGGGTGTTAGTTCGAATTTAGTATGTGATTTTTGGCGCTGCCATGAAATAGTTACGTCATCTGCATAGTCAGAGTAAATGTGTTCATTTGAAAAAGCTGACGAATTTGGATGATTTGATTGAGAACTCACTAGTTGCTTCGAATAAAGAAATAATGAATGATCAATAGGATATATATATAATTGGCAGATTGAGAAAGACCTCTACGAAATTTTTTGTAGGTACATCATACAATATAACATGTTCATTTCACAATATAAGCATTTGGATATGTAGACGATGCACTACACCTTTCAACATATAATTGATCTGGTTCTGCACTGCAACTAATGAGATCTTTTGTGCGTTACCAATACCAGAGCTACATTTTGCACAAGAATGTAGCCTTCTTCACAACGCACCCTCTCAAAGGAACTGGGTGTTAGTTCGAATTTAGTATGTACATTTTGGCACTGCCATGAAATGATAACGCCATCTGCATAGTCAGAGTAAATATGTTCATTTGATTCAGAACTCACTATTGCTCTGAATGAAGAAATAATTCATGATGAATGCTCAATACGATATACAAGTATTGGTAGATTGAGAAAGACCTCTACGAAATTTTTTTTTATCATACAATACAACATGTTTTTTTCACAATTTATGAGTATTTGTAAATGTTGACGATGCACCATACCTTTCAACATACGAGGCCAATTCAAATATAAACGAGACTTTTCGATTTTCAGGTACAATGGTGGGGGGACAACATTCCAGATTTTTTGTTGTTGGGTAGGTTTGTCAGGAGTAAAGAAAGCACGTCGGATTGCCTCATTGACCCTCTCGGTGTCCACTGTGACGGTGTTTGAGCAAGAGGTTCCTCCGTCAATTGCGCAACGTATTGTTCTCTCCACTTCTTACTCGCTTATTTAGACTCTGGGGTGTAGTGGTGCGTCCATCTTTCATCACAAGTGATAATGTGAGTGAGAAATTGGCCTCCTTGTTCCTCAGATCGTGCAAGAAGACGCCCACACACCTGAAAACGATGCAATTTCTACCCCCTTGCTCGTCTGTGAGTAAGGAGTAGGTGCTCCCATAACTTATCCCGACCTAACTTGTAATTTCAGAAGTGGTACGACGTCTGTCGTCTTCAATAAGCTGTCGAACACTACTGATTTTGTTCGCTGCGGTCATGGCTTTCAACACAATCACGACCCTCCACGAACTGTTTTATGAAATGCAAACACTTGGGCTCGCGGCAGTGTCTTTTCTTCGAACATGAGCAGTCAATCCCTTCAATATTTTGGCCAGTTGTACGCCTTCTTGGGCTAGAAACTTGATTACAACACGTTGTGCAATTGACGGGAGAACCTCTTGCTCAAACATCGTCACAGTGGACACCGAGAGGGTCGATGAGGCAATCCGACGTGCTTGCCTTACTGCTGACAAACCTACCCAACAATAAAAAAAAATCAGGAATGTTCTCCCCCCACTAAGTATTATGCCTGAAAATCGAAAGTCTCGTTAATATTTGAATTGCCCTTGAGATCTTTTGTGCGTTAGTATACCAGAGCTACATTCTGCCCAGAAATGTAGCCTTCTTAGCAAAGTTGATAATTTTCCTAGGAGACTGTGCTCTTATGTCAGCTGGCGTTAAGGTCACTCTATCCTGTGAAGTAAATCTGGCTTGCACCTTGCGCCAATCATTGCATTGGCATAATATGTACTTGGTGGTTTCTGTGTCTGATCTACATAACCTACAGATATCGGAGTTTTCCTTACCGATATTGTGTAGGTGATATCTCTCGAAACAGTGAAAATTCCAGTAAGAGGCATAATCACGTTTTTGGAAATCGAAAGATTGTTGAGCATTTTCTTTCGAAGGTGCAATAAATTTCTTTGTTTGTCTTTGACCTGTTATGTTGATCCAGGTCCCATCCAGTTTTCTCAT